>OX457132.1:19398509-21798509 GCA_949752895.1 Dendrolimus pini | reverse complement strand
ATTGGTTAATACTGACATAATACTAGGAGTAAAGTTAGTTTAGCTTTATTTTCGTTTATGAATAAGACTGCGCGTTTACCATCTTTGCAATAAAAAAAAATGCTGTTATCTATAAATGCTTTGGTATATTGCGTGGTAACATAAAACCTGTTAACCATTTACTATAAAAACGTAATTAACAGTTAGATCCCCAGCGCAGTAGAAAAACAACAAAAAGGATCAAGACCGGCTAGCAGCAAGTAGTGCGGTGCGGCGCCGGCGCATGCATTGTGCTTGCGCAGCCGCGTCATGCTCCGGGGCATGCGCAAAAACAGTATTAAGCTTTAAGGTTTTCCGGTTCTCTTGGACCATAAAAAAGATCCTGGGGCCCAATTCTGTTATTATTAACTCATCGAAATGCCACTCTATCTTTATAAATTTATAAGCGTCGACTTGTGAAATGATCAGGATCAACTTTTATCTGTGCAGGAACGGAGAAAGAATACAATTTCCTGCGGCCGGGCGGCCTGTCGTAAGAGGCGACAAAACAACCCACAGCCAGGTGGTAGGGCATTTGCCCGACTGGATGGCGACCACCCCTGGTCTAGAGTATGTCGCCATAACAACCTTGAGTTGTATTCCGGCATAAGTGACCAGCTTCCAGTCTTCCTTAAGAGTGCAGCAGCGCATTTGTAGCACCTTTGGTGTTGCAAATGTCCATAGGCGATGGTTACCGCTTTCCATCAAGTGGGCCGTCTGCCTGTCTGCTAAACTCCTCCAATAAAAAAAAGATTATGCTTGTGCACCGGGCCATCATCACCAATCTACTATAACAAGATTACATAACATAAAATACCGAGAACTATCCGAAGCGAGCAACAAATAATAACCGATCCATTAACTTTGTAATTTGACGCATTAATCGATGTTCTAACTAATTGATCTTGTTGCCTTTTTATGTCTCTGTTCAATCGAGTTATTAAGAAAAAACTTGACATGCCTTGTAGCGTAATGGCGGCTTGTAGTCTTTAATAATATAGTATAGTTTGTAATATAATGTCAGCATAGATGATCTAGCTGTATGAATATAATCCAAATTAACAAGCGATTGAAAGATTATATGGTATGTACAAACATATATCTCGGTGAAGCATCGTTCTCGGTGACATCTTCTTTGGTAGTTGCAGGTTTAGTGGGCGTCATCAGGGTAAAATCCGAGTATAAAAGACAATGGCCACGGTTTATACACTTTGAATTTAGATTTAAGCAATATTTTGTCACAGTTTAGACCGAGCAGCGGATTCAGGGCACAGATCTTACTTCAACCCTTTCTTTTAAATTCTCAACGATCCAACTCAATCCGTTGCTATCGCTCAAATGTGTTCCAAAAACTCGCCCGTCTACCTTACGTATAGATGGCGCCACGACCCCGCTAAAGGCACATGCTCTGCTCTGATTGGTCGATTATTAAATTACAACATTCAAAACTTTATTACGTTAGGACGATTATTAAGTTATAGAAAGATTTAACAAATCAAATAAAATTAAATTAAGGATTTTAAAAGTAATTAAAAAGTTAACAAATAATATTGTGCGTTATACATCCAAACAACAATCAACCAGACTCATAGCTTTCTCCGATATATATATATATATATATATATATATATATATATATATATATATATATAATTGTGTATAGTTAAATAGTAATATATAAAATAGACGTAAGTACATGTATAGTTCCCGGCACATATTTTGAGTGGTCGGCGGAATAGTACAAATCGCTTTACGTATTTAGCGTAGTCAGTGTGATGGTATATAGACATATCGAGTCTATAATTTTTTTGTCCCTTTATGTATTGTATATATAGTCGAAATTCGACCATAATAATTAATTTAAATGATAAGTTTGAACATTATTAAGGTTCTGTTGTCAAATATATACTTCACAGATAAATAAATCACAGATTTCGCCAAGGCTACACTGTCAATTTGACTTTAACAATAAACAAAAGAGTATATATGCGTGTGTCTGTCAAACACATGGTAGTATGTGTAATGTTTTTTTATTGATTTAATATATTTTTATGCATAATTTAAAAAAAGTATTAGCATTCTGCACTTCTTGTTAGACTATAAGTGTGCGAAATGTCGTACTTCTCCGTCCGCGCAATTTTCGTAAAAAGGGGTATAAAGTTTTTGCTTCACGTATTACATTATACTGCGGAAAAGAACCCTAATATCACTGTGCGTAAGACAAGTTGATTGCTCAAGATTCGTGCCGGGAACTATAACGATATATAGAAATAATAATAATTACATAGATTAAAATGTTATAATTATTAATATAGTGAGCAAAAAGGAAAGCGCAAAAATCCCTGCCCCCTGAGACAGAGGAAGACGAATTGTAAATAAAAAACAAGGCTTTGATAATAACGAGATTTGCAAATAACGATAAAGTAAGGTTTTTAATAATGGAGGGTAGATGAACGGAGGGCCGTTCCTGTGTAAAAAGGCATTAAACGGGTGGCGGTACTATAGTAGCCTTAGAGTTTTCTTTAATTTTCTCCCTATTACAGACAGCTGTAGGGGAGAAAATGCTAAGTTTTGTAATAGTGAATGCTAAAGAATCAGTTTCAAATTTAAGTAAAATTTCACATCAATTAAATAACTATAAAAAGATAAAACATTTGAACTCAATAAATACACTTTATAATGCCAAAAATAGTCACTTTAATTTTTATAGTTTTCATTTTGCGCCGAGAGAGAATGCGCCGATGACACAGGCCTTACGAATTTCAAAATACATAATTATATCTAAAAAATTACGGTATTTACAGCTCAGTGAGTGAATTTATGAGAATTGCATATCCAATAACAGGGGTCACTAATTAGTTTCGCTCGAGGTCCTTTTTAAGAAATGAAACGATCATCGCGCTCCGCACATTTTATAGAAAAAAATTGAACAAATGTAATTACGGAAATAACAAAGGTGTTTTTATACATATCAATGAGAAAAATGACATTTTTACGCGGTCCGCAAAATAGGTCGCCATTTGGCGACCCCTGTCCTATAATATGTTATGGTTACTGATTATGTTACAATAGACTCTGAGGACCACACCATTGTACCTAGAGGAGCTGCATTGATTGCTATTAATTTACTGACTAGCGCTTTTTTTTTTTTTTTTACTTGACTTTATGTTGTTGGTCCGAAGACCTCAGAACTTTACCGGGGTTTTTGGGGCGAGCGCCTTCGCAAGGCGAAGGCGCTCGAGCCCGGGGGCAACTTGCTTGAGGGAGCTCCCTAGGGAGTTTTACCTCGGCTGGACTGTTGCCATGAGAGGGGGATGAATCTGATGATGCCCGCCAATGGGCGACACAATGAACTAATTGAGAACGGGCGACGGGTAATATAAAGCCCGAGAAGAAGGATCCCGGCGGACCGGGATCGGCGGTTCGCGGCGGCCTACGCTATCTTACTGCCGTTTCGCAACGTGTTATGGCTGGGAGAGAAGAAACGGCGAAAGAAACTTCCCAACAACACGCCTAGTCTATCCTGTGGGGGGGCTATGTCTCCTTGCGTCCCTCTCGAGGACGTGGAGAGATCGTGATTGGCGTTGTCTGAGACGCCGCCGTCTATGTCTGTCTGTCGGTGCCTGCCAGCCTGCCGTCCTAACCGCGGGCGGGCTGATCCGGGCCAGCCATTTTGTGATAGCGTCGACCTTGTCCGTAAGGACATTACGCGGTCGTCGCACGAGAGCCTTTCGCCGAGGCTTGTAATCGGACGCGGACACGATGAGCGGATTTCGATGGTGCGGCGCGAGATCGAAATACTTACGCGAGAGCGACGTAATGTAGTTTTTGATAGAGGGAAGCTCCAGATCGCGGTGGACTGACTAGCGCAACGCGGGAGCGCGCATATTAATAGTTGCTCTATCTCGCTTGCACATCATCCGTCTCGCTCACACGTTGTGCTATGTATTGTACTAAGCCGCTCTTCATTCCCGGAAAAACTAAACGAGACTAGCCGAATACGGCCCTATTCGGCAAGTCTCGCCTACATTCGTGTAGTCTCGGTTACATGTCGGTACTATCAAAGAGTTTTGTGTTTGGGTGGGACAGAGCCCTCCACACTCCCGTCCGCCCGTCCCCGTTTACCTTGCTTTACCTTGTTCTGTTGCGATGTATTGATGTCATCCACCATCTTCGTCTATTCCAACGGCGCTTTATGACTTTTTTTCTTCTACTAACATATAATTGTAGTAGGCTGCAGCACATAAAGCTACAGCGGCAAACGTTTCTAATAAGTCCATCCTGTACGACTTCTGAACGGGCAATGCGTGAGTGGGAATGTGGAGAGCCGCTCTCGATCTCGTCATGTCTCGGCAAAACATTTGGCCAAGACGTTTCGGCAGGAGTGTAGAGCGCGTATTCTTATTATTATAATTTGTTAAGGTTACCGTTTCCAAAATAAATTAGTTCTCATTAGTACCTGACAGTGAATTCTACTCTCTGCCATCTATCTGCAGTATCATTTAACCTCTACCTCTTGGTACAACATACGAATTGATGAGGTCTGTATGAATAGCGCTGTTTGTTGCTGTAAATAAATAAATTAAAACACTTGATAAAAACAACATAAAAACGTGGCTGGGCTGATCTGTTGGTTCCAGCTTTTGTCGCGCGACTTTTTCATGAGACGCACTCTACAGCCAATTTTCAGTTAGATCATGAACCTATAAAAACAATAACAAACCGATGTATAGGTACCTTAATATTTGCTCAGGTCGAAAATGAAAAGTAACAAGTGAAATACGCCTCGAAACGTCTACAGAGAGGTAGATTGCTTTTATTGGAATCCAGCGAAGTTACTTGTGTTCAGACAACTTTGATAAACCAATACGATGTTGGCTGTGACAGTTTGATCTCTCTGTTTACACTTTTGCCTTTCGATTGTGTATTATTTTAGAATAAGCTTTTGTATCTATACCTGTAATCTGTGTCTTTAATTGACAGGAGTAGCAAAACGACACTAATGCAAAATAGTGTAATATGTATGGCACAGTAATATACAAGTATAAAGGGCACGCTCCCCTTAGGGCCTTACTTATAATAATTTTGTTAAGAAAGGATTAGCCATCTCTTAAGTAAGAGACTCTTAAGCCCCTAATCAATGGGTGTTTCAAATAAAACTTGCCATCTTGCCTCTTAGCAGTCACTTAAACTACCTCTCGATATTGGTTATTTTTGACAGTTATTTATGAGTTACTTTACCATCACCTCTTATCCTTAAGAGAAGTTTATGGGTAAGATTTTCGTTAACAATTGCTGAGCAGTTTCTTAAAATTTAACAAGCGATTATAAGTAAGGCCATAAAAATCTAAATTAAACAACATGTTCACCCTTCATTTAAGTTTAAGTATAATGAGGTAAAAATTTACATTATTTAAAAAGCACCTAAAGATTTTTTCCCAAGTTTTCGCGACTTTTATACATAATAAAACTACGTTTTAACGGTTCTAAGCGCGGTAATTTATTTGATTTGGTTATTCCGACGTTTCGGCCACCTTTCAGTCTTCCGTGATCGCGGCCACTGAAAGGTGGCCGAAACGTCGGAATAACCAAAATCAAGTAAATTACCGCGCCTAAAACCGTTAAAAAGTAGTTGTATTAAGCACCTAAAGAATTGTTTTGATACTGAAATGATGTTATGAAATTGATTATTTAAATGATAAATTTTCTTTAAAATTATCTATGTATCTCTCTGCAGACCACGGGCCATGAAAATGGCCCGGACTTTTGGAGGGCTTGCTTGGGGCCATGGAAAGGCCAACACGTAGAGACCCTTAGTCAAATTTAATCGTATCTGCCAACATGTTATAATTCGAAATAAGCTTCTTAAGTATCACTTTAAATTTTTCACTGTCTTAGTCTAAAAAGATTATTATCAGTTTTATTTCGGTTCAAATTGGACCTATGTTTGACCATCGGTCTTATTGACTAATATGTGCTGCGCAATGTAAAACTCGTATCTCATTCTCTCGCAGGCTTAGCCCTATAGATTTATGCGTTTATCTCTTTTAAGTGTCGATCTTTCGTTTCATCGTGTTTCAAATCACAACGATTCTAAAGAAGTTTCATTTAATAATATATTATATAGTGAAAAATTATTTTTAAAGTGGTTTAATACAGAGTGTGCATATTGTTACGAGCCACGATGGAATTATTATGGAGTTTATTATAAATGTACAAACACGTATAAAACAGGTACAAATATAACTGAATACAACCAGTTCACACTGCACGATTCTATAACTCGCGCAAAGTCTCACTATATCGCTCATCGAATGAACGTCTTACTCGTATCGTAATTCTCGCTTGACTGCCTCTCTCTGCATTGGGCCATTGCTTTATAATGCACCGTTGCCATCCCTGGCAAGCTTCGACGCCATGCAATAACAACAAGGATTATTTCGACACAAATGACGGCCATAAAACAAGTACAAAAAATCGACCGGTTTCCGACAAAAATTAATTTGCATACCTGGCTAATTATTCCTGCGAACGAGCAACAAAGTCGAAAACAATAACAATAGGCTATTGTCTTAATTACAAATTCTAAACACAAAGTAAACAAAAGAATTCTCAAAGGCGGGGAGGTAATAAACTGCGCTTTACGACAGGCAGTTATGCGCATTTCTTAAAACACATTGTCCCAGTTGTAGCAGGGACATTATAAATAAATAAGTTTAGTCTATGATCTGAAGACGTTAAAGAGAGAGTAGAGCCATTTTGATATTTTACCACACAGTATGGGAGGTGTCGGCTTGGTTAACCACTTGTCAAATGTATTGGCAATATGATATTTTAATGTAATAACACACCTGTAGGTAATGTGTCAGGTTTAAAACATGATAGTTTTGGCAATTGATTTTGCGGTTCGAAACATGAGTCGTGCATTCATAATAATATACGTGCTTTACTGCAGTAAATTCTAAAACTAAATATTTTCTTAAGTTTTCGCAACTAGTATACAAAATAAAAGGTTTTGAGCGCGGTAATTTATTTGATTTTTATTTTTTCGACGGTTCGACCACTTTTCAATAGCCGCGATCACGGAAGACAAAGATCTTTGTCTTTTGCGATCGCGGCCGTTGAGAAGTGGCCGAAATGTTGGAATAACCAAAATCAAATAAATTACCGCGCTTAACACCGTTACAATGTAGTTTTATTATGCAACATATTTACTAAAAAAAACTCACCATTAGAGATTTTCCTTAATGACCACACTTCTGCCAGCCTCTTAGGTAAAAAAAAGTGTATTAATAATTTTATATACTTTTACTCACGTAAAGTACCGATAGAGTGCGCTCCAATGAGCATATTCTCACGATTCTTCGCTTTCGTAATAATATTTCACTTGTTTGAATAACATGATAAATTTTGAAGTACGTGTCTTGAAAATGTTAGACAGGTTCGAGGTTGGTGTAGACTGTGAAATACCCTTGGACTGATGACCTTTACTTTATCTATGCTCACTCTATTTCTCTCTCATGACATGACAAAAATACGTCATGTCTTTATTATAACTATCGTAATATTTTTCTTTACTTTTAATAAGCCTCCGTCTTATTGAATATGCACTGTTTGCTACAACTCCAGTAATTCTTCAAAAGTCATTCTGTAACATACTTCTGTATAAAACTTATGAAAAAAAGAACTTGAGATATAAATAGAATAAGAGAAATATAAAGAAAAACAATGTTTAGCTAGACGTTTTGCTGGGGAGTTTCTTGCCGCTTCTTCTCCTTAACAGCAATAACACGTTGCGAAGCGGTGTACATAGACTAGGAAGTAAAATTAAATTTTAACCTATATGTATGACCTTCAAAAAGTGTTCTCCGGTGGAACTTATTTTGAATAAAAACATTTGAATTTGAATTTTCCGCTTTTTCTTTATTTCTGTTTGTAATAATTCGGGTGCATAAAAATTATCTTATTCCGGCACAGTTTTCACTAAAACGATTGGTATTTTGTGTCCCGGGCATCCCGCGGGAATATTCAAGTCAAGCGTCATTGAAATCGCGGGTATATCCTAATATTATCCATAAAAATTGCTCCTTGAGTTCAAACCACTTACTTATTGTACAATATATTTGTTGATTAATGCTCAGATTTAAATAAAAATCCCTTTTATTGTTGCTCGAGAATAAGGGAATAAAAATATTTTCTGGCAGACTATCGCTGAATAAAGCGACAACAGAGTAGAAAATTCTCTATAAATATGCAACAGAATATCGGCAAGCCTTTATGTGTGTTTTGAATAACACAATGCCCAACAAATGTTCTTTTTAAAGTCTTGTGTACTATGTGGTGAGGTTTTTTATATATAAGACTAGCGGCCCCGGAAGACGTTGTCCTGTTCTGAAAAAATAAAATCTAGGACCCGATCCTAGCGCCACCTACCGGTTCCAATTTTGGATTTTAATCATCCAGGGACTCAAACACAGAAAAACAAAATCGCTCCCGGTGGTTAGGAGGATTCTAGAACCCGATCTCAGCGCCACCTACCGGTTCCAACGGTATAAAAAGTATCCTATCTTTCAAGTTGGATCAAACTGCAAACGGTGTGCAAATTTGAATAAAATCGGTTAAGTAATTTAGGAGTCCATCGCGGACAAACAACGTGACACGTAATAAGAAGATAAGATATTAATTTATTTATGAATACAAAATCATCAATTATAAACAGAAAATGTTTTAAATTAGTTTTAGCTTGATATTATTGCTTACTTATGTTTTTGTATAAAAGTTCATTAAAGTACAATATACCCAAGAGGAAAGATTTGTAACGAAATAACTCAAAAACTACTAGACCGGTTTTAAAAATTCTTTCACCATTACAATGCTACATTATCACTGAATAATAAAGCCTATATTTATTACTAGAAAAATTAGGAAACCCTACTTAAAGTTCAATAATGTAACAAATTATAAAATGTATAAATTATTTGGCCATAAAATGTCTTGCATGCAATCGGTATTTTAGGGCATGACAACGTCTGCCTATGACGCTAGCTAGTGAATAAATATGAAATATAATAAAACTGTATCAAAAGTGTAGTCTTTTGTTTTGTTTTGTTTGTCTGTTTGTTCGGGATTCAGTAACCACTTTCCATTACCATTGTCAGCCTATCTGCCACGCTTCAGCAATAAATACAAGAAAAAGAACTTTTTACAACATCTTGAAGTCACAGTAAAACATAAAGCAATAACAAATTGACAAAGTATAGTAACTTTTCTGTTTTACTTCGCACTGACTTTAAGATGTAGGAAATATTATTTTCTTCTATTTTCGTCACTTTTAAAGTCGGTTTTTGTTTGGTAATTTCTTTTCGGTTTATACAAAATCGACTCTGCTAGTGTTGCAGATGTATATGGGTGACGATAACCATTTAATTAATTATAATTTAAATGCCGTTGGATTTACTATAGAATTTATTAGAACTCTACAAACACGTATAAAACAGGTACAAATATAACTGGATAAAACCAGTACAAACTGCACGATTCAATAACACACGCAAAGTCCGTCACTATATTGCTCATCGAATCTACGTCTTGCTTGTATCGTAATCCTCGCGTGACTGCCCCTCTCCGACTTGGGCTATTGCTTTATAATGCATCGATCCATACCTGGCAAGCTTCGACGCAATACCATAACAACAAGGATTAGTTCGACACTAATGACGGCCATAAAACAAGTTCGATAATAATAGGTTGTTTTTCTTAATTACAAATTCTAAACACAAAGGAAGCAAAATAATTCCTAAATGCGGGGATGTAATAAACTGCGCTTTACGACAGGCAAGTGTAACAATATATTTCAACCTTGTATTTGTACGGTTCAATGTACAGCGTTTTGCTGACGCTGCGGTCTACTTTAAGCTACTTTAATAATATGATATTACTATAAATAACGCTCACAAATATAGTGAGTTACTATCGAGTTGCTATCAGTCGTAACATACGACATCAACTACCACTAACTTGAACCCAGGGATCAGCATCCAAGATCTAATAGTACGAGAATAAATCCCTGAAAGCAACAAGGTGTATTTCCTACAATGTACTATAAGAAAGCACCTGCACTCTACTACAACAAGAGCAAGTGTACAAACTGTACAGTACTATAATATATCCTCTCTCTTTATTAATATTATTCTTGATTATACTCAGAATAAGGGTTAATACTTACATTACACTTAACTCGTTTATGGAAGCAAATGCTTTCATAGACCACAATAAGAACCGTTTGCCTAAAAGCCTTCTCGTTTTATGTTAAGCATGGACGTACTATTGAGAAGTAAATAAGGAAACCGAATTAGTCATAACAAATATGAATCATAAAAAATCAAAACATAATGACTATGCAAGTCGATAAATCATTATATTTTGGCTCTTTATGTTTATGTAAATCCGTCTTATATATAAAAAATATCTTGTCCCAAAAGCAATATATATCTTAATATATATAAATCTTTTGTTTGTGTGTATGTCACTGAACTGCTCCTAAGTGGTTAGACTGATTTTTAACCGATTTCAAAAAGGAGGAGGTTCTCAATTCGTCTGTTGGTTTGTTACTCGATTTCTCCGTCAATTGTGGACCGATTTTCATTTTGTTAATCAAAAGGCTATACTCCCATAACCTTTATAGATAGGATTATATCGAAGTGCAGGTTGCATCACGATGTTTTCCTACACCGTTGTTAAGTACGCGGTAATTGTAACAATATATACATTAAAATACTTAACCGGTGCATGCGTTCCGGCCAGGATCAAACCCTCGCCCTTTGAGTGTGGGACGCGTTAGCCATTACGCTACCACGACTATTACAAGTATGTTACAACTAAGTACAAGGATATTAATGAAATATTTTCTTAATTACAGGTACATGTTTATTAACGTTACAACATTGACCCTAATTAAGCGAATGTGGTAAGTACTTTATTCTAAGAACAACTTCCCATAGCCTTCTGATCTACATATAAACTACATATAAGGTAGGGCTACCTAATCAAAAAATTCATTAAGAGTTCATCAAGATCTTTTTTTTCTTTTATCGCAGGAGTTCAGCAGACAGACAGACGGCCCACTTGATAGAAAGCGGTTACCATCGCCTATGGACATTTGCAACACCAAAGGTGCTACAAATGCGCTGCTGCTCTCTTAAGGGAGACTGGGACCTGACCACTAATGCCGGAACACAACTCAAGGTTGTTATAGCGACATACTTTAGACTAGGGGTGGTAGCCATCTAGTTGGGCAAATGCCCTACAACCTGGCTGTGGGTTGTTTTGTCGCCTCTTACGACAGGCCGCCCCCGGAAAATTGTATTCTTTCTCCGTTCCTGCTAGGAGAAAACTTTCTTTCTTACAAATTTCTTTGCAGAAACTCTGCCACGGTTTCAACTAATTTTTATTTATATACATCTCTATATAGGTTTAACATTCCTTCACAGAAATTGATCCTCACAAGCTAGTGTTATGATTTGGTGTGATAATACGTATGTGATGGTGTTTATTCTAACTAATTAGTCTGTGTTTATTTTTTAATATCGGTCGACTCAATTCCTGATGAGTGATGAGAGTAATATTGTATTGTTTTTCAGTAATGCCACAGTGACAGGAAAAGGTACAAAATCAATGCAGCTTAACCACATGTTTGACATGTAACATGTGTATATAATAAGTTCTTTATTTAGGTGTATTTATTTTTTTGGGTACTTTACTTTTTTTTATTAATTATGTTATCATTGTTTTCTGTCTTTTTTTTCTTTGTTATTATTCCTTTTACGTATATATGATGACTATAATTTTAATTTTGCGTGTTTATACCGTGGGTCAAATTACTTTTTGATTAAGGAGGTGGGCACTGAAATCAGTGCTGTGCGGACTATGTTTGGGCACAGCAAAAAAATAAAAACTTCGTTTAAAAAAACGACTTCAAAAACTAAAAAACTAAAATGTGTAAAATAACTTATTTCTAAAGCTATTATTATTAATATATATTATCTAAAACATCTTAAAGTCGGTGTTTAGTAATTTTCAAAATATAGTAATTTTTATGTTTTACTTTGCACCGACTTCAAGATGTTTAAGATAATATAATTATGTTAATAATAATAGCTTTAGAAATAAGTTATTTTACACATTTTAGTTATTTAGTTTTTGAAGTCGGTTTTTTTAAACGAAGTTTTTATTTTTTATTTGTTACTTTTTAGTGTCTAGCTATGTATGGGTGGACCTACGAATGGTGCCGCGCTTCTTAAAAAATATAGGTCCCAAGAAACGGGAACAAAAAAATGTTCGTAAAATGAAAACTACAGGGCCAAATTCTCAAAACTATGTCAAATTTTTTGGGAACTACATGGCAGCTATTCCGCGTCGAACAAAAAAAGAATCACGTAAATCGAATCATAAATCTCAGAGTATTCTGAGAGTTATTCTGTTTATGTATCAATCTAATTAAGTTTTTGGTGAAATATTTTCCTAATTTTATTGTTAAAACTCATAGAACACAGATTTATCGTAAGTAAACTCAATTACTTTTACATTTTCATTTATTCACTTTAATGTTCTGACATTGAAGCTAATAAAAAAATACACCTGGAATTTATACAAATATAATAAAGAGGAAAGATTTATATTTTTGTAACGATTAAACTCAAAAACTACTGGACCTTTTTAAAAAATTCTTTCACCATTAAAATGCTACATTATGTCTGAGTAACATAGGCTATACTTATTACTAGAAAAAAATAGGGATCTCTATTAAACTTCAATAATGTAACCCCAGGTGTATAAAAGTCAGCCATAAACCATCCGTGCGACGCCGGGACGGGCCGCTAGTACACGTATAAACGATGGAGAACATGATGAAATTTTTTTTAATCTCTTGGCTATTTGTTCGGGATACACGTAGAAACTACTGGGCCGATTTCAATGCGGTTTTCGCTGATCGTAGGCTTATTCTTAGACATACAAATCTTCTTCTTTGTTATTTATTTTATTATTTTTTCTTTTATTCTTAAAATCTGCGCTAAATTTTATCTTGGTAATCATGCGGGATTTTTTTTGGGAATTATTTAAAATGGACAGATAAAAAAAAATACAATATGATTTTTACAATGGTCGATAGCAAATTTTATATCATAAATTTTGTGATATTTTTTATCCCAGTAAGCCAGCGGGAATTTTCCCGGGAGCGGTTTGAAGTTGTTCGGGTGCATAAAAATTACCGACATAATTTTCACTAAAACGATGGTTTACATTATTTTATAAATTCTGCCGGGTACTGTATAAAGTAATATCTCTATAAATAAACGAGTTCAACTTTCCACGTTATTGATCAAACATCATTAATCAAAAGAAAACTAGGTTAAAACCTTTATACTTTCCTGAACAAGTCGTTAGCGAAGCAATGACTTGAAAATTTTCTTAAGTATTAATAAATGAAACAAAGAACTTTATTACATCAGAATGTCCAAGTGAACTTTTACTCGTGGCGTACTGCGTCATCCTCAATCAATTTGTGTGTAAACCACGTCAAAGGAAATGCGTGGGATTCGTAGTTTGTGTACGTTGTGATGTGAAAACATGTTTTTTAGGCTTTATACCCTGCAAAGTGGGCAGTTCGTATTAAATTTTTTGGCTGATAACAATTTCACTCCACTACAATGCAATCATAATGGTTTGCAGTCTAATTCTTTTAATTTATGTAATCTATGATATGTTGCAGCAAAACAAATAAAAAAAATGTAGTAGGTACGTCATGTCTTTATTACAACTATAATAGTAACATTTTTCTTTACTTTTATTGTGTCTCTGTCTTATTGAATATGCACTGTTTGTTAGAATTCCATTAATTCTTCAAAACTCATTCTGTAACATACTTCTGTATAAAACTTATAAAAAAAGAACTTGAGATATAAATGGAAGGAGAGAAATATAAAGAAAAACAATTTTTAGCTAGACGTGTTTCTGGGGAGTTTCTTGTCGCTTCTTCTCCTTAACAGCAATAACACTTTGCGAAGCGGTGTACATAGACTAGGAAGTAAAATTAAATTTTAACCTATATGTATGACCTTCAAAGTGTTCTCCAGTAGAACGAACTTATTTTAAATAAAAACTTTTGAATTTTGAATTTTATAAGTTAAATACTTACGGAAGAGGTGAAAGTGACCTATTTAGGCATGGTATACTTTGACGAACGAGTGTATCGAGGACGCTAATAGTTCGAATGCCTAAATAGGCCTTTCACGCGTGATTAACACTCTTCATTTCGAATATGAGGAAATTAAATAAAAACTGTTTACTTAAATAGACAACTACTTCTCTAATGAAACCAGAAAAAAAATCCATAATTATCTAACTGTGATGAACTCATTTAATATATCACATATGAAACAAACAAAATTAACAACAATTTTATTTTTCTGTGGCATTCTACCAGTCAGTATTTTTTGTCACTGATGATAGTGAATATTTATGGCCTTTATAATCGTTTGTTAAATTTTAAGAAACTGCTCAGCAACTGATTAACGAAAATCTTACCCATAAACACCTCTTAAGGATAAGAGGTGGTGGTAAAGTAACTCATAAATAACTGTCAAAAATAACCAACACCGAGAGGTAGTTTAAGTAACTGCTAAGAGGCAAGATGGCAAGTTTTATTTGAACCAGCCATTGATTAGGGGCTTAAGAGTCTCTTATTTAAGAGATGGCTAATCCTTTCTTAACGCGATTATTATAAGTAAGGCCCTTAGCTCAAAAAATATAACAATTAATTGAAAAGTATTTTGTATATTCATATATTTATGCCGTGATTTAACAGTGGCTATAAAAAAAGTTGGGACACGAGTCACATGTATTATCTGTGGTTCGTATAGTTTTTTAAATTTTTTGACAGCAGGGTTAATCGTTTCCCAGTGACCAAATCTCCCTTAAGAGAGCAGTAGCGCATTTGTAGCACCTTTGGTGTTGCAAATGTCCATAGGCGATGATAACCGCTTTCCATCAAGTGGGCCGTCTGCCTGTCTACTGAACTCCTGCAATAATAAAAAAAGATATGTACTGTTTTCATCCCTATGATCCGGCAACTCGAAACGTACTTTTAGAATATGAGAAATGATAAAGTACTTAACAGATACTGTAATTTCTTTTGAGAGTATATTTAAAGTTCTTCATAAGCGATATATTAAAGTGACGGAATACTTTCAAATTGAAAGGCAATGGATTTTATCGTAACAAAACAAATGTAACGACCCAATGAATAGAGCACGGGCACAATTTCTTCAGCATGAACGCGCTTCCCAAGTACTTTTGGGTGTGGGTGTGAAAATCACCTTGTTGGGTGTAACAGACGCCTGTCATTGTGGAAATTGCTCCTGAATTATAAGCATTGCGTAGATTTTCAACGGCCATTCAGAGTTTTCTGCCCACGCCCGCTACGACGCCCACGCGAATAGTATTGTAGGCGCGTAAATGAAAATCTGTCTTTAATTATCAAGAGACAATGGATGACCCTACAATAATTTGGAGTATGGTGATGATTAATGGTCATCGAATTTATTTTAAACTAAGATATACCCGCTACTTCGTCCACGCTTGACTTGAATTCCAGCGGAATTCCCAGAAAAGAGTACCGCAGCATTTTCAAAAGAATGTAAGCTATCGTTTTAGTGTACATTCTGCCGGAATAAGCTAATTTTTATGCGGGATTCCAGGGATAAAAAACTATTATTCTGCCGCGACAATATCGAGAAGATATTGTGGGTGTAGTAGAATACGAATTTTTTGATCCTGTCGCAATGGAATCATACTTTGAATATCTTCGCAAGGCCAAGATATTGAAATAGCTGAATTGGGCTCCAAGTGGTCTGTTTGCCACTTTGCTTACCGGCAAGTATCAAGAAATAAATATTACATAAATACCTATCTAAAAACTGTTGCTAACGCATTGTGACATATCTCATTGAACAGAAATATTACCACGGAAGTGTTAGGTTATAACCCTCAAAAATTAAGTACAAATTACATAATGTTATGAAATTAAATATTTTATTTTACGTGCCATTCATTCCATTCGTTCGCTCTTTCCTTTTCCGTACTCAAAATCTCCCTCCCTCCTACCCCCTTCCGTTCAAAATGAGTCTCTAGTGTAACACTTACAAGCCGATAGATGGTGCTGGCGCATAAATTGAGGTCGCAAACGATCCCCGCAACGTACAAAGAATTTATACAAATTTTCAACGATAATAGACGAACCTAAGTCTGCAATGATCAATGATAGCCTCGCTGAAAGATCTTCCGTTAAGACGGAGAAGCATTCCACCTCGCTTCTCCACTCTATACGGGGCACTCTCTTCAAGACGCATACGAACTAAAAAAGTTCTACTCAAAATCTTGAAACAAATTTTTTTAGGGGACCAAATGGCAACTATTCCGCATCGAACTAAAAAAGAATCACGTAAATCGGATCATAAATCTCAGAGTAATCGGTGTACATAAATGGAACGGAATGACATTTTTTTCATAAAATGAAAAGTACTGGGCCAAAGTATGTAAAATTTTTAGGGGACCAAATGGCAACTATTCCGCGTCGTACTAAAAAAGAATCACGTAAATCGGATCATAAATCTCAGAGTAATCGGTGTACATAAATGGAACGGAATGACATTTTTTTCATAAAATGAAAAGTACTGGGCCAAAGTATGTAAAATTTTTAGGGGACCAAATGGCAACTATTCCGCGTCGTACTAAAAAAGAATCACGTAAATCGGATCATAAATCTCAGAGTAATCGGTGTACATAAATGGAACGGAATGACATTTTTTTCATAAAATGAAAAGTACTGGGCCAAAGTATGTAAAATTTTTAGGGGACCAAATGGCAACTATTCCGCGTCGTACTAAAAAAGAATCACGTAAATCGGATCATAAATCTCAGAGTAATCGGTGTACATAAATGGAACGGAATGACATTTTTTTCATAAAATGAAAAGTACTGGGCCAAAGTATGTAAAATTTTTAGGGGACCAAATGGCAACTATTCCGCGTCGTACTAAAAAAGAATCACGTAAATCGGATCATAAATCTCAGAGTAATCGGTGTACATAAATGGAACGGAATGACATTTTTTTCATAAAATGAAAAGTACTGGGCCAAAGTATGTAAAATTTTTAGGGGACCAAATGGCAACTATTCCGCGTCGTACTAAAAAAGAATCACGTAAATCGGATCATAAATCTCAGAGTAATCGGTGTACATAAATGGAACGGAATGACATTTTTTTCATAAAATGAAAAGTACTGGGCCAAAGTATGTAAAATTTTTAGGGGACCAAATGGCAACTATTCCGCGTCGTACTAAAAAAGAATCACGTAAATCGGATCATAAATCTCAGAGTAATCGGTGTACATAAATGGAACGGAATGACATTTTTTTCATAAAATGAAAAGTACTGGGCCAAAGTGTGTAAAATTTTTAGGGGACCAAATGGCAACTATTCCGCGTCGTACTAAAAAAGAATCACGTAAATCGGATCATAAATCTCAGAGTAATCGGTGTACATAAATGGAACGGAATGACATTTTTTTCATAAAATGAAAAGTACTGGGCCAAAGTGTGTAAAATTTTTAGGGGACCAAATGGCAACTATTCCGCGTCGTACTAAAAAAGAATCACGTAAATCGGATCATAAATCTCAGAGTAATCGGTGTACATAAATGGAACGGAATGACATTTTTTTCATAAAATGAAAAGTACTGGGCCAAAGTGTGTAAAATTTTTAGGGGACCAAATGGCAACTATTCCGCGTCGTACTAAAAAAGAATCACGTAAATCGGATCATAAATCTCAGAGTAATCGGTGTACATACAATAAAAAAACATACCGGCCAAGTTGAGAACCTCCTCCTTTGGTAGTCGGTTCAAAAGCTCAAAATTAATCCAACGCGTCGCGACGTGTGTATATATCTTTATAATCATTACATGGAGCAACTCGCAGTGGTGAGTTGTTTTTTCATCTTACTTATGAAACATAACATAAATAAAATGAATCACAACCCGTCGATCTATCGGTCGATCACAGACTACAATTGCGACAGTTTGGATGGACGTTTGTAGCTCAATTACGCCAGAACGGCTAAACGCATCTGGATAAAATTTGACACAGAGATAGACTATAGTCCGGAGTAGGTCATAGGCTACTTTTTATCCTGGAAAAATGTACGGTTCTCATGGGATAAAATTAACGCGAGCCAAGTCACGGGTAAAAGCTAGTATAAGACTCGAAGTATTCAAATGATCTATCCAATATATAGTTATTATTACGTTTAACACTTTCACTTTAAATTTAGCGAAAATTTTCACATATTTATATTCTTAAAAGCCGACTTTAGTTGAATCTCTTCAACCTTATACAATTTTCTTTTAAGCGCATATCGAGCCTTTACCGCTATTTTATCGTAAGCGACATTTTTGCCTAAGTTTATTTTTTGTTGCAAAATGTATTTTAAAGTATTATTTTGTTTTAAAATTTTCATTTTAAGTTAGATTAGATCGTACTAAATCAAAAACTGAAGGTCTTAAAACAAAATAATAGTTTAAAATACCTTTTGCAACAAAAAATATACTTAGGTCCAAATATTCCTTACGATAAAATAGTGGTAAAGGCCCGATATTAATGTTTACAAGAACTCTAATTTTAGGTTTTCTTGAAAATATACGTGAACAAAGTCAGGTCTTTATTTTTTTGCTCCCCTCCATACATACTTCGTGTAGCGTTTTCATTTTAGTCCCGACATTAATTACAGATTTCTTTAACATGCTCGTCACGTACTAAGACTGACGGGTGGCCGCTAAAAACGCGTTTATATTAAAATAACCTGAATTACCCACATTTTGTAAAATATAGTTAATAATAAATATAACTATTATTGCCTTATTAAAGACTAGAGCTTTTCAAGCAGCTGCACTGTTGTAACTTTGCCTTTGACTGAATATTATGCTGGTACTCTTGTCATAACATGATAATATAAAGTGTATTTTCATTTTTAGTTTTTGAAGTACCCATATACAAATTATTTATAAAATCGATTCACATCCAAAGCTGTGAAGATAGAATAATATTACTCCCCATTTTTATTAATTATATAAGAACTAAACTAAAATTTTATTTCGTCTCGAAAATGATTGAACGTTTAGACATTGGACCAATATTGACATAAAATTATAATGGCTTAAAAATTAAAATTGTTAAAAAATTGCACTTTTTACTAAAGTATTTTTTGTTTAACATAATTGAAACGATAGCCATTGAATTCAAAATATTGTTTGCAGCTTTAATTAGATTAGGATGAAAGAAAGAAGGGAGGAACGAAAATCTGATTTCTTTTGTTCATAACAATAGTTGGCAGCTGCTTTGTAATTATCAATATTTCCCATACTTACTGCTGGGCTCGGGTTTCCCACTATCGGGAACGGATAGTATATCTGCTACGCTTGTCCAAGGCAGTATGGCCGGTTTGATGCACCGGTCATCTCGATGTGCAGGTCTCATCACGATGTTTTCCGTTACTGTTGTTAGCGCGTGGTAATTGTAACAATATTTATTGTATTTCTATTTCCTATATTATCCAAATTAGTATTATAAAAGAGCATTAAACGTTGCATTAGTGTACAAACAAGGCATTTATATGAATTGGTTGTTGCTTAATAATTTACAATAATAAATAAGTATGACAGGTGGCTAATCGTTAACTCGTGAAGTACGTGGACGAGTAAGTAAATGGCATTAATATGTCTTGTCAGTTTTAATGACCATTAACTCGTTCGCTGCCTATTTGAATAATGCGACGTGTAGAACTGCGAGTAATGTGAAGGTTTCTCGGCAAATTATGTCGAAGATCCGGCTTAGAATTGGTTTAGTTCTATAAATAACTTTAATTAGTTTTATATGATTAATATCATGTAAATAGTATAATAAACTGATATTCATTCATTTCACTCTTTACTTTTCTTAATTTTACATTTAATAACATAAACTTGTGTATTTTTTGGAAACAACTTTCGAGTAAAAATAATGTATTACTGCGAAAAAGATACGTTTGTAAAAGAATGCAATCTAGTACTAATATTTTAGCTGTTAAGATCCCCAAAAAAATAAAACGAATGATTTTTTTAAATCGATGGAGTACAACAGATCGGTTGAGCGCACACAACCATTGGAAAGAGGTTACTGTTGCCTATGGACACCAAAGTTGTTACTGATCTGATGTCAGCCTCAAAGGGATGACTGGAATCTGGCCACTAATGCCAGAACACAACTGCAGGTTATTATGGGGGCACTCTAGAGTCTAGACCAGTGGTGGTAGCCATACAGACGGGCGAATATCCTACCAACTTACTGCAGGTTGTTTTGTCACCTTTACAACTGACTGCTCCTGGAAAGATAAGTATTAATAAATGAAAGCATAATAATTTTGAAGACGAGAAAATCTTTCTATAGCCAACATATGCCAGCCAAATGTTTTTGCTTTATACTATCAATGCAAAAAAATAATATTTTTTTACCTTATCGCTGATTTTGTTGCCCAACCAAAAGTTCTTGGTTGTTGACATTTTTTATGAGTTAGCTTTTAGGCTTATGTCTTTACAAGAACTTTTCACAAAAACTTAAGTTTGATTTATTAAGTATCGATCTGTTGTGTTGAGTTTATCTATTTTTAGTACAAATCTGGGTCAAACTTTACAACCTTATAGCAGTTGGTAAAAGAAAAAAAAAGATTTATGTACACATTGTAAATTTCTTTAGTAAGCTTGCTGTTCTATGACCAACATATAGTGTAAAATATGATTATATTTATTTCAAATATCATGTTACTGTGATCGTTAGAACTGAGCTCCAACCGCTAGTCGTAATATGTGGACCATTATAGGTTATAAAACTTATTATCCAGGTTTTTTGTACTTCTCTTCAAAATCGTTCATAAGTTGGGATAATATAATGATTATATTAATAGGTACGTGAAGCAAAAACTTTGTACCCCCTTTTACGAAGATGTGCGGATAGAGTGGCGCAGTGGTCTATACTAATATTATAAAGATTTAATTTTTTGCATGTTTGTAACGAATAAACACAAAAACTACTGGACCGATTTCAAAAATTCATTCACCATTCGAATGCTACATTATCCTTGATGAATATAGGGTATATAAAATTAGGGTTCCTTACTAAAACAAAATACTTGGCGCTCGAATCGGGTTCTACGATTTTAATGAAATTTTATGTGTGTTTGAGTGGGTCACGGGGTGGTTTAGATTCACAATTAGGCCTGGTAGGTGGCGCTGAAATCGGGTTCAAGATTTTTGTTTTTTAGGGCAGGACAACGTCTGCCGAGACCGCTAGTCTATACTAATATTATAAAGAGGTAATGTTTGTGAGTTTGTGACGTTGTAGTGTAAACCGAGTTTGAAAATTCTTTCACCAGTGGAAAGCTACATTATTCCTGAGTGACATAGGGTATATTTTATTATGATTTTTTTTCTCATGCACAGCAAAGTGGGCACGGGTCAGTTAGTCTGTTGTATAGCAGCAATTAATCCGCAATAAGTCAGCCGAAGGTACTCCAGTTTTGGAAATTGTATTCAACCTTTTGCATGGGTCAAATGCGTTCCGTTGACGCAAATGAGGAAAAGCACTCGGGTTGTATGTCGATTAAAATGAATATTATATTTCAGCCTAATTGAACGCCCACTTGCGAAGCTTCCCTGACACGAAATGACGTCAATATGTAAAACCAACGCCATGTAATTTGCCTAAATCTAGACTTGTGTCAATTGGAGTGTCGAATCTGTGTCGGGGGTTAGCTAGGCGCCAGTACGCCCACACCGCTTACGCCTGTGTCACAGTGTATATGTTAGTGACAGTTGTAACATGACACTGTCTAGACCGATTGATCGAAGGAAAGTGCCGGAGAAGTACAGATGAATGGCCCTAGAAGTCTGTGACTAAACGTTTTTAGTTTAGCTGCTACCGAGGTAGTGCTGTTAGTACAGCATTCCAGCGTAAATTATCACAATAGTAGGTTACTCGACTTGTTTTTATGAAAACGTTTTGTCATTATGAAGATTATTGGGAATGTCAATCGTAGTACTTTAATGTGTTTTATTGAGAAATAATTGTCCCTCATGTACACTACAATAATGATTTGGAGGGAATTCTGCCGAGCTCTTCCCTCTGTGCTACGACGTGGTATTATTTAATTAAATTTCTTAGAGGCCCGCAACGCGTTGGCAGCACCTCAGGTGTTGCAAATGTCCATAGTCGACGATAGCCACCTTCTATCAAATAGGCTGGCAACATCTTTGAATGCTTTAGGCAAAAAACAAAGCATAGATATCATTAGTATAAAATTCTCATAATTTTAGATACATAAAATATGTGAATAACTATTGATTTAGTTCTGATAACCTGTTTAAATATGACATATATAATTTAATATATATAATTTAATATTAGGACTTAAATAAATTTTTAAAATGTTACGTAAAAAATCGGGAGTCAAACGAATCGTGCACCATTATACCATCTTGTAGAGTTCAGGATTTTGAAGTGATAACTTCTTATGGGAGGTTAAACCGCTTCGTTATGTACCGCGTTACGGTGCCAGTCGGTCTGGCTTCCCTTTTTCTCACGCATACAGCAGCGGTAGGCAGGCTAAGTTATCACTTCTATCAGGCGTCCCGGAACGCACAAGTTTTTCTTAAATTATTTTTTTGCTGGACTATCGATATGTCTAGAGTATTCTTCTTTCCAGTTTTCTACAAATGTATATACTATTCATATTTTAAACCGCTGCGCGACTACCCACAGCAGTCTAATCACAATATTCGTCAGTTATTACTGATAAACAGAAAAGAAACGGGAAAGAAATATATTAGCCGAATACCAGAAGTATATGATTCGCAGTGGTTTAAATACAATACTTACTTATTGTTGATAAAACGAGAAGAAGTGGGAAAGTTATATGTTAACAGAACACCATATGAAAAGTCTTAAAATATTTTTTAGTGTATTGTTAAATACGAATCATTTAAATGTAACATGTGCTAATGGCACTTCCATCGACGCCTAGTACGAGGGTGGGTATACTGTTATTTTTTATACTGTGCCCGAGCCTAACCATCGCACACCAATATTATAAATGGGACTGGACCTTTGTTCCGTTTACATGAGAGGAATAACCAATCAATTTTCATACTGTTTGACATGTTTCTTCTCTTGTCATGAAACAAAGGAAAAATAAAAAATAATATTGTTAAAGCAATAAAGTTAATTGTACGTATTTTTTTTACTGTATCTTTGATTACGTTTCCATGAAGTCGTCCTCAATTATGATTTCATTTTATTGAAATTAAAATTAGTCAAGTGCGTGTCACACCACGCGCTCTGTGGAGTTCCATAGAGGTGAGGAACAATATGGATAGATTTGCAATAGAATAATGGGCGACCTTACGCTTATAGAGATCTCTTCCAGACAACCCGGGGTCCGATAAACAAGGACAAGGAGGTTCCTGATACTTTTTAGAAAGAAAAAAATATTTAAACAAATTGAACTTGAACTTAGATTGCTTACATGTGTCTTAAAAAATAAAATCATATTTTAAGAATTTTTATTTTTATTTGTAATTTGCATTTTCAGCAAACCAGGTTTGCACTCAGCTTACAAACAAACAAACAAACTCTTCAGCTTTATATATTAGTATAAGATTATTATTTCTAACGTTTATACTATTTTGTACTTTGAGCAAATGTTTTGAACAACTCAGCGATAAATATTATTTATTTAAGCATCGTTACTTAATGTAAACACATTACGCCCACGACCACGTCCCACGCGTGGAGCCTGGGGTGTGGGATTAAGCATGTCAGATATGTCTAGTACAGGACTCATTCGTTTGATGTGCAATGTTACTGAGCTAAAACAATATAATCGAAGATTAGGTAGTAGTCTTCTCACTCTTCTATAATGTAATAAACCTGTAAATGGTTTAATCAGGGGAGGTGATTCGTACCAGGATATTCCGAAAATACAAGCTATGTTTGTCCGTCTATCGGCCTGTTAGAGCATCACGTGAAAACTACTAGACGGATTTAAATGAAAGTCGACATATAGCTAGCTTATATCTAAATAACGTCGATAAATGACGTCGATCCCGTGGGATACATCAATACACACACACACACACATATATGTATATATACTTAGCAAAATTCTTAAAAAAAACTAAATATAATTAAAATTGTAAATAATTCTAATCAAAAGTATGTATAAGTCTACGAATAAATAGACTTATTATTTATTCGTAGGTATAAGTAATTAAAATAATTCTAATGTAAAATAAGCAACATTTTCAGGTTTGCTTGTAGGCAAAGTGACAAACGCATCCACTTGATGGCAAGTGGCTATCGTCGTCCATGGATATCTGCAACACTAAAGGAGCCGATGCGTTGCCTACCTCGTTGAGATTTTAAAAATCTGTTTACGCCATTTTGAAGAGCCCCATATTGGTAGCGCTCTGGGAATACCGTATTTTAATTCCATAACTTGCTCACGTATGGCATAAAAGAGCGAGCGCCATGTACAGTGGACGACTTCCAGGTCTCAAGGAAGTGTGGATGAACTCCGACTATCGGCGAGCAGAACATTGGTAAAATGGCGACGTAGGCACCAAATCAAATAGCATCAGAACACTCCCCACTGCACCGGCGGTAGAACACGCTTAGAGAGTCAACGTCTCTTCTGAGAGTTTAATTTTGTCGTGTCATACAGACTCTCTGTTTGATTTATGCTCCATCTGGTATAATGTTAATATTTGCACTAAAAGTCACATTCTAACTTTCCTTAAATATACTATTTAATCCTAATAGTCCTCATTACCTTAAGGAACCTTTTGAATTCCTTCGCCTCTCCACTTCTCACAATTTGCGCTCAGATACATACCTATCGTAGACTCCTGACACCTGCACACACTTTATCCTTTTATGATCTCTTTTACAGTGCAGGCTGTCAAACTATGTAATGCGTTGCCTCTTACTGTCAGAGAGGCCAAAACATTTCGGAACTCCCTTAGAAAGTACTATCTGTCTTAAATATGTCTAGTATAATACATTTACTTATTTATCTATCGTAATATATGTTAATATAAAGTGCTTGTCACCTATAATGTTAACAAATATATTTATCTAGAGATTGTTTTGTATGTACGTATATATATTACTATTATATTTATGTATGTATTAAATTTATAAATTAGTGTAAGTATGTATTAATGAATATTTAATTTGTACAGTTCTATCTTTTTTCTGCTCCACCTACATCGCCAGATTAGTTAAGAATTTGTTTAAAGCTGGGTTGCCTGGAAGAGATCGCTTTTAGCGATAAGGCCCCTGTTGTTTCGCCAAGAAGTATTGTGTGTAATTATGCATTTTGTTTCTGTATTTGTTTATTTTATAGCGAGCAATAAAGTGTTATCTATCTAAAAATCAGCGTTGTCACGGATATAATTCCGGCACAGCAATATGCTGAGTTCAAACCTTGTTTGATAAAAATTTGCGTACAAATTCTCAAAATATGCTCTGTGTATAATCAAATAAAGCAAAATAATGTATAAAGAATGTGATTACGTCGCTACTTCTTCAAATAAAGCCTTTCTTATTTTAGCAAGTTTAATGCAAAATTTGTGATGGCATATTGTTAATAATTGTTAATGACGGACATTGCCGGATAATATATTAATATAGCATCATTAATGTCGTTATTTTAATGCTATAAAGGAGACCGATTGGCCACAGTTACTAACACTAAAATTGTCTAAGATGGAGCCTAAGCATTAAAATATAATATTGAGAATATGTTACAATGCTCCCTGTTAGTAGAAAACTGATATTACGATTACTTGTGTGGAGTCCATTTATGTCCAATTTTGAACAGCAGTAAGACAAACAATATAAAGTAAAAAGTCGTGGTAGCGTAATGGCCAGCGCACGCGTCTATAACTCAAAGGGCGCAGGTTCGATCCTGGCCGGAACGCATGCACCAATTAGTCAGTTTTCTGACCTTACGTGTATATTGTTACAATTATCACGTGCTGACAACGGTGACGGAAAACATCGTGATGCAACCTGCACATCGAGATAACCGATGTGTCAAACCTGTCAAGCCGCCTTGGACAAGCGTGGCGGGTATACTGTCCATTTCCCCTATAATGGGTGGCCCAAGCCCAGCAGTGGGACATTTATGGGCTGATATTATTATCTTGTATATAAAATTCTCGTGTCACAATGTTCGTTCGCATACTCCTCCGAAACGGCTTGACCGATTCTCATGAAATTTTGTGTGCATATTGGGTAGGTCTGAGAATCAAACAACATCTATTTTTCATCCCCCTAAATGTTAAGGGTAGCCCACCCCTAAATATTTTTTTAATTTTTAGATAAAAAAAAATATATTTATTTTTTTATGATACAGTATTAAAAAATACACACAACCACACACACACAAATTTTCAACCCTCTACGATCAACCCCTAATTTTGAATAGCGATATTAGTATTTTTATAATTTTCTTCTGGGATAATTTAGATTTTAATTTGAACCAGGTGATGGCGCTGCAATCGGGTACCAGAATTTAGGTGTTCGTTTTGTTGTTGTATGTGTTGAAGTTTGTCCCGGAATGGTTTAAATAAACGATTGGACCCAGTAGATGGCGCCGCGATACTCCTAAATGCTGGGCCTGATATTGATGAAATTTTTTGTTCGTTCAAGTGGATTTGAGAACAGTTTAGATTAACATTTGGTCCCGGTAGATGACGCTGGAATCGGGTTCTAGATTTTTATTTTTTAAAGGCAGGACAGCGTCTGCCGGCTACAGCTAGTACTATATATTATTAGACAAACAAACGTACAGGAATGTATAGAAACCCGGCATTAGTAAACGGCATTATTCCGGGTACATCCATTATTTTATATAGAAAAATAATCTGTCACTTTATATTTTCTTCATAGTAAGTAAGCACATTAAATTACCCTAATTTTGTAAAAGCAAAGGCAATCCTATAAAATATTGACAGCGCTGAAAGCCAAGTTGAGTAGAAAATTTCAGATAAAGTTGTGATGTTTATGAGAGTACATTGACCTTTAGAATTTTTATCTGTTTCCTAGAAAATCAATTAACTTTTTACTACACGTGTCGCTCATGATTAAGGCACTGTAGTTAAATAGTCAAAAAGGTGGATATTATTACATACATACATGTAAAGTATAATAAATAATAATTCTTTTAATTCAGAAATACAATTCCAATAAAATTACAATGAAAAACATATAAATCAAAAATTGAATTATTAACAAGTTATTACTACTACCGCCGACAACAGATCATTTTAGCGATCACAGCCTTCTTAAACCTTACCCATAGAAGATGGTGGCTTCCAAGGCTCAGAATGATACAGTCTATAGGTAGAATACAATGTAACTAACTTAAGCTTTCTTGTATTCGTTTTTAGCAGACAGGCAGACGACCCACCCGATGGAAAGCGGTTACCATCGCCTATGGACATTTGTATCATCAAAGGTGCGACTAATGTGCTGTCGCTCTCCAAAGGAATACTGGAACCTGGCCATTAATGTCGGAGACAACTCAAGGTTGTTCGCGGTATAACCTGGACCAGGGGTGGTAGCCATCCAGACGGGCAAATATCCCACCTCCTGGCTGTGGGATTTTTTTATCGCTTCTCAGGACAGGCCGTCCAGCCGTAGGAAGTTTTATTTTTTCTCCGTTCGTATGAAACGATAAATTTTACTATTATTACTAGGGTATTTCACTCGCGTCATTATTAGATAGATAACACTTTATTGCACACTAAAATATACAGTCACAGAAACCGACCATATTTACAATATTTTCTAGGCAATACCATAGGGGCTTATCGCTCAAAGCCATCTCTTCCAGGCAACCTAAATCAGAAAAAAATGAAACAGGCGAAATAGGTGGTGCAGGAAAAAGGCAACAGATACATAAATATATAAAACGAATTAAAAAAATAAATAAATATATGAATACATACATTACATACATTAATACATAAGTTATTATAATAAATGTATTAGCATGATTATATTGTTAATGAGACATAGCTATTTGTGGGCAAATAGTGTTTTCTGAGCAAATTTCTAAATATTGGTAAGGTTAAATTATTCATTATTATACCCTTTTTATTTTTGAATGAATCCAAAAGTAATAAAATAAATGCAAACAAAGTCGAAGGTAACACCTAATATCTATAGACACTTAAATCCGTGAAACTCCATCAACGTTGGATACATAGCCTTCATTAAAACTCCAAAGCCAAGAATTTACCTTGAATTCTGAATTATATCTTTTATCACAGATCTATTTCATGAAAGCAATCCTTTTGTGCATCATTAAGGAGGAACTGTTTAAGTGTCTATACGTTGTAATTGTAAAAGCTTTTCATTCTAAAAACGGAATATTTATAATTAAAACTCTCTGAACATCATAAGATTTCTTCTGCATTTAATTAATTAAATAAATCTAAAAGTGTATTAATTAATATCTTAATTATTAAGTACCGTGTTCGTGCAGTGAGTAAAAGTGCCAACGGCCTATATACACTTCCATCCCGTTCTTACTTGTTTTAACGCGTAGGGGAAAAATCGCCAGGTCGGGGTAGTACTCGCACTTCTAGGCAGAATTAAAGATGCTATTTCAACTCCACAGTTAGGGATACCCACTAAGTCCCCACGGTATTCAGTCCTTTGCCCTTTAAAGCCAGGGCCACGGGTTTATAGCAAAACTTCTCCGTTGACCTTGTCTACTGCCGGGGAAATACTTTTGTCGCCTGGCATCTTCATGCTATCATTGCGTGAGGCGGTCTGTAACCCACCCTACTAGAGGAGAGGTCAGCGCGCGCAGAATACATCGCACCTTTATCTTGACGGCATATGCAGGTGCATACAGCACCTCCTGCTACTGCTTCGCTCACCTCCGAATTTACTGCGTGTAACTCGTTTCTGTATGTTCTCTTAAGTTACGCTACACTCCTCCTTCACTGTACTCCCCACTAAACTTTTCACTAAATTCACCACTAATATTACTACTAAACTCTTTACTTTCTTTTATTAAACTCTTATTCCAACTCTTTTGTATCGCACTTGTCGCTTCGCTGTCTTGAACTCAACTGAACTATCCGGTAGGCGCGCGTTACGCTGCTTATATACTCGGAAGAATCTTCTGGAACCCATAATTTTGATCTTCTTTTCGTTATTCTTTTATTTACTATCTATTCCTTTCTAAACATCTATTTATCTCTGTCCCTTCCTTCCCGAATCTTCTATTCTAGAGCTTTCGTTCATCATCTATCCTTTTCTAAAATGTATCTGTCCTTGTCTTTTCCTTCCAGAATCTTCTACCTTTTTCTAAAAGTCTTGGGACCCGCTTACGCTGCCAGAAAGCTCTACCCTCGGTCGGCACAATACTATTATTATGTGCGGTAGCTATTTTGGGCCGATCCTAAACCTTACTATTATTTTGATAATTTGCATTATTTTATCATAATTAACTTGCAATACTAATTAAAATTAACTTTACATACTTATTTTGTTATTTTATTATTAAGGTTGGATAAGAGCAAGAATGGAATTTAGATTATAGCTTTTTTGGTTTGTTTAAGAATCCTTCGGTTCGTTAATAGTTATTCTTTTATAATAATTATGGAAGCAAGCGAATGTTGAGATTATTGGCTTACACTGCTTTGAGAATTTGCGAATTTATTATCCTTAAATATTTTTTAATTTAATAAATAACAATTTAACCTACCTCCAGAAGCGAGCTACGCGCCGTTCATTAGGAGGTGAGCACCGCAGCAGCAGAAGGTAGTCTACGCAATATCGGCGACGGTATTGCCAGTTAGTTGTGCATGTAGGTGCAACCCTGCGGAGATAAATCATGTACGGCTGTGTACGCATTTAGTTATAAAAAAACTGGTATTTCCTTCCAATCCCAAGTGCGTACCCCCGCTTGCACGTAACAATATTGTTATGAGTTAGCGGGACTCGAATTAAAATTCCGTTAGAATTATTATAGAGTTTATTAGAACTATACAAACACGTATAACACAGTTACAAATATAACCGAACACAACAAATCCAAACGTAATGCAGAAGGTCGCAATTCAATAAAACGCGCAAAATCCGTCACTATTAGATTCCCGAATGTAGTACACACGTCATGCCCGTATCGTAATTGTAGCTCAACTGACTCCTCTCTCAATCAGGCCGTCGTTTTATACTTCACAAATGCAAAATGTGCCCGCCCGGTAACGTCCACACAGTTTCCTAGAATTAGCTTGTAATTTTAATCCACAACACCTGGCTAATGATGCTAATGAGCGAGTACAATAGGACAATAGGCTGTCTTTGTCGAGGCCTAGGTTGTAACAATATAATATAAGCTAAGTTTGCTTCACTGTTTATAGTTTATAAAGTTTAATTAGGAAAATATTCCTATCAAAATGTCCATACAAGACATTTCAGATCGAAACAAAATTTCTAAAGTCTCGAAACCTTGCAATTTAACACGGAATTGTCATACATTTTGATATCCAAGCCGAGGGAAAACCTTGTATCATATACCTGGAGTTGAATTTCACCGACCACAAACCAAATTCTGAATTTATCATAAACCTTCATAAATATTGAATTTTAGGAGATAAAGCCGGTTTTGCATTTTCATGAAATGTTTTGAGATTATCTTACGTGACATTTAATCATTAAGCTTACAATGTTACTATTATAGGATATAATTGTACAGTCTAGACTGTACTTTACAAGATTTTAATCTGTAATATTATGAAATTATAAACATGCCGTGTTACATAACGAAAACAGTGCACGCCGGTCACCTTTTCGGAACCTTTCATTGTGCGTGGAATATACTACACACTACAGCGTATTTCTGTATGGCATTATACACACGTAACGGCGTATATGTACAATCTTCCTTAATATCAGATTGGAACTTTTTTTAAACTGGTGCGGGAATATTATATTACCCTAATTACCCCTTGCCTAATTACATGCACGTTTATTTATTAGTGTATTTGTATATTAATGTTATGTAAATTAGTATATATAATATTAATATATTATGTATAAATACTATTATTCATGTTGTATAGCTATTGCTGTTGCTATACACATATTAATGATGTATATATTAGTATATATATGATATTAATATGTGTTATTGTTCATTCTCTACTAGCTGACCCGGCAAACTTTTTACCGCCTCAGAATCAATAAATAAAAAACGTTGATATCTGAACGACGGGACGAACATTAATTAAACGTTTAACATTCAAAACCTAAAAATGAAAAAGAAAAACTTCACTTTTAAATTTAATTTGAAATCTGAACGACTTTTAAATATAATTGATTTCTAAACGACGGGATGAACATCAAATGTTTTACAGGTAGGAAGTTTCTATGGCAAAGCGAAATTGTTGTTTTTACTATATTCCAAGCATTTTTTGTTTCATATTTACTCACCTTTTAAACCTACTCTGGACGTCCTCAAATCATTCAAGACCAAAATTGGCCAAATCAGTCCAGCCGTTTTCGAGTTTTAACGAGACTAACGAACAGCAATTGATTTTTATATATAAATTTTATTTATTTATTTTAGGTATATGTATTGTTTGATATTTATATATCCTATTTATGTATGTATTTAATTTGCACACCAACGTCATACACTTGTGAATCTCCCGTTCATAAAATCCACAGCCCGGGTTGTTTGGAAGAGATCGATCTAAAGCGATAAGGCCGCCCATTGCTCCTACTTTTACTGTTTAATGTGACTACTGTAGATAGATTATTTTATGAACAATAAAGTGTTTTCTATTCTATTATATTTTAGTATACTACCAAAGGTATTTAATTAGAAAAAATACTTGTGTAAATAAAGAAAATTTAAGTTGAATGTTGAATATGGCAGAAGAAGCATGAAAGTAGAACAAGCGCAGTCGAAATGAGAGCTTTGAGAAGTATATGTGAGGTAAAAACAAGCTCACTGGTAGTAAGCATCAATAATATCACACGGAATAGTCTAATAAGTGAAAGTTGTGGATTGAAAGATGAATAACAAGAGTTGAAAAAGAAACGCTAAGGTTATTTGTGCATATAGAGAGGATGAATGCAAAATAGAATCACAAAACAAGTGTATGACACTATTGTGATTGGAGTTCGTACCGATAGACCACAACGAATGAAATTATATAAAGCGAAAGTTGTTTGTCTGGATCTTCGTAAGTGGAGATCTAGTCTCTGCCTACCCCTATGGGAAAAAGGCATATATATATATATATATATATATATATATATATGCATGCATATATATTATTTAAAAAACAGACGACCAGATGTCAGCATGGCTACGTAATGACCTAAATACATACTAAAAAGCCTTAGCTGCTCATAGTACTAAATATTGTACCCTTTGTGGAGAGCACGTAGACTGTATATACTATAACTGGACGTGAAGTAATACGATAATTTTATTATAATTTTAATATTTATTACATAACGATACGGTACACTGCAAGGATGAATACAGAGTGCGCGAAAAACAAAAACAAAAGAATGTTGACAGTGTCAAAATATAAAAAAAGTAAACTAAAGAGGTTGATTCCAACACCCTTATGTATATGTATTATGTATATATAGTGATAATTGTCGCCAGGCCAGCCTGTAATCACGGTGCGACAGACAGGCGCCTGGCGGTTGCTAGAGAACGTCTCTTGCTCAGGGAATTTCGTGGTAAAGCTTAACAAATTGTTACCACGTGGATGATATTGAGGATTGATTAATTATAGTACAATGAATTTGAATTTACATTTGTTTCCAAATATATCCTACGTTGCGGTTAAGAATATACGTAATAAAGAAAGACTCTGTTTGCACCCGGAGAAAACAAAGTTACTGAACAAAAGTATAGTATGCATGGCCCCAAAAATATATATAAAAAATTCAAAATAATTGACATGCCTGAAAATTTAATTATTCAAATCACAACTATAAAACTACTAATAAAAGAAAGCTTCTGCACTGTAACGGAGGTCCTTAATAATAAGTTTTAAATATAGGTGATAAGATAGAATGTTGTGTCTAAATATATTTATTATATTTGTACCATATTACTATCATTATAATCATATCTAAATTTAAATTGTGTATTTTGTTATATGTCCTGTTTATTTTTATTATATAAGATACTTTTATTTTTAGTATAATCTTATTTATATTAGCTTAGTTTTATTTTTAGCATAGTTTAACTGATTATATTTTGTGTTGTCTTATTGATTGTTTTTATATTATATATACGTCTTCCTTGAGATTATCATGTAGTTTGGTGATACTTTTTGTAGGGATAGGGTTTTTGAGAGTTTTCTAGACGCTTTTTTTTAGTAAAAGTGAGGCTGAGGTTACTTGGAAGGCCAGGACATGCCCTTGCGCATCTGTATGATAACTATGACAAGTATCAAACTACAGTGGAATTTTATGCTATGTCTTACATCAACCGGTATAGATATTCGTTCATGTCATTAAGGGATAACGCAAAAGTTGACGCTTTAGGACCTCAATTCTCCCTGATAATAGAGAAGACTGAACTCGGAGGGCCCGCTGTAGTAGTTAAACTTTACCCATCCCATCCCATGACAGGGTCATATGGTACTTATTTTTTAAATGTGTTTTTAAACATAAACTAATTATTATCATCTTTACAATATTTATAAAGAAACATAATTATATAATTAATTCATCATGTATTCGGTAAGTTTCCAGTAAATCATTATCCATATTAGATAGGCATTTGATACATACAAGAATGAGACATTTATTGGTATTTCAAATTTAAATAAAAATGGTTACATACTGTATTAGCAGTGAATACATATAATGTAGGTATATAAATATATAACATAGTAAGTTTAGTTTGTCAAAATAAAGATACGGGCATTCATATATATATATTTACATAAACGTTATTAAAATATGCCAATGCTGCCGGAGAGAGGCCTCCTCTCACCTCGAGGTGAGAGCCGAGGTAGCCGGAGAGACCCTCTCTCGATAGCAAATGGTGGGGACGGCCGTCGTCCGTCCGGGCTGGAGGTGAAAGCGTGAGCGAACCCACAGCCCGGACAAGAGATATTCGAGGATCGAACAGGAGTTTTAGTGGGTATCCCTAACTGCGACGTGGCAAGTACACTTCATAAGTGAGTTGCTAGTGCTGGGCGACCTTTCCCACGCGCGCGGCTTATAGTCCTCAAACAGATTTCCCCTGTGAATAAAAAAGGAGTTTTCGGGAGTGACAGTGTTTAATATTAGGCTATTGAAATTAAAAAAAAACACCCACATTTCAATAGAGAACATGGGTGGAAAGTACCACCTGTTTGGGATCCGATCATCGAAACTATTAAGACCCAAACCCAGCAAAAATCAACTGCCAGACCTCAAGACACTATGAGCTCTTTCTGCTTGCACCGGACCACAAACCAACTTGATTGACAATTTCTTTTTATTTTACCTCCCTCCCACCGGTTTAATATTAAATAAAATTATTAGAGTTAGGCATGTTTGCTGAAGAGTTTCTACCCGTTGTTGCTCCGGTTCTTCTCTTCAAGCCACAACATGTTGCGAAGCGCTGGTAAATTACATTAGGTTCCATAGAGTAAATAACCATAAACAAAATTAAAACTAAATACTTAAAATGAACAAGTTGCCGGTAGCCTAATTAAAACTTTAAATATACTCATTGACACTGATATCTTTGTGTTACGTGATCATGGCTACTGAAAAGTGGCCGAAACGTCGGAATAATAAAAATCAAATAAATTACCGCGCTTGCCAATCTAATTATTGACACAAAATGCTTAAAGAAAATCAGTCGAACCTCTTCAGGTTGTACACAAATAATCAAATGAGGCGTGAAACGATAAATAATCACATTCGCACTGTATTATGATATTGTATGTGAACAGATGCGCAAATATTTGCGCAGAAGTGCGCATATTGGTTATTCAAGGTGACTTCGTTTCAGGATTATTTCTTATTATATGTTTTTTTAGTATTATAATTTCTCTCTAATCAGATAAAAATGAATACTGCTAGTTTTATTATAAAAATTACACAAATGTTGCTATAGATCAGTGGAAAAGTCGTATTGGAATTTGCATTTTTTTTTCAAACTGGTCACTTTAAATAATTCCCAGAAAAAAACCCGCGGGATTCGCGAGATAAAAAGTAGCCCAGATTTTAAGTCCAAGAATTTGCTATCCATCAGCGAAAACAGGACCAAAATCGGTCCAGTAATTTATACGTGAATCCCGAACAAACTGGCAAGAAATCTAAAAAAATGCATCTTGCATGTTCTCCGTCGTTTATGTAGTCTATTCCAGTTATATTTTATTAATAGCTCCAATATAGAAACATGGCATTTTTAAAATTTTATATTATTATAGATAAGAAACAATAGGTATGTTGAATTTGACAACGACGATGTTTCTTAAGTGGTTATATATATATGGCTGAAGATAGACCATACCTTTTTATTTAAGCAAGAACTATATTAGGCATAAGTCGGCCACGTACGCCGATCGGGCACATTGGAGCTCATACATAAAAAAATATTGCATGAGTTCAGCAGACAGGCAGACGACCCACCTGTTGGAAAGCTGTTACCATCACCAATGGACAGTTGTAACACCAAAGGTGGCACCAATATGCTGCCTCTCTCTAAAGAGAGACTGGAACCTGGCCACCAATACCGGAATACAATTTAATATTGTTAATGCAGCATGCTCTAGACCAGGGACGGCATACTCTAGGCTCTTTTATATGGCGGCTATTTGTTTAGAGCTATATTACCTATGTGCAATGCGTTGTGATCCAGATTTTGATGGTGAAGGCGCATGACAGCGTATACACTATGTACGGGTATGTAGTTTATGTTCCAGACGTTGGATGCGTCATCAACCAAGCACCAGCTCTCAAATTTGGGTGGAAACGATAAGAATTTGCTAGAATCTGCGTAAAATGCGCGATACACGTCTTTAGACGCGCGTGGGTTTAGTGTACACACCGAATCCACATCTTTGTCTGTCATAGTCATTATTATCTTTGTCTGTCGTAGTCATTATCTTTGTTTATCATAGTAATTTTTCCTAGCGGTTGTTGGGTCTATATGGAGGTTTTTGTATGTTTTTTATTATGTTTATTAGTTTCTAATAGGGCAATTCTCCTTGTCGGCGGGCAATTGTCCAACGGGAATCATTAACCGCAATCAGGTTTGTTTTAAACTAGTGCTTTTGGTCATTCATGTTTGACTACAATTACCTGATTAGCGATAGTTGTCGTAATCGATAAAGCAGTGGAAACGAAAAGATGCTTAAAAAGCTATGAAATTAAAAAAAAAATCTGATTGCGGCCAAAATGAGCTCGGTTGGGCGCTAGCTTTATGGAAATTCAAAAAACAGTCTAACCGAATTGTTGAAATTTAAACAGCATAACTGTCTGTCAGCTTAGCGAGTAAGAAATATGTTTCTTAACGTAATCATGTCACATCCAGACAATACACGCAATACCGTCGTGTAATGTGTATCAATTTAACAACCGATAAACTCATATCCCACGCGTGGGTGTTAACCACCAATGTCGTCACCGTACCACTTTCAATTTGTTTTCGACGGAGCACGTCACTGTGTCAAGTGGTCGGCTTACGTCATTGAGTGATAAAAAAATGATAACACCCCAGGGTGTATTTAGGTTTACGAGGACTGTTACCAGTTTGGCATATTGGTAGAATATTTATTAAGCACCCTAACATATAAGTCCGAATGCTGGGCCACTAAATTGATAGACCAACAACGTCTCCACGTAGCTGAGATGAGACTGTTGAGATGGATGTGTGGTGTATTTTTTCTTTTGTCTCGCCAAATTGGTTATTATCTTTTTTATCCTTTCCTTCTTAGGGATAAATGTCACGTGACAAAAAGAATGTTAAACTACTAGATGGATGGGTACAGAAGTAAAGGTGGACCAAAAAAAGATGGATGGATTGTGTGAAGGATGATTATATTGAATTGTGGTGTGACAGAAGATGTATGTCAGAATAGAGGAGTGTGGAAGGAAAAAACATTGTGCCGACCCCAATTAATTGGCAGATGGTGAAAGAAAAGAGACTTCTTTGGGATAAACGGGTGTGTATGTATATATTTTTATCTCATATTTTATTTTCTATTTTAAATGGTATGTTACAATTTTATTACTGTTTGATTCTTATTTCTAGCTTAGCTTTACCACATTCATAGATGTGTGGTGTTACAAGAATGCATAAGGTGAGAAATAAGAACGCAAGGGGTTCTTTGAAAGTCAAACCCATTACTGGAAAATTTATAGGAAGAAGACTAATGCAATTACTAATGGGCATGTAATTGGGAGGGTTGAAAGACAAGTGGCAAACAGAATTTTAAATTGGAACATTGATAGGTACAAACACAAAGGCAGATCAAAAAGACGTGGAGGGATTGTGTGAAGCAGGAAATGAAGATTTGTGGTGTGATATTGCATTGTGTGACAGGCAGACGGCCTGATGGCGAATAGTTACCATTGCCTATGGATATTTGTAACACCAATTAAGCCTGATTTTCAGCAAATAAAGGCAAGCACTCAGCTTATTGCTATGCCGGAATTATATTTAAAAAAGTATTGCGTTTTGGGTATTTCAAATTTAAATTCGGCAGACTAATACACATATTTTATATTCCCAAACTAAGCAAGTTACGCTTGCGTTATGGATAATATACAACGGTCAACTCTGGGGCTGATCCCAGACACCGAAATTTACCATACCACGAATCGAACCCGGAGCCTCTGCGTTGTAAGTGAGGTAAGCCGTCAAAGTTTTAGCCCGCTCACCCACAGAGACTGTCGCTTCACTGTTGTTCTTGTTCTTGTTGCACCTCGCGACTTTTGGCGTGGTTCGCGGTAGAGGTTTCCCATCCACCCCTGGTTCCACTACGCCAATGGGAGGAGGTGAGCCTAGTGGCGTCTATGATTTTCATAATCCCCTAAATCTGAAGATTGATTAACAAGCTCACACCTTCAAAGTTTCAGAACCCGCCGAATTAATCCAATTGTTTCAAGTTTGTGGAATTGGTTAAATCTTATACTTGGATATTATGCTAATACGCGGTTACAAAGTTATACAAAATTCGTGGTACAGACAGTAAGTGTACGCGCCATTCATTCCATTCATTCGCTCCTATCTATTTCATAAATTCATACTCATCGCCCCCGTCCACTCTCTTCCGTTAGAAAAGGAGACGTTGAAAAAACTCGCCGGCTATGCACCTTTACGAACTTTAAAAAGTTCTACTCAAAATAATATATAAGAGCTCAAAATCAATACACCGCGCCACGACGTGTGTAAAACTTGAAAATAATTAAATTAGAAAATGTGAGAGTGTGATACTGGTGAGTGGCTCATATAAGCAATCGAAGGACATACTGCAAATTGTGCAAGGTGCGTACCCTTTTATCTCACAGTAAGTCAACTGAGATACTTTTTGTAGAAAACACTGCAGCCTAATAGGTTATCTACGAGCGTACCTACATATATACCAATGAAGTTATAAGCGAAAGAAGTCAACTAACGCAGTAATTATTTTTTGAAAAATTATTTCTATCGTGATAAAAGTTAGGTGATAAGATTTTATTTTAACGCTTATTCTTTTATATCCAAAAATATTAAAATTTATTGTATCATGTGTCCGCAGCCCATATCCGTTATATGATTTAGGTAATTGTTTGTGTGTGACTATAAGTACACACACACACATATATGTATATATGTGTGCGCATGTGTGTCGCGAGCGCACGTTCAAATCCTGACCGGAACGCATGCACCACTTAGGCAGTTTTATGACCTAATGTACATATAGTTACAGTTACCATATGCTGACAACGGTGAAGTAAAGCATCGTGATAAAACCAGCATATCGAGATAACCGTGTGATATAATAACCTTAGACAAGCGTGGTAACAACATAAATACTTAAACTAATTCAAGAATCAAATATACATATACATATAAACATAGTCACATAAGTATATATACTATACACACATATGTAAGGATAAACAGTATATATATATATATATATATATATATATATATATATATATATATATATATATATATATATATAATGATCTTTAACTATTTAAACAATATCTGTTCTACAGTTTGTGTGATATACTTATGTTATATTAAATAGTTTTTTTAGATTCCTAAATCATAATAATAATAGCTAAATAACAAAAATAGTAGATGTCGATCGCTTCACGGAACCCTTCATAGTTCGTGGACTTCCACGCACTTGGCCAGTTTTTTTATTATAGGCCTTTACTTAATATTTCAAGGTTTATAAAAACGTGTTAATAGCAGGAAATATTTAAGTAAATTGTTGTTAATGGACCCTTTGAACTTTTTGCAACCTTAAGTATGCTATGAAATCGCGGATGTACAAAGCATTGGCTGACTAATTGGGTCAGGTATACGGCTACTTTGAACCCTGAGGGGAGTTAAAAGGCGAACTCTGAGGTCCAAAGCTATACCAAGCCACTGGGATTGATTTTTTGAAGTGAAATTTCTTTAGAGTCCTTGTGATTTGAAAATCGAAATGAATAAGCGATACTAAAATGAGATAACCATATAAAATTCAACCTTATTTAATAAGAAAAAATAAGACAAGAAAAAATCTTTACCCGTTACTATTAATTTCTAATAATTTAAAGAACACTTAAAAGATTTCAAATTAATTTTAGTCCTATCTTTATATATTTAAAGGCAGATATTCTTTTTTACGTAGATTAAAAGAAATTGTGCGTAACAGTGCATTGAATTTTTAATTTTATGCCGGTGACTTAAAGTATAATTTAGATTGAATTATAATATGTTAACGGATGCAGGCTAAAGCAATTATATCTATATAAATAGAAGTTAGAGAAGAATTATCTGTGAGTATATTCTATGAAATTTCACTTCTACTGCTTGTGAACTGCATACACACACACACACACACACATTTTATTTATAACCAAGCTGTGCTGGAACGGAGAAAGAATACAATTACCTGCAGCCAGGCGGCCTGTCGTAAGAGGCGACAAAACTACCCACAGCCAGGTGTATTTGCTAGTATTAGAGTATTTGCCCCTCTGAATAGCTACCACTCCTAATGTAGAGCATGCCGCCATAATAACCTTAAGCTATGTTCCGGCATTAGTGGGCAGATTCCAGTCCCCCCCCCCTTTAGAGAGCGGCAGCATATTGGTAGCTTTTTTGGTGTAACAAATGTCCATGTCAGAGGGTAAGGTTCCCTATCTACCTGATGGCAAGCGGTTACCGTCGCCTATGGATATTTGTAATACCAAAGGTACTACCAATGTGCTGCCATTCTTCAAAGGGGAGTAGACTCTGGCCGCTGATGTCGGAACAAGTCAAGATTGTTATAGCTATAGTTTTTGTGTTCAAGGTACATCTAAGAAAACGAAAAAGGTACACCACAAAAAAAAATCTTTTTTTTAGGTAACATTAACCAACATTTATTTATTAATCATCGAAGCAATATTTATTATTAATCAACAAATCCAATCTTTGAATTGCAGCATAACCTTATTTTTCCGAGGCACACCATTTAATGACCACGGTACACCAGTACCAGTGTGCCGCGGTACATACTTTGCGGAACACTGCTATAGACCACAGGTGGCCGCCATCCAGACGGGCAAATGCCCTGCCACCTGGCTGTGGGTTGTTTTATCGGTCTACGACAGACCACCCGCCCGGCAGCAGGAGATTATATTCTTTCTCCGTTAACTCCATCAAGATCTTCAATGTGTGGAATATTAGTTGGCATATTCGGTATATTAATGTGAAATAGCACCTATGTACTAGAGTAAGTGCAGTGCTATACCCTGCATGTTTATTTCATCCGATTCGCTTACCAACCAAGTTAGTCTTTTATGATCAAATATCAATAAAGAACTACATTAAGAGATCCATTAAGCCAAAATTAACCACAGGAGGCGCGTCAATGAAAATTAAGTATCCCGGTAATTGTAGGCGGTTACTGTTTATTTTGTATTTATATGTTACTAGTTGACCCGGCGAACTTCGTACCGCCATATTTTTTGAATTCCTAAAACACAAATACAATATCACCATAATCGGTCCAGGTAATTAGGAGGATTCTAGAACCCGATGTCAACGCCACCTACTGGTTCTAATTGCGAATCTAAACCATTCGGGAACCTACTCAAACACACAAAAACAAAATCACCAAAATCGCTCCCAGTGATTAGGAGGATTCTAGAACCCAATCTCAGCGCCACCTACCGGTTCTAATTGCGAATCTAAATCATCCGGGAACCCACTCAAACACATATAAACAAAATCGCTCCCGGTGATTAGGAGGATTCTAGAACCCGATCTCAGCGCCACCTACCGGTTCCAACGGTATAAAAAGTATCCTATCTTTTAAGTTGGATCAAACTGCACACGGTGTGCAAATTTGATTAAAATCGGTTCAGTAGTTTTGGAGTTTATCGGCAACATCATCGTGACACAAGATTTTTATATATATAAGACTAGCTGTATACGGCAGACGTTGTCTTACTCTTAAAAAATAAAAATCTAGAACCCGATTGCAGCGCCATCGAGCGGGAGCAATTTTTAATCTGAACCATTTTCGAATCCACTTAAACATCCTATCCGTCCAGGAACGGAAAAAGAATACAATTTCCTGCGGCCGGGCGGCCTGTTGTAAGAGGCAACAAAACAACCCACAGTCAGGTGGTAGGCCATTTGCCCGACTGGGTGGCTACCACCCCTGGTGTAAAGTATACCGCCATAACAACCTTCAGTTGCGTTCCGGCATTAGTGACGAGGTTCCAGTCTCCCTTAAGAGAGTAACAGTGCACTTTTGGTGTTGTAAATGTCCATAGGCGATGGTAACCGCTTTCCATCAAGTTGGCCGTCTGCCTGTCTGCTGAACTCTTGCAATATTTTTTTTAGTAAAGTTGTTATTTTGACATTATAAACAGACACTTCAATTTTATTTATCTGTATAGATAATTCTCAGAAACAGTAGGTAGGTGGCGGTAACTTTGTTCCTTACTTGGCTGGCACTGTGAAGAGCAACTGAAGTACATTCGAAAAATAATTTATCTTTATTTGCAGTGTCGTTCACCCCATTTCCAAGAACAAGTCGCAGCCCTTATCAATTCGGAGTATTTCAAAAGAACCGATGCAAAAATTGCATCGCAAGTAGTCAGTGTAACCAAACCTGGGCTCAGAAAACTTAATTTGTATACTTGTAGATTCAAGATTCTAGTTTCCTTACAGGTTAATACTTACATAATTGAGACGTGATTATATAGGTTTTTAAGTACATTATGTAATGTTGTATGTAGACTTTTTAAATTGCTTCTTAAAGCCGATTCTTTATTTTCCTGACAAATACAATCTAGATGTCTTCGGATCTCGCATGAACTGGTATCTTCTAGGTAAGCGTGCTCCACCTGACACTGTATTTCCACCTGACATCAGGCAGACGCAATGTCGGTCAAACGCGAACCTATGCAATATATATAATAAAAACAAATTTCAATAAAGTAGAAAAAACGTGGCTTTGCTCTCATAAATAGCTAAAACATAAATGGCTTGTTGTAAGGATATCACGTTATTCGTTTTGATATTATAATTATTTTTTAAAGGTTGATAAATCTTTATTGGTTATTTACAATTAAAATTTACATTCACTTAAACAGACAAACTTAAAATTAAAATAAACAAATATAATAATACATCCTATTCTAATAATATATATACAACTTAATTTATAAAAGATAGAAACTACAAATAGTAAATAGGTCCCAAATCACCGTCAGTTGGGAACGTTCCCAAAACGCTGGCCGCATTTTGTATGGCAATTCTTATGCGTGGCTCAAAATACAGGCCAGCGTTTTGGTTTCGTGAGACATCTATCAACCGTTTTGATAGGTCTCTATAAAGGCGATGGGCTTCTGGACCATTATTATATTATATATGTATTTATTTATTTTCAAAAAATTTACATTTTTTTTTAATATATAAAGAAATTTTGTTATAAAAAAATAAATAACATTATTCTTTTATAAAAATACATCAGAAATAAAATACATATTTAATAAAAAATTATATTATATTATTATTATTATATTTGTTTATTTTAATTTTAAGTTTGTCTGTTTAATTGAATGTAAATTTTAAAGGTTAATAAAAACTGTTTTCTAAAATTTCAATTTTCATTATCAGGAACATAGCTACCGCCGTATCAGCCGTGTCAGTGATACGGGGCCCCACGAGTGTGTAAGCAAATGTTTCCAAAATGTTATCCAACTCTTTTGTAGGTTAATAAAAACTTTGAGAATAACTGCTGCCAACAGAAACGGCTATCGGACTTGTCAGCATTGTCTAAAGAGGAGAAAATCTAGAAAAACTGAAATCGTCTTTAGCTATGGATGACTTCATAAATAAGCTTGCCGAAAAAGGGCGAGAAAGGTGTATCTTTGATTTAAATTGTTTACCTAACTTAGCTCCTAGGAGCATTAAGTATAAGTAATAACTTATAAGTCGTTGTAGTGTAATGGCTAGCGAACGCCTAAACTCAAAGTGGTGCATCGCACTCAGGCAGTTTTCTGACCTAATATGCATATTGTTACAATTCCTACGGGCTAACAACGGTGAAGGAAAACATCGTGATGCAACCTGCAGATCGAGATAACCGAAGTGTCAAACCTGCCAAGCCGCCTTGGACAAGCGTGGCGGGTATGCTGTCCGTTCCCATACAATGGGAGGCCCGAGCCCAGCAGTGGGACAATCAATCCACAATTATTTTAATTCAATTAAAGCATTTTGTTGGTTCTTTTTAACCGACTTCGAAAAAAGGAGGAGGTTCTCAATTCGTCGGGATCTTTTTTTTTTTTTTTTGTTGCTTTTTTTATGTATCTTCGCCGATTACTCCGTCATTTATGATCCGATTTACGTGATTCTTTTTTTGTTCGACGCGGAATAGCTTCCAATTGGTCCCCTAAAAATTTTACATAGTTCGGCCCAGTAGTTTTCATTTTATGAACATTTTTCATGAAAATAATTTTCACTCCGTTCCATATGTACACCGATTACTCTGAGATTTATGATTCGATTTACGTGATTCTTTTTTTGTTCGACGCGGAATAGCTGCCATGTGGTCCCCTAAAAATTTGACATAGTTTGGCCCAGTAGTTTTCATTTTACGATCATTTTTTTGTTCCCGGTTCTTGGGACCTATATTTTTTAAGAAGCGCGGCACCATTCGTATGTCCACCCATACATAGCTAGACACTAAAAAGTAACAAATAAAAAATAAAAACTTCGTTTAAAAAAACCGACTTCAATAACTAAAAAACTAAAATGTATAAAATAACTTATTTCTAAAGCTATTAAATATTAACATATATTATCTAAAACATCTTGAAGTCGGTGCAAAGCAAAACATAAAAATTACTATATTTTGAAAATTACTAAGCACCGACTTTAAGATGTTTTAGATAATATATATTAATATTTAATGGCTTTAGAAATAAGTTATTTTATACATTTTAGTTTTTTAGTTTTTGAAGTCGGTTTTTTTAAACGAAGTTTTTATTTTATAAAAAAAAACTTTATCTTTCCATTGGGCCCCCAACTCATTTTGATACAGGGTCCATCTAAGGCAAACTAAACAAACATATAACACACTATTGAAGCAATTAGGCGAAATAACCTAAGCTCAGAAATGCTCCGTTTTATAAATACACTTATATCAGAAATGCATAGGTATGTATCCGAAATCAATGCATGACTTTAGTGACATGAAAGTTGAATTGTCCAAGGCTAACTAGAGGCCCCTTTATCGATAATTTGATACGGCAATATCGATATAATATATGCCGATATCGGCATATCGGTATCGATTGTATACGTTAATGGCCAATATGTTGGAATTTTAATCAAGTTTGTTTACGCTACAATTTAATACATTGTTGCTAAGTTGGTGATTTTCAATTACTTTATAAGAATACTTGGTGTGCGGCACTGTTTGCATGAAAGCACTTATAATTATTTAAACTGAATGAAAGAAAAAACGTTTATTTGGTCTTCACATAGCGATGAATTAAACGATTTACGTATATATAAAAAAAGTGAATAATAAGTTAATTAACTACACTTAATACATATAATTACTATAAACATAATAATAATAATTAATACTGAGCAAATAAGAAACAAATATTGCGGGGATACTTATAACATATTCAAGAGAAATGTTATAATAATATATGATATATATAATATACCCGTAGTGAAGTATATAATCTCGATAAAATCTCGACATCGAGTTGTCTGCCATTCCTCATGATGACGGGTTGTTTTACTATTGGTAAAAATATGACATTGCTTATATAGAGTTTATGTGAAAATTAAACTAGCAGCAAGGCAAATGGACCAATAGTAAGTTATAAAAATCGTTCCGTCCGTTCCCTTGAAAATGTTAAGATCTAAGATGAGATCTTGCAATTCAATACACTGCAATATAATTAAGACCATACAATACAATACAATACCTCAATGCAATGCAACGCAATACAGTGCAATACATTACAAATACTATTTATTGTATATTTATATAAAGAACGGGTTTTTTTATGAATTTCCAATGAGTGATACTTTAATTAATATGCATACGTGTGACGATTTAATTTCTGCGTTAAAAACGGTTTGACATTTAGTAAAATCAGCTGTTTCCTGGTTGTTATTAATCATCACTAAATTTATTGGACAGTTAATATTGAGGCTGTATTTGTAAACTGACACTACGCAGGATGTTTTTATTTAATAAAGATATAAAAGAACTGGCAATGAAACTACGTAATGAAGTAAATTTTTGTATTGGTATAATAATTTCTAGGTATTAGATATAAAAAGCTGTACAATACTTGATTTTGTAAGAAAAGCAAAATATCCCATTTCCCGGCATAAAAAGTATTTATATCCAGTTTTGGTATTAAAACTACACTTTAACAATATTACAGCAAAAATAAAAGCTTAACAGACAGATGGAGTTACTATCTCATTTTTTATAGATGATATTTTTTATATCTATAAATTTGAGAAATGATTGGTCTCCCACAAATATTCATCCTCTATTTCAACCCATTTTAGTTTTATTTATATATCCCCTGCCTATCTATCTGTAAACCACATAAATGACAAAAATTACCAAAATAACCAAAATGACGAAAATATCACATCATAAAAAAACGTATCCTACTTTCTAGGATAACCTTTACATAAGTCTATCCCAAAATCCATCCCATTATCCGGGACGAAAAGTACCTCTTGGCCACGCTCGGTATTAAGCTCGGTTTGTCCTGAAAATCAGTGTTGTGTCGGATATAATTCCGGCACAGCAATATGCTGAGTGCAAACCTTATTTGCTGACAATGCGGCGTAAAATTCTCAAAATATGCTCTGTATATAAATGTATAAGGAATGTATATACGTCGCTTTTTCTTCAAATAAAGTTTTTTTTTCAATTTCAGCCAAATCGGTCCAATAGTTTTTCCGTGAAAGCGTAACACACAGACCAATAGAGTTAATTTCATATTCATAATATTAATAGGGATTAGATCAGAAAATTGTCTACGCAGTATATCCTTCCGGTCCGGATTGGAACCTATTTCATATGAATGACGTGAGTATATGAGCCACTAAGTTATTATGGCTTGACAATTAAAATATAATAATAAAACCAGAACTAAAGTAACATTAGCAAAAAAATGCATATTGTAAACCGGTACATAATTTTTTTATTGCATGTTGGATCGTATCTCCTTTTTAAAGATGACCTTATTAATATTTAAATAGCTTTAATATGGAACGGTTTTTTAGAAAACGAATAGTAAATTAAATGTCTATATTTCCTTAAGGTCGCAAGGTATTAATAATATGTATAGACTAGGTAGATACTGAAAATCAATGCTGTGCCGAAATAACTTTCGGTACAGCACATATTTTAATGATTAACAAATGTATCTGGAAGTGAATATTGTAATAATAATTTTGCACGCCCAATTATGGGCTGAACGCATTGATACTATAAAAACCGTAACATCTCTGTATATGCATTACGCAATAAATCTATTCTATTCAAGAGGACAACTAATAGTAATAAAGTAATAATACTGGAAAGTTACCAATGTGGAAGAATAGATAAAAACATTGGGCAGTAAATGAAATTAAATCTTGTTGGATTAACATAGCATCGATTAGTATCGTCTTCATTACTTGACAAATTGACTTCAATCTCGTTTTAATTACTATTTGATAAACAATTGTACCAGTATTCATTTGCTTCCGATCGGTCTTTAATTAACAACACGGGATTCCCAATAATTAATGCAATTAATCATTGATAACTTTGTCTCTTAGGAGAAAAAAACTACAGCACGTGATCATACAAAGTAAACTAACATGGAAATGGCATATGTATGTTTAATTTGTAAGGTGACAGCCCTGTCTGTGAGTACACCTATCTGGTGGACTAATGCGGGGCTGCTTTTGGAAAATCGCTTAACAATATTAACACGAATCTATGTATACGGATAGCTATAAAAGAGCATAAAATTCTACTCTATTTTGACACTTGTTATAGTCGTAATACGATTATGCGAAAGCGGCTGTTTAGGTCCCCTGGAATAACACAAATAGTAAAAGTTGAAGAAAAAGTTTTGATTGAAATCTTATACTAATATATACTAGCTGAAGAGTTTGTTTGCTTGTTTGATTGAACGCGCTAATCTCAGGAACCTACTGGTCTGATTTGAAAAATTCTTTCAGTGTTAGATAGCTCATTTATCGAGGGAGGCTATATATTATCACGCTAAGACCAACAGGAGCGGAGCACTAATGAAGAATGTTTCAAAATCGGGGGATTTTGAAAACAAGTTCCACGCGGAAGACGTCGCGGGCACAGCTAGTTATAATATATCTCAAAAACTAATCGATTTGGTCATTACATATGTAGTTTTAATACCGAAAATGGGAATAGATACTTTTCTTTCGGAAGATGGGATAGTTTGCGATATATAATGAAGTGAATCTTCTAGGCCAAATAACACTAACATAAAAAATGTATACAATGAAACCTGTTTTGTAACCTCTTTAAACAAGAGGCACGTATTAGAGGTTGACCCTCGGCGTCAACAAAGTCATATATATAATGGAAAGTATTTACCACTCTCATTTCGTGTGTAGGCATCCTTACGCACTGTAATTACATTAATGACGACACTACGCTCATCGGGTGATCATTTCGCTACCTACTAGGATGTTTCCAATCAACTGCACTTCGAAGGATGCGGGTGTTTCGATATCGATTCTTATGCCGTATCGACGACTTCAAGTATTGCTATTTTGAGTTGGGTTTCTATTAATAGCCGAACACGGGCCTGCGTCTTCGTCCGCGTGGAATAGTTAAGAAAAAGTAGCCTAAAAAAAACCTCAGATTTTGAAATATTTTTATTGGTGCTGCGCTCTAATTGGTTTCAGCGTGATGATATATAGCCTTCCTCGTTAAATGGGCTATCTAACTAACACTGAAACAATTTTCCAAATCACACCAGTTGCTCCTGAGATTAGCGCGTTCGAGCAAAAAAACAAACTCTTCAGCTTTATATGTTATAATCAGCTTCAGCTTTATATGTTACTAGAGTTTACCCCGCGGCTGCGCCGCGGGTTAACTTCTAGTGCGTCTCTTGTTTATAGAGCAAGTGCTACCGGTTATATTATATTACATTTTTATGTATTTGCGCACAGAAGATTCACTTCATTTTATATCGCTAATTATATATACCATCCCCCGTCTATCTGTCAACAAAATAAATTACAAAACTTGACCAAAAAGGCCAAAATGGTCTAAATGACCAAAAGACCACAGTGACCGACATTGCTAAAATGACGGAATAGGCAAAAACGACCAAAAAGGCCAAAATAATCAAAATGGTCAAAATTACCAGAGGCCAAAATGACCAAATAGGCCAAAATGACCAAATAGGCCAAAATGACCAAATAGGCCAAAATTACCAAATAGGCCAAAATGACCAAATAGGCCAAAATGACCAAATAGGCCAAAATGACCAAATAGGCCAAAATGACCAAAAAGGTCAAAATGATCATAAAGGCCAAAATGACCAAATAGGGGAAAATGACCAAATAGGCCAAAATGACCAAATAGGCCAAAATGACCAAAAAGGTCAAAATGATCAAAAAGGCCAAAATGACCAAAAAGGCCAAAATGACCAAAAAGGCCAAAATGACCAAAAAGGCCAAAATTACCAAATAGGCCAAAATTACCAAAAAGGCCAAAATGAAAATTATCCCTTGTTCATCCTCAGTATTTAATTTACATACGTACCGAATTTCAGCCAAATCGGTCCAGTAGTTTTTCCGTAAAAGCATAACAAACAAACAAACAAATATCATGTTATCCCGGAAACTATCCCATTTTTCGGGATAAAAAGTATCCTATGTTCATCCTCGGTATCGAAAATATATATATACTGAGTTTCAGCCAAATCGGTCCAGTAGTTTTTACGTGAAAACGGAACAGACAGACAGACAGACAGAGTTACTTTCGCATTTATAATATTAATAGGGATATTATAATATATAAAGAGGTTGTTTCTTTGAGAGGAGCTCCAATGAAGAATGTTTCGAAATCGGGGTTTTTTTTACTCACTTTTTTTTTAGCTATTACACGCAGGCGAAGTCGCGGGCAGAAGCTAGTTAGATATAAAAGAGGATACTTGTTGATAAATCATATTTATTCCAAGCGTATTTCTTCTGCAAGAATGTCGATAATAACACCGGCCTACAAAAAGAAGTAGTGCTTTTGAACAGACCCATTTATTCTTATGTATTTCGATGCGCTAAATCTGTATCAGTATGGTCAATACACCCTCAACATTTTGAGGGTGTACACACCCCGCTCGCACGTAACAATATGTTAAGTATATTTTAAATTATCATAATTTTACTACTGCTTGGATTTCATAATTAAAGTGCTCAGTCTTGTATACGTTGAACCCGCAACAGAGTCGTATAAATTAACCATAAATGGACATATTATAATTGAAATACAATAAAATAGTTAACATTGGCTTAAATTCTGATTGCTTTAGACAAAGGCTCTTCAACCTTTCACTTGGTATTTATAAAATATACTATTGCGAAAAGTATGTTTAGCATGAATATCCTAAAAGAGAATAAATGCGTAATTCTAACAATTCAGCATTGATTAAAGTGGCATTTTACCTAGTAATATGTATGATGAATTGTATAAAAATTAGTTGACATTATGAAGTCGTGACGCGGATACAAACAAAGTCACTTTATGTGTATTAAATCATCCGCGTACTCAAAGTTATGTATCCCGATATAATTTTAATTCTGTCCGAAGTATGTCTATATCCATCTACCCGTAACAAGTTCCATCAGATGAATGGGCCTATCTATAAGTAAGGCTTTGACAAAAGAAAAATCTACTACCAAATTATAAAATTTTCTGGACATCCGGATCATTTAGATCGGAGGTTATATTCATATATATTTCGCTTTTTTTGCATGAGTAGGTACCGCAGATATACAAGTGGCTCACCTGACGGAAAGCGTTTACCATCGTTTATGGTTATTTGCCACACCAAAGTCGCTACCAATGTGCTGCAGACCTCAAAGATGTGATCTGTCCACTAATGCCGGAACAACAATAATTTACAAACTCCATACCAGAAATGTCAATTTTCTACCTATAGTATTGTAAGGCAAAAAAAGGGAATAAATACTAAGATTACTATACTACATATTAGATTATTGTGCTATTGTTAATAAGTTATGTTACTGAGTAGATAATACTAGAGGGTAGTTTATATCGATTAGGTACTCCACTACTCGACTCGTTCTGTCATCGCTCGAATATAAAAGCTTGCGGACGGAACGACGGGATAGTTTCACTCTTCTATAATAATCCTTCACGAGTCCGTTGAACGCCTGAAGAGATTGCGCTCGCCCGATTTTCACAGATAGCGCATTCCACAGACACACTGCACGAACTCTGAAAGATTTATTGTAAAATCGCGAGTGTTATACAGATATTTCCAGACGTATGTTTTCCGATGATCTGAGGAAAGAGTTCCATAATAGAAATTCCTAAACTTATTTCTCAGATCGATATTTTTGTTTTTCCTTAGACGACATAACATAAGATTCTTACGATTAATTACGCTATTTTTAATAATTTTTAAATGTCTAAGGGCCGTTTTTTCCATTTCCAAATAAAAGTTATTCCTAAGAATAAAATAGATTGATTGCTTACCAAATATACAATTAAAAAAATACACAATATTAAATTAACTATAAAAAAAACACGCTTTCATAAAAAATCCAACTAAAAAACAGAAAATAAAATTTAATAAATTTGGTTTCTGATGAATGGGGTCTTACCGTGGAGTGCAATAATTTAACAGCAGATCAGTAAATAATAGTAAGCATTTGCACTCTAATAAAAAATTAAAATTTCGTTTAAAAAAACCGACTTAAAAATCAAAAAAACTAAAATGTATAAAATAACTTATTTCTAAAGCTATTAAATATTAATATATATTATCTAAAACATCTTGAAGCCGGTGCAAAGCAAAACATAAAAATTACTATATTTTGAAAATTACTAAGCACCGAAGTTTTAATTTTTTATTTGTTACTTTTTAGTGTCTAGCTATGTATGGGTGGACATACGAATGGTGCCGCGCTTCTTAAAAGAACCGGGAACAAAAAAATGATCGTAAAATGAAAACTACTGAGCCAAACTATGTCAAATTTTTAGGGGACCACATGGCAGCTATTCCGCGTCGAACAAAAAAAGAATCACGTAAATCGAATCATAAATCTCAGAGTAATCGGTGTACATATGGAATGGAGTGAAAATTATTTTCATGAAAAATGTTCATAAAATGAAAACTACTGGGCCAAACTATGTAAAATTTTTAGGGGACCAATTGGAAGCTATTCCGCGTCGAACAAAAAAAGAATCACGTAAATCGGATCATAAATGACGGAGTAATCGGCGAACATACATAAAAAAAGCAAAAAAAAAAAAAGATCCCGACGAATTGAGAACCTCCTCCTTTTTTCGAAGTCGGTTAAAAAAGAAATAATTAATCAATTTGATTAAGTACAGTGTAAAAAAAAAGAATGTACATTATTGTAAAAAAGCGTGGGGTGTATTCAAAGCGCTTTTTAAGATATTATATATAATACACCAAATTGTATAAAACTCAGCTATGTAATTTTAAAACTTAACAAGTGTTTCCCAAGAAGTTTCACCAAACACCACCAAATATGTCATAAACTAAATGCCATTTAATTATTATTTATTAAGCTTATTGGGAGCAATACCACATTTTGATACACTTTTCAAACCTTTTGGCAAACAATATAAATTAGCAATGCCTACGACTACAATGAATGCTAAACTACTAGCGCTAAACTGAATGCATTAATATTATGTAATGTAACTAGGTTTTAAAATTGTAGAGTTGAACTATTTATGTAAATTTCAAAAAAGCATATTTTTAATTTTTATTAACTAAGGTTTATGGCTTGGCGGCTAGGCCTTTAAGCCAGATTTTAGATTACAATATAGTTTCTTCATTTTCTTAAGCCTATATATAGCTCAACAGAACTGTAGGTTATCAACTGAAGCCATTCAACGGAGTTCTTGTGACATCTCAAAGGCCACATTTGACTACACAAGTCAAATGTGGCCTTCACTTCACTTCACATTTCATACAAAAACACATAATTACTACTCAAAAATTATCAATATCCTACAACTATTGTTTATTTTAGAGTAATTTTACACGTTTTTAGAAAATAAAACTGCAGAACACAACATCTCTTTTCAGTTCCCGCCAATAACTCCCGCATTCTTTTAAGGATGATTACATCCTATGAGTAGTGATGTTACAATATTTTCATTGACGTCTGTATAATTTTCAATTTTAAATTCATTTTATTATTTGCCCTTTTGAATGTACTGCAGAATAAAACATCGATAACATCGACGCGCAGCATGCCTCCATCCCTTCAACACGTCGCCTACCCGCATGTCCGGTCAATGAACCGATCGACCACCTACCCACATACCTACAATAAACACTTATTACAAAATCTATGTTAATATCGTGAACATAAGTTTTATTTTATTTTTTATCGCTAATTAACTTTCCATCTATAATATTATGCCCAGTTCCACGGCAGCAAGCAACGAGCATCAAATGTTCAAATTAGTTGCATTGACATACTCGCGCTGCTGCCATCTCTCGTCATTATCCTGCTTGCTGCTGTGGAACTAGGTACAGTTTAAGTGTGCGGCCACACTGAATATGCGCTGACGGGGGCCTGTGGCGGGCGTGGCGAGCGGAGGCGTGCGGTGGCCCCAGTGAGCCGCGAGCTCTCATAGCGATTCGGCGTTTTTTTTTTTTGAGGCGAGGGAAAATGCTGACCGATTTACGCACTCTCTGGGCCGTCACTAGGAAACGGCACGCATCCATCGGGGGCGATAACGCTAGCAATAGTATGCTTTGTTTGCGCTCCGTCCGCGATGGCGTGACACAGAGGAGTGTGGAAGACTCAGAGCGATGCCGCACGGGCGAGCAACCTCAATACCCACTAAAAACCCCCTCCTCCCTGTCGACCCTGCGCTTTTGTTGTGATGGAAAGACTGAGATATAGAACATAGTTACGCAACAGTCGATCCAGCGCAATAAAGTGCCTGGAATGTGCCCTGGGAGAACACACCCCACTTCGAAACGGGGGCAGATGAATCCCTTGCGTTGCCTAGTAGCAAGGGCCCCCCGTACCGGAACCTAACTCAGGGAGGGAAGTAATGAGCGTACCTGCCTCTCCGGGTGCCAGCTGAAGGCCGGCGACCTCGGGTAGAGACATTAGCACGCGCTGCAGGACTTCGCTTCCTGTCCCTTAACATAGCGGTTCGGCGTATATCAGGTATTGCAAACTATAGACGAGGATTTGTTATTTTTACTAGAAAGTCTGATTTTGAGATGGGAGGTGTTGAACATTAGAGATGGTGTACACGAAATAGCCAAATTCTAAACTATACAGTATACTATATACAGAATATTATAAGTTTTTAATTTTTTACCGATACTATCTGCTAGTAGGTCTTAGACCGTTAGTAGAAAAGCGAAGTCTCGGACTCTCAAACTGAAGCCGGCTAAAGTATGCCGGTTTTGAAAGAGGATGCCAATCGCGCCACAGTGCGTTATGACAACTCAGTGGTAAATCTATAATATAATAAAATTGTAAAAGTGTAGTTTTATGTTTGTTCGGGATCCGCGTAAGAACTACTGGGCCGATTTCGGTGTAGTTTTCACTAAGATAGTAAATTTCCGGACCTAAAATCTGCTGTACTCTACCCGAGAATCCAATGGGAACTTTATTGGGAGAGGTTTAAATTTGCCAGATCGATTTATTTTTATTTCCATACGAAATTTTCGATTCGAATTCGACAAATGATCGATAAAATCTTTAGTAAAACAATTATAGTTGAGTATGCCTTTAGTAAGATTACTTATCCCGAGTTTATACGGGAATATCAGGGATTCATATTTTTTCATAGTAAAAATCCGTTATCCAACTGAAAATAACTTATGATTTTATATTTAGCTGAATATTTGTAATCTTAGTTACCTGTACCTCGTGGACAAAGTCGCGGGCAAATGCCAGTGTTTAATAATAATCGTATTAGTACGAATAAAGGAGAAAAAATTTCCAGTGGGTACATTACTATTAAACACAGGGATGCAAACCACGTGTATACTACATAAGTTTACGCAAACAATTTTGTAAGAAAATGCTTCAATCCATTTGACGCTTTTGTTCACGTAGGCTCCGTCTATGCTTTGATTTCGTCTCAGCTTGTAGGTATAACATTTTTTATATCATTTTAATTAATGTATAAAAAACAGAATGAAAAACTAAATGAATGACAGACATATTATGTAAGATGGTTGAAGGTCGCTATTATTCCTAAACATATGTATATTAACATACATATGCTTAAGAAAAATATAACGCAGACTGTAGAGAAATTATGATTTCGAAAGCAATAAATAGATTAACATGGAAAAACTTGAAGGAAGCCTATTTTAGTCCACGACAAACTGTTGACAGAAGCATAATTAATATAATAATTAAGAGAGAAATAATTAAGAGGAAAAATTATAATAAAGGACAAAAAAATGCTGTATAGTGTTTATTAAATAATTAAAAATATTGTAAATAAGGTAAACAGAAATAAAGTATTTATGTATGGGGAGGGACGTGAATCGAGCGTCGCTTACCCGTCGATGACGGGTGTTATTCACCTCGCCCGGCGCCCCGTCAGCACTCTGCGCCGCTCATCAACATGGCATCACTCATAGCGTCGGCGTTCTTACTTAGTACTTATTACGTTTGGCAAATCTAATCATATTCTATACGACTTCAAGATTTCGTAGTTTTTTCCTTTTTAGTTTAAAGTGGGTTTTGTTTATGTTGAAAAAATCTTTCTTTCAATAGTATCGCTAACGGGTAATTAGTTCCATAATAGCCCTAGTCTAAATGTAGACTTTAAGGAGACTTAGATACATTTGTAACATTGTCCTTATTGTCAATAACTCCAAATCTGGAGCGGACAGACGGCTTCCCGCTGCGGGCGACCCCTTCTGTCAGCCTCCTTTGCAACGCCTCGTAACTCCGTAACAGAATTAGTTTAGTCTAAATAGGTGTTACGTAATTTTGTGCAGATAATTTAGCTTATGTATATATACCTGTATATATATATATATATACATATATATATTTATATTGTTTTTGTACTTGTATGTATTGTGTATATTTATCATTTATTATTATTAATATATGATAAATGATAATTTCTTCTGTGCAGGAACAGTGAAAGAATTCAATTTCCTGCGGCCGGGCGGCCTGTTGTAAGAGGCTACCAACAACCCACAGCCAGGTGGTAGGACATTTGCCCGCCTGGATGGCGACCACCCTTGGTCTAGAGTCTGCCGCTATAACAACCTTGTGTTGTGTTGTGTTCCGCAAGAGAGTAGCAGCGCATTTGTAGCACCTTTGGTGTTGTAAATGTCCATAGGCGATGGTAACCGCTTTCCATCAAGTGGGCCGTTTGCTTGTCTGCTGAACTCATGCAATAAAAATAAATTAATAAACTGTACCACCGTCAGTATTAAAAATCCATCTATCCCTGCCTAGGGTTGTCTTGAAGAGATCGCTTTTTAGCGATAAGGCCGCCCGTTGTACTATCTCTTGCATTTTTCTATTTCTGTTTATCTATGCTTTGGTGTACAATAAAGAGTTATCTATCTATCTATCTTATATCGATGGAGTATAAAGCCTGGATTCTGATGACTTGTCTAAGATATCAGGGAGAGATCGAATCTCTTGTATAATATGGTATTTGACAGTCTAACGGGGTGTCGAGATTGATTTTTGGAAATTTCTTCAATTTGATTAGAACATGATGTCTAAACTCATCGTTATTAGATACTACCTGCATCCGGCATGCGTTATAAAGCTGGTTCTTCACTAAAGAAAGGTTGCAAACTTTCGTGTTGCGAACACGTGTTGGTAACAAATGTTTCTGAATTTTACTTGTGTTAGCAACAAAAATTGTAAACAATGTCGAGAACCGTGTTTCCATTTTGGACGGTAAATATATAAAAGCGCTTGTTGCCAACATCAGTCATTCGCTCGGTGGAGACGATTACGATTGGGAGAACATTAGTTAAATAGTAGCAGCACGTATATATCTATAATATTTATACTAGTGGTCCCGGCAGACGTTTTCCTGCCTTAAAAACCAAATTTAGAACTCGATTGCAGAGCCACCTACTGGATTCAATTGTGAATCTAAGGCATCTGGGGACATACTCGAACACACAAAAAATATAATAAAGATCGGTCCAGGTTTTAAAAGGAGTTTAGTGACATACACACTAACGTTAAAATTTTATAATTGGGGTCAATTATCAAGATAAAAACTATTCTAAGTTGGATCAAACTGCACACGGTGTGCAAATTTGATTAAAATCGGTTAAGTAGTTTAGGAGTCCATCGCGGACGAACAAAGTGACACGTAATTTATATATATTAAGAATATAGACAAACACACGAACATAAGAATTTTATATATAAAGATCTATCTAAAGATCTAAGGTCTGTTTCGTAACTCCTGGTAAAGACAAGAGACTTCTTTCAGTGGCCAACAGCGATTAGTTGATGACAATTTTCTACACTTTTTCACTGTCATCATTTACAGTTAGCACGGTAAAGCGGTTTTGTTAGTGTTTCTACTCACGTCCTGCCCGGATGGTAATAAAATTCAAATGCGGGTATTGAAAAAAGTCGTTTTACATTTGTACCAATAACACCTGGTTTTTTTTACTACAGAAGACTGATGATTCCTTACCAGCAAAAAGTCTCTTTTTAATCGACAATTTCCGGCAATGGGTTCTTTGAACTTTAATCATAATATTGATTTGTAAATATTATTGTTTCAGGTAACTGGTCACTAATTATATTGGAAATGGACATCCTCATTGTGTAGGTAAGGTAATGTAATATAATACGTATTTGGTGGTTGATTGGAAGAAATTGTCTTAAGCGATAACGTCGTCCTTTGGTCAACATATCTTATATATAAAAATGAATGTCCTTTATAGAATCGTAAACTATACATTTGATCATGTGATGATGTTTAGCAAAGTTGTTGTGCATGAGCCAAAGAAGGTTTCTGAGTTGGTTCACAATTGGACCCGGTAGGTGGCGCTGCTGTCGGCATATCGATTGAAGCTTTTCCGGGCAGGATGACGTCTTCCGGGACATCTAGTATTGTATAGAATGATAAACTGGAATAAATGATTGTGTAAATGATAATATAAATATAAATGATGATATAAATATAAATGATGATATAAATGTAAATGATGATATAATATGTGTAAATGTAGAGTTGCACGGATTATGTGTAAAAAGAGATAGATGGGTTATGTAAAGGATAACATGATTTGTGGTGGGACAGAGGACGTATGCCAGATAGAGAAGGAAGGGGTATGGAAGAATAAAAGAGATAAGGTAGTGTGTAATGTTTTATTTATTTATTTAATGTATCTTTTATGCATAATTTAAAAAGAGACTAGAATTCTGCACTCTTTATCTACATAAACTATGTGTGGGAAATTCTATACTCCTTCGCTTGTTCGTTTGTTTTTTTCCGCTCAGTTTTTGCTGTGTTTTAGCTTCACGTATTAATGATGACAGATTTTCATGATTTGACATATGTAAAACGATATTTTTGTTATATATACTGTATTATTTGATATTTAGGTAATTATCATTTAAGTTAGTATCTACTACAAAAATGACTTAAAAAAATAAGACGATATTTTCGCAGTTTCTTAAGCAAGATTTTTCGTTTTCCATTTTAATCAATATCAATTCAATCAATATTCAATTCAAATCACTTTTTAATGAGTTATATGAAAGTTATTTTTGTCTATCCTCAATTTTCCTAATTCCTATATTATAATTCTTCAGATTAGAAGTATCAAAGTAATATAAGCCAATTATTATTAGAAAATTATGAATGGAATATTAGCGGTGAACTTGACATTTTAGAAATGTCAGAAGAATCGTAAAATTCATCGAATCCTAATGATTGTCTTAAGTATAATAAATGTCAAATATGTGCAATGATTATCTATGCCCATATAACTTTGTTTTTGCGCGGATTAGCTGATTTAATTTCAAATAAAGATTAAACTTGATAAATATTAAATCCTAATTCTTTTTTGTTATGATGTTTTATTTTTAATGTCTTGCGAACCGTGTGTGTGGTGTTCAGCTTTCATACTACACCATTACTGCACTTCAGTACTACCCATTAACACTGGTACTGTACTGTGGTAGTAATGTAGCCTTGATACATTACTACCACTCTACATCGCTTCCTCATATCAGTACTACCCCACTACCAATTAGCACCACGACCCTACTACACCACTAACGATAGATAGATAACATTTTATGATACACCAATACAAAAATGAATTTAATGACTAAAATGATAATATCTATTTATGTACATACAAAGGGCGTTCTTATCGCTAAAAAGCGATATCTTCCCGACATCCCAAGGAATGAATTGAGATGATAATGGCGATGATGGTATACGCAACATATAGTACGAAGTACTTAGTTTTTAATAATAAATACATAAATTATATGTATTATATTTCTGCATATATATATGCAGAAATATATGCAGTAATTGTATATATTTATATAGACATTATTTGGTGATTGAAACTATGTTTAATCAATTTTTCTTAAATATTTAAATGTATTGAGTTTTATTTGTAAGTAAAATATTATAATCAAGTTTAATTAAATTAGTTTTATTTGTAAATATTTTTTCGAGTTTACGTCACAATTTTTCATTAGTACCAATGACTTTAGATCCACTAGAAGACATATTTACATTCGATTGCATACATAACAGTTTTCTGTGTAAACTACTTAAGTTACATGTATCGTATATTAAGTAAATGTTCATAATATTGTTATCCCTCAAGTAAAGGCTCTAAAAGCAAAATCTTTTCATAAAATATTCTCCTTAAAACACTTATTCTATAAAGTGGGTAGCGTGGGTTTTTTGATGCTGATAATACGTGTAAAGAATCTTGACATTTTAATCTTTGGCACACTCGTGTTACACCTACTCAAAATGTGTTACGCAAAAATCAGCTAAATAATGTATATTTAGCTGTATATTGACCAAGCAAGTTACTTCAGTTAAGAAATTATCATAACAGATTTTTTCCCGTGACTTCGCCGCGAGCCAATCACTCCCACGTAAACCTTGTGTATTTAGCCAGCAATCTTTCTTTCACACATGTTACATTACATTAAATTATCTAGGCGCGCTTGGATGTCTCGGTCGCAAATTAAAATAAAAACTTCGTTTAAAAAAACCGACTTCAAAAACTAAAAAACTAAAATGTATAAAATAACTTATTTCTAAAGCTATTATTATTAATATATATTATCTAAAACATCTTAAAGTCGGTGCTTAGTAATTTTCAAAATATAGTAATTTTTATGGTTTACTTTGCACCGACTTCAAGATGTTTTAGATAATATATATTAATAATAATAGCTTTAGAAATAAGTTATTTTATACATTTTAGTTTTTTAGTTTTTGAAGTCGGTTTTTTTAAACGAAGTTTTTAAATTTTATTTGTTACTTTTTAGTGTCTAGCTATGTATAGGTGGACCAACGAATGGTGCCGCGCTTCTTAAAAAATATAGGTCCCAAGAACCGGGAACAAAAAAATGTTCGTAAAATGAAAAATACTGGGCCAAACTATGTCAAATTTTTAGGGGACCAATTGAAGCTATTCCGCGTCGAACAAAAAAAGAATCACGTAAATCGGATCATAAATCACGGAGTTATCGGCGAACATACATAAAAAAAAGCAACAAGAAAAAAAAAAGATCCCGACGAATTGAGAACCTCCTCCTTTTTTCGAAGTCGGTTAAAAAATCTACTTAAATAAAAACTTACTTAGGCTTATTATATACATATTGTTACAACTTATGCTCCGACAAAGACAAATTCCACGTACAGATCTGTAAAAGCACATTTTATTACCTGTCGGCATTTGAACTAATTGTAATCCTTTTATGACCGTCATCTTTTGTTCACTTATTTTATGGCATACGTTTCTAGTTATTATGGCATACGTTTCTAGTTATTATGGAGAACAGCCTATTGTCCTATTGTATTAGTTTACGGCCGCTCAGGAGCATTATTAGCTATGTGTTGCGGATTATAAGTACAAGCCAATTCTAGGAAATTATGTCGACGTTGCCGGGCGGGCACATTTGCATTTGTGAAGTATAAAACGGTGGCCTGATTGAGAAAGGAGTTCAGTTGAGCTACAACTACGGTCTAGGCGTGACGTGTGTACATTCGGGAATCTCATAGTGACGGACTTTGCACGTTTTATTGAATTACGACCTTCTGCATTACGTTTGGATTTGTTGCGTTCGGTTATCTTTGTACCTGTGTTATACGTCTTTGTATAGTTCTAATAAACTCTATAATAATTCTAACGGCGTTTTAATTCAAGCCCCGCAAACTCGTAACAATATAAACGTTCAGCGAAAAAATATGTAGCTGATAGTGAAAACCGCTTAAGAATCCTTTGCGTGGTTTCATAGAAATTACTGGATATACTTTACATATAAGGAACTATATTCCCTGACAATCCCTGTATGGTAGGTGTACAAACACACAGTCATTACGAAATTATAAAGGTTATGTTTTTGCTATAATATTCGATGTACAGAACCCTAAAAATAACAATTGAATAACATGTATTAAATGAATAAATGTTGACGTAGAGGACATTGGGTTGAGTCGCGGGGGAAATCAGTGAGCGGACGTGACGGGCCTCGAGGTCCCCAGCCCTGGCCGGACCTGGGGCTCTGGCTGAGGTTGTTTTGCTCTTGCGTAATAGACGATACCTGATTTTTCAATTTCAATAATCTTCGAGATTCAAGCAACCCTTTAGGGTTGCTTGAATCTCTTTTGTCTTTTTCTTCTTTTTTTTGTTTTTTTCTTTTGTCCACGCGTTCAAAAATTATTCAAGATCTAAGTTCAATTGTTCAAAAATTTGATCGAAATTTATAAATTACACCGAAACTGTTGGTTTCAGTGTCAAAATAAGGATCAATTTTTTTGTCAAATATAATACAGTTCAGAATGATTTTTGGAACAGCGATTTATCAGTCAACCAGTCGTTTGAACGGTACAAAAATCAAAAGAAGCAAAAAAAAATTTTCCTGTGTTATTCTTATGGGAATTAAAAAAATGCGATGAGGACAATCTTAATATTAATATTAAGGGCTCATCTTTTCACAGAAATTTGTTTACGGGCGAAAGAAACTTTTGAGCCTGTTTGGAAAAAAAAAAATTTTTTTGGATCACCCTAATATATATATGTCGCAGAACGGCCTCGTTCTCACGACATCTTTAGTTATTTCAGGTTTAGTGGGCGTCATCAGGATAAAATGCGAGCATAAAACACAATAGCCACGGCTTATACACTTTTAATTTAGATTTGATCAACATTATGACATAGTTTAGACCGAGCAGCGGGTTCAGGGCACCCCGCTCATACTTCTAGCTTCAATACTTTCTTTAAAATACTCCATGGTCCAACTCGACCTGTAGCCACCAACCAAATGTGTCACAAAAACTCCTCAGTCTACCCAAGTAGATATTACTCAAAGTATAGAGGGCGCTGACCCCGCTCCGCCATATGTTCTGCTCTGATTGGTCGTTTATTAAATTACAATATTCATAACTTTTATTAGGTTAGAACGATCTTTAAGTTATAGAAACATTCAACAAATCAAATTAAATTACATTAAGAATTTTAGAAGTAATTAAAATGTAAACAAATGATATTGTGCGTTATACATCCAGTCAACGATACGTCCAATTAAAGCTTCCCTCCGACATATATATATATATATATATATATATATGTTTGTGTGTGTGTGTGTGTGTGTATGTGTTTGTAAACATTAAAAAAAATATACATGTGTGATAATGATTATAATAGTTTTCATTTAAGGTTATGTGAAAATATTAAGATAAGCTCAAAATTAACAAATTAAATTACAGCGTGATTTCTTAAATGCCTACCTTGACACATAATAATAAAACTGACATGCTGTTTACATTTGCTAGCAATAAGCATGCTAATTTTTCGTATTTTTTCAAAAGCAAACTTGTTTAGATGCGTTCGAAGCACGCCCCCGTCTAACTATGTTTCAGGCAGGATGCTTAAAATCAAACTACTGTTGATTTTTCAGAATGCTCGAAATAAGCATGCTCATGACTATGGCATTAAGCCTGGAATACACATGCTACGTAGTAGCACATAAGCATGCTAGTTTCGAGCAGATGCTACTTAATAGCATGCAATTAGCACGTGTATCCGAAAAGAGCATGCTTGTGAACAAGCACGCTACTAAATCGCAAGCCGGTCTATTTTTCGTGCTAGTTAGCACACGGTGTGAGGCGCGGGGGAGACAGCGGCGTCTCCAAAGCAAGTCTGAACGTGGATTATATGCGAGCATGCTACTTGGTTTGTTTGCGTGGGTACGCGTAGTCACGATGGCTCGATGACAAAACTTTAAATTTTATGTTTCATTACCGAAATTATGAGTGTTTAAATGAGAATAAGAAAATGCGTACCAAAGTTTATTAGAATCGATGAAGGATAATAATTTAACCCTAAAGTGTTAAATCAAAAATTAAAAATGTAAGATCCATACATCATAACATACACACACACACATACATAACATATATACATCACAAACACACCTTCGACTATTGTTCCCTTTCGATATAAGTTTCTTTTTTAAATGTATTGAAAGTAATAATATAACTTAATCTAATTAATTCCGCAAAGAAACGTCCATTTTCAATGCTGAATATGAGCATGTGTATCTCACACGTGCTAGAAAGAAGCATGCTAACAATAAGTATGCTTCTGAGGTATGTGCTCTTATGAGCAAATGTACACACTTAGAGAGCATGCTATAAATGAGCATACTACCTAGTAGCAAACAAGCATGCTTTTCTAGTAGAATGTGTATTCCAGGCCTTACTTTGACACACCAGCCACTAAATAGCAATTGCTCAATAGTCATGCTTTCATGTTAGTGACGAGCATGTGTGCCAGTACCTTTAGCCAGTAAGCAACCAGGATTTCCAGGGTTGTATTTCGTTATCATTTAAATAACGAAGGTGTATTTCTTCATTATTTAAATGATGACGCAATACAACCGTCGAAGTCGTGGCTGCTTAGCAGCTAAAGGTATTTCGGTCTGAATCGACACGAAACGCGAAAGCTACTATGCTAATGGTATTCAAGATTATATAACGAATCATCATTTAAATAACGAAGGTGTATTTATTCATTATTTAAATGATGACGCAATACAACCGTCGAAGTCGTGGCTGCTTAGCAGCTAAAGGTATTTCGGTCTGAATCGATACGAAACGCGAAAGCTACTATGCTAATGGTATTCAAGATTATATAACGAATCATCATTTAAATAACGAAGGTGTATTTATTCATTATTTAAATGATGACGCAATACAACCGTCGAAGTCGTGGCTGCTTAGCAGCTAAAGGTATTTCGGTCTGAATCGATACGAAACGCGAAAGCTACTATGCTAATGGTATTCAAGATTATATAACGAATCATCATTTAAATAACGAAGGTGTATTTATTCATTATTTAAATGATGACGCAATACAACCGTCGAAGTCGTGGCTGCTTAGCAGCTAAAGGTATTTCGGTCTGAATCGATACGAAACGCGAAAGCTACTATGCTAATGGTATTCAAGATTATATTAAGGGTACAATTAAAGTATAATGTCACGTTACGATTTCTAAATGTTTCATTGTCGAACGTGTCCATTACAACACGTACAGCTAAAACGGTAGTATATCGAATTGGCGACGAAACTAAGAAACCGGAGCGAATTTAAACAAAATGTTCACCCATCCGGTAAGGTGGCGCTGTTGGCTAATATGAATCTATAAATAACCTTAACAAAAAATAATTAGAAAATTAAGCTTCTTAATAATAATAAAAATATTTTTTATTGCATGAGTTCAGCAGACAGGCAGACGGCCCACTTAATGGTAAGCGGTTACCATCGCCTATGAACATTTGCAACACCAAAGGTGCTACAAATGCGCTGCTGCTCTCTTAAGGGAGACTGAAACCTGGTCACTTATGCCGGAACACAACTCAAGGTTGTTATGGCGACATACTTTAGACCAGGGGAGGTAGCCATCCAGTCGGGCAAATGCCCTTCCACCTTGCTTCCCAGGAACTTGATTAACACAATTTTGCTATTAATTAAATTATACAAAGAATATCCACTTTTTTTGACGAAACAATAGGCGGGTTTATCGCTCCAAGCGACCTCTTTCAACTAATTTGATTATTTGAAGGTGTTACCTGGAATAATATTACCGGGACCATGGTAATAGACGATTAATAAACATTTATTATATAGATTGTATGTCATAATATACCTACTTAAGTTGATGTTATCATTTTTATTAACATTTTAAAACGAAATAATAGTAATCATTGTGGGAAACTAAAACTAACTTTAAAAAATAATACAAAACCATTCTAAAAATACTACACTACAAAAAAACATAAAAATTAAATACTATTAGAAACTTATTTACAAGTAAAAGATGTAGTCCAGATCGCTGTCGGTGGGGAGCGTTCCCAAAATGGTGGCCGCATTCCCACGTTGTATGGCAACGCTAATCCGTTGATTATATAGAATACATATATAAATATAGAGAGATATATATTATCTTGATATATAAAAATGAATGTTTGTCTGTATGTCATATATAGAATCGTAAACTATATATTGATCATGTGATGATCTTTAGCAAAGTTGTTGTGCATGTAGGTGGCGCTGCTGTCGGCATATCGATTGAAGCTTTTCTGGGCAGGGCGACGTCTGCCGGGACAGCTAGTATTAAATAAAAACGATTTCTTTAACCCTTTTCAGTCCGGTTTCCGTACTGGTTATAGCACTGTTACGTGTTACTGACGAGATAAAATTCACTATGGCAAAGTACCAGTGCTCACTTTGTTAGCTTGGTATACTCTATTCTCTTAACATATCTCCAAAGGTAATCGAGTGGTTTCGAAATTACCTGTTCGGCCGGCGGCAGCGGATCCGTATTGCTAAGTCTTATTCATCCTGGTGCGATACGTCGGCGTGCCACCGGGTGGCTTCTTACCTCCTTTACTTTTCGCAATGTTTGTTAATTCTATCTCCAAGATCTTCACATTTATACGCGTGCTCCCATTGAACAAATCTCAGAAGCTATTAAGATCATAAATGAGGACTTATCATCGATCGTAGATTGGAGTAGATCTCATGGACTAGTACGGAATCCAAAGAAAACTCAAAGTGATGTTGTTGGGAGTTCGAGGATGGTTGCTAAATTTTTCTGGTCAGCGGTACGATTTTTTTTATTTAGGTAAAAAAAATTCTATATTCGTAAATAGTGTAGTATTTATTACTTTTACACTGTAACTGTTGAACCAGTCGTAAACGCTGGAAAAATTTGAAGGGCACATTCTTAGGTATAAGAGAAGAAACGAGAATTTGGAACAACTTTTGATTCTAACACAACGTTTTCGAGTAGTTTTCGCGATATTGTGGTGCGACTAATAGTGAAATAAAAAGATCTTAAATTAGTTTGAACATTTTATGTTTAATTATTGGGGGCAAAAGATATCTTCTTGTAGGCCTTTTTAAGGGCTCCATAGGTAAAAGAATAAACAGTAAAATAGTTTTCTTCTACGAAATTGTATATTTCACGTGGTCTGATACGCACGGTGCACGGTGCACGCTTGGTTTTTATATTCTCACGTTTCGGCAAGTTTTCTGTGTCACAATTCTGCGATTAGTGGAAAGATTAGATTTATTATGTGAAAAGTTACACCCAGTTTAATTTAGGAATAGATTATCTTTTATAGTAGTGTTAGTGTAAATTTAGTTAACAATATTAATCGCTGTGTTTTATTTTATTAAAACAATTTGAACAATTACATTAGGCCAATAGGTCAGCGTTGCCATACAACGTGGAAATGCGGCCAACGTTTAGGGAACGCTCACCACCCACAGCGGTCTGGATTACATTTTATACCCATAAATATGTTTCAGAGTTTATATTCGAACAAAAGTTTTTTTTACGCGTGTGACTATAAATAGAAAGCAAGAAAGAAAAGTTGTGTCACAAGAATATATAAGTGTAACCTGTGCATTTTTTTATTACTCGACTAGCGCCATGATTCAGCGTCATCTCGTGGAGCGCGATGGGAAAAATTAATCATGACATATCAAATTGCCAGGATTCAAACCCGCGCCCTTTGAGTTCGAGACGCGTGCGCTAGTCATTACGCTACCATGACTCATATGTTACAGACAATTTGATAAATCCGGTCACTATGAATAGTGACCGGTCTGAATACATAATACCCTTATCAAGTGGGCAATATAACGACTAAGTCCAAGTTCAACTAATTTTGTACGGGAGTCACTCAGCGCCATCTCGTGGAGTGCGAAGGGATACATAAATCATGCCGTATACAATGGCCAGGATTCGAACCCGCGCCCTTAGAATTCCAGACGCGTGCGCTAGTCATTACGCTACCACCATATATATGTTACTGGCAATTTGATAAATTCGGTCACTATGAATAATGACCGGTCTGAATACATACATAATGCCCCTATCAAATGGGCAATCCAAATAAAACTGCATAATTAATCACTTTTTCTCGTCAGTATGAATAATGACAACCTTATCTTGGGTAATATAATAAAACACAGAACTTTTTGAGCCAATTTTTATTTTTAATATATATATATATATATAATTTTTTAGTGGAAACTTGATTGATGTAGATCTATTTAAGAATATTAACTATTGTATGTTTCCCAAACAAATTAAATAAATACAAAGCCTCCTAAATAAACTATATTAAAACAATTCGGAGCTGTTTATAATAAATAAAAGTGCCATATAACTATGAAACACCCTTATATTAATTTAACTTACATAATTTATCACACTGTCCTCCTTGAAGTAGGGAAGCATTCATACTGCCAGGGTTAAGTGATTCAAGTTTACTCAAACGATGATTTTTTTAAATGGACCACGGGCCGTCGGGCATTACTAATACGGGCCGGCTAATGTAATTAATTAATCAAATTGACCGACACTCTTGGCCATTATTCATAATGATCGTTCCATATCGCGGGCTTGTTAACAAATGGGCGTATAGACAAAAGTGCAGTTTTACACAAGGGACAAAATTGTTAATAAAACAAAACTAGTTGATTGTAATAAGGCTGAAATTTGGAAACCCTCCTTTTTAGGTACACTTGCGCACTGGTAAGACTTTCTAAATTGTAACATGCATAGTTTTTAGTATACATCAAAAAAATGGCATTTTTGCGTATACGCCTATATGTTATGAAGCCCTCGACATTCTTACGAATTGCGGGACTCGAATTAAAAATGACGTTGGGAATTATTATAGAGTTTATTAGTACTATAAAAACACGTATAACACAGCTACAAATATAACCGAACACATCAAATCCAAACGTTATGCAGAAGGTCGTAATTCAATAAAACGCGCAAAGTCCGTCACTATTAGATTACCGAATGTACACACGTCACGCCTTGATCGTAGTCGTCGCTTGACTCCTGTCTCTCTCCATCAGGTCGTTGTTTTATACGTCACAGATACAAATGTGCCCGTATCTTAGTCGATATAATCCGCAACACCTGGCTAATGATTCGGCCATAGACCATAAACACAACAATAAAACAATGGGCTGTTCTCTAGAAACGTATGCTAATCAATAAGTAAACAAAAGAAGACGATCACAAAAGAATTACAATTACAAGTTCAAATGCCGACGGCTAATAAATGTGCTTCTACAAATCTTATCGTGGAATTTGTCTTTGTTGGCGCTTAGGTTGTAACAATATTAATAATGCCCGATTAACCTAATTGCCCGTAACATATATATTACTTAATCAAAAATCAAAAGTTGAAACCAATTAATTCCTTTTCAATTCGGAAATTTAATTGTTCACGCTAGTCTGTCTCCCATCATATCACTCCAATCATATATGTTAAATAATGACAAAAAAAACCAAATGTTATGCAAGTGCAATACTTGTTTAATCTTAAAATTCTTGTGCGCTTCAAATACAATTTCGAAAGCAAATCCTTTAGTTAGAGTTTAAACTGAACAAGTCAAGACTTATTTTGTAACAATTTCAAGTCGAATGTAAATAAATTTGAATAGAGAGTCAACGTAATTAGTGAAAAATAAACAAACTTGAAATTTTAAATCATCGTGTACAGTTGCGTTAAATCTCGGAAGCGTGTAATGAAAAGCGTTCGAAGGTTGCCTTGGTTTTTATGCAATATTTTGAGACGCTCTCGGATTGCATGCAAGGTCGTTGCAAATACCGCTGCGGCATTGCAATTCGCAGCCATGTAGATTACTTTCAAGAGTTCCACCTTACTCATTTTTCAGTTATGCACATTGCACCTTTAAAGATATAAGATTAGTAAGCAAATTTATATCAGCATATAATGTCTTAATGAAATTAGGTAGCTAGGTAGATAGGACCAATTGTAGTTAATAGGTTTAATGGTCTAAGTTAATAGGTAATGCTTTCTTTACTTTTTAGTGTGTATATTTTTTAAGGTATTATTTTTAGTATGCTTTTATTTGTAACTAGCTACGCCCCGCGGTCTCTCCCGCGTGGTGATTGAAAATCGTCATAATTCCAAAATAATAGAATTTTTCTAAAATAAAAGTAGCCAAGTTACTCCTTATTAAATCAGCTACCTGCCAATAAAAGTCCCGTCAAAATCGGTCCCGCCGTTTCAGAGATTAGCCGGAACAAACAGACAGACAGACAAAAATGGTAAAAAATGTTATTTTGGTGTATGTACCGTATATATATTCATATGCACGTAGTAAAAGTGGTTATTTCAATATTACAAACAGACACTCCAATTTTATTTATATGTATAGATTTAAATTCTATTAGTTAGTGTTTTTGTGGAGAGTAATAATTCCACACTATTATACTATATATCATTGAATATATTTAATTATAGGTTTAAATGTTAGTTTGATAAAATTGCATGTTATAAAACCTTTGTTATAAAATACGAATGTAATATTTATAAAGTAGTAATTAAAACTAATTATAAAGCAAGTTTAAACCATGGATTAGTTAGAGATTACTAATTTATATTCATTAATACATGGCATATCCAATTTACATAATGTTTTCTGCCTATTCAAAATACAGAAAATAAACAAATTTTACAGAGAATAGAAAATATTGTATTGTTATTGAATATTTTTCATCTTGTCCAGCCATGTTTATCCAAAAATCTAATTAATCAATGCTGTGAACATGTTATAAATTATATACATTTATGGTTGTATTTAGCAAGCCTTTCCCATTTGTTGGTAGATTTTTTCAATCCCATCTAGAATTTGTAAAATGTAGCTTACGTAATTTTGAGATAGATAGCGTTAATGACACGATTTCCGAAAAATCAATAACGGTTTATTTTTCCCACTGATACTGGGACTTGTGGAATTGCTGATGCGGGATAGTGTTTCGAAATTTAGAAGTATAGTTTCATATAAATAATGAATATGAATAGAATAGAGTAGAAAAGATATACTTCATTGTACCAAAATGCTACATAAAATCGAGAATATTAACTCTTCACACTCTACAAGCATTTTTAGAACACCTCGCCATCCCTGCAACAATTTTACAATCTAACAAACTTATCAAATTGGCACACATTAATTAAAGGGTTTCGAATTAAAATAATTTAATACTTTATGGAGAACTACTCTATACTACAAAACAGGCGCAATCACAAAATAAATAAATATATAACATTATTATTCAATTAAGGAAATGGCCGGAATACCCTCTTATTTCCAAACGATGCAATATCGTTTAGAAATAAGAGGGCACATAACAAAATTAATTATTAACTTTAAAAATAAACACGACAAGAACAACTATGCTAACTGTAACAGCTGATAGTTGTTAAACCATCACTCGTACAATAAGTTAAATAGGATCATTATAAGCCTAAACATTGAAAACAACAAGAACAGGACTTGACAGCCAATTATTTCCAATACTTATATGCAAATACGTGACTCAATTCATCGTTACCCCACTTCCAAAATTGATGGTTGTATTTGAGAATTGAGCAATTTAAATACTGCGCTTGCATTGTTCGTTTTAATAGACAAATTAGATAGCAGCACACAGTTATACATCTTAATATATATTATTGCACTATTAAGGATATCAGTTAACTAGTATTCTATTTTTAGAGTTCCGTAGCCATTTTGGCAATAATTTATGTCTATGTTTGACACAACAATGTTGTCAGGCTCGTTTTATATGGATGATTAACTGTGCTCGCGGCTTCGTCCGCGTAGTTTTTTTTTTTGCAGAACCCTAAATAAATTTAAAAAAGTAGCTTAAATTTCTCCTTGTAATATCAGCTATCTGCCAGTGAAAGTTTCATCCAAATCGGTTCAGAGATTAGCCGGGACAAAAATGGGAAAATATGTTTTTTTTAATATAAGTACCGTTTTTTTTTAAATAAAGTATATTACTTTCAAATGCATTGAAATGAAATATTCAACTTGGAACTTAAATATACTAGACTAGAGTTTAGGGGTAAACTCTAGTGCGTACCTCTTGTTTAAACAGCTGGCGTTAAAACAGGTTAAATTGTTTTATATTTTTATATTGGTGCTAATTGCCCTCATAAGATTTACTTTTGTTTTATTTATTTATATCGCAAACTATTCCATCTCCCGGGATGAAAAGTATCTATGTCCACTTTCGGTATTCAGACAGACAGATCGTTACTATCGCACTTTTTTCTATAGATTATGAATTTTTATATCTATAAACTTGTGAAACGACTAGTCTCTCACTCAAACTTTCATCTATTTTAGTTTTATTTTTGCGATAAAAAGTATGACCAAAATGGTCAAAATGACCGAATTGGCCAAAATGACCGACATGGCCAAAATGACCAAAAAGGCCAAAAAGAAAAGTATCCCTTGTCCACCCTCGGCATTTAATTTACATACGTACCGAATTTCAGCCAAATCGGCCCATTAGTTCTTCCGTAAAAGCATAACAAACAGAAAGACAAATATATTTTTATCTCGGAAACTATCCCATTTTTCGGGATAAAAAGTATCCTATGTTCATTCTCGGCATCGAAAATATATATATACTGAGTTTCAGCCAAATCGGTCCAGTAATTTTTACGTGAAAACGGAACAGACAGACAGACAGAGTTACTTTCGCATTTATAATATTAATAGGGATTCAACGAAAATTGGTTTAACAAATTCGTTGATTATTTTTCAGATAAGAAGTATAATTAGGTAAAGTGTTCTCAAGGTTCTATAGCCAAAGATTAAAAACCAAACAGTTGACGTTTATTTCCTTTACAGAACCCTAACAGTGTGATGTGTCTTGCGTTGCAAATGTAGTGGTACTATTTTGTAGTGTTCCATCTTTTATCGTTACTATTTAGACTATTCAAAATTGATGTTGAAAAATAAAATTATTTGATTGTAGATCCGAACGTCCATAAACTTTATTTGGGCAATAATTACGCTGTCTAGACTGTGTTGCATTGCGGTTAAGCATCGATAAATCAGCAGAGGCGCAGTGCGCGGGCGCACGGAGTGACCTGCATTTGCGCCGCGCGCATGCCTACCACGTTGCGCAAACTCATCGGATTGGCGAATTCTATAATGCGAGTAAAGTTTGCAACAATTCAATAAAGCGTTATTTGATTCTGGTGAATTCGATTCTTAGAATAAAATAAGAATATCCCATAAATATCTCGCTGCCATTTATAGGGGAACAGACAGTATACCTGCTACGCTTGTCCAAGGCGGATTTGCGGTTTTGACACATGTTTATCTCTAAGTGCAAGTTTCACCACGATATTTTCTTTAACCGTGGTAATTGTACAATATACATATACGTCAGAAAACTGCTTAAATGGTGCATGTTTGCCGTCCATGATTCGAAACCGCATCCTTTCAGGATGTGAGTGCGCTAACTAATAAGCTATCAGGGCTTCTACCAAATCCTTATCTCTCTGAAAATATCCTCATTTATGCCCAACCTCGGTATTAACAGTACATGAATAACAAAAAAAAACAAATTCCTCAAATAGGGCCTATCCCAAACCACAGTAAGTAGTGGCAAGTTTACGAAATATACTGACCCTCTTTGTTTCAAAATCGCCGTTATTGCAGCTTAATACCTAATAATGTTCATACAAAACCCATCCTTAAATGCAATAGGGCGAAATTAGGAAAGTGAAAATCCGTGCAAGCCAGGCATCTCACAACTGAAATTCCGAATAAACTGCTTGCACATAACCTGCCCGTATAACTTCAATTTAAAGTTTTGTTGCTATTCATTTTGTTACTTGTCAGTTGAAGTTTTTCCACTTGTACGTTGCGATTCGTTTTTCCACTTGTCCGTTGCGATTCGTTTTTCAACTTGTCCGTTAAAGTTTCACTTCTAATATGTGTCCCAGCACACATTTCGATTTTTTTAACAACTTTATAAATCTCCTATACCTATTACAAATAATGGGTTAAGAAATAAAGTTTATAGATCATGTAACAGATCGTTACCATATGCAAAGTTGCTCGTAAAGGTAGTTGCGTTGCCACGCTACATTTCAATGCTAATCCTAATCCTACGATGCGAAATAGTGGTGTCAATAACTTCTGTAAAGAAACTGTTTATTGTTTGTTTATTAGATAAGTTTTAGAATAAGAAAGTTATCGTAGTCGTTGAAATATTTAGTAAATGTCTGACGGATAGCTACCGTAGACCACTCCCGGCTAAAGTAATGATCGGAAGCTACCCGGATAGGATACAATTGATGCAAAACAATCCATCAAAGCGTAACAGGCAGACAGAACTACTTTTTCGCGTTTATAATTTTAGTAGTAACAAGAGTTGAAAAAGGAATGCTAAAGTGGTTTGGGCATGTAGAGAGAATGGATGAAAGTAGAATTACAAAAAAGTATATGACAGCATTGTGACTAATAGAGTTGGTACCGTTAAATCACAACGTACAGACTATGATCAAATTAGCTGAAGTGTTAAATAAGGTTAATAGATTAATAGAAAGAAGAGTAAATTTGGGGAATAGTGTGAATGGAGCTTTAGGTAAACTTCTAGGCGCTAAGAACCTCAGCCAGAAGGCCCAGCTTGCCATACACAACGCGGTGCTGGTGCCTACGCTCACGTATGGAAGCGAGAGTTGGGTATGGAACAGAGAGCATGAAAGTAGAGTAAACGCGGTCGAGATGCGAGCACTGCGCAAAATCTGCGGAGTGACGCTCGCGGACCGCGTTCGTAATACCGAAGTAAGAAAGAGAGTTGGTCTGAAAGAGAGTGTCGGGGTGAAGGTAAGGAAAGGAATGCTCCGGTGGTTCGGGCATGTGGAACGAATGTATGATGAAAGAATGACTAAACAGATATACCTTCCATGATCAAATTGATCGTGTATTAGCAGAAGGTGATGTCAGGAGCCTTAAGAACGGCCGAGCGTGCATGACAAGAGCTATGAATGTCAAAGAAGCAAGTGAGGTGTGTAAGAATAAGCCTGAATGGCACTCTGTTGTTCGTGCCTACCCCGCAAGGGAACTGGCGTGAAGTTATGTATGTATGTATGTATATAATCATGCATGTATAAAGACATTAATGAAAGTAGATGAAGGGAAAATTCTTTGCAGGAACGTCGCCAGTGGAGATCCATAGTCTCTATCTACCCTTCGGAAACAGGCATGATAATATGTAATATTAAAACGAAATGGACTACGTAGAATAGGAAGTAAATTCAAACCTTCAAAAAGTGTTCTCGAGTGAAACTAATTTTGAATTTGAATTTGAAATAGTGTGGATTCTAAGTAAGCAGTTTATCTGAAAATTATACCGATTCTTATAAAATAGTTCGTTTCTACTATACACGTGGGCTGTATAGGTTGGTAATATTGCTTTGAACATTTTCCAAGAAATTGTCTCTGTAGAGAATTATAATCTATGTTCTGTGGATTCATTATCTCTAATGATTTATTTTAAGATATGTTACAGAATTTTTTTATTATTCTTAAGACGTATTAGAGTTGTAGGTGTATGTTTGTTTCTATCATAAAGAATGCCCCACAGTAGTATTTTTTAGTAGATATTTATTGTTACAAATTGTTGAAGGTGAATGAAAATATCGCGAGGAAAGCACATGGAGACTTTTAAACAAGCAAACGTAGTGAGTATATCGCCAGTTTCGAAAAACCGGCAGTTAAGTGAAGCGTAAGATAAATTAAACAAAGGTGACTTAAAGTCGTTTAAGTATACATACCCCACACACATATGCTCGCACTCTATACACTTAAATATAATATCATCTGAATCCTAATATTTTACAGTACTGCTATTTTAGGATTCAGAATTTTCTTTTGATGTAAGAAACTAACCTTTAAATACAAGTATTTTCTTGCAGTCGATGGTTGTCAATGCTAACTGCAATAAGGATTTGATCCTAGTACGAGGTCTTGGCAACCACCTACTACACAACTTTGACTCTTTCTTTGTACAATGTTGTGTTTTTGGCACCTTTTGATTGTAACATGATTATGTTATATGCTTTGCTGTGCAATAAATAGGCTATGAAATAAAGATTTTTTAAAATATAAGAACTAAGATATAAAGACCCAAATAAGGAGTTCTAATATTAAAACGTAGAAGCGTTTAATTACGTATTTCTCTTACAAACTAAGACTGTGTTGTGAAAGCGGACTAGAATATAGAAGTATGGAAGGAAAGCCATATTGTGCCACCCCAAATGATTGCGATTAAGTGAAAAAAAGAGACAGTGCGAGCGACGCAATTTTGAAAATGATATGCCGATATCCGACCAAACATTTCTGCAGAACGCTCCTCGTTGTATAGAAGGTAGTATACGTACCATAGATTAAAAATATGATGATATTGTTACGATCTGAGCGCCGACAAAAGACAAATTCACACCTGCATACCTGTAGACGTTTTATTACCTTTGCGGCATTTGGACTTCTTTTGTTTACTTTATGTTTAAAATTTGTTATTATAAAAATAGCCCATTGTGTATTGTAATTTTTTATGGTAGTCATTAGCCAGGTGCGATCCTAGGAAATTCAGTCCACGCGGTCGAGCATACATATTGTATTTGTACAGTATAAAGCAATGGAGGGATGAGGCAGTCGAGCGATAACCAGCCGCGAGGCAAGACTTGTGCACATTCAGTAATCTATTAAGGGACGGACTTTGCGCGTGTTATTGAATCGTGCATTACCTTTGCATTGGATGTGTTCAGTTATAATTGTACCTGTGTTATACGTGTTTGTATAGTTCTAATAAATTCTATAGTAATTATAACGGCATTTTAAATCGAGTCCTGCAACTCGTCACAATATGATGAATATATATAAGCATCGTTTATAGACTACTGAATACATAGACCACCTTCTGTTATAAAAGGATGCTTGTCGTGCTTTTATTCTCAACAAATACCTCGTGTTTGCGTAAATGCGATATAAAATCTTTTCTTTTCAAAGCTTCAAGCAAATCCTGTTATAAAATATGCTGTAACACACGTAATAAGATTAAATTCACTAGAAAATAACTCGACGTGAGATGAGAAATTCTCTGCATTCACGTGAGATTCTTCAACGTGTTAATATGAAATTTAACTTGTTTTATTATATTCCAAATAAGGTTATCTATATACGGGAGATTATACTGTCTTTGGTTCGGGTTGCCTGTGGCTTAAATTTGATTACATATTGCTTTTTGTTGTATTTCTGGTGAGCTGCTAATATTTTCGTTTCATTGTCGATGAAAGAGCTACTGTTTAGGACCAAGTAGGTTTAACTAGAACACTTGAGGCGCAATGTAATAAAATAATAACAACATATAAACATCCCATGGCTGGACTCGAGTCTCCCAGTTTCAGGAGAAAGGACAGTTCCAAGTATACCCGCCACGCTTGTCCAAGGCTGATTTGTGGGACACGTATTGTCTTTGACAATAGAACCTTAATAATGTTTAAACTTATAATTTAAATTAATTATGGACGAATTTCGACCACAGGGCGACCACTAGTTTTTCAAAATAAATAAATCCAATCAAATCAAATCAAATTTATTTGTTCAAAACATGGTTAACAGTTTGTTATAGTGTGCCACATATTTTGCTCACTTACAAATATTTATAATACATTTTATTAAATTGTCTAATGTGAAATGAAACATACGAAAAAAATACTGATAAATGTCAAAAAATAATAGTAATAATAATAACATTCATAAGTCAAGGAAGAGTGTCATAACATTCAGTACAATTATTTTTTCTTTGAGATTTTTTGCGTTCTATTAGTAGTTACTTATTGCAGTAGATGTCACTGTTCTCAAATTAAACACCAAATGAAAGAAAATAATATGTTTCGTTATACGCAGTTGTTTTAATACTTGTTTAAGAAATATTTGATATGTTTTTATGTTTTTGTGAGCCATATCAGCTAATAAATATATTAAAGTATGTAAGTACTATTCCTCACCTTTTTCAAATTATAAAGCTCTTTTTAACTTTAATTAAATTAAAAATTTAGATTTTTGATGAATTGTCGATTTACCAAAAACTTATTTCAAAGATGTCAATTATATCAAAACCAAAACGACATTCTGATCGATACGATTTGTAAGTAAATCATCCCAACGGCACCAGATTAGATGTGGATAGAAAATGTATGCCTTTGAATATTCTAATAAAAGGAAACATAATAAATCACGCTACCGCTAAATTGTTGTTTTATTTACTAACAAATAATCTTTTTTTGAAAAGGCTTTTGGGATATGCAGGAGTTTAATTATTAACTCCCGCAATTTCCAAAAGTCTAATATAATAATCAAAATAATACTAGACGCCCTGGACGGTTTTTGCCGTTGTATTGCGTCGTATACCGATAGAGTACGTTAGTATATATATTCTGACTGTTGACTCTATACCAGTATATATAAAGTACTCTGTGGTATTTATTTACAATTGAGGAATTCGTCCACTGAGTGAAACATTCTATTTAAGAGTCATTCTTTTAACTGAATTTTAAATTTATTTATTCTAAACTCTTGTATGTGGATTTTATTCTAGATTTGAATGCACATGTTATCCGTAGGAAACGTCCTGCAAATCAGAGGCATCTATGCAAAAAGATTACCCATGACAACAATACATAATTTACATCTAAGTAGCCGACAGACTGCTTTGTAAAACGTGAGTTAGTGCCCACGTTAACTTCCATGACAGTAATTGTTTTTAAAGTAGGTTTTTGCAACAGTTTTAATGACCGCCTTTGTTTAATAGAATCATGCTATCTGGTAACTTCTTAATTTGCGTATATTTTGTTTGCTTATACGCAAATGTACGGAGTATTCGTCTGATGGAGGCCGCGACCGTGATATTGTTACAAGTTGGGTCACCTGAACACCTATAGACAAAGCATATTTACTACCTGCCGCCGCGTTTGAGTTAATCACATTGAAACTGTTTTATGACTTTCTTCTTTTGTTTATTTTGTGTTTAAAATTTGTAATCAGAAATAGCCCACTGGGATTAAAATACCTAATCCCTTAGGGCCTATTGTGTATTGTGAACAGTGCCAGGTGTCTCTAAGCGGTCGAGCATTGTGTCAAGAAATATTTGACAGTATAAAGCAATGCCGCAACGGAGGGCCCGAGTCCCTTGAGGGCACCTCAAGCGACGATTACGATACAAACAAGACGTGTACGCATGTTGATAAGCGATATAGTGACGGACTTTGCGCGTGTTATTGAAGCGTGCAGTTTGTACTAGTAGTGTCTAGTTATATTTATACTTATGTTATACGTGTTTGTATAGATCTAATAAATTCTATAGTAATTCCAGCGGCATTTTAATTCGAGTGCTGCGTAACTGGTAATAACATTATTACAGTAATAGGCCGTTTCACACAGATGTGGCGATGGGTGTAATGCAGTTATTTGTGATGCAAAAAAATCCTTTATATTTATTTGACATGTATACTTACTGAAATTAATTTGAAACAGTGTAGGGTTATAGTTTCAAAACATTCAGTGAATGTGTATTTGCACGTCATATAAATGACAAAACATACTAGTCACTTTATATTATGTAATACCTATTCTAATGTACCTATGTTTTTGTAGATAAAGATGGTTGATTGCAATATTGTTTTCTATTGTTAAAGAAGTTAAATGTCGACAAATAACGTATATAACACTAAAGTTTCTATTATTTAAGGGCATTATTGTTAACTGTATAAATAAGATGCAATTTGTCAGTGAATAAATTTAACATTATTTAATTATATCCGTGCAGGAACGGGGAAAGAATACAAATTCCTGCGGCCGAGTGGCCTGTGGTAAGAGGCGACAAAACAACCCACAGCCAGGTTGTAGGGCATTTGCCCGTCTGCGTGGCTACCACCTAAGTCTAGAGTGTGCCACCATAACAACCTTGACTCGTGTAACGGTATTAATGGCCAGATTCCAGTCTTCCCTTAAAAGAGCAGCAGCGCATCTGTAACGTTTTCCGTGTTGCAAATGTCTATAGGCGATGGTAACCGCTTTCCATACCAAATATCCTCTGCCTTATCACATGACGAAGGAGGAGGGAAAACTAACAAAAAAAACAGCATTAATAATCATATCTATTTTTAAATATTATTTAAAAGACATCTAAGTAATCAAAGTTCAGTCTTATATGTTATCTTAGTTAATGAATATGTTCATGTAATATTCATGTAGTGAGACGTAATTAAGGTCTTCTGTTGAGTTATAGCCACCCACACCTGTTGACATAACGTTGTTCCAAGAAGACAAATGTTGTATACTTGTACATACTTCCATAAGGAAATTACGCGAATGGGATGTAAAGAAATTGATGTCTAATATTACCGTCACCGGCTATTCTGTTTCTTTTCGCCGCGTCTGTCACTATGTTAGTGTGACATAGTCTACGGTCGACTACTGATCAAGCGGCTGCTTCCACGAACCCTCATTGCCTTTTGTGTTTCTTGCTGCATTTCTCAAACGCTGTATTAACTCGCGTACTGGGAGGTACCCGTTGTGCCGCACCCGGCTGCTCCCCTCGTGAAGGAATCGTGCCTCTGTGAAGCCTGCGTTCGAGGCGTGTCTGTTGTGGCTACCTATCCTGTAAGTTCTTTCCTGTCTCCTATTCCCGCCCCCATCCCGCACATATATATGCTTTACCGTGTGAATAAAAGTACACCCATACTGCTTAGGGACCGCGTGCAGATCTAAAGCGGAAAGAATATTACTGATGGCTTACCTCACTGCAATGCAGAGACTTCATTCCTGGCATGGTAAATTTCGTTATTTACTTTGGTCTGGGAGTCTGGGATGAACTTCACAGTAGTCTGTTGTACATTACATATTATACAAGCTTAACTAGCTTAATTTTAGGATATACACTATGTGTGTTTGTTTGCCGATCAATTATTTTATTATTATGATATAGGACGGTGATAAGTTCTACTTTTTAAAATTTAGTACAGTCGTGGAATGAAAAGGTTCGTCAGTTTTCAAATTGATTCATTTAGTGTTCTGCGAGCACATGTTACCTTTTAAAACTAAGTCACAAAGCAGACTGTTCCACAGAAAATTATGTTTAACTGTTTGACAATAAAGTTTAGAGTTACTTTGTTCACCATAAGCCTATAGTAAATGTAGCAATATATGTATGTACGTTAAATCAGAAGTTCCGTAGTGAACCATGCATCCCGGCCAGGATTCGAATCTACATCACTTAAAACCCGAATCCATTATCAACTTAGTTACTGCGGTTAATATGCTCTTGGATTACCATAATATTTTCTTAAATTTTCGCGATTTGTATACCGAATAAATTAACGCGCATAAAACCGTTAAAACGTACTTTTATTTTGAATTACCATTATTTACGGACATATCAAATAGACTGGAAATATCTCATTTATTGGGTCAACATTTAATTCCATACAAAAAATGTACTTTCTTATCTTATCGAAGGGTGAAAAATTGTGTGTTGAGTGACTTTTTGATAGACTTGACACGATGGTTTCTTCCATTCTAATGTTTCAAACTTAAGAAAATATACTTAATGAACCTGGTTTTAAATTAAAATCTGTAGATGTTTTTATTTTGCAAAAATAGTTTTTTTTAAATAGTAGGTACCTAATTTTTCTAATTGTAATATTTTTAATGTTATTTATTTTTAACATGTCGATGTGTATTCAACATTGCACGCTTAATAAGGCAAAAAATGTTGATATTAAAAAATATTATAATATCTTATGTATATATTTTAGCAATAAATCATTCAATTATTAATTAGTGTCTTTTTTGGGTCATTTCAAACTCTTAATTCTGCCTCTAACAACATTTTCAAATGTCACTTAAAACAAATAGCTTTTCACCCCTCGATATTGTTATGAATATTAAATAATAACAAGTAAGCATAACGTGTATTAAACATAATAGGTTGGTAACCGAATAGCCTTCGCTTTCCCAATCGGCCTCGGCTCGTCCGGATCTTAATATAGTAATTAAAATACCGGATAATTAAATAACCAATTTAAGCCTTAATGCATCGATGTTCGATATAGATTTAAGTTAGAGCACTTTGTTTAGTATATTTTTGACGTCTATACGTAAAACACCCAAATTTCAATAGAGAAGAAGGTTGGCAAGTACCACCTGTTTGAGACCCGGTCATCAAAACTATCAAGACCCCAAACCCAGCAAAAACCAACTGCTAGACCTCAAGATACTGTGAGCTTATTCTGCGTGTAACGGAACAGAAACCAACTTGTTTGATAATTTATTTTATTTTACCTTCCACCCATTTTAATTTTATAATATTATTATTATATAAAATTATTAGAGCTAAACATGTTTGCTAAAGAGTTTCTAGCGCCGCTTCTTCTCTTCAAGCCATAATATGTTGTGAAGTGGTAGTAAATTAGATTACGCTCCCATAGAGTAAATAATAACCATAAACAAAACTAAAATGAACAAGTTGGCGGTAGGCTAAATACAGTGTCGCCAACTCTAAATTCTAGAGGGTGGTAGATTTCTTCTTAAAATACGGTAGATTTTGCAAAATTACGGTGTAATTTATATTTTAAATACGGTAGAATTACCTTGTTTATTTAGTAGCATGTTAAGGGATAAAAAAATAAAAGATATTTTTAATCAGAATCAGACAGTATAATTGTAATAAACCTACGTTTTAACGGTTTTAAGCGCGGTAATTTATTAAGTTTTGGTTTGTCCGACGTTTCGGCCGCTTTTCAGTGGCCGTGGTCACGGACGACAAAGGTGACATTTGTCCAACGAGTATTGTTCAAGTTTTATTTAGCCTACCGGAAACTTGTTCATTTTAATTATTTAGTTTTAATTTTGTTTATGGTTATTATTTACTCTATGGGAGCCTAATATAATTTACCACCGCTTGGTTAAAATGGGTGGAGGGAAAAAAAACCATTTTTTTCCTTCCACCCATTTTAATACTATATAAATATTTTAGAGCTAAACATGTTTGCTAAAGAGTTTCTAGCACCGCTTCTTCTCTTCAAGCCATAATATGTTGTGAAGTGGTAGTAAATTAGATTAGGCTCCCATAGAGTAAATAATAACCATAAACAAAACTAAAATGAACAAGTTGGCGGTAGGCTAAATATAACTTTAAGAATACTCGTTGTCACTTGACATCTTCGTCTTCCGTGATCACGGCCACTGAAAAGTGGTCCCAACGTCCGATTAACATAAATCAAATAAATTACCGCGCTTAAAATCGTTAAAACGGTTATTTTGTCTATACGTTTGGTCTTCTTCTTCTTTGGTCATTAGACGTGACGAGGAGCTCACGGGCTTTGCGTTGGCTACGACTGCGGCTTAGTCGGCCATACATCGGCGTTCGATGGTCATTTCAGGCGTTGAGCGGCCATTTGTAGCCTCTGGTGGCCTATCAGCGGCTTCATGATCTTCGAGACCTGTTAACATCACCCTGAGCAGGCGAGTGTATAGGGCGTAGGGTGTACAGGAGGTTTAAACGTCTGAAGAAAAAACATTACTTACTAAGCTCTCACGCTACTGAATACATACGTCAATAAAAAACTTTATTCATTAAATAGGAAATAATACATTAAGTTATAAAATATGCAAAACAGAAGGCTAAAATCAACATAAAAAATTATTTGATATTTGTATCAATAATCTACATATAACACTGCATCTATATTTATTTCCGACGGCCTCTGTGGTTGAGCGGGCTAAGCTTTGCCGGCCTGTCTCACTGCAACGCAGGGGCTCCAGGTTCGATTCCTGATATATTAAATTTTGGAAACGTATTTTCTCCGTTATTTACTATATAGTCTGGGTGTCAGAGTAGTCTGTTGTATATTACCCGTAACACAAGCGCAACTTGCTTAATTTGGCGATATACAATATGTGTCTTTGTCTGCCGATTATTATGATTGTATGTCTCTAGAGAGACCACGGGCCATGAAAATGGCCTTGAAAGGCCTTGAAGAAAAAGTCTTTTGAGGGCTTGTGTGGGGCCATGGGAAGGGAAACACGTACAGGCCCTTTGACAAATTTAATATAAATGTGGCGTGACACTGACCGGCGATTATCGCTGTCTACACCATATAATAATGCACCCAAGGACAAGTCCCGGCCAGTTTAGGACAATTGTGGGAAATGAGAACAAAAAGTACCGGGCTATTGGGGTGAACGGCTAGAGGTATAATAATTAATATTATATTATTTACATAATTATTACTGCATACAGTGTATCAATTTGAAATAGTGGCAAAAATCTCGTTTCCTTGATTAGCATAATACATTACATTGTTACCGTATTAATAAGCAATTTCAAGTTTCTCGATAATTATATTATCGATGCACAATTTAAACACCACTAGTTTATTAACCGGTTTCATTAAAATCTTTACTGCTCGTGTACACCACACCGCCGCGGCGGAACGGATTTTGATAAAACTTCGTTAATATATCTTTTACGAGAGTGGTCTGAAAGTTTACGACCTCAACATGAAGATTGGTTGACGTATCCGTGTGGATAACCCCCCCCCCCCCCCCCCCAAAAAAAACCGGAATTAAAAACATGAAGGTGGCACTCGTAAATAAAAGCTAGTGAATTTCGTTGTTCATCTACTGACAGTGTGGTTTTTTTAATCACCTTCCTGTCTTCTCGGGGCAGATATCTTTTTTATTTTCTTTCTTTCTTTTTTCTTTTCTTTCTTTCTTTTTTCTTTTCTTTCTTTCTTTTTTCTTTTCCTTTCCTTTTAGTGTTTAGAAACAAAAGAAAAAGATCTAACAATATAAAAAGTCTAAAAACATAAAAGCCCATGTTAAGTCTCGGTCATACGAATATTCTTACGTCAACCGCATCGTCGTGTATTGGATTTTAATCAAAAATTAGCATTATCTCCAGTAAAGACATTGAATCATTGTTTCTAAAAATAGAGACTTATTTATGTGCAGGGATGTAACACTAAGATAGGCGCCGTGCTTTCCATTTTGTGACCCATTGAGCAATTCTAAGCGATAATGGTTGGCGCACATCTAAGCAGAGCACGCCGGGGCAGCTTTTATATTATGTATCTCTACTAGCAAAATGAAACGAAAGTTAATTTGTGGATAGAAAAGATCTTCTTAAGTACATAATGTATTAAATTATTCTATTTTTAGGGTCCATCGATGGCTTGGGGCTTAGGAAATTATTGGCAAAATCGATACCCCTATGTAGTTATCACGTGTGACATGCCACTGAAACTAAAAGGACAGATATATTGTTACAACCTAGGCGCCGACAAATTTCACGTACAAATTTGTAGAAGCGCATTTATTACGCGTCGGAATTTGAACTAATAACATTGAAACTATTGTAATCCTTTTGTGATCGTCTTCTTTTGTTTACTTATTTATTGGCATGCGTTTCTAGAGAATAGCCTATTCTCTATTTGTATTCACTCATTAGCATCATTAGCCAGGTGTTGCGGATTACATTCCATTAGTGCAGTATAAAACGATGGCAGTCGAGCGAGAACCACGATCAAAGCGAGACGTGTGTACTACAGTCGGGAATCTAATAGTGACGGACTTTGCGCGTTTTATTGAATTACGACCTTCTGCATTACGTTACTACTTGTTGTGCTCGGTTATGTTTGTACCTGTGTTATACGTGTTTGTATAGTTTTAATAATTTATATAATAATTCCAACGACATTTTAATTCGAGTCTCGCAACTCGTAATAATAGCATGCGACCTGTTATTTTATACGGGTCCCAATGTTGGGCCACTAAAGTGATAGACCACAATCGTCCCCACTCAGCCGAGATGAGAATGTTGCGATGAATTTGTGGTGTTACAAGGATGGATAAGTTGCGAAATGAGTACATCTCTGAATCTTTAAAAGTTGCAACCGTGGCTGAAAAGTTGCGAAGAAGATGACTTCATGAGCAGGGCTGATAGTCACGTGACACAAAATGTTAATATGCAAGATTGGTGGATACAAATGTAAAGGTAGACCAACAACGAGATGGATGGATTGTGTGAAGGATGATATGATGATTTGTAGTCACACTACAAATCATCATATCATCCTTCACACACAGGACACACTTCACACAGAGGAAGTATTTGAGAATAGAGGAGTATGGAAGGAAAAGATATATTGTGCCGATCCCAAATGATTGGGAGGAGGGGAAAGAAAAAAAATGTAATTATCAATCAATATCAATAAGTATAAATAAGGATATAAAATATACAATGTCGTCCGTGGTTAAAATTCGACCATAATTAATTTAAATTATATGTTTGAACATCGATAAGGTTCTGCTGTCAAAACCTTCTATAACCACAGATTTCGCCAAGGCCACACTGTTAATTTGACTTTAACAATAAACAAAAGTTTATGCGTGTGTGTGTCAAATACATGATAGTGTGTAATGATTTTTAAATTGATTTAATGTATTTTTCATGCATAATTTTTAAACAATATTAGCATTCTGCACTCCTCTGTATAGACTATAAGTGTAAGCGAAATTTCATACTACTCCGTCGGCGCAATTTTTGGTAAAAATATAATGATGGTTAAACTCAGAACAATTTCTCTTTCTAGAAGAATGAAAACCCTTTCATTTAACCCTTAACCTATACATCCATTGTAGAGATAGGGTTAAATCGCATCCGTGTCCAAAATCGATATTCTATCCGGCGTGGAGGCGCCGCTCTAAATATAGCCGTTTTCGCGTACATGAATATAAATCAAATATCAAATTGTGAACATTAATGCCCCTCGACGGTGTTACGCGATATGCCCCGACGTGTCCCCGATGTGTTACGTCGTAAAATCGCGTTTCGTGTCCGTTGCCTTTTATAAATGAATGATTAGCAAACCTCCCGTCGCGTATTGGGGTTTCTGTGAAATTCATAATATTATATTTTATTGCACGAGTTCAGGAGACAGACAGACGGCCAGTTCGATGGAAAGCGATTATTATCGCCTATGAACATTTGCAACACCAAAGGTGCTCTCTTAAGGGAGACTGGAACCTGGTCACTAATGCCGAAACACAACTCAAGGTTATTATGGCGACATATTTTAGACCAAATGTGGTAGCTATCCAGTCGGGCAAATGGCCACCTGGCTGTGGGTTGTTTTGTCGCCTCTTACGACAGCCCACCCGCAGGAAATTGTATTCTTTCTCCGTTAAGGGCCTTTTTAGACTAGCGTTTTTTACTAGCGTATAAGCTCGTTTTCCGAAGTGCGTTTAAGCTCGTCGCGCAACTCGTGCGAGCGTTGACGCGTTTATAAGCTCGTATAAGCGCGAGCTAACGGAGACGCCGCTCCGCGCGCCGATATTGCTACTGACCTTCGCCACCACCGGTTTGAACGTACGAGCCGAAATAAATTATTGTACGCGCGTTGGGCTTTTCGAAGCGTATGTCAGCTCAAGCTGACGAATAACAATAATACTGCAATTATCGAAGAGTAATTACCGACCACAATATGCGATCCCTGTCCAAGACTGTTGGTTTAAGACTTGGTTGTAGACTGTCGTCGGTTGTAGACCAGTCCGCTCTGCCTGAACACCGAGTATTTATAAGATCCTCGTAGTGCGTCTGCAGTGACACCATCCTGTAATACTTTGGCGCCACTTCATTTTCACTTCCGTCATAACACCAACTTCCGGCATCCATATAACTTCCAACTTCCGGTTACTCCATTTTCGATATCCGTTGGCTCGATAATAAAAGCTTCTATGTTGACATCCGGTTATACGACTTTCGATTACTACATCAGTGAACACTATCCACTATATCATCATATATCTAATTATATATGTATATATGATTATCTATATCTCTCTCTCTGTATATATAAGTAGTATAAGTATATAGTACTTTATTTATATTTTATTTTATTTTTATAATACACCACCAAAATTCTTATATTTCGTTTAAAATCTCCTGACACCGGGTTGTCTGGAAGAGATCGCTATAAGCGATAAGGCCGCCCATTGTTCCAGTACACATGTATCCATATCAATTGTCTAGATTTAAGTTTATGGTGAACAATAAAGAGCATTCATTCATTCATTCTATCCGGTTATTGACTACTACCGTCATATAGTAACTTTACAATAACAGATACGATTTTAACACGCGCGTATGCAGAAACGACCGTGTTGTGGTCGGTGAGGATAAATACAGTGGTTTTAATAAAGAAATATTCTGGTTTTGTGTTAATTTACTGTTACTTAAACCCAATAAACACAATTAACATTAATCCATGTATTTCCATCAATATTTATTATTCAATATGAGATATTCTATGAGCAAAATATTGGGTTGTTCGGAAAGTTATTTCGTTTTTTTTTAAACAGTTTTCGTATATTTAACAAATACTTTATTAAATTATATATTGGCCGTTCTGGTCCAACACCTTTTGCCATCTTTCTGGTAGTAGCATAATTCCATGTGTTGTTATTCGCCGGTTCGCATCAACTAATGCCTTTATCGCGTCTTTATCAGCTTCAACCAGCCTTCGGGAGAACGTGGTGCATCTTCGACATCAAAATTGCCGGATCGAAATTTAGCGAACCAGTTCTGGCCCTGGCGTACTGTCAACACACTTTATCCATACATATCGGTCAATCTCTTTCTGGCTTGAACAGCATTTTTACCCTTTCTGTAGTAAAACAGTAAGATATGTCGAAAATGCTGCTTATCGCTCTCCATTTTTATAAGGCACCAACCAAAAACTACTGCGCAGAATTAATTGGAATTTTTCACACACAAGAGCTCTCAAAGCATATAAAAATTATACGTCTTAAGTGTGGAGTTGGGTGCAAAAAAATACAATTAAATCCTCTGTCGGGAAAAAACTAAATTATTTTTCGAACAACCTATTAGGTTTTTAGAAGAATAAGACAGCAACAGACCGTATACGCGTAAATAAAACGCTAGTCTGAAGGCGGCCTTAGACGCATTAACGTAAGATATCGTAGAAAATTGCGCATTTTTAGAGTCCCGATAGCTAAAAGAAAAAAGGAACAGTTAATGCTCTTGTAGACACCGGACACGCTGCCACGTGGCTCAGTGTAGGTGTCGTATACACGAGCGCTTATGATTATGGTCACATTCCGGTATCTGTAAATCATGGTTGAGATGCATGTTATCTTAAGGATACTTACTGTTTTAGGAAATATACTGTATAGGTCACTGAATTGATCACACATGAAGCAAGTCTGTGCTTGTACAGTTTGCACACTTGCTCTTGGTTGTAGTGATGGATGCTGTCAGTAGTTGATGGAGTGCTGGTGCTTTATTATAGTACATTGTAGGAAATACACCTTGCTGCTTTCAGGGATTTATTCTCGTACTATTAGCTCTTGGATGCTGATCCCTGGGTTCAACTTAGTGGTAGTTGACGTCGTATGTTACGACTTGAAAGCAACTGCATTGCAACTCAATCACAAAGTATTTGTGAGCATTATTTATACTGATGTTATTATATTAAAGTAACCTAAAGTATGCCGCAGTACTGTGCTTTTTATGGATATTGAACAAGGGAGACAAAAGACCAAACTGAATTTGAACATTGCATCGTGCGAAATCAAACAAAAGGGGGGGGGGGGGAGCATATTGGTTAACATACTAGAAATTATTTGTATTACTTTTTTATTTGTTTTATATTACGAATTATAACAATATTTGCCTCGACACGCTTCTTCGCTCGTGTTAAAAAATGATAGTTATGTCTGAAGTGGGATATTATAATTCTTAGATAGTAATTAATTATGCATCATATAAACGAAAGAAGAAAAGAAAGAAAGAACATTTATTTGGATATATTGTGAAAACAGTTTTCACTTCAAAAATATATTTTTTTTATATACATTGCGTAAACCCTACTGGATAGAAAAATAATAGTGGAATAATTGTTTGTTTCCAGGTATGCAATTTCAATGAAATAACGACACCGTTTCCAACCGAGATAAGGTATGTTTAGACCTGTCACAATAATTTGCACCTATAACCCTTATCGGCTTGACACAAGCAAGCATACAATTACATAGGTGAGCAAGTTTAGTTTATAATTATGTATCTTAATTTTACTGGGAAGTCCGTGTTTACGTCTAACGTACGCTTTGGTACGGATTTAAATATTTTAAGCCACCACAAGATACTGTAATTGATGTTAGAGATAAATTTACTGTAACAATATGCACCTTAGGTCAGAAAACTGCCTAAGCATGCATGCATTCCGGCCAGGATTGGAAACCGCGCCCTTTGAGTTTAGGATACCACGACTATTTTGACATATTAGCTTTATGCAATTAAAATGATGCTTTATTCGCCTTATCTCACGACTGAGCGTTGTCCAGAACACGTTCTTAGATTTTGTATTTTAATTAAATATCTTAAATACCACTAATCTCCATAATCCTAAATAAATGCGACATTCATTTGATTATTGCTTTAATCAAGAAATATTTTCGTGAGGGCAAATAGGTCAACTTCATGCAACAACATGCGACCAAATATGTAACATAGCAATACCTATCCGGCTCTGAAAGACCAAAACCGAGCAAGTAGTTCACGACATATTTTATAATGGATCAAATATATATCTCACAAACTTTTGACGATTATCCATATAAAAATAATTTTAACTCATTTGGAAAAATAACATAATGTTACGAGTTGAAGGACTCGAATTAAAATGCCGTTGGACTTATTATTGAGTTTATTAGAACTATACAAACACGTATAACACAGGTACAAATATAACCGAACATCATCTCATCTCTAAATTGGGGCATTGTTTTATACTGCACAGATCTAATGTCTACCCGGCCGCATGGACCGAATTTCCTAGAATCTGTTTGTACTTTAAATCCGAGACACCTGGCTACTGATCACAATACAACTATAGGCCGTAAAAGATTCCAATACACAATCGGCTGTTTTTTTAATCACAAAGTAAACAAACGAAGTCCAAATGCTGAAAGGTAATAAAATGTGTTTCTACAGGTATGCAGGTGTGAATTTGCCTTTGTCGGCGTCTAGGTCGTAACAATAACATAATTCTTTATTTCCTCTTTAAGTACACAGTGAAACTTAAAACTAATAACAACATTAACTAAGAGGCTGGTGCCTGAATTAGGTTAAAAAGAAACCTGTGGTACTATAGGTCACCAGGATGAACCTGTTGGCTAATTAAGAGAAGAAAAAAGAAAATAATAGTATAATAATTATAAGTAATCGTGTCAGAGTGAGCCCTTCAAGTACATAGGTGTGATGTAGTGTCTGTGTATCAGTAAGTTCGTATAGGTGACGTAAGAATAAGTATGTGTGATTGAGCGAGAGTGAACGAGTCAGAGAATGTCAGATCCATATGATGTATACAAAGTGTCAGGGAATGATGGAGAAAAATACCCGATTTTGGACACAGTTTTTTATAGTTGACAATAAAAAACATAAGCATGAATTCAAATTCAAAAGTTTTTATTCCAAATAAGTTCCACTGGAGAACACCTTTTGAAGGTCATACATATGTTAAAATTTAATTTTACTTCCTAGTCTATTTACATCGCTTCGCAACGTGTTTTTGATGTTAAGGAGAAGAAGCGGCAAGAAACTCCCCAGCAACACGTCTAGCTAAAAATTGTTTTTCATGCAAGCAAGACTGATTTCCAACTGACAATAATTGGCAAGAAACTTTTCAGAACATGGAAAAATGGCGTGCTCTCGTTTCGGAGGCCAAGACAAACTTTGGGTCATTAAGCCAACGGAGTAAATAAGTAAATATGCAGGCAAGACAATCAATGCACCGATACTTTGTTTAAAAAAGTCAGTTACTAGGTTTTGAAATTATACAGCTGTACTGATCGGTGGATAATTGTATATAAATTATGTATAATATTGTGCGCTTGCGCAAGTATAGGCGTGGCAAGGACGACGGCAGTACACGCATGACTCGCATTATGCATGTGATACAAATTTACCATTTTCATATAAATTATTAACTTAGGTTATGGTTCTATGTCATTACTTTGTTGGGAGGACGATTGAATGTTTCATATTGTTACGAGTTGCAGGACTCGAGTTAAAATGCCGTTGGAATTACTATAGAATTTATAAGAACTATACAAACACGTATAACACAGGTACAAATATAACTGAACACAACTAGTACAAACGTAATTCACGATTCAATAACACGCGCAAAGTCCGTCACTATATCGCTTGTCGAATGTACGTCTTGCCCGTATCGTAATCCTCGCTTGGCTCCACCCCTCAGTTCGGGCATTGTTTTATAGTAAACTGAATAATACAACAATCGACTGCGTGGAATTGGCAGTCATATTTGTGCCTGTTTTATACGTGTTTGTACAGTTCGAATAAACTCTATAGTGATTCGAACGGCATTTTAATTTGAGTCCTGTGTAGCTTGTAACAATAATTGAAGTTATATACCTATATCTTCCTTTCAAGCTGAGCTAATCTGCAGTAAAAACTGCACCCAATATATTGTGCGGCAAATACTAAGGACTGATTGTATGTTAATGAGTTGTGTCAGCCTTTTCTGTTCAAGACGTAATATTTGTTTAAGCCACATACTGTTTAGTTTTGTTGGTTTATCTTATTGAACAGATTTACCAAGAATTTTTATATAAAGGCTATTTAAAGTAATTAGTGGTCGCCCGTGGTCGAAATTCGACCATAATAATTAATGTCAAAGACTATACTTCTATAATTACAGATTTCGCTAAGACTTGACTTTAACAATAAACAAAAGAGTATATATGCGTGTGTGTAAAATGCATGGTAGTGTGTGTAGTGTTTTTTCTATTGATTTAATGTATTTTTTATGCACAATTAAAAAAAAAAATTATCATTCTGCACTCTTTCTCTAAATTAGTTTATTATAGTGCGAAATTTCATACTCCTTCGTCAGCGCAATTTTCGTAAAAAACGGTACAAAGTTTTTGCTATGTTTTTGCATCACGTATTAATATTATTAATACGTGAAGTATATTATTATATAGATGACAACATTTCGCAGTACCTAAAGACGAAAGAAAGACTTCGCGCACTGCGTTCTACGTTCAATTCATTATGGAATACGGTGCCCAGTCGTTGACATTGATGGTTGGACTGTTCCACTTTGAAGTCGCTCATCGGGCTTTAGAGCAAGCTATGTTGGGTGTTTCTCTTATGGATGTAATCAGAAATGAGGTTATCCCTACTTGGCGCATAATTGGGGAGGCCTACGTGCAGCAATTGAGTTGTAGCAAACAGTCAGTAAGACAAACACAATAAAGGGACAGAAAAATAATATTATAGTTACAATAATGGCATCACGTACTAAAATTTAATATTGCAATGCCATAAATTCGTTACATGCTTAGCAAGACAATGTTATATGAAATATAAGAGGTTGGAGCGAACTGCTATGCAAATGAAGTTTTGTCATTTAAGTATTCTTCAATAGTATCTCTTTTTAAGCAAGATACTTTTTAATCTGATTTTAAATTTAGTGAAAGGCAAATCTAGTATTTCATTAGGAATCTTATTAATTAAGCGTCAAAGATTGCTGTGACTTTCTGACTGATATTAATGTTTGTTTCATTACCTATTCAATTGTCTAGTCAGCGCTTAATCATACGGCATTGAAGAATTTCGACCCCACGCCACTAATAGGTACCTTTATATAATAATATAACAACAACAGCCCATAAATGTCCCACTGCTGGACTCGGGCCTCCCACTGAAGGGGAATGGACATTATACCCGCCAAGCTTGTCCAAGGCGGCTTGGCAGGTTTGACACATCGGTTATCTCGATGTGCAGGTTGCATCACGATGTTTTCCTTCACCGTTGTTAGCACGTGGTGATTGTAACAATATGCACATTAGATCAGAAAACTGACTCAGTGATGCATGCGTTCCGGCCAGGATCGAACCCGCGCCCTTTGAGTTTAGGACGCGTGCGCTAGCCATGACGTAATAGATACCTTTAAATATTTAGAAAAAAGAACTTCAGCAAATCATCCCCGTTTACCTTCACCCTTAAAGCCATTATATTCTTAACATTAAAACATTTGCTACGAATTAAATTAAATCAAATTTATACCTTTTGTACTATTTTGAAAAGCTTTTTGTATAGATAATACATCCTACACATGAAAATCAATTAAAAACGTGGGTGAATGATAAAGTTTTATCAGAGCGTAATGGTTTATTTATCAAAGTTATTGGTTTTTCCCCTGATATACTTTCCAAAGTAGGACAATAAGTATCGAAGTGTTAAGATCATATTGTACATTATATGGGGGGGGGGGGGGTTGTTTGTATGACAAGAGGTACAATAGAGATTAATACATACATTGAATTGAATCCTGACACACAACTTTTGTCTCATCTACATTAATTAGTCTCTTCATAAAAACATATTTATTGTAGGTGGTTTTTACGTGGCCAGACTTTAAGGCATTTGCGATTTGATCGTGGCAAGGACGTCTTGATCTTCCAGCACTTACTCTACCACCTAAACTATTGCCATACACTTGTTTAGTCAATATCTTTCATCCATTCTTTCTACATGTCCAAAACTCCTTAACATTCCTTTCTGAACTCTTGTTATTACATTTTCTTTCAATCCCCAACGTTCCCTTTCCACTCTGTTCCTTATCATATTGCTACGAGTTACGCAGGACTCGAATTAAAATGCCGCTACAATTACTTTAAAATTTATTAAGCTATACCACAACGTATAACAAAAGTACAAATATAACCAGACGCAATAAGTCCAAACGTAATGCACAATTCAATAACACGTGCAAAGTCCGTCACTGAATATACACACGTCTCGCCGTGCTTGTGTTATCGCTTTGACTGCCTCACCCCTCCGTTCGGGCATTGCTTTATACAAATACAATATGTCTCGACACAACACTCGACCGCATGGACTGTATTTCCAAGAATCACACCTGGCTAATGACTATCATACAACAATAGGCCCTAAGAGATTACAATACACAATGGGCTATTTCTAATTACAAATTTTAAACAAAGTTTACAAAGTAAACAACAGCAGTCCAAATGCCGAAAGGCAATAAACTGCAGGTGTGAATTGGTCTTTGTCGGTCGTAACAATATCATTCAACCCAAACTCACGAAGTTCTCATTTCTATTGCATTTATTCTACTTGAACGCTTCTTCTGCCATACAATAATAAATGTTCGAAAAATCGTTATTAAATGAATCGATCTCTATAACAGACGACATATACTGTTATTTTTACTATAGTTTGAAGTCAGCTAGGAATCCGTTATGGCGTTTACCGTTTTGCTTTTTTGGACGTAACAAAAAATATTGGATACTTAAAATGGAATATGCAAAATTTTACTTTTTTATGAATTAAAATCAGCATATTTCAAATTCTTGAGGCAATAACTGCCTTATTAAATGCATTTTATATTTTTCTAATATCCGTTGCTCTGCCTATATGTATTAATAACTTTAAACAAATGGGACTTACTACTTACAACGTTAGAGAATAACGCGTTAACGAATACATGCATGTTACAACGTTATTAACTTATTATTTATTATTGTTACGCGCGAGACTCGAATTAAAATGTCGTTAGAATTACTATAGAGTTTATTAGAACTATACAACCGAACACAACAGGTCCAAACATAATGCAGAAGGTCATAGTTCGATAAAACGCGCAAAGTCCGTCACTAAAAGGTTCCCGATTGTAGTACACACGTCTAGCTTAGCTCGTGGTTACAGCTTGGCTGCCTCGTCCCTCCACCTGACATTGCTTTATACTGCACAGATGCAATATGCCCGTCCGGCCGCGTGGACTTAATTTCCTAGAATCAGTTTGTACTTTAAATCATCACACCTGGCTAATGAGTAGTCCACAACGGCCATAAACAATTACAATACAACAATGGGCTGTATTCTAATCACAACTTTAAACACAAAGTAAACAAAATTAAAAAATGTGTGCGTGTACTAGTGTACACACGTAAGAAGTGAAACTTATAAAGAAGTTACTTTCCTTATTTTTCGAAAAATGATCTACTACTAATAATATTTGATACAACTTGTAACACAACGACTGTTTCATCTGACATTGTGGAATCAACTAAATGCTCAAAATCGAGTCATAAATGTTTAGTTGCAGGCGAATGCTGCCGGTAAGGGAGCACCTTTACAATCAAGTCATTGTAATTAAGTGGAATAAATGAATAAAAATATATTTTAAAAATTACTCTAGTTATAAATCTTTGAGTGTGGAATGTGCATTGATAAAGGGCATTGGTGATAACGAGAACTGCACTTGTTGGCAATGAGAACTCGATTTCGAAAGGCAGGGAAAAAACTAGTACGTTTTTTATTTCATTTGCCACCTATTTGGGTCAATATGGATTTGATTTTGTTTTAGTATATCAACTTTAGTAAAGTGCAGGAATGGATAGTGTTTTAGGTTTTTTTGTTGTAATTATCAACCTGTAGAGTGGTCGAGTTTGTACAAACAATTGGAAGTTTGTAGCGGGATCTAAAAGGAGATGTTGTGCTGTACAGTTTTATTTTCTAAAAATGTGAAAAAATACTCTAAAATGAACAATAGTTGTAGGATATTGATAGTTTTTGAGTAGTGATTATGTGTTTTGTGAGAAATGTGAACTGTATATTCAAATGTGGCCTTTTGAGTTGTCACAAGGACTCCGTTGAATGGCACTAGTTGATTACCTACGGTTCAGCTGTGCTACAGATAGGCTTAAGAAAATGAAGAAACTATATTGTAAACTAAGATCTGGCTTAAAGGCCTAGCTGCCATGCCATAAACCTAAATAAATAATGTACAAACAGTTTAAAAAGGAGAATGAATCCTCAAGTATTTAATAACGGGACTTGTTATTCGTAATGCTCCGAATCGGGAAGAAAACTAATTTTATTTTGTCAGTGCGGGCAGATGGTCACGCCTTGCATGATGTCTCACAGAGGGCGTTTGCCACCGCTAACGTGCCGACTTTATTGGAGCCGAACGGTATTGCACGTGACCATGGTAGCCGTCCTGACGCAATGACTAATTCCCTGGCAGCGTGGCAAGCCTTTGGTATGGGATGCGACTTGCGTAGACACGTTGGCCGCATCTCATTTACTAAACACGTCTAGATCAGCCAGTTCGGCGGCGGAAACAGCTGAATCATTCAAGCGGCGCAAATATGCAACCCTCAGTGAGAGTTATAAGTTTATGCCGTTTGCTGTCGAGACACTTGGACCGTGGGGTCCTGAGGCCATGAGCCTCTATCAAAATTTATCAAAACGACTCATTGACTCTTCAGGTGATCATTAGGCTGGTGCTTACCTCGGGTAACGGATCAGTATGGCGATCCAGCGAGGAAACGTAGCCAGCTTTATGGACACTTTACTCATAGAAGACGGTGATCTGGGCTTAGTGTTCTACTTAGGTTATGTGATTTGAATATTAAAAATAAATATTTGAATATAACCAGGATAATGTACCTACTTAAGCACAATCTTTTATTATAGCTTTGTCATGTAATGAGAAGTTTGGTAAAATCAATTTAATTTGATATTTTACTATAGATTTCTTACCAACAAAAATAATCCACCGACGTAGTATTCTACCCTTGACATTCATCGATATTTTGCGTTGAAAAACATCACGGTTGGTACTTTAAATCTCAGCCTTAATTGTTTACGAATAGGGTACAATTTTGTTTAGATTCATATTAATAATATCCGGATTCTAAGAGACAAGGCCTGCATCTCGACATTTAACAGAATGGTAGTCGTTAAAAAATTGTGATATATTATAATGAACTTAGAGTGCTTGCACAGTGCGGTTTATTTTAATTTTTGTTTAGTGAATATTGATTAATAAGCTATGTCTAAAGACGGAGTAGACTTGTTTTTGAGGTCTACTATTGTATCGAGTATTGGTTAAATATAAATATTGTCTGAAGTCAGTGCTGTTATTAAAAATAGATTTGTTATCAATCCTACTACAATACTGTACTTGTTTACATAGTATAAAGCAAAGTTGCTTTTTTTATTGCATGAGTTCAGCAGACAGGCAGACGGCCCCCCCTGATGGAAAGTGATTAGCATCGCTTATGGGCATTTGTAGCAAAAAGGTGCTACCAATATGCTGTGGCTCTCTAAATGGAGACTGGAATCTGGCCACTAATGCCGAAACACAACTCAAATCTGTTATGGCGGTATACAGTAGACCAGAGGTGGTAGGCCTCCAGAGGGGCATATACCCTACCACCTGGCTGTGGGTTGTTTTGTCGGCTCTTACAACATGCCGCCCGGTCACACGAAATTGTATTCTTTTTCCGTTCCTGCACCGATAAAAGTTTTTAGGGTCTCCCAGCAATTTTGGCAAAACATTGAACTCTTATGACGTCATGTCCATTCTTTCATCTGTCTCTCTTTACACTAGGTTTGTTCAAAAAGTAAGATGAGTTTTTCAATTTTGCGCTTAGAATAATTACACCTAGAATGATAGTTCCCTTCAAAGCGGTCTGTCAAAAGCGTGGCAAGAATATCTATGTGTGCGTAAGGTACTTGTATTTACGCTCGACAAAACACACACAGTGAAAAAAATAATGTTGCCAATACATTAAATTGTACCTAAAAATAGGGAAGTGGAAACTATTTCGCACTTATAGTGGTGATCACAGAACAAATGTGATTATTAGATTACACCTTTAATTTATTTGGAACTCATCAATTCTTACTGTTGAATTGATGACGAAGCCCATAGATCCCCCAAACGATTAGGAGTTAAATATAAGTGCAATTCGTCTACCGAAACTATTTGGTAGTGACCCGTTTTGTTTTCATTTTATGTTCAAACAATTAAGAGCCAGTATTGTAGAGGAAAGTAATGTTTCAAGTTATAACTTGTCTATAGATAGATACGGGTGTTAGAGTGATCGAGATGAGAACACTTTATGAGAAAAAAAACAAACAACATGTATAATCATTTATTTCAGTAGCCTTGTAACTGCAACTGTTTTCTGAACAATTGTCGCTTCGATGACACGAATCGTTGTATATTTTCTTTTTTGGATTCATAGAAGAATCGAATTCGCTAAATTCGAAAGCTACTGCTAATAAACTTCTCTTCAATAATAAAAACGTATTATAAGAAAAAGGTATTTTAGTTTTGTTTGGACAAAAATTGTTATACCTTATTTGGAACTATTCTAATGGTGTAATTATTCTAAGATTTTGCGGGCTTCGTACATTCGTTTTGTGTTTTTTCATTTTTATTATATTGGTACACGTGTCCCCAACATATTATGTTAACATTATTAGCATTTTTTGTATTTTTAGTTTGTTTTGACAGATATAAAGGTTACATGTGTTTAGGTATGCTTGACAATTTTTGAAGAACAGTACAATGTGGACATAAAAAAGTTAAAAAGAATAGATAAATATATTTTATTATTAACTAAGGTTTTTGACAGATTTTTGTACAGGAATGCTATCCCTGATTAGTTATATATAAAATTTAGGGATACCTACTAAAACTTCAATCACTCTAAACAGAATACTGAGCAGTGGAATTGTTTTACATGTGCTTGAGATTTACAATTAGACCCGGTAGATGGTACTGGAATTGTGTTTTAGATTTTATGTTTTCAAGGCAGTTTGCCAAGACCGCAAGTATATATTATATAAAAAAAACATAAATGGAAGATAAAATTAAAATTTCAGTTTGGACGTATATTCTCTATGGATATAGAATAGCAAAACAGTGTTAGCTTTTCAAAGAACGTCGTCTTGTTGAACCTAAAACAGCTCGTTTCGGTTACTTTAAATGCAAAGCTTTGACTACAAAGTGGATGATGTTCGTGTAAAATACTGTATCTTGTGAAAATTTCGTTTTAAACGTAAACTCTTTAAGTTAATGTACATCTTCTTTGAAATTTCCGTATTTTCTTGTTTATGATTTGAAATAAAACGCAGCGAGGAATCCATATATTGTCTATGGTAGCAGGGGAGTACAAGATACTAAATGTGGAGTAACTCGAGCGTCGCGGATACCTTTTGGATTGTAAAGATTAGATGCTAAAAAGAAAATAACAGTTATATATATGACGTTTCACTGGTGGGGGAGCGTGTACAGGTTTAACAAACAAGAGTCGATCAGAAATACTCGCGAAAACTTAAAAAAAAAACTCTTGAGATGCTAACCTTTGATGAATAAGCTCTTGTCATCACAAATATCTACAAGCAATGCTAACCATTTAAGATAAACTATACCATTATTGGCATCCAAATGATAGCCATACTGTCAATTTAACAAGATTTTGAGAAATTTTAATATAATAAAACTACATTTTAACAGTTTTAAGCCCGGTAATTTATTTGATTTTATTATTCCGACGTTTCGGCCACTTTTCAGTAACCGTGATCTTTGTCCGTGTTCCGTGATCCGTGGTATATATACATTCAAAAGTTTTTTAAATCTTACATATGAGTCAAAATTTAATTTTACTTCCTAGTCTATGTACATCGCTTCGCAACGTGTTATTGCTGTCAAGGAGAAGAAGCGGCAAGGAACTCCCCAGCAACACGTCTAGCTAATAATTGATTAGCCCAAAAAAGTATTAATAAATTTGATACAGAAATACTTTTCGAAGAATGAATGGAGTTGTAGCAAACAGTGTATACTCAGTAAGACAAAGACAATAAAAGGAAAGAAAAATATTATTATAGTTATAATAATGACACGAGGTACTACAATTTTATACTGAAACATATCTCCTTAAATTCCTTTCATGTTTAGCAAGATAAAAAGGTTAGACAAAATATAGTATAAGAGGTAGGAGCGAGCTGCTATGTAAATGAAGTTTTGTCATTGAAGTATTCTTCAATAGTGTAGTATCTTTCCTTTATCCTTTTCATCATACCACCCCTGAAGAAGTAGGTAATATTATCAGTCGAGTCGGTAATACCCTACCACCATATTGTCCCATCTTTTGCCTCCAGGGCCACGGGTTGTAGTGTCGCGACTCCAAGAAGCTTTGACTGGCGGTGGCCCATAAGCGTCTTTATTACCGAGCTTCAGCAAACATTTCGAAGAAAATAGATTTGAAAGCTACTTCACCCACATTCCTTTTACGTCCGACCTCATTGTAGGAACAAATTCACTTTGTTTACTTACCTTGGAGTCCGCGGTTGATTTGGTTACGAGCACTGTTGTTTGTTAAGAGGATTCTCTTCGAGTATTGATTTCTTGGTATTCGCTATTCAACCGAACAGCTTTATGACTATCTAAAGTTCCCGGCAGGGGTCGGAGTGGGGAACAGTAGGGATCACCTTGCGCATTAGGCGTAGCTAACGTATTGAGATTTGTCATATTTAAAAAAAATATTTTATAGGTTTGAGTTTGACCGATATTGTACTTAGTATCGGGTAGAAATGCAGTTTTAAATGTAAAAGGCTATGTTCCACAAGAGGCTCACAACGACCACGTTCACAACTGCGATTTCTCCCGTTCCACTTGCGTGTGGACGTTACAATCATAAACTCTAGTGGAACGGATTATGGGGCGTTGACATGACCATTTACTTTAACATAAATATAAAACAGAGTGAACCACACGTGCGCAGAAGGTTTGCCGACAGCTTATGATGTCACGCGTCGATGGTCAGTAGGGTTGACAAAAAAGTTTATTGCCAGGTGGTAGGGGATTTTCGCAACTGGAACTGGATGGCTACCACCCCTGGTCTACAGTATGTCGCCATAACAACCCTAAGTTGTGTTCCGGCATTAGTGACCAGGTTCCAGTATCCCTTAAGAGAGCAGCAGCAGCGTATTTGTAGCACCTTTGGTGTTGCAAATGTCCATAGACGATGGTAACCGCTTACCATCAAGTGGGCCGTCTGCCTGTCTGCTGAATTCCTGCAATTAAAAAATACTTTACATAAGTATATACAACAATAATATGTAATACAATAGTATTAAGTAATCATCGGCAAACCTTCTACGCGCAGCTTATAGATACTTTAATGGTGATGACTCTAACGACGATTACATTGAACACCTTTTGAACGTGCCCTTGACCAGTAATAGCTAAAAAGGCAAAATCAAGTGAATGTATTGTGTGATCGATAATTATATGACGTAATACATTGCTCGCAATCCATAGCTATTCGAAAGGCGATGGGTTTGGAAATGGCAATGTATGTAAACAGATCTTTCGTAATAGTTGCAAATGCAATTTATTTATTAGCACTTAATGAATTGTTCTGTTGTGGCTTTTATTTATTTTGAAATCGAAATTTGATATTTTTTTTGACAAATTAACAGGGCTTCGCCCACTTCGTGTTTACTGTGATGTTACTTAACATTATATATTTTAAACATTTACGTCTATTTTTCACCAACCACCCGTAAACACAACACAAAACACACTAAACACTACCTATTTCAAGAAGAAGATCAGCGCTGGTTAACTTCACCAGCAACATGCTGAGCTAGGACCTATTGAGAGCTTCTTTGTTTTTTTTTTATTGCATTGTATTACATTGTACATTTATTTATTTATTTTTGTATATTGTTTTTCATTTGTGTTGTAGTTCTAAAAAAATGTTCTTTCTTCTTCTTTCTATTTAATATTTACGAACGATTCCTATATATTTTTTTCATTCACTTGTCTTACCATCGGTGTAAATTTAACATTTTTTTAAATCGCATGTTCAGCCCCGATACTGTTCGGGCATCTGAAATACATATAATATACAAATAAAGCTGATCTTGTAGTACTTAAAAGTAAATTTAACATTATACCCTATTACAGTGCAGGCTGTCAAACTTCGGAATAAGCTGCCCCTTACTGCCAGAGGCCAAAACATTGAATACATTTAAAAACGTACCTACTCACAAAACACTACTTTTTTAAATTTTCTTCTTCTTTAACCAATCCCTTTTCACTGCTGGACATAGGCCTCCGCAAGTACGCGCCATATTTAATATATAAAATTATTAAAGTTAGTGTTTGTCTAAGGAATTAAGTTTGGTAATCCCTAGTTAGGGATAGTTTGAATAAGGTAAATGAAACAATGTTAATAAAAAAGAGGGTGTTAAGTTACTGTTATCTTCATAAAATATCACGTAAAAAAATATTTAAATATTTCTTTAACCGAATAATAAAAACGCTTCGTTGAAGTAATGACGTCATAACTTGCTTTTCACGTATAAAATCAGAGAGCTTTAACGTTTTAAAAGCCGAAAAAAGTTGACACATTTGATTTAACTGTCAGCTACCCTATTAGAAAAAAATCCAAAAGAAAACTTTGCTTTGAAGAGAAGATTAGAATTTTAATATCTTAAAAGTGATAAAATCATTATAAAACTAAGATAATCCCAGTAATTACTTAAGAAATAAAATAAAACTATTTTAGAGAAAGAACAACAGAGGCTTTTTGAAATAAGAAAAGGGGAAAGAATGCCATTCTAGATGACTTTATGGTACAAGCTTTTACAATTAGCTAAAAAGCTTTGGAAGATAATCCGCTGCGAAGTAGTACGGGCTGAATTAATATATTACACGCTTCATACGCTACTTCACTTCTTTTGAACCGCATGAAAGTTCAACAAATGCCTTATTATTGTTACGAATTTGTGGGATGTGAATTTAATATCTCGCTGAATGTTTGCCAGCTTCGCAATAAAAATGTCTATACGATGCTATATATAAAATTTGTATGGATGTATGAATGTTTGTTACTCTTTCACGCAAAAACTACTGAATGGATTTTGATGAAACTTTAAAATAATATAGCTTACACATCAGAATAATACATAGGCTATTTATATTTATGAGGATAGTGTGAATTATCCAAAATATAACGATTTTCCATCACCAACGCGGATGAGACCGCGGGGCGCAGCTAGTAGATATTATACGTCCAGGAACGAAGAAATAATGTTATTATAATATAATAAATTTAATTCGAGTTCCGCACTCGTAACAATATGATTTTTACTTCAATCCTAAGTCCTTTTTAACCGACTTCCAAAAGGAGGAGGTTCTCAACTTGGCCGGTATGTTTTTTTTAATTTATGTACACCGATTACTCTGAGATTTATGATCCGATTTACCTGATTCTTTTTTAATTCGATGCGGAATAGTTGGCATTTAGTCCCCTAAAAATTTAACATAGTTTGGCCCGGTAGTTTTCATTTTATGAACATTTTTTATGAATAAATTTCCATTTCGTTCCATATGTACACCGATTACTCTGAGATTTATGATCCGATTTACTTGATTCTTCTTTAGTTTGATGCGGAATAGTTGCCATTTGGTCCCCTAAAAATTTAACATAGTTTGGCCCAGTAGTTTTCATTTTACGAACATTTTTATGCTCCCGTTTCTTGGGCCTATATTTTTTAAGAAGCGCGGCACCTTTCGTAGTTGTACCCATACATAGCTAGGCACTAAAAAGTAACAAATAAAATAAAAAAACTTCGTTTAAAAAAACCGACTTCAAAAATTAAAAAGTATGAAATAACTTATTTCTAAAGCTATGTATTATTAATATAAATTATCTTATCTTAAAGTATAATTTATTCTGTTAAGATATTTACTTCTTTTTCTCTTTCAAGAAACTGCCTTATCAATACATATGAGGCCCATTTGTCAGACTATTATGTTTCTTTTACTAACAAACAAAACGAGGTACATGCGAATTCGTATTGAGAAGGTGATAGATGATCCTTGTATCGGTCTCGCAGTTTCACAAAGGATTTTCGTGCCCCTTGAGGAAATTTAATCTTGGCAAAGGGCGAAACAGTCGTTCAATCTAACTATATATAAAAACAATTGATGTCTGTATAATATTGTATGTTACATTAAAAATTTATCAATGAAATAATCAAGTCATGATTTTATAAGATCTGATCAATAATGTCAGATACGGGTATGGCGACCAACTCTAATATTTAGTTTCTTCGCGGTTTTATTATATATACTTAATACCTAAACTTGTAGAGCGCCACTCGTAAAACTACACTTGCCTGTCAAATTCTTATGCGTACATAAAGGCTTAGTAGTTTTTGAAAAAAGTTAATATCTTATACTAATACTAGCGGTCCCAGCTGACGACGTACTGCCTTGAAAAAAATTTAGAAACCGATTGCAATGCCACCTACCGGGTCCAATTGGGAATCTAAACCAGCCTCGAATCCACTTGAACACACAGAAAAAAATTCGATACGAATAAAATATCGAACGATAATAAATTAACTGTTACAACATAGTGGGAACGCGCCCTAATGGAAATTCTATGTAGTTCGAGGGAGAAAGCATCAGTTCAACGTTCGTTTCAATTATCTGTATTTGACCACGAATTTGTGGTGCTTCCCAATAATTAGCATGTGTTGACAGTTTGACAACATTTGTGGTGGTTCCGTCTTAGAAGGTTTAATGATGATTATATGTTTTACTCCACTTCAGGAACATCTAGAAGTAGATAAATAAAGTAGAGATTGTTTTAAATTAATCATCTAAGCAATATAACTAAAATTTTATTCAAAAATTTATCTCGTAACAAAAAACATGGTATATATATTTTAAACTAGCTGTACCCGCGACTTCGTCCGCGTGGTTTCTTTTTTGCGGAACCCTAAAAATTGTTAACAAAAAAGTTTAACAGCCTGTGAAAGGCCCTTCGAAATCTTTCCAGCCGTTTCAAGCGTTAGCCGAAACATTCAGACAGACAAAAAATAGATTTTTTCATATAAGTACTGTATATAATTTCATATGCAATTATTAAAAAGTTGATATTTTGACATTACAAACAGACTCTTCAATGTTATTTATCTGTATACATATACAGAAGCAAAGCAGAGGTACACAGTTAGTGTTACAAGAAGTCGAAGCAAGGACACGGTCCACGGTTCGTTTATTCAATGAATTTAAACTTGCCTCCTTTATTTACTTTTGGAAACTTGAATTAGAACGTTGTGCTCAAGTTAGAGGTAAGTTACGTAGTTAATTTTACTTACTTTGACTTTTCATATACAAGTCTTTGTAGCTTAGTGTCTCAGGTACTTTTTTTATATGGCCACCTCTTCAGTCATAGACGAAACACACAGTTTTTGCCTTTTTTGTTTTTTTTTCATGGGAAATTAAAGTGGGTATCTCATATTTGATCTTTTTTGATTATCTTTTTTCTAAAAATACTTATTTCTGTTACAATTCCTTATTTTATTTAAAAATATTACCCGTCTAAGCTATTGTTGACAAATTAAAAATAAACATATCTACTATACTAACATCATAACTCAGATGCTTGCCTTCCATTTAAACAACTCATCGCGATGTTTTTCTTCACCCTTACCATGTGTGTGTGAATTATAGCAATGTGTGCAATAGGTCTGAAAACTGCGTAAGTGGTGCATGCTTTCGACCAGAATTCGAACTCACGTCCCCAACTCCCTTTGAGTTTGGGACCTGAGTGCGCCAAAATTCAAGCTAACACGGCTTATTTGCTATAATAAATCTGTATAAAATAAAAAAAACCGACTTCAAAAACTAAAAAACTAAAAAGTATAAAATAACTTATTTCTAAAGCTATGTATTATTATTAATATAAATTATCTAAAACATCTTAAAGTCGGTGCTTAGTAATTTTCAAAATATAGTCATTTCATGTTTTACTTTGCACCGACTTCGAGATGTTTTAGATAATTTATATTAATAATAATACATAGCTTTAGAAATAAGTTATTTTATACTTTTTAGATTTTTAGTTTTTGAAGTCGGTTTTTTTAAACGAAGTTTTTATTTTTATTTGCTACTTTTTAGTGTCTAACTATGTATGGGTGGACCTACGAATGGTGCCGCGCTTCTTAAAAAATATAGGTCCCAAGAAACGGGAACAAAAAAATGTTCGTAAAATGAAAACTACTGGGCCAAACTATGTCAAATTTTTAGGGAACCACATGGCAGCTATTCCGCGTCGAACAAAAAAAGAATCACGGAAATCGAATCATAAATCTCAGAGTAATCGTTGTACATATGGAACGAAAAGGAATTTTTTTTCATAAAAAATGTTTATAAAATGAAAACTACTGGGCCAAACTGTGTAAAATTTTTAGGGGACCAATTGGAAGCTATTCCGCGTCGAACAAAAAAAGAATCACGTAAATCGGACCATAAATCACGGAGTAATCGGCGAACATACATAAAAAAAAAGCAAAAAAAAAAAGATCCCGACGAATTGAGAACCTCCTCCTTTTTTCGAAGTCGGTTAAAAATGTTCACAAAATGAAAACTACTGGGCCAAACTATGTCAAAATTTTAGGAAAAAATCCCGATCCCGGTGAATTGAGAACCTTCTCATTTTTTGAAGTCGATTAAAAATATCTCAGTTTACTGAAAATTTATATAATAGGGCAGAAGCTAATTCTGCCCGCGACCTTATTCGCGTGGAATAGTTAAAAAAAAGTAAGTTCAAAATGTCCCGCGATTTAGAAACATTCTTCATTGGTGCTCCGCTCCTATTACTCTTAGCGTGATGTTTTATAACTTATAACCTTCCTCGATAAATGGGCTATCTAATACTGATTTTTTTTTCAAATCAGACCAGTACTTCCTGAGATTAGAGCATTCAAGCAAACAAACAAAGAAACAAACTTATCAGCTTTATATATTATATAATACAAGATAAAACTCTCTCACCGACACCACACCCTGTCAAAATCTCCGCTTCTATTATGTTACGTTTCACAGAAATTACACTCAGTCTGTTATAAGCTGTTTAAGTAATTAAAGGTTTTTAACTATCCCACGGGAACTCTTTAATTTTTCGGAATCAAAAGTATCCTATATGTTGACCAATAATATAAGCTATCATCATACAAAATTTCATATAAATCGGTCCATTCGTTTCGGAGATTAGCCGGTACAAACAGACAGACAAACAGTGAAACAAAAAAATTGAAAAAAAATCTAAATTATTTCTATTTCACTTCTTACATCCCCCTGACTCGGTTTTTAGCATTTTTTTCATTGTACAGAAATTTGACTTCTACAATTTTATTATATGTATAGATATCATTAGTTTTCGAGTGAGTGAGATGGTTAATTGAGTTGAAGTTTGACCAAGCATTAGCCCTTGGGAATGGACTCAATTAACAAATCATAGGTTATTAGGTACTAGCTAACCCGGCAAACTTCATACCGCCTCAGAATCAATAATTTAAAAACGTTGATTCCTAAACGACGGGACGAACATCAAACGTTTGACATTCAAAACCAAAAAAAATAACTTAAATATAATTTGATTTCTGAACGACTTTTTAATTTAATTGATTTCTAAACGACGGGACGAACATCAAATGTTTGACAAGTAGGAATAGTTTCTAAGAGAAAGCGAAATTGTGGTTTTTACTATATTTCGAGCCTTTTTATATTGTTACATGATGGGCCACCTGCATATTTGTAAACAAAGCACATTTATTACCCGTCGGTGGTTGAGCTAATAACGTTGAAGCGCTTTTATGACCGTCTTCTTTTGTTTACTTTGTGTTTAAAATTTGTGATTGGAAAAACAGCCCATTGTGTGTTGTAATCTTTATGGTAGTAATTAGCCAGGTGTGATTCTTAGAAATTCAGTCTACAAATATATTGTATTTGTACAGTAGAAAGCAATGCCCCAACGGAGGGGTGAGATAGTCAAGCGATAACGGCAAGCGAGGCAAGACGTATGTACATTCTTTAATCTATATAGTAACGGACTATGAGCGTGTTATTATATTTGTACCTGTGTTATACGCATTTCTATAGTTCTAATAAATTCCATAGTAATTCCAACGGCATTTTAATTCGAGTCCTGCAACTCGTAACAATACTATGTAAGATTTTTCTAAGGTATGACGTTTTTATTACATGATATGTCTTATATGGGATGGACTATAACTAGCAATCAGGGTAGTCAATTTGTCTTAAAACAAATTGGACTAATCCCATTTTCACGCCTGAATACGCTTTAATATCTAACTATACGATGTATGGATGCAAACATACCGCCTCGACTCAACTTTATCCATTAAACCAAAGTGTAATGGGCTGTATACACAATCAAAGCACGACGCAATTCACTGTTGTGAAAACAAAAAATGGCCTGTTTGTGTGTGTGCAGTTCACAGTAGAAGTAAAACTTAAGAGAATACACTCACAGAGAATTCTTCTCTAATTTTTATTAGTATATTTAATCATTTAAATTTCTTTAGCCTACATCTGTCAACCTGCTATAATTAAAAATAATTTTCTTAAGTATAACTTTCAATTTTTCAGGGTTTTACTCAAAAAAATATTATTGTCAAGTTTATTTCTGTCCAATTTGGACCTATGTTTAATCATCGGTCTTATTGAATTAATCTGTGCTGCACAATGTAATGATGTCTCGTTCTCTCGCAGGCGTAGTCCTAGATATTTATGTGCTTATCTCTTTTAAGTGTCGCTTTTTCGTTTCATCAAATCACAACAATAGGCAAATCTTTATCTGATTTCTGTAACTTCGTTTTAATATCTTTTGATGTTATCAGCTAGAACACACAATATAGAGAGGCACGCACTAGAGGTGTCTGTACTAAAAAGGTAAACTCTAGTAATTCTATAATTTATGCCTAAAGTAAATAATGGTTCACTTATGTGGTTTCATTTATTCCCTTGAAATCTCGTCAGCGCAATGTATTTCAACCATATTGAACAGCGTCATCTTAAGTGCAGTTAACTGGACTAAATGGAAACTAATTATAATTTTTCATGTTCCTGGACTACTTGATGGCGCTAGTTTCCGTACATTTATTTATTTTTCGATTATGTAGGGGAGATCCAATGGGATGGATTATTCGATCGCGATCAATGTAAGTACCAATAAAGTTTAAAGTGCAGTATAAAGTCGATGATTGGAATTGTGTTCATGATGTGGAAAGTGAAATAAAGTGTTGGTATCGTGCAGTGTATTTTCTGAAGAGCTGTGCCCACACGGTTTCAACTTTCAAAGATCCCCCTTATGAACTCATTTTTCACTGAGTCTCATAGGGAAACTGAATTTTGATACATATAAAAAACCGACTTCAAAAACTAAAAAGTATAATAACTTATTTCTAACGCTATTATTAATTGTAATATTTTTTTTTAATATATATTATGTAAAACATCTTTACAAATAAGTTTTTTTATACTTTTTAGTTTTTGAGTTTTTTTTTTTTACTTTTTAGTGTCTAGCTATGGGTACGCCTACGAAAGGCGCCGTGTGCCTTAAAAAATATAGGTCCCAAGAAACGGGAACAAAAAAGTTCGTAAAATGAATACTACTGGGCCAAACTATGTTAAACTTTTAGGCGACCAAATGGCAACTATTCCGCATCAAACTAAAGAAGAATCATGTAAATCGGATCTTAAATCTCAAATTAATCGGTGTACATATGGAACGGAATGAAATTTTTTTCATAAAAAATGTTCATAAAATGAAAACTACTGGGCCAAACTATGTTAAACTTTTAGGCGACCAAATGGCAACTATTCCACGTCGAACAAAAAAGAATCACGTAAATCGGATCATAAATCTCAGAGTAATCGGTGAACATATATAAAAAAAAGATTCCGACGAATTGAGAACCTCCTCCTTTTTTTTGAAGTCGGTTAAAAATTAAAGGAATCTTTAAGGGCTGCAGTACTGGTGTCGTGTAACGATGACGTTAGAGTGTACGGCGCAGATAGGCTCAGGTTTACGCCTACGCGCGGCCCCGAAATAGAACCTCACACCACCATCACGGCAGTACCCAAGTGCCACCCCAGCCCTGGGCACAGTTGTGAGTTTATTTTTAGTGGTAGTACAAGGAAACGTATATGGCTCGTTAGAGATGGTCCTCCTACACTTTATTCTAAGCTGCGTTTAGAACGGTGGAACTTAAAATTCAAATATAGTGTTACGAGTTGCAGGACTCGAATTAAAATGCCGTTGGAATTATTATAAAATTATTATTATTAAAATATCAATAACATGCACAAAGTCCGTCACTATATAGATTATTGAATGTCCACACGTCTTGCCTTGCTTGCTGTGATCGCTTGACTGCCAATCTCTCCATTGGGGCATTGTTTTATACTGCACAATTACAATGTCTCTCGGCCGTGGACTGAATTTCTTAGAATCAGACCTGGCTAATAGGCTGTTTTTCCAATTAAAAACACCTTGTTTATTAAGACCTTCTTGGCAGCCAGCAGGAAAGTCGCGAGTGTAGTAGCGAGGGAAATGGGTAGCGCTATGTATCAAATGTTCAAACTAAGTTGCGTTTACATACTATCACTGCCCACTTTTCTCGGCACTTTCCTGCATGTTGCTGTGGTATTGGACATAATGTAAATCTATACTAATATTACAAAGCTGAAGAGTTTGTTTGTTTGTCTGTTTGAACGCGCTAATCTCAGGAACCGGAGGTCCAATTTGAAAAATTCTTTCAGTGTTGGATAGTATATTTATCGAAGAAGGCAATAGGCTATATATCATCACGCTAAGGCCAATTGGAGCGGAGCATTAATGAATAATATTTCAAAATCGGGGTGTTTTGAAAACAATTTTCACGCGGATGACGTCGCGGGCATAACTAATAAAAAATTATATTATAAGTTAGTCTTAAGGTACACACAACATAAAAATCACAAAATTAATGTCACACACAGTAACAAAAATAAACAATAAGCGTGTATGAACTCTAAAAACTTTCATAGTAATCAAGTGGTAAAAAGGGTACGGAACTCGAGTCCTTACATTTGTTGAAAAAATTAATGTAAATAACAGCTTTGTGACATCTCATTCATTCAAAATGTATCCTAGCTTTGACAGATGTAATGTCAATCGGTGGTTTCCTGAGCTGATTGAATCTGCAGCTGCAGATTTGTTAATTCTTAATGCCTCCTTCTGTTCCATTGGTGTTCCATTCGAACAATTAAGTCAGGAGTTTCCAGGCCTTATTCAGCTCATTTAATATTTAAAAATTTATTTCTAAATGTCAAGGACGGGAGGGAGAATTTAATATGGACACTTGACACAGCTACATCGATTATTTCGATGAACAGATTCATTATACAAGGTACTATTTTATACTCGTTTTGCTTTGTTGTATTATTTTTGGCATCTAGGTAAGGCATGTTGCATAAAGTTTCTTATACAATATTATTAAAAATAATATGGCGAATTCCTATGCGTTTAATGTCAAAGCAATTAGTATTGGTTTCATTTTACAATATAACTTGGCCCGATGGTGTTGCAATTGTTTTCTATACTAGCTGGATTTATTTCTTCATATTTATAAACATGCTAAATCATGAACAATCTTATACTCATTTTTTTTTCATTTATAAACTTGTTTTGCTGTATTATTTTTGGCATCCAGCTGAGGCATCTTGCATATTTTTTTTTATAAAATATTATTAAAAATATCATGGCAAATTCATGCGTTTAATGTCAAAGCAATTAGTATTGGTTTAATTTTGCAATATAACTTGGCCCGATGGTGTTGCAATTGTTTTCTATAGTAGCTGGTTTTTTCTTCATACTTACACGTGTTACACGCCGACAAAAATAAATGCACACCTGCAGTTATTACCTTTCGGCATTTGGACTTCTTTTGTTTACTTTGTGTTTAAAATTTAATTAGAAAAAACATCCTATTGTGTAGGGTAATCGTTTATGATAGTCATTAACCAGGTGCGATTTTTAGAAACAAGTATTATGCGGTCGAGCTTTGTGTCAAGACATATAGATAGATAGATAGATAACACTTTATTGCTCACCAAATACACAATTTCAAAATATACAATTACAATATCGTTATGGTAGAAACAAAAGGCGGCCTTATCGCTGAAAGCAATCTCTTCCAGGCAACCTAACTTAAGGAATAATTTAATCTAATCTGGCGATGTAGGTGGTTAAATATCAAATATCATAAATAAACATACTTAAACTAAATAATTTATAAATAAATAAAAAATACACATACTTAAACTACTTTATAAATTAAATACACACATACATATATATTAAATAGTCTATAATATAAGAATTAGGCATAATTATTTAAGGAAAAGTAGTGTTTTCTGAGTGCGTTCTTAAATGTAGGCGATGTTTTGGCCTCTCTGACAGTAAGAGGCAGCGCATTCCAAAGTTTGACAGCCTGCACTGTGAAAGAGTTATCATAAAAGGTTGAAGTGTGTGCAGGTGTAGTGAGTTTACGATACGTATGAGTGCGCAAATTGTGGGAAGTAGAAAGGCGAAGGAATTCAAAACGTTCCTTAAGGTAGGGAGGACTACTAGGGGTAAATAAAATGTTATAAATTAATGTGAGAATGTGAGTATTCCGGCGAAAGCGAAAGGGGAGCCACATATTGTATAATTTAGTATAAAATAATGCCCGAACAGACGGGTGAGGCAGTCAAGCGAAGGTTACGATACGAGCAAAACGTGTGTACATTCGATAAGCTATATAGTGACGGACTTTGCGCGTGTTATTAAATCGTGAAGTTTTTACTGGTTGTTTCCAGTTATATTTGTACCTATGTTATACGTGTTTGTATAGTTCTAATAAATTCCATTACAGTTATACCAACGGCATTTTTATTTCGAGTCCCGCACTCGTAACAATATACTAAATCATGAAGAATCTTCACAATAGAAAACATTTAGTAGACGTAAAAGTATTAGACATTATAACGTGTAGTAAAAACAAAAAACTTTCATGAACAACCGCTGATGTGTGGTGAGAAAACGACATAAGCCTGAAGGAGAGTGGAGTGTTTTTGTGTAAAGTCCCCTGTAAATCCAGCTGGGGTGAATCGCCGTCCATTCAAGGAGATCTTTAAATAGAACCTCATACCCTCCACCACAGGGAGGAGAATGTGATACTCACAATTATCGATGGTTTTATTTTGCACTATCGATACTCGATCTACTAGGGTGGAAATATGCTTGTAATTTTTTAATGTAAAGATACTTGATGAACGAATTTGGGTTAGGTTTTCATTTCTTGAGCTTAGGTTAATCTTAGGGTATGTACAGTATTGTTACGACTATGGTCCCGAGAAAAACAAAATCCACCTGCATATCTGAAACAAAGCACATTTATTACCCGTCGGCATTTAGATGTTTTTATGGTCGTCTTCTTTTGTTTACTTTGTGTTAAAATTTTGTCATTAGAAAACAGTCCATTGTTGTATTACCTTTTAGGCCAGTCATTAGCCAGTTGTGCCGGATTAAGATACGGGGACACTCCAGTTGCGCAGTACAAAACGATGACCTGATGGAGGGGGGAGTGAGTCGAACGAGAACCACGAACGAAGCGAGACGTGTGTACTACAATCAGGAAACTTTTAGTGACGGACTTTGCGCGTTTTATGGAATTACGAACTTCTGCATTACTTTTGGACTTATTGTGTTATACGTGTCCGTATAGTTCTAATAAACTATAATAATTCTAACGGCATTTTAATTCAAGTCTCGCGACTTGTAACACTATAATCCTTTAAAGCTGATTAGTTAGAATATAAGTCAACATATTAAAAGCGCTACTCTCATAAATAACTAACCAAATTAGTTATTTGTCGGTACATAAACTTTTTTAAACCAACTACTTGCTGTTACAACTGTTTCATTTATATTCAAGACCTTTTATAGTTGGGGCATGATAATTAATTTTATGTACAAATTTCAACACAAAATAAAACCACACACAACTGTACTGAAATTATTAAAGATTTCTTAAAACTCTGTACATTATTTACATAAATAATGTACAGACGAATCGTAATATTGGTATTTTTAAAAGTTCCACTTTAATAAAAACATAAAAGATTTACTAAGTACATAACCAAACTTCATTTTAACAACCCAATAAAGTTTTATGAATAACGAATTTACTATTTACTTTACCGAAAATGTTTGCTTGTATAAATTCTAAGCGTTTTCGTCTTGTTTCTTTTTACTTATGAAAATAAATAAAAATACCTTTTGCTTATTTAAATCAAAATCTTTACATAACATTTTCAGCCCCTTTATCACACAATTCTCTGAAATAGTACTTAAAAATATATTTATTTCAGTATTCTTTGTAAATATTGTTACGAGCTACAGGACTCGAATTAAAATAAATGCCGTTGGAATTACTATAGAGTTTATTATAACTGTACAAACACGTATAAAACAAATACAAATAAAACTGGATGCAACCAGTTCACACTGCACGATTCAATGCAATTAAACACGCGCAAAGTCCGTCACTATATCGCTAATCGAGAGTACTACAAACGTTTTACTCGTATCGTAATCGTCGCCTGACTCCCCCACCCCTCCGTTCGGGCATTGTTTTATACTAAACTGTATAATACCGACAAAGGGGCCCCGTTCACGCACATCTGGCAAGCTTCGACGCAATGCAATAAAAACAAGGATTAATTCGTTCGACACTAATTACAGCCATAAAATAAGTACTATAACAATAGATGTTTTTAAAGTTTAAACATTAAGTAAATAAAAGAATTCGTTTTTACAACATGCAGGTGTGCGGTCTTTGTCGGCATATAACAATATTTACAAATAATTCAAATGTCTTTATAAAAATAAGACAAATTCTTTTATCGAAATTCATGATTACATCCCTAGTCTGCAGGCGGTATCGGGGTAGGCTTCTTGAATACTTTTATTTGCAACGACGATATTTAAGTTAGGCTTTTACTGCTATTCGCATTGTATTCTTTCGTTAGTTTTTGTTCTTCATGAATTTTAAAAATAATATTGTACATGATAGACCGAGAACTGGTTGCAAGATTAGTAGGTACGTTCATGTGTGATTTGATTAAAATCTAGTTTTTATAGATAATTATATATGGGGGAATACATAATTGCTAGGTTGCCTATAAAAATGTGGCCGCTAGTACTTTTAATTAAAATAAAATTAGTTTGATATTTATGCATTTTTTTCTTGATTTCAAATTTAATGTACTAACTAGACAATTAATAATTTATGTATATTATGATTGTAATCAGTGGAAAGCCCCGAAATGGTATTATACTTCCGTTAAGACGCGTTATTTTACTAAGTTCCTCCAGAACCGCCTAAAAAGGATTATATAATGATTATTTAATGCAAAAGCATATAAATAGGCCTGTTCTTATTATGTCGGCTTTCTCGATTTTCCCCATATTACCCTCTAATAGTGAATCCAACGGACTGTATAACAGAATAACTTGATAAAAGGCACATCTGAGCGGTAGTACATCTAAGTGGGATAGGCTTAATAAGATTGTTATATATTTATACCCGCATTACATTTTTTCGAAATTAAAAGGTTGTAAAGTATGTGTACGATCGCCTCTGTGATTTCGTGCCTTTGACGGCTTACCTCATAACAACGCAGATGCTTCGGGTTCGATTCCTGGGATAGTAATTTTTCACAAATCCTCGCAAGAGAAAATCGTGACGCTATTGATATTAAACAAAAAACACCCAAATTTTGTAATAAATGACATGTGGGCAACCTGACAACGTATTTGTTGTTGGATTACAGCGATGGTTGTCTACGTCGCAATTGCAGCGCCATTTATTATGATAATCCGTCTATTCCAAGTAAATTACGTCTTTTATCGGGATAAAACGTATCCTAGGTGTTGAGTCGACTTTCATACATTCAGCAGTTTTCAAAAGATTTTTTTATTGCATGAGTTCAGCGGACAGCCAAACGGCCCACTTGATGGAAAGCGGTTACCATCGCCTATGGACATTGGCAACACCAAAGGTGCTACAAATGTGCTGCTCTACCACCTGGCTGTGGGTTCTTTAGTCGCCTGTTATGACAGACTGCCCGGCTGCAGGAAATTTGATTCTTTCTCCGTTCCTGCACGGATAAAAATGTTATGCAATGGTATCGCCATCATCAGACAGACAGACAAAATTTATCAAAAATTGAATTTTCGGAATCTCCTGGTTCGAATTGTAACCCGATTTTTTAATTTTTTTAAACGCATTGTACAAACTCGAACCATTTACAGGTTTATTCCAGTACTAGCTACTGCCTGCGATTCCTTCCGCGTGGAATAGTTGAAAAAAAAAGAAGTTAACCCCCTCCCGATTTTAAAACATTCTTTATTGGTGCTCCGCTCCTATTGGTGCTCCGCTCCTATTGTTCGTAACGTGATGCTAGGCTATCATCATCACGTTAAGACCAATAGGCGCTCCTATTGGTCTTAATCATTGGTTATCCAATACTGAAAGCATTTTTCAAATCAGACCAGTAGTTCTTGAGATTAGCGCGTTCAAGCAAACAAACAAACAAACTCTCAAACTCTTCAGCTTTATATCTTGGTATAATATAAGATAGATAGATAACAACTAACTTGGATATACATAGATTGCTTAATATTCAATCCAGGTCCATCCAATTATTGGCCTCCATATTGTTTCCCAGCCCCTGTGCACGCTATAATGTACCACAGATATTCCCTTGACATGACGTGAATTACAAATTGCCACATATCTACTTATGTTATTGTTCTTAGTAAATTATTGGTTAAGAACACGTGTCACATTTGACGTGCTGGTAAGATAACGTATTTATTACCTTTCTTATATAAATAAAGCTTTCTAACAAGCCGTCTGTTACCGTCTACTACCGGCAATTAATTTAAATTACAATCAGCAGGAAGATAAATTATACTCTGATTTTTTAATTATCTGGATTAAAATGACAGCTGCGGTCGACTTTTTTTTATGGTGAAAGAAAGAAAGGAAGAAAATGTTTATTTCCAATCGCGACACACACACAATTGCTATTGCTATACACATATTAATCTAAATATTGAAATCCAGGTATATAGTGACTCGTCACGATGTCTCAGGAGCTATAATACCTATAGACTTGAAATTTGGCATTTCGCCAGGTATAGATCAGTTAAGAACGGATTGTTCGGCACGCGAAGCGGGCGGGTATCAGCTAGTAGTATAGGGTAAAAGCCGGATAGTTGCCTCGGATGGATACATGCCCTGGTCTTTAATAAACTATGTTAAGATTATAACTTGTGTTGGCTTTACTACAATTAGTAGTGACCACGCCGCAGGCCTCAATGCCGTGTAAGCCAACGGCATATGCGCATGTGTTTTGTCCGTGTGAGCAAAAATCTTCCGCGACAAAACTTTGACAGGCGTTATAATTATATTGGTAAATCATTTCTATTGAATATTTTTATTACTGATCGTGGTTTCAGACAACTTTTTGTTTCTTTGCATGCATTAGTTTCAATTACATTGTTCATTATGTTTTATTGCTAAATAATTTTTATTTATTTCGCAAATGAAAAGGGCAAGTATCCGCATCAAAAAGGATAGTCCTACTTACTGTCGCGGACAGTTACCCCTAGAGTGACTAAAAAGTGACTAAAAATTTCTTAACAAGCAAAGACGTATTTTATTTATTTGCTGTTTTTTCGAATTTACTTTGACTCTAACTTGTTGTAAATTAAATAAATATCTACTTCACTGTTTTATGTACCTATTTATTCTAGATAAGCAAAATGCCTCATAAATATAAGCGAAAACCAGGCGTGGTGCAACGCAACATCCACTGGACACATAGCTTAGCACTTGCTTTCAAAGAATTGAGACAAAAAAGGTACCATTGAAATTTCTCGAACCTTAAGATGCTATGAAAAGAGTAAGCCAGCAACTGCTAATTCAAGGTATATTTTTGATTTAAAGGTGTATTCAATGTACAAACACGGCATGTTTTGAATTTTAGAATGTTGTAGATATATAGAAGATGGGCATATAATGAGGAGGGATGAAAGTCACGTGAAAAAAAGAATGTGAAACTACAAGATGGATGAATACAGACGTAAAGGTAGACCAAAAAAAGATGGATGGATTGCGTGAAGGATGATATGATGATTTGTGGTGTGACAGAAGATGTATGTCAGAATAGAGGAGTGTGGAAGGAAAAGACATATTGTGCCGACCCAAGTTAATTGGGATATGGTAAAAGAGAAGAGAGAGATAGATAGATAGAAGATACATAATAAAGAATAACCTTGTTGGCATAAGTTACTAGGTCCCAGTCGTCCCTTCGAAGCTGATAACACATTAGTAGAACCTCATGGATCACAGTATAGAATGAAGAATGTGAGCATACGTAATCGCTGTAATAAAGTGTGTAGGGACGCTCAACGCCGTTATATCCACGAATCAGTTCAAAATGATAATCCAGCTAAAGTATGGAAGTTTCTACGCTCGTTGGGGATTGGCAAACAAACGGAAATCTCGGTCAGTCAAAAATTCAATATCGATGATTTAAATCAACATTTCTCAACCACTTCTGACTTTGATGTAGTAATAAAGTCTGAAACTTTGAAAAGAATCTCGTCCAAGCCAACACCCAAGCATTCTCCTTTTCTTTTTAGTCGATTTACTGACAGTGATGTTAAGAAAGCTGTGCAGTCCATCACATCTAATGCTGTCGGCAGTGATAGCATTAGTCGCAACATGATCCTACCCATACTGGATGTCATTAATCCTACCCTTACCCATATCCTTAATACATCCATAACCTCTTGTGTATTCCCAGCCACCTGGCAGGAAGCCCAGGTTACTCCTCTTCCAAAAAAACCAAATCCCGCTTCCTTTTCTCAATTTCGTCCTATTTCCATACTACCTTTCCTTTCCAAAGTCCTCGAACGCTTAGTTCATCAGCAGCTAAGTGTTTTCCTGAACCGTAATTCCCTCTTGAATCCTTACCAGTCTGGTTTTCGTCCTGGCCACAGCACCACCACAGCCCTCATTAAAATTACAGATGACATTCGGCATGGCATGGACAATGGTTTGCTAACTGTGCTATCGCTGCTCGATTTCAGTAGTGCTTTTAATAATGTTGACTTTGAAGTGTTACTCAGCATCCTACGCTCTATTAACATATCTCCTGAAGTTATCGACTGGTTTCATAGTTACCTGTATGGACGCCGGCAGCGCATTCGAGTTGATGACGACTATTCGTCGTGGTGTGATCTCTCTGCCGGTGTTCCACAGGGCGGCGTACTATCTCCTTTATTATTCGCTGTTTTTATAAACTCAATTTCCAATGAACTTACTTCATCCTATCACCTCTATGCAGACGATCTACAAATTTACACGCAGGCACCGGTTGCTACACTAAATCAAGCAGTCGCAGCAATAAACTCTGACTTTGACCGCATACTGCAATGGAGTAAATCGAATGGACTTCTTGTGAATCCTGAGAAAACTCAAGTAATTATCATCGGTAGCTCACGGATGCTGTGTAAAATTGACTGGACCTGTATGCCAACTTTTCTTTTTGATGGAAAGATTATCCCTATCAGTGATAAGGTCAAAAACCTTGGAGTTTTATTTGATAGTGAGTTGTCCTGGAGACCCCATATAACGGAGTTAAGTAGGCGGTTGTTTCTCTCCTCCAGGTCACTCTGGCGGCTGAAAAACTTCCTTCCCATCGCCACCAAAATTAAGCTTGCAGAGTCGCTACTTTTACCTATACTTGATTATGCCGACGCCAGCTATCTAGATCTAACTCAAGAACAACTTAATAAACTTGAGCGCCTCCAAAACTTTTCCATAAGGTTCATATTTGGGTTACGCAAGTATGACCACGTTTCTGAATTTCGAAAAAAACTCAAGTGGTTGCCAATTCGTTTACGCCGGAATACTCACATTCTTTCATTGCTTTACAGTATTTTATTCATCCCTACTACTCCACAGTACCTTAAAGAACGCTTCGAATTTATTTCTTGCTCTCACAATTTACGCCCTTCCAGTCAACATAGACTTATTACTCCTATCCATAAGACAACATTCTTCAATAATTCTTTCACGGTTAAGGCTATCCAACTTTGGAATTCATTGCCTGTTGCTGTCAGACAAGCAAAATCCCTAACAACATTTAAGAACTTGGTCAGAAAATTCTATCTGCAATATAATGATATGTAATTTTTTATAATTAATAGATATTATATTGCATATATTTATATGTTTATTATGTTTAAATAGTTGCATATTATCACAATATCTTGTATATGTATATAACTTATGTTTATATTTGTATATATAGTATAGTTATATATTTATTATTAAAATGTATGTAATCGTACAATAATTTTGTATACCACCATCGCCACTCCCAATCACAATATTCTTGCCACGGGTTGTCTGGAAGAGATCGCTTTTTAGCGATAAGACCGCCCTTTGTACACAATTAAATTATTACTAGTAGTCCGTAAGTTTTCTGTAATGGTGTACAATAAAGTGTTATCTATCTATCTATCTATCTAGAAAAAAAATAGGAAGTTGCTCGGCAGTGAAGTATCATCTGAGTATACCGAAAGTATACTCATCTTTTTTGTAGCCAGCTGTGCTAGATTTTCAATATAGGAGCCGAAATTGAGAGTGGATGTTAAAGAAATACCAAGAAGTTGATACAATACTTTCTAGCCAACACAATTGGCGGCCTTCTCACTTCACGATCTCTTCCAGTTAACCTGAATTAAAAATTAATTCATAGCTAAACTGGTGATCTCCTATTCTTCTTTATAGCATAAAATAACAATATCTTCTAAGAAAATAGATGAATCTTTTACAGCCAATACAAGTTAAGATAATACAAAGATAATAAAGCATCAAGCGGAGTGACTGCGCGCGGTCCTGCGAGAATATTACGCGTAATGGAATTCATCCTCCAGGGATGGCGTGATGTCGGCTCGGCGGTCCTCTATCTGGACTGATATACGTAAAACAGAGTATTTATTATTATGTGCATTAGTGTGTCGTGATTCACGAGGAATATATGATGAAAACTGATTACCGCGCTCAGAAAACTTTAAGGACGGTTAACTTAAAGAACAGTGATAGATAACACTTGCTCACCAAATTATTATTGTTGGAAAATTCAATATATTCTTTGTACGTTTCGGGAACCTTTTTTTTAATATATATTAAATAGGTTTGCGTTTGACCACGATGACATCCAATGCCGCAGATGCGGTCGAAGATGGAGCACGCTTACCTATTAACACGCGACTTGAACTTGTCTTCGCTTATAGATAGAGTGGCGTGCCACCGGTACGCTATTGAAATTAACAGAATACCGAAATGAGGCAAACCTGCGACTGAGGCGATAGGGCCATAGCATAAATCGACCCCTGTAGTCAAAACAATGATTCCAACATAGATTTACCACGGATGAATGTCATGTCCTATTTATGGCAGTCCGTTACAGAAACCTAAGAAAAAGAATTAAAAAAACAAGCTTAAAACCGTTAATTAGGTAATTCTTTCCAAAGTCAGTTACTTACTGTTTTAATATTATTCCTGATGGAAATGGTGGTTACAGTAAATGCATATAAAATTTATTATACCCTTATTTGCGACGCTTCTTCTACGCATTTACGCAGTACGCAATACGCGGCGGGTGGCCCTTCAAAGAAGGGAAGGGGTTTGGGGGGAAGTTACGTTACAGTACCACGCTCTCTGTCGCCGCTAAACGCGTCATTGAAAATAAACAGACGATTTGCTATAATATTTTATGGTACGGAAAGTAGCCCTTTACTATGTTATTTATATTTGTTGGTCTCTGTAGTTGAGCGGGCCAAGCCTTAGCCGGCTGAGCTCACGGGAACGCTCGGCCCCGGGTTAGATTCTTGTCATGGTAAATTTTGGAAACAAACTTTGTCCGTTATTTAATATGGTCTGGGTGTCTGGGATCGGCCCCAGGGTCGTATGTTGTATAACCCATAACACAAGCGTAATTTGCTTAATTGATTATTATTATTGTATTTTGTTTTTGACTACCACGGGCCATATAAATGGCCCGGACATTTGGAGGGCTTGCGCGGGGCCATGGAAAGGCCAACACGTAGAGGCCCTTTGACAAATTTAATGTAAATGTGGCGTGACACTGACCGGCGCTTATCCCTGTGTTACACTATATACTAATGCACCCAAGGACAAGCCCCGGCCAGTGTAGGACTATTGTATTGGGGAAATGAGGACAAAAAGTACCGGGCTATTGGGGTGAACTGCTAGTGGTACTAGGAGTCTGGGAATATGGGGACTATGGCGTTTGCCCGTCGCAATGTTCGGGGAACATGGAAAACTGGGCAGACGGTGACTCGCCAATCCCTGCATGTGCCCCAAAAAAGCCATAAAAGACAGGGGCAACATGGGTGTGAGTGGCTAAGGGGTGTAGAGAGGTGGGCTGCAGGTTCACCGAAGCTACTTCCGACGTTAGGCCATTTATCAGTTCCACCCCTGGAGCTTGAGTCTTAGCTCTAGCGATCTCCACTCCGTGCCGGCTGGTTAAGGCAAGCACGGAGGCGGGGGCCTTGTCTTGGCCCCCGGAGTCAGGTACGAGGTGTCGCCACTCACCTAAGGCTTCGCCACAAAGCCCCCCTGCGGGAGGTATTTTGTTTATTATTATTAATTCATATGAATAATTTTTCAATGATATGAATGTTATCGTTAATTTTTGTAGTGTTATAATTAATTATTATTAGTCATCATATTCATATTGAGTTAGAATAACTTTAAAAGCTTCCGTATGGTCCGTAAAAAAGCTTTTAAACTAACTCTATCTCAATATGAATAATTCCGTAAGACTACAAACTTTAATTTGTACTACACTTTTTTTATTACTCGAGTTCAGCAGATAGGCAGATGGCTATAAACGCCTATAAGTGACAGTAACCACTTTCCACCAGCTGGGCCGTCTACCTGTTTGCAAGCTTCGCGTTAAAATGAAGAGTGCCGCGAATCACGTCGCCTGACCCTTTTTTTTCTTTTTATATTTGGGACTTGTGCCACATAGGCATGTCAACCTAACCTAACCTAACCATACAATAAATTATATATTATAATTTAAATAGTGAGACGGCTAACAAACTACCCTTCTTTGAGGCTGGGTCTGCCAAAATTTCTATAAAAATACCTACATCGAAACGATTCAGTCCTAACTCTCTCATCAGTTGATCTATTACTTCTTTATTTTTGCTGGATTTCATAAAGAGATGTTGGACATCCTCACGAGTTCCACACAGAAGAAAGCTTTATTATTTATGAAATATTATAAAAAAGAGCTTAAGATATGAATTGAATAAGAAATATAAAGATAAATATTTTTTAGCTAGACGTGTTGCTGGGGAGTTTCTTGCCGCTTCTTCTCCAATAGGAAGTAAATTTAAATTATGACTTATACGTATGACTTTCAAAAAGTGTTCTCCAGCGGAAGTTATATTTTAATAAAAACTTTTGAATTTGATACACGGAGGATATGAAGAACTATGATATATAGACGATTATTTGTGATATGACAGTACTTGTATTAATCACCTGTACTACATATTAAAAATAACGTTAATAACACGACTATTTTATCTACAAAACACTAAACAAACCTGGACTTAACAAAATCTCTTCGCTACTATATTATTGCGCTATGAAACCTCCCGTCTACGCTGTAATTAAATAATAACCTTCATTTCGCATTTATAAACCTCTACAATCTTATATTTGCGAGTGCAAACGGCGCTAGTGTCTGCGTTTAATATTAAAATTCATTTAAAGTGAAAGCTTCCAATTTAATTCCACTTTCAGCCACGGATCTAGATAAGTTTGTGATACAGTACGTTTATTTCCCGCTTCATTCAACCCTCCATTGTAATATAAGCGTAGGTGTTCGACTCTTCTGTCCTGCTCTAACGTGGAAAATTTTACTTGTCTCTTTCCCTCCACCCACGTTCATTCAACGCCTACGGTCGGCCTCATTCAAGCGCAAGCTAGGGATGTGCAAGTTATTCGATTGTTATAGTTGATAGTGTTGTGTTTTCGTGATATTTACTCAACAGCTATTTCGATTTTGTTTTTTAAGAGACACTTTTAGACGCAATTATAGAGTCCGATTCGAGCGCCACCAACCGGTTCCAATTGTGAATCTAAACTATCCGGGGACCTACTCGAACACACAAAAATTTCATCAATATCGATCCAGAGGTTTAGGAGAAGTTCAATGATATATACACTAAGATCAGAATGTTATATACATATAAAGATTTATCGTTTCTATAATAAAAGCGTCATAATATATTTATCATAACGCTAGTAGTTTTGGACCTTTTTAAAAATAGTTACGTATGATAAGTTCTGGTTTGAACTTTTTAAAAAATATTAGGAACGTTCTATAATGGTACCCACGCGTTAACTGACGCGTCCGTCGGATGCATCTGTCGTACGCGTCTAAACAATGTGCACACCAGAACCGTAACACATTAGCCAGATTGTTTTAGAACGTCCGGACAGAAACGATGTAAGCGCCCTCAGCCGCGTCCGTCAGTCGCGACTTATAATATGCACATATCTTTTGAACTTGAGCGGAAATTTTTATATTTACTGTCTAACATTTTTTATTGTTCGATATTATGCAAGTTAAATCTTATACCATTCCCGTGAAGTCTCGATATTGAGGGCTTTAAAATGCTGAACGGACATTATGAACTTACGAGGTAAAAAATGCGTTTCAGTGGTCTCATACAAAGAATTATGAGATTTGGCATTCCAAGTGATAGAAATTATATTGTGGCGACTGATGGTGGAACGATCTAGTTGGAATATGAAGTTTCAGAAAAATGTAGAAGATTCTGGAAGAAAAAGACAAGGACAGATAAATTTTAAAAAGGGATAGATCATGAACAAAAGAATAACGAACAGAAGATCGAACGCTTTACGCTTCTGTGTTGAAATAGACTAAGCCTTTGCCGGCCTACTTCACAATAACACAGAGGTTCCGGGTTCGAAGCCTGGCGTAGTAGATTTCTTATTTTATTGCATGAGTTCAACAGACAGGCAGACGGCCTGAAGCTGATGGCTGTGTGACCTGAAGGACAATGTTTACCTTCGCCTATGTACAGGATGGTAGCCATCTGGCGGGCAAATACCCTACAACCTGGCTGTGGGTTGTTTTAGGAAATTGTATTCTTTCTCTTATCCGAGAACGGGTTTCATAAACAAACTCCGTTTTTTTTCTATGGTCTGGGTGTCTGGGCTCGGTCTCAGAGTGGTTTGCAATATATAACCCATACCAGTAGCGGAACTCGCTTAGCTTGGAGATATAGACTGTTCGTGTCTATCTGCCGAATCATCATAATAAAGATGGTTTTGGCTTTTAATTACTTAATTTAAAAAAAGTATAGTACAAAATTAGAAACGTCTTAGAATAATTGCGCCGTTTATTAAAGTACAAGGCTAAAACAAAAAGAGGCGCAACTAATGAATTATTTTGCGGAACATTCTTTATAATATGCAAATGGCCGACGTCGGCCGGATTTTGCGATTAGGCTGGCTCCACACGATATACTCTGCAGTGTAACTATTGATGGAGTTTTATTTAATAACCTTCTTGACTTTATCAAAAATATGTTATAAAATGATAAAAATAAACACAGAGTTTTTGATGAATTTTTGAAGTGAAACTTCTTTAGAATCGTTGTGTTTGGAACTCGATGAAACGAAAAAGCAACACTAAAAAGGGATAAACACATAAATCTATAAGAATAAATCTGCAAGAGAATGAGATACAAGTTTTGTGTATTTGTGTATTCTATGGTTTTATTTACAAACTAGCATTTGCCCGCGACTAGGTCCACATTGGACGGGTAATGAAGATTGCAGTTATTTTGCCAATATTTAAAATCTAAAGATATTTCTAGCAATCGATTTTTTTAGGATGTTAATATAATTATGAATTCTGAAGAATCCCGTAGAAACTTGGGATAAATAATGCCCAGGATAAAAAGAGATTTGCAATCGATTAGTAATATAATATAGTAATGTAATATCGCATCAGAATTAGATTTTTTTTCAACTTTATAAAGAGTTCACTCTTCAAACCGTTCTCATAAAAAATCTCGTGGTATTTTCGAAAATAAAGTACCGCAGATTTCAAGTCCGGGAATTTTCTATCGATCAGTGTAAACCGCATTTACCGCATCCGCTCCGTAGTGTTTACGTTAATACCGAACAAACAGATGAACACAAAATATATTATAAAAAACACATTAACATTTTTATAATATTGTTAGTTGCAAGATTGAAAATTGAAGCATTGGTTGAAGATTGTTGCGAGACTCGAATTAAAATGCCGTTATAATTATTATAGAGTACATTAGAACTGCAAACACGTATAACACAGGTACAAATATAACCTAATACAACAAATCCAAACGTAATGCGACGGTCGCAGTGCAATAAAACGCGCAAAGTCCATCACTATTAGATTCCCGATTGTACACACGTCACGCCTTGATCGTCGTTGTCGCTCAACTGCCCCCTTCTCTCCATCACGCCGTCGTTTTATACCTCACAAATAGAAATGTGCCCGTATCGTAGTCGACGTAATCCGCAACACCTGGCCGTAACGTTTCTAGAGAAACGTATAGCCATAAATAAGTAAACAAAAGAAGACGATCATAAAAGAGTTAGTTCACATGCCGACAGGTAATAAAATATGTTTTTACAGATTAGGAGTAGAACTGTTTTTGTAGAAACCTAAGTTGTAACAATATTATAGATTACAGAAAACGTACATTTTTTTCGTGATATCAAAAAAATTAAATTAATTTTATAATAATGATTATTTAAGAATTCATGTTTATGTATAATCTCAATATCTCAACGAGTGAAACTAGACAATTATGATTTTACCAGTTGCTACAAGAGGTTTTTTGTTTGGCGTCAGTAAAAATCCTACGATTCTTACTTTATTTCCGGCTTCTGCCTGGTGCTTATTTGCTTGTAGATTAATCTTAAACTTGAATATTCATGAATACCTCACACTGGTGAGATATACAAACCGTGCAAAGCTATATTTAAGAAAAAAAAAACTATCCTCCATCTTTACTAATATATTTTTGAATGTGGAATTACCTTTATTTCTTTGAAGCTTTTTTCCTTTTTCACGGCCTTGGATATCAGTCTATTTCATTATATTGAATACAAGTTTAATAGGGAATATTTTTATATTATAGGTCTGTTTCTGTGGAATACTTATCTTTACATTACGCGAGGAGTTTTTGGCGGGAACTGAAAGGAGACGTGCTGTGCAGTTTTATTTTCTAAAAATGTGTAAAATCACTCTAAAATGAACAATAGTTTTAGGATATTGATAGTTTTTGAGTAGTAATTATGTGTTTTGTGAGAAATGTGAACTGTATAGTCAAATGTGGCCTTTCGAGTTGTCACAAGAACTCTGTTGAATGGCGCCAGTTGATAACCTACAGTTCAGCTGTGCTACACATAGACTTAAGAAAATTAACAAACTATATTGTAAACTAAGATCTGACTTAAAGGCCTACTTGCCAATCCATAAATCTAAATAAATAATAATACTTTACGTGAGCGTAAAACGTAGTAAATCGAGTCAGCGCTTTATAGAAATACTTAGAAAAGAAGATATTGAAATGAATGGCTTCTTGTTCAAGTTTCTTGGAAAAGAATTCAGACAGATTTCCGTGAAATTGTTATCTATGGAGATATTTATGTATGGATTCTTCATTTATGTAGGAATATTGATAGTTTCATCAATGTATACTATCGGAGGTAGGATAAAACAAAAAGCTCCTTTTATTTCAAGACAATATTTGCGACATTAAAAATGCGAAGATGATGCAAAAAAACTAAAACCCAATTCGGTAGTTGACAATTTTTGACAAACAAGTTTATTTTAAGCCATATGGTCTATTTTAGCCAAAATATTAATATTTCAGGAAAAAAACAACATTAACATATTTAATGTAGCAATTTTATAAATATTTTGACATTTCGTCACAAAAACGCGTCAAGCTGTCATGGCGTCCCGCATGACGTCACAGTGTGCAAAACAAACATCTGTTTCGTTGAAGTGTTATCTGAGAAGTCATTGATAACTTCTTGTGCTTTGCACACTATGACGTCACGCGCTCTGATCGGCGTTCATTGTCACGTGGCTAATGGCTGCAATATAAAAATTTTATTTCTCAAAAATATCAATTAATATTTCATATTTTTGTTAAAACAATTTATTTTCGTCATATTTCGATCGTAATTACGATATATATTAAAATCAGCCTATATTTTTCATACTGTCAACTACCGAATCGTGTATTACTTTACTATTTTACTTTTAATTTACTTGGCCTATTTGTACTAGTGGTCGCCTGTTGTCGAAATTCGAACATAGTAATCAATGTCAAAGACTATATATACTTCTATAATGACAGATTTCACCAAGGTTGACTTTGATTTGAACAATAAACAAAAGAGTATATATTATACGTGTTTGTGTCAAATACATGGTAGTGTGTGTAATGTTTTTTTATTGATTTAATGTATTTTTATGCAATATTAAAAAAATATTAGCATTCGTCGTTTCTTCTCTATACAACCTATAAGTGTGCGAAATTTCGTACTCCCGTGACCGCGTAATTTTCGTAAAAAGGGGTACAAAGTTTTTGCTTCACGTATTAATGTAATGATTATATTATATAACATTATCCGGATAATTTTTAGACTTTTAGAGATACACAGAAGTAAATATTTAATTTAGGATGTGGGCACAGTAAAATAATTAGGCAAATGATTTTGAGGTATTAAGACAGATATTTTAAGTCCTCAAAAGTCCTTCCTTGCTATCCCTGCTCCAGAAACCATAGATTTGATTTAAAAAGAAAAAATACTGTTCCAATTTCAAATATTTACCGGCACGCGTGAACCCGTGCAGATTATGTAAATTGTCGCTAACGATCGGATAGATGGCGCCATCTTTCATTAAACCCTCCGTATTCGGAATAAGGATTAATCTCGTTAAATAAAGGGCTCTAATTGAAACGTCCAAGTATTAAGGCTTAATAGCTTTGTCAGTGAAAAATATATTTTCTTCATTTAATGAAAGGCTTTGCACAGATGTGCCCTCGCCTGTTTCAAATGGTGTGGGAATGAATTGAGTCTCCCTTATTTTCCTATTTTACTAGATATCTTTGTAGGACGCTTTCAACGCCAAGAAGGTAACTTACAACCGAAGTATTCATTTAAGTTACGAGTATAACTTACAAACTAACATAGTCATTAAGTTCAAGGAAATAAAAACTTTTATAATTGTTTTAAATATACCCAATTGGTGCACATATTTAAAATCTACGCTTAATGGCCGGTTCATATAAGTATCTTATTTACCGTTCATTTGCCTTACTAGCAGTTAAAATTTGACATAAGCTCCAAATCAGTAATGTAAAAATTTGTACTGCCGGTAAGACAATAAATATATAAGATATAAGAACCACTAATTAACCGAATTTAAGTGCGTCTAATTTAATTGTCATCTAGCTAAGAACCTAGTACTTTGTGAGAAATATTACTGACATACACAGACGGACGGATGGAGACGACGATTAGATAAGTGTTCCGTTTATGCTAAAATGACTATGGAAATCTAATCATTAATGTATTTTGAAGTATATTATTGTACATGTGTACAGATATGACTATGTATATATGTATACATCATTTCATTTCATATATAGTATATGTTTGTACATTTAATTTTTAAGTTGGTTTAAGTATTTATGTATTGATTATTCTTGCACCACGTCCATCATCAGATTACCAAACAAAATTCTTTAATTAAGGTTGCCTGGAAGAGATCGTTTTAATATTTTGGTGTGCAATAAAGTGTTATCTTTCTCTCTCTCTCTCTTGTTAATCGTGAAGAAACAATAAAAATAATTTGTAGCATAAACATTCGGTATCTAAAGGCACGTTGCATTTATGACCTTTAGATGCACCCATAGCCGTCACATTGCGCAACTGCAATGACCTTAACCAATGACCCTGGAATGCTGCAACGCCTACACCAGGCCGAATAGCAAAGGTCAGCCACCCTTGTACCGTGGCCTTTCAAACCCCCTTATAGTGAGATATTTTTTTATAAAGCTCCCTCTATAATACTGTGTAAGTTTAAAATGATTATCGTATGTGATATAACTGAAATGAAATTTTAATGATATATTTATTCTTGCATAAATGTAGTTAGATACAGATGTTATTCTTATAAATAATTAATGCTGTGCAAGCTATTATTTTAACTCTGAGAAATCTGACTTTCATTCAAATACATTGAGCTGATTTCTCCTGAAAAGGTAACATACAAACAGTTTCAAATATCCGAACATACTTATATGCCAATTAGAATTGGTTTTACATCAGACTCGATAACCCACAAATCCTCGCAAAAGAGAATCGTTTCATACCTAGAATGATGCGTGAGGCTATTGAAATCAAAAAAGACCCAAATTTCAATAGAGAAGATGGTTGGCAAGTACCACCTCTTTGGGATCCGATCATCAAAACTATTAAGACCCAAACCCAGCAAAAATCAACTGCCATACATCAAGACACTGTTAGCTCTTTCTGCGTGCAACGGAACACAAACCAACTTGACTGATAATTTCTTTTATTTTTTTCTTCCACTTATTCTAATATTATATAAAATTATTAGAGCTAGGCATGATTGCGGAAGAGTTTCTTGCGCCGCTCCTTCTCTTCAAGCCATAAAATGTTGCAAAGCGGTGGTAAATTAGATTAGACTCTCCCATAGAGTAAATAATATCCAGAAATAAAAGTAAAACTAAATAATTAAAATGAACAAGTTGGCGGTAGGCTAAATATAACTTTAACAATACTCGTTGACACTTGACATGTTTGTCTTCCGTCATCACGCGGAATAACAGATATCAAATAAATTACCGCGCTTAAAACCGTTAAGACGTAGTTTTATTATGTATACAAGTCGTGAAAATGAATGAGTGTAGGTATCCTTTATACAAACATATTTTATTTTATCAAACAAAAAAGCTGATCTCGATCCGGAACCAGAAAACACATCCAGTCCAATCTAAAATCACGCCGCCTTTCACCGCGGCCGTAACCCATTTTCGTGACAGAATTTTTGAAGTGAAGCTTCTATATAGAGGGGGTCTTACGGATTTTTGGCTCACGAAAAGATGTCACAGTCACGTGGTCACCGTCACTAATTCTTACATTTTTAAACTCGTGATATCTTTCGAATGGAATGTCCGAATTGAATAATTCAAAAAATTATATAAAGGTATTGAAGCAGTCTTGAATATGAAGTAATTTATTTTGATAAGGATTAATACCAAGATACAAATAAAGAGCCTTTTCTAGCGGCGGCATTTTAATTAAAATTTAAAATAAAAGAACACTTATTGTGGCATAACTATAATAGACATATGCTGTCGCGACACTTTTTGTAGATAATGATGTGTTCTGCAAAGTCGTAGTACATTATTTCATTCTATCATCAATTGTTTTCGCAGTGCTCGCGATTTTAGGTATTTTTTACACCAAGGTGTTACGTTATTGGAGTTTTAGTAAGGATCCCTATTTTTTTTTGTAAACATAATAAAGCCTATGTCACCCGGGGATTGTGTAGCTTGCCAACAGTGAAAGAATTTTTCAAATCGGTTAAGTAGTTTTGGAGCCTCTTCAATGCAAACAAAGAATTTAATCTTTTCTCTTTATAATATTAGTATAGATATTCATATATATTTATTATAAAATTAATTAGATATTTGCATATTATAAAAAGCGCAAGATTTTGCGCTGGAAGTTGTTTAATAAAATTGGGAGCTGGATTGCCCTAAAAAGCGCTATATCTAGCTCCTAAAGCGCTAAATTGGCAGCTCTGGTGAGCCGAGCGCCGGGGAAGTCTCGTAAACGAGAAAGCTAGCGAGAGAGCGAGCGAGGATATACCGCGTCCTCAGACTACCTCATCCCTCTAATACCTAAAATTGCGTTCTGCGCATCGGAAAGTGCGATGTTCCGAGCCGCTATTAATGGAGGCAAACTTAAGTTTGCATTGAACTATAGCTCTGCTCTCCACGTGACAAGGCATCACTGCCTCTATTTGTGGTATATGTAAAAAATTTTTTTTAAAAATAGAGTTTGTTGAGGAAACAAAAATAACAACAAGAAAACTTTCCCAACTGTTCAGTTTTTCGAAAGTCATAACAAAAGTGAACGACAACGAACGACAAAAGTGTTGACGTAAAAAATGGTCGGTGCGTGGGTAGCGTATTACATACATCATTAAAATGTACTTAACCTAACCAAATCATAATTTGCAGTAAACCTGCGAAAAATCGAAATGTGTGCTGGGACACATATTAGAAGTGAAACTTCAACTGACAAGTGGAAAAACGAATCGCAACGGACAAGTGGAAAAACGAATAGCAACGGATAAGTGGCAAAACGAATCGCAACGGACAAGTGGAAAAACGAATGGCAACGGATAAGTGGAAAAACGAATCGCAACGGACAAGTGGAAAAACGAATCGCAACGTACAAGTGGAAAACGAATCGCAACGGACAAGTGGAAAATCTTCAACTGACAAGTGATAAAATGAATCGCAACAAAATTTTAACTTGAAGTTTTACGGGCAGATTGTTAATGTCAAGTACATTCAATTTGAATTCCTGCCCGTAAAACTTCAAGTCAAAATTTTGTTGCGATTCATTTTATCACTTGTCAGTTGAAGATTTTCCACTTGTCCGTTTTTTTTAATACCCCCGTCTCTAAAGAAGTTTCACTTCAAAAACAATGTATGTACCTATTCCTATCTCAAAGAAAACCACCCGTTGTTCGTCGTGGGGAGAAGGCTCCCCACGAAATGTATTTAAGACCATTAACGAATTTAGAACGACGGTAAACATTAGGTCATTTAGACAAATTTCTACTCCACGGCCTGTATAATAAGGTTGGTTTCTGTATATGCTTTAATGTAATAAGGAACGTGTATTTAGACATCGAATAGCGTAATTTAATAATAGCCCCCGAAGCGACTGTAATTCTGTGACATGTAAACAAGACGATAGTCGTTAAAAACACTTAAAAGGTTGGATTGGAATTGATTGGATGGATGACACATGTTATTAACACATTCGGAATTTAAATCTTCTTATATATAAAAATGAATGTTTGTCTGAATGTCCTTTATAGAATCGTAAACTATATATTAGATCATGTGAAGATCTTTAGCAAACTTGTTATGCATGAGCCCGAAAAGGTTTCTGAGTTAGTTCACAATTGGACCCGGTAGGTGGCGCTACTGTCGGCATATCCATTAAAGCTTTTCCGGGCAGGACGACGTCTGCCGGGAAAGCTAGTTACTGATAAATAAAACTGGTAGTGTTTCTAGATAATATCAAAATAACAGCTTTTACTAGATGCATATGAAAGTATATACGGTACTTATATCAAGTCATTTTTTAATTTTTTTGTCTGTCTGTCTGGATGTTCCGGTTGATCTCTGAAACGGATGGACCGATTTTGACGGGACTTTCACTGGCAGATAGCTGACGTTATTATCCGCAAGAGTTAACTTGAGACCTGAGCGGAATGCGCGCTCCCCTCCCGCCCCCCGCCTTGTTACCGCTCTCGCTATCGACGCGTCAGTACTTCGCGCTTACGTCATCCGAGCGAAGTCTCAAGTTAACTCTTGCGGGTTGTATAAGGAGTAATTTTGGCTACTTTTTTTAGGGTTCCACAACAAAATATTCCACTCGGACGAAGTGGCGGCCAAAGCTAGTTTATATTTAAAAGAATAGCCATTAAAATATCATCTCATCATCTTAGTTTCTTTATTACAAAATAGTGGTGATGTACATTTTGAAGTAAACCTATGAGTCTAGCGAGAGGGGGGAAATAAGAGATAGGGTTGTTTATACTAAAGTTTGTATAAATATATAGGTATCCCTAAGTGTACATTTACATATTCGAAAATACATACCTTACTTTTAAAATACCATGATAGAATTATTTTTATTATTGTTTAAACAATAATTCGTGCGCCGTTGACTCCTTTTACTCGTACAGAATGATGGCAACACCTTGTACGCGCGTATAATATCTACGACCATCGGGACTTTTTATAACATGATAAAAATCATTCAATTGATTAAGACTGTCATCCGTTGTAATTATCTGCAGTCAGTCGGAGATCTTTTTATTGCCGGAAGTGGAAAACAGGCAGGATGGGACAAAAACAATTGAAATCATGAATTTTTAAATTTTGAGCCGTATCATTACAAATGTATTTTGTACGGGACAAATGTATTGGCTCACACGTGTACTACTCATCACTACATCCACCTACACCCGTAGGAATAGCGATGTTTCTGAAAATAAAGAACCGACTTCATAAACTAAAAAGTATAAAATAACTTATATATTTATTTATTATATTAACCTTTTTCGCCTGATTAAAATTTTTCTCATTTAGATTGCCTAGAAGAGATCGCTTTGAACGATAAGGCCGCCTATTGTATTGCCTAGAAAACATTGTAAATATGGTCTGTTTGGTCTGTTTCTGTAATTGTATATTTTGGTGTGCAATAAAGTGTTATCTAACTATCTATCTATCTAACTTAATAAAGATTTTTGACTAAGAATTTATTTAGTTTATAAAAACGCAAAATAATATAAAATTGTCTACGTCGTGAAGTCGGTGCCGAGCAAACCATAAAAATTTCCATATACACTGTTATAACAACAAAATGTTGTAAAATATTATAATTTTTATGGTTTATTTGGCACTGACTTCAAGGTGTAGCAAATTTTATATTATTTTGTCTGTTAATAAACTAAATAAATTCTTAGTCAAAAATCTTTTTTAAGTTATTATATCCTTTTTAGTTTTTGAAGTCGGTTTTGTTAAACGAAGATTTTTATTTTTTATTTTTACACGCTTTTTATTAGCTTCACTTGTATGTCAGTCAGTATGTCAGTATGTCAGTAACCGACCCCTTTGAGCTCGATTTTGTCCTACTTTGAACGATCAGATTTAATTCATACTTTGCACACCTGTCAAAGGTCGATGACAATGCAATAATATAGTATCATGGAGCTGATCTGATGATGGAGTGGGAAGGTGGCCATAGGAACTCCTGTACTAAACAAGATAGACCCTTCGTGTTTGGGCCCGTATGTTTATATCGCGTGACAATGCAATAATATGGTACCATGGAGCTGATCTGATGATGGAGACGGAAGGTGGCCATAGGAACTCCTGTACTAAACAAGATAGACCCTTCGTGTTTGGGCCCGTATGTTTATATCGCGTGACAATGCAATAATATGGTACCATGGAGCTGATCTGATGATGGAGTCGGAAGGTGGCCATAGGAACTCCTGTACTAAACAAGATAGACCCTTCGTGTTTGGGCCCGTATGTTTATATCGCGTGACAATGCAATAATATGGTACCATGGAGCTGATCTGATGATGGAGTCGGAAGGTGGCCATAGGAACTCCTGTACTAAACAAGATAGACCCTTCGTGTTTGGGCCCGTATGTTTATATCGCGTGACAATGCAATAATATGGTACCATGGAGTTGATCTGATGATGGAGTCGGAAGGTGGCCATAGGAACTCCTGTACTAAACAAGATAGACCCTTCGTGTTTGGGCCCGTATGTTTATATCGCGTGACAATGCAATAATATGGTACCATGGACCTGATCTGATGATGGAGTCGGAAGGTGGCCATAGGAACTCCTGTACTAAACAAGATAGACCCGTCGTGTTTGGGCTCGTATGTTTATATCGCGTCAAAATGCAATAATATGGTACAATGGAGCTGATCTGATGATGGAGTCGGAAGGTGGCCATAGGAACTCCTGTACTAAACAAGATAGACCCTTCGTGTTTGGGCTCGTATGTTTATATCGCGTGACAATGCAATAATATGGTACCATGGAGCTGATCTGATGATGGAGTCGGAAGGTGGCCATAGGAACTCCTGTACTAAACAAGATAGACCCGTCGTGTTTGGGCTCGTTTTACTTGTCTTGGCTAGCACTCTGCTGCTACATGATATGCAGGATCTCAAAAGCTTGTATTTAAAAACATTTAAACAAAAATCAACTAAAAAATGAAAAATAAATAATAGTTTAAAAAAACTAAAAAAAACACGCTTTTATAAAAAATCCAACTAAAAAAACAAAAAATAAAATTTAATATAATATAAAAAAGCGTGGGGTGTATTCAAAGCGCTTTTTAAGATATTATATTATTAATTGAATACACCCCACGCTTTTTTATATTATATTAAATTTTATTTTTTGTTTTTTTAGTTGGATTTTTTATAAAAGCGTGTTTTTTTTAGTTTTTTTATTAGTACCTAGCTATGAGGCCTACGAAAGGTGCTGCGCGCGCCTTTAAAAATATGGGTCCCAAGAAACAGGAACGGAAAATTTTCATAAAATGAAAACTGTGCAGGAAAATCCTTGCAGGAACGGAGAAAGAATACAAATTCCTGCGGCCGGGCGGCCTGTCGTAAGAGGCGACAAAACAACCCACAGCCAGGTGGTAGGGCATTTGCCCGACTGGATGGCTACCACCCCTGGTCTAAAGTATGTCGCCATAACAACCTTGAATTGTGTTCCGGCATTAGTGGCCAGGTTCCAGTCTCCCTTAAAAGAGCAGCAGCACATTTGTAGCACCTTTGGTGTTGCAAATGTCCATAGGCGATGGTAACCGCTGTCTATCAAGTGGGCCGTCTGCCTGTCTGCTGAACTCCTGCAATAAAAAAATAAAAATAAATAAAAACAACTACTGGGACAAACTATGTAAAATTTTTAGGGGACCAAATGGCAACTATTCCGCGTCAAACTAAAAAAGAATCACGTAAATCGGATCATAGCGATTTTCGACGCGGAATAGCGTCCAATTGGTCCCCTAAAAATTTTACATAGTTTGGCCCCGTAGTTTTCATTTTATGAACATTTTTCATGGAAATAATTTTCACTCCGTTCCATATGTACACCGATTACTCTGAGATTTATGATTCGATTTACGTGATTCTTTTTTTGTTCGACGCGGAATAGCTGCCATGTAGTTCCCTAAAAATTTGACATAGTTTGGCCCAGTAGTTTTCATTTTACGAACATTTTTTTGTTCCCGGTTCTTGGGACCTATATTTTTTAAGAAGCGCGGCACCATTCGTAGTTCCACCCATACATAGCTAGACACTAAAAAGTAACAAATAAAAAATAAAAACTTCGTTTAAAAAACCAACTTCAAAAACTAAAATAATAACTTATTTCTAAAGCTATTATTATTAATTTATATTATCTAAAACATCTTGAAGTTGGTGCAAAATAAAACATAAAAATTACTATATTTTGAAAATTACTAAGCACCGACTTTAAGATGTTTTAGTTAATATATATTAATAATAATAGCTTTAGAAATAAGTTATTTTATACATTTTAGTTTTTTAGTTTTTGAAGTAGGTTTTTTTAAACGAAGTTTTTATTTTTTTTGAAGTCAGTTAATAAAATCATTATTATTATTATCAGTAATATTGTACATACATAATTATGTATATATTTATGTATTCGTATATATTTTTTTAAATTAGTTTTGAATATTTATGTATCTATTGCCTTTATCCTGCACCACCTATTTCGCCTGATTCAATGTTTTCTCATTTAGGTTGCCTGGAAAAGATCGCTTTGAGCGATAAGGCCGACTATTGTATTGCCTAGAAGTATTGTAAATATGTTTCTATAGTTGTATATTTTGGTGTGCAATAAAGTATTATCTATTTATCTATCTAAAATCAAACGATTTAATGAGGTTACGGCATCTCTTACAAGGTTTCAGCTTTCATCTATTGAATGTTTAAGAGTCCTTTCAAGAAACGTTGAAGTTTACACGAACAAGCCGCCCGGAGAGCCTTATTTTTTAATTTATTCAACTTAACAAGATCGAACCCGTACAAGTGTTTAAAATTGTCGTCTTTTTGTTTCAGGTAAATTACTTTGAAAGAGAGATAGCTCCGAGAAAAGTTGTTCGCCAAGCGGCTTAATTGAAAATGGTAACCCGTCCTTTAATCAAACGATACAAATTAGATTAATTAATTTTTAAATTAACCCTCCGATGGAACTTCTGACAGCTAAACTAATTTACTCGTCTTAACTTAATTACGGGTTTTCAGTATTACTGAGTATTTTGGATCACATCAGACATATTATTTGACTGGCACGTGGTATTTTCTCAATCGGTGTATACAGCATACTGTGTTACTTGCAACAATTCAGAAGCCATATAATTTCGTCATATATGTCTATCAGTCGAAGTTTTTCAGAATTTAAAAAGAAATATACATACGAATTCAAAGCCTCCTCCTTTTTGAAGTCGGTTAAAAAGACCACTCCAAGGACTTCGGGTGTTTTTGAGAGTTACGCTTATTACGTGGCAATATCAGTCCTACAGTTGCATTTCTGTCATAGAACGAATTTTCAAGTCATTTTTTCTTCTAGACAACAGATAGACTGCCGACCCATCTGATGGAAAGTGGTTACTTACAGCCGACGGACGTCAGCAATATCAAAGTTTTGACTAATGTGTCGTCAGCCTCGGAGGGGCAACTAGAAGCTGGCCACTAAACCCGGACCACAACTCAAGGTTGTAATGGTCACATACTCTAGTCCAGGAATGCTATTATTTACCTATGCTAATTACTTGATTTTTTTGTTAAAGTTCTCCATGACCATAGAATTAGTCTTTCAGTCGTATATATCTTTGTAAATACAGCTGCTCTATTAACTAATATAAATAAAAAGAAACTAAAGTAACATATAAATTATCTGTTTAACACTTGTTAATTGCTAATATAAGCCGTGCGCATAGGTTTACCGAGGGTCACCCCTCCCGCTTCCTACGACTGAGACCGGGGCTTGTCTAAGTTGTACTAAGACCTAGACGACCGCGGGTCGCGATTGTAGGAAGTGGGAGGGGTTGTCATCTAACGAGCCGTTTCCTCCATCCCCATTTTACCATCGGACAACCAGACGCACCAGTTTGCGCCACCGTTACATGGGGGAAATACCACCAGTCAGAACCAAGCGTTTCGTTTCATCGTTTCTGGTGCGCACTGCCGAAGAGTGGAATAATTTGCCGGAGTCTGTTTTTCCTGACAAATACATCTTGAAGTCTTCAAGTCACGAGTGAACAGGTATCTTCTAGGTAAGCGTGCTCCATCCTAGACTGCGTCATCACTCAGCCTCAGGTGAGGCAGTGGTCAAACGCAAACTTATACTACCATTAAATAAAATCGACAAAACCTTCTCTGCACACGACTTATAGTACTTATTTGCTGTATAAGATTCTTATTTTAACATTTTCCAAGTATAAACATAAAAATTCCAAAATAAATTCAATTTTTCCTATCGTAACTAATTACTTGATTAGCATCAAGTTTGCTAGGTGATGGCTAAAATTCGCATGCTTATATGCATCCGTGCAAAACTGCAAAGACGTAACTCAAAGAAAGCAAGTAATATCTATGTGTCTTGTATGCTTATCACACGGTTATTGATAAGGGGGTCTAGGGGGTCAACTGCTAGTGTTGTGATACTCTCACTGTGAGGTCACTCTGTCTTGGTGGGGAGTAGCGCATTTGATTTATACGAGATATTACTTACTTTGATTAAAAAAATTCTAGAATATACATGTTTGTTCGAAAAGATACATGGGGGGGACCATTCATAAATAACGTCACATGTAAACGGGAAGGAGGAGGCTGACGAAGTGTGACGTTGTGTGACAGGGGTTGGGAGGGGTCCTAAATTTCGTGACGTCACATTTCAAAATATTTAAGCTTTAAAACGCGAAATTGCAACTATTAACAAAAATCTTCAAAATATTTCCAAGTCTATGTGTATGAGCATAGTGTTTAAATGATTAGAATTAAATAGTCACATTAGGGAGGCAGAAGTCCCACGAATGTGACCAGCTGTGAAAAGGATGGGGGAGAAGTCAAAAAATCACGAAATTCGTGTGACGTAATTTATAGATAACTATAATTTATAAAACATGATTATATGTCATATAATATAATAGCATAACATATATATATCACATATTATATGAAAGAATGACTAAACAGATATACAATGCAAAAGTGGATGGATGCCGAAGTCGCGGAAGGCCACGACACACCTTCCATGATCAAATTGATCGTGTATTAGCAGAAGGTGATGTCAGGAGCCTTAAGAACAGACGAGCGTGCATGACAAGAGCTATGAATGTCAAAGAAGCAAGTGAGGTGTGTAAGAATAAGCCTGTATGGCGCTCTGTTGTTCGTGCCTACCCCGCAAGGGACCTGGCGTGAAGTTATGTATGTATGATTATATGTCGTTAATTCCCTTCGAATATTTAAGCAACAAATGTATGCGGTAAAACGTAGGTGCGCCATTTTGAAAACAAACTGATTGGTTAAAGTGTTACACCAAGAGTCTACAATTCTTGGCGCGGGTTCGATCCTTGCCGGAACGCATGCACCATTTAGGCTGTTTTCTGACCTAATGGGCATATTGTTACAATTACCACGTGCTAACAACGGTGAAGGAAAACATCGTGATGCAACCTGCAGATCGAGATAACCGATGTGTCAAACCTGCCAAGCCGCCTTGGACAAGCGTGGCGGGTATACTGTCCGTTTCCCCTATAATGGGAGGCCCGAGCCCAGCAGTGGGACATTTATGGGCTGATATTAATTATTATAAAATACGTATCGCCCCTAAAACAATAAACAATGTCTGAAGCAACATTTCTAATGTAAAAAATATATTCCAATTCTTTTTGAAGTGAAACTTCTATATAGAGGGGGTCTTATGGAGTTTTGACTCACGAAAAGATGTCACAGTCACGTGATCACCGTCACTAATTCTTACATTTTTAAACTCGTGATATCTTTCGAATGGAATGTCCGAATTGAATAATTCAAAAAGTTATATAAAGGTATTGAAGCAGTCTTGAATATGAAGTAATTTATTTTGATAAGGATTAATATGAAGATACAAATAAAAAGCCTTTTCTAGCGGCGGCATTTTAATTAATTTTTTATAATAAAAAAACGCTTATTGTGGCATAACTATAATAGTTAGATATATGTTGTCGCGATACTTTTTGTAAATAATGATGTGTTCTACAAAGTCGTAGTACATTATTTTATTTTATCATCAATAGTTTTCGCAGCGCACGCGATTTTAGGTATTTTTTTTATACCTTGGATTAAATTTTTGGAGTTTTAGTAATGATCCCTAATTTTTTTGTAAATATAATATAGCCTATGTCACCCGGGGATAGCGTAGCTTGCCAACAGTGAAAGAATTTTTCAAATGGGTTCAGTAATTTATTTTATTTGTTATTTTATCATCAATAGTTTTCGCAGCGCACGCGATTTTAGGTATTTTTTTATACCTTGGACTACATTATTGGAGTTTTAGTAATGATCCCTAATTTTTTTGTAAATATAATATACCCTATGTCACCCGGGGATAGCGTAGCTTGCCAACAGTGAAAGAATTTTTCAAATCGGTTCAGTAATTTCGGAGCCTCTTCATGCAAGCAAAAACCAATCTTATCTTTCCTCTTTATAATATTAGTCTAGATATTCATAAATATATTTATTATAAAATTAATTAGATATTTGCATATTATAAAAAGCGCAAGATTTTGCGCTGGAAGTTGCTTAATAAAATTGGGAGCTGGGTTGCCCTAAAAAGCGCTATATCTAGCTTCGAAAGCGCTAAAGTGGCAGACTTGGTGAGCCGAGCCGAGCGCCGGGGAAGTCCCGCAAACGAGAAAGCGAGCGAGAGAGCGAGCGAGGATATACCTCGTTCTCCGACGACCTCGTCCCTCTAATACCTAAAATCGCATTCTGCGCATCGGAAAGTGGGATGTTCCAATAAGAAAACAAATTAACAACTAGAAAACTTTGCCAACGGTTCAGTTTTTCGAAAGTCACAACGAGGTGAACGACAAGTGTTGACAGAAAAAAATTGTCGGTGCGTGTGTAGTGTATTACACTATACAGACAAAATATATATTATAGGAGTTACATCTGCTCTGTTGGTATTCTCCGCGGTGTGTAAGTATATTTGAAATACTTTTTTTCTGTCAATATAAATCATCAAAGCCGCGTGTTCTAATACTTTTTAAACTCGTGATATCTTTCGAATGGAATGTCCGAATTGAATAATTCAAAAAGTTATAATAAAGGTATTGAAGCAGTCTTGAATATGAAGTAATTTATTTTGATAAGGATGAATATCAAGATACAAATAAAGTGCCTGTTCTAGCGGCGGCATTTTAATTAATTTATTGAAATAAAAGGACACTTATTGTGGCATAACTATAATAGTTAGACATATGCTGTCGCGACACTTTTTGTAGATAATGATGTGTTCTGCAAAGTCGTAGTACATTATTTCATTCTATCATCAATAGTTTTCGCAGTGCTCGCGATTTTAGGTATTTTTTACACCTTGGGTTACTTTATTGGAGTTTTAGTAAGGATCCCTAATTTTTTTGTAAACATAATATAGCCTATGTCACACGGGGATTGTGAAGCTTGCCAACAGTGAAAGAATTTTTCAAATCGGTTAAGCAGTTTTGGAGCCTCTTCAATACAAACAAAGAATTTAATCTTTTCTCTTTATAATATTAGTATAGATATTCATATATATTTATTATAAAATTAATTAGATATTTGCATATTATAAAAAGCGCAAGATTTTGCGCTGGAAGTTGTTTAATAAAATTGGGAGCTGGATTGCCCTAAAAAGCGCTATATCTAGCTCCTAAAGCGCTAAATTGGCAGCTCTGGTGAGCCGAGCGCCGGGAAAGTCTCGTAAACGAGAAAGCTAGCGAGAGAGCGAGCGAGGATATACCGCGTCCTCAGACTACCTCATCCCTCTAATACCTAAAATTGCGTTCTGCGCATCGGAAAGTGCGATGTTCCGAGCCGCTATTAATGGAGGCAAACTTAAGTTTGCATCGAACTATAGCTCTGCTCTCCACGTGACAAGGCATCACTGCCTCTATTTGTGGTATGTGTAAAAAAAATATAAATAAATAAATAGAGTTTGTTGAGTAAACAAAAATAACAACAAGAAAACTTTGCCAACTGTTCAGTTTTTCGAAAGTCATAACAAAAGTGAACGACAACGAACAACAAAAGTGTTGACGTAAAAAATGGTCGGTGCGTGGGTACCGTATTACATACACCATTAAAATGTACTTAACCTAACCAAATCATAATTTGCAGTAAACCTGCGAAAAATCGAAATGTGTGCTGGGACACATATTAGAAGTGAAACTTCAACGGACAAGTGGAAAAACGAATCGCAACGGACAAGTCGAAAAACGAATAGCAACGGATAAGTGGCAAAACGAATCGCAACGGACAAGTGGAAAAACGAATGGCAACGGATAAGTGGAAAAACGAATCGCAACGGACAAATGGAAAAACGAATCGCAACGTACAAGTGGAAAACGAATCGCAACGGACAAGTGGAAAATCTTCAACTGACAAGTGATAAAATGAATCGCAACAAAAATTTAACTTGAAGTTTTACGGGCAGATTGTTAATGTACTTGTCCAATTTGAAAACCTGCCCGTAAAACTTCAAGTTAAAATTTTGTTGCGATTCATTTTATCACTTGTCAGTTGAAGATTTTCCACTTGTCCGTTGCGATTCGTTTTCCACTTATACGTTGCGATTCGTTTTTCCATTTGTCCGTTGCGATTCGTTTTTTTATATAAACTTATTTCTAGGCCTTATATAATTATATGAAAGAAAGAAAACTTTATTGAAAGAAATAGCGGTGTAATTACATTCCTTATGAACTATACACAGAGCATATATATTTAATTATATCTAAAACGGTAATATGGTAATAGCAAATTTTGAATTAAAATTAAAGCTATAATTTTTTGGCGGCGATTACTCCACTAGACTCTGGGACACTGGGTCTCTAACCCGTACCCAACACAATTTTATTCTTCTTCTTCAGCCAATCTCAGTCCACTGCTGGACTTGACAATTTTATTATAGGAACTTAAATGTAATGGAATTATTTATTAGTTAACCTATAACTATGAGTGCGTGCGTGGGTGTTTGTGTGTCTGTGTGTTTGGTGCGTGTGCCCCTAGTGTTTCCTTGTATTATAATATAATAACAGCCCATAACTGTCCCACTGCTGGGCTCGGGCCTTCCACTGTAGGGATATGGACAGTATACCCGCTACGCTTGTCCAGGGCGGCTTGGCAGGTTTGACACATCGGTTATCTCGATGTGCAGGTTGCATCGCGATGTTTTCCTTCACCGTTGTTAGCACGTGGTAATTGTAACAATATGCACATTAAGTCAGAAAACAGCCTAAGTGGTGCATGCGTTTCGGCCAAGATCGAACCCGCGTCCTTTGAGCTTAGGATGGGTGCGCCAGCCAATACGTTACCACGACTTGTTTACTTAATACAAATAATTAACCATTTACTAATTTGATGTTTAAACTGTGATGCTGACATTTCTTTGGCGGAGGGTGTGTTTTACAAGTGTATACATGTATAAGTGTATAATATACGTTGTAAGTATATATGCTGTAACAACAAAAAACCAACACATCGTCCTTGAAAATATAATATTACGCAAAACCTTTTCCCCGTTTCGAGAACAGTCTGTATCAGTTTACCATTGTTCTTTTTAAGCCCAGTCTCCTGACAACTTTCGTATTAACTCAACCACATAAATTACTGGCTATTCAAATATAAATTTTATTACAAGGTGTTGGTGTACAAAAAACTGCCGATTTTTAAGGTAACTTAGTGGTAGAATTTAGCCTTGATTTTTTTATTTCAATGTTTTATTTTTATGAATATCTTAACAGACTTTTACTAAATTCCTTGTGGCATATATTAAAAACCTACATGACGCATTACACATTTTCATTAGTTAAGTGTTAAGTTGACTTCGCGAAACTGGCGAGTTAAGTCTTTATCATCTTTTGAATTTTTTCAGCTAAGTAATAAGTTATTGTTTATGTATATGTTTGACATAAGCAATGATAAGGACTTATTCGCAACTTATAACAATAATCAATTTTTATAAATACAAATGAATCGTAGAAATTTATAACCGCCATAACACCTTGAGTTGTGCGGCATATGACCAGGTTCCAGTATTCATTAAGAGAGCAGCAGCGCATTTGTAGCACCTTTAGTGTTGCAAATGTCCATAGGCGATGGTAACCGCTTTCCATCAAGTGGGCCGTCTGCCTGACTGCTGAACTCCTGCAATAAAAAAAACAAAACGACCGCGGTCGCCTCGTGGAATGGCTAACAGAGCATTGTGGGCGTTGTGGGCTACTAATGGAACGCGCGGGTAATGAGCGTTGTGTTATCGAAAACGATGACGTCATTAGTGGCATTTTCGCCACGACCACAACGACCGCGGTCGCCTTGTGGAATGGCTAACGAACCATTGTGGGCGTTGTGAGCTACTAATGGAACGCGCTGATAGAGGCAACGAACAAAAGTAATAAGGAGTGTTTGGCGATGGCAAGAGACCCGATGGTATGTCATTGGTGCCCTGGAAGATGGGTCGCCCCTTAGTATGGGACGCGGCTTGCGTTGATACTTTGGCAGCGTCCCATCTTCCAGCTACTAGCATGTCTGCAGCTGCTGCACAACAGGAGGCCCTAAAACGCCGCAAATACTCAGCCATCGGAAATTGCTACATATTTGCGGCTTTTGGGGTCGAGACCCTGGGACCATGGGGGCCTGAGGCTCACAGACTTTATCGAGACATAGCCAAACGTCTGGTGGATGTCTCACGTGACCAAAAGACTGGTTTATACCTTGGACAACGCATCAGCATTGCCATTCAGCGAGGCAATGTGGCCAGTCTTTTGGGCACGTTTCCGACTGACAGCGGTCTGGAACTAGATTTTATGGTTTAATTTTAGTTTGTATATATAGTTTATTTTTAGTTTAATTTATTTATAATTTAGTTTATTTTTAATTGTAATATACTATAGTTTAACTTATAATTCTGTATATCTTTATATTTCCATACTAAATATTCAGATTCTTGATAAGGAGTTAAGTCTTCTTTTATATATGACATTTGCACCGTCAAAAGTCATTGCAATAAAGCAACCATTCACCCCAAAAACAGCTGTTAATTTATCATTGTTGTTTACATGCGACAAAGATTTGCTTCAAGCCGTTTATACAAGTTAAACTAACGAGTAATTTTAGATAATAGTTGGCCTTAATCGTGTTCTGCATGTTTTAATGTATTTATTTAATTATTTATCACAATTTGGACGCACTTCATTAAAAAAAAAAACAATATTACAAGTGGTGGCGTCCCTTGGAATGAGACTATTTAGATACGTCACAATTTTGTGATCTAGGTCATCGAAAAAATATCATTTAATTTTAAAATCATAATTATATACGCCGTGCGTAGGTTTTCCGACGACTACTTACGAGTACCTCAAGGTTGTTATGGCGGCATACTCTAGACCAGGGGCGGTAGCCATCGAGGTGGGCATTTGCCGGAATTATATCCGACACAGCGCTGATTTTCAGTGCAAACCTTGCTTTTGGCGTAAGACCAAAGCGACCCAATTTTGTTAATAAAATAATAAGTTATAAAATTAATGTAATATTTAATACGTAAAAGTAATAAATAAATTTTAATAAAACCAACCATAAAATACGTTACTTCAAAATTAAAATAAATACTCGTGTAACAACGTGTTTCAATAAAAGAAAAAAGATATTTTTTGAGTTACAATTGGAATATTTCATTACTCATAAAACTTCCAAGCGGGGGGGGGGGGGGGGGGCTAATATAAAAATCAAAATCTGGGAGCCTCTGCCTACAACTGTGGAGCCGAGGCGCGCGTAAAGCATTGATGCATTAGGTAATGTTTTGTACAACCAAAGGCCAGTGACCGATTAATGGCCAAGTTATTTCCATCACCACGTGTCCTAACCGCAATAATCTATGCAAATATGTTGATATTTAACTATAATTAATCATATTCTAATGGAGATATTAATGTTTATGAAATAAGCATTAAACACGTTGCAAATCGAGAACAAAGTTCGCGTGTCATAACATTTATCATGTGTCCCTTATACACATTTATTCACACATATAAACTGCATTAAAAACAAGATTGTTTCAAAAGTAAATACAATTATCGAACATATACTTTTTATTTATTTCAGCATACTTATAATTTAGTGAATATAATCTAACTAGCTGATACCCGCCCACTTCAAGTCTATAGGTAATATAGTTCCTGAGATCGTGGTGAGTCACTATATAGTATGTGGAATCCAATTATATATATATAGATGATGGAAAAAGATGGATAGATTGTGTGAAGTATGATATGATGATATGTGGTGTGACAGTAGATATATGTCAGAGTAGAGAAGTATGGGAGGAAAAGACTTTGTGCCGACCTCAAAAAATCGGGAAATGGTGAAAGAAAAGAGAAAAAGAGAGATAATCTGTAATATAATATTATTTTAATATATTTAAGTTTGTACGCCTAATAGCTAAAGAACATGTGAAAATGTATATGTCCTAACATCTGTAATGTGTACTAACTTTTAAGCAAATAAATAAATTGATTGATTAAGGGCGGCTTGCATGACGTGCCTTAATTTTATTTAAGAAACACTAAACACATTTACCACCCTTAAACACGATAAGCGTCTTGCACAACGCTAAATTTACCGGTAAATACGTTTACAGAACTGTCAAAGTTAATCATCCAAAAATGGCTATTTAACGCCTTAAACGCGTTTAAACATTGTCACTCGTATGTCTTTATGAAATTGTCACTTATAAAAAAGTCAATTACAGATTGTCACTCGTATATTATTTGATTTAATTATTTATATCTAAACACCCATTATTCGTACAAACTAACATTACCATGTTACATGTGCACAGTAATAAAGTTAAGGAATTGGATCCAGTAAATATATTTTAACTAGGAAAGAATAAATACAATATTCTAGCATTGTACTCGACCTGACGTTCACAATGGATAAGGCGATCGCAGAGGCTTCAAGGTAAAAATAATGCACCTAGATGGTAAAAATTATAAGCCTTGGCGTTATCGTATTGAGACAGCGTGCAGGGCAATACCCGGCGCTGAAGAAATTTTGCAAGGAAAACTTCAAAAGCCCGATGAGCCTGCAACATCTGTTCGTGCAGATGCTAAAGCCAAATATGAAATAAATTTACAACAATTTCGACAAACATGACGGATGAGATTCTAAAACAAGTTATGCTATATAAAAGCGTTAAAGAAGTATGGGATGAGCTAGAATGCCTATATAATGGAAGCAGCGAAGACAAACTTATGATCTTTGTCTACAATTGTTTGATTATAAAAAGGACCCTAAACGTGAGACGGGAAAGCATATATCTTCTGCATTAAAGAACATTTCAGCAAATCTTTTCATAAATTAATATTTATTATTCTTTATGAAATTGTAAGTTATTAATAAAAAATAAAAACTTCATTTAAAAAAACCGACTTCAAAAACTAAAAAACTAAAATGTATAAAATAACTTATTTCTAAAGCTATTATTATTAATATATTATCTAAAACATCTTAAAGTCGGTGCTTAGTAATTTTCAAAATATAGTAATATTTATGTTTTACTTTGCACCGACTTCAAGATGTTTTAGATAATATATTAATAATAATAGCTTTAGAAATAAGTTATTTTATACATTTTAGTTTTTTAGTTTTTGAAGTCGGTTTTTTTGAACGAAGTTTTTATTTTTTATTTGTTACTTTTTAGTGTCTAGCTATGTATAGGTGGACCTACGAATGGTGCCGCGCTTCTTAAAAAATATAGGTCCCAAGAAACGGGAACAAACTACTGGGCCAAACTATGTCAAATTTTTAGGGGACCACATGGCAGCTATTACGCGTCGAACAAAAAAAGAATCACGTAAATCGAATCATAAATCTCAGAGTAATCGGTGTACATATGGACGAAAAGGATTTTTTTTTCATAAAAAATGTTCATAAAATGAAAACTACTGGGCCAAACTATGTCAAATTTTTAGGGGACCAATTGGAAGCTATTCCGCGTCGAACAAAAAAGAATCACGTAAATCGGATCATAAATCACGGAGTAATCGGCTAACATACATAAAAAAAAGATCCCGACGAATTGAGAACGTCCTCCTTTTTTCGAAGTCGGTTAAAAAGTTAATTACAGATCGTCACTCGTATTTTATTTGCTTTCTTTATCTCAATGCTAAATACCCATAAAATCGAAAATAAAACCGCACAGCAAAGGATCATTCTTCAGGTTGCCGCCAAAAATTCCGAAGTAAACTTAACCAAACGTACAAAATTTCAAATGTCAATTTGAGATTGGCCAACTAAAATCTTTTTACGCAGGAAATAACTAACATTAAAGCTAAATTTCGTGTGTTTGTTCGATAAAATGTACCGCCACGTGAAATGAAACACATCTGGCTGTTTTACCGATGGCATAAATACATTTTACTAAATGACATGGGAGAGTGCCTCATGCAAGACAACATAAATGCATTTACTATTAAACGCGTTTAGAGAGTATAATAAAATTAACTAATTTTATTTAAAGACGATCGTTATGCAAGCGGGCCTAAGTTTGAATGACAAAATGAAGACTGTCTTATAATAAAGACTTTTGGTTTATAATGAAAACTCTGTTCCTTATAATGAAGACTTGTACCTTATAACGATAACTTGTGCCTTGTATTGAATCATCAGTCTCTCTCTCTCTTGAATATGGCTCTGCACGACTTGCGTCTAGTCAGTGGAATGTGCTACGCCGTAGGCTACGTCCGGCGTGACTCTGTACGCGACCGACCAGTGTTAGTTCGTGCATTATGAGTATGGAGAAATGCTTAGGTTATTACTTAAATTTTATGTATATTAATATGATAAAGTAAGGAAAGGTTATTTATTAATAAAATCTTTAATTAATTACAAAATATATTTTATTCTTAGTTACAATTATTGAATAACATTACAAATTTGGCAATTTCATGGAAATCAAAACTGATGTAGGTGCAGGAGTTCCTGAGCATCAGTAATAGATATTCCACTCCTTTACTAAAATAAATGCCAAAAAGCTTCTTTCATCTTAGGTATTAACAAATAACATTACTAATAATATTTAAATGAGAATTGCGTCTTTGAATAAATTACCGTTCAGAATAATTTGGACGCATTATTCACAAATGGAAAACAAGAAACAATTATAATAATTATTGAACAAATAATCCTAAATTATGTGCAAATTATGTATATAATTGCCATAAAGGATAAATATACAATACTTTGGCAATCATGTCTGGATTTTGAAATAAGCAAATGCCAAATATGTTTGAGACTTTGATTTATTACCGCCAGTGAATAATTTTCTTTTGAGTAATTAATTAATTATGGTTAGTCATGAATGCATTTAATTTTAGAATAAATCATTTAACTTCTTGTTGAAGTTGAGGCATAGTTACTAACAATGCAGATACTAATATAATTAGATATTATTTTGCAATGCAATCTCTGTCTATTTATATTGTTACAACCTAGGCGCCGACAAAAACAAATTCACACATGTATATCTGTAAAAAAACATTTTATTACCTGCCGGCATTTGAACTTATTGTATAATTCTTTTGTGATCGTCTTCTTTTGTTTACTTATTTATTGGCATGCGTTTACTAGTTATTCTAGAGAAAAGTCCATTATTCTATTGTAATCGTTTACAGCCGTTTGCGTCTGTGGTCATTAGCCAGGCGTTACGGATTAGGTCGACTACAATACGGGCACATTTATATTTGTGAGGTATAAAAAAACCGACCTTGAAAACTAAAAAACTAAAATGTATAAAATAACTTATTTCTAAAGCTATTATTATTAATATATATTATCTAAAACATCTTAAAGTCGGTGCTTAGTAATTTTCAAAATATAGTAATTTTTATGTTTTACTTTGCACTGACTTCAAGATGTTTTAGATAATATATATTAATAATAATAGCTTTATAAATAAGTTATTTTATACCTTTTAGTTTTTGAAGTCGGTTTTTTTAAACGAAGTTTTTTTATTTTATTTGTTACTTTTTAGTGCCTAGCTATGTATGGGTAGACCTACGAAAGGTGCCGCGCTTCTTAAAAAATATAGATCCCAAGAAACGGGAACATAAAAATGATCGTAAAATGAAAACTACTGGGCCAAACTATGTCAAATTTTTAGGGGATCACATGGCAGTTATTCGGCGTCGAACAAAAAAGAATCACGTAAATCGAATCATAAATCTCAGAGTAATCGGTGTACATATGGAACGAAAAGGATTTTTTTTCATAAAAATGTTCATAAAATGAAAACTACGGGGCCAAACTATGTAAATTTTTTAGGGGACCAATTGGAAGCTATTCCGCGTCGAACAAAAAAAGAATCACGTAAATCGGATCATAAATCACGGAGTAATCGGCGAACATACATAAAAAGGAACAACAACAAAAAAAGATCCCGCCGAATTGAGAACCTCCTCCTTTTTTCGAAGTCGGTTAAAAAGCAGGGCCCAAAAGAGAAGGGCGGCAATCGAGCGAGAACCACGATCGAAGCGGGACGTGTGTACTACGTTCTGTAATCTATTAGTGACGGACTTTAATTTTATTACGTTTTATTGAATTACGACCTTCTGCTTTACGTTTGGATTTGTTTTGTTCGGTTATATTTGTACCTGTGTTGCAAGTGTTTGTATAGTTCTAATAAACTCTGTAATAGTTGCAGTACCATAAGCTGCCACGGCCACGATGCTCCGGCGGTCGTGACATTGTTACCTTTTAATTCTTTGTTAATTAATAATGATTACATGTGAAAATCGTAACGACCGACACATCGGGGTCATATTTACCGCAGCCGATAAAAACAACAAATTGTTAACAATACGTTATCGTTGTTTGTCGAAATACAATGTAGCACGATTGGCAACACGCATGCTGCTGATACCAATGAATGGAACGCTATTTATTATAGTTTGTATGTCTATTAACGTGAGTTAGTAAGTACTATTAGATTGATTGAGTATTGAGAAAAAGTTATTTTCTAGCTCAATAGATGGCGCTAGTCAAATAATAGATCGTGGTATGGTTTCTAGCTTGCTAGTTTAACTATGTATTCGTCAGCCATCCGTAATCGTAGTTCACTGATGGACGTGAGCCTCCCTAAGACGGCGCCACTTGTCTCTGTCCCCCGATTTCCTCAGCCAGCGCCAGTATTCGCAACCCCAAAAAACTTAAAAACAACAGCTCGCCAATAAAAAAACAGGAGAAAACAGTAGGTAAAGCTGGTAAAGTAAAAAAAGGCAATTAAAGCAATATCCAATATAAATAACAATAACCGCCTTCTTAGTTACTAGGACTCGCATAAATTGTTATATTAATAATCACAACATAATAATGTGTAATAATAAAAAACAATAAATCAAAGTAAAATTATTTTCCACTTTAATTCTCAATTGCCTTATCTTCAGTATTTTCATACTCATTTTCTTTTTAGCATAGTGTAATAGGTGACACTGAACGCTAGCTGAAAAACAGTAAATATTAAGAATGAAACAGAAAACAGGAACATCGATGTGAAAACAGCAAATCTACTGTTAAAACAGTAGGGTTGGTAACACTGGCCAGCGCCTACCGGTGAGCGGTGACCTTGATCATCGGGCTGGAGGGCGTCCGACACTAATAGACCGGCACTGCGATTAGCGGTTACCAAACAGCATGCCAAGCGTGGTAAATATGGCATTTAAACTCCCAATGAAAAACCATCACAGAAAACAGGCCCTCAGTTCCTGGTTTAACTATGTGTAAACAAAAATTATTAGTTTTTCTCGAACTAGCATCGTCTTCATTCCGGCTTATTCTGGATTAGTGTTGGGCAGGATTTGATTTTAAAATGAGTTTGTAAGAGTAACATGACATTTTGTACTGATACAGGGTTCCACAGACGATGTAGCAATGTACCTTGCCTTAGACTAAAAAATCATGACCTTGATCATCGGGCTGGAGGGCGTCCGACACTAATAGACCGGCACTGCGATTAGCGGTTACCAAACAGCATGCCAAGCGTGGTAAATATGGCATTTAAACTCCCAATGAAAAACCATCACAGAAAACAGGCCCTCAGTTCCTGGTTTAACTATGTGTAAACAAAAATTATTAGTTTTTCTCGAACTAGCATCGTCTTCATTCCGGCTTATTCTGGATTAGTGTTGGGCAGGATTTGATTTTAAAATGAGTTTGTAAGAGTAACATGACATTTTGTACTGATACAGGGTTCCACAGACGATGTAGCAATGTACCTTGCCTTAGACTAAAAAATCAGATTTTAACTCTAAGAATGTATGTTTGGTCCCAGGAATTCCGCGGGACTGTTTTAGGGGATTATTATAAATGGCCAGATTAAAAAAAAAAGAAATTCCAATGTGGTTTTCTCACTGATCGATAGCAAATTTTATATCATAAAATGTGTCATATTTCTTATACCGCAAATCACGCGGGATTTTTTCTAAGGGTGGCTTGTGGTTGTTCGTGTGAATGAAATTAGCTCATTCCGACACAGTTTTCACTAGCTTGCATTCTTTTTTGCCGAAAAATGCTGCCGGTACTTTGTGTCCCGGGGATCTCGCTGGATTTTTCAAATCAAGAGTGGACGAAGTCCCGGCCATATCCTAGTATTACATACAACTAGTTGTTTTCAACAAGTATAAACAGCCGATACATTGTCAATCAGTGTTCAAAAGCTCGGCCTTGCTCGAAAAGGCCTTGGGCCTTTCGCTCTAAAGTTCACTAAGGCAATCTACGCTCTTTCACAATAAACGCATCAAGTACTTATGACTTGCAGCTTTACTGTTAGCATTTATGATGATACCACTTTTCCAGTTCTATAATAAAGATTCCATACCAAAATAACTCTTTTCCAAGATATCCAAATAGAAAGTTTAGATAGATAGATAACACTTTATTTTACATCATCACAGAAAACTTACGAACTAGTATTATTAACTGGGTACAAAGGGCGGTCTTATCGCTAAAAAGCGATCTCTTCCAGACAACCCGTGGCAAGAATATTCTGATTAGGAGTGGCGATGGTGGTATACATATCTATTGTACGATTACTTACATTTTGATAATGAATACATAACTATACTATATATACAAATATACACACAAGTTATATACATGTACAAGATATGGTGATAATATGCAACTATTTAAACATAATAAACATTTAACTATATGCAATATAATATCCACTATAAAGTTTATGAAATTAAATTATAATATCTATTTAATTGCCTGAAGGAGGCAAACAGGCAGACTACCCACCTGATAGAAAGCGGTTACCGGCCCATATAGACGTTTGCAACACCAGGGGTACCGCCAACGATAAGAAACCTGCAGTCTGTCTTTGGGGTTCCGAACTAACTTTAAAAAAATCTTATTTGACCACCAAATTCGTCAGAGGGACCTTTAATACGACACAAGTATTTTATAGTATTGTTATTACCTAGGCGCCGACAAAGACAAATTCCACGTACAGATCTGTTGAAGCACATTTTATTACCTGTCGGCATTTGAACTAATTGTAATCCTTTTATGATCATCTTCTTTTGTTCACTTATTTATTGTACACGTTTCTAATTATTGTAGAGAATAGCCTATTGTCCTATTGTACTCGCTCATTAGCATCATTAGCCAGGTCTTGTAGATTCTTTTGCATTTGTGACGTATAAAACGACGGCCTGATAGAGAGAGGGGGGTAGTTGAGCGACAACGACCATCAAGGCGTGACGTGTGTACAATCGGGAATATAATAGTGACGGAGTTTGCGCCTTTTATTGAATTACGACCTTCTACATTACGTTTGGATTTGCATTACGGTTATATTTGTACCTGTGTTATACGTGTTTGTATATTTCTAATAAGCTCTATAATAATTCCAACGGCATTTTAATTCGAATCTCGCAACTCGTAACAGTATTATAATATAATTATATGTCGATTAGTACGCAATAACGAACCATTACAAATTTATTATTATTTATGTCTTCTTCGTCACACAAAGGCTACGTTCCACACAACGACCACGTTCAGGACCGCCAGTTTACCCGTACCACTTGCTTGCCGGCGTTACAATCGTAAACCCAAGTGGAACGGTTATTTGATCCAACTCTTGACATGAGTCGTTGTGAGCGTTGTGTAATCGAAAATGATGACGTCATTGGTGACGTTTTCGCCATGACCACAACGACCATGGTCACCTTGTGGAACGGCTTACGGAGCATTTTGAGCGTTGTGAGCTACTAATGGAACGCACTAAAATAAGTACAAATGGTCGTAAATCAAACAATCATGCACAATTTTATCATTAAGAAACAGAAAATTCGATAAATGACATCAATAAGCAATAAATGCTTATTATAATCAAATTTCTTATATATCCATGAGATTAAAAAATAAGCTATTATAAGGAAAACCTATAAGTGTGCATTATAAAGATTAACTAATACTAGTGGTCGCCCGTGGTCGAAATTCGACCATAATAATTAATTTAAATTATAAGTTTGAACATTATTAAGGTTCTGTTGTCAAAGACTATATATATGTATATTATGTGTGGTAATTAATACATGGTAGTGTGTAATGTTTTTTTTATTGATTTAGGGCCGCTTGCATAACGATCGCCTTTAAATAAAATAAGTTAATCATATTAAACTGCCTAAATACGTTTTACACAAAACGTATTGACAGTTCTTTAAACATATTTAGCGAAAAAATTTGCGTTGTGTTGTTGCGTCGCTAAATGTATTTAAGGGTCTTAAATACGTTTTGTGTTTCTTAAAATAATTTAAGCGACCTTATGCAAGCGACCCTTAATGTATTTCTTATGCATCATTTAAAAATAATATTAGCATTCTTCACTCCTTCTCTATATAAACTGTAAGTGTGCGAAATTTCGTAAAAAGGGCACAAAGTTTTTTCTTTACGTATTAATATATAGATAAGAAATACCATTTGATTAAAGTTCTTAATGGGTTTATATAACCACTTTCTAAGTTGTTTCCATTTTGACATATTTATGTGTGATCGATCAATATTAATGCTATTATTTGATTATATTCATAACATGTAATCAATAATAATAATATATATATTAAATGAGTCGCTTGGGTTTTCCAGTTACGATAGGTCTATTGTTCGTGTTTTGGATAGTCATGCTTCTAGTGTTTACGTAATGGGAAGTGGTACAAGTAATCTCACAGCCAGGTAGTAGAGCATGTGTCTGGATTGCTTCCAAGCGTGGTCTCCAGTATGCCGCTGTAACGACTTTGTTGTTTTCTGACTTCAGTGACTAGGTTCCAGTCTCAAATTCGAAGGTTGCACATTGAGAGCATCTTTGGTGTTGTAACGTCCGCAAGCGACGGTAGGCATTTTCCGTCACATGGGTCCTCAGCGTGTCTCCTGTTCTCCAGCAATAAAAAAAATAGCCAGAATGGTGCTATCGTCCTCAATCTACCAGCGCAACCCTTGCCATGTGTTGTGTGTTCACTTTGTCGAACCGTTTCTCTTGGTCACTTTAGTAAATTTTACTCCCTACCGGTCTTCCTACAATATCTATTTTTTTAAAGTGTCATAATAATTCCTTCGAAGTCAGCAGGTCAGTCATAGCATATGTAGTGTTGCAAATACCCATATGATAGACGACAATCACTGTTTCCAAACAAAGTCCTTCTAAGCTGCTTCCAGCAGAATGAACTAGCAGAAATCGTCACGTAAGGAAAAAGTGATATGCCTCCAAGCAACCTTTAACGCAAAGAACTTCGTTCCTGCCGGGGTGGGTCCCCGACCTTTCATCAGGTAGGCTGTCTACCTACTTGCAGTACTCCAACAATAAAAAACTTCATTTTGTCTCGAGCTACTTGCAATTGTTGTCGGTATTCGAGAAAATATAACTCTAGGTATCGCGAAGTTCTAACCCGCAGTATCTAAATACACTACTCGACATACAATATACGTAGACACAAATCTAGTCCTGTCCCGGTGTGTTTTTCCACCAATTGTTTTTAATTTGTTGTTGCGATAATTCACATAGCAACATGAGCTGCTACTTAAGCGTTATCCATGTTACGTTGCGTGTGGAGTGTGCGGTGGTCACGACAATTGAGCTCCTTGCGAGGTTACACGAGTATGATGTAGTCACATACTTCGAACTGCACTTGGATTTGACTTCGTCAAGACAACTTTGCGAATAGTGTTGTAGCCACTTTGCACTGGTATCATCTTTATCTCAGTTGCCTCTATGTTAAAAGGCAACAATAACACTATACTGACATTCAGGCGACCAAAACTCTGGTAGAAAATAGTTTTTGGTCACGTAGGTAAGGCATCTACTAAATGTTTGACTGTAATACTGTGTCTAGATTTATTATAAAATTATAAATTATCAAAACTAAGCCTTAACGGTTTTGAGCGCGGTATTTTAACCGACTTCAAAAAAAGGAGGAGGTTCTCAATTCGTCGGGATCTTTTTTTTCTTTTTTTTTATGTATGTTCACGGATTAATCCGAGATTTATGATCCGATTTACGTGATTCTTCTTTTGTTCGACGCGGAATAGCTTCCAATTGGTCCCCTAAAAATTTGACATAGTTTGGCCCAGTAGTTTTCATTTTATGAACATTTTTTATGAAAAAAATTCCATTCCGTTCCATATGTACACCGATTACTCTGAGATTTATAATCCGATTTACGTGATTCTTTTTTTGTTCGAGGCGGAATAGTTGCCATTTAGTCCCCTAAAAATTTAACACAGTTTGGCCCAGTAGTTTACATTTTACGAACATTTTTATGTTCCCGTTTCTTGGGACCTATATTTTTTAAGAAGCGCGGCACCTTTCGTAGGTCTACCCATACATAGCTAGGCACTAAAAAGTAACAAATAAAATAAAAAAAACTTCGTTTAAAAAAACCGACTTCAAAAACTAAAAAGTATAAAATAACTTATTTCTAAAGCCATTTATTATTATTAATATAAATGGTCTAAAACATCTCGAAGTGGTGCAAAGTAAAACATAAAAATGACTATATTTTGAAAATTACTAAGCACCGACTTTAAGATGTTTTGGATAATTTATATTAATTATACATATTATATAGTATTTATATTAATACATAGCTTTAGAAATAAGTTATTTTAAACTTTTTAGTTTTTTAATTTTTGAAGTCGGTTTTTTTAAACGAAGTTTTTTTATTTTTATATATTTTGTTTCCACCACTTTCAATAGCTGTGATCACGAAAGACAAAGATGTCAAGTGTCAATAACTTAATGTTAAAGTTTCTATTTAGCCTACCGTCAACTTGTTTATTTTAATTATTTTATTTAATTTTGCCATTTCGTGTGAAAAATAACGCAGAATTTAATAGAATGGTGTTTTTTTTGTATAAAAATATTAATTATTACTTTGCTGACATTTTCCAAATAAAACTCTCTGCGGGGTGTCCTCCCGCCTCGAATCACCTCATACCCCGATTATCATGTTGACTCGAACTATACGTACCCATAAGTTATCATTTTTATGAAGGATCGCCAGCAAAAATCAAGACCTTGAGATATTGAAATGTAGAAAGAAATACTTTATTTGAAGAGATAGCGACGTTATTACATTTCTAATACATTATACAGAGCATATTTTGAGAATTTGTACGCCGCATTTTCAGCTAACAAGGTTTACAAACAGCATATTGCTGTGGCGGAATTATAGCGGACACAACGCTGATTTTCAATGCAAACATTGAAATATATATACATACATACATACATATATATATATATATATATATATATATATATATATATATATATATATATATATATAGTGTGTATTTGCTTGTATAGTATAGTTATATGTTTATTATTAAAATGTAAGTAATATAAGTACAATAATTATGTCTACTAGCATCGCCACTCCTAATCAGCCATATTCTTGCCACGGGTCGTCTGGAAGAGATCGCTTTTTAGGGATAAGACCGCCCTTTGTACACAATTAGAATGATGCTAGTTCGTAAGTTTTCTGTAATGGTTTACATTAAAATGTTATCTATCTAACTTTCCTTTTGGCGTAAGACCAAAACGATCCAATTTTATTAAACCAATTCTACTTGTGTCATATCTATTTGTTTACCGAATATCAACGCACCTTCCACCTTATCACAGCGTCTCATATTGTTATCGAATCATTTCGCTGTTATCGCCCTATCATTCACGATGCAAAGCCATGGCCGATTTTATGGCGTGTTTTTAAATAAAAATGACAAACAGTAGAGTTCAATATTTGTGTGATTATTTCTTGCGATGGTTCAATTATAAATTTTATGGATACTTGTGATTATCGTATTTTACGATTTCTTATATTTTGCAAGAACACTTAAATGTACGGCCTGTGTGCCAAAGCGTATGGCGGGGCGGGCTGCGGGCAATAGAGCATCCAACTGAGTAGCCTCATTCTGGTCTAGAATCGGCACCAGCGCAGTCCGTTGTATATTACCCATAAAACAAGCGTCACTTGCTTAATTTGGCCAAATACAATATGTGTGTTTATCTGCCGATTATTACTATTTACACAAGGCCAGCATGGAGTCGGTTTCCTTCTAATTTGAAATCAGTAGCTGTAAATGTAAATCATCTTCTACTGATGCAATTCGGAATTACGAATAGGATAGGAAGGATGGGATTAAATCTCTTAGGAGTAATGGGATAAGAAGGATGAGACCTAATCATACAGAAGGAGTGGGATAGGAATAGTGGAATAGAATAGGGAAAAAGGGATAAGCGTAAATGGGCCGTCCGAACTCTCATTCATCATTATGATTCCTGCATGGCTGTACCACATCAGTTTCGAGGTAGTAGAGTGAAGCTTGAAGAAGAAGAATCATTTTCTGGTTATGACTCTTAGAACCAGCACGATCGATGTGATGCCATGCTCTCGCAGTAGATCCACGTGAAATTGTTAACCTTCAACTAATCACGTTTCATACGATGATTGAGAGTTCCCATGACCCCCCTCCCTTCTTCTATCCAACCATCTCTCTATTCTTATCCTACATCCCATCCCTTCTATACCGTTCCTCTTGTTTGATCCTCTATCTCATCACCCCTATCCCATCTTCTTTATCCTATCCTAAAGACTGACAACACGTTGACTTTACCCTTGGTGTTGCGACGGTATAGGCGACGGTAATTATTATCCATATCCATAAGCTGGGCCGTTTGCCTGTTTCTCAACTTCGCAATTTAAAAAGAAAAGTCAAACACTATTTATTGGAATATTTCCAAAGTCTTAAATTATGACTTACGTCTTTTTTTAAATGCGTACAAAATGGGAAACACTGAAATTATTATGTAAGCTGTCAAAAGTATTACACTAAGCCACTTTGTCAAGGCCTCAGTGAATGAAAAATTCATACGTAACACGTTATTATGTTATTCAAATGTTTACTTTTCCATACTCGCGAATTTTTCGCTTTATCTTATCTCATGCCACACATAACTGTGCTGTGACTGATGTGTAATGCCGAGAACGCCGTAATAGTGGAAGGTTTTCTCCCTTATCATGCATGAACGTTTCGGAGTGCCTTTTGCCTTTTGACTTTGGCGATAAGCGGACACCGACGGGTTTTACCGGGTATTACAGCAGTCCATCCAGCGGCGACTCCCACGCTGCCCCGCGGTAGCCTCCGTACCGCGGAACGACCACAAACCTATTTCCTCTTGAAAAAAAAATGCATTTGGTATCGGAGTGGCACGGAGTGGAGATCGCTTGAGCTAAAACTCAAACTCCAGGGATGGAAATGATGAAATGGCCTAAAGTCCAGAAGTAGCCTCGGTGAATCTGCAGCCCACTCCTTAGCTATTCACACCCATATTGCCCTTCGCCAATCTTGTACGGCATTTTTTGGGGCCCATTCAGGTAATGGTGCGTCACCGTCTGCCCATTTTTTTCATGTTCTACGAACATTGCGACGGGCAGATGCCCCTATAGCTCAGATCCCTAGCTTCACTAAAGCAGTTTAACCCAATAGCCCGGTACCTTTTGTTCTTATTTCCTACAATAGTTCTACACTGACCGGGGCTTCTCCTGTGTGCATTTTTATATGTTGTAGACAGGCATAATCGCCTATCAGTGTCACGCCACATTTACATGTAATTTGTCAAAGGGCCTCTACGTGTTGGCCTTCCCATGCAAGCTCTCCAACAGCCCAGGCCACTTTTATAGCCTGTGGTTTTGAGAGACATAGAAGATAGTAATAATAACAAAGCCTTTTTTCCCAATAATCTCTAGATTGAATCATTCTTTTTTCCTCCTTAATTTAAAGGTCCATCCACTATCGAATAAAGGCCTCCTCCACTCTCGCTCTTTAATTTTCTGTGTCCATAATTTCCCTACTATTACTTGTATTTATACTTTGGAAATTATGGATACAGAAAGTTCATGAAATCAGCATTTCATTTTCTGAGGGTTCGGCCTCGTCCCCGTTTGCATTCTCTAGGGAACCAGTGTGGGTCTCGTTCGCATCATCTTCTATCCTAGCTATGTGGCCTGCCTACGTCCACTTCAGTTTTGCTATTGCGCTTAAAACATTGATAACTTTGGTTTCTTTGAGTATTTTTTAAATCACAAAGCATAAAATAAATCAACGAACTATTATAAAACAGAAATAGTATACTGATAATTGTTTTGTATAACAACATGTTTACAATTTGTACACTACAGAAATAGAAAAGATAAAACAGATAAAGAATTCATATCGTGTCATGATATAGTTGAATAGCTTGTGACAACGAGTGTGTGGACTACGTAAATCGTCCCCGTCATGTCAAAATTAAATAACTAACAAGATTAAAATATCGAGAAAAACTTTATTTTATATTTTGTCTTTAAATAAAAGCCAATATTTTTTTAAACATAAACTAATTTATTCGTCTGTCTCTGCTTTAATAAAATTATCTATACATTTGTTTTTTTTTTGTGCCATTTTATTTTTCAATGTAGTTTTATCAGTCAGTCACAATGCCACCCCAGTAGAGCCATACATCAAATAATGTAAATAAAACAAAAATCACTTTTTTTTAAATAATTGGTTTACTACATAACTTTAGTCTTTTGCTTTCTGAGATAGGGGAGAGGCCAAGATAGTATTACAGACACCTATGTTGTTAGCTTCTGTTTATTGTTCGTAGGCGTGCACTCTGGGCACACTCCACCAGCATGTAAAACATCATCTGGTACACCACAGGTTGAACAATTTAGTGACTTGTGTTTGTGAACTTGGTTCTTGACTATTTGCATTATTGGTCTTCCGTGATCACCGCTACTGGAAAGTGGCTAAGTCGTCAAAATAAAAATAAAAATCAAATAAATGCCACGCTTACAAGTCTAAGCTTACAACAGTTAAAACGTAGTTTTAATTATTGATTTTTTTCCAATAAAACTCTCTATTAAGTTATTTCTGTTAATATCCTAAAAATTTAAATTTTAAGTAAACCTAAAGTTAGGTAACTATTTCAATTTTAAGAAAGTGCAATATATTCGTTTTTGCAAAGTCGACAATTACCTAAATGTGCAATAACGGAGACAATATTTGAAATGGCAAAGTGTTTGGGAGTGGGTGTAATTTAATAGACTAATCGTAGATTTTGTTGCTTAGCATATTTAAAAAAAATATTAAATAGGTTTGCGTATGACCACGATCACGTCCAATACCGGACCATGATGCGGTCGAAGATGGAGCACGCTTACCTTGATAGTATCTATTCACACGAGACTTGAAGATGCCCGGATTGTACTTTTCGGGAAACACGGACTCTGGTAGTGCATTCCACAATTCTGCCGTACGTAGAAGGAACGTGGAGGCGAAATGTTTAGTACGCACTGGCAGCGTTTCCACCGTGAAATGATGGCGTAGACCAGAGCGCCTTGTGGTCCGAAGATGGAATGGTGTTGGGGGAATCAAGTTGAACAGTTCAACCGCACACTCTCCAAAATAGATAAATACATGAACATAATAATATGAACCGTTTAAACCCATTTCGGTTATAGCCGCCGCTTATACTGTAAATATTAGGGTTGGTCGAGTTTTTCGAGCAGTTTAAATCATTCTTCTGGAAAAATGCAGCTATTATATTAAACATTCTTTGACAAATTAATGACGATCTCCGTTAGGTTCTTTTTACCGAGTAAACAGGCGATAAAGTGTGATGAACTGCCTATACGGTGAATTAATTATATAATTAACAATATTGTTTCTGGGGTAAAGTTGTTTGTTTCAACAGTAAACAGCTGATTTGTAGTAAGTAAAGGATTCATGTATTTTTAATAAAAACGTTCAAGTTCTTATCTCATCATGCTCGTTGTAGGATTCCGTAAAGGCGACGAAAATAAATTAAAGTGCACTCCAGGTGCAAAACGCTACTCCAGGTGGTCTGACATTTGCCCGTCAGGATGGCCACCATCCCTGGTCTAGAGCATGTCGCCATAACAAAGTTGAGTTGTGTTCCGGCATTAGTGGCCAGGTTCGTGGTATATATAGCGTTATATTTTTATATTACAAAATGAAAAATATAACGTTATATTAAAACTACGTTTTAACGGTTTTAAGCGCGGTTAAAACTTAACTAAACCTAAATTAGATTAGGCTCCCGTAGAGTAAATAATAACCATAACAAGTTGGCGGTAGGCTAAATAAAACTTTAAAAATACTCATTGACACTTCACATCTTTGTCTTCCGCGATCACGGCCACTGAAAAGTGGTCGAAACGTCGGAATAATAAAAATCAAATAAATAAAAACCGTGCTTAAAACCGTTAAAACGTTGTTGTTTATGTATACAAGTTGAATTTTTAGGTATTTGAATGTTTTTTTATATATATTTTTTATTTTATGAGTTCAGCAGAAAGTCAAGCAGCCTGATGGAAAGCGGTTACCATCGCCTATGGACATTTACAACACTGGAAGACTGGAACTCGACGAATTTCAGCAATTAATAACATAAAAATACTTATACAACAATATACACAATCTCATCCTTTTACAATTTGGACCCAAAAAATATGCAAAAGTATGTCTCCTATAGAATATCTTCAAGTACAATGTCATGTGATTTCGGGCACTAAATACTCTGTAAAAAATGTGTACGTTAAACATCCGTGAAATGACATTTAATGATTTCTATAATTGGATTAATAATGGGTTTCTTAGGCGTGTAGGCGACCGTTTGCTAGTGGCGGATGTAGATAGTCCTTGGCAGGGCCGGCTGGCATTTCGATGCTGGCTACTCGCGGATCTAGACAATGTGGCTATGCTTAAGGCATTACTACTTTTATCCTAACGTATCCGTCTTTCTCTTGCTAGATTTAGTTTAATAATACATTAAACTTTTTGAATTAAGAAAACATATTTTAAGGGCCGTTTGCATAACGATCTCCTTTAAATAAAATTAGTTAATCATATTAAACTGCCTAAATACGTTTTACACAAAACGTAATGACAGTTCTTTAAACATATTTAGCGACAAATTTTGCTTTGTGCAAGACGCTAATCGTATTTAAGGGTGTTAAATACGTTTTGTAACTTTAAGCAACCTTATGCAAGCGGCCTTAAAACTTTAAAACCGTTGCTAAGATTTTGGTAAAAATAAATAGACAAACAAAAATAATAGTTATAAAAAAAACTTAAAAAATAGAAAATAAATTTGAATTAAAAATAGTATAAGAAAAAATGATTTAATTGTAAAAAAAAGCGTGGGGTGCATGGTATCAATAGTTATAAATATTTTATGAACAGATATGAGTAGAAGGGTTATTTTGATAATATCCTGAAAAGCACCCCATGCTTTTTTACAATAAAAAATTCTTACATTATTTTTAATTCAAATTTATTAAAATTTATTTTCTATTTTTTTGTTGGATTTTCTATAAAAGCGTATTTTTTTAGTATTTTTTTAATATTATTTATTTTTCATTTTTTAGTGATTATTTAGCAATAGCTTTATGATATTTAGATCTATTAGCTATTGCATAGAAGAGCGGTGTTTCACCTTGTCGGTCTCCGCAATTGTCATGTGCTCACAAAAAATCGCTAATCCTGATTATCCTAGTAAGGATAACAGATCAAACTGTTTAAAATATTGAATTGTCATCGGTCCTTAATAAGTATGCCAAATTTAGAGTTAATCCGACGTTTTGAAGGGGGTAAAATCAGGTTCAAAGATTCCATTACATACTAACAAACATACGTATAAAGCTAATAAAAGAGTATTAAAAAGAGCGCCCTACACTTACTTTCCCGAAAAAGAGAGAAAAAAAATGTGTGTGCAGTTTACAAGCAGTAAAAGTGAAATTTCAGAGAATATATTCACAGATAATTCTTCCCTAACTTTTATTAATATATATAATTCCTTTAGCCTACAACCGGAAACGTATTATAATCTATACTAATATTATAAAGAGGAAAATTTTGATTGTTTTTTTGCATTGAATAGGCTCCGAAACTACTGAACTGATTAAAAAAAATCTTTCACCGTTGGCAAGCTACACTATCCCCGGTTGATATAGGCTATATTATATTTTACAAAAAAAATAGGGATCCTTACTAAAACTCGAAAAATGTAACCCAAAGTGTAAAAAAATACCTAAAATCACGTGCGCTACGAAAACTATTGATGATAGAATAAAATAATGTACTACAACTTTGCAGAACACATCATTATTTACAAAAACGTGTCGCTACAGTATATGTATAACTATTATAGTTATGCCACAATAAGTGTTCTTTTATTTATTTTTTAATAATTAAATTGCCGCCGCTAGAAAAGGCCCTTTATTTGTATATTGGTATTCATCCTTATTAAAATAAATAACTTCATATTCAAGTCTGCTTGAATACCTTGATATAACTTTTTGAATTATTCAATTCGGACATTCCATTCGAAAGATATCACGAGTATAAAAATGTAAGTATTAGAAAAGTTGCGTGGTCGCCGCGCACCCTAATCGACGATAGGTTTATGCGATGTAGGCACGGGCAATAAGGGAGGAGAAATATTTTGAATTATTTGATTGTGATTAACAATAAGTATTTTTTATTTTTTTTTCTGATGCCCAGCGAAGTGGGCACGGGTCAGCTAGTTCAAAATAAACTTATAAACTTTATCAATTGTTTCGGTCCAAATTAGACCAATGTTTAATCATCGGTCTCATTGATCTCTAATCTGTGCTGCACAATGTAATACTCGTGTCTCATTCTCTCACAAGCTTAGTACTATACGTTTATTTGTTTATCTCTTTTTATTATTTGTTTTTTCGTCTCATCGAGTATCAAATCACAACGGTTCTAAAGAAGTCTCACTTCAAAAAGTAATCAAAACTTCAGTCTTGAATTACTTCCTAGGAGGAGACCAAAGAATACATAGTATATATAAAGAAGACGATTTGAAATAAATTAAAACAAGATAGATATCTTTACATTATACGTAATAAAGGTATGTTTTGGTGCAAGTTTTGCACGAGGCTTCTCTATCGAACATTTCCGGTACTGTATCCAGCGATATATTTTATTTCCTCTGGGAACTAAAGCATTTTTTGATCATTCTAAGTATATAAATGATATATTATTCATTTTAAATTAAGAACATTACACGCATGTATAGTCTTTTGAAATCTTACATGAGCTTTGCATTTGTTAGAGGACGCAAATTTATTTTTGGGACATGTGTGGGGGGTCAATAGAAGCTTAACCTCAAGTTTGTGGGGTCGCCACCCTTGTCCCCCGGCCGCCATCTTGGAAAAAAGGGTGAAAACACTTTTGTCGCGAATCTCGGAAACTATGCGTCTTACAAAAAATTTGTAAAGTCATTCATTAATTTCATTTATCATTTAAGAGCATGCTCTTGTCGGTGGAGCCTTTTCCAATCTTCTCTATTATGGGCCAGTTATTTTACTTCTGTGTAAGACACGACACGAAAATTGTTTTGCCTACAAATATTGCGGGCGCGATGCGATGGCCGGGAGAAGGCAAAGGGACGGGAAGAAGAAGCAAGGAAGGAATACTCACCTCGCCACCAGTCCGCCGCCACACTGCACTCGTCCCCCGGGGGGTTCACACTCTCACTAGGATATGGCTTTGATTAATTTAATGTAGTAATCTTGGTTTATTTCCTTTATTTTCGCTCCAACCAATTATATATATGTACGTAATTTATACGGCGGTGACAGCAGTGACAGTTCTGTCGAATGTGTCTTGTTATGCGCATTCTTCATTTAAAGTATTATTCTTTTCTTGATGGCGAGGGTGGGGAGGAAGAATTTACAAGGAGGTGTTCCTCGGCGCAACCATCCTCCCCCGCTTGAAGGGTTCCCTTCAAAACCGAATATGTATGCGGCCATGCAAGAAAGCGGTGTAAAAGCGATGAGAATATGCGATGCGAGAATGCGGTGCGAGAATGCGCTACAAGAATGCGATGCGGGAATACGATAAGAGTATACGAAGCGAAAATGCGATACGAAAATGAATGCGGATGCGGGTTTAACAAGTTAGATGCAGTAAATATAATACAGATGAAAATGATAAACAAAACAAAAGTCAATTCTAATTAAAACAAAACAAACTCTAAAGCGGTGATCAAGATGATTTAGGTAATGGACAGAGTCGCACAACCGGGCGTAAATATGATCCGCTACCAGTGCGGACTTTAGCTGTCCTAACAATGCCATCTTTCCCTGGGAAAACTTCATCTACAATGCCCAAAGGCCATTGTAGTGGCGGAATATTATCAACATTTAAAATTACAACCTCACCAACTCTTATTGGATTGGCTCTTGTATTCCATTTATGACGCATTTGTAACGTGTGCAGATATTCGCTTCTCCAACGGCGCCAAAAGGAAGATACAAGTTTATTAACTAACTCAAAACGTGAGTTGAGATTGACATGTTCGTCATTCAAATTTGAAGCAGGAAAGTATTTAAGCGGCGTTGTATTTAAGAAATGAGCCGGTGTTAAAGCTAAAGGCTCTGACGGATCATTAGAAAGCGCTCTGCACAATGGGCGAGTGTTCATTACTGCCTCAATCTGAGTCAGTACAGTTGATAGCTCTTCAAGGGATAACAATTGATCTCCTACAACCCTAAAAAGGTGGGTTTTTAATGTTTTAACATTCGCTTCCCAATTCCCGCCAAAATGAGGGGCCGTAGGCGGGTTAAGCATCCACTGAATGCGATTAGCCGCTAACATATTTTTAAATTCAATATTGAAATCACGTGATAGAAGAAACTGATGCGCTTCCCCTAATTTGCGCTTGGCTCCAATAAAATTTGTCCCATTATCTGAATAAACTTTAGTTACTGGGCCTCGACGCGATAGAAATCTATGAAATGCAGATAAAAAGCTATCAGTGCTAAGTTCATTTACCAATTCAATGTGGACCGCGCGCGTTGTCAAGCACACAAATAGACATACATAAATCTTCATCGCACGAACTCCACGTCTGCGAACTGGTGTTGCCTTTATGGGGCCAGTGAAATCAATACCAGCGTGGGTAAAAGGCTTGAGAGCTTGAACAACTCTGCAAACGCGATGGTCTGACATTTCAGGAAAATTATTACGCGGACGGCAACGAAAGCACGGCAAACATCTATAAATAATAGAGCGAACGACATTACGTGCTGATATGATCCAATATTTATGCCTCAATATTGATAACAACAAATCAGAACCGGCATGACAATGTAAAATATGAGTATAATTAACAAGAAGATTTACAATATGATCTTTCCGCGGAAGAACGATCGGATGCTTCTCATCATAAGATAACTGGGAGTATTGCAAACGTCCTCCAACACGCAGCAAACCATTATCCATGAATGGCTTAAGACGTTGCAATGCAGGACTACACAATCCTTTTGCCTTCAATTTATCTATTTCATCTCTGAAATGCATATATTGTAAACCTGATAATAGCTTAAGTTCGGCAAATTCATAATCCGAAGCAACAATGAAATTCCGAATCGGTAGAATTTTCATAAAACGATAAATGTATATAATAGCTTTTAATAATTTGCTCCAAGAAGAGAATCGTTTCGACAAAGTTACAAGAACCGGTTCTGGAGCTTTATTCACTGTGACTAACGCAATATTTTTTCCCTCTGGAAGATCAGAGATACTCGAAGGGTTGAATGGAATGATAGGCCAATCCACAACCCTAGATGAAAGCCACGACGGGCCGGAGAACCACAGTGGATGGCAGACTATTTGGCTAGGCCTGAGCCCCCGCGACAAGCAGTCAGCCGGATTTTCTGAACCCGAAATATGATAAAAGCGATCGGGTGCAATTTCGGCTTGAATCTTAGCCACCCTATTTGCCACAAAAGTGTTCCAGCGATATGGTAAAGACTTAATCCAACAGAGCGTGACAGTAGAGTCCGAGAAAGCGTAAACAGAGTCAATAGCAATTCGAGCGTTGCAAGTATTCATAACAACGCGTAGTAGCTTAGCGAGAAGAAGTGCGGCACAAAGCTCAAGGCGAGCTAGTGAAACAGTTTTCATAGGTGAGACTCTTGATTTCGAACAAATCAATGAAACAGAAATTTCATTATGATTTCTGACGTGCAAATATACGACAGCGCCATAAGCTTCCTCACTGGCATCTGAAAATCCAACAATGGTCACCACACTTCCCTCCTTTATACCAACATGTCGACCGATAGCAATTTGATTAAGTTCCCGAAGTTCACCACTAAACTGTCTCCAATGTTCAATCACCGAAGCAGGCGGACGGTCATCCCAATCACATTTGATAAGCCACAATTTTTTAATTAGCAATTTAGCGTATAGAATCACAGGACCTATAAATCCCATTATATCCCACAACCTGGCAATGCACGATAAAATGTAACGTTTTGTACAATATTCAGCAACATTGGATATATTGAACTTAAATATATCACTAATCGGAGACCAGGAAAGTCCTAAAACCTTATGTATATCCTTCTCTCCAAATTCCTTTATAGAAGAAAGACGATGCGATTCCGGGATTGAGTCAATGAGGTCTTGCGAATTACTCATCCACTTCACAAGATCGAACTGACCCCGTTTAAGTAAGGAAATCAACGATTTTGTTATATCTTCTGCTTCCTCAGGAGGTGAGCTGTAGGCCACATCGTCCATATATATATATCCATCCTCAATTATTTTTTTCGCCTGTGGAAACGAGTCGCCTTCATCCACAGCTAGCTGCCTTAAAGTGCGTAACGCATGGAAGGGACTGGATTTTAAACCGAAGCAAACCCGAGTGTATTCATATACCTTAATTTCCTCCTTTGGAGAAAACCTGTAAAGTATACGAGTAAATCGTCTGTCACTCTCATTCAAACCAATAGCTAAAAACATTTGACGAACATCCGCGGTTATGGCTACTTGAAAGAGACGGAAATTTATCAAAATAATAAATAAATTCCCTTGAAGATTTTCCCCTCTGTAGAGAACATCATTCAATGAAATACCAGTACTAGATTTAGCACTGGCGTCAGTGACGATGCGAAGTTTAGTAGTTAAACTATCCTCCTTCAAAACTCCGTGATGTGGCATAATATATGAGGACAGATTAGTATCTGAAGTTGCCACAGAACCGACGAGCGATAAATAGCCTTTATTCAACAAATCTTTAATATTGTCGTCGTATGCTTGCTTTAATTTTGCTGACACCATGAATTTCTTTTCAAGACAATCAAAGCGCTTCTTCGCCAACGTGAGCGTATCACCGAGCGAATCAGCGCTATCTTTAAATGGTAAAGATACGATATATCTACCATTATGATCGCGAATAGTAGTCCGATGATAAATGTCTTCACATTCGCGGTCATCCGGACTAAGAATTCGCGGTACGGAAACCTCCTCCAATTCCCAGAATCTACTAACAATATTATCGATATCGGAATGCGATGTGACGCAACAGCAAGAAGTTGCTGACCAAGAATCCATTTTAAATGCGGGTGCGCTAGCAAGTATTACATAACCTAACGTGGTCTCCATGGCACATGGAAAACCTAGAGAGCGCGAATAAACTCTATCCGAAAGCAATAAATGCGGGAAAAGCGAAGAGCCTATGAGCATATCGATCTCACCGGGTTGACCGAAATTAATATCGGCGAGCGGCAGATTACTGAATTCCGAAGTCAAAGAACTATCTACGAAATGCGTCGGCAAATGTTCAGTAATCTTGTCTACAACCAAAGCATTCATGTTGTATAAAACATTATTATTAAATATAGAATAAAATTTAATATGTGCGGAACCATTAATTATTTTCGACGAGCCCCCAATTCCGTTGACGGAAGTTCGACATTTATTTGAATTTAAACCTAGCCGTTCTAAACATGTCTTTGTAATGAAGTTGCTCTGCGCGGCACTGTCAAGAAGACATCGAACATGCTGCGCATGGCCGTTGTTGTCATAGACGACAACCTGCGCAGTTGGTAAAAGAACTGACATTGTCTGCGCAGTTGATGACTGATTGTAGGGTTGTCGCAAATCATAATTACAAGAAAATGTGCACAACGTTACGTTGGGCGCAGTGGATGTGGAGGCGGTCGTTGACAGGTTTATGGGTTCAATCGGCGGCGTTGGGCGTGTGCTGCATTTGCACTCTGAAACCCGTGACAGAGGTGCGGATCCGTGAGATTCGACATTGATAGCGGGTGCGGCAAAGGCGGAATTGTCGAAGTGTAATAAAGTGTGGTGCTTCCTCCGACACCTTTTACATACCGAATTTGAGCGACAATTATACGACTTATGTGTATAACTTAGACAATTAATGCACGCGTTACTATTCTTAATATAATTAAAGCGTTCACGCGAAGAAAGCCTTAAAAATTTTGAACAATTATATAAGTGATTACTGGACCTAGACAAAAGGCAAAGATCACAAGACTGAGATGGAGGCGTTGTATCATTCGTAGCAACATAAGCGAATGTAAGCCTTGGCTTCGAAGGTTGATTCGGTCTATGTTCAATAACTTTCTTCGCGGGTTTAGCGAGAATAGTAAAACGTTGAATTATCTTTATACGGTCGCGGATAAAATCAACGAGGTCAGAGAAGGATGGAATATCATTCCCTCTCTGGTCCATTTCGAAGGAGCGGACTGTCTCCGAATCTAACTTCCGGAGCGCGGTATGCAAGAAGATAAAATCTGCAAGCTTATCAAAGTTAAGATTTTGTATGGCATGCACTGATGAAACGAAACTATCTAGAAAATATTCCAGATTCTCGACTGAGCATGAGCTCGATGGCTTAACGTCCGAGATCTGGTCTAAATATGAAGAGGCTAGAGTACGTCTATCCTCATATTTGGATATAAGTGAATGAAAAATTATATCGTAGTTTTCACCCGTAGGTGACAACCCTGCGAAAACAGACTTGGCTCTATTTGTCAATCTGCCTATCAAATAATATAATTTTTCCGAATTAGTTAAATTATTGTTATTGTGGACTGTATTTAAAAATGCGGTATAAAATAGAGGCCAATTTTTAATATTCCCATCAAATTCAGGGAGAGGCATAGGCGGCAAATTTGGTAAATGCCTCTTAGGGCGGTCTGACTCCGACATAGTAATGTGAGGCGAATCAGACTGCTCGCGGCTTAAATGTGTGAACTTACGTTTCACAAGGCAATAAGTGTCCTCGAAAGCCGTCCAAGACTGAAGGTCTGGTGTATAATCAGGCTCTAATTGCATGCGGAGCATGTTTATTTGTTGTAATGTGTCTTGAAAGCTGACACGTAAGTCGTCTATAGTGTGCGCTTGACTTAAAAAGCTTTCTATACATGACGGATCTGTAGCAGTTCCCAGACCCTCATTGTAGACCCTATCTAAGCGGTCAACGTATGTTTTTTGAAGCGCTTCGAGGAACTTTAACTTATTTGAGAGCTCCGGTGAAGCCGGGGCTGCGTGACGCGGCATTATTCTACGAAATTAAGCGAATTTATGAAAATATACAAAATGCGTTAGAAATATGCGATTTGTTCGAGGAACTAGTAAAACACGTATGCGATGCGGGGCTAGCGAGAAAGTAAGAAAATACGTGTAAGATGCGGCTTGTTGGAACAACGAATAAAGCACACGTATGCGATGCGGGCAAAACGAGAAAATGTATGAAATACGTGTGATGCGATGCAAAACTGTCCAAATCCTAGGATGATGTGACGACAAAGTTAATGCAGTATAGCGTGAAATGGATACGATATCCGGCTCGAAGGTAACCAACAAATGCGGGCGCGATGCGATGGCCGGGAGAAGGCAAAGGGACGGGAAGAAGAAGCAAGGAAGGAATACTCACCTCGCCACCAGTCCGCCGCCACACTGCACTCGTCCCCCGGGGGGTTCACACTCTCACTAGGATATGGCTTTGATTAGTTAAATGTAGTAATCTTGGTTTATTTCCTTTATTTCGTGTCCAACAAATTATATATATGTACGTAATTTATACGGCGGTGACAGCAGTGACAGTTCTGTCGAATGTGTCTTGTTATGCGCATTCTTCATTTAAAGTATTATTCTTTTCTTGATGGCGAGGGTGGGGAGGAAGAATTTACAAGGAGGTGTTCCTCGGCGCAACCAAATATGTTTATGTAACTTTTTTCCCTAAATTAAAAGTTAAAGAAGTTATATAAACATATTTGTAGGCAAAACAATTTGCTACAAATTATGACTTTACAAATTTTTTGTAAGACGCATATTTTCCGAGATATCGCGAAAAAGTGTTTTCACCCCTTTTTCCAAGATGGCGGCCGGGGGACAAGGGTGGCGACCCCACAAACTTGAGGTTAAGCTTCTATTGACCCCCCACACATGTCCCAAAAATAAAATTGCGTCCTCTAATAAATGCAATATTCGGTCCTTAAATTGTAAAATTTCAATGGACTAGTAGGTATACCAGGAGTATTTTTACTAAATATAAATTCTGTATCGAGTTTAAATCATTAATAGCTTTTTCTTTTTTATGCCTCGCTTTGAAGCTCAGCTGCTACACAGAATGTAAGAACAGTTGTGATAATCTATTGAAGTTCGCACAATTTTCAGCACCCTTGTTAACTGTGACGCGTGTAGTACAGTTAAATGCACTCCGTCTTACTAAATCAAGTACTGCGTAATGTGCTTAGTCCTTTATCGTTACACCTCTGGCAATAATAGCCTCCCACATATTTCACTGTAACAGTTCTCGGTACACAGGCGACAAGTTTTGCCTAACTTTTTTGCCCTGTTGATCAGGCTTTGATCATAATGGATCAAATAACTGGTTTCTTCTAACTTGAAAAGGTGAACTTCATTCCTGTCTATGCCGCTGACGGTTGTTGATAAGTTGAGGAACAAGATGTATGGAAACTTCAGACCAATTTCCGTATGTTGACGAATTTTTTGGCGTTCAAAATTTTTACTTGTATAAATGTGACTAATCAGAAATCTTTTATTCATAACAAAGTTACACGTCAATTTCTGTGACATAATTATGGTCACAATTAACATTGTGTCATATACTCTTCATGACTATAAAAGGTCTGCTCTACTAACCACTTCCTGAGACGAATTATAAAGTAATCTTAGGATGGTGACTCCGTTATTCTTTTAGTAAGTCTAATGTTAACAGACCCAGGGTATAGCTAGACATAGAATTTGTGCCACGGAAACCGACTGGTTACGTAGGGAACAAATATCTAGCCAGGCCGCCTACGCCAGGTCGCAGTCGAAGAAGAAATCCGGGCTTTACGTAGCGAAGGATGAGATGCGTAATAATCGTCTTACACTTTAGGATGCCGAAGACCGCGCGAAGTGCAGAAGGAAAAGCAAGAACGCGGTCCCCGGGGCTTCAAAGCAGAGCTCCGAACGCAACCGGAATTTAACGTTAGGTTTATAATGATGATGTTTTCTATGATAGTATAGGTTCCCGTTTGATCAGTGTCTCACCTAATGTCGAGTGACAGTACTGACAAGGTTGGAGCACGCTACTATATATATTTATATATACTATGGATTGTATTTATCGGGAAAAACAAACTCTGACATATTACTATACTCTTCGGCAGTGCGCACCAGAAAAGATAGAGCGAAGCGTTTCATCCTGACTGGTGATGTTTCCACCATGCAGCGGAGGTGCAAACCGAAGCGTGTGTTGGTCCTATGGTCAAATGGGGATGTAGGAACCAGCATCCAGCTCGTATAGTTCTGAATTGCAGAGCATATGGCGTAACGTCGTGCGCAGCCTACGGCGTTTGTAACTGACCAGCGCTTTAGAATGCACGTCCCACTAACTCTTTCGCAACTGACACTGCGGTCACTAATTTATCAATTAACCACAATAAATACGCGTTGTAATTATGAAATTATTGTGACATTACGTACGTTTGTATCTTATTATAACTTCTAACATGTATGTGATGAAATTAAACGCATTATTGCTTAAAATTGACGAGAAGTGACCATACTGTTGTTTGAGCTTTTAGATTTCGCAGTAGAAATTATAGGCGCTAATTCAGTTCAGAATAACTTTTTTTTTTTCTAGATTACCGACAAATCGTCGTTAGCTTGAAGACGTTGAAGTCGTATTCAAAATTGATTGAATTTTTTACGGATGGCTGCAATACTATTTATGCATTGGATTTTGCCAATGTCGTTTATATAGAAAAGCCAGGTGATATAAATAGGACAAAGACTAGCAATTTGGACGGTAAATTAGAACAAGAAAAATAAAATAAAAAAAACATGTAACGTGTTTTCTAGATGTCATGTTGACGTTTGAAAGGTTACATTCGCGTTCGCGACACTGGTATAGTATGTGACAGAAACTGCCCCATTTTTAACTTTTGAAGTGAATAACTTCTTATAGGGAGGGTAAACCGCTACGTTACGTAACGCGTTACGGCGCCAGTCTGTCTGGCTTCATTTTCTCTCACGCATACGGCAGCGGTAGGCAGGCTAAGTTATCACTTCTGACGGGCGTCCCGAGACCACACTTTTTTGTTTAGTGGTGAAATCGAAGGAAGTCGTACGGTATCCCCTTATCGTCCTGACGGCCATCACACGCTGCGGTCCACGCAGCAGGGCAGCGTTTTTGGCTGTCAATCTCTCCGCCCAAGTATAATATATTTATAGGCAGCGATAACTAGGTAGTCCGTCAGCTTGTCTGCTGTATACCTGTATATATCAGCTATGAAAAAATGAATGTACTATCAGAAGGTGATGTCAGGAGCCTTAAGAACAGACGAACGTGCATGATAAGAGCTATGAATATCAAAGAAGCAAGTGAGGTGTGTAAGAATAAGCCTAAATGGCGCTCTGTTGTTCGTGCCTACCCCGCAAGGGACCTGGCGTGAAGTTATGTATGTAAAAATGAATGTTATGAATTTGTCGAAACGACTCATTGACTCTTCAAGTGATCAGAAGGCTGGTGCTTACCTCGGGCAACGGATCAGTATGGCCTTCTGGGTACCTTACCCATAGAAGACGTTGATCTGGGCTCAGTATTCTACTTATAGTCTTCAGGGACTATGGCTATAATACAATACAAATAAGTTTCTTTTATTGTATTCGATTATTTATAAATTTCTTCAGCTGTATGTTATGAATTTCATATAACTTAAACTAAATAATATTATATATACAAAATAAAATTAAACTATAAAATCTAGTGCCAGACCGCTGTCAGTTGGAAACGTGCCCAAAAGACTGGCCACGTTGCCTCGCTGAATGGCAACGCTGATGCGTTGTCCGAGGTAAAGATCAGTCTTTTGGTCACGTGAGACGTTTACCAGGCTTTTCGCTGTCTCGATAAAGTTTGTGCACCTCAGGCCCTCATTGTCCCAGGGTCTCAACCCCAAGTTATAACGACCCCAGCTATAAAAAAATAGATCTCGAATGAAGATGTTTAATAAATTGGTGTATAACATTCCTTCCCAATTCCAGTACCATAGTCAGTCTTATCACATAGATTATGCTGCGATAGGTATAATAGAAATGGTAAATATGGCAATCCATTTTCATTATCGTCGATATAGAGATTTCTCGTTGTGTTTTTATGTACATTTACCGATGAGGTTATTGACCTCAGTGACTTTAACATCGATTTTCGTTTTAAAACACTTCCCAATATTTACTGTTTTGTTTATTTTATGAAGTCCATTACAATATTACAAAAATAGCCCACTAACGCCCCTAAACGTCCTTTTGCGGAACTCGAGATTTTTATTTATAGAGGACCGTACAGTATATCCCCCACTTGTAGAACTTGGCGGATTTGAAAGGTTATCTTGATGTGCAGGTTTCATCTCGATGTTTTCTTTCACCGCTAACAGGTCATAAAACTGCTTGAGTGGTGTATGCTGGATTCGAACCTGCGCCCTATGAGTTTGAGAAACGAGTGCCATTTAGCTACCATGGCTTATATGAAACTCGTATGAAGCTGTAACAATTCTGTATTTCAATTTGGATGAAGCAACTGAAGTGAATAATGCAACCATAACATGGTATCGTTCAATGTCACTTTTAGGTTTGAGTCTTACAATCAAATTTCCTTTGATTTTGAGCCATGTACCATTATATTACTACGTGAAGCAAAAACTTTCTACACTGTTTACGACAATTGCGCGGACGGCGGAGTATGAAATTTCGCACACTTGTAGTTTCTATAGAGAAGAAGTGCACAATGCATTTTTTAAATTATTCATTAAAAATACATTAAATCAATAAAAAAACATTATAACACACTAGCATATATTTGACACGCACACGCATATATACTCTTTTGTTTATTGTTAAAGTCGGATTAACAGTGTAGCCCTGGCGAAATCTGTTTTATTTTGTTATTGTAGGAGGTCAGCAGACAGGCAGACGGCCCAATTGACGGAAAGCACGGTTACCGTCGCCTATGGACATTTGCAACACCAAAGGTGTTACAAATGCGCTTCTGCTCTCTTAAGGAAGACTGGAACCTGGTCACTAATGCCGGAACACAAATCAACGTTGTTATGGCGACATATTTTAGACCAGGGGTGGTAGCCATCCAGTCGGGCAAATGTCCTACCACCTGGCTGTGGATTGTTTTGTCGCCTCTTACGACAGGCCGCCGGGCCGCAGGAAATTGTATTCTTTCTCCGTTCCTGCACGGATAAAGATTATAGAAATATAGTCTTTGACAACAGAACTTTAGGAATGTTCAAACTTATAATTTAAATTAATAATGGTCGAATTTGGACCACTGCGCGCCTGCTAGTATGCATAGCAACAAGCTTAATAATTATATTAGTAGAAGAATATACTTATTATGTATTGGTATGCCGATATATTGAAATAAATATGGTAATGCGAGCTGTTATTAAAATCGAAAGTAATTGATGGCTTAATATCTGGGCCAATGCCGAGCGAAGGTTAGATACGATCTGATGATATCGCCGATACAAATTCGTGTTTGCAACGTGAATCGAGCGAAAACGTGACAACATGTCAGGAAGACATTTACGCACAAAAATACAGCCTTATTTATAAACATTATATAACAGTTCGATAGTTAATCGACAATATAATAATTAACTAATAAACAACTGACCCGATTTAGGTGCTTTTCGATTATGTGTTGAGATAAGCTGAGACTTTACAGTGCTATTTGTTAGTGGTTAAGTAATGGTTAATTTTAAATACAAATAAACTAAACATTTCTATATATGAAAATTTATTTTTAGTTTTTGCAATCGGTTTTTTAAACGAAGTTTCTTTGTATTTGTTACTTTTTAGTGTCTAGCTATGGATAGGCCTACAAAAAGTTCCGCACGCCTTAAAAAATATAAGTCCCAAGAAAAGGGAACGAAAAATGTTCATAAATTAATAACTACTGGGCCAAACTATATTAAACTTTTAGGGGACCGAATGGCAACTATTTCGCATCAAACTAAAAAAAGAATCACGTAAATCGGATCATACATGTCAGAGTAATCAGTGTACATACATAAAAAAGTACCAATCAATTTGAGAACCTCCTCCTTTTTGAGGTCGGTTAATAACATAAATTTATAAGTAAAAAATTGACTCCAGATCGCTGTCGGCGGGGAGCGTGCCCAAAGTGCTGGCCGCATTTCCGCGTTGTATGGCAATGCTGATACGTTGCCCTAGGTGCAAGCCAGCCTTTTGGTCACGCGAGACCTCAATTAAACGCGTTGAGAAGTCTCGATAGAGGTGATGAGCTCTAGGCCCCCACGGCCCCAGGTTATCGACCCCGAAATCCACAAATACGCACCCACTACCAATGGACACATTAGCTGAGAATAATACCTATATAATATAGTGTTTGGTACATTTTAGTTCTTTTTGTATATAACAGAATTTTCTTTTATGCACATATGTAGGTTATTCACCACCGTCGGAAACGTTTCCGTGTAAGAACGAAAAGGAAACGCGTCAATTTGTAATCCGACGGAACGTGAAACGCTACTAACGAATCCTGTCGGAAACACATTACCTATTATATAATTTAGTGTTTGGTACATTTGAGTTCTTTTTGTCTAAAACAGAATTTTCTTTTATGCACATCTGTAGGTTATTCACAACCGTCGGAAATGTTTTCGTGTAAGAGCGGAAAGCTTCCGAACGAATCAATTTGCAATCCGACGGAACGTGAAACGCTATTAACGAATCCTGTCGGAAACACATTACCTATTATATAATTTAGTGTTTGGTACATTTTAGTTCTTTTTGTCTAAAACAGAATTTTCTTTTATGCACATCTGTAGGTTATTCACAACCGTCGGAAATGTTTTCGTGTAAGGGCGGAAAGCTTCCGAACGAATCAATTTGCAATCCGACGGAACGTGAAACGCTATTAACGAATCCTGTCAGAAACACATTACCTATTATATAATTTAGTGTTTGGTACATTTTAGTTCTTTTTGTCTAAAACAGAATTTTCTTTTATGCACATCTGTAGGTTATTCACAACCGTCGGAAATGTTTTCATGTAAGAGCGGAAAGCTTCCGAACGAATCAATTTGCAATCTGTCGGAAAAACATTTTCGAATGTGTGCGTTTCACGTTCCGTCGGAATTTTCCATACTTACACAGAAACGTTTCTGACGTTTGTGAATAACCCTACTTGTTCAAAATAAATTACGATACATAAACTTATTATAATGTTATAACTTAGGCTCCGACAGACAAATTCCACGTACAGATCTGTAAAAGCACATTTTATTACCTGTCGGCATTTGAACTAATTGTAAGATCCTTTTATGATCGTCTTCTTTTGTTCACTTATTTATTGGCATACGTTTCTAGTTATTGTGGAGGACAGCCTATTATCTGATTGTACCCGTTTACGGCTGCTCAGGAGCATCATTAGCCATGTGTTGTGGATTATAAGTACAAGCTAATTTTAGGAAATTATGGCGACGTTGCCGGGTGGGCACATTTGCATTTGTGAAGTATAAAACGATGGCCTGATTGAGAGAGGGGGTCAGTTGATCTACAACTGCGATCTAGGCGGGACGTGTGTACATTCGGGAATCTCATAGTGACGGACTTTGCGCGTTTTATTGAATTACGACCTGCATTACGTTTGGATTTGTTGCGTTCGGTTATATTTGTACCTGTGTTATACATGTTTGTAGAGTTCTAATACACTGTATAATAATTCTAACGGCGTTTGATTTCGACTCCCGCAAACTCGTAACAATAATAACAGCCCATGATCTTCCTATTCCAGTCCTCTCATCTATAGGGGGAATGGACAGTACTAACCACGCTAGTCTTAGTCGGATTTATTATTGGATTTTTTAAGTCGGAGTTTTTATTTAGCCTACCGCCAACTTGTTGTGTTAAATTAGATTAGTCTTCCATAGAGACCTAAATATTTAAAATGAAAAAGTTGCCGGTGGGCTAAATAAAAACTTTAACAATACTCATTGACGCATGACATCTTTGTCTTCCGTGATCACGGCTACTGAAAAGTGTCCGGAACGTCGGAATAATAAAGATCAAATAAATGACCGCGCTTAAAACCGCTCAAGCGTAGTTTTATTATCAAGAAATAGCGTCATAATATAATATTAATAGTTATTAACTATTGATAAGCCTTGCAAGCACCTCACCTTACTCTTAGACCAGATTAGGTACTAATACTACGCATTAAGGATTACTGAGGTATGTTAACAGTTATTGCTTGTGCCGTAATACATAAAGCTTCAAAGTTATTAGGCTATAAATTCTAGTAAAGGTCATCTTTCAATTTAATATATATACATCATAAAATTAGATCGGTCAGTGTGTTAGTTTTGATTTAAAGGTGAACCTTAGTTTTTTTATTCCAGGAGTTTAGCAGACAGGCAGACGGCCCACTCGATGGTAAGCGGTTACCATCGCCTATGGACATTTGCAACACCAAAGGTGGTACAAATGCGCTGCTGCTCTCTTAAGGGAGACTGGAATCTGGTCATTCATGACGGAACAGAACTTGAGGTTGTTATGGCTACATACTTTACTGTACTGTGATACTGGTTTTTTAAAAAAGGGCGTTATGAAATTTCTTAGACGTGGGCAACGTGTTGGCGACACCACTGGTGTTGCTAACGTCAATAGGCGACGGTCACCACTTGCCATCTGGTAGGCCGTCTTCCTGTTTGCCTGCTTCAGGCTATAAAAAAAACAATCGTATTTTTTATTGTTGAAATTTTTGTAATACGGATTAGTAGTAACTACGAGAGCGACACTGATGTTTTTAGAACTGGCCACTTTTAAAGAATATAATAAAGACTCCTTGTGGCACGGCGGGGACTGCCGCGGTAAAACTATTCCATAGCATTTTTTATCAACTTATGCAATTATAATTATTTATTTATTTATGCAGTATTTTTCTCTTTGATATTAATTCAAGTTACACTTTTTGAGCGTAGTGACCGATAAGAAAACAAATCACCTATGTATACATATATACCTACATGTACACTTACGGGGCGCACATGCGGTGAGTGTGGCATTATAAAGATTAGGTATCTTACGTATTCGTCCGATTTCGGAGCAGCTCGTCGTCCATAATTAGCAATGCCTGACATACCTCGAACCGCTACGAGAGCTCGCGGGTCACTGTGGCTACCGCACGCCTCCGCCCGCCGCGCCCGCCTCAGGCCCCCGTCACCGCGGATGGTAGGCGGAGTGGGAGGTGTTAGGTTTATTTTCGTTACGGAATTTCTTGATTCGGTCGCCGCGCTCAAAGCCCGCGATGAAAGCTATGCAATAGCTTAAAAAATAACTTGCTAGTTTGCTCAGTTTCTGATTTTCTAAGAACTTTCAGTGTCACCCTCGTATTTGCCTAACATGGAAGAAGTCGCGAGCGAATATTATGTTGATAAAAGGATTTTAGTCAACATGTCACTGTTCAAGGCGATTCGGCAATTGGATGCAACATTTAGGTGATGCACTAATTATACTTTTGTGTATCAAGTCGATTGAAGTTGCTTCAAATATTATGTAATTGTCTATCTAGGTTCCCTGGTAATTTGCTTTAATAGAATTAGAGATGCAATTATTTGAATTAATCTGTCATAAATTAATAGTGTTGTATTTTAATGTTTTTCTTAATTTTTGTCATTAGATCGATGTTTTGAATTCCGAATTTAATTAATGAATCTTCTTTGATTTGAAGAAGAGTGAAAGACTTATTTAAATTTTAACGTACGCTTTATGAACTTTTTTATCCCAGTTTAGGGATGTCCCGACTAGGTGAAGGCGAAGGTGAAGTGAGATGGAAGGCTCCTCTGTCTCAAAAGAAGCTTTTCCAGCGAGACTATTGCTGTGCCTCGCAGGCCCATCTATTATTGGTAGAAATTTGTATATTTTTTTGTACGTTTCGGGAATCGCTTGCGTTCGTAATTATTGCACAGCGCCATCTATTGGCTTGTAAGTGTTCCACTAGAATATAACTTAAGTATGTTCAGATATATATACTTATTGTATATATCTGAAATACACTACACAATAGCAAGAAACATAACTACATCTTATAAATAAGCACTTTGGAAATTATTATTTTATATTTTACACCAATGTAAAATCAGCCCTAAGGCAAGTTTTGCCTTGCCTTCGAGGTGACCCTAAACTGTACATCGTTTGAAATGTGAACACCTAGGATCCCAATACTTTAGAGGCGGTAAGGGGGTTCCTTGGTGGCTCCCATTCTAGAATACTGTTAGCTTAGTATGGATATAATGTTTTTCAATGACCCTAGTCCGCTAAATTGCCTTCCATATTTGGCAGTGGCAAAAATAAATTCTATTACAAAGTCTCAAGTCTCAATTAGGTAACTCAGGTTAATGGCGTTCTGCATATAAGGAATATGATGTTGGATCGTCGTAAGATAATGTCTAGATAAATCAGGCCGTCTGCGGCACGAATCCAAATGTTATTCAAGCGTGTGCAGAAATTTGTGCTGAAGTTTTTTTGAGCAGTTATTTTTTTAACCACGTAATTTAACATATTTTACCCGTGCAAGAATGGAGAAAGAATACTAAGTCCTAAGGTGAGATGTTCTGTCGTTTCAGGAAACAAAACGACCCGCAGCAAGGTAGTAGGGCATGTGCCAGTCAGGAAGGCTATAAACTCTGGGCTAGGGTATGCCCTCATAACTAACTTGAATTGTGTTCCAGCTTCCTCCCTTCTAGGTGGGCAGCAATTGGTAACACCTCTGGTGTTGGCGGCAGTAATCACATTCCACCATAGTTTGGTCGTCAGCCTGTCGGTTGTACCCCAGCAATAATAGAAATTAACTTAACGGTTACTTGAAGCGAAGTATTAGAGATTGGCAGATTAAAAAATCTTTTTATTTTTGAAGTGAAACTTCTATATAGAGGGGGTCTTATGGAGTTTTGACTCACGAAAAGATGTCACAGTCACGTGATCACCGTCACTAATTCTTACATTTTTAAACTCGTGATATCTTTCGAATGGAATGTCCGAATTGAATAATTCAAAAAGTTATATAAAGGTATTGAAGCAGTCTTGAATATGAAGTAATTTATTTTGATAAGGATTAATATCAAGATACAAATAAAAAGCCTTTTCTAGCGGCGGCATTTTAATTAATTTTTTATAATAAAAAAACGCTTATTGTGGCATAACTATAATAGTTAGATATATGTTGTCGCGATACTTTTTGTAAATAATGATGTGTTCTACAAAGTCGTAGTACATTATTTTATTTTATCATCAATAGTTTTCGCAGCGCACGCGATTTTAGGTATTTTTTTAATACCTTGGATTAAATTTTTGGAGTTTTAGTAATGATCCCTAATTTTTTTGTAAATATAATATAGCCTATGTCACCCGGGGATAGCGTAGCTTGCCAACAGTGAAAGAAATTTTCATATCGGTTCAGTAATTTATTTTATTTGTTATTTTATCATCAATAGTTTTCGCAGCGCACGCGATTTTAGGTATTTTTTTATACCTTGGATTACATTATTGGAGTTTTAGTAATGATCCCTAATTTTTTTGTAAATATAATATACCCTATGTCACCCGGGGATAGCGTAGCTTGCCAACAGTGAAAGAATTTTTCAAATCGGTTCAGTAATTTCGGAGCCTCTTCATGCAAGCAAAAACCAATCTTATCTTTCCTCTTTATAATATTAGTCTAGATATTCATAAATATATTTATTATAAAATTAATTAGATATTTGCATATTATAAAAAGCGCAAGATTTTGCGCTGGAAGTTGCTTAATAAAATTGGGAGCTGGGTTGCCCTAAAAAGCGCTATATCTAGCTTCGAAAGCGCTAAAGTGGCAGACTTGGTGAGCCGAGCCGAGCGCCGGGGAACTCCCGCAAACGAGAAAGCGAGCGAGAGAGCGAGCGAGGATATACCTCGTTCTCCGACGACCTCGTCCCTCTAATACCTAAAATCGCATTCTGCGCATCGGAAAGTGGGATGTTCCAATAAGAAAACAAATTAACAACTAGAAAACTTTGCCAACGGTTCAGTTTTTCGAAAGTCACAATGAGGTGAACGACAAGTGTTGACAGAAAAAAATTGTCGGTGCGTGTGTAGTGTATTACACTATACAGACAAAATATATATTATAGGAGTTACATCTGCTCTGTTGGTATTCTCCGCGGTGTGTAAGTATATTTGAAATATTTTTTGAAATACTTTTTTTCTGTCAATATAAATCATCAAAGCCGCGTGTTCTAATACTTTTTAAACTCGTGATATCTTTCGAATGGAATGTCCGAATTGAATAATTCAAAAAGTTATAATAAAGGTATTGAAGCAGTCTTGAATATGAAGTAATTTATTTTGATAAGGATGAATATCAAGATACAAATAAAGTGCCTGTTCTAGCGGCGGCATTTTAATTAATTTATTGAAATAAAAGGACACTTATTGTGGCATAACTGTAATAGTTAGACATATGCTGTCGCGACACTTTTTGTAGATAATGATGTGTTCTGCAAAGTCGTAGTACATTATTTCATTCTATCATCAATAGTTTTCGCAGTGCTCGCGATTTTAGGTATTTTTTACACCTTGGGTTACGTAATTGGAGTTTTAGTAAGGATCCCTAATTTTTTTTGTAAACATAATATAGCCTATGTCACCCGGGGATTGTGAAGCTTGCCAACAGTGAAAGAATTTTTGAAATCGGTTAAGTAGTTTTGGAGCCTATTCAATGCAAACAAAGAATTTATTCTTTTCTCTTTATAATATTAATATAGATATTCATATATATTTATTATAAAATTAATTAGATATTTGCATATTATAAAAAGCGCAAGATTTTGCGCTGGAAGTTGTTTAATTAAATTGGGAGCTGGATTGCCCTAAAAAGCGCTATATCTAGCTCCTAAAGCGCTAAATTGGCAGCTCTGGTGAGCCGAGCGCCGGGAAAGTCTCGTAAACGAGAAAGCTAGCGAGAGAGCGAGCGAGGATATACCGCGTCCTCAGACTACCTCATCCCTCTAATACCTAAAATTGCGTTCTTCGCATGGGAAAGTGCGATGTTCCGAGCCGCTATTAATGGAGGCAAACTTAAGTTTGCATCGAACTATAGCTCTGCTCTCCACGTGACAAGGCATCACTGCCTCTATTTGTGGTATGTGTAAAAAAAATATAAATAAATAAATAGAGTTTGTTGAGAAAACAAAAATAACAACAAGAAAACTTTGCCAACTGTTCAGTTTTTCGAAAGTCATAACAAAAGTGAACGACAACGAACAACAAAAGTGTTGACGTAAAAAATGGTCGGTGCGTGGGTAGCGTATTACATACACCATTAAAATGTACTTAACCTAACCAAATCATAATTTGCAGTAAACCTGCGAAAAATCGAAATGTGTGCTGGGACACATATTAGAAGTGAAACTTCAACGGACAAGTGGAAAAACGAATCGCAACGGACAAGTGGAAAAACGAATAGCAACGGATAAGTGGCAAAACGAATCGCAACGGACAAGTGGAAAAACGAATGGCAACGGATAAGTGGAAAAACGAATCGCAACGGACAAGTGGAAAAACGAATCGCAACGTACAAGTGGAAAACGAATCGTAACGGACAAGTGGAAAATCTTCAACTGACAAGTGATAAAATGAATCGCAACAAAATTTTGACTTGAAGTTTTACGGGCAGGTTTTCAAATTGGACAAGTACATTAACAATCTGCCCGTAAAACTTCAAGTTAAAATTTTGTTGCGATTCATTTTATCACTTGTCAGTTGAAGATTTTCCACTTGTCCGTTACGATTCGTTTTCCACTTGTACGTTGCGATTCGTTTTTCCACTTGTCCGTTGCGATTCGTTTTTCCACTTATCCGTTGCCATTCGTTTTTCCACTTGTCCGTTGCGATTCGTTTTGCCACTTATCCGTTGCTATTCGTTTTTCCACTTGTCCGTTGCGATTCGTTTTTTTATTTATTTTTTGTTGCAGGAGTTCAGCAGACAGGCAAAAGGCTCACTTGATGGAAAGCGGTTACCATCGCTTATGGACCTTTGCAACACCAAAGGTGCTACAAATGCGCTTTTGCTCTCTTAAGGGAGACTGGAATATGGCCACCAATGCCGGAACACAACTCAAGGTTGTTATGGCGACATACTTTAGACCGAGGGTGGTAGCCATCCAGTCGGGCAAATACCCTACCACCTGGCCGCAGGAAATTGTAATCTTATTGAAGTGATAAATTCTTATGGGAGGGTAAACCGCTTCGTTACGTAACGCGTTACGGCACCAGTCTGTCCGGCTTCCCTTTCTCTCACGTTATATTAGTTATCACTTCTGTCGGGCGTCCCGAGACGCACACCGTCTTTTTATATCTATCTATGTGTCTTTTGATGTATTAAATATGATTGTATAATATAAGCTATATTACTGAGAAGTTTCATTAAACTCCCATAATTTTCCTTCCTAGAAGATGGTAATAAGATTTACAGAGCGTAAAAGGATAACACAATTTTGTTGTAACAAAAAATACAAGTTTCAACCGCATTTTTCTCATTACGATTTTATTAACTCCAAGATCTAGGTCGCGGTAGGTAAATGCTAAAATATTCTCCAAAAATGTACTGAGCAACTCATCTTTCATTTTTATTGAGATATAGGTTGTTGTGAACAAAACTAATTTATTTTCCCTCATTGCCTTTGCAAATTCAATACATTCATGATATAATACAGGTCATAGTGTGTTATAAATAATATTTTATTAGACAAACATAATTGCCAGGCAGTCTGATGACTTATAAAAATAAAAGAAATGAAACTATAAGGCTATACACGTAATATATATTTTAAGAGACTATGCGAATATAACAATTTGTTACATTGTAAATCTTTTTGTGTGACTGTTAGCTCCTTCACCATGGCCTTGCAATGCAAATGGGACGTGTGCGTGAGGGCATTTGTGTGTGTGTGTGTGTTGTGTGTTTGTGAGTGTGTTTGTGTGTGTGTGTGTGTGTGTGTGTGTGTGTGTGTGTGTGTGTGTGTGTGTGTGTGTGTGTGTGTGTGTGTTTATAATAAAGCTGGTGGGTAGATGTTGTCCTTGCTCTGAAAAAACATAAATCTAGAACCGAATTGCAGTACCATCTACCGGGTCCAATTGTGAAACTGAATCATCCAAAGACCTATTTAAACACACACGTCAAAATCCTTCCAACCGTTTAGGACTTCAGTGACATCACGACTTGGTTATTGCATCAGTTCAGCAGAAAGGCAGATGTAAAGCGGTTACCATCGCCTATGAACATTTGTATAATAACATCAAAAGTGCAAGTATGCCGCCACAACAACCTAGAGTTAGGCTAGGTCCCAGTTTCCCTTTAAAGAGCGGCAGCGGAGAGCGGAGCGGCACATTGGCAGCAGCACCTTTGGTGTTACAAATGTCCATAGGCGATGGTAACCGCTTTCCATCAGGTGTGCCGAGTGCCTGTCTGCTGAACTCTCGCAATAATAATAAAATAAGTTAGAAGGCAACCTAGCCACTAATGGAACACAATGAAGGTTGTTATGGCGGTGTTGACCAGTGGTGGTAGTAGTTCAGTCGGGGAAATTCCCTTACACCTGAATGCGGGTTGCTTTTGTTGGGGGCTAAGAAGACGTAATTAATGAATACGAGAGGTGTTCGTTGTTACAAAATATATATCAAGTGTTACCTCATCGGTGGCAGCAACAAGATAAAAGTCATCGACTCATTCCAATATTAAATTCAAATTTAATATATACAAAAAGTTTGTATATCCATCAGTTTTGTCGCCTCTTACGAAAGACTACCATTTTCTGCGGCCCACCCGGCCTTTCTGCGTTCCTGCTCGAATGAAACGTATGAGTTAAACCGACTTATTTCAAATAGAGTTTAGAATTCTACAAAACAAGTTCCAGCGCGGAATACACCAGAAATATTGGCACCCAACCCGAGGTTCATTAGTGTCGAGACCATACCTTGACGCTTATTTGCATACTAAACCTCTATTATACTCGTAATTCCATACAAACCAAGTATACCGTGTCGAATCCAAACGAAGTGCTCATCAAAAGAATGAAATAGTTACTATGGAACAATAGTTACGACACCAAACGCATAATTAAATCTACTTTAAACGCACTGAAATTTAATTTTTGTATTTGTATTTTGACCTTTAGACCGCTTAAATATTATGCTCATTAAAATCAAATCTCTAAAACATAAATATTTAAAATGTCAAACTATTATTAGTTGCAACTAGTACACATAATTAAAAATACGTTTCAACGGTTTTAAGCGCGGTAGTTCATTTGATTTTTATTTCGACGTTTTGTCCACTTTTCAGTAGCGGTGATCACGGAAGACAAATCAAGTGACAATGAGTAATGTTAAAGCCTACTCCCGAATTGTACATTTTTATTTTAATTAACGTCAAGATAAAAATCAAACTAAATGTCGCGCTGAGAACCGTTAAAACGTTATTTTAATTACGATTTAATTGTCAAATAAGGTTTCATAAGTGACATTTTTAATAGGTTTTATTTTTCATTGGAAAAAGTTCAAAATTTTGGTATTTGTATTATTTATTTATATAAAATAATATTTTATATTTTAAACACAACTTTGTCCCAAAAACTACTCCATAATCTAATAAACACTATCAAAATAACAAATAAGCAGATAAGAAGTTGAAAGTCACATATAATTGAAACCTTTTTTAACAATTAAGTTTATTTTTCTTTAAACTTGAGAATACCTCATTTCCATCAAAATTGATAAACAAAAATGATCCTTGTATTTTTAGTATTAGGGGTGGTCGCCATACATATTAATATTATGAAATTCTAAACATTCCGTGTATGTATTAGGCTTACAACTTTGCTTCCGCCGTTATTTTCCGAAATTCGAGGCTTTATTGTAAAAAAACTGGTTATACATTTATGATTCAAAGTATTGTCCATCGCTGGCCACTACTTTCTCCCATCTTTCGGGCAGAGTACGAATCCCGCGTTGAAAAAACTGGTCATCTTTTGAAGCGATCCACGAATCGATCCAATTTTTTACTTCTTCATAAGCTCGGAAGTGCTGGTCAGCCAGGCCGTGTGCCATTGATCGAGACAAGTCATAGTCCGAGGGAGCAACGTCTGGAGAATATGGCGGATGGGGTAGGACTTCCCATTTCAACGTCTCCAAGTATGTCTTGACCACTTTCGCAACATGGGGTCGAGCAGAAAATTAAAACCTCCCGCAAATGACGAGAATTTGGCTCGTAAGCTGACATGTTCAATCGAGAATAATTTTATGATGCAGACAGAAATCGACTAATATTTCGATGGCGTTATGTTTACAAATACCTAAGCTTATTGTATGACTTCTACGATCTATTTATTTCGACTACCACTTACCGCTACAGCCATCTATTGCAAAACGGCGGAAACAAAGTTGTACACCTATGTACGTACATTAAAGCTATAAAAAAACAACTAGAAGGGACCATGTAAGCGAAGGAGAACACGATGCTATTAAAAAAAATCTTGTCCTGTTCTTCGGGATTCACATAAAAACTACAAGGCCGATTCTGATGCGGTTTTCATTGATCGACAGCTAATTCTTAAACTTAAAATCTGTCCTAAAAATTAGGGAATGCCGCGGGAATTTTCCCGGGATCGGTTCGAAGTTGTTTGGATGCATAAAATTTAGCTTACTCCGGCAAAGTTTACACAACGAAAGCTAATATTCTTATCTAATGTTGCCGTACTCTGTGTCCTGGGAATCCTGCGGGAATTTCAAGTGTGGACAAAGTCGCGGGCATATCCAAGTAACATAATATAAATGATGGTCGAAAATTGTTTTTCAACAAACGTGGTCAAATTACGTATAAACAATAAGTGAAACCTAAATATACCAGTAATTCGATAACCGAAATATATACTACATGACCTTATTTATTTTAAATAGCAGAGGTCGTGAAATGGAGAATGGTTTGGGTTGTATTTATCTTTCACTCCTACGTAATAAAAAACGATATGCCTGAAAGCACTTTTAATTCCATTTAACTTTTTAATCCTGGCTTTTATCAAATACTCCTTTGATATGAATTCTAATATTTCACTAGTAGCGCGTTCCATTAGAGCTCACAATGCCCAAAATGCTCCGTTGGCCGTTCCACAAGGCGACCGCGGTCGTTCTGCTCGTGGCTGAAACTTCACGTGACTTTATTTTTGTTTCTATATTTTAGCCACTTTTCAATTAGCCGTGATCATGGAAGACATTTTTTTTTGTTAACTCAGGGGGAATGTCTTGTGGCACACACAAGGGTTTTGGATACAGGAGTTGACCAAAAGCGCCGCCTAGGCCGCGCATCGTGTCCGTGTGGGACTCTTGCACCGAACGGGTTCACCTCCATTGAAGAAGGAGGCCGAACAAACTACCCACTAAACATACCTGGGTCCCTATGAGAGCATATATCTAGAATGCCTGGGATGTATAATGTAGTTAATAAATAAATCTATACTAATATTATAAAAAGGTAATGTTTGTGAGTTTGTCACGTTGCAGGGGGTAATCTCAGAAACTACTGATCTGATTTAAAAAATTCTTTCACTGTCGGCAAGCTTTTTTTTGTTAACTCAGAGGGAATGTCTTTTCTTGTGACACACACACACGGGTCTTGAATATAGGGGAAGACCAAAAGCGCCGCCTAGTGCCGCGTGCTTCGTGTGCATGTGGGTCTCTTGCACCAAACGGCGAACAGGATCTCCTCCATTAAAGAAGAAGGCCGAACAAACTAAACTACCTGGGTCATATATCTAGAATGCAAGGGATGCATTATGTAGTTAATAAATAAATAAATAATAAAACGATTTATTTACTTTAAAAATACGTAACAATCTTAATTATCACATGAAATACAAACAAATTTGCGGTATTAGAAACTAAATTATTGTTTGTACTTCTACTAGCTCCAAAACTAGTATTAAATGTATAATATCATATAATAAAAAAAAGTTAGTGCTTATTAAACATGTGCAAGTGTGTATGTTAAAATTCTCTGACATTCTAGTGCTAGTACTAAACCCCGGGAAGCATCAAGCATTTTATCCGTGCAGGAACGGAGAAAGGATACAATTTTCTGCGGCCGCGCGGCATGTCTTAAGAGGCGACAAAACAACCCACAGCCAGGTGGTAAGGCATTTGCCCGACTGGATGGCTACCACCCCTGGTTTAGAGTATGCCGCAATAACAACCTCGAGTTGTGTTCCGTCATTAGTGGCCAGGTTCCAGTCTCCCTTAAGAGAGCAGCAGCGTATATGTAGCAGCTTTGGTGTTGCAAGTGTCCATAAGTGATGGTAACCGCTTTCCATCAAGTGAGCCGTCTGCCTATCTGCTGAACTCCTGTTATAAAAAAAACAGACGGTATGCGTTTCGGGACGCTCGACAGAACTGATAATTTAAACTAATCTAAGTTGAACTATTTAATATAGACATTGTTTAACTTGAAAAAGCCTACGTTATTACTTAAATTTTATGTATTATCTTTTATTGATTATCAAATATATTTTATTCTTAGTTACAATTCTTGAATATGTGCATTAGAATTTTGTGTATGTACATTATTAGTATCATTATTTAATCTTATTACCGAAATACGGCTAGCGCTGTGGGTTAGAGTGAGAGAGCAGGAGCCTGCCTACCGCTGCCGTATGCGTGAGAGAAAGGGAAGCCAGACAGACTGGCGCTGTAACGCGTTACGTAACGATGCAGTTTAGTCTCCCATAAGAAGTTATCACTTCAAAAATGATAAAAAAGTAAGGCCGTACCACTTCGTTCAGTAGAGGCAATTCAACTCGCACAACTCACTTGTGAGTAAGCCATACTACGACACTATACTTCAAGCTTGCAATATAAGAAAATGTTGAACACAATTGTCATTTTAGTCCAGGTAATTAAAATCAGAGTATAGCTTTGTAGTTTTCGTATTAGGAGAATACCTCTTATATTTAAAATTATCTTACAATGTAATCGCTTCGTTTAAAACAATATAATACTATTTACTTTGTTACCAAATTAATATTAATAGTGCTCTTTGTATCCTCTCAAAGGTTAATTGCAATCCAAAATGAATACGAATTGCTGATATTGCGACTTAATTTTCTTTGTTAATTGGCTACTTTAATTATTGTAAATATAGTACAGACTATAATAAGATGACGTTGTTATTAAGATCCTCACTAATAATATAAGAACGAATGTGAGTTTGTTTCTTACTTTTAAATTATTGCTATTGAAGTCGATTTGTTTTTTGCTAGAAAATGTTTGTTTTACTTAAATGTTATGCAATATCAATAAAATTTATATGACATCATTTTGAAACTCTACTGATTCGTAAGCAAAATTATCGAAATCGGTTCAGAAGCAAAGAAGTAAAGGCTGAAAATACAAAAAATAAATTTTACCCGACTAATTGAGAACCTCCACCTTTTTTGAATTCGGTTAAAGAACTGCCCTGTTACACATTAATAATTAACGGTTATTATATGATAAGAATTATTTAACACCCAAATATAATCCGATTCAATGACAAATGTAAATTCGCGTGATCCCGAATATTTTTTTGCGGTACCCGTGGGGTTCAGCGGACTACTTTGGGAAGCGCTGGTCTAATGTACTGTTACGCACTAACTATCTAATCGTTGTATTCAGTTCAGAATTTAAACCAAGCACTTGCTATTGAGTTCACGGGTGTTAAAATTGTCCTTGTTATATTATATATTATTGTTATATTATATATCGAACATTGAGGATGTATTCTTATAAAATACATTAAAATCAAAAACTGAACTTGCCATAAAATAACTATATTTACTACAAAACATCGTTATACTTATATTTTATGTTAAGGATGTTCAAGTGGCGACTAATTAATGGAAAAACCGAAAACTTAACACATTATAATTGACATTAAAACTATGTATAAAATTACAACGTTCTTTGACACCTTATTTAATTAAAGCGAAACATGTTTTTTGTGTAGAGAATAAAATAAAATCGCAGAGCGTATACTTTAAAATCAAACCGGTTTTATATTATTAAAGACAAGGATACAGATATGGAGAGAAGGAGAGCAAATGTAGCAACAAGTCGCGGGGTTATGACGTCACGACCCTTTCACTGGGTAGGCGCGAAGTTTGGAGTTTGGCTGGCGAGTGGCACGACTTGCTAGTTACGCTGATTTGGGATCAGTCCGCGCGGCTCGGCACAGCGTGAGCACGTCTCGCGCTCAGTGTTCATAAACTACATCCGACTCACGCGTCACTCTTTCAATTCCTAACATCGTGTTATTACGAGACATATACACACGCAAACGGCACTCTTATAGTCCTTCGTGTGTCTCTCGTACTGTGAAGAAACAATGGGCGTCATCAAAGTGACTTTGGACACGGCGTCCCTCATATCGGCGTGCGATATGCTCGACGACATGAAGGTAAGAAGGCTTTTGAAAAGGGAAAAACAAAGATTAATTTTTATAATTGGTCGTTGTTTGAATCTTTTTATAATTAAATTAGTAAAAATAATTATTGTTTACTGTCTATACTACAGCCACTTTTCGTTATTATTAGATATATGAATTATGTTATCAATACAACGAATCGTTTTAAATACTTTATACTACCCTCTTTTCGGAAGGTGTTTTTTTCCTTTAAACATTTTATTAACTATCTAATTTTTTTTAATCATTATGAAATACTATATTCAATATGAAGTTTGAAATTAAAAAAAAAAATATCATAATGAAATTGAAAGTAATAAGAATTCATCGATTTATCTTGCCTGTGAATTAGCTGGTCAATTTTACGTTTATTTGAGGATAAACATAGGTAGGATTCAATACTGTTGTGGAATATGTATCGAGCATCGTCTAATATGTGTCAATGGACATCTAGACAATCATGTGACGAGATCAGTTAGTTGGGCAAATGTCCAAAACGTAGTAGAGAATTAAGCGTGGGTGCACTCTAATGTGTATGGAATTACAGAGATACACGCAATATTAGTAAAACGAGAAAGTTAATGTTAAAGACTATGATATGTAACATCTTTATTGAGTGGTGGATAACTTTGCTAAAAAATTGTAAACCTTGCGATTGCACATTGGTAAAAGTCCATGTTTCCCGACAAGTATAATCAAGGTGTCTTTAAACCTCTCCTGAATAGAAGACGAGTTGCGTTTTCGCTGACTAAATAATTGTTGACCATTCCCTTCGTAATTGTATACACACATATACATCGTAATTTCGTGATTATGTTGTAACTTAATTAATTTTATTTATATTTTACACTAGTTCATGTGATATCTGACATGCTTTTCAAATCTCCTTTATCACCAAATTAAAATTCCTTATTCATTAGTCCTACCTTAAAAGTTTTTTTTTAACTTTTTCGCTTATACCAGTGAAACGTTGTCTCGAACAACAAGTATTATATATAATGCGTAATATTATCTGTATAAGACCATTGTGGCAGTATCTTTTCTTATATTTAAGCTATAACTTTGGTAACCCAGTTTATTCTGTCTTCTTTTTCGAAATTGATTTGTTTTCTGCACTTTCTCATCTTTTTCTCGTGATCTCTTTACATTAACTTATAAAAAGACTACTGTTTTCGGAAAAAAAAAAATATATGTAGTAGCTAGCTGCCTTAGTTAGAAAACTTTATCTACTTCCCTGCAGTAATGTCTACAAATAGTCGGGGTCAGGAATTTTTACACAGTCGACGTGGTACAGAACTCAGAAAAAGTTAAAAATTGTTTTAAGGTGCCACTGTTGTACGATACAAAAATAACACCTTGTGTTTTTGTTGCGTGTATGACGCGGTTTCTATCGAGTGAAAACACGGCGACGGAAGCAGTTGCCCTTATCAGCTGTTTGTGACATTATTACGCCAATACTGTACTGTACGTGAGAACATTTTGTATAATATATTGGCAGTAATTAGTGGGCCAATTGGTACGTGAGTGCCGGTCCTTGAATCGGCTTTCGATTTCTTTAGCTGTGTTCTTTACGGTTTTGTAATTTTCATGTTCAGATATATATTCACACGTATTGTGGACAACAGTTTGTTTGATGCTTGGAAACACGTTTCTTCGGTAATTTTATTCAAATAATGAAAAGGGTTCGCTAACATAAACAAGCTGTACACATGATTTAAAGAAACATAGTCAAAGGAATCGACGCAGATTACATTTATAGTCACACAACTTAGGTTGTGGAATTGCAAGTAAATTTCACAATCAACAGGATCTTATAGATTAGCATTATGTTGTATCAGAATTACAGATCCAACACAGCGATTATTTTTATTGCCCATCCCCTACTTATCGTAATTCTTTCCTAGTTTGTGTTTTACTGCTCTGTCTACATTAATATTAATGACTAACTGTGACACAATCGCACAAAGTTTGAAGTAAATCGAATCAAAACTATGTATTACGAATTCTTTTCCGTTTGTTGTCAATAAGTCACGCGAGTTGATTATAAGGCTTTTGAAAATTTAACAGAGATTATAATCGTTGAATGGCTTATTAAAAACGTGTTGTGAAGCTATAACTCAAGCCTTCATTATCTTATTGCATTTCGCACATAGTCATTGTTATCGTTATCAACATAAAAGAGATAAAATGAAATTATTGGATTATGTGCGAAATTTCTGGACAGTTTGTGTAATCAACACATGATTCGAAAATCGAATGATTCATTGTGGGTAGTCGACTAGAGGTTCAGTACGGCATTCATCTTCAAGTATATCCAACATACTTTTCAGAGTTGTTTGGCTAACTGATCGAACTTCGAGCTCCCGTGAATCATGTCATAAATCTACTAAGTATCATTCAAAACTTGCAAAACCAACTGTTGTTAAATTAGTAATGTATCATAGCTTCGATAAAGCCGTTTAGATTTTTTAATAATATCTACAAGGTGTATAAAAATGAATGTTTGTGTATTCGTTCGTCATCGTTCCTCATTCATCCTATTGAATTGAAATTTTATACAGCTGTTGCGTTTAGAATTTGCCTGAATGTTTCTGATATAATATCAGCGGGTATAGACATGTTATGGTCATGTAAAATAAAACGAAACTACGTAGGGGGTCTATGGAATTAAGAAGTTTGAGTATAACTGATCTAGATATCGCATTAACTACACATAAATTAATATTGCGTTTATGATTCAAAATCGTACGCATATAGACTAATAGTATCACGCGGCGTCGCCTGTGGAATGTTTTACAACCAGAGCCATTATTGTGCCATTCGGCCTTCACTACAGAAATAGATGTTTCCGCTATTAACAGTTTATTAACATTTAGTTAATTTAATGGAAATTTATTTGCTTGTCGTCATTATGGAGAAATATCTAGATATAACATTTCTGTAATTTCATATCTGACATTTGCATACCTGATAATTATCTACTTAAATCTATATTAATATAATAAATACGATTTTTCTACTTACAATTAAAAGCTGTTATTTTATCTTGATTAAAATGAAGTTACATGTTACCAGCCATACTATGCGGTATTATTCGCGATGGTTTTGTAGGGATTGGCAGCTTAGGAACTGAGAGGAAGTCAAGGGGATGGGGGCCAATATATAAGAAAGACGAATGATAAATAAACATAGTACGTACACGTACAAAAATAATATATATACATATACATACATTACATACATTTTATATCCGTGCAGGAACGAAGTAAGAATACAATTTCCTGCGGCCAGACGGTCTGTCGTAAGAGGCGACAAAACAGCCAGGTGGCCATTTGCCCGACTGGATGGCTACCACCCCTGGTCTAAAGTATGTCGCCATAACAACCTTGAGTTGTGTTCCGGCATTAGTGCCCAGGTTCCAGTCTGCCTTAAGAGAGCAGCAGCGCATTTTTAGCACCTTTGGTGTTGCAAATATCCATAGGCGATGTTAACCGCTTTCCATCCGGTGGGCCGTCTGGCTGTCTGCTGAACTCATGAAAAAATAAATGTATATACACATAAATATACACACACGTGTATTATACATATGACAATACAAACATACATATACTTATATAATAGCTTAAGGAATTATTAGTTATTATGCTACTATAATTATGTACTACTACAGTAGAGGTGATTCCACCGATACCCTCGTAAACAGCGGCCTTCTACCACTTATAATGGGAAACCGGATACAAAGCGTTGTTTTCGAACCCTGTCTAATTAATTAGACGACCGTCACAAAACCGTCTGCACCGTCCTCAGCCTCGCCCTCAGGCGACCCCCTTCTCTAAATCATTAAAACAACTCACAAAAGGAGGTTCCCTGCCAGTGAGAATCGCTGTGAATTGCTCCCCAACGAGTCTACTGGCCCTAGCTTTGCCTGGAGTAGCCTTCGCAGCGCCCTGCATGACTGTATAAAACGCAAGTGGAGAGCTGCACTCCAGATGACACATAAAGGCGCCAGAACGCGCTAATGAACATATGGTTCAGACACTGGCCGTAGCACGTATGCTCGGCGATTGCCTGCATCTCCTGCTCCTTCTGGAAATCTTTGGGTACTAGTTGGTGACCACCTGGCACTTTGGATCATTGCTTTACAGTATATGAACATTTGATCATCATTTCTGAATCAATTTTTATAAATATGTCTGTTAATTTAACTTTAGCTCTTACGTTTAGCATTTTATCTAATAATTTAATGCTAATTACAAAAATGTTACCTACCTACAATTTACTTTTTATTAAAAAAATTGTATATTCCGTTGCATTATCATATGTAATGTTGTATATTATTCATCTATTTAACAGTAGGAAATGAATATAGTTCCTGTTTTAAAAGTTAACCAAATAAAGCGAATTAAAGAACACAGTTGTATTTTAATTTTTCATACCATACGTCTTTGTTTAGTCTTTAGTTTGTAAATGTCAGTGATGGGCTGTGAAACAGTCCAGGAAAAAATAGAATTACGTTCAATTTACACATAACATGGATAACATGACATAGCATGATTAATTTCACATGTTTTTGACCGTCCAGTATACTAATTGCAATTGGACCTATTTATGCAAAATGGAACCAACCCACATTCTGACAGTTTTGAGAAAAGGCCGTTTTAATAAAATTTTGCATACAAAAAATTGTCTATATTTTGGAAAAAAAGATTGAATATTGTATATTATATTTTGTCCTATATATTCAAGTAAACAATTTAGGTTTTTGGATTACCATGGGTCATGGATCTTGTTAGTTTATTATACTCTTGGTGTTTTGTGGGTTAGCTACTTTGCGATAAAAAAAAATTATTCTGTAAATGTTGTCAGATCGTTATGATTCTTATTGAGTTGATAGAAGGTGCATTTTGAAAGCCTCCTGCATCCTTAATCAAATTTTGGCATGGTTGTGGTTTGGTTCTGTTTTGCATAAGTAGGTCTAATTGTCAGGTGGTAGGGCATTTGCCCAACTGGATGGCTGCTACCCCTGGTCTAAAGTATGTCGCCTTAACAACCTTGAGTTGTGTTCCGGTATTAGTGACCCGGTTCCAGTCTCCCTTAAGAGCGCTGCAACGCATTTGTACCACCTTTGGTGTTGCAAATGTCCATAGGCGATGGTAACCGCTTTCCATCGAGTGGGGCGTCTGCCTGTCTGCTGAACTCCTGCAATAAAATAAAATAATATAAATTAGTTATTATTTCGTAGTTTAAATTCACTTTTTGCCATTTTAATGTTTCTGTGCAGACCACGGGCCATAAAAATGACCAGGATTTTGGAGGCCATGTGAAGGCCAACACGTAGAGGCCCCTTGACAAATTTAATGTAAATGTGGCGTGACACTGACCGGCGATTATCCCTGTCAACACTATATGCATCCAAGGACAAGCCCCGGCCAGTGTAGGAATATTGTAGGAAATGGGGAACGAAAGGTACCGGGCTATTTGAATACTAGTGAAGTCTCAGATCAGGAACTATGGCGTTTGGATGATGATGAAATGAAAAAATAATAATGTTATTATTATTTATGTTTATTATCATTTATAAATAACTTGTTTGCAACAAATTATTACCATTAAACAAAAATAAAATTAAAATGATTAGATATATTTTATCATTATCGTCTTTTAAGGTCATGGTTAATTATTTTTGGTCCTATCAAGTCTGACAGTGCTGCTTATTCTTTATGTATTATATATTTTTATTTTTGTATAGTATATAAAGTCTATTATTTGTTTATTTATGTTCTGAATGTTATATATTATTTATGGTATTCACCGCCACTATCATATTTTATTATTTTTCTTAGTTTAGAGGGTTGCCTGGAAAAAATCGCTTCAAGTGATAAGGCCGCCCTTGGTTCAACATTTATTATACCCAGTTTTTAAGTACATAATTTTAATTTATATAATATACTACATATTATAAATTACTACGCGTACCTCTTGTTTAAAGAGCAGGCGTTTGTACAGGTTACATTGTATTACATTTTTAGTGTTAGTCCTATATACTTTATTTTATATCGCAAATTATTCCATCTCCGGGATAGAAAATATCTATGCCCATTTTCAGTATTTAAACTTCCTACATAAAATTACGCCAAATCGATCAAAATGACCAAATCGACCAAAATGTCCAAATTGACTAAATCGACCAAAATTACCAAAGGGACCAAAATGACCAAATCGACCAAAATGTCCAAAGTGACCATAATAACATAAATAATGAAAATGGTTAATTCACAAAAACCAACATTATTTATTAATAGTTAATTATTTGTTAATTATAATAAATTTTAATAATTAGTTATTAAAATTTATTATAATGAACAAATGTCATATAAAAGTGAACACATATGATGATGATCTATTTCTCGCCACCTGCACAAGTTTCTGACGAGCTTTATTACAAAAATAATAAGTATTACGTAATGAATGTAATTTTAAACTGTTATCACACAGAAGTGTCACATAACTGTGTGAGCGGCAGCCACTGTCAAATATACTTTCATATTATATTTGATTAATAACAGCTCTCACATTCCGTCATCTGCATATGACATATGTTACAGCTACACTCCACATTAAAATCAGTATACTAGTAACATTCTATAACGATATTGTAATATTCTACATGACGTGTCTGTACATTGAAGCTATTTAAAAAAAAACAATAGAAATAGACTACATAAACGATAGAGAACACTTCGTTCGATGCGTTTTTTTATTTCTTGTCTATTTGTCGGTTTGTCTGGTTGTTCGAGATTCACGAAAAACTACTGGGCTAATTTCAATGCAGTTTTCACTGATCGACAGCAAATTCTTGGACTTAAACTCTACGCTTTTTATCCCTGGATTTTTTCTGGGAATGATCTAAAATGGCCCGATTGAAAAAGAAGTTCGAATATCACGGCAATTTTTTCATTGATTGATAGCAAATGTTATGTTATAAAATATCTGATATTTTTATCCCGGGAATCCCGCGGGAATTTTCACGGGAACGGTGTGTAATTGTTCGGGTGCATAAAAATTAGCTCGCCTATTCCGACAGTGTTCACTGAAACGATAGCATAGCTAACACTCTTTTTTTTTTAAATAATGCGGTACTTTGTGTCCCAGGAATCCTGCGGGAATTTCATGTCAGGCGTGGACGAAGTCACGGGCATATCCTAGTTATTAATACAATCTAAATTTAAGGTACGTCTTAACATACCAACAAATCAATAATATATCAATATAAGATATCAAATACATGTATAACAACACATACAAAATATAGCGTGTAATATTCAACACTTTTTCTAAAATAAAAGGCCGCTTGCATAACGTTCCTTAAATTTATTTAAGAATCACTAAACGCATTTAACACCCTTAAATACGATTAGCCTCTTGCACAACGCAAAATTTGCCGCTAAATATGTTTAAAGAACTGTCAGTACATTCTGTGTAAAACGTATTTAGGCAGTTTAATATGATTAACTTTTTTTTTTTCAAGGCGATCGATATGCAAGCGGCCCTAATCTACGTAAAAAATATGTGTGTGTGCAGTGCCGTTCACACGTAGCAGAAATGAAACAAAATGTGACAAGGGGTGAAAGAGATTCTCAATTTCATGACGTCACACTTCATATATTATATCGTTATAATATATTGTTTTTTTTTTATTTCATGAGTATAACAAACAGGCAGACAGCCTGCTTAATGGAAAGCGGTTATCATCGCCTATGGACATTTGAAACACCAAAGGTGTTACAAATGCCCTGCTGCTTTCTAAAAGACTGGTACCTGGCCACTAATGCCGGAACACAACCGAAGGTTGTTATGGCGGCAAACTCTACACCAGGGGTAGTAGCCATCCAGACTGTGGGTTATTTTGTCGCCTCTTACGCCGGGCCGCCCGGCCGCAGGAAATTATATTCTCTCTGCCTTCCTGCACGGATAAGTGCAATAATAATACTGTTACGAGTTACAGGACTCGAATTAAAATACCGTTGGAATTATTATAGAATTTATTAGAACTATACAAACACGTATAACACAGGTACAAGTATAACCGGACGCAATAAGTCTAAATGTAATGCAAATACACGCGCAAAGTCCGTCACTAAAGAAATTACCGAATGTACACAAGTCTTGTTTCGCTTGTGGTTCGCGCTAGACTGCCTCGTCCATCAATTGAGGCAATGCTTTATACTGCACGGATGCAATATTTCTGCACGGCCGCGTGGACCGAATTTCCTAGAATCACACCTGGCTAATGACTGCCATAAAAGATTACAATACATTTATCTAATCACGAATTTCAAAGTAAACAAAAGAAGTCCAAATGCCAAAAGGTAAAAAACGTGTATCTACAGGACTGCAAGCAAGTAGCACCCTTTTTGCGTATTATAAATTATATCCATCGTATACGTTTTGAAAAGATAAAAAAAGTAAAAATTAAAGGCAGTTGTTAGACGAGGCCGCGATAAACGGCGACATTGAGCAGTTACAAAACGCCAGCGACCCACATACCGCGGGCATCCGCGACTAATGTACAGAATACCTACCACTTGTTAATATCAAGGACGTTCGCATCACGATACATTTCATATTTTTATTTGTGTACTAATTAAATTACCAATGGTACTTAAAGCTGAAACAATATGCTTTTGGCTGTGCACAGGGTGAACAATGGCATGCCTGGCATTTAGTTACATATGACAAGTGATACCGGAGTTAATTTCCACCATGACGACGTTTACAGCTGTATTCTTGATAGTGAATAGAGCGCACATTGTACACATTTGTTTGAAATGAAATGAAATTTATTTACATAATGAGTACAGGGAACATAAAATAATTAAACAACACGATGACAATTCTGTAGTAGCGTCCAAAGTTAGCTCTGGTGCCCGCACTAGGTCTCAACAGAGCCTGTGTGGCGGGCCTCAGTGGAGTTCGCTTCGGTTTGGATACTCTTTTTCTTTTATTGCCTGGTATTAATAGAACTGAAGAACAATTAAAAAGGGGAAAAATTAATTTATATAATAATAAAATCTACATACTACATAACTACGTGTCTAAATGCGTTGGTGAGTGAGTATAGATTAATGGAGTGTGTGTACAAGTATGTTATCTATGCACTTTTTGTAAAACTGTATCTGTCATTTGATTTTACTGCTTGTCTTTCCCTGCTTATGTGTGTCAATATACTACGTCTCAGTAAAACATTTCTATTTTATTTTTCAAAAATCCAAGATAATCCAGACAAAACCAATCCTCAGCCATTCAATTCTTTAATAAAATTTTTCAATCCCTTTTGAGAGAGTTTAAGTCTAATAATTTGCTTTAAATCAGCCAAACTGCATCGAAATTGGCCCAGTAGTTTTTACGTAAATCCCGAATAAACAGGTCCCAGGTCTGCGCATTCTCTGCAAAATAGACTTCATTTGTCTCTGCGCCACAGTTCCAAGGAACGCCCTTTACCATCTCCAACATTATCGGAATTCTAATGTTGCAACGCCCCAGGTGTTGCAAACGTCCATAGGCGACAGTAACTACCTTCCATCAAGTGGGCCGTCCGCCTGTTTGCCTGCCTCAGGCAATAAATCAATTAACAGACAAACAGACAAGAAATGTAAAAAAATACATCGTGTTCTCCAACCTTTATATAGTCTATTTCAGTTTTTTTTAAATAGCTTGAATGTACAGACAGAACATGTTTAAAATTTTATAATATTATAGATAAAAACTGCCACTACTGTATTTTAAAGTCGGTAAAAACAGCAGCGAAACCAGTTCATACGAGATAAGCGCAATTATACGAATGCATAACCTTTACTAGCCTTGGCATAATAGTTTTTAGCGCAGTGCTGTTTACTACATATACAATTATACTTGTATATTTTATCTTATCGACAGCGTTGAACAATGCACGTATCACCCATTATGCTGTCCTCTGAGTATTACATACATACAAATTAGATCTCTCGAAAGTTCGATAGTAATTTTCGTTTAAAAAAAAACCTTTTTTTTCAGAGGAAAGAGATAGGTAACTCGAGCCGCTCTCAAAATGAAACCTGCTAAGAGATGCCGATGTTGGAATAGGAAGCCGGTAGCGCCGCAGTGTGTACCGAGAACTGAAGTGTCGAAACCTCAATTTTTATAGGTTAGGTTTTTCAAAATAAGGTCATATATATATATAAGTAAATAAATTTCCCTCCTATGTATACCGCTTTGCAGCGTGTTAGTGCTGTTATGCAGAAGCACCAAAATCTCCAAAGCAACACGTCTAACTAGAAAATATTTTTCTTATATATCTCGCTCAATCTCTTTTTTTTAATAAATTAATTCCACAAAATGTTACTTTTGAATTAAAGAGATTAAAGTTTTAGCTGTATTTCCGCATGAAGACGAAAGTTTTCGAGCAGTGCCTTTTCCCCGTCCTGACCTACGGGGCCGAGACGTGGACACTGTCGGTTAGGGAATGCAATCCGGAAAATTGAAACTGATAATCCGGCGGATCCGGTACAAACATAGCGGCTCCGGTGACCGGATCCGGTAATAATCTGCAACGCGCGAGTTTGACAAAATATTCACGCGTTGCACGAATAGGTACTAAACGCGCGGTGCTTGTACTAAGACGGTAGGACTGGTCCACAAATTACAATTCACTTAACGGACTATGGAGCGAGCCATGTTGGGTGTTTCTCTTATGGATAGAGTTAGAATTGAGGATATCCGTAACATACAGGAATCGGCCATAAAATGCCACGTAACACCAATATTACACGAAAAGACATAATTTATTAACCTTGACAACAACAGAGTGAAAGTAACAATAATAAGGTAGCGCAGTATATTATATCATTTAATTGATAAGATCAATTTGATTATCACAATAAAACGATTTTTCGGCACAAATAGGTATAAAGATGTTACGTGGGCGGAACGTGCTATGGTGTCGTTTGTATGCTGATTTTTTTGCGAGCATATCTCGTGTTTGTGACCCGGATTTTAATAGCAATAAGTATCTTATTATGTCACATTTTACATAATGATACTGTTGCTGCTAGTATTTTTTATAAAACACTTCTTTAAAACTATCAATTACTATTAGATTAACATGTTAATGTGGTTTGTATATGTAGAGAAAATGAATGAAAGCGGAATTACAAAACAAGTCTAAGACAGCAATGTAAATGTTAGAGTCGGTGGTGGTGGACCTCGACGTGCCCACCATGATCAAATTGAAGATATTTTGAAGAAAGCTCATGTAAAATCACTTTAATAAGCGTGTATACAATACAATACAATGCTCTTTATTGTACACTAACAACACCAAAATCTCTTCCAGGCAACCTTTATGAAGGTATAAAGAGATTCATGAAAGTTGATAAAGCGAAAAGTGTTCGTAGGGATCGTAGAAAAGTGAGATCCATCTTCTCTGCCTACATCTACCCCAAAGGGAAATAGGCGTCACAATTTTGTTACGAGTCGCGAGACTCGAATGAAAATGCCGTTAGAATTGCTATAGAGTTTATTAGAACTATGCAAACACGTATAACACAGGTACAAGTATAACCGAACTCGACAAGTCCAAAGGTAATTAATAACACGCGCAAGCACTTATTAGATTTCCGATTGTAGTATACACGTCTTGCTTCGCTCGTGGTTATCGCTGGACTAACTGCTCCCTCAATCGGGCCAATGCTTCATACTGCACAGATGAATTATGTCCGCCCGGCCCCGTGGACCGAATTTCCTAGAATCAGCTTGTACTTTAAATCCGTAATACCTGGCTAATTATCACAATACAACAATAGGCCGTATGCCAATAAGTAAACAAAAGAAGACGACCATAAAGGAATTTAAATGTTATTAGTTCAAATGCCGACGGGTAATAAATGTGCTTTGTTTCAGATATGCAGGTGGGTTTTGTGTTTGTCAGGATCTGAGTTGTAACAATATATACATTGCTATTATTGTTAGGTACACATAAATTCGTCATCATGCTAATTACATACATTTGTATATCAATCAAAATCTGTTTGCCAATTATTTTGAATTAGATAACGGTACGATAAATTTGTTTGTAACAAAAAGTTATTAGAGATTAAAACTTTTCATTAATTTTTATGGATAATGTGATAAACATCGTATTGACTAATATTTGATAAGACACGCCACGTGAGGGAAATTTTTAAAGGACGTAATCAAAATGACAAACATAACAATCGGTCAAACGCGTCGTAGTCTACGAACTATAGAGTGTTTGATTCCATGATGAATAATCATGGAATCGTCGTGACTGCAGGTCTTAGCCCAGCGGCGTAGCGTGGGTGATGGCCGCCCGGAGCGGAAGACAATTTTGCCGCCCTTTTATTTAGGTATTTCAATTTAATGGATAATACGAGTATATCTATACTTATATTATAAAGTTTGTATGTTTGTGATGTTGTAATAGTAGGGGAGCCCAAGATGCTAAATGTGGATTTACTCGAGCATCGCGGGGACCTTTTGGATTGTGAAGATTAGGTGCTAAAAAGAAGAAAGCTTCTATGATGTATGCCGTTTCACTGGTGTGGGGAAAAGTTGCACACGCTGCGTGTACAACATTTAAAAAAAGAGTCGCACAGAAATACTCAAGCGCGTCAGATATTCAAAAGGGACGTTAAGTAAACCCTAGAGGAACTCTTATTCAAAAGACTGACGGTTTGGAAGCGACCAAAACTCATGGCCGATTTTTGAAAAAAAAAACGTAACATTGAAATACTCAAGCGCGTCAGATTAATATACAGACGGTACAGCTTGATGTCCTTATCGTGCTGACCCATAATCTGACAATTACGTGGAGAAATTTCCTTAATGTGACGGTTTGAAAAAAATGTAAAGAATAAAAAATACCCCACCCTACATGAAAGGTTCATATATGGTGGGGGTACAGAATAGGGTCCAAGGTCCAATTCTCCCCTTATGTTATTCTGCCACGCTCGAGTAAATCCCTAAATCCCCGCTTGGCCTCCCCTACTATAGGGGGTTATCTTTGGATCTACTGAACCGGTTTGGAAAATTCTTTTTCTTTTGTATTGCCAGCAGTCGCTACAAAAAATCATTCAAAGAAAAGGGATTCCCCGAATTCGTCACAGAATAAGTAATGAATAAATCCGTGCACTTTTCAATCGGTCCGAATTTGTAGTTGCGATAAAAATAAGAAATGGTTCAAATATTTATATTAATTACTGTAAAATGTTGCCAAAAGAGCCGCCCCTGCCGCCCCGACTACACTACGCCACTGGTCTTACCCAAATTGCTACAGAATAAATCTATACATCTGTTCAAAAAAATAAAATTGGAGTGTCTGTTTGTAATATTGAAATAACCGCTTTTTACTACATGCATATGAATATACGGTACATACACCAAAATAACATTTTTACAATTTTTGCTTGTCTCTCTGTCTATCTGTTTGTTCCGGCTAATCTCTGAAATGGCTGGACCGATTTTGACGGGGGTTTTATTGGCAGGTAGCTGATGTAATAAGATGTAACTTGGCTACTTTTATTTTAGAATTATTTATATTATTATTTTGGAATGATGACGATTTTCAATCACCACGCGGGAGAGACCGCGGGGTGCAGCTAGTAGTGACTAAATTTGATCGCCAGTTACACGGAAAACACAATTGCACAATGAGGATAAGCCGATACACGTTGGCCAGTGTGACAGGCCTAGGACGTTGTTAGTATGCGTGGAAGCATGTCTACTTGACTCAGGCCTTCTCCTTGGAGAGCCCTTGATCTAATACACGTGGTACAAAGGGCTAGGTGTTGATTGAGTAATTTGTTATACACCTCATAAATGTTTCTTCTATTATTTATACCATTGTTTCTAAATTGTGGTCGCGTTTGTTACTAAAGGGGTAGCAAGACGTATGCGGGCAATTCTCCTTGTTGGCGGATGATTGTAATTGTAATATTGTAACTTCTTATGGGAGGGTAAACCGCTTCGTTACGTAACCCGTTACGGTGCCAGTTTGTCTGGGTTCCCTTTCACGCATACGGCAGCGGTAGGCAGGCTCCTCCTCTCTCACTCTACCCCACGCGCTATATACATACAATTTTAGTAATAACCTAAGCTTTTCTCAACTTAAACAATTTCAATATTAAAGAGTTCAACTTAGATTAGTTTAAGTAATCACTGCTGTCGGGCGTCCCGAGGCGTACACACTTTAGCTAGTCCTAGGTTATTCATGTTTGACTGCAATTAACTGATTAGCGCTAATTACTGTTATCGACAATGCAGTTGAAACGCAAAGATTTCTTAAAAAGATATAATATTCTAAAAGAAACTTGGTTGCTGCCAACTATGCTTGGTAAACAAATCAAATTGAAGAAAATCTTTGTATATAAAAATGAATGTTTGTCTGTATGTCCTTGATAAGATTGTAAACTATACATTTGATCAAGTGATGATCTTTAGCAAATTTGTTGTGCATGAGCCAGAGAAGGTTTCAAAGGTGGTTTACAATTGGACCCGGTAGGTGGCGCTGCTGTCGGCATATCGATTGAAGCTTTTCCGGGCAGGACGACGTCTGCCGGGACAGCTAGTATATTATAAAAATAATTTTGATATCTTTTCCATTTTTCTTAATTTATTATTAAAAAGTATCCTATAGTTTTTAATTAATTATAAATACCCTGTTAGATATTTATTTATTTGTATATATGACAAAACTTAGCATCGTAAATTGGAATAAAACTACATTTTAACGGTTTTAAACGCGGCAATTTATTTGATTTTTATCGATTTGGATCGATATGATAGACTAGGCTAGTAAATAATCACAAAATTAAAACTAAATAATTTAATTGAACAAGTTGGCGGTAGGCTAAATAAAACTTTAACATTACTCATTGACATTCGACATCTTTGTCTAACGTGGTCACGGCTACTGAAAAGTGGCCGAAACGTCGGAATAAAAAAAACCGTTAATAGGTAGGTTTATCATGTATACTAGTCGCGAAAACTTAAGGGAATATTATCGTAATTTCTAATACGATGCAAGTTTTGTCATGTAGGCCGTTGATAAGCCAAAACTTTGAGTTAAAATTAATGATTGTGTTTGTGCATTAGGTCTTGAACTAACTTCCTTATCAATGTCCTAGACACCCCCTTGGCCACATTTCTGATTTGATGTTGCCGTGGCAATTAATTTGTTGCTTTGTATCACTGAATATGTAGTCCATTGGACCTTTGCCACTAGGCTTAACATGTTAATGCAAATATATTGTAATTATATGGTAATTTATAGTGTACTTAGTAGCGAGCCCAGCAGATATTGTCCTGCCCTAAAAAGATAAAAATTTAGAACCAGATTACAACGCCACCTACCAAGTCCAATTGTGAATCTAAACCATGCCGGAACCCACCTGTATTCACACAAAAAATCATCAAAATCAGTCGAACCGTTTAGGAGGAGTAACATACACACGAACAGAAGAATTTTATATATAAAGATAAAAAATACTAAAATAAAAGTCTTGTCATTTCGCCTACATTAGATCCCAGTCGAAGGGGAATGAATGCCTAAGAAATGCTGGTAGAAATCTTAAGGGATGATATACGTGGCAATGCTTACACAAGAAGGGATGGTCAAGACAGAGCGAAGTGACGCAGAAAAAGAAGGAAAGCGGAACCCGGAATTTGAAGCAGACGTTTTTAATTGCAACTGGGATTTAACGTTCGGATGATGATAAAAAACAGGGCATACAAATTATGTCTGGAAGAGATAGCTTTTTATCGATAAGGAAGCCCATTGTGCATATTTAGAATATTTTCAGGCCATAATCGTGTACAATAAAGAGTTATCTATCTAAGAAATATCAAATCCTGGACGATTCTGATGATGATAATAAAACTGCAATTCTGACCCAACCCCTACAGCTTCAATTCATAACGTTCGCCAAATGTCATTCGTCTTTTATGTGTTGATATAGAAATGCAAGAGCAATTTATTCTCGATTTCCATAAACTTTTGCTCAAAGAATTATTATAAAAATATCTTTCTACCAATTTTTATCCAAATAGACTAGCAAAAGGAAGTTTGACTAAAATAAAATTAAAATTAAATTATAAATAATAATAAATTAAAATTAAAATTGGTAAACAAAAAGGTTTAGTAATTCGTAAGGAAAACTCTAAAATGAATCAAATACAGTTAGTTAAAGTTAATTAATCATTATCCGTTTATGAGTACAGGGTAAAGTAATATAATAGCAATTTAAACTTCGCAACGTGACATACTGAATGTTTGAATACTATTTATTAATTTTAATCCAATATCCAAATGTTATTGATCATAATCAATCAATAACTCTTTATTGTACACTAATACAAAAAAAGAACGTACAGACCAAAACTATGTCTCATTATGCACATAGGGCAGTCCTATCACTAATATGTCTTCCAGACAAACCCAAGAATGAATTGAGATTATAATGACGGTGGTGGTATACAATATACATAATGCATAGAAATTTTATATTAATGAAAATAATAATAAATATATAAATGCAGTATATACAGATGTTTTATATATCAAATAGATATATACATAACATATGAATACATATCTACAAAAATATATAAATATTTATAGACAGGGCTTTTTTGTGGCACCAGTGGGCACGCAGTGCCCTTAAATGAAAATTCGAAAATATCGAAAAATTGCCATAAAAAATGAAATATGAAAGAAAAATGAAAAAAAAATCAATTTTGGTGAACTTTACAAAAAAAAGATTTTTTAATAGGTCTAAGTTATCCACATACAAAATTTATCTTAAAAATAATCTATCTTTCCTGATCAGTAACCGAGTCGCCTCATAAAATAAGTGCGATGCTCTTCAAGAGTTAAGTGAGCTGAGTTTAGATTTACAAAGTCGTGATATAAGCTTAGCTTAGCTTAGCATCCAAATCAGAAAATTAAAAATGTGGTCCAAATATTTGGACGAATAATAACTGAACCTGGTACATACCATGAAAAGGCTTTGGAAGCAGTGATACTGTCATTTTTTGGGAGTGGAGCTACAATTTTTTTTATACATTTACAACTTTCGAGAATTAGCGTTCCCCCAAATAAGAAGTGACAAAAAAGGCCTGTTTATAGATAAATATATATGTACATATAACATAGTAATGACTATAAAAAGTAGCATAGATTTCATTAAAATAACTAATTTATTCAATATTATATGCATAATTTCCTTCATCACCTTGTGTTCCTCATTACTACCTGGTCAGGTTTTAAATCAATAAATCTAGATTTGCATAGATGAATAACTAGACCTGTGACACAGACCTTTAAAATGCTGTTTTTAAGCCAAGAGTTGTACGGTCACGTAGCACAAGTTTTGTTTGAGACGCATTTAAGTGTAAAGTGCCAAGAACCTCTCAGGAGAATTACAAATAGTTATGAAAAGCCATGTACCAGGTTCGCGTTTGAGATATACTCTGAGATGAAGAACGCTTACCTAGAAGGTACATATTCACACTGAACTTGAAGATACCCAGGTTGTAAAGTCAAATTAACAGTGCAGTGCAGTGCAGTGTAGCCTTGGCGAAATCTGTGATTATAGAAGTATATGTATAGTCTTTGACATTAATTATTATGGTCGAATTTCGACCACGGGCGACTACTACTTTCACACTACATTCTAATGGTGATGAAGTTTTTGAAATCGGTCCAGTAGTTTTTAAGTTTATTCGTTACAAATATAAAAAATCAAAAATACAAATGTTTCCTCTTTTTAATATTAGTATAGATGAACAGATTCAAAATTCAAACAGCAATAACAATTAAACGTAGGTACGCCACTGTTAAACAACAGCGAACTCTGATGTAATCGTAAATTATTATTTTTTTAAACCGCATTTTGTGACAATCGGTCAAATCTCTATCTGTGACCGTGACACGACCTGCTGGACAAAAAGCAAAACATTTAAATTCATCAATTCTGTTGGTACATGACACGCTTTTTGCGCGTCTGTTTTTTTGTTCTTTCTCAAATGTAGCTACAATATGTAATAAGCCCAGTAGGTAGTACAGTTTTATCGAGCTACTTATTTACTTACGATTCAGTTTGTTTATTTTTATTTTATTGCTCAAGCACAGCAGACAGGCTGACTGATTGAAAATGTTTACCGCCGCCTTCAAGTACAGAGGTGCTGCTAATGTGCTACACAGTAGGGCCGTCAGCGTGTCTAGGCGTGACTAGGAGTGGAACTCACTGCCGGAGTCTGTTTTTCCCGAAACCTACAACCTGAGACTTCAAGTTACTTGGAAATAGGTACCTTGTAGGTAAGCGTACTCGATTTTAGACTATATCGAGCGAGATAATGATCAAACACGAACCTATACAAGAATAAAATAGGTTTAGCTTTAGCGGGTAGTTTGGCGGCTGGTTTCTCGCGACTAATTTCACCTTGGCAAAGTGAGTGTGGAGAACCGTTCGCTAGGAGTTCCCACTCATCCCGCGGATAACCTTCCTTCGAGCCCCGAGAATATGTCCAAAGACATCTCCCCTGCCTTATCAAAAAAAGGCCTTGCGAACATTGAACGATATGTCGTTCAAGAAATTGACATTTTTAACTGCTCAGTCATGAGTTTACGACAATTACATATCCTATAATATTGTTACACGCCGACAAAGTGAATGCACACCTGCCTGCCATAAAGCACAGTTTATTACCTTCCCGCATTTGGACCTCTTTTGTTTACTTAGAAAAACAGCCTATTGTGTATTGTATTCGTTTATGGCCGTTTGCAGGAATAGTTAAGCAGGTGTGCAGATTACGTTATCTTGGAAAAACTCAGTCCACGCGGTCGATTGTTGTATTGTACAACTTACTATAAAACAATGCCCGAACGGAGGGGGGCAGTCAAGCGACGATTACGATACCAGCAAAACGTGTACATTCAATGAGCTATATAGTGACGGACTTTACGCGTGTTATTGAATCGTGCAGTTTGTACTGGTTGTGTCCAGTTATATTTGTATCTGTGTTATACGTGCTTGTATAGTTCTAGTAAATTCCATAGTAATTCCATTGGCATTTTAATTCGAGTCCCGCACTCGTAACAACATTGTGGTATTTATTATGTACAGGTATACAATGTACTCTGTGGACCACGCTATTGTATTGGTGTATACTGTAAGGATAGCGATGTTTGTGTAAATAAATAAATCATTAAAAAAACAACAAAAATTGTTCGTAGTGTACTGAGCCTTGTTAATAACATTGTCCGCGACCCGGTAACGGACAGATAACAAATCAGAGTGGCGATAAACAAAGAACACCGTGTGACCAATGTCAATGGTCAGTAATTTATAATTAAATGAAAATTAGAGGTGACTGACACATTTCAGTTAACAAGCAATTAAAATGATATTAGCAACAATGGATAATGCGTTATGTGATAAACATTATCGTATTCATAATGTTATGTTGAATTTAAATCCATTTTAGTTACGTTTCAGCTTGTAGTGAAGTGATTATCGGCTCAGTGTAGCCTTGCTACTTGTTTTGATAAAAAATTGTACAATTTAACTTAAGTGTCTGCCAATTCGTCGTCGACGCGACCTTCACTTAGTTACATTTTTGTATAAAATCTTACATAACCATCTTTCTCTTTCCTATCTTCGTCAACGTTTTGAATTTCTTCTTCCTTTTGACAAACATTGCAGAACTTCTAAATCCCTTCTTCTCACAGCTCCCACACACTCATCGGCATATTATAGCGGTTCTTTCTCCGCCTACGCAGTTAGATTATGGAACGCTTTGCCATATACGATCCGAGATAGCTCATCGGAGAGCAGTTTCAAAAGAAAAGTCAATCTTAAATTATCCTTATATATATATTTTACATTATATGTCTGTATGTATCTTAAGAGTATGTTGTATATAATTTATTTTTGTTAATCTGTTATATTATACGTTAAAACCTTAAATATCTTTAGTGTACACAACCCTGTTTTTGCTTCTCCCCTTCTCGCTAGACTCATAGGTTTGTTGGAAGAAAACTGTTTTAGGGTTAAGCTCGCCTTTATACATCACCACTGTTCTGTAATTTTGTATGTAACTTTTTGTGTACAATAAAGAATATAGTATTTTAAAGTGGTAAAAATATAGTGAAAGAAGAAAGAAAGAAAGTATTGTTTTAATTAGGACAAATAAACCATCCTTATTTTCAAGTAAATAAAAATACTATAACAGACAAAAATACATAATTACTTAATTAATACAAAAATGGACTCGTCCAGTTTTGAACACCTGATGTTTTCTATGTTTAAATAATGAATTCCATATTATTAATGTTTTTGTTTTAAGAAAAAAGATTTCTATCGGTTATTAAAAGAAAACCTGTTTCTTTAATAATTCATGCGATTACCTGATATATCATTCATTATAAGAAGATAAATTTAAAACGTTGACAATATTATACATTAATAATGGACGGGGTACTGTCCATGTGCCAGTTGAAAATCATAAACAATAAAACTTGGCAATAAAATTTCCTACAAAAAGTCGACTAATGGGACAAGTGGTATTTAAGAAGCGTAAAATATAGATTATTTATCTAAAGTAATTAATCTATGATTTACAATATATGTTTATATGATTAAAGGCGTAGAATTAATCACGACAGAGTATCCTGCGTAGTCTTTTTTATCAGCGACTAAACATATACATTATATCGATAAAATAAGAAAAAAAATTATTTTACAAAATTCTATTTTGTTCCGAACATTTGTATTTTTCTGGAGAAAATAAAGATTATTATTATTTTTATCGATGGCTCCTACAAATCCCAGTCAACTGCAAAATTTTACAAGAGAGCGTGTCAGAAATAGTAGTATTTTTAACAATATTTCATAAATTTAAAATATTTACCATTTTTTTTTAAATTTATTCATGACCGTAGAATTAAAGTCTTTCAGTCGGAAACATGTTAATTAATAGGTCTTCGTATAGTAGCGCAGTTGTATTGCAGTTGCAGGCTACAACCGACGCCATTCAATGGAGTTCTTGTGAAAACTCGAAAGATCACATCTGACTATACAGTTCACATTTCTCACAAAAACACATAATTTCTACTCAAAAACTATCAATATCCTGCAACTATTGTTCATTTTAGAGTAATTATACACATCTTTAGAAAATAAAACTGCACAGCGCAACGTCTCCTTTCAGTTCCCGCCAAAAACTCCAATATTTACCAATTAATACTGTGTTGTCAGTAAATTGTGGACAAAGTTACTAGACTTATGAATTGTCCACTTTTAATAGTATATATCCCAAATGCCATTGTATAGAATTACCTGATTCATTCATTCATTCGGTTCAACTGATATTTTACTTAAAATTATGTGTAATTTAAACATCGTACTTGCAAGTCAAATGCTGTAACCATGCAACGCCATATAAACGAAAAAAATCGAAACGATATAATAATTAGGAGTTTTTGGCGGGAACTAAAAGGGAACGTTGTACTGTGCAGTTTTATTTTCTAAAAATGTGTCAAATTACTCTAAAATTAACAATAGTTGTTGGATATTGATAGTTTTTGAGTAATAAATATGTCTTTTGTGAGAAATGTGAACTATATAGTCAAATATGGCCTTTCGAGTTTTCACAAGTACTCCTTTGAAGACCTTAAATTCAGTTAGCAATACTAATGCTGGTGTGCACCGACATTTAACCGGCGGTTAAAATAAAATAATAACTGTTTATTTATACATTTTTTATTTGACCCATCGGTTAAAAGTCGGTGCACACCAGCCTAAGACTTATACATCAGAACTGGCTGTATGGACTAAGGTGCCTTTGCCTGCCATTGTGGCGAACACTACTGCTATTGCTTCTACGAATCTTAATTATGAACGTTATTTTTGTGCGATTTCTGTATATGTATTATTGTTAGTTCATTTGGCGTACTAATCGTTAAAATTTGATATAAACTACATAAAAAATGTTAACTTATTGCTAATAGTAAAATAAAAGGATAAATAGTAAGATGTAGAAATAAATAACTCGCATAAACCACTTGTTCGTTATTGCTTAACTTTCAAGATCGGCCGTCATACAATTCCCGCCGTGAACAATACATTTGAAATAGGATCTGCAATTACGTTACTTTATACGTCCGCAACCTACATCTAGACTGTTAGTGCATACTTTCGATTTCGTGAGGTCTTTAATTAGTATGGCCTCGGCGCATAGTATGCGTAACGGAACGGAACTGGACACGAGGAACCGTCTGTGCGTAGGGAGGATTTTCACTTTCTTCTAAATTATTTGACACAATTAAATTATTCAAGCTGTTTAATATTGCAGACAACGGAACGCTTACGTCACTTTATTTAAATGAAGAATCGTCTGGCCTGTATTAGATGCTTGTTTTTTACTATTTTATAATGTCGTCGCTTTTCGTAACATTTGCACACTTGATTAAACAGCTTTGCGTGGATTTTTCACAAAATAAACCGTACGTTTCTTACTTAAATGTATTTTCAAATCAGCATAATTGGTAAACAGTGCAAAGTTCATTGTTATCATATTTACATAGTGGTTGATAACGCGATACCTTCATTATATGAACTCAACTCAGTCATATTTAAAAATAGTTTGTTTTTTCTTTTCCAAGTTTTTTTTTTAATTTCACGGGTTTAATTATTTAACTTATTTAAATAGTAGTTGTGATTTTTTAAATTTTAAATAGATTCTTCCTAAGACAGACATGTAGTGCCTTCATACCGTATTAGAAAATCTTCAACCATTGTCATTGGTGTGGTCTCTGCTGGGCATGGATCTTCTTTTCTTCGTCTTATCCTCTTTTTATAAGATGTTATGAAGACTTTTCGTTTGTTCAAATATACAGATATCTAATAATGTCAAGTAAACCTGTATAAAATACAGGGATGGGCTGAAATTCGTTTTACATTCGATTTGACCGAATTTCGGCAGCTTGAGCCGAACTTCGGCATTCGACCGAAATACGGTTTAAATGCCGAACATTCGGCGCAAGAAAAGAGTAAAATACCTACTTGCACTGTTTTCTTTATACGTTCTTTATACAAGCTAAATATGTCAATAAGTTTTATATAGATTCTTTGTTCATATAGATAGTTAATTTAAAAGTTTTTCTACTTAAAACCATTAGTGTATTTGATTGCAATAATTGTGTTTGCGTTTTATCGAAATATTCTTCTAAGTAGAAACAATATATCGATTTATTTTTCATAATATTATGTATTATACGTAGTATATAATATTAAATACTTAAACATAGCAATGTTGCATGTTCGAATGGTTTCACTTTCTTGATAATGTGACCTTAGAATGGCGGCTAGCAACCGAGTGGCCGAGTGCCGATGGAAACGGGTGTGGTGATAAATTCAATATGTTTCTGTCCTTAACCAGTTCTATACTTACTTTTTAATGATAACTAGTCTTTTTAAATACATGATACACTTTTTTTATTATATAAAATCAAATTCATCTCAGCTTCAATAAACTGAAATTTATCACTTAGTTCAAAAGTTAGAGCGGTGTGTATTTTTTTTTTAATTATATAATCAACAGACAAACACACAGATTGTATATCCCCAAGATAAGCAAGTAACGTTTGAATTGCGGGCTACATATCACTAGGCTGTAGGTTGTTTTATCGCTTCTTACGATACTCCGTGCAGGAAGCATCCGGGCGGCCTGTCGTAAGAGACGACGAAACAACTAGAGAATAATCCCGGGATTCCGACCGTTTTTTGACCCCGAAATTCCCGGGACTGTACTTGGCTAATCTCGGGATTTTCGGGTTTGCCACAAACAGATCTAGTTTGCACTCCGTTGTCCGTTGCGAGTTGACAATGACCTTGCCTTGATTATATTAATAGCTTTGATTACATATCGACAAAAAAACAAATAATATTAGACGTGAAATGAGCCTGTTTGAAAATGGAGGAGTTCGTGGATATCACTTGGAAACAGCATATAAGCATCTATTGTCTATTCCTCCAACCAGTGTAGAACCTGAACGAGCGTTTTCAGCTGCTGTTTATGTTGGCAATACACTACGAAGCAGGCTTGGAAGTCAAACCTTGGATGCATGGATATTTCTACGACTGTATTTTCGAAATTCTAAATAAGTCTTTTCGTCTCGTTATTTCTTACTTACAAAGTATATTGTCTTTGTTTTGTCTTCTTTATTTTCTTACCATATTGTGATTTGTGTCGTGGACTCGTGGAATAAAATTATAAAACATTTTTCTAGAAATTTTTAGTTTTTTACATATGAGCCCAATTAGAAACCACATAGTATAATCCTGGATTAGCCCCGATATCCCGGGATTACGCATCAAGAATCCCGGGATCGAAAAACGTGCTCGGGATTGTATTCTCTATAAACAACCCACAGTCACATGGCAGGGCATTTGCCCGACTGGATGGCTACCAACCCTGGTCTAGAGTATGCCGCCATAACAACTTTGAGTTCCTGTTTCTCCTTCAAGGCCGGTAACATACATTGGCAGCACCTCTGATTTTACTAATATCCATAGGCGACGGTAATGACTTTGCATCACAGTTGAGCCGTCAGCCTATCTGCTGTGTTTCAGCAATAAAAAGAAAATAAAAAAGTTCGCCCGGCCGCAAGAAATTGTATTCTATCTCCGTCCCTACGCGGATAAAAGTCATGTACCCCATATCTCAAAGAATAAATCAGGGTATTTCCTTACAATGATTTCCTTTATCATGTTTATAAACAACAGTACGCTATTATTAGTAATACTATTATATTTATCGGGAAAATACCTTGAAAGTAATTAACATGAATTCCGGCTACCAATTGAATCGTTCGCGTCTATTAACTTTAATTGCTTCGAATAAATTTTTTAACGGATTTTATATTGTCTATTTCTATGCTTAAAGCAATAATATTTAAAAAAGAATGCGTGTACTTAATGCAATTAGGTTACCAACTACGGAAGTTAAAAGAAGCAGAAAAAATATTGGTAGACTTGTACCTTGCCTGTTTGTTGCGTCTTCTTAACAAAACAGTTTAAGAGAAATAAGTAAAAAATTTTTTAGTTTGATGTATATGTTACAGCCAAAGTAATAAATCTGGATATTATATATATTATCTAGCCATTATTTATAATGTCCACTCAATTTAGATAATTGACACAGAATTAATCACATTAACTAGAAATTTTATATGATATCTTCGAAGACTTGGATAATGTAATAAAACAAGTAAGTATAGGTAAAGATTATAAAATTATGGGTGGGGTATATATACACGGCACATTTATTTATTATGCACAAATCTGAACTTTTAAAATAGGTTAGAAGGCTAAGGCGGGTGCAAATCGAAGCGGAGTACCCGCCTTAGCCTTCGTGGTTATTTTTTTTATAACCATCCAAAATTAATTTTATATCTCAAGTAACAAATAAATGTGCCGTATATCTATACCGCACCAAAAATTATATTTCAATTTGCCTAAGAATTAAAATAACATTGTCATAGATAATAATTCTACGTTACTTAACATTGTTATAAAGTTATTTAACTTTAATTTATAAAGTAAATTAAAAGCTCACTAGCCATAAAACACAATTTTAAAAAACACACAGAGATCAATACAAGTATTTGGATCACTCTTTAAAGACTACAATAATAAAATATTTAATTTAATACTTTGGCTAACTTCGACCCGCTATTATGAATAATATCCGGATAAAATGATTCATTTATAAGAAAGAAAGAAATAATTTATTTGCTAGGAAAGCGATACACATTTTTTATGACATTATATATATTGTACGACGTATTTCCTACAAATGAGGTCGGCAACTCAGCTTCATGCTGTATTGGAGTTTCCTCCACCACAGCGCTGATTTTCAGTGCCGACCCCGCCTCATTTATTTTAAAAATATTTGACCCAACACCACAGCATATGAAACATAAGACAAACACGCGCACACAGAATAAAAGAATCATTATCCTATATAGTAATAAAAAATAAATAAAAATAATAGAAAATGTAAACAGAGCTACAATAATTAAATACCAACTAGTACGGTAAACAATAATAATCTTATTACTATTAATTGAAACAAATAAATTAAATAAATAAAAACAGAAAGAAATCATTTCAATGGAAATCAAATCAAATCCTTAAAATCCTTAGGAAATTTGATTTGCCTTTCTTACAAATGAGTTTTACAGAAAAGTATACTCATCATTAATTACCAAAAGAAGTCAAAAACACCATATCTAAATTTTTTAAACGTATCTAAGGTCCTCTTTCTGTGATTGTAGTAAATATTTTTTCTAATGAAATTTAATGTGATGAAATGTGAAAATTTTGAAACAATTTGAAATATTATATATAATGACCAGTCATTATATATATATATATATATATATATATATATATATATATATATATATATATATATATATATATATATATATTAGCTATTTAATCACTATATATACTAAGTCGTGGTAGCGTGATGGCTAGCGCACTCGTCCTAATCTTAAAGCGCGCGGGTTCGATCCTGGCTGGAACGCATGCACCACTTAGGCAGTTTTCTGACCTAATGTGCATCTTGTTACAATTATCACATGCTAACAATGGTGAAGGAAATTATCGTGACCCCCCCCCCCCTGCCAATACGCCTTAGACAAGTCTGGCAGGTATACTGTCTATTCCCCTGTATATACTAGTCGTTACCTGCAACTTTTAACTTTAATAGTAGCCTAAGTTACTCCTTATCATATCGGCTACCTACCTGTGAAAGTTCCGTAAAAATCGGTCCAGCCGTTTCATAGATTAGCCGGAACAAACAGTCACACTGTACAGACAATATTTGATATATGTACCGTATATACTCTAATATGCATTTAGTAAAAAGCTGATACATTTACAAACACTTCAAACTGACATTACATATGGTTAGTTTATCAGTTATAAAGAAATTGGGTTAAGAAACTAATAATGTTCTTATCAACGTTAGAAAATACATAATTCTTTCAATAAAATAATATCCACTATCGCCATGAGGTCTAGAATAGCGTCAACACTATTGAATGCTGAACACATTTAATGCGTCAGAAAAGACAAAAAGCATAATATTTGCTCACGTCCTATGTCCATTCAGTGTTCATACAAATCAAACTGTTCTTACTCTTTTGTGTGAATGTGTACCATGTAAATAAAATTAATTGTAATTCTTTAACAAAAAAATATTCTTTGATATGTTTTATTTCTCGACAGCTATTTATTAGTTTCGCGGGAATTTTAAGTGGTTTTTATTTAAATTATATATATTTCTTAACAGATTGTCAATGTCGAAATTATGTATGTGATATCTCTTTTCGGGCTACCAGAAGAACACCCCCATTTGGCGTCAGTCAAAAACTAACGAATTCACTGAGCCTTACCCATACTACGATTTTAATTTGTTAATAATTAAAATCATTATAACTTTTTGATCAAACCCGTTAATAATTCTCAAATTGAGCTAGCAACTAGTGTTGGGCAGTACATGATTTTAAAATGAGTTTCCAAGAGTAACATGACAGTTTGTACTGCACCAGTACAATGTACCACTTCAAATGAGGCGAGGACATTAATTGTACTAATAATTCGGACCAGGAGGTTTCGAAAATGCAATTTTTATATTTTTTGTCTGTCTTTCTGTCAAAGACTCTCGTGAAAACTAATGAACGGATTTAATTGAAACTCGAGCTAGAGTTAGTTTATACCTCGAGGCGTAAACTAGGATACTTTTCATCCCGATAAATCATATAGTTTCCATTCCACAGGCTGAAAATCAAGAAAAATTGAAATCGCATTCAGCTATGGATGATTTGATAAAAGAGCATCTTCGATTTAAATTATTTGTCTAACTTAGCTCCTAGCATTAAGTAATAACTTAGTAATTAAAATAATAATACATTTATTATTATTTTAATTAAATTCAAACAGTTTTTATTTCTTTTATAAAAACCTTTACCTTCCCCCCCCCCCCCACATTTTGATACAGAGCCCGTCTAAGGCAAGCTACTGATTATGGCGCCATTGGTCGACCATTTTGATGATATTGTAATTACAGAATTGGTGTGGTCGGTGGCCCGTTTACGCCCAGAATAAGATGTAGAAACCCGCGGCATATATGATAAAATCTATGTATAACTAGTTTTCCAAATAGCGAAACTCCGTATATCGTAATAACAAATGCTAAAATTAATAAATATTTATGCTAATAACAACTCGATAACTTCACGCTTCACGCAACTGAATAGAAACGGGTCTATAGACATTCCTTCGCTTCTAAAATGGCGGATTGTTTCTGACGACCTTGGCGATCGATATGAACTCCAATTTGAAATGTCATGCCAATAAAAAAAACTCATCGATGTAGACTAGTATTTAGTTATATTATTAGAATCTGTGGTCATCTGTCCATAATATATAAACGCGAAAGTGATTTTTATACATTAAAATATGTTTGTCCATTCTTTATAGCCTTGAGAATAGAATGATTATTCTAAATATTTTGGTGTACCATATACAAAGGAGGGATATTAGGGATGACTCAGTGACCCAGTAACAAACGTTTTATCCGTGCAGGAACGGAGAAAGAATACAATTTCCAGCGGCCGTCCGCGGCAGCAGCGGCCTGTCGTAAGAGGCGACAAAACAACCCAGAGCCAGGCAGGGTATTTGCCCGACTGGATGGCTACTACCCCTGGTCTAGAGTATGCCGCCATAACAACCTTGATTTGTGTTCCGGCATTAGTGACCAGGTTCCAGTCTCCCTTAAGAGAGCAGCAGCGTATTTGTAGCACCTTTGGTGTTGCAAATGTCCATAGGCGATGGTAACCATTTTCATCAATTGAGCCGTCTGCTTGTCTGCTGAATCTGCACGGGTTGATGAAAAAATATATAAAAACGTAACTGTGAAAAGCTTCAAAACATCTATATAGAGAGAGAGAGAGAGAGAGAATCGAGTAGAAATAATTTTTTTTTTGTTTTATAATTTACTAGGATTCGCCCGTGACTTTGTCCATATTGGACTGCTAGCAAATCATATTTGAATAAGCCCATTTTTATGCACCCTGACTATTTTAAACTATCTTCCGGAAAAATCCCGCGGGATTCCCAGTACGCGAAGTTTCTTTCTTTAAACTTAGACAAAACTAAAGTGTGGTGTACTGTGCTAGCTTAATAAAGAAAACATGAACAAAGTATCTTCCCCTTAATAGAGACAATAAGAAAAGTGCTAATATTACTTATTAGTCATTTTAGATTAGATGGTAATATTAATGTGGTATTTTTAAATACAACATTTATGAGAAAAAAACTTTAAACTGTGTCGGAATAAGCTAATATGTATGTGTCCTAATAACTTGAACTGGAGATGTAAAGTAGCACAGATTTCATGACAGAGAATTTGATATTGTTCGGAATCAGAATGTTTTTGTAACCTGACCATTTTAAACCGCTCCCAAGACAAATCCCGGGATAAAAAGTAGGACAGAGTTTAAGTCTAAGAATTAGCTGTCGATCAGCGTAAACCGCATCGAAATCGGCCCAGTAGTTTTTACGCGAATCCCGACTAAACAGACAAACACAAAAAGTCTAAAAAACAAAAGACTACACTTTACAATTTTATAATATTATCTATCTATCTATCTATATATATATATATATATATATATATATATATATATATATATATATATATATATATATATATATATATATATATACGTTACGAATTGACGTTTTTTGGTCTCACAAAAAAAACAAGAACGAATGAACCGATTTGCCTGATTTTGATTTTGAAATATTTGTAGAAGTCCAAGGAACGTTTATAAAAGGTATGAAAATGAATCATAGAAATGTATGTACGCGCATAACTTGAGAACGACTCTTAACGATTTTGATGAATTTTTTTGTGTATTTTACTGGGTCCCGGGATTATTAAGATTCATAATTGGAACCGGTAGGTGGCGCTGAGATCGGGTCCTATATTTTTATTTTTTCATGGCAGGACAACGTCTGCCGGGACCTCTAGTAGACAATAAAATAGGAGTACATTATTGGATTCAGTTTTATTTCCGAAGTGGGTTTCGTCCCTTTCGAGTAAAGGCACAAAAACATAATATTACTGATAGTCAATACGCACTACTCAATGCGCAAAGCGATCCCCACTGTTCTGCTGACCGCTCAAGACCCTTACCGGAAACTCATGGAATTAAACCATATCGCGCATCTTATGTTTCAATGTACGTCACAACATTAAAATTCAGGTCGTGATCCCTGTCTTGAATAACCGAGAAAGGTCAGTTGCGTATTGTCGAATGCTTCAATGCACCCGATACTTAGTTGAATGCATAAACTTATATTCATGTATCTCTAATAGCCGGTTAAGCGCGTGTTGCTATTTGGCTAAAAATATGATAATAAAGGGCGTTAAGTGACAAATTTAGGAATAAACGATAATTAAAAAAAAACTACAAAATTATTTTTTAAAGCCCTAAAAAGAATAATGCGGATTTTATTTTTCAATTAGGATTCCCTATCAATGCAGTCCCTCAGATCATATAGCCGTAATCCGTGCAACGTCTTCTATTGCCTTACTTACTCATTACACACTGAACAACATGAGTTCAGCAGATAGGCAGACGACCCACCCGATGGAAACCGGCTGTCATCGCCTATGGAACGAATGTGGCCACTAATGCCGGCACGTAACAAAGTTGTTATGGCAGCATACTCTAAACCAGGGGTGGTAGCCATAACAACCTTGAGTTGTGTTCCGGCATTAGTGACCAGGTTCCAGTCTCTCTAAAGAGAGCAGCAGCGCATTTGTAGCACCTTTGGTGTTGCAAATGTTCATAGGCGACGGTAACCGCTTTCCATCAAGTGGGCCGTCTGCCTGTCTGCTGAACTCCTGCATTAAAAATAAAAAAAGGCCGGCCGATCGCAGGAAATTGTATTCTTTCTCCATTCCTACACCGTAAAAGCACCTACAAGTCAAAGCAAGCAATGTGAATTTTCTAACAGTTGTAAGGTAATAGAATGAATGGTAAAATATGAAACCCGGCGGCATTAAACAATCGGAAGCCGCACCAAATGGCCGGCCATTATGAAACACCGTAAAAGTGTCAATGTCAGGGCTGCGAGTGGTGCGCGCGCGCAGCGGCCTCGCGAAGGCGGCCGATTCCATTAAAATACGAAACTTCTTTGTTTTTCCTCAACTCGATTTGAAATCAAATCGAGTTGAGGTCGAATGCGCAATCGTAACAAATCGCTACGAACGCGAGAAAATTATGTCTATTTACAATTTCGTGTTGTTAACATTAAATGTCGACAGTTTGTCGATAAAATTTTACCTGACATTTTATATCATCTATATTAATACAACACAGCAAAAACTTTGTACCCATTTTTACGACAATTGCTCGGACGGAGGAGTATGAAATTTCACACACTTATAGTTTATATAGAGAAGGAGTGCAGAAGTTTTTAGAAATTATGCATAGAAAATACATTAAATCAATAAAAAAACATTACACACACTACCATGTATTTGACAGACACACGCATATATACTCTTTTGTTTACTGTTAAAGTCAAATTAACAGTGTAGCCTTGGCGAAATCTGTGATTATAGATGTCTTTGACAACAGAATCTTAATAATGTTCAAACTTATAATTTAAATTAATTATTATGGTGGAATTTCGACCACGGTCGACCACTAGTATACTTAACTAAAACTTGCAAGTAAAACTAATGGTTTTTTCCTGTATCTTACCAACCGTTAATTTGCTTTACTATCGATTAAAATTTGATACAAGCTCCATACAACTAATGTCAAAATTCCACCGAAGTAAGGCAAATGAATGAATAGTAAAATATAAGAGTCGGCTATAAATCTACACATCCAGAAGTAAATGTCAAAAATATATATCTTGTACAGATAAATTAGCTTCGAGACGTTTTAGTGTTTTTAGCAGTATTTGTATATTTACAAGATTTCTAAACTTGAAGTTTAGTATTGATAATTACGTTTAATATTTATTATTTTAATATCGTTTAATATAAGTAAATTCAAAAGTTCTAAGTATTCAAGAAAGTTCAGAAAACAAACAATAGTACCTAAATGACATTTGACAATTGACGCACTATGGAATACTTGCCGTAAATATTTATAATTATAATATAAATTACATACTATTAAATACAATGTAAGAAAACTTAACTTATTTGTATTCTACCCATAGTCCCTCAAGACTATAAGTAGAATACTGAGCCCAGATCACCGTCTTCTATGGGTAAGGTGCCCAGAAGGCTGGCTACGTTTCCTCGCTGGATCGCCATACTGATCCGTTGGCCGAGGTAGGCACCAGCCCTCTGATCACCTATATCACCGTTTAATATTATTAGTTTCCTATTAAGTACGCGTCTATAAAAATATATAAATGTATTAGTTATTTATTTATGTTCTGACACTATTACAAACGCAAAAATGTCTCGAAGCTAATTTAGCTGTATATAGTCTAAATACTAAATCAAAAATAATGTTACTTGCTTAATTTAAGAAAATTCTTTTCATTGTCTTTTTTTCTGTTATATTTTTTTCTATATTGATTGAATGTCAAAAAAATTAATATCAATATGAAAGAAGTCGAAGAAGCTTATATTTCAATTTAAGCCTCAAAAATCTATGTTTATAAATTCAGAGAAATTTTATATAACATAAAATAAGCAAAAATACATGAATGTACATACAAGGTTATTTGAATATGAACATTGCTTACAGGATTGATTGAATAAATACGGTGTAGCTTCTATCGACAAATTTACATCGATGTTTTATCATCCGTAACTTTAATTTAAAAGAATACTTGCTAACTGTTTTTGTGTACAGTCGTAGAAATCAGCTGTTCATTCACAAGGTCGTCTGTTGCGTATTGATATTTTTTATTAGAGTGAATTATGTACAAATGGCATCTTATAACAATTCATGCCTTAATGCTGTTGCAATTGTGCATTTGACAAACAAAGGTGTATTTTTGTATACAATTCATTGCAAATATACGGTCTTTATGGTTATTTATAGACGCAGTCATTTTGTGTTGTGATTAGCATTCAAGGTATTTCACTTTGTAGCAAAGAAATGTATGGTTTATGTGAAATCGACATGGGGATTCAGGTGTGAGATGATCTTACCTGGTTAAGTGTTTTTCAAAAAAAAGAAGAAACCTTTTCCCATATCACGAATAGTCATTATTTTAGACCTCATAGATAGCATTTGTAGTGTCACGTACGTCTAAGCTGTCCTTAATGCATCCTACTTTGGCATCGCCATGTGTAAAATGCATGTCTCTTTCATTTTATCAATGGACCTAGATTAATCGCCTTGGTGGATATTATTATATATGAACTCTCTGTACACGGTTATTATTTTTCATTGCTTGAGAAACAATTCCCGACGTTATACATATTTCTTGTTCAAAATTATATCGTTTCACTAATCAAGTTTATCATAATACGACTAGAATCGTTATTAAAGTAACTAAATTAAAATGTTTAATAACTTGACATGATTCTTATTCATTTTAACAATGATTGCTATCGAATATTAAATAGATATAATCTAATTTAACCCGAGTGCCTTCAATGTTCCAAATGTCATGATTAATAATTAATAAGTTGATCTGAATATAATAATGACACTGAGAGTGACCTAGTAAATCATTCTCATTTCAACTGGATTCAATTTTACCTTCAGGTGAAGACTCGGGGTTAGCTACAACAACTTATTAGCAACATAATGGAGTGATTTACATGTAACTAATGATGATGTGTAATATATGTGTTAAACCGTAAAGTTCTCTGATTATAACAATGTGACCAGTTGCTGTTCTTTTATTACCATAAACCCTTCTGAGTTGTTGGAAGTATTACATTTGTTTTTCTCAAGAACTGAATTGTTTGTGACTAATAAAATATCATCCGTAAATAAATATATCAAATCCATAAAAAACAGAACGTATATTTTGAAAAAATCAGATATTTCACTTGTGCCTAGGCCATGATGACCACTCAAAATTCGTACTCTGGTTTACATAATAGTCATTATTTAAGTTCATATTCGCGGTAGCTTAGTGGATAATGCCCTGGTGTCGTAAAGAAATGAGATTCGTTGAAATCCTGAAAAATAGAGTATACATCGCATACATGGCAGTTTTTGTGCCTTTATTGGTTGGTTATAATTATATTATTAAGAAGTGTTGATAGTGAAGTTAACATAGAGAAATTAATTCCGCACATCTAGATTAACAACGTGTAAAGTACCCCCAATTCACCGCTTGGAGCTTTATGTATATATCGCCCTTTCCCCGGAAATAAAAAGCCTAGACTTGTGAGCTGAATTATTTATGTAAAAAAAAAATTAAACTTATAGCTTGGCTATAAAAATTATAGTATTTATTTGCAGTGAGGTTTGATCTTTCTTGCTCACAGAATTGATATTAAAAGGAATTTGGCATTGTTTTCAGGGTTAACGAAATCGATTTAAATGGAATTTAAAAAGTAGCAAGAACTTGTTTCTTTAATTAATACAATTTATAAATTATATCACGAAAAAAACTACGTCAATTAATCACTTAATTCGATTACATGATTAAAGTCATATCGATATTTTATTCGATAATTCCGTTTTGTAACACGCGATCGTGCTGTCGATATTTCATGTCACTTCCCTAAAACTAGAGATGTTATTGTTGAATGGAAATATTATTTATTTCCTGAATTTGGCGATCCTTTTACTGGTTATTATTATAATTTTGTTAGCTTTTCTAATTGTTTTGTCTGGGGTTGATTAAGGTAATCCATCTGACCAGGATGTTTTTATACATATTATAAAATAATAATAAACAGGTTCCTTCTGTATATTTTATATGACATTTTGGGTTGTAGTTGTTTGGGTGGATTTTGTATTGGACTCATATAAATTTCTTCATTAAAAATATGTAAATTAATAATAGCTACAAATATGTTTACTTTATTATTTTTTTAAACTGGTATACATGTTTAATTAATTAAATCGTTGAATTGGACTTAAGTTCGTCTTTTTTATTATGTGGAGCAATAATTTTCGGATTCCGACGCATTTTATTACTTATTTGTTATTATACATATTTATTGTATATTACATCTTTATAACTTTATATGTGAATTTTTGAGTTTACATAGAATAAAGGCTTAATTCTACGCGATTTGTGTAATTTTGACGAATGGTCAAGTTTAGACAATAATAAAAAATACTTTTTTTTATTACATGAGTTCAGCAGACAGACAGACGGCCCACATGATGGAAAGCGGTTACCATCGCCTATGGACATTTGCAACACCAAAGATACTACAAATGCGCTGCTGCTCTCTTAAGGGAGACTGGAACCTGGCCACTAATGTCGGAACACAACTCGTGGTTGTTATTGCGGCATACTCTAAACCAGGGGTGGTAGCCATCCAGTCGGGCAAACACACTACCACCTGGCTATGGGTTGTTTTGTCGCCTCTTACGACAGGCCGCCCGGCCGCAGGAAATTGTATTCTTTTTCCGTTCCTGTAAGGATGGAAACATTTTAAACATTATAAAATTCATAAAAAATTCTCTAACTTTTAAGTAGAAGAGTCCTTCTCAAAGCACCTTTTTATTGTTACAAATGTAATGCGCTCAATACGTTTTTTGGTAATTTGTTTTCGCTTTTTCCATACAGATACGTTTATCGTATTGAAATATGGCAAATGTCATCTCGTGTGTCATCGCCATAAATAAGCAAGTTGAGACGATAAGCGTGCTCAACTTGCCGTTATTTATTTTGACAAATTTGCGTGTTCAATTATTTTTTCTGAGTTTATCTCGGTTATTATTTATTTTGATTTGCAATCTGAGGGGACTTAAGCAACCATTTTCAGGGTGAAGGGAAAACACCGTGATGACACCTGCACATCGAGATAGTATTCGTATGTACACTGTCCATTGCTTTAAATTGGTACGCCCGACCCTAGCAGTGGGTAGCTTATGGGATGTTATTATACTATAAATATTATAAACGTGAAAGTTTGTAAGAATGTATGGATGTATGTATGTTACTCTTTCACGCAAATTCTACTGAATGGATTTTGATGAAACTTTACAATATATAGTTTACACATCAGAATAACACGTAAGTTATAATTTATAAAGATGTGAGGGCTTCATAAAAAATGGGCGGGCGTACAAACAAAAGTGCAGTTTTACACAAGGAACAAAATTATGAATAAAACAAAAGTAGTTGATTATATAAGGCTGAAATTTGGAATAGCCGTCTATTTAGGCACACTTACATACTGGTAAGACATTCTAAATTGTAACATGCATAGATTTAGGTAAACAACAACGAAATGGCATTTTATCTTATACGCCCTTTTGTTATGAAGCCCTCGATATAGTGTGAATTATTTAAAATATAACGAATTTCCATCACCAAGCGGATAAGACCGCGGGGCGCAGCTAGTTGTTTATAATTGTCAGGGTTTTTGGTTTTCATTTCCAAGACAACATGACGTCAAATGACGTACATATTATGTATCTTTCTGTCTGTCACAGCTGATTGGTGTTTTTATTACATAGTAAACATGTAATAAATGTTGTTTCCACTTGTTTTCCACGATTTTAATTATGTTCCATTAACAAGTTTTTTTTGTCAATATGTCATTATCTCATCAAAATAGAGCATCGTCCATTTTAAGGACACAAACAGGAAGTAGTAATGGAACAGGACCCCGAGATCAAGTATAACTGGTATATTGAATTAAGATAACAATGTTGAGCCGGACCTGCGCGAGCGCACATAACAAACGGCCGCACCGCCATTGTACTCGCGTTACTATGTTGCCTATTTATTTTAACGATAATCGAATTACCAGTAACGAGTCGGTTGTTCCTTTTACTTTTTCATCGTTGCTGTAGCAACAGTGTTATATTTAATCTATGAAATGACAAACTTCAATGTCTAAAATGTCATTATAATTAGACAACTGACAGATGCATTGAAACATCATACAGAGTGTTCCATTAGTAGCTCACAACGCCCAAAATGCTCAGTTAGTCGTTCCGCAAGGTGACCGCGGTCGTTGTGGTCGTAGCGAAAACGTCACTAATGACGTCATCATTTTCGATCACACAACGCTCACAACGACTCGTGTCAAGAGGTGGGTCGAATAACCTTTCCACTTAGGTTTACGATTGTAATGCCGGCAAGCAAGTGGAACGGGAAAAATCGCGGTCGTGAATGTGGTCGTTGTGAGTTCCTCATGGAACGTAGCCTTACTTGCCTTCTAATTGAGATCACTGAATACAAACGTTACTTTAATAATAAATTAATTAAGAATAAAATATACCACAATAAATAGTAAAAAGGAGACAATTACTTAAAATTTTCAGGAGGCGAAAGATACGACTGTTGATGTTAGGATGTTTTAATTTCTTGTTATTAAGATATGAATGGTAGAATACATATTATTGAAACTGAATTTTCGATGTCAATTTATACAGTTATACTAACTTTTACAAGAATAAACAATACTTTTTTACAAGAAAATTGTAATTATTAAAAACTACAAGACTAGTTAGAGAACGAACTTTTAATATGTTTGTTAATTCGAACTTTATTTTACTGCAAGCAAGTCTCTGTTTGGCATCAATCGAAGTCTTAGAGCTATAAGAATTCGGCTACGTCTTGGATTATTGTAAAATTATCCTGAAACTTGTTCAATATTCACGAATAGACGACTCTAAATTTAAAAATCGTGTGAAGTCATTTTTCTTTATTTATTTTAGTAAGGTAAGGTAAGGTAAGTCAAATAACAACATAAGTTAACAACATAAATAAAAGTATTGCTAATTACAAGCCTTAGCATATAGACTTGCTCAGATTAATTAATGAAGATTTGTGTGTGTGAGATTGAAAAAATATGAAATGAAAGGTGAGATTAAACGATTGAAAAGAGAATTTGGATTTGAAGTTGAATACATATTGGAAATACACAGTTTGGAAAAACTAGTTTTCTTTGAAAAATTCTTTGTTCATTATATTTGTAAAGGTGTTGGGTTTAGTTATAAAGATATCAATGTTAAATTTTAGTGCTAGATCATTAAACTGTGAGGCGCTGCGGAGAAAGAAAGAATTTTGCCTATAGTTGGTAGATGCAAAAGGTACATACAGCAACTGTCTCTGCCTAATGCCCAATTGTTAATAAGAAAAAAATAGATAATATTTTATACGTCGTTTAATGCGGTTATAGGGTTTCCTCACGTACCAATATGAATAATAAATCCAGGCTCCCTACCTCACTTCAATTCTAAGTAAGATATACGAGGTGATGTCAGTTTATTGTGAATCCATTTATCGTCGCCTAATGGTTCATCCACACCGCAGTTGATTTGTGGCGCAACATAATGCAACACGACAACTTATGACATTCTTTAACTTTTGCAACTTGTTGCTTTGTGGAGTGTTGTCTATTGCGTCATTTCCAACAATAATATAAATAAAACAAAATATAACAAAGAGTAACTTTCAGCAACAAGCGATTGACACGGCATATGTTCACAATCTTTAGCAGGCAACGCATTTATATCTCTCCCTATAGAAAATTACGTGTCTAATAAAATGGTAGATACAGAAGTGAAAATTTTAACACGGTATGTTTTCTAAAAATAATTCTAAGAATTATTTTGACGTATTTTGCAGAAAATGTTACATGTTCACTGTTTTCTAAAGTTAGGCACTTTTCCTTAGCACGGCAATATACTAACAACAAATAACTTTAATTTGTTGTGGGATGTTGCCTAGTGACACGAGAAAAAGATACGCCACAAAAATAACCGAGGTGTGGATGCACCTTAAGACAGTGTTCACTTATTTATTCTAACGGAGCATTCATTCTGCCGGAAAGATGTGCTTTTATTTAATCGATCAGATTTAAGATTATATTGATTGATTCAACAAGGTCGCAGCAGATAAAAATAGGATATGTTTTATACTACGTCTGCTAATTACACGATATGCTTTATTTATATTATTACAAGTTGCGGGACTTGAATTAGACTGCCGTTGGAATTATTATAAAGTTTATTAGAACTATACAAACACGTACAACACAGATACAAATATAACCGAACACAATAAATCCAAACGTAATGCAGAAGGTCGTAATTCAATAAAACGCGCAAAGTCCGTCAATAATAGATTACCAAATGTACACACGTGTCGCCTTGAACGTGGTTCTCGATCGACTGTCTCCCCTTCCATCAAGTAATCGTTTTATACTGCACAAATGCAATGTCCCTGTATCTAAGTTCGCTTAACCCGCCACACCTGGCTAATGACTTGACCGCAAACTACCATAAAAGAGTACAATAAACAATGGGCTGTTTTCTAATCACAAATTTTAAACACAAAGTAAACAAAACAAGGCGATCATAAAAGAGTTACAGTTAGTCTAAATGCCGGCAGGTAATAAAATGTGTTTTGTTTCAGATATGCAGGTGGATTTTGTTTTTATCGGGACCTGAGTTGTAACAATTTTATACTAGCTGTCTCCCGTCTGCGTGATTTTCAAAACGTGGTTATGTAAATCACAATTCTTAAAACAATACTTATAAATCTCCTGACCCCTAGCAACGACCTACGTCGTCGTCAACTATGCATGTATATAGTACATTAAAAATATTCAGAATCGATGAAGGTTATGTTTGAGTGATAAATAAACATAACAACGGGTGTGTGTTTACTCAGACGTATATCAATACATGCATGATCATTAAAATCTTTGTTTTTTATGTATGACAACGAGTACATGCTCGATTTTGCAGATTTTTTAATACTTGTGCCCATATTAACCATCTATAGGCGTTGTCTTCACTTAATTAAAGTAAGAAGTGAATCATTTGATGTATTGATAGGTATTATTGGGGCAGTAGATAGTTTAATTGAAATCAAGTGCAACCTTTCGGAGGCTATTCGAGACAAAGTTCCAGGCAGACTGACAGAGAAAGGTTCAAAAACGGCAATTTATTATCAAACATCAATTAAATTGAAATTTTCACGTTTTTTTAATATCACAGACACTTTAATTGTATTTATTGGCAGATATAGATTTATAATTTAATCAGTTTCAAATTGATATGTATTAATCATTCGAATTATTAAATAGAGGCAGGTACAATACCAGTTAAAATTTAATGTAAACTCTGGAGTCATGGTTTAAGGGCCGCAGCCACGGTGCTATGGTCGCGCAATGCAATAAAATAATTTAAGAAAGATTCCGATTTACTAATATTAGCATGGAAATCTTCCATAGTATTAGTTGATAGAATATAATGTAACATTTACATTTAAATACTCGATAAAGACAGCATAACAACGTGACTAGGCTGATCTGTTAGATTAGTTTCATTTATTTTTGCCGAGTCATTTTGTTATTGGAAAATGGCATACTTTATTTATGCACTATATAATAAAAGGTGACATAAGGGTAGAATAATAAATTTCGCAAAAATTATGCAATGTATTGAAACCAAATTGTTTACTCTGTACATTGTTGTAATAAATAACTAACTCATTCAATAAAGTTTAATTTTCCTTACATTTTATTCAATTCCATAACAACAATCTAACGGAACTAAAGCTTGTTACCAAGATGACAAAAGGTACCTAGTTATTTCACAAATTAGAAACTGGCATTGTTCAAAGTCACTGTAACGTCACTAAAGTATAAAAGCCAAAATGAACCAACAATGTGTTTTGTTGAACACATTGAATTGTATTCAGTTACGAAATTACATTGTAGGGTTGTTAAATGTCTTAATACCTTTTGCTTTTTTAATCATTAATAGCTTCATAGACATCTTTTTTATTTTATTTTTTTTATTTATTCAAACAAAAAACATACATATTTTTTACATTATATGCATCTTAAAATCCGAAAGGGTTTGACAAAGATGATAAATATCTGGTTTCATAACTGTATTAACAGTATTTAATCTGTACAATAAAACGTCACTGTCAATATTGTTTGACAGCAATGACAGATGAATTATCACCTACCTCCTCGCCCCCTTCTAGGAACGAACACAGAGACAGATTAACGATTGCTAATTATAAGATTCATGTTAAAATAATATTTAAGAGCTACTAACTGTATAAATAATATTAAAATAAACATAAGAAGTAAAATAATAAAAAAAGTGTTTCAACAAACAACCAAAGACAATAAATACTTGGCGCAGCTGGTAGGATGCCTAATAGTCGGCAGTAGTTGATGTGCATTGGTCTTGTAATATTTAGAAAAAAAATGTTTTATAATTAACCGTCGCAGCGAATATTAAAATTATCATTTTGAATTAGGAAACGAGCAATCACATTGTTTATGTGTTCATACAAAATCAGTTACTGCGCAGCTTTCTGCAGCTAATCTAATTGAATTTATCAGTCTCAACCCTAGTCGATTGTCCTCATAATTACTACAAAAAGACATGCAATGTTTCCTTAATTAATGTTTTAAACAACTTTGTCTATTAAAAATGAATAACATCGTATTAAATTCATTTCAGTAAACCAAACATAAATTATAATTTCTGCAATAGTTTTTATCGTTACACAGTTACTAGCATTAATTTTCGATAAGGATAGAGAAAACAAATTATACAATATCGTCATCTATTTGCATCACGTACCTATACGCATCCCAATTCTTTGAAAATTTAGTATTAATAATGAAAAATTAAGTATTAACCTTGTTATAAATTTCTTTTTCTGATTGTTGCAGAGCGAATCGAGCTACACATCATCCGAAGAGGGTTGTGGCGGTGGCGAGCGGCATGCTGTGCTCAGTTACGAACAAGTCCGACGGCTCAACGACGTAATGGATGAAGTCGTTGCAATACATGGCCGCGGAAATTTTCCAACTCTCCATGTTCGCCTCCGCGAACTCGTTGCTGGAGTAAGGGCCCGGCTAGAAGCCTCGCAAACCGCCGGCGGGGCAGGAATCACTGTTCGCGATGTTCGCTTGAACGGCGGCGCTGCAAGCTACGTGCTAGCCGACCGCCCGCAGCCGTATTCTGATATAGACCTTATCTTCACGGCGGAGTTGCCAACGGCACGTCACTGCGATCGCGTCAAGGCAGCTGTTCTCGGTCACCTATCAACGTTAATGCCGCCAGCAACACCCCGCCGTCGTGCAACCCCTGCTGGTCTCAAAGAAGCCTACGTATCAAAAATGGTCCGGGTGAACTCAGATGGAGATCGTTGGTCATTAATATCGCTCGGCAACTCAAGAGGGCACAAGTCAGTTGAACTGAAATTCGTTGATACGATGCGGCGTCAATTCGAATTTTCTGTTGACTCCTTCCAAATCGCCCTGGACTCTCTGCTCGCGTTCCACGAATGCGCTGAACTGCCTATCGGCGAGAACTTTTACCCGACCGTCGTCGGTGAATCAGTATACGGTGACTTCGGCGAAGCCCTGCTGCATCTAGCAGAGAAATTGATAGCGACGCGGCAGCCCGAAGAGATTCGCGGTGGGGGTCTGCTTAAGTACTGCGCTCTGCTAGCTAAAGGATACAGGCCAGCTAGGCCGGACAAAATCAAAATCCTCGAACGTTATATGTGTTCGAGGTTCTTCATAGACTTCCCAGAACTGGGACAACAGCGCGCAAAACTCGAGGCTTACCTGAGGAACCACTTCGTTGGGCGCGTGGAGGAGGCCTTAAAGCATAGGTAACGCATGTTTATAGTAACTACTTCACCATGTTAAAACCTCGAGTTATTTTTTGGAATGATCGGTGGGTCAGACCTTATATGATACTTTTTGACCTCAGGTACCTGACGTTGCTGCACAGCGTGGTTCGCGAATCAACAGTGTGCCTGATGGGCCACGAGCGGCGGCAGACCCTGGCACTGATAGAGGCGCTGGCGTGCCGTGAGCTGTGCGCGCGCGCACCGATGCTGATGCCGACGCTGGCGCCGCATCCGTATCTGGTGTGCGTGTGCGCAGCCTGCACCGGCTGCGCGCCGGCCGCATACCCCGCATGCCAGGCGTGCGCGCAGTGCGCGGCGTGCGGGTACGCGCCCGCGCCGCAGCCGCAGCCATGCTGCGACTGCTGCCGGCCCGCGCTCTGCCCGGCGTGACCTCCCCGCGCCGAGCAAGCCACATTTCAATTAGTGCCAAATGTATATAATACGGATAAAATATATGTATGTATATGCGTGGTCCGGGGCGAGTGCCTCCTCCCGGCCGCCTGAGCCGGCGGCGGCGGGCCTCTGTCAATTCGATGTTGCTCATGTGCTCATCTGAATCAATTTGCCCGTCAATTGCGACCCCCGCCCGTCGAGAGCGATCCGCTGCCCGAATATATTGTGCACCGGTATATAAATTTTGCTAATTACATCAACTAGTACCGTGGTGGCCGTACTGTTTGTCAACTGGAGCCGCAGCCGCGTTGGTGCGGTCGCCATATTGTGGCTGGGGCTCGGTGGGTCGGCGTGTGAAATAATTTCTAGTCGTACTCCTTTCGTGTTGATGTATTAATATGTTAGCAGTACGAAAATTATTCCGCGTGGTCGGGTCGGACGCGACGACGCGACTCCGAGTCGGCGGTCTGCCTAAAAAAAAGACTAGTTAGTTATTTTTAAGCTTTTACGTATAGAAAACTCCATTATAGTAGAGGCATGTCTCTCGCGATCGGAAACAATGAAGGTTGGGTTCGCTGATTAACTGGGAGAAAATTATGTTTATCGAGAATTCAGTTCTATTGTACGAAGAACGCTAATTAATGAATTCATGTTTCTGTAATAACAATTTATAACAATTTATAAAAAGTAAGAAGCCTTGTGAGATGACCTTTCAGACGTTTTATCATCCGTTCTTTTCATCCGATCACGTGCACAACGATGGGCGAAGTCTTACAGTGAGATACACTATTTTACTAGACACAGTCACGGTATGAAAAGGTTCGACACCTTAAAATCGATTTTTGCTTGCGCGAGTATAAGAAACAGTACTCCCAACATTTTAATAAATGTCACGTTAAAAAAAAAGTAAGTTGAAAAAAGAAAATTGTAATGTTGACAATGACAGATACTGAGATTAACAATAAGCAACAAAGTGGTTATAATCACTACGCTTATCGTAAATATTATTATTACCAATAAAAAGGTTTTACATCTCTTAACAATCTTCTTAGGCAAGATAGAAACTCAAACAACTTTGTTCTTAGTTTTTTTTTTTAACTATATTATAACTATAAACTTGTATAGTGTAGGAAGCTTAACTTATATTCTATGCTACCTATAATCCCTTAAGACTGTAAGTAGAATACTGAGCTTAGGTCATCCAAGCCAATGGGTAAGGTTCCTAGGAGGCTGGCTAAGTTACCTCCCTGGATCTTAGCAATTTTAAACTTTTTTTATCAAACAGTTAAACATCATTTTCTGTGGAATAGTATGTTCTGTGACTTACTTTCAAAAGGTAACGTGTGCTCGCGCTTATATGACCTTAAATGAATCAATTAGAAAATTGACGAACCTTTTCATTTCACGACTGTATATATTGTCAATGTCAAAATTTCTATACACTTGGTTCCGTCATCGCTCTAGTATTGTATACGGCTTGGCGTAACTAACAAATTAAGATACATAAAATATAAAACAAAAAAATATATAAATAAAAACTACAAAAATATGTCTTCTAAGGTGTGTACAATATTAAAGCACGCTTTTAAAAAATAAATAAGTAAGTAATAAAACTGATGTATAATATAAATATTGTAAGAAAATATACAATTAAAGACGTCAGATTAGTAACAGAGTACTTATGATTTATTTTTACTTAACGACTTTCATCAAAACTTAGGTTACAGATATATAAATATCATTTCTCTTATTAAAAACGAAGTATCTCTTAAGACACTTGAATTACCTCCTCATATCGATTTCAAAGAATTATTATCTATGGCATTATGTTGACTACCTATAGCAAATCTATCACAGAAGAAACTCAAGTGACTTATCAGCCGTTCTAATTGTTGAGGCTGATTCTGGCTTTATGCTCTAATCGTGCTAAGTCAAATATGGACAAAGAAGTTATTGACACTTCAGAAATTCACATTTCTATTTTTTCGTATTTAATTTTTTTTAATTGGGATATGGTGGTATTATTTAAAATCATTAAATACACAAATTTCTTAATTATGTTATTTAAAATTGGAACACCCGATGTTCTATATTCAAATCATATAAGTTTTAATAATCTATTTACTTTTTGCAGTTGTTTGTAGTTGTTGCATTACCATAAATTCTTAAATACCTATGCAGTATTTTTTTTTAATTTTGTAGTGACACTACAATAAAGTATATTTCCCACTCAATTTATAGAAAATATCAGGAACGTAAAAAATGACGCCCATAAATTACAACGAAATGCCATCGATATAATTCGGATATATATGAATTTTCCTAAAAGTATATAAATAATACACTTGGCAGAAGTAGTATATAAATACGAAATGTAGATGTTATGGAAAAATGTGATTTAATTGTTGTATAATTAACATGTTATCGATGAATATTATATTATATACCTACTTACATTACGTACTAGTTAAAATTCAATAGAGAGATACTTATATCGTTGTATATTAATGAGATAGTTATTAAAATGTTGTAAACGGTGTCCGGCCAAAATGTGCATGTCTTGTATTTTGCCAATGCATATTCAAAATATTATAATATTACGTATACAAATATTAAATAATGCATGAAATATCTCTGTAGGGCATGAGATTTGTTAGTATATTTTTGAATAGAACTTATTGTAGCCGAAGTAATCAAGTACAATCAGCTTTTAGATTTAACATTTATATCTTCGGATGAATCTAACGAGTTTACGAACGAATTTTTCAAATTTGCTCACTATCGAACCAAAATTGAGATCTCATTTTTACTCTCGAAAATGTATAGGGACCTTTTGTTCGTATTATGTTCGTTTGCGGAGTGATATTTTCAAAAGTCACATTTTGTGTCGTCATCAAATGTGCACAGATAAACCACAGAACAATAATTAAAGCTATAGAAATCGTGCTAAAATCATAGCTGAGGAACAGCTCTCTTATTCATATAAAGTAATATAGTATACATACATGAGAGGGACAAGAAACGTTGTAGGTTTCTGTTGCTTTAAACGAGTCACAAGTATAAATTAACTTCTTCAAACTTATAAAATTCCATGATATTTGTAAGTAAGACCAAATGAATAATGTTTGTTCTTTGTCTTGCTTCAATCTAGTGAGAATCTTGTAAATTACGAATGTACGACTGTATGAGTGTATAGACGTCCCTTTCCAACAAGCTTTTAACACTATATTTTGTAGCTATTTTAATACGGTTTCTAAGTTTTAGTTGTTATTCTTTTCAATAAACTGAGAGCCGTAGAGTTGTGAAACTCTCATTAGTTTATGGTTGATGAATGAAGTTTTAGTATTCGGTCTTGTAATTTCGTTAAGAATGACATTTGAAATTTAGTTTTGTGCTCCGTTCCACTTATGAGTTGACATTTAACACGACATCAAAATTTCCAAGTCATTACCTTCTTACACATGTGCCTCTGAAATCATTGTGTATTAAATTAGGTATAAACTTAAGGTGAGGTCAAATGAATGAGTGTAACGGATCGCATAAGGACATAAAACTATAGATATAGTCTGCAGTGGGATGTACTTAGTTATATAATGAAGTACATAATATAGATAAAGAAATCTAAACTACGTATATTCGATAAACTCTAAGAGTCATTGTAAGATTAATTATCACTAGTTATTACATAGGCCCTTTTAATATTTGTATGAATGCATTAGAGGGACGCACTTTGAATCATATGATATTAAAAAAAAATAACATTGTTGATATTCTCTGGCAAACATTTGAAAATTCTGCAACGCCTTCGGTATTGAGTTGCCAATTTCATACTTAGAAAAAGCTAGTGCTTAATTAAAGCAGATTCAGGAAACAAGGTTTCGGTCTGTGATTGCATGAGTTTTTCGCAAATCTGTAAAATTGAACTGTTATCCTATAGTTTATCCTTAAAATTTATGACAGTTAATGTCGACGATAAAGTTCCCAAAATTGTAATCTACAATACGAAAGGGCCTCGTTATACCAAGACAGGAGCCTAAGTTGTGATTTGTAGTTTTTTCGACAGGTATTTTATATGTCATCTATATTGTCGTATATTTATAAATAACTGTGATTGTCGTTCTAATGTAGATGCACTTTATGCTTGAACAGACTTCTACATTGTTAAGGATTATAGCTCCAACGCTTTTAGCATCGTTTTTGCCATCAGTCAGGTCTAAAAGAAAAAAAAAATTGATTACTGTGACATCTGTTGTCATAGTGACAATCAGGAAACGATGTCAAGTATAATTAACTGTAGTTATCGATTACTAATTTACTGTTTTGTTATATAGAAAAATAAAAGCAAGTGTACACCATCTATAAAAAACCGCGTTCTATTTCACAAATTAATGACAGTTATCTCAGGAATCGGCCTAACAAGAATAGATCTCGCGTGAATCCGTTTAATGATTGTATAATTCTGCCTAGTAATTGTTATATAATTATATAAAAGAAATTTCTACTTAGCTTGTACTTCAACCAATTAAATTATAGTATACTAATTATTTAAACATAAGACGGCTATTTGCATAATTATTTACTTTATACTCCAGTTCTTTCACAATGTTCAAATGAAAATGTAAAGAAGTGTCGCCGGCTGGTTTGTTGTAGATCTTAGGAAGGTCAAAGCTATAAACGGATACAGTTTTATTAAGAGATGTTTTTGTCGGCTGGTGAATTGTTTTCAAGTTCATTTGAACATTGTAAATTACTAAAAGTACGTCCACATTTCGAAACGTATTACACGATCAGGTTGCGTTGGCAAGTAGCTGCAGCCAGGCTGTTCTTAGCCAAGAATTCTGAGTCAATTCTACAGGTTTCTTTTAGATCGAGCGGTTATCATTGCTGAAACAAATGCGTGCGTGTCACGTTAAAGCTCATTGGTCGCCGCGGCTTGACTGCATAGTGCGTCCATAGGCTTAATCCAGTCTGTCAGATCTCAGTTGCGTTAGATAATTGCTTGTCTTACTGGGACGCCTCTTTGTGACAACAACGTGACATTTTTAACAAGTGACGTAGTAATTTATTACAGAATGACATTTGATATTGACAGGATCATTCTATAATCATTGAAGTCATGATGAATGAAAACACAAAGTACATTTTATAATTTGTAGACAATGAAAATTGCTTGTAATAGCCGAAGCGCAGTTATAATTGTTGCAAATCATCGTGAAGATTTTATTTAGTCTATAGTATGTGATAATTGACAATTGCAAGTAAATGCCCAGTAGCTTCCTCTGAAATTGAATTTTTATAAAATTCTCATTGTTCTCGCAAATAGGCTTAATATTGACGTGATTCTAAAATATTGATAAATTTGAGATCCAATCTAGCTATTATTCCAATGCGACTGAGATTAGATCCTGAACTTTAAATGTGGAATTATGGTTGCTTTATTAGAAACTTTAGTCGTCTATTAGCTCTTCCGTACTTCGAATGTAACAAAACGCTTTTAAACGGTCTAATAAGTCATAAAGGTATTTACGTTTGCAAAACAAGAGAGACATTGCAATATAGTTAAGGAATTTTATTATATTATTTTTTCTAAAGTTACCATCAGTTTTCAGCTAGCCTTATTTTTTAATGTTTAATTTTAATTCTTATATTGCACTGGTCAATCGCGCTTGCGTGCTGTGGTCGGTGGTTTGATATATGTATATATTGTAAGAATAGACTTAAGGTGTAAAATGTTTTATTTTTCAAAATTCAAAACGTTTTTTGGTATACGTGATACTGCTATGCTGTCTATAGTCACAGTGCTAGAATGTTTTGGATTTCGAAGATATGGTTCTGGGACTACATTTGAACTTGAAAAGTACCAACTCGTAACTTGAACATTCAAAGCCGATTCTCTGCCTGTTGCCACGCCACTATTATGGTGTTTCTATGTTACTGTCTATTATTTTATACCATCTTATAACATGATGTCTCGTTGTTCTAGATAGATATTTGGGTGGCACGATGAGTAATTAAAACAATCACAGTGCGATAAACATGTACTCTTACAGGCCACTCAAATCAAAAGAACTTATTAGTAGCTGACAGCTGTCACAAGAGAAAAAAACAGATCAATAACAGTGTTGGCAGTATAATAAAAAAATGCAATTTACATTGGGGTTGCGAAGAAATTGGGCAGCACGACTATGCCACGTGAAAATAGTTGAACGGACTTATATGTGGTAACATTAGGGGGCAAATTTCTTGAAATTGCGAAATGCGCATTTAATGTTCTTTACTGGAGATATTACTTTTTCGTTGTTAAATGGAACTTAGCAGCCGAGAGTTATTTTAAAATGTTATTTTTTTAAGGCCATCAGTAACAGCATATTCCACATAAATCTTGAATGTATATCCTTGCCCCCTTGCCCTTCTATTTTCACGCATGTGGCCCTAGAAGCAGGCTAATATAAATGAGGCACTAATATTACTAGAATTTGCACTACAAACATGAAGTTTATATGAAATTGTAAGTAATTATAGACTAAATGAATGGTTAGTAAGACATGGAGACCCTCGGTAAATAGCAATGAAAACATGTTTCTATAGATTGAGTTTCAAGCACAAGAAACGGCGTTGTTATTAAACCAATATGACACATGAACACGTGACTGCGAACAAAATAATACCGAGAAAGTAAGATTAAAAACACACCTGATTATGTAGATTATATGATATTAACAGCGTTATTATTAAGTATACTTTTGCATTGTGTGAATGTTGATAAGTTATCAAAGATCAAATAGCAGGCGAATCAAACGTTGCTTGCCTATAGAAATTAAATTTGATAGAATTCAATTGTTTCATTATACGTATTTAATATTGCAATTTGTCGCCAACTTTCATTCAACATTTAATTTTTATCGATTTTAAGCCTTTCGAATATTGAGGATTAGCTAAAATTAGTACTTTGCTTCTTTAATTTGTTTCTTTCTGTTCTTTATTATACAAAAAATGTCACATACAAAATTTCAAAATAGTGGTGATATACAAAGGCGAGTTGAAGCCTAAAAGAAATTTCTTCCAGCAAACCAAAATAAAAAGTTACAAAAATCCTTAAATATTTGGGTGAATCTCCGTAGTACATCATTGTCTGGAATCACATTTTTGTAAAACTCGTGCTAGATCATTCAGTTTTAGTTATAATTACAATGCTATGAATAAAGCAATTGAATCTAAGAAATTCTTGCGAAGATGGACTTTAAAAACGCGGTTGCGAAGAATAACCTCCTCAGCAGATTCTCCCGTTTAAAGTATTTTGTTGGCAAACAATTCCAGGCAACTTAAAAGAAATTCTTGGCTAACCTGCCAATGTTAAAGTGTATGTTGTAGCAATAAATGCCTTTAAGATATTCATCAAATTACATTAAATTTTTATATTTCCTTTCAAACTCTGATATGATTCTACTTTCGTTTTTCCCTTTTGATTATTTATAAGGCAATTGTTTATTTGGATGACGTGATTATTAGGCCCTATGACATAAGGCAGAGAAAGCGTGTTGAATATTTAAAAGTTACGTTTTATGCATTGCAAATGACTATAAAAAGTCGCTAACACTCGAAGCATTTATTTACTTAACTAAAAAAAATGTGGGTACTTAATACAGATGTAGTTATTTCAAACAATTGATGTAAAATTTTGCGATGATTATGTTTGTTTGGATATTAACTAGATCTGTTATAGAGAAGTGAAAATAGTATTTAATTATGTTTTAATTCTGTTTTTTTTATTCTATGGAGTTATGTACGCAAGTGCCGAATTAGCGTGGTTTCAAACAACTTGGAGAGTCTAAGAGCTGTTTTGGATTATACTTATTACTTTGTCATTTACCTCATCAGATATAAACACTAGATACGGTTCATTGATTATGTACGCTACCTTCTTATCTACGTATGATAAATTGCATATAACGTCAAACTCATTAAGGCCATGAATTATTTGATTAAGTTGACATGAGTATCGAAAAACATTAGGGACGGACTCAAAAGCCACGCACGGTTATTGTGTTAATATGTCAATGTTTTCTTGTCCAGTATTATAATAATTCAATAGCGACTAATTATACCTTCAGAAGTGGTTTCCTACAAAATTACATTCAGTAAAATAGAGTACTTTTTTAAAGTAGGGAATTGAAGCTATTAAAGCTCGTCACACTCAGACTTTGTCCTGCGTAGTGACGGGACCGCGTCCCGCGTCCACAAGCGAACTCAGACCTAGCTCCTTAGAAGTGATTCACTTCCTCGGCACCTACTCGGGTTCTAAGCGTATTCTATGTCAAAAAAGGGAAGTCTGACATATATATTTTCTCAACTGTTTTGGGGTAAAATACAAACATAACAACCTTCCACTACCTAGTGAGGCAATTATAATTACTTATCAAGATTTAGTAATTTGCATCTAACACTCGATCTTTGTTTATTCAAATTTAAATAAATGAACAGTCTTGTACTCAAAAATGTTTAATATATTTAATAATTTCCTTGAGTTCGACAAGGTATTGGCGACGCTCCTGGTGTTGCACAGGTCGACCAAAAAAGCAGTTAAGAACTCGCTTTATTTATTTCGAGTGACAGTTGGCAGGAATCGAGTTGTGTAACCTTCTCCTATGCAATATAACTTAAAAAAGAATTGCAAGAACAATAAGATTTTAATGCAAAATTGTAGACTGAATTAATATAGATATAATCGCCTAATGTCTACATCAATTTCACAAACTTTATGAAACAAGAAAATGCAAATTCATAAGGCAATGCGTAACGAGCACGCGCGGTCGGTGTGTTTATTACTTTATTTGAGGTAAATCGTTTTAGCATTCCATTCTAATTACCATTCGCAATAATAATTAAAGTTGTAAACGCGCATCCAAACGGCGTTTGATACAATCACGAAGAATCTTTGCTAAATTTCATTATATAGAGTTGATTATGTAAACAAACTATTTCGAACCTTTGATTTGGTTTACGCCCGTAATTATCGTTCTAATGCCACTATCAGAGAGCTTCCTTTTATATTGTATTTAATTTCCGCCGGTTGCGTTACATCATTGTATAAATATAATTATGAAGCGAATTATTTCAGTACACATTACTTCCGATGTTGATTCAATTCCCGCTGTAATATATGAGAATGTAATCTGACAGAGTACACACATTTAGAACAGAAAATAGGAAATTATTTTTAGGTGATTTAAGAAAATATCATAGTTCAAAAAAAAATTAATGATCAGATTTTTTTATTAGTGACTATCGACCAATAAAGAACGCTCTTTAATCCTAGCACACATAGCTATGCCTTTTTGAGTACAAAAACTGAACTAAATTATTCCAGTTGTCCTAGTTAAAATTGGCTGAGAATTTTATTGCATACATCTTTCCCTCGTTTTGTGCCTAATTACTTGAAGATTTATGATCAATGATACCGATGACTAAAAATAGTCAAGCTAAGTTGCACTGAGGAACTTTTTTGAAGGTCATACATAAAATCACATACTTCCTATTCTATGTACGCTGCTCCGCAACGTGTTAACGCTGTCTTAGCAGAAGCTGCAAATAACTCCCCAGCAACACGTCTAGTTAAAAATTCTTTTACCTTTATATTAGTCTATATCAGGCCATTTTCTTAAACGACAGAAGTGTGCTATACAATTACTTTTCGAAAAATTGATACAGTAATATAATTGGAAATAGCTGTGGTGAACTAGCAGCCAACTTCTCAATGCAGAGAATGGCGAGTTAGAGTCTCCCCATTTTTTCTATGTTCCCCTAAAATTGTGACGGGCAGACGGTATAGTCCCAGATCCCTAGTTCATCTCAATACCCTGGGTACCTTTTGTTCTCTTTTATACAATAGTCTTTCACTTACCGGGGCTGGTGGTGGGTGCATTTGTATATGGTGTAGACAGGAATAATCGTCAGCCAGTGTCACGCCACATTGACATTAAATTTGGCAAAGGGCCTCTACGTGTTGGCCTTCCCGTGGCACCATGCAAGCCCTCCAAAAGTCCGAATCATTTTCATGGTCTGTGGTGTTGAGACACATGCATGTATATAATTCTATATTTCCTTCTTAAATACATTGTGCAGCTTAAAAGTAGTAACACCATAGAGCAAAATGCTGGTGCCTGAATTAGGTTAAATTGGACTTGTAGTAGATATCACCAGGGTCAATCTACTGAATTCGTTGTCCAGAATATTTTTGGTTATAAGATTTTTTTTTATTAGAAGTAAATGGAGTTAGTTGTATAAAAGAAGGAGTCAGTCTTAGACCTCCAATTTCTTCTGAAGCCACGCCTTGTCGTCCACATCGCTCATATGTTCCAAGCGATTGTACGACACCTGACTCTCTAATCAGAGGTTGCGAGTTCATAACACGCCTTACTTTTATAAGCTTATAATTTTAATTATTTTCAAAAAAAAAGTTTTATTTACATTTAATAGTTTTTAATGTTTATTTTATCTTTGGAAGTTGCCTGTTTCATGTTTACAAGAAATGTTACGAGCGCAGCGTTACATTACAAGATACATGATTACTATATTATTATATTTGTGAGGAGTTTTAAGCTATTGTAAATTTTACAGAAAAATTAAATAAAATGTTGTGAAAATATAAAAAAGTGATATAAACAAGGATTCGATGTTTTTTATTTTCATAAACCCTGTATAATGATGACTTGATGTCCTGCTTATATGAAGAACCGGTATGGAAGATTAGACCACCGCTATCTACTTGAATATTCATGTTCATGATTTTATGTCGCATATTTGTATAATACAGTGGGTACAAATGTAAAGGTAGACCAAAAAAAGATGGATGGATTCTGTGAAGGAAGATATGATGATATGTGGTGAGAAGATGTATGTCAGAATAGAGAAGTGTGGAAGGAAAAGACATATTGTGCCGACCCCAAATAATTGGGATATGGTGAGGGAAAAGAGGGAGATTTGTATAATAAAGTATATTCTGTTACACAACTGTGACACACTCAGAATTTGCCTCTATGCTGACATAATTACGATTGCTTATCGCATTTTTGCTTTTTTCAAGAGTAATAAATCTGCAGAAACACAAACACACTAAAATTCAAAGTTCAGCGCGTTATTCTACTTTATGGAATATTAAAATACTCTTAAAAGAAAATTTTGGAGTCAGTCCCAGTCACCCACACCAGAGTACCTGAACAATAGAAAGTTGGTTTATGAAATTAACCCTATGGAATCGATCATTCAGGAATACCATCAATTTATTGTTTTAATAAAACTACGTTTTAACGGTTTTAAGCGCGGTAATTTATTTGATTTTGGTTTATCCGACGTTTCGGCCGCTTTTCAGTGGCTGTGGTCACTCCCACTGTGTTGGGATCTGATCATCAAAACTATTAAGACCCAAACCCAGCAAAAACCAACTGCCAGACCTCAAGACACTGTGAGCTCTTTCTGCGTGCAACGAAACACAAACCAACTCGACTGATAATTTCTTTTATTTTTCCTTCCACCCATTTTAATATTAAATAAAAAAATTTAGAACTAGGCATGTTTGCTGAAGATTTTCTTGCGCCGCTTCTTCTCTTCAAGCCACAACATGTTGTGAAGCGGTGGTAAAATTAGATTAGGCTCCCATAGAGTAAATAGTATCCATAAACAAAATTAAAACTAAATAATTAAAATGAACAAGTTTGCGGTAGGCTAAATAAAACTTTGATAATACACGTTAGACTAACGTCATCTTTGTCGTCCGTGACCACGGCCACTGAAAAGCGGCCGAAACGTCGGATAAACCAAAATCAAATAAATTACCGCGCTTAAAACCGTTAAAACGTAGTTTTATTATGTACACAAGTCGCGAAAACTTAAGAAAATATTATGTTGTAGTTTTATTTGATTTTCATACAAAAATATTGGAAATAAATGGTCAAGTAAAAATTAAATGACATACATAGCGTGTTCTTCTATTCTATTATTATTAAAAATACTTTGGGGCCAAATCAATGCAGTTTAATAAAACGTCAAAAAAAGGAAGGTTTAAAACTAATTTCGCTAGTCATGAAGGGTTTAGATATTTCAGAATTACTTGCAATTTATATACTTAGCAATATTCTTGCATATTATGAAACAGTTTAGAAATTTAATTAATATCATCAAAGAACCAAAATTTGATGCTAATATATAATAGATACAAAAATAGTGACTTTTGTTGTACGAAATTCGGTACTCGTACACAATGTGCTAGACGAAAATATCAGTTAGGATTCTAGCCGTGGCTGGCAATTTATCTTAAAGAAACCATAGAAATAATACTTTCGACAATGGAAAAACTGAAATGTGCTTTTAAATCATAGAAAAAATCAATGAAAATGGATTTATTTTCAACAACATTTAGATTGGAAATTTTCAACAACATTTAGATTGGAAATTTAACACAGCATAGAGAAATGAACCAATATTTATATGTATAATATAATTATATGTACTTCCGATAATTGAGAGGAAAACGAGAGAAACACATTAGAAGCTCACGAGAAGTGTGTAAAAGCCTAAACATTTACAGCAGGTAAACGTTAGGCCAGCCTGTTGAATCAAAATATTGTGCCCAAAGGTCGCTGTTTACGCGTTGACATAAATATTTACGTAGTTATATGTAGAATTTTTTATAAGAACCACAAATTATACGCAACAATTATAAGAAGCTAACTTATGAACGCTGTTGGTAGAACACTCTAAGAACCTTTGATGGCTGCACGCAAAGACCTATTCTGTTTACCGACCAATATTGGACGTCTATAAACCAAATAAGCGAAGTAGGCAATCTACGTTGCGCCAATAGGCTGGTCCAATATCTTGGCCCAAAATCTACTGCGGGAATTATACGCTGAACAAAGGTGAATGAACTGCGAATAGGAGGGCGGTACGGATATTGGTGCCGCAGGTGGCTCAGTCATCTAACTTTCAGAACTTCTTCAAAATTTACCAAGTCCGCAACATTAAAGGCTGTACGTATTTCAAAGTATATTTTTATACAAAACTACGTCGATTTAAATACGTGATAGAAGCCTCAAATCTGGTAAAACTCCCATAAATCCGGCAGATATATAGTATAGGTACACTGATTCACTGTTTATACTTATAAGAACATTACGTACATTATAAATAAGATTTTTGCAATAAATTACACTATTTAATGACGTTTAAATGTATTAGACAACTTAAGCAATATCTAAAAATAGAATTACATCATTTAACTAAAATTTAATAATAATAAAAAATTTGTAAGAAAAAACAAGGTTCAAATACATATAGTGAACCAAAGGTATACTTATGTTATGATATCATCTGATGGCTGCAGTAATGGATTTAATTAGTTTTTCACCTTTTCCCAAACATTTGGGATTGGCCCACTATTTTAGCATACCCACATGCTGATTCCTACTATCATAGATACTGTAGTTATATGCAGATAATCCACAAACTTATTATCAATGTTTAATAATATGACAATATAAATTAGATACTAAACTAATTTAAAAAAAATACAAAGCAATCGGATACTAAAAATAAAACTTAAGATATAAATAATAGACTCTGTAACAAATCGCAGCCAGAGGGAAGGAAGCGTGACTTTTTAAGGCTAAGTGCATTGCTCTGCTATATGGCATCGGTGATTTGCTGGACTGCTGCTGAATAAGATATATGTCAGCCTCCAAGTCATATAGGGCAATTTTTCTTGAAAACACCATATAGTTTTTTTTTCTATTACTTTGTTCCTTCTTTACCATCTTGGGAATGAACAGTTATCATGAAATTTGATTATATTCTTACGTATTAGCGGGACTCGAATTAAAATGCCGTTAGAATTATTATACAGTTTATTAGAACTATAGAAACACGTATAACACAGGTACAAATATAACCGAACACAACAAATCCAAACGTAATGCAGAAGGTCGTAATTCAATAAAACGCGCAAAGTCCGTCACTATTAGATTCCCGAATGTACAACGTCATGCCTTGATCGTGGTTCTCGCTCAACTGCCGCCTCTCTCTATCAGGCCATCGGTTTATACCTCACAAATACGAAAGTGCGCGTATCGTAGTCGACGTAATCCGCAACACCTGGCTAATAATTCAGCCGTAAGCGGCCGTAAACAAGTACAATAGAACAATAGGCTGGTCTCTGGAAACGTATGCTATTAAATAAGTGAACAAAATAAGACGATCAAAAAAGAATTACGATTGTGTTTTATACGAATAATGTATTTTTACAGATTAGGAGTGGAATTTGTTTTTCTCGGAACCTAAGTTGTAACAATATTTAAAGTAGAGTTGCCTGCAGATTACACGAAGACTTAATACTAATTTATACGAAGACGCTATAATTATAACTCATACAACAGAAGCAGCTTACAGCATACGCACCTGTGGATTTAAGGACTGGTAATAAAATATAGCTCAATATAGGCCTCGATTTATAAGCAAATATATGAAGTATTTGAAGCTATTTATTAAGCAAGACGTACATTTAATTTATAAGGGCCCGTGGTCAGCCCAGCAGTTGTTTGAAAGTAGATCTATTTCAACCTCAGCCAAGTCTGTTTCGTAAGAAAATCATTTAATATACAAAACTCCAGAGAGCAACGGTATTGCGGCCCAAATACAACATTGAGTGTCGTAACATTAAGCGTTCACACTTTGTGTTGCCAGGTCCAATGTAATAAGTTCCACCGTGGAGACCAAGAAAAAACGGGACTTTACGATGCTGTCAACTTGATTAAAACTCGACACTTATACTGCGAAATCAAAGTGTGTTTGATATAAAACAAACTATCTAGAATAGTAAATCAAATTTAAGTGTCCGTTGGCAACTAAAATTAACTTAAATAAATACAATTAAAAACTGAAAATAAACTCTTTTTTAAATGTTTACATGAATAATTATTTAAACAGTAGAACGAAACTTGCAGGATTTTGACTATAATCTTAAAGTTTCACAAGCATCATATCTACGCAAAGAGGTGCTAACACAGTTGAATTTCGAAAATAACTTTACAAAATGGCGGCTAGAAAACTAATTTTGCCACTTCCTGTGCCTAAAAACTGCTCTGAGTTTTACATATGGAGGGCGATAGAAAATATATTTAAATAATACTTTAAAACAATATTTTTACTACCTACGCGACATAAGTAATAATATATTATAAACGGCAGATAAACACACATATCCATAGCTAGATATGTATATCCCCAAATTAAGCAAATTATACAAGTGTTATGGGTAATATTACTCTGGGGCCTATTCCCAAACACCCAGACTTATAGTATGTAATAGAGAAAATCCTTTCTGAAATTTACCATACCAGGAATCGAACCCGAATTCTCTGCGTTGCAGTGAGGTAAGCCGGCAGACTTAGCCTACTCAACCACAGAGGCCATTAATAATTTAATGAGCAGACTACGTATTTGGTAGAAATTTGTGGATTTTAAATATTTACAACACCATAGGAGCAACGAGAACAACGAGTTGAAGAAGTTAAATTAAGTGCCCTTGTTAAGTAACTCCAAATCGTTGCTACCGTAAGCACTTAATGAGTACTTGCAGTAACCAGTTGTAATCAGGTGTACCTAGCGTCTGTAATTTGGCTAGCGGCCAAAACAAAAACAGGAATATAAAATATTATAGTGTTACAACCTAGGCTCCGACAAAGGCAAATTCCACGTACAAATCTGTGAAAGCACATTTTTATTACCTGACGGCATTTGAACTATTTGTAATTCTTTTATGATCGTCTTCTTATGTTCACTTATTTATTGGCATACGTTTCTAGTGAAGAACAGCCTATTGTCTTATTGTACTCGCTCATCATGCTCAACATCATTATCCAGGTGTTTCTGATTAAGATGACGCGCTGATTGTGCCTACGTTATGATACGGGCACATTTGTATTTGTGAAGTATAAAATGACGGCCTGATGGAGAGAGGGTGCAGTCAAGCTACGGCTACGATACGGGCGTGACGTGTGTACATTCGAGAATCTAATGGTGACGGACTTTGCGCGTTTTATTGAATTACGACCTGCTGCATTACGTTTGGATTTGTGTTCGGTTATATTTTTACCTGTGTTATACGTGTTTGTATAGTTCTAATTAACTCTATAGTAATTCTAACTGCATATTAATTCGAGTTCCGCTATACTCGTAACAATATGTATGAACTTAGGTGTAGTTAGTCATACGTTTTACATTTGGTGATTTTCCAGAAGTCGGGTCTGGCGCCGCATGATATTATGTAAAGGTGGCCTAGATAAATGAACCCGTGGGGTTAAGCCCAGAACATTGAACCTGAACTTGATAAAAATTCATATCATGATGTTTGTCATACATATCTTTGAATCACAGAAAGTTACCCGTTAGGCGGTCAAAGTTTCCACTGAACTTTAAATGCTGAGATGTTTTTTTATAAACAACACAGTTCATATTTTAAATGTTGTATTATGATAGCTTCCCATTCTTGGCAAGATAAAAATGTTATACAAAATATACTTACTATAAGAGGCTGGAGCGAGCTGCTATGTACCTAAATGAAGTTTCTCATTTAAGTATTGTTCAATAGTACCTACAGTTTGCCTTTTTTAACAAGATAATTTTTAATTTGGTTTTAAATTTAGTGAAAAGCAGATCTAACATTTAATTTGAAATCTTATTGAAGAAGCGTTTACCACCAAGATGCTACATGGGCTAGCGCCGCCTCTGACAAACGTCCATATGACGTTAAACACTTTTCATCATCCTCTTCCTGCCTGCTGAACTCATGCAAATAAAAAAAAATCTAAGTAAATGTCGAAGTGGAAATGCTTCTATCGTAAGTTAATTATTGCAGTAATTATTATATAAGTAATTATGCAATTTTTATCACAAACAAAGGTTAACTGATGTCAATTATAAAGTAAACAAAACCAATAGTTTATGAATAATGAAAGCTAGTTACAATAACATAATCAGGGTGAAACTCCATGTATTATCTCAAAAAATTTAACGATGTATTTTCGTTCCAAAGTATAAAATGAGTATTGGTCGTGTCGTGTTTTATTTGCATACGAATATGTTTTCTGTTACGCTGTAATTCATTAAGTTCTAATTGAAGTTTACTCCTTAAAATTCAATTTCCATATAAGGGCATATTTCATATATGAACATTTTTTGAGGAATTAAATAGTATAAACGTTTACTCAAAAGCGTTACGTATTTTATAATACAATTTCGAACTTTAATCCAATAAAATAAGATCTAAAACAATATCAGTGTACGATACGATGTTTTGAAATTGGAAGGTCTTATAATTTATATTATGGCTGAAAGACAATGGTACTTATATTAAGGAGTAAACTCTAGTTGTGCGTCAGAACTGACACATTTTTTAAAGTTTAAATACAATTTTGTTATTAAAACTTTATTACCTTTAGCCGTGTACAGCAATGATCCGGAGATAAGTTCTCGCCGCGGTTTTCCCTTTGCGCTATGATATGGGGTTTTTAGAGGCCGTTATAAAATTTCTTAGAAGTCAGCAACGCGTTAGCGCTACCCCTGGTGTTGCAAACATCCATATTCCTGGTATAGTACATTTCGGAAACGTATTTTCTTCATTATTTACAATGGTATGGGTGTCTGGGATCGGCCCCGGATAGTCCGTTGTATATTACCCATAACACAAGCGTAATTTGCTTAATTTGGGGATATACAATATGTGTGTTTTGTCTGCCGATTATTATATATTATATAGGCGACGGTAGCCGCTTTCCATCAGGTAGGCCGTCTGCCTTTGCCTCCTTCAGGCAATGACAAAAAAAACCTAAATCTTATGCAATATTACCACCAGTAATACTCGGTTAGTTGTCAAAAGCATTGCTAGATATACAATCGTAGTGCACGCTTAGCCTAAGAGGCTTATGCGAGCAAAACTCACAGGTGTAAGGAAGAGTTAAGGTACTTTTTTATTTATAACACTAGTTTTCATGTGGTCTAACAGAGAGACAGACAGACAAAGAGAAAAATTCAAAAAATTGGATTTTACCAATCTAGTGGTCCGAATTAGCCCAAATTGTACAAACTCGAACCACTTATACTAGCATCTGCCCGCGACTTCGTCCGCGTGGTATGGTTAAAAGAAAAGTAAGTTATTAACTATCCCACGGGAACTCTTTAATTTTCGAGATCAAAAGTATCCTATATGCTGATCAGGGATATAAGCTACCACCATCCAAAATTTCATTTAAATCGGTCCAATCGTTTTGGAGATTAGCTCGTACAAACAATTTTTTGTTTCTCACAAAAAATTTGAAAAAATCAAAATTTATTTTATTTCACTTTTGGCATCCTTGACTCGGTTTTTAGCAATTTTTTTATTGTACAGTATTCCGACCTCTACAGTTATATTAAAATAAAAATAAAAATAAAAACATTTATTCATAGCCACTTTAGTTAACAAAGGTAAAATAATAATTTTGAGCAGTCCGTCACCTATCAAAGTCCCGAACTAGGATTCAACCTGTAAATTACAGCTGACTTTGGTAACTTTCGGTACAGCGGAATACAAAATACATTAAAGGCTAAAGTAAACATAAATTTTGATATTCTCAACCCTATACCAAATTACTGTACTAACTAGTACGACTTATTAAATGTATAGTTAGTATAGATTAATTCATGTGTGACGTTCTGAATGAATTCTATTAATATGTCCCATACATATGTAATGCAGAGACACACCGGGGCAAACAACACTATCTTCTAGAGAAAACCATTTGCATAGATGACTTATTTATGTTTTATTATAAATAAGACGTCAATACTAAAGGACTGTTCGGAATCATATTCTTTTTACATTATGGTTTCGAGTGGTTTCAACTTGGAATGCGTACATACAAAGCCAACAAACTTCTGCCAGCAATTCATTGCACGGCGCTAAGATAAAAGAAATCTAGAAGCATTTGATCGAATGAGTAAATATAGAGATAAAATATATATTATTCCCGCAAATTGCTAATGCTTCCAGCGCATTGTCAGTTTAACATTCACGTGACGTCATCCGCAACTCGATATGTACGCGTACTCGCCGGCCAGTGATGTGAACAGTACTGAGTGTTCTGCTACGGTTATGTCAAATGGCGGCCAGGTGCAATAGCAATTTGCGGGGATAAGACATAAAATATATACATAAAGCCAACGAAACCCGTTCGTTGGACTTCGTTGGGTCTGTGTGTACAAGGCCTCAGAATAGTAAGTAAGAACGTATGAAAACCGCATTAAAATATAAGTTTAATAACAGGTCCAATTTAAAACAAGATGACAGTGATCATCACATCCATGTCTAGCGTTAAAAATAATAGCTTTTGGCGGAAATTATTGGGTGATGTATTGTGCGACGAATTTAAAAAAATAAAAGATATTGATTATGTTTCAGTCAGAGTTATATGTTATGTGTAAAAACTTAACTGATAGGTACATTATGCCTTTTCTAGTTGCCACAAGAACTCCTTTGCTTTGCGTCAGTCAAGAACCTACAATTTGGCTTAACTGATAATGATAATTACATGTCATGTCGAGGCTACCTAGTTTACAGCCTTTGCCTGTTTTGCATGTACAAGGAGCGAATAAATATACTATTACTTGAAGCCATTCAGTATAAAAAGTAAAATGTGTATCGATTGAAACTATTGTTACGATCGACAAAGACAAATTCACACCTGCTTTACCTTTCGGCATTTGGACTTCTTTTGTTTACATTGTGTTTAAAATGTGTTATTAAAAACAGCCCATTATGTATTGTAATTAATCTTTTACGGTCTATTGTTGTATTGTGATCACTGCCAGGTGTCTCGGATTAAAAAAAACAAAGTGATTTTAAGAAATTCGGTCCACCCGGCCGGGCAGACATATTGCATCTGTGCATTTTAAAGCAATTGAGAGATGAGTCAGTCGAGCGATAACCACGAGCGAAGGAAGATTGTGTACATTCGGTAATGTATTTAGTGGCGGACTTTGCGCCTGTTGTTGAATTACGTTTGGACTTATCGTGTTCAGTTATATTTGTACCTGTGTTATACGTGTTTGTATAGTTCTAATAAACTCTAGTAATTCTAACGGCATTTAAATTCGAGTCCTGCAACTCGTAACAATATGAACAGTAGACTTGTATAAAGAATGTATTTTATCCATGCAGGAACGGAGAACAAATGCAATTCCCTGCGGCCAGGCGGCCTGTCGTAAGTGGCGACAAACAACCCGCAGCCAGGTGGTAGGCTATTTGCCCGCCTGAATGGCTACCATTCCTGATCTAGAGTATGCCGCCATAACAACCTTGAGTTGTGTTCCGGCATTAGTGGCCAGGTTCCAGACTCCCTTTAGAGAGCAGCGCATTTATAGCACTTTTGGTATTACGAATGTCTATATGCGTAGTAACCGCTTTCCATCAGGCCCGTCGGCCAGTCTGCTCAAATCGTGTAATTAAAAAGAAATTACAAAAGCCTCCGTTAATGTTAAGATCTAATCAATTTCACCTTCGTTTTCAGAGCTCTAGATCCGCTAAATAATTTATATTAACTAACAAAGAGTAAGTACGACGAGAATTCTTAATATATTTATACTATTTCGCTTTGTTTTTTACGTATTAAACGTACGAGCACATAGGAATGTGAGCGCCTTTGAAGGTCTCACGATTGCACAATTTTCATCAGAACCAGCTTGTTTAGTTTCACGTGATACGGCCTTATTCAAAGAGAGTAGTAGAATTCTCCACAAAGACAGACATACAGACAATTCTAATATACTAAATTCTTCGTATACATAGTGCAGTCGATGTTTTTTTTCTACAACTGACGCCATTCAATGGAGTTCTTGTGACAACTCAAAAGGCCACATTTGACCATACAGTTCACATTTCTCATAAAAACCATATTCAATTATTTACTACTCAAAAACTATCAATATCCTACAATTGTTTATTTTAGAGGAAATTCTACATTTGCATTTCAGTTCCCGCTAAAGTCTCTGATTCATAGGGAGTTAGAGTGGTAAAGAACGCTTTTTAAGAACCATTTCACCAGTTTTTCAACTTGTCCGTTGAAGCTTCACTTCTACTATGTGTCCCAGCACACATTTCGATTTATCGCAGGTTTACTGCAAATTATGATTTGTAGGTTAGGCACATTTTAATGAATGCTTTTAACTCAAGAAGCTACTATTACATTTCTGTCAGTCGCTCCGATATTGCTTATATAATATTATTCTTTAATGAATATATGTATTTTTATTGGCTAAGTTGTTATGTGTCTGTATGTTTTTCGCGTAACCGCCACTTATTGGGCTGCATTCGGCCGCGGTCGCTGCACACGTGGACAACATCAAGCTTTTTTGATGCCTCAGTTACAATTATCAACAAACGTCATGGCAATGCAAATGAAATTTCGATAACATAGCTAGTATTGATATAAAAACGTTTGCGTCTCGGGACGCCCGACAGAAGTGATAACTATTATGTATATGCACAAAATGTACATACAAGAAATTCTAATGTACATAACATTAGAATTTTGTGTATGTACATTATTAGTGTTTTTATTTAATATAATTACCGAAATACGGCTAGCGCTGTAGGTTAGAGTAAGAGAGGAGGAGCCTGCCTACCGCTGCCGTGTGCGTGAAAGAAAGGGAAGCCAGACAGACTGGCGCCGTAACGCGTTACGTAACGAAACGTACGTAACCCTCCCATAAGAAGTTATCACTTCAAAATACAATAAACATTGTTACATACCTTCATAGAAATGCGTACACCTGCCTGTCGTAAAAATGCAGTTTATTGCCACCGGATTTAGGAATTCTTTATTTACACTAGAATTTGCAATTAAGAAAAACATGCTATTGTTATTGAATTTGTTTTACGGCCGTCATTAGTGTCGAACTAATCCTTGTTGTTATTTATTATAGCATTGCGTTGAAGCTTGCCAGGTGTGCGGGTTAACTCGGTGAACGCGGTCCTTCGTTCTATGATACAGTTTAGTATAAAACAATGCCCGAATGGAGGGGTGCAGCAGTCAAGCGACTATTACGATACTAGCAAAATGTGTGCAGTACTTTCGATTAGCGATATAGTGACGACGTTGCGCGTGTTATTGAATCGTACAGTTTATACAGTGTCTAGTTATATTTGTACCTGTTTTATACGTGTTTGTACAGTTCTAATAAACATACATACACACACACATACATAACTTCACGCCAGGTCCCTTGCGAGATAGGCACGAACAACAGAGCGCCATTCAGGCTTATTCTTACACACCTCACTTGCTTCTTTGACATTCATAGCTCTTGTCATGCACGCTCGTCTGTTCTTAAGGCTCCTTACAGTTCTAATAAAATCTATAGTAATTCCAACGGCAGTTTAATTCGAGTCCTGTGTAGCTCGTAACAATATGCTACGTCATTACGTAAGTGTGTACTCGCACACTGACTTCTATTTGCGTATTCAGCTATCAGCTAAGAGTATTTTCTTTTCGAACATTATTCAACTAACTTTAAAGCTGCCTGCACTTAATTATAAGGCTTTCACTGGCGCGTCACGTACTTGCCGCTAAATTGAAAAAGTTCCGAACCGTGCCCTGTCAACAACTTCCCACGTAGAGCAGCACCTCATAAGACCACATCAAACGATTCCTCGTAAATTTATTTACCTACTTATTTTTACTCTGTACACAGTACAGAAAAGTGGAAAAGAAATACGCTGAGGTAACGCACGTTGGTAAAGTTGAACATAAATTCATTTGCGATGTTCATTCGAATTTTCCGGAATGCATACCTTAACTTCGCTTCCATATATGCTTTCGATTATAATTTCATTTATTTGTAACATTTAATGGTTTTTTAACCGACTTTAAAAGGGAGGAGGATCTCAATTCGATTGTATTGTTCTCGTAACAACAGGACTCGAATTAAAATGCCGTTGGAATTACTATAGAATTTAAACAAATACGTATAACAACGGTACAAATATAACTGGACGCAACCACTACAAACTGCACGATTTAATAACACGCGCAAAGTCCGTCACTATATAGCTAATTGAATGTACGTCTTGCGCGTATCATAATCGTCGCTTGACTCCTCACCCCTCCGTTCGGGTATTGTTTTATAGTAAACTGTACAATACAACCCAATCGACTGCGTGGACTGAGTTATTTTCCAAGAAAACGTAATCTGCACACCTAGTTAATTATTACTGCGAACGGCCAACAATATATTCATATTTAAGACGGCTTTGATTTCACTTAAAAATACAGCGTAATGGAGTGCAATCTTCAGAAACACAAATAAAAACCAGATCTATTATTCTCTTTACTGCTAAATGTTATATGTGCTAAATGTTGTGTAATATGTACATTGGCTAAGTGATTGGCTCTCCAGGGTCTTCTTGGCAACCACGCACCGGTAACTGGGTTTGTAGCTGCTGGTGTCTTCTCCGCATGGCGATGGCTTCGCAGCAGCTCTCGTTGACCATTCCGAGGTTCTTATGTGTAGTATTGTCTACCGTGACTTCACTTTGTGGTCCCAGGTGGAAGAATCGCTCTAGTCCTTGTTGGCTAGCATTATGGTGAGACTGGTTCCAATTAAGAACTTACTTTTTTTCTGACTTTCTATTTATATTAACTTAATTTTTGTCCTAAATAAAATACATTTCTTTCTTTCCTTCCAGTTCGAAAATTAGAAGGAGGTTATATATCTATTATGCCGTAAACTCAGTCGAAAATACTTTTACTCCTTTGAGGGTTTCAACACCACACCACTAAGGTTATTGTGATTTAATTAAAGTTAGTAATTAATATGTAGGTAATCAATGTTCGGTTGTCTCTTCCCAGTAAAACTTGAAAACCATGTCATGTACAATTAAGACGAAATTAAATGGAAATTTGTTGGTTTTCATTTGTTTAATTAAACTGTGTTTCCACGAAATGTCGTCTACAATTCCCCTAATAAAAAATTAGCGTAGAACAAGTTATTGCCCAACTTTTTTATTTGAACAAGTTTCAGAAAAACTTGGATTGTTTAATTAGAAGTTCTTTTCGAGTTTCTGATTTTTTGATGTTAAACTAACTTGATGAAGCTTAGATTTCTCGGAATTCTGTATTATTACGGATTCTCAGTTATTAAGAGGTCGCAAATTATCTTAAGGAACTTTTTTTAATTCTTTAAAAGTATAAGTTCTAATAATTGTATTTTTTTAGCGACGAAATACGTAATGGAAAGTGGTTTCCGCCGCCTTTGGATGTTTGGTACACTGGAGGGAACTCTAACGTGTTGCCCACCTTTAGCAGGGCCGGATCTAGGGGGGACCCATGCCCCGAGCGGCAACACAACAACTTCAAAGACAAATACACAACTCATCTTTAACGCAACTTTGACCGCTGAGACATCCAGTATTTTAAGGAAATAAAGTACTTTTCGCGAAGCATAAAGTTAAAATGCACACAGACGCACGCGTGACGCGTGGGCTGCAGTTTTCAGTTGTTGCCCCCCCTCGATAAAATTAAAGATCCGATCCTGACCGACATCATGACATACAAAGATAAACAAACGAACAGCTGCGACGATTTTACGATTTTATTTTGGCCACATGGGGACCCAAAGAAACAGTAAAGATTAAAAGTGACATTTATTTGTTATAACGAAATGAGGGAATAAACATAAAGCCGATAAACTATCCATCAACACTTTAGGGAGTTCACCGGCATTTCTTCTTAGAACAGCGATAATATATAACGATTTTCAAAACAAACACGTAATTTTGGAATAAAATAATTTCCTACTACTACTGTTAACTTTTAAGTATATCTACGTTTTGTTTAAATAAACAGACAATAAAGAAATCACCTTCAAGTTTACTCTCAAAACTTCAGGGAAGCTGAGCGGGAACATGGTATTCAGATTGAGTGTTAAAATTTCCCCATAGCCGGCAAAATATTTGCCCAAAATAGATACTATTTCGGAAACTTTATCCGAAATCTTACACCTACATTTTTTATTGTTATTTTAAAGAAATATTCTACGTTATTTCTTGTGGAAATTTGTCAATAATCCACGATATAAATAAAGTCATTGCTCTACTAACGCTAAGGTTAACATGATTTAATTGTAATATATAGAGCCCTGGCATATAGCAACAAGTTAAATAATTATTAACCCTCCCTTATAAGGATATTTGACTACCTTCTACGATCTCGTTGAGTTTACTAGGTCACAGAGAGTGTTAAAATAATTGCAATTTCGTGTTACACCCGAGTAACGTTAATGTTATAATTACTGTTTTATTAAAATGCCAATAATAAATTATATGTTTACAACGTTAATTATTAAGTTTCGACTAAACGAGTGCGAACAAGAAAAAAAAGGATTTAAAACAAAGAAACGGGGTCGACGTAGTTATTTTCCATTATTGTATGTACGCTAAAATACAGTGCATTCGCTTTTATTGAACTGTGTATACATTTTTAAATTAGGAATTACAATACTTAGGCTGGTGTGCACCGACATTTAACCGGTGGTTAAAATAAAATAATCAATGTTTAGCCATATATTTTTAGCGAATATTTCATTTTAACCATTGGTTAAATGTCGGTGCACACCAGGCTTAGTTCTCTGAAGCATCATCTTCATAACTACTGTTCACACCTTGCCTGTAATATGTAGGTAGAACGTCGCTCCGTTGACTTTGTTGTCTACCCTCTTTCTGTGTGAGGCGATGACCAATGCACAGCAGGGTAAGGGGCAGCCATTTTGAACACTGTCAACGTTTCGACGTCATCGCATCGTGCGCTCACCTGTTACATTAAATTTAAGTAAATATAATTACTGGCCGTGCCAATAGCTTTGAAAGACCTAATCTGTGTATTGGTAGCTCTCAAGTAAAACATAGTACCGTGCTCTGTTCCCGAGTGCAACCTGAACCGAGCCAGGAGAGGGCTGATTTCAAGGTTGGTGGAGCTTCTGCTTTTATAGTGCAAGCATCTAGGTCATATCTCCGCTATACAGTCCACAGAAATCGAACCGCTAACCTTCAGAATGAAATAAAAAAGATGGGATAGGAGGATAAAGTATATTGGATCCCGCGGACCCCCCCCCCCCTGTTGTTGAAGAGGGTGTCCCCCGAAAGTCACTCTTTGGTGCATCCATACAGCGTTAGAGCGTCCAAGATGTACCTTCGGGCTCTAGTTCTTTTGGTGCCTCGTGAAAGCTGATGAGATACAAAGAAAAAAATATTTGAAGAAATAGCGACGTACGTAAATGAATGCTTAAATGATCGGAAATATGTATTAATGGTATTTATAGACTACAGTAGAGCGTTTGATATATTAAAACATGATATACTTTTGAAGAAGGTTGAATAAAATGGTATTAGAGTACCTTTACTCAAGTGGTGCACCGACTACCTAAAAATCGATCATTCCATGTAAAAGTAGACTCAGAACTTAGTGACAGCCTGACTGTTACTGAAGGAATGGCCCAAGGATCAGTCATTGGTCCCTTACATTATTTAGCTTATGTTAACGATGAGGTAAATATTTAACAACACTGTAAAGTATATCAATACACAGATGACACATGTCTAGTAGTGTCAGATCAAGGCGTTTTAACTGCCTAGAGCAAACTTCAAGAAGATTTCACACGTTTCACTGAATGGTTTAGTTCTAAATCCATAAAAGACGAAGTTGAAGTGATCATGGCTACTGAAAAGTGGCCGAAACGTCGTAATAGTAAAAATCAAATAACCACTCTTAAAACCGATAAAACGTAGTTTTAGTAATTATGCTGAAACATTAAAAATTAGAATTTTCTTGTATCAATCAAATTTATCTAAGTCCATAACTGTCCAAAGATTCGAGCAAAGTGGGTGATAAATTGTGCCTTTTAATAAAACCTTTATCCCAAAACCATTCCATAAAGTACCCACTTTGCGTGGGCTCTCATTGAAATGTATGACTTTTGCCTTTGACCTTCATGACGTCAGGGATTGCTTTACTCAGATGCGCAACATTCTTTTCATCCATAAAACATGTCTAAAATAAAACTTAACTAGCTACTTATATAAACACACCTAGCGATTTCGGCAGATGTTGTCCCGCCCTGAGAAAATCAAAATCAAGAACGTGTCTCCAGCGCCACCTACCGGGTCTAATTTTGAATCTAAACCACCACGGGACCGACTAAAACACACATAAAATTTCATCAAAATCATAGAACCCGATTCCAGCATCAAGTATTTTAAAAAACTATATAATCAAAAAGAACAAGTTGGCGGTAGGCTAAATAAAACTTTAACAATACTCGTTGACAATTGTCATCTTGGCCTCCGTGATCTCGGCAACTGAAAAGCGGCCGAAACGTCGGAAGAACCAAATAAATTACCGCGCTTAAAACCGTTAAAACGTAGTTTTATTATGTCAAGTATTTTGTTTGGATTGATGGTTACATTGTTGAAGTTTTAGCAGGGATCCTAGAATTTATATATCCTATATTAATCAGGGATATTGTAGCATTCGAATGGTGAAAGAATTTTTGAAATCGCTCGTGTAGCTTTTGAGTTTATTCGTTACAAACATACAAAAATACAAATCTTTATAATATTTGTATAGATCATTATTATCAAAAGATATATACTGTGGCGACCAAGGGTAGAACTGCCCAACAGCGTAAATCAGTTCTAGAACTTTTAGAAAATACTAGACATTTCTGGAAAGAAAAGACAAGGACGGATAGATGTTAGAAAGAGATAGACTATAAACGAAAGAAAGAGATAGATAGATGTTAAAAAGGGATAGACGATGACCGAAAGAAAGAGATAGATAGATGTTAGAAAGGGATAGATGTATAAACGAAAGTTCCCGAACAGAAGGTTCGGGAAGGAAGAGACAGAGATAGATAGAGGGGTTCTAGAAAATTCTTCCGGGTATATAAACAGCGTAAGGCGCGCCTACCGGGCAGTTTAGACTTGAGAGTTGAGTTTAAAGTTGAGTTCAGTCCAAGACGGTGAAACGACAAGTGCGATACTAAAGAGTGATAATAGAGGACAGAGACGAATTAAGTAGTGGATTTAGTGACAAGTTTGGTGGACAGATACGTGAAGGAGGTGTGTAGCGTAGTTCGAAGGAGGAACCAGAAGCGAGCTACCCGCGATAATATTGGAGGTGGTCCGCGCAATATCGGCGACGGTATTGAGGGTGTGACAACTTATCGTCGGGACTGTGCATCGTTGGTCGTGCGTATAGGGGCAACCTTACAGAGAGGTACTACGTGCGGCTGTGTAACTCAATAAAAGCTTTTTAAAAAAAACTGGTGTTTTCTTCCAATCCATAAGTGCGTAACCCGCAGTGCGTAGCTCGCACGTAACAATACTATATGCAAGGACTAAATCTTCTTCATCTTTACATAGTATTAAACAAAGTTGCTTCTGTATTCGTCCGTCTGTACATCCGCTAATTCCTCCTAAACTACACGACAGATTTTTAAGCAGGTTTCATCATCAGCTAGTTGATTTTGCAAGGCAAGGTTTCCCCGCGGCTCCGCTCGGGATATATAATACCTAATTAAGTTTTTATGTAAGTAAAATAAAGTTATATAGATTATGACCCATACAGCGTAGCCACGGGAACTCTAGTGTAAAGTACAATACAATACAAAATTATGTGCCAAGTAGTATAAAGTAGTATTGCTTTCTTCGGCATGTCGCTATGTATAAATTATTTTACAACCTCAACGAGACCCCAGCTCTTAGAGTGAAACCGGCTATAAGAAGCCGATTTTCGAATAGTAAGCCGAACGCATCCCATTGCGTTAAGATAACTTAATATTAAATAATCTAATTAACACGGATAAAGATGGCATAATTTCCAGTGGATACAATAACCATGTAGACGCAAACCACGTGTATATAAACTTAAGTTTCCGCAGAAAAGTTTGTATATTTGACGCTTTTGTTCACGTACTTTCCGTACATACTTTTATGCGTCTGAGTTTGTAACAACATTATTTACTCTTCCTAATTCTGACATATAAAATAGTAGGCATAGTACATCATATAGACTCGTTTACATTATTGTTCGCCACCAGGTGACGTCACGTTTGTTGACGTCACAAGGCAGTGAAAGTTGTATTGATCGGGCGAGTGTCCCACGTTGGCGTGACGTCATTATGACGTAGCTTGTGAAATGCTTTTCACTTTCCTTGCGAGAGACTTAGTTCGACGGGCGCAAAGTAGAAAAACTATTAACAGCTTTTCAGGACACTGCTCGGTTAAATTTTTTTTTCCATTTTGTTAATTGTAAACTGAATTTATTCGTAGTCTGTTGACACCCGTCATTATTTGGGCTTAGTAAGAATTGAAGAAGTACGTGTTGAGATTTTGTAAATTTATTCCTGAAAGGAGTAAAAGTATAGTATTCTTTAGATGTACAGTCCCACCTATGTACGCACAATAATAAAATAATATATGCAGCTTCGTTTCATATGGACATAAAAAACATGTATTTTTAAATAATGAGCCCATAGACGTGTCACTACTGAAATTGGACATCTCTATTTTAGAGAGTAAACGGTACACCCGTAACGCTTGTCCAAGGGAGTTGACGGGTTTTGCACATCGGCTATCCCGATGTGCAAGTTTTATAAAATGTTTTCTTGACAGTCTGCATGTACTAACCCGTGCGCAGAAGGTTTGCCGATAGCCTCATGACGTCACCCATCGATGGTCAGTAGGATTGACAAAAAAGATTACATAAATAGTTGTTGCGAATAAATTTATTGTTTTAATTTATTATTGTATATACTATACATAGGTATATACAAAAATAGTAAGTAGTCATCGGGAAACCATCTGCGCGTGCACATTAGGACAGGAATTGACTCTGATCTCTGTCATAAGAGCTTTATGCTCTGAATTACGATAAGTCTATTTCTTCTGAGTTTCTTTCCTTGTCCGTGAGTAGTGATAAGGTAACCCATATCTAAATTTGACAAAGTAAACAGTAAACATATTTACTAACTAATTTCATTATAACTTATTTTCTTTTACGACTTCAGAGTAAAAGATTATCAAGTATTGTTTTTTGTTAACATCATATTTTAAGAGTTTCGTAGCCTTTTAGCTAAAGACTTTATATTCGTCATATGTCCAGTCCCAGTGTTAACAACAAGATGTATTTTATATTTGATGCCAAACAGTGGTGTAGACCAGGGATTCCCAAACTATTTTGGACAAGAGACCCCTTTTCCAAAATGAATTGATACTTTTATAATGCTAAATTTGTGAACTGTGGTATAAAATACTGAACAAATGTAGGTGGTGGAGTTTAAAAAATACATTTAATACAAAAATTAGTCGAACAAGATGCGTTCAGTAGTTTTTGGGATGTAGGATAGTGTCAACCAAGTGACAAAAACAGTGATTGTTGGTCACATTTGAGAAACTCTTAATTGTGTGCGCATTTTCAGTACAGGAATGGAGAAAGAATACAAATTCCCGCGGCCGGGCGGCCTGTCGTGAGAGGCGACAAAACAACCCACAGTCAGGTGGTAGGGTATTTGCCCTATTGGATGACTACCACCCTAGTCTAGTATATGCCGCCATAACAACCTTCATTGTGTTCCGGCATTAGTGGCCATGTTCCAGTCTCCCTTAAGAGACCAGCAGCGCATTTGTAGCACGTTTGGTGTTGCAAATATCCATAGGCGATGGTAACCGCTTTCCATCAAGTGGGCTGTCTGCGTGTCTGCTGAAATCATGCAATAAAAAAAATTCACGCACTTAACCGATGTTTTTTATAATACAATAGGAAAAACATAAAAAAATAAACGATATGTATTATAAACATGAGAAAAACATAACACTAGTTTTGGAATCCTATTGCACGTAATCTTGCCATAGTGAAACGAACAATATTGTTTAAAAAAATTGGGCATATGACACTCAAATCAATTGAGTTCACTTTTTATCATCATAATATTTACTTAAATTTTCGCGACTAGTATACGCTATAAAACTTCGTTTTAATGGTTTAGTATAATACAAAATACCGCGGTTAAAACCGTATTATTATTTGAACAATAGATAAATACTCTACTATTGTTTAAAGCAGGTCATAGACAGACAAAAAGTTAGTAATTTAAAAGACTAAGATAGATAGATAGATAGATAACACTTTATTGCTTACCAAATACACAAATTCAAAATATACAATTACAATATTGTTATGGTAGAAACAAAAGGCGGACTTATCGCTGAAAGCAATCTCTTCCAGGCAACCTAAGGAATAATTTAATCTAATCTGGCGATGTAGGTGGTGCAGATCATTAAATATCAAATATCATAAATAAACATACTTAAACTAAATAATTTATAAATAAATAAAAAATACACATACTTAAACTACTTTATAAATTAAATACACACATACAAATATATTAAATAGTCTATAATATAAGAATTAGGCATAATTATTTAAGGAAAGTAGTAAAGACTAAGTTTATGTTTTTCTCTATTTTGTTACCCATCTTCATTATGAGGACCTATAACTCTATCAAAAGTTCTGCGACGCCCCTAGGGGTCGCGACTCTCAGATTGAAAAACACTGCTTTAAAGGGGACTAACAGTATACCAGCCATACTTGTCCAGAAGGGATTACCTGATTCTAAACATTTGTTACCCAGGTGTGCAGGTTTTATCACGATGTTTTCCTTAACCATGATTTATTTATGCCGCAGAGTCGTGTAATATATATATATATCAGTATGTACTTTATATACTGACACTTGAAATGTATTAAATTATATTTTCTTAAGTTTTCGCGACTTGTATACATAATCGGACAAACCAAAACTTAATAAATTACCGGGCTTAAAACCGTTAAAACGTAGTTTTATTATATATTAAATTAATTATAAAAAGTACAAAAATTAAATACTAGTATATACTAGTATGATGATTACTCTGCTTCTTATCATTTAATCACAAGTAAACACTTGAATGGTGATAACAGTTCTTTTCCTATGCTCCTATTTTAGATATAACAATAAAATTGGGTAAATACTTAACATATAACCATATGGTTATATGTAAACTAGGTCAGAAAATTGACTAAATGATGCACGCTGCCCGGCCAGGATTCGAATTCACCTCTCGTGAGTGAGAGACGTGGATTTGAATCAATTGCAAGATAATAATAAAAAAATATTGAATATAAGTCTCTCCGTGTAGGGTCGTATGCTGTTTAGCTGTGTTGAGCAGGCGACCGGCAAGGCCGTTCAAGGCAGGCGGCGCGCACGTGGGAACGCCGAACGCCGCCGCTCTCCGACACAAATTATTATTTTAGACCGTTTGGATGACTTAAAGCAATAAGAGAACCCAAAAGTCATTGGCGGGATGATTAAATGTGATGGCAGGTACAATCAAATAATATTTTCTTCTGAAAGATCGCCGTCATCAATCAATCGATGTCCTTTACTTTCATCCATTGAGCAGTCTTTTGCAGTCTCCTACGTTTTCGTTATCTAATCCTAATAGCGAATTTGTGCAGTTCTACGGTCTTCTGGGATGAGACATTACACACTACATTAGACGAAAGAATATGCAACTTCTTATCCAGTACTCATCTTCTCTATTAATTCTTGGTTTTGCAACATATACGAGTATGACCAGCCTATTGTTAATCTTTTTTATGATGGTATTAATTCGCGTTTGAAAGCTATCTCACCTGATACTGAAGTGAAGATGCAATCTAAGATGAATCACGCTTACCTACTAGATATATATTTACTCGTGACTTAAAGACCACTGGTTTATATAAATAATCAGAGAAAATACATGTTCGTCTCAGGACGCCCGACGGAAAATATCTTAAACTAATTTAAATTGAACTATTTTATATTGAAATTGTTTAACTTGAGAAAAGCTTGGGTTATTACTTAAATTGTACGTATATAGCGCGTGGGTTAGAGTGAGAGAGGAGAAGCCTGCCGTATGCGTGAGAGAAAGGGAAGCCAGACAGAGCGCCGTAACGTGTTACGAAACGAAGCGGTTTACCCTCCCATAAGAAGTTAACACTTCAAAAAGAATCCGTATTTTGCACAGTCGGTGAAATATAAGTATGTAAGTTGAAGTGGCAGTGGGCCGGTCACATCTGTTGCAGGACCGACGGCCGATAGAGCAAACGAGTCCCGGAGTGGAGACCACGTCTCGGCAAACGTAGCGTAGGACGCTCGCCAGCTCGGTGGACTGACAACCTGCGCAAACTCTAATAATATAAATACCCTTTTCATCTCCCATATTCTGAAAGTACTCTTGGAGATGCCTAATCACAGGGATGATAACAGCACTCTTCGTCCCCCAAAAACGATTCTCCGTGGTGTCAAAAAAATTAGTAAAGTATGCGACACATGTCGCATCTTTTTTTATAGCCTCTGTTAAATCCCGGCATAAACTGTAATAAAAAAAAATACCAACAATTCTGTAACATCATTTTTATACTTGTAAATTACTTTTCACTAAATTATTATTTAATTTTCATAAATTTGAACTAAATATTTATTATCATCAGTGACCAAAAAAAATGGCTGCCACAGACAAAAAAATTCCTTACGTACCCTATCTTACGTTTTAAATGAGTTCATCAGGTTTATATATAATTTAACGCTTGATTTAATAAGAGAAGTAGTAATTTGTTTAAGGCAGTGTTTTTCAATCTTTTTGAATACCCGACCCCTTTACAGATTGAACAATCTTGGCGACCCCTTTGGGCCATAGACAAAAAGTTAGTAATTTAAATGACTATGTTTATTTCTTTCTCCATTATGTTACCTATATTCTTATTACGGCCTATACTCTGCAAAAAGCTGCTGAGCTTAGAAAGTACCTAAATCTGAGGTATAAACTTAAAATGCCTTTTCCCTTTTGCCGGCGACCCCCCGAGCAAGAGTGCGACCCCCGTAGGGGTCGCGGCCCACATATAGAAAAACACTGGTTTAGGGAATCAGTATTTATTTACTTTCCTCATATTGGCAAGGCCTATTTAGGCGCTTGTACTATTAGGGCCCTCGCTACGGTAGTGCGCCAAACCATCTTGTGCCTAAATGGGTCACTTTCACCTCTCGTGTAGCAATCTACTATTAAATAACAGGTAATGATTGTTAAATCTATATCTCGCATAAAGGCATTCCTTCGGCAGCCGTTTCTATACGCCGGCACTCGACCTCCCGACCACTTTCTGTTATCCTTGTAGAACGAGCTTAACGTAATCACTACTTTTAAATCTAGATAATTGCAGCAATTTGATGTTCTTTTGTGCCAAAATCTGTTAAATTATCGTAACGATAAAATAACTCGCGGTTGTTTTTTTGCAAGTGAATCTCTTTATTTTATTTTTGGGCTTTGTATTGTTAAGATTTCTAAGGTTAACGTACATTATATGCAATAATCACATCCTTCTAATTTTTACACAATTAATGAAAGGTGATTTTCAATTGGTTGTTTTTTTATGTACATTATATTTACAGCCTGAATTTTAATGATTCTATTTAAATTGGATTCAGTATAGCTTCAGCATGGTTTCATATGAATATTCGAATTAGGCAAATAGGCAATAGATCAAAGCGGCACCTAAGTGAAAACCCCATTTAAGCTCCTAAAGTCTATAAATACATATATAGACATTAGAGAAATATATGTATGTGTAAAGCTCTGGTTAGGGCTGGATGGAGGCAAAAAGTTACAAGTTCGGCCATTCTATAAAGCCACATTTGGCATCTATTCTATTCTATCTATTACGCGAACTATCGATGATGACGTAACTAAAAATTGGAATCAATATAGGATGTCACACATTAACGAATCGATAAAAATAAAACGATTTATTATTATAAAAAATATGTTTCACGTTTCGTTGCCTTTTTTAACCTTTAAAATCATTGACTTAATAACCAAATTAGTTAGTAAGTCAATGTTTAAAATGTAGAAAATATACATAACTTAATTACAATCTATGTTTAAACTTTTCGATTATACATCAATCTCCAGGTCATGTCACTAGTATTTAAGAGAAAAAAATGTTCGTAAACATAACGTTGTCATGTGTTACGTTTCTAAAGAAATAAACTAATTATAGTGTTGTAATTTGACATAAATTATTTTAATATTGTTACAAAGTTAGTTCGTCAGTACTTATACGAACCTTCAAAAGGGACTTCTTAGAATGTCTCAACTAGGAAGGCCTACGTCCAGCAGTTCCAGCAGTGGAGTACAACTGCTACCATCGACGACCAATTTCATCATCCTTGCAAATTAGCGACTTTTTTAAAATAATCGGCAGAGAAACACATTATATATCCCCTAGCTAACCAGGTTACGCTTGTGTTATTGATAATGTACAAGGGACCTCTCTGGGGCTGATCGCAGACATAATAAATACCAGAAAGTTCGTTTCCGTAATTTACCGTGCCAGGAATCAACATCGAAAATCGAACGTTCGAGCGAGTTCTGCCTGGTAAGACTTAGCCCGCTCTACCACAGAGGCGGTCAAAAGATGTTTTTTAAAAGAAATCGTAGGTAACAAACAGAAGCTAATGTATTGTTACGACCTGAATGCGGACAAAAGACAAATTCACACCTGCGTCTCTGTAGAAATTTTATTACCTTTTCGGCATTTATACTTCTTTTGTTTACTTTGTGTTTAAAATTGTAATTAGAAAAAAGCCCATTGTGCAGTCATTAGCCAGGTGTGGTTTTAAAAAATTCGGTCCACGCGGCCTAGAGACATATTGTATTTGTGCAGTTCAAAGCAATGCCCCAATGGAGATATCGGCAGTCTAGCGATAGCCACAAGCGAAGCAAGACGATAGTGACGGACTTTGCGCGTGTGATTAAATCGTGCATTACGTTTGGACTGGTTGTGTACAGTTATATTTATACCTGTGTCATACGTGTTTGCATAGTTCTAATAAATTCTGTAATAATTCCAACGGCATTTTAATTCGAGTCGTGCAACTCGTAACAGTATCATAAAAAACAAAATATTTTTTTTAATGTAACAAACCAATACAGCAAATAAAAGCGAACAAAGTAAATTAGTTAAAAAATAATCTAACATTATAAAAAATCTTAAGTTCCAATATTTTCGCAATTAGGACATTTGCGGTGATTGATAAAGTTGTTTCAACTGAGGTCGGTCTTGTTAAAACTATTTGAACACGTGTTAACTAGAAATACAGTTTATAGCAATTACTCGCCTTCGTATTGAAATTATTATAAATGCTATTATTTAGAACCGCTACAGGCATATCATTGATTTTTTATGACACGGTCATTGTCGGAAATATGTAAGTTATATTATTCTTTGTATTGTTCCTAAAGTAGAATAATATTTATTGCACAAAAAACATATAATTTACAAAATTACAATATTTAAAATATGATTAAAATCTTATTACATATACATTTGCATTAGTTAAGTTGTTAGTAACTTAAGTAACTGCTTGTACAAGTTTGGACGGACTACTTAGGGACCATCAATAAATTACGTCCACTTTGGGGGGGTAGAGGACGTCGAAGTGTGAGATTGTGTGACAAACTCGAAATTGGAACTATTAACGACAAATTTCAAAATATTTCCAACTCTATTTATATGAGCAGTGTTTAAATCATAAAAAAAATATTTACAGAAATTAAACTAAAAATGAAAGTGCTTTTTAATTTAATAATTTCTTGATGTAAAATTCCAAAATATGTGATTTCATCCGCTTGAGGACCGTGAGCCGCGCGGGGGAAAGGTCGCAGCCATTGATGTAGTAATTATTGCTACATCAATGGTCGCAGCACGTGTGGTGGATTCTCCACGTCAGGGTACCGTCCTGTGACAATTGATGTGGTCGGCCCACTGTCTCTTCAGCTTACTAATTTTGAAGTAAAACAATAATATAAAGGTTAAATCAATACATACATACATAACTTCACGCCAGGTCCCATGCGGGGTAGGCACGAACAACAGAGCGGCATTCAGGCTTATTCTTACACACCTCACTTGCCTCTTTGACATTCATAGCTCTTGTCATGCACGCTCGTCTGTTCTTAAGGCTCCGGACATCACCTTCTCCTAATACACGATCAATTTGGTCATGGAAAATGTGTCGTAGCCTTCCGCGACTTCTGCATCCATCCACATTTGCATTGTATATCTGTTTAGTCATTCTTCCATCATTCATTCTTTCCACATGCCCGAATCACCGGAGCATTCCTTTCCATACCTTCACCCCGACACTCTCTTTCAGACCAACTCTCTTTCTTACTTCGGTATTACGAACGCGGTCCGCGAGCGTCACTCTGCAAGTTAAATCAATAATTGTGAATATCACAATATCCAAGATAGCTGCATAACATTTTTGTTTATTTATAATTTTATACAGAGAAAAACATGTCCCATAGTCGTAGTATATATTCACAATTACATTAATAATTACAATGATAAAAAGTTAAACATACATATTGTTACGAGTTACGGGACTCGAAATAAAATGCCGTTGGAATTACTATAGAATTTATTACAACTATACAAACTCGTATATCACAGGTACAAATATAACTGAACACAACCAGTCCAAACGTAAAGCACGATTCAATAACACGCACAAAGTCCGTCACTCTATAGCTTATCGAATGTACCCACGTCTTTCTCGTGTCGTAATCGTCGCTTGACTGCCTCACCCTTCCGTTCGGGCATTCCTTTTATCCTGTACAAATACAATGTCTCGACACAACACTCGACCGCATAACAATAATTTCCTAGAATCACACCTGGTTAATGCTTACCATAAAGGATAACAATACACAATGGGCTGTTTTTCTAATTAATTTTTTTTAACACGAAGTAAACAACAGAAGTCTAAATGCGGGAAGGTAATAAAATGTGTTTCTACAGACGCAGGTGAGACTTTTTTCCTTTGTCGGCATTTGGTCGTAACAATACTTACCTACACAATATAATTATTTGATTACACTATTATGCATTGCGCAGCAGTGCCTAACGTAGCTACAGTCTACTCTATCGGCAATCATCGCCAGGGCGGCGTTGATGCTGGGTCGCACCCGGCTCACCAGGAACTAGCACCGTTTCCTAATGGTGGTCTGAAAGCAAACATGCCCCAGGCGCTGCAGTGGCGAGTCAGCCCCAACACCGCACCAAACACGTTATTGTATTGGACACGAAAGGCCGTGTAGCTTCTCTGTGAATAATTAGCCCACACAAACTACACGTACAGAGTCTAGATGTGCAATATGCTTTGAAAAGTTTTGAATTGTTTTTGCTTATACTCCTCGCCTACCACAGTCAACATTAAACGATTTATGTTAATGCCTTCCTGACCACAAATGTTGTTCTTAATATAATTAAATAATTTGGTAATTAAAATAACTTTGTATAATAAAACAATTTAATAACTTGGCCTTTTAGAAGCTGATTTATTTTGGCGGATCTACCGTATTCGCTTCTGACGTTATCCAAATATTTTTCTCTCTAATCCATGTTTTTATATTACTGTTATTCATTGACCTTGTGTTTGTTATATTTTTTGTGTTAACTTTTACAGTATTAATGATATCTTTTGTTTCATTATGAAATAAAACTTTTAAAGAGTTTTTTACCGGGTCTAGTACAGAATTATCTTTTTCATTTGTAATGTTATTTATTACGCTTTTATCGTGTGAATTTTTATATATGTCATCGGTGCCATGAATACTTTTTCCAGTTAATTCCACATCTAAATCTCTTGAGTTCATAGTTTTAGGTGAATATTTAAGATTTATATCTAATGATTCGTTCATAACTTCTTCAACTCCATCAACTATTACTGTGTCGTTAGGCATTATTTTTATAACAGAGGTTTTATTTCTTTTTGTTAGAACATGAACATCATTGCCCACAGATTTAGGTACAGTAACATTTTTATAAAGACTTCTATAATTATTGATTTTATTATTGTTTAATCCAGTCGTGCCAACTTTGATTTCTATTCTCGGATTTCCACTATCATCAATAATCTTAAGAATTATAGCTCCAGAATCAGTATTAATACTTCGTATTACATCTTCGTTTATTGAACGCCTACCTTTTACATGGTTTACTGATTTTTTGGTGCATGTAGTTGAATTACTGGCAGGAGTGCTCATTTTATCAATAACTTCTGTTATAATTATTTCATGAATTTGAACGGACGATCTGGTAGCTTCTGTCGGCCATAACTCTGGTTCGGAAACTGAACGAACAACTTGTTTCGGTTTTGGTAAATCGAAGATTATGGATGAAAGTTGCGTAGGTGTTGTCAAAAAAGTAGTTTCTGTTAGATAGTCTTTCAGATACACTTTTTCAAGACCGTAACTGAGGCCGTGAGAGAACTCCGACTCTTTTCGAGAGTATTTTACGTTCTGAAATAATTTAAAAAATTAAAATCTAATGTTGTAAGTAATGATATTAAGTATTTTCTCTTTTTTACAATTATTTCGAACCTCTTAAATTATGTAGGTACTGGGACTTTTCTTGTAATAATTAATTAACCTTTTACTTCGCCATAAAACCTTTCAAGGGGTTCTATCATTAACAACAGACTCTTGGGAATAAATAAGAATCAATTATTATACAACGTTATACAATTTAAAACTCCGCACAAAGAATAGGTACCTACTTTATGTAAATTTACATATTTCCTTTCAAAATCATCCACGTTTATTCCCAGAATAATATCTATGGTGATGTTTTTCATGACATTGAAGAATATACCGATAAATAGACAAATGTTTGGCGGGACATGAATGTGCCTTCGCGATCTGCCACAAGATCTCTCTCGTTTGGTGGCAGCCAAAGAAAAACCTACAATTTGGCTAAAATTATTCTAACTTTAATTGATATTTAAGACTGGCTAGATATAATCGTGCAGAGCCATTGTCAAAAAGACGAGCAAATACTTAGACCGCAGAGTAAAATAGACGATCAGTCAAAATAATTGCTTTTAAGGCGCGGCTACACTTGCGTAAACTTTTGCTCTTTATTCTATAACAATATGAATGTTTCTTATCATTATAAGAAACATTCGGCTCGAACACCTACTTTAAAGTATTCATCAGCGAAATCTACACGTCTTAAGGATCCAGGGGCGACTGTTGCCGGTTTTGCAGTGGTTGCAGGCAAAGGATTAGGATTCACAGTGCTCATCAAAAAACACATAACACAAAATAGGATGAACAAAAAAATGGAATATATCACAACAAACATAAATCCTTTCATAATAATTTTTATTAAAATAAAAGTTTTAAAAAATATTACCTATACTGTCAAAATTAAAAGTACAAAAATGCCAATACTGATAAGCCCGTCATCTTTTTTTTTAAGCAAAACAGAAATAGACCATAAAGTTTTATAATCTCTAAGATCGCACTAAAAAGTTTTAATATTCAAAATTAAAGAAGAAAAAAGAGGTCGAATGAATATGTAAAACAATGATTTAAAAATAAATACTGCCAGAAGTCAAACTTGTCATTTATTCACGCTTCTGTGCTATTTTGAAAAAATGTTTTAAATATTTTTATTTTTACTTATTAATATTGTGCACAAAAATTTATTAACTAAGTTTTTAAAAGAGCTACACATTATACAAAAAGGTATTTCCCTGAATTAATAAAATATGACGTATAATCTTGCGATACAGAAATAATTAGTAGTTACTTCTTATGTCGCTTTGGCTGCACAGTGGCTATTATAGCTTTAGCATGTACGAGTAATAGCAGTCCACAGACTCACTCTGGGTAAAGGTCTTCCCATTTCTGAGAAATTGATGGTAAGAGGTAGGTACATATTAGCAGGTTTCGAGACATTGGGAATCTCTATGTACAAGTTTATTTACGTCGTTTTTCTCTATCTCGAAGTTCTTCAGGGCATGGCAAATGTAGCAATATGCATGCTACATAGAAAATCGCAAACCGTGTATGCACTCTAACTTGGAATCAGATGGTACTTTAGCCACTGTGCTACCATGGCTATTAGACTATAGCAACTACATAGTGGTATATTTATTAACTTGATCAATCACTTAGTGAACCATGTTTTATATGTCAACTAGCTGTGCCCGCGACTTCGTCCGCTTGGATTTTTTTCGCGAAGTCATAATTTTAAAAGTAGTGTGATGGACCCGAACGAGGCAAAATGATGTATATTTAAATTAAAATGGGACTATAGAAAATAAAACGCCATTTTTTCTTTACGCTCGAATTGCAACCAACTCGATTTTCTTTTATTATAAAAACGTCAAAAACCGAGCGGCCAGTATTATAATATTTAAACATATAAAGTATTTATCCTACAACCATTGATGTTGCAATCTACATCGATGCTTTTTTTTTGATGACACAGGGGGAATGTCTTTTCTTGGGACACCATCCTCGGGCCTGGGGGGAAGGCACAACAAGTAGCTAATATTGCTCCTTATAACATCAGCTATCAGCCAGTCAAAGTCCCGTCAAAATCGGTCAAGCTGTTTCAAAGATTAGCCCCAATATCCAGACAGACAGACATACAAAAATTCTAAAGATTGCATTTTTGTAATCTGCTGGTCCCAATTATCCCCCCTGATATTTTTCACATTTTTATTTTGACATTACAAATATACACTTCAATTTTATTTATCTCTATAGATAAAAGTCAAAAGCAATAATTACGAAGAGATTTTTTAGTTCTAAAGAGACCGGACCTGATATAGTATTTTTACCCTGAAAAATATCACATTTCCTGAATTTATGTCTAATAACGTGACTTGCAAAGCCTGACTGTAAAAAAAAGCTGTCTATTGTTTTACAGATGTCCAAAAACTCCGAACGCCACAGTGCGACAGACTCCGAGATCGGATCAGTAAGATCTGTTCATGCAAGTAAACTCTCAGCAATATTATGCCCGATTATTTGTGCACTAGTCCTGGTGTGCATTTTTGGAATATCGTTTATAGGGACAAAAATGGCCTACGAAAAATATGATGCAATCTGTTCGGCTCCGCATTTTGACTACGCAAAGCTTTACATCTTTCCTGTTAATTTAACAATCGCTAAATCAAGAACAGTTGTAACGTAATAATGGTTGTGGGAAATAAATGTTATTTAATCGTTTTTTTTTTGCTATTACAAAATTCTTAATGATTTAATTTGTAGCGATGAAATGTATATACTATATAGCTTAATGATAATATTAATTTCTAACGGTCTTATTCATATTGAGATAGAGTAAGTTTGAACGCTTCTTTAAGAAAGACCGTAAGTTTTTAGTTTTTAGACTGTTTGTATGATTTGAAACTAGTCTACAGGAAGATAATAAGTATAGGAATTGATCCTGCTACGGCAAAAACTAACTTAACTGTCCTATAAACTTGTTAAAAAAATGTTTATAGAGCGCGATATATTCTCACGTGAATGTATATAATGTCCGTATTATATTGTAGATATGTAACAGTGCCATCTTGTACATATATTTAAAACTAATTCTATTCTGTTGCGTTTCATTTTGACATTTTTATTTAAAACTAAAAGGCATAACTAGGTGGCAACGATAACATCAACACAATCCAAGATTGTATTAATGCCATCTACTGTTGAGAGTTGTAACCATTAAGCATTTTACCTACCACAGAGTATACTACCATACCACTGAAACCAAGAAGCTTTGAAGCTTCTTGACTGAAACCCTTGGAATGATGTTTACAGAGACGAATAATGCAATTATTAGTTTCTTTTCAATGCAATTATTAGTCTTTCGGGTGTTTTCATTTTAAAATAGAATATCCGTATATATAACTCGTAGTGTATCTTTGTTTAATTTTATTACATAAATTGACTTGAATTTGCCTAACATTTTTTTATTATTTCAGGCCATCTGGCAACAAAATATTATGACAGAAAACAAAATGGGCGGCTGATTGTCGTCTTGATAAACTTGTTATAGTAGATTTTTTATAAAATTTTAGTGTTTTTTCCAGTTAGTGTTATATATTTGCGATTATTAATAAGTGCTAGTATTGTTACCTCAACTTTTGCTGTTATATTATGTGAGTATTTTTCAGTTTCTTTACAATTTATAATTTTAGACACTCTTATCGATTGTTGAGTGTAAAGAAAGGCCAATGTCAGCCCTCGGTGTCTGTATTAGGTATAATAGCGGTGAAATGTAAAGGGAAAAAATATAGTTGTAATTGGGTTTTCAGAAGAGGGTGTTTAACAGTAGCAATAGGGAGGTTTTTATTTAGTTAGTTCCTGTTTTATACACCTTGTCTCGGCCATAAGTTATTCCTATTTTACGTAAGTTTCACGATAATATTATTTAATACGAACAGTAGAATAATAAATATTATATTGTTCGTAATGATACTTAAGTTATAAGTTTATTCAAATATTTGTTATTTCGTTGTTTTAATACTTTATTGTTTAGTCGAATATTTTCAACATTTTAATCAAAACAAAATGCCCCGACTTTTTAGGATAAAAGGATTTTGTTTCTTTATATGTTTCATGGATTCTATTAAAACAGTCCATGAATGAATATTCCGTATATTAATAACATTGATTGGTCTATTTTGTGATATCAATCTTATAACTCATGTAAGGTTAATAACTGATAAGACTTGTGGTCGTTTTTTTAGGGGTGAAAGTTCATATCAGGTTGTACCCTTTGAACTTTCACCCATTTAAGATACAGATCTTGTTTTATATAATTTGTGAATAATATGAAGTATCCGAAGTAGTTTATTCAGCTGAAAACAATCATTTTAGATTATATAAAGTTACCAAATTAGTAAGTGTTAATAATATTCATGTTGGGTTGGGTTTACATATATGTCCGCGGATTTTTACTGGATATTTTAATGGTTAATGTTTAGGAATATATTTAAGACTTATTTATAACAACTGAAATTGGTTTTGAGTAGAAAAAATACGTATTTAATTAATTATCGAAGTTTAAAATTCACGACAATGATCTGGTAATTTTGACAATAATGAAGTGTGTATTCACTTTAGAAATATACTCACGTATGGTATGACACTACTAAAACTGTTTTTAAACATCAAATAATCCCTTAAACTGATTTAAGTCTAAAAATATATGTTTTAACTTTAAATAATGAAGTAACTATAAAAAATACTAAATGAAATGCATTTGCGTATTTTTTTTGTTTATGGTTCGTTAACTCTTATATTTTATTTTATTTTATGGCTTGGCAACTAGGCCTTTAAGCCTCTTCGTTTACAATATCATTTCTTCATTTTCTTAAGCCTATGTGTAGCACAGGTGCACTGTAGGTAATCAGTTAGTGCCATTCAACGGAGTTCTTGTGACAACTAAAAAAGTCACATTTGACTATACAATTCACATTTCTCACAAAACACATATAACTACTACTCAAAAACTATCAATATCCTACAACTATTGTTCATTTTAGAGTAATTTTACATATTTTTAGAAATTACCACGTGCAAAAACGGTGAAGGAAAACATCGTGATGCAACCTGCACATCGAGATAACCGATGTGTCAAACCTGCCAAGCCGCCTTGGACAAGCGTGGCGGGTATACTGTCCGTTGCCCTATAATGGGAGGCCCGAGCCCAGCAGTGGGACATTTATAGGCTGACATTATTATTATTACATTATTATATGATTTTATATTCTTTAATTATTATTAAACATTTTCAGTGTGCATAATATTGGTTTTATTCTGCTCCCTAACCTATCAAAATCAAGAAACACAGAACCGACTGGTAACCATTTACTATTTATCTTATATACACACGAACAGTCGGTTAGGTTAGGTTTTGTGTAGACCAAAGCGCAAGAGGAGCGAGCGAAGCGAGCGTGCCGCGGCAGCGGCCGGCAAGTGCCAGAACCGACTGTAACCATTTACTATTTATCTTATATACACACGAACAGTCAGTTAGGTTAGGTTTTGTTTAACCTACATAAACGACCAAAACTACTAAAACTACCACATATACTAACCAAATCTAACACAGCTACCAAAACTACCACATATAACAAAACTACCGACCGAATTTACCACAACTACCAAAACTCCACAACTACCAAAATTACAAATACTACCAAAACATCCTCTGTCCACCCTCGGTATAAAATTAACATATATATTGAATTTCAGCCAGATCAATCCATTAGTTCTTCCGTAATATAATAAAAGTCAATATGTATACATTTAAAAATATTTTCGGAGCTTAAAGGCCTAGTTACTAACCATAAACTTTAAAAAAAACATTAATTTTGTCTATGATTTTCATGATTCCTGTTTTTCAAGCTACGTGTGTTGCTTTGTTGTGTTTTATTTTATTTTTAACAATTTTGTGCTGTGTTTTCGGACCATTGTGAATCCTTTTATGATAAATATTCGATTTTCATTGGATTTTGCAAGTTTGGACCTATGATATAAGTGAAATATTAGTGAAAAATAGAAGTGAGGTTAGATTGACAAAAACATTAATAACTCAGTAACTATATATTTCCGACCCATAGGAGTTGCAGAAGGGGTAAGTTTTCCTCCCCTCCCCCTCCCCCTTCCCCCCATTACTTATGATTCCGCGGACATATATGTAAACCACACCCTTCATGTTACATAAGAGATAAAACTTAGTTTGATTAATATAATAATAATAAATTATTTTATAGTAATGCCAGAAAATGTTTTAAGTTGATTTTGATAATTATAAAATTAATTTTGAGTGATAAGTTCACTTCAAATAAAACAAAGACCTTACCTCATTAAGACACCACATTTTAACTGATTGGTTTTTAATTTTTATTTATTGACACAATTCTTACTAAAAAAACAATTTACATCATATAACTTTTGTTTATTTTTTAACCATATTGTTATAGCATTTTAATTATTTTGTATAAGTTCCAACCAAGGTACTAGATAGATCAGGTGTAAAAAGTACAATTTATATTGTGCTTGGTTTTGGCCGAAATAATCTCCCGTCTCACTTATCATAACGACTAGTCAAGTTTTATTTAAAAAAAATGTTATTTTAAAATCATCTACATGTTTAGTTTTGTTAAAACTAATAATATATATATATAGGAATAATATGATATCTTCAATACTAAATTTATTATATAATTTTGAAAAATAAGTCTTTACATCTCTATTTAAAAAAGGATAATCCATACATAAGCAGTTTATTTTAAGTCTATACCTCACTTCCTGGAATTAAACATGTTTACATACATTTCTAAATCTGCAAATCATAAAAGTGAAACATACAATCATTTAAAATAAAATTTCCTATTTTAATCCATAATATTATCATTGAAAGCTTTGAGCTATTTTGCATATTTTTGAAACAAACTGATGAACAAACAAAATATTTTTTGACATAAATGAAGTAATATTGTACAACGCCAAGGGTGTTGTAAATCCGCACAACACTACTGGACATGTCACATCACTATCAGCCCCTGTGCGCCCCCGTCAGGGTCAAATTTACAACAGTTGAGTGCGCACACATACACACCGGTTACATTTCAATTCAATAAATCAAGTGAAGTGCAAGATATCAGCTCTCATCGTCATCGTTAGAACACCACCATCAATCAGTAAGTCCCTCCTCCTATATTCCTAGTGAAACCAATTAGGTGTTATGTTGTATATGCAGTACTAGTGTTATTATTTTAGTTTTGATGAGGCTACCACCAGTAATTGCATTTTAATTTGAAGCACAGAGCAAGTTGATATTTGTATGTTTTATGTGCATTAAGAAGTAAGTAAGAAAGAATAATCTACAAATGTCATGTAGTTTTAAAAACAAAATGTATATGTTTTGTATGTAATGGTGTTCTACAAGTAAGTACATAGTAATTTTGAATCATATACTACTACCACCTATTTCTGCCTAAGTTATTACACAGAGTATGTGATAAATGTTATCTCTGAGCAACTAAATAGAAGTCACTGACTTTCTGACACCGAATTTGGTAGCAAAGTACAGATAAATTAGCAATGAGACAGTTTGTAATAGTTTACTGTCAGCACATAAATAAATAAACTAATACTCTGTATATTCTTTTATAGGCAGGTACTTTATATAAAACTAATAATATTAAGCAATATTAAAGTAATAAATATTAATATGAAACATAATTTTTAATAATAAATTTCAAGTTTAGAAGTCCTGTAAATATACAAATACTACAAAGGCAAAAATGTCTGGAAGCTTATTTATCTGTAATATAATACATGTGATAGTATAATGGAGATATTGTTACAGCCTTTGTGATAAAACATAAACATAATAAAACTGTAGAGACCTAATTTCAGTACAATGAAAAAAAATGCTAAAAACCGAATCAGGGGGATGTAAGAAGTCACATAGAACTAATTTAGACTTCATTTTTTTTCTCTGTATCTCTGTATGGGCTAATCTCCAAAACGACTGAACCGGTTTAAATGAAATTTTGTATGGTGGTAGCTTATATCCCTGGTCAACATGTAGGATACTTTTGATTCCGAAAAATTAGAGTTCCCGTGGGATAAATAATAGAGGAAATGAAAAGAAAAGAAAATAAGAAAGGAAAAAACTTTAATTTGGCGGGCGAAATCGCGGGCATCAGCTAGTAATTTTATATAGGTCTCATATTCCACTTTTCATATATTTCATAAATTAACTTTCCACTGTACATTACAGACAAGAACTTGTCTGTAATTGGCCCTAGAATTTTCTGTTATATTTATTCTACTCATAACACAAGCTTAACTTGTGAAAGTTTAAGAATATACAAACCCAGTTTGTTGTACTGCTGATACCATCATTATTTGCAGCGCCAACATCTGATCTGTATCCTAAGCTTATATCTTGTATCCTAAAAAAAGAGCTATAAAACATTTTACAACCATGTCTTACATTGTTTTGTGAAATGAAATAGTCTTATCAAAAAAATTTTTAAAGCTTTTATAGATATGTATTATTCAAATTGAACTTTTTTTTCCAAACTAAGTTCCACTAGAGAATATTTTTTGAAGGTCATACATCTATGTTAAATTTGAAGTGTACTTCCTATTTATTCTATGTATCCTGCGTCACAACATGTTATGGAGAAGGAGCTGCAAGAAACCCCCCAGCAACATATTTAGCTAAAAATTATTTTACTTCAGATTTGTCTGTTTTTTTTTTTATAAATACGTTTAACAACAGCCTTTGGAACCGCATGAAACGCCGATACGACGTTGTGGTTGTTGAGGGTTCAATAATAAACTACGCACGCAATAACTATTATGCTACGAATACAATAATAATTAATAACTTTTTGTTTTGATCGAGACTTGTGTGTGTGTGTCAAATTGAGGTGTTGCCTGATATGCTGTCTCAGTGCTAAAATTTTATAGGTGCGTTCGATGACGCCACAAGCCCATAAATGTCCCACTGATGGGTTCGAGCCTCCCATTATAGCGAACGACAGTATACCCGCCATTCTTGTCCAAGGCGGCATGGCAGGTTTGACAAATCGGTTATTTCGATGTGCAGATTGCATCACGATGTTTTGCTTCATCGTTATTAGCACGTGGTAATTGTAACAATACACACATTATGGCTGAGAACTGCCTAAGCGGTGCATGCATTTCGGCCAGGATCGACCTCGCGCCCTTTGAGTGTGGGACGCGTACACTAGCCATTACGCTACCACAACTTAAATAAATTCATCAACATGTTATATAATTTAAGGGACTAGATCAACTCCTGTTTAGATTTACTGTAATGTCTGTCATCTTACCAATTGTTCATCTGCCTTACTGCCGGTTGAAATTTGACGTCAGCTCCATAAGTAATGTCAAAATTGAACGACTTGATGGTAAAGCATGTGAATAGTAAGAAATAGGAACCGGCCATTACTCATCTACTGTATCTTCAATCTATATATCCTTATCCAAACGATGGATTTGGATGGATGGACAACACATTTGATAACTCTTCCATTTTTGCCAAACATGTACATTATTTTTCAGTTTATTCTAAACTGCTTCCCGACAACACATCTAGCTGAGATAGTATATAAAACAGTACTAAAGATATTAACGGTTTTAAGCGGGGTAATTTATTTGATTTTGGTTATTCCGACGTTCCGGCCGCTTTTCAGTGGCCGTGATCACGAACGATCATTTTTTTTAACCGACTTCGAAAAAAGGAGGAGGTTCTCAATTCGTCGGGATCTGTTTTTTTTTGTTGCTTTTTTTATGTATGTTCGCCGATTACTCCGTGATTTATGATCCGATTTACGTGATTCTTTTGTTCGAAGCGGAATAGCTTCTAATTGGTCCCCTAAAAATTTTACATAGTTTGGCCCAGTAGTTTTCATTTTATGAACATTTTTCATGAAAATAATTTTCACTCCGTTCCATATGTACACCGATTACTCTGAGATTTATGATTCGATTTACGTGATTCTTTTTTTGTTCGACGCGGAATAGCTGCCATGTGGTCCCCTAAAAATTTGACATAGTTTGGCCCAGTAGTTATCATTTTATGAAAATTTCCATGAATATAATTTTCACTCCGTTCCATATGTACACCGATTACTCTGAGATGTATGATTCGATTTACGTGATTCTTTTTTTGTTCGACGCGGAATAGCTGCCATGTGGTCCCCTAAAAATTTGACATAGTTTGGCCCAGTAGTTTTCATTTTATGAAAATTTCCATGAAAATAATTTTCACTCCGTTCCATATGTACACCGATTACTCTGAGATTTATGATTCGATTTACGTGATTCTTTTTTTGTTCGACGCGGAATAGCTGCCATGTGGTCCCCTAAAAATTTGACATAGTTTGGCCCAGTAGTTATCATTTTATGAAAATTTCCATGAATATAATTTTCACTCCGTTCCATATGTACACCGATTACTCTGAGATGTATGATTCGATTTACGTGATTCTTTTTTTGTTCGACGCGGAATAGCTGCCATGTGGTCCCCTAAAAATTTGACATAGTTTGGCCCAGTAGTTTTCATTTTATGAAAATTTCCATGAAAATAATTTTCACTCCGTTCCATATGTACACCGATTACTTTGAGATTTATGATTCGATTTACGTGATTATTTTTTTGTTCGACGCGAAATAGCTGCCATGTGGTCCCCTAAAAATTTGACATAGTTTGGCACCGTAGTTTGTTTGTAAAACAAACATTTTTTTGTTTCCGGTTCGTGGGACCTATATTTTTTAAGAAGCGCGTCACCATTCGTAGGTCCACCCATACATAGCTAGACACTAAAAAGTAACAAATAAAAAATAAAAACTTCGTTTAAAAAAACCGACTTCAAAAACTAAAATGTATAAAATAACTTATTTCTAAAGCTATTATTATTAATATATATTATCTAAAACATCTTGAAGTCGGTGCAAAGCAAAACATAAAAATTACTATATTTTGAAAATTACTAAGCACCGACTTTAAGATGTTTTAGATAATATATATTAATAATAATAGCTTTAGAAATAAGTTATTTTATACATTTTAGTTTTTTAGTTTTTGAAGTCTGTTTTTTTAAACGAAGTTTTTATTTTGAGTTTTAATTTTGTTTATGGTTATTATTTAATCTATGGGAGCCTAATCTAATTTACCACCGCTTCACAAAATGTTATTGCTTGAAGAGAAGAAGCGGCGCAAGAAACTCTTCAGCAAACATGCCTAGCTCTAAAACATTTATGTAATATTAAAAATAAAAGAAATTATCAGTCAAGTTGGTTTGTGTTCCGTTGAGTACTGAGTACTAAAGATGGCAAAGACAGCACGAAAAGACGTGAAACATTCATCTCGGTGGCCTCATTGAGAGCAAAGGGAGTGCACCGCTGCACCTTTTGTGGGGCGTGCTCCATTTGCGGCTGAACAAAAAGCCCATCTTGTACTCATTTTACATTTCACAGGTGTATGCTGTGTGGCCTAGTTTCGTTTTCTTTTTTGTGGCACATATTAGGGTGTTGTCTTTAGGATTCTGTAGGCATTTTAGTAAGAACGAGAACATCATACCTATCGGACCATCATTCTGTTTTTTTGTTGTTTAGGTTTGGAAAACAGTAAATCCATCAAAGAAGAATACGGAGGGCGAATACTTAGCAGTTATTCTTTTCTTAATAAAAAAGTGTTATTGGACACATTCTTAGTACAAATTATGTAATTGTTTACTTATTAGTCTTATTTCCTAGCTTGTAAGTGTAATGTTCTATCTTTAAGATACATCATATATATGACGGCCTCTGTGGTTGAGCGGGCTAAGCCTTTGACGGCCTACCTCACTGCAACGCAGAGGTTTCGGGTTCGATTCCCGGTATAGTAAATTTCGGAAACGTATTTTCTCTGTTATTTACCATGGTCTGGGTGTCTGGGATCGGCCCCAGAGTGGTCCATTGTATATTACCTATAACACAAGCGTAACTTGCTTAATTTGTAGATAGACAATGTGTGTGTTTGTCTGCCGATTATTATTATTATTATTATATAGAAGAAAAATATTTTAAACCATATAGAAATATAATTTTAATTTTCTAATCTCAAAAAGCGGTGGCTTTTGGCCCCCAGATCCCCAGATTATCAATACCGGACTCAGCTGTGAAAGGATGAGTCCGGTTTTGGTCCGGTAATTTATAGCGCATTTGTTGGAAGTACCAAAAACCATCGAAAATTTGGCACAAACAAAACAACTTTACGTTGGTAATCGCGGATCAATAATTTACCAAAAAATTATCATAACTCTTCAAGATATGAGACGTAATGTGGTTTTTTCATAATTGTATATTCTATAGTTAGTTATATATAGTTAGTTATTATAAGTTAAGAAAAATCATTTCTACTCCAAACTATTGACATGAAACCATTTCACACCTTCAAAACAGGATAGAAAATATATCTACATATTTATAAAAGAGAGTAAATTAGTATTGCAAAACCCACATGTTACACAATTTTCTCTAATCCATCCTAAGGTTGTCTGGAAGAAATTGCTTTTAGTGATAAGACGGCCTATTGTCTTTTGTAGTTAAAGTTCTTAATTGTATCTGAATGTTATGCAATAAAGTATATTCTATTCTATTCTAAATTTAATTTTATCATTTTTGTAATACTATGTTATTTTGTTTACAATAAATTAATAGTGCATCTGAAAAAACGGCCGCGACTCTAGAATCCCCACTATCGCCCGTAAAATCAGTCCGTGGTTGGTAGACGGACATATGTCAGCTCAGCATTACAGAATTATCGGAAAATATTATTACAAGTAGCGTATTTTGAGAACCTATAATGCTTTACCCCATGGAGCAAAACCAGTTTTATGTTTGGTGTTTAAATTGCCTCTAAACCTTTTTAAATGATTGCCTTAATTATTCACTGTCATTTGTTTGCACTAATATTCTCAGTATTGAAATGCAATAGATTATTTATTATTATCACTAATCTTTCTGTATTTATGGTCAACTTCTGACCGTGACATAAACCGTTGTAAGTTTAAGACATGTATGTCGGTTTGCTCGTTTACTACCATAAACCCTTCTAAATTGTTGCGCTAGAATATGGTGTTTTTTAAAACGGCTGTCATGAAATTTCTTCGAGGTCGGCAGCGCGTTGGTGTCCACTCTGGTGTTGCAAACGTCCATAAGCGATGGTAACCTCTAGCTATGATTTTTTACAGATCCTGTTCATTTACAGACAGAGAGAAAACCTTAACAACAAATAACAATTCTCCAGAAGTAGATATTAATTATAAGTTGCTTGCTACTTATTTACCTTTATTAATGATAGAGGGGGAATCGAGCAAAAGATATAAAAAGTTATAGGGCAAGACAAAAAGAAAAAGAGAACGAAAATTAAGAAAAACAAACGAGTAAATAGATTTGTACAAAATTATCAAGCTATTCAGAAAGTATTGTATGTACCTTGTCATGGAGATATAACTGATGACGAAAATGTGAAATCAACGAAGCGTTTAAATACTTTATGAAAGGAAGTTAGTTCAGTGTATTTTCATATTTACTTCGAAGTATATCATGATATTGTTTTATTTACTTACTACTAGACCTTATTTACTAACTTTAAAATTATCAATGTGTTTTCTTCGTACTACTAACGTAACTAATCAAATACCTGCAATGAAACAAGTATCTAAATTTATTAATAGTATTTATTTGTAATAATAGTTATTAGTAGCAGTTATAGTTTTAAATTTAAATAAATTTAATGTTGAGTGTAAAAAATCACTTTATTTTTCACTTCGATGGCTTTGTAATTTTACTGGCCTTAACAAGACTAGGACGTTGGAGTAGTTACAAGCCTTAGGGCCGCATGCGTAACAATCGCCTTTAAATAAATTTACTTAATCATATTAAACTGCCTAAATACGTTTTACACAAAACGTATTGACAGTTCTTGAAACATATATAGCGGCATATTTTGCATTGTGCATGACGCTAATTGTATGTGAGGGTGTTAAATGCGTTTAGTGTTTCTTAAATAAATTTAAGCAACTTTATGCAAGCGGCCCTTAGAGTCTTCATTTCAAATAAGATGGTATTACTGGCACATCCATGAAAGGTGACTTGTGGCGCTATCGTAAACTTTCTTACGAAATAAATTAGTTTTATTTATATACTTGAGTGTGCCCTGTGGCTGCGTTGTTTGTCAAAGCCTAGGCAGTAGCTTTATTTTACTTACACAAAAGCTTAATTCGGTTTTTACATATAATAATAACAAAGAAAGTCCATATTGACTAGATAACTGCCCAGCAAAACATAAAGGCGAGTCGAAGCCAAGCTAATTTGAAGAAATACAACGTATGACATGTTGTTTATGAAAACGTAGGTATTTGTTAGTAAATTAAGAAAACGCGATAGCAGCACCATCTATTTAGCTAATCCGTCTATTCTATGGAAACGACATCACTTATCGAGGTAAAAAGTATCCTAAGTGTTGCTTCGGGATATAAGCCATTTCTGTGTCGAGTTTCATTCATATATGTTCTGTAGTTTTCAAAAAGGATGCTATCGTAGCGCCATCTTTGTCAATATTTCCGTCTATCCCTCAGAAAAGATGTCATTTATCGGGATAAAAAGTATCCTAAATTACGCTCCGGGATATGAGCTTGTTCCGTGTCAAGTTTAATTTGAATCCATTCTATAGTTTTCACGTGATGCTCGAGACTGACAAAATTTCTAAAAATCACATTTTTGGAATTTCCTGGTCCGAATTATCCCCCCTGATTTATTTCACATTTTTAAACGCATTGTACAAACTTGAACCATTTACAGATTTAGTATAGATAGAAAATAGAAAACTATATTTGATCCTGTTACTATTTAATAATAATCTTATACTTAGAATCACGATGTTTTTCTCTCCATTAATGTAATTTCTGCCATTTCTATTTGAAATAGACTACAATATTTTTGGCAGTGGACATCTCATTGCATAGCCCCTCAAATATGGCCGCATATTCGTCCATAACGTTTGATGAAGCCGGAAGTGCTCTAAGCAGTGTGCAAAAAGGCTCCATTGGCCACTGACCCACTTTCCCCTGGAGTCACCTGGAATGCGCCCGTGACGTCATACGACGACGTCACAAGTGACACAGTGGCCTATTTACCAGGGGAACAGTGGAAGGGGCTCCATTCAGATTAAATCCCGAGGGGTCTATTTTTAGTCCACTACTTCATTCATTCAAGGCGGTGTGTGATCGCAATTTATTTCACGTTTACTCACCTTCAGCTATTAATATCTCTTTAAGCCAAGGACCTTGTGCGGAAAATGAAATCACATTAAACTTTCTATCATAGATATATAACTGGTGTTCCCTGGTTTATTATTTTATATTCAATCCTAGAAGTATGCTGGATGCCCACGTGATCGGAAATATTAGAGATGTAGCTCTGGTTCTTCCACTTTTGTATCATACTCCTTTGTTTCCATAACTTTGAGCACTATAATGGACTTTCGAGAATAGAATAAGTGAGGAATCTGTAGTGGACGAATTCTTGACGATAATTAAGGCGTAGAGAGACTATGAAAATTTTGTTTTTAAAGTTGCGTACAACGTGGTTTATGACATTTTCGAAGTCATATAAGAGTCATGTCAAAAACGTTTTATCAAAATTAAGCAATTTCTTTTTTAGATATTCGAAATGTTTGTTTATTCTTTCAAACATACAAATGAAAAGAGAGAAAAACTCAGAAAGGTTAATTTGGAGCAGTGTATGCCTTAAACATGATTATTGGAGGTTTTGTCTGTCTATCAGTAAAAAATACACGTGAAAATTATCACTACTTAAAATAAAACTCGATACAGAGCTAGCTTTATATCCTGGATTAATACTTAGGATACTTTTCATCCCGAATAATTACGCCGTTTCCGTGGGATGTAATGTAGCCAAAAAGATGGAAGCTGCGGTTGCATTTCTTCTGTGCTACCGTTGACAATCGCTAACAAACATCTTCATGGCAACGTGAACGAAGTTTGCCACAGGTAGGTAGTATATTGATATAAGTAGATTTGATTATGTACGACTATGTATCAGTGGCGCGGGGTGAAAATTCGGCTAGGGTAAACCGGTTAAAAAATTTACCAAGCGCTGATTACAATCTAGCCGCATATTTTGAAACAAAAGCCGGTGCTCGATCGGGTTATTAGTTGCTATGTCATATACGTGTGGAAAGCCGCCCAGCGTAAAAGATAGTAATAAAATAATAATATATGCACGAATAATAAACGTAAGCACCAATAAATTCACTAGCTCTTTCGGTCTCTTATAGACATTCTATGCACCCCATTCGGCCGATCTCACACCTATTCCGTTTACTCATCACAATTATACATTAGCTACCCATTTGCCCATCCATCACACATTAGACTTCATCCAGCTTTCAACCAAGACGGTCATCTCTTAAATATAATAACTTTGTTACAATTAATCCTTTTATTAACGTCCCCCGTAACAGGTCGCTAGTTAATTTATAGAGACACTAGTACATACTAGTAGTAGTAGATACTAGTAGTAGTAGATACTAGTAGTAGAAGTGTTTGCACAGAACGCGTAAACGCTATGAATGCATGGCGCTTTCGACCTTTTGGTCGCTAGTCCCTAGATTTTTAAGGGTAGGCTTTGGGGAATCGAGTTGTATGAAATCCACGCCACTACTATGTACGTACTTATGGAAGAGACTAACGTTTGATTTTGGCGTCTGAAGGCCTTGCTTCTAACAGCGTTTTGGTATTTGATACTAGCAATTCCACAATATTTAATTTAATTAAGTGGGCAACGAGCCTTATTTACGAAATCAAATGCTATCTAGTTACAAATTGAACTTGCCGGGCCTAATATTTATTATTTCTTACGCTTCAATCATATAACTTAACAGTAAGGACTATCTTATTTTTGAATGCCCTGTGGTCTAGTGTCTTAAGCTTTAGTTCGCCCAGTTCACGGGAATGCAGAGATGCCAGACTCGATTACTGACAGGGTAAATTTCGTAAATGAACTTTCAGTAATTTACTCGGGTATAGTTTTACATAGATAATAATACTGGCCCACAAAAAAGTGGTCTGTAATTTTGACCAGACCGATCTATTCTTGTGTATTTCGGTGCACTGATGCTTTTCAGGATATTATAAAAATAGCCAATCTACTTATATCTGTTCATAAAATATTTATAACTATTGATACCATGCACCCCCACGCTTTTTTTTACAATAAAATCATTTTTTCTTACACTATTTTTAATTCAAATTTATTAAAATTTATTTTCTATTTTTGAGTTGGATTTTTTATAAAAGCATTTTTTTTGTTTTTTTGAAACTAAATTAATCTATTGTTTTTATTGCAGGAGTTCAGCAGATAGGCAAACGATCCCCTTGATGGATAGCGGTTACCATCGTCTATGGACATTTGCCACACCAAAGGTGCTACAAATGTCCTCTGCTCTCTTAAGGGAGACTGGAACCTGGTCACTAATGCCGGAACACAACTCAAGGTTCCCGTTCCCCTAAAAATGGGAGATTCGAGCCCAGCAACGGGACGTTTATTGGCTGATATTATTATTATCTTGAAAAGTTATCGTTCATAACGTTACACTAGTATACAAAAAAATGTTTTACCAATTAGTCACGTAGGTAATATGAAATTATAATTAGTCTTTGTAGATACACGCAAACGTAATATTTCTTTGTCTTCATGAGCAATAGTTTACTGAAAGATCTGTTGTACAAACAATGTTCTTTTGTGCAACATTTATGCTAGTGCATGTTACAGTTCATTGTTGATGCTAATCCTGTGTGAATAGAAAATTGCAAACCTACCAACGGTGCCGATCACTTTGCTAATTTTTAAGGATTTATTTCCATTTTTTTATTGCAGGAGTTGAGCAGACAGGCAGACGGCCCACTTGATGGAAAGCGGTTACCATCGTCTATGGACATTTGTAACACCAAAGGTGCTACAAATACGCTGCTGCTCTCTTAAGGAAGACTGGAACCTGGTCACAAATGCCCGACCACAACACAAGGTTGTTATGGCGGCATACTCTAGACCGTCCAGTTCAGTCGAGCAAATACCCTACCACCTGGCTGTGGGTTGTTTTGTCACCTCTTACGACAGGCCGCCCGGCGGCAGGATATTGTATTATTTCCTTCTCGTATTTGGATTTTTGTTCTGCGTAAACTGTCACATATTCCGATGTATAAAGTAAATACCGTGTTATAACACGGTATTAAAAGAGCATCCGAACATACTTTATATGTAAAGTATGTTCGGCCGTGTCATTTTAGAATCAACTAGTTTTTTCTGTGTTTATAGTTTACTAGCTGTCCCGACAGAGGTCGTCTTGCCCGGAAAAGCTTCAATCGATATGCCGACAGCAGCGCCACCTACCGGGTCTAATTGTGAACCAACTCAGAAACCTTCTTTGGCTCATGCACAACAAAGCTAAAGATCATCACATGATCAAATGTATCATTTACGATTCTATAAAGGACATCAGACTAACATTCATTTTTATGTATAAGAAGAAGAAGATGGGTAGCACTATTTTACTTACATAAGATTTAGTTAATTTTTAACTAAATCTTTATATATCGCAGGCGAAGCCGCGGGCAATAGCTAATATATATCTATAAAGGAATGCGATGGTAACTCGATCTGTCTGTTAAGCTTTCACGGAAAAACTACTAAGAGTAGGTACTGGATCGATTTTGCTGTCATTTTGTTTAAATTTAGTTTTAATACCGAAAATGGACATAAATACTTTTCTTGCCAGAAGATGGGATAGTTTGCAATATAAAATGAAGTGAATCTTCCGGGGACAAATAGCACTAGCTTGGGAATTTAGTACAATATTATAACCTGTATTAATGCCTGCTCTTTAAACAAGAGGCAAAAAGATACACTCTAGTATACATATAACTATATACCTTGCTTTAAACATTTTGTAACCGCTTTAATCCGTTGCATGACGCGGAATGCAGCTTTGTCTCATACTATGTAAAGATAAAAGAAAATATACCGCAGAAATTGTCCATTTTCCCCGGTACAAAAATATCTGAAAATCATCCCTGCTACGCTCGTTTATCGATAAGGTCGTGAGGAAAGATTAAACGAACAATCCCAAACAAAACCGCAATTAGTATGGGTGTAGAATAGATATGGAGGAGAGTGGAAGGCGTAGTCACGTGTATTTAAATGATCAAACTCTGTAACTCCAGGTGATCTATATCAACTTTGGAAGCAAGTAAAGAATAAATTTAAAGTATTTTGAGCAACACCTTCGAACAAACGTTCATATACTTCATACGTAATGAAGAGGTTAATAACTGAAGTCGAAGTGTTTGCCGAGCTAGTGGCAAGTGCAAATTTATTATATTTGTTTCCCTCAATAGGAAACACTTGTCTTAATATGTACCTATGTATAACCTTGCATGTTTTCAGATTGTTTATAACGTTCATAGCCTTGAAAAGGTACTTTCGGATACATCCAACCAGACTGTTTTGTATGTTATAGATAACGCTCTTTGTTAATGACTAAGAAGTGTTATTTGCAAGTTGTCTAGAACAATTCAACATTGAGTAATCTATGTAAATACAAAAATATTTGAAAGAAAGTTCTGAAATGTTCTACTTTAGTAATTCTATATAATTATAGGTAAATTAGTTTCGAGAAGTTTTTGCGTTTGTAGTAAGTAGTATATGTATATCGCAGAGGTTCCGGGCTCAATTTCTGGTATGGTAAATTTCGGAAAAGAATTTTCTCCGTTATTTAGTATGGTCTGGGTGTCTGGGATCGCCCCAAGAGTAGTGTGTTGTATATTACCCATAACACAAGCGTAACTTGCTTTATTTGAGGATATACAATATGTTTGTTGGTCTGCCAATGATAAAAATAAAAATAAATTGAAAATCGGTCCACAATTGACAAAGAAATCGGGGAACATACCTAAAACAAAAGTCTCCTTTAGAAGTCGGTAAAAAAATAGCAGAACTGACTTTAAAATTAGATAGATAACAAGGTCTAATGATTACTGATTAACTAGACCTACAGGTCAAAACGGCACAAATACGTAGGTCGGCGGTGTCATAAGTGCAATTCTGCCTACACATTACTTTCATAGATTGCTAAAGGTTAACTAGGTACTAGTTTACTTATTGCACTTGGAGTTAAAGCCAGCCTTGTCGGTTTCAATTCATATTTCTTGCATGACAGTGAAATTTTTGTTTTGTATGATAGCGGTCACGTCTTCAATGTACGTTCTTGAAGATTTGTATTGTATGGCAATTCTCATTAGCCAACAAAGTCTTTTTATATTTGCATTAGATTCTTCATCTGAATGAATAATACTTCGAGTTAACTCACCAGTTACAGTAATGAAGCTCAGATACAAATATAAAATATCTTTATTAATACTCCACAATAAAACAAAATAGAACAAATTAAACACATTACATTTTTAACACTACCACTATATCAAATACACTTCAACACAAATTAATTAATGTCACACACACACAAGAACTAAAATAATAAGCGTGTTAAATTTTAAAATTAAATCTAGTAATCAAGCTTTAAAAAAGGGTACGGAACTCGAGTCCGTAGAGTAAATAAAAAAATAAAAACCTTTTATCTCTCTTTCAAAATAGTACAATTTTTTTATTATTATTGTATGAGTTCAACAGACAGGCAGACGGGACACCTGCTGGAAAGCGGTTACCAGCTCCTATGGACATTTGTAATACTAAATATACTACCAATATGCTGGCGCTCTAAAGGTAAACTGGAACCTGGGCACTGATACCAGAACAAAACTCAAAGTTGTTATGGTAGCATGCTCTAGACCAGGCGTGGACTTAGACGTGCAGATACCTTACCACCTGGCTGTGGGTTATCTCGTCGCCTCTTAAGACAGGCGGTCGCAGGGATTTGTATGTTTTCCCCGTTTCTGCACAGATAAAATATGACGTGTACATTTATGTATAATATGATTCAATTAGAAGTTCCTTGACTGATCTTTGTAGCCTTCATGCAGGTGCTCTCATATTCATCCAAAAACAGGTTATGTTATAGCTGTGGGTGCAATTCTTACTGAAATTAAAACGTTAAATTGTACTCATTGTCATATTGCCTATAGTGCATCTAAGCATGTAATGCTATTAATAACTCCACAAATAGCCGTATCGCTTTTTATTTAAAGTTGTTTCTATAAACCAGTTGCTCAGGCCCTAACGTTACACCTTCGTTAACTCATCAATCGTTGCAACCTTCGGTCAGTAGTATAGTAGTAGTCACTAGTCAGTGTTTAAGCAAACTTCCTTCGAGGTAGACGTGTGTATAAAAGGTGTATAAAGTCTAAAAGTGTAAATAAAGATAAACTTGTTTTGCTTGTGGTGTGATAGTGTTTCGTGTTTCAAAAGGCTTGTATTAAGTATTCATCCTGGATCAATTTGATGGTAGGACATTTTTCTTATATGTTTTTGTAATTGCGATAACTTTAATGAGATTATAATAGACTGACATTATGAGTTGTTTGCGTTAACCTATTAGCTAGATATTATATCTCTTCATTTGAGGCAAAATAGTGTCTCCTTTCAAAATTGTTGTGATGAATACACTGTAAATTCTATATAACGACACTGAAGAGACTGCATTTTATGGCGTTATAGAGAGTTGTCGTTAAATGGAGAAAAGTCTGTCATTTTTGTCTGACGTCTTTTGCTGAACCAGTAGTTTTGTTGTATTTTTTTACGTATTTTATTCATATCTTGCAATATTGAGGCATCTTGGCGATAAAGGAAGTACTTAAAAGTTACGGTATTTTGGAATTTCTTATAAATTTCGGCTTGAATGATGCCGCTAGTCGAGTTTATTACGGGCCAGGATGATAAAGCGATAAAAAAACGTACACAGCTGTTTTTATTAATTTTGGCAACTTAAAAAGTACTTTTTATTACTTAATTGTTGTCTTTATTGAGACTGGGTGTAATGGTATATAGAGTGTATCGTTGTATGGAAGATAAGCTAAACAAACCAAAGCCAAGTGATTTCGACGCTTAAGGGAGTTTGTCGTTAAATCGAGTGACGTTACAGGAGTTTACACTGTATTTTTAGTTAATCAATATAATGTAATCGTTAAAAGATCCGCTTCCATTTTAAAGATAATATAATAAAAAAATTAAAGGTTCTGGTTATGTTGACTGATGAGCATAGCGTATCTATGGGGGTGCTTTTAGTATCCCAAATTCATCTATTTGCTTAAAATACATACAGTACATAAATAAATACGAGACGAAATAAAAATACAAGGCACACACATTTTGAACATCAAATTTTTCTTAAATTTATAAAAAAAATACTAATTACAAATATAACCAAAAAATATATTAATATATTAGACGGATCTCACACACAGCCCAATCATGACTCTCCCTCCACACGTTTGATAGTCCTTAAAAGGATTTTAAAGTCATACAAAGCCTTGTAAAAAAGAAGTTTACTCCTTCGGCGGAAAGTTGTTGTTTCTTAGAGCGGTAAACAGCTTGTTAGAAGTCCCAACAGAGTAGACATCGCAGCGGCTGCTTTGGTGGTGCAGATATCCATGGATGGCGGTAACCACTGACCATCAAGGGAACTGTCTACACCACTGCTTACCTGCAAAAATGAAAAGTATTGTTTTATATGGTAGCATAAGTTTGCGTGGAGCAAAGTTTAAATCTTGATCCAGCCTTATAGTGTAAATATAACAGTATCTGTAGTGTTATATAGAGTTGAAATTGATTTTAGGTGTTATTGTTTAGTGGTAACCTGGAACTTGGACTATTACATAACTTGAAAGTAAATTCTAAGGAAGAAGAAAGGCCTATTTAGGCACTCGAAGTATTAGCACCCTCGCTACGTTACAAATCTTCTCATGCTTTAATATGTCATTTTCGCCTGTCATGTAACAACCTACTATTAAAAGATAAGACGTTGACGTTGATCGAGCTTTTTAATTGTGAATCTCTACAACAACAAGAACGCGGTCTCGTTCTTTTGATTCTTCTTCCATATTTCTAATATCCTATTGCTGCAACAAGACTTTAAAACAAATTCTCCAGTAATATATTTGCAACTCAACAAGCATTGCAATAATCCTGTTACTTGGTATCGAAACCTGATTGACCGTATAGTGCAAGGGTTCGATGAACTTACCAGGTCAGTTGCGTGCTAATGGTGTTATCCATGACGTTGTATATTAATTCGAAGCCATCTAAAATGTTGCTGAACTTTCATTAACCAAATTTATAGATAAGTTATGGATTGGTTTTGCTTTCTATTTTTAGGTAGCACTATGAATCTTTTTTTAATATTTTTTAAGACACCATTATATTAATACGTGAAGCAAAAACTTTGTACCCCTTTTTACGAAAATTCCGCGGACTGATACTGATAGTTTATATATGTGTATATAGAGAAGAAGCGACGAATTATATTTTTATAATGTTCAAATTTAAATGATGGTCGAATTTCGACCACTGAGCGACCACTAGTAAAAATAATCAAGCGAAGTAATTAGCAAAAGATTGAGATAATAGTTTCTTCTGCATCTCCTTTGGCAGCTGGAATATGGATATATTTGAGGAAACAACAACAATACACAGCCATATTAAGCCAACCAGCCCTGGTGTAGAAAATAATAACAGCCTATAAATGTCCCACTGCTGGGCTCGGGCGTCCCACTATAGGGGAACAGACATAATACCCGCCACACTTGTCCAAGGTGGCTTGGCAGGTTTGTCACCTCGGTTATCTCGATGTGCAGGTTATATCACGATTTCCTTCGCCATTGTTAGCATGTGGCAATTGTCATAATAATATGCACATTAGGTCGAAAAAAAAGCCCGCGCCTTTTGAGTTTGGGACGCGTGCGCTATTTATTACGCTACCATGTCTAGAATATGCTGCGATAAATATCTTGAGTTGTGGTCTGCCATTAGTGGCTAGATTCCAGCCTTATTTGAGGCCAGAAAGCTCATTGATAGGACCTTTGGTGGTTCAAACGTTCATAGGGGACGGTAACTACTTTCCATCAGTCTGCCGATGGCCTGTCTGATATAATTAAATAACTATGTTCTTCTTTTCATTTTATATTTTAAACATAAACACAAAAAAAGTATTATGATTTAGATGAGGAAAACTAATAAGTAATTACTCTGGATTTAGAATATGGGGAAGTTTCCTGATATGGTTGGTTAAACCGTTTGAATCGTAACTTTTTGAGGTTTTTTTGGCATTTGTTCGATACTGGTATAAACTATGTTTATTGTGAGAAAAATTAGTATGAACAGCATCTGAGAATAATTTTAGGACAAATATACATTCATATTTGTATATATATTTCAAAGGGGCAGAACAAGTAATTCTTGTCTAGCACTTTATAAACGACAACTAGACATTACATCCAATAATATTTCTTAAATTAAAAACGATTCCATTTAGACCATCTCAGTACAAATCTTAATAGGTAAGTAATTAAAAAACTTGTTTTCAGTTTAATTTAGGTTTGACCGATATGCTCATTACTCGCTAGAAACGATTTGAGGGCTTTTTCAGAATATTTTATACTTGATGATTGTCATTCGTTTCTTCTTCTTTTTTAGCAGTTTTGGCTGAAGCCAGCAGCCCTTTGGTATCCGTAGTCCCTGCTTTATCTAGTTTCAGAACAAACTTATTATAAGAATTCATATGAGCCCAATTAGTTAACGGAGTGTTTTTGTTAAGTTTACATAGACGGTTCATTTCTGTCTTTCAATTTGGGTGAAGGAAACAAAATGACGCTTGTAAACTGAGCCATTGTCATGTCATTCGATTGCATTGACAGTCGTAGTTTTCTGTCAGTTCTACACTGCAATTGATTCGATTTGGTTGATCCGTCTAGCATCTGCACTACATAAAATAATTCCATCATAATATGATGTAGTATCGTTAAAGTCTATATTACTTTTTGTCCTTTACTCTTTGTCAAGACCATAAACGTTCTTGTCAATGAATAATCGACACTTTCCGTAAAGGAAGTGGGGAAAAAATTAACGATTTCCTTTGTTAAAGTTGGCTTATCAACTACGATTATAGGAGGAGCATCGGCGATATGTGCTGATTTTACGTTAATTATTCACTTAAAATCAGGAAGGAGAACACATGGAGAGTCTTAATATACAAGATTATTACAAAAATGGACTAAGTCAACAATTTTAATGTTTGCAGACTAGTGCTTTTGGCTTCAATGTGATTCTTTTGTATATATTTTTAATGACGTAAGAATTTCAGTATAACCGGTTTATATAGAATAGTTTACTAATGATGAAAGCCGTTCTGCATAGCAATTGAGACTGTCTCACTTACCGTGAATACATGTCGACATTTGTCCACTAAATGAAGTTAAAACGCGTACTATCAATCATTTTTCGTCAGAATAGGGCAAAAGGTTAAAAGTATCTTTGGCACCTTCAATAGGTGAATAATTAATTGTTTGCATCATCGGGTATGAAGTTGAAAACATAAAAAATAAACTTTAGGTGTTGTTGAGTGGAAAGAAGTAGCACAATATACTTCGCAAATATCTTTCTTTATTGTATTTGTTTCATCTAACAAGTGACCTATTACATACAATATACAAAGAAGGAAAAATACTTATATAACCATACACATACTGTTACACATATGTATACAAATATCACACACACATTACACCAATACATATATAGACTAACAAAGAATATGGGTCAAAGGTAAGAAAAGAAGTATGTGGATGTTAAATGACATAATACAACTAAATAGGGAAGAGTTATTTTTTTTATTGCTGAAGCACAGCAGACAGGCTGACGGCCCAACTGTGGTGGAAAGTGGTTACTGTCGTCTATGGACATTAACAATGCCAGAGGTGCTGCCAATGTACTGCCGGCCTTGAAGGACAAAATGGAACCTGGCGATTGATGCCGCAATACAACTCAAGGTTGTTATGGCGGCTAGAGCAGGGGTGGTAGCCATCCAGTCGGGCACATGCCCTACCACCTGGCTGTCATGTGCTATTATGATGAGTAGGGGAAAAGATTTTGTAAATAATGATAATCTTGGCCTTGAAGAATTTGCCTGTTCACAACCTAAACCCTCCCAGGTTTAGGGTGTGAACAGGCAAATAAGGAAAAAAAGAATAAATAAACTTTGAATTCAAAAAAGAATAAGTTGTAAAAAATATTCTTTATATCTATTGGTACTAATGATCGTTCCCAAGTGCTAAAAATCTCTAGGGATTTTAAGTAATTTTTGGGACAGGCTGCCCAGCCGCAGGAATTTGTAATCTTTCTCCGTTCCTGCACGGATAGTTTACGGGAGTATATTTAGGGCCAATTCTAGAATTTAAGCTAGACTACATTACTTCTGACTATATATATACTATATAGATTAATAATTTATAGACCCCATTGTGGTCTAATCATGTTTTTGAAAATGTGCAAATTATAACATACTCAATTTTGGCACGTACATACATACATACGTACATAGAGTCTTTAGCGCACGTGGCGGAGAAAAAGCTGGGTGTACTCGCAAAGGTGAGATAGTACTTCACGTCGGAACAAATGATGAGCTTATATCAAGCACAAGTTCGGTCGTGCATGCAGTATTGTTCTCATTTTTGGGCCGGCTCAGCGAAATACCAGTTGGAGGCGTTGGAATTAATTGAGAAAAGAGCCAGGAAGCTGGTCGGCTATGACAGTCTTTTTTTATGCCCGACTTCAGAGTCTAGAGCATAGACGGAAGATTGTTGGGAAATCTGTCTTCTATCGGATACATTTCGGGAAATGTTCCTTAGATTTGCACGAGCTGGTTCTTCCATCCCCATTTTACCATTAGACAACCAGTACTGGTTTGCGCCACCGTTACATGGTGGAAACACCAAGTCAGAACCAAGCGCTCCGTTTCATCTTTTCTAGTGCGCACTACCGAAGAGTGGAATAATTTGCCGGAGTCTGTTTTTCCTGACAAATACAATCTTGAAGTCTTCTAGTCACCAGTGAATAGGGATCTTCTGGGTAAGCGTGCTCACCAACTCACTAAGAGTTACATCACTCAACATCCATTAAAAAAACTATTACACTTCTTCAGCGGTCTTCAAATAAACAGAATATACGACGACTTGTATTTCTAAAACTAATAATTTAAATTTCTTATGAATACTTGCGCCAATCATTGCTTGTTGCACCGCCTGGAAGGGTGAACAGGCGTTTAAAACTGGTCGAAATAAAAGACTCCCAACTTTGTTTGTTTTGTTTGCGACGAAGCTAAGAGTTCATTGTATTCTTAGTCCCATTCTACAGCCCAGCACCCACAGTAGCAATTACTCACGTGTATGCCATTAATTGCCACTAGCGTTCCTCTGTTGAATACTGATGTCCATTACCCATGGACTGTGTGGCAAGCAATTTTCGCTCGGGCATTTGGGTCAATGGACGTCGTACATGACTTGTTTTACATAGTCGAATGGAGGATATGTCGGTTTAGTTTGAATTGTAATCGCGAATTGCTTATGTTTCAACGTATGTATTGTTAGCAATTATCACTTCTGTTTTATTAAAACACTAGCGAGTTACGGCAGTCGTTGTCCTGCCTTAAAACATTAATATCTAAAACCTAATTTGAGCGCCACCTCACGGATCCAATTATTAATATAAACCTTCACGGGATTCACTCAAATGCATAATAAATTTCATTAAAATGCTGCAACCCGATTTCGGCCCCACATATCGGATCCAATTTTGAATTTAAACCATCCTAGTATGGTCAGACACAAAATTTAATTGAAATTGGTCAAACTGTTTTGGATTTTTGGCGAGATTAATGAACGGCAATTGATTTTTGGACATGAAAGGATGCATAGTTTTGAACTATTTAGATTCAAACAGATATGTAGATGTTTGGATCGAGGTTTGTTATATTGATTTTTGAGTAATTGCGTCTATTACTAGGGACTGTTTTCTTACTTAGTCTACTTAATTTTGCAAGATATCAGTATTTTATAATTGTCGGGCTTCACCTGCTTTATTTTTTTTATTATGAATGTAGGTTTGCGTTTGACCACAGTCTCACCTGATGTTGAGTGATGACGCAGTCTATGATGAAGCACGCTTACCTAGAAGATACCTATTCACTCGTGACTTGCTTCAAGATAGTATTTGTCAGGAAAAACAGACTCCGGCAAATTATTCCACTTTTCGACAGCGCGCACCAGAAAAGATGAAGCTAAACGCTTGGTTAAAAATGTATCCGATAGAAGACAACCCCGCGACCTTGCGTCTATGCTCTAGACTCTGAAGTCGAGCATAGAAAAGACGATGGTTATAGACTGTGGCCAAATATACTCATAGCCGCAATATACTACTTGCACCATAATAGGTATAACATGTATCAAATGGTATGATGTAGCCCTCAAGTAATTTGATTAATCAAATGCAATAGGTTATATTATAGTATATAACGAGGTTATACCTTAATACATTCAATGTTCGCGATGGCCTCGTTTATCAACCAGATAGGACTCCGCTGTTTTTGCGTTACGTCCCCCGAAGATACGCTTGGATTGCTCTACTATGCAAATCGGAGATAAAGCTCATTATTTTAACCAAATGTTACCGGTACAAACAAAAAGTGCTATTATGATAAACATTTAGACTAGTCTTGATAAAATTTAGGTATTATTTTGGACACAATATTACACGCACAGGCGTGCGCATCCACACATGCATACTTCTTATATAATTAATTCATAGTGAATTGGTAACAATAGTCGACTGGTTGATTGATTCAGTTGACGTCAGTACTATAAAATTTGTTTCAATAAGCCATGTTCAGTAGTTTTTGAGAATTTAATCTATACATAGGGGAGACTGAGGACACTTGTTCCCTTGGGACACTTGATCCCTAGATCATAACTACAAAACTACAACTTATTTATAAATTTGGTACATGCAACACTAATCATAACTGTTATTGTCAATGACGAAATGTCATTTTGCAAGTTTAATATCGACAACTTCGGAGCAGTGGCGTCAGTTTGTTTACAACGTGTCGATATCTTTTTTTGTAAGTATTTTGATAGATATTTTAAGATATTCATATAAATAAATTACGGATTACATTTAAATTTTTTTAAACCTGCTTTATTAAAGTGTGTGTAGATATGCGTTTTCTTTAATTATAATTTTGTTTTGATTTCGAAAAATATTTTTTTGTAAAATCACGGTCCAGGGTACACTTGATCATGGCGAACACGAGTAGACTTGATTATGGGATCAAGTGTCCCCTACATTTTTACAATAGATTTCTTAGTTTTTGTTTTGTATCTTACTATAGATCCTAAAATTCCGAGAACATACAAAAGGAAGGAAATACTATTTGGAAAAGAGAAGAAAACTAAAAAACCCAGAAAGCTACTAAAAGAGAGGAAAACAAAGCAAAACTAAATTTAAAAGCATTTGCGCAGTCATCATCAGATGATGAAGATGAATTTCCACCATCGCCAGAATCTACATTATAATGTGTCTGAAGACGAAGATTATGATGCTTCATCTAGTTGCGAGTCCGAGGGCGACAATGAAAACGATACGCCACCTAACACCAACGACTGGATAATTGTAAATTTAATATCCATGAGAAACCTAACATATCATTATGTGGGATAGATTCAAAGTTTGACAGACATTGGCTTTATTGTTAAATTTGCTAAAAAAATTGATAATCGTAAATTTACATGGCCTGTGAAGGATGATATTGCTGAGGTGGCAGCGTAACAGGCGTTTTAATTATTACATTAAGCATTTGCAAAGGACAAATTATTAAGAATTAGGCGAACTAGTGTTTATACATGAGGTAATAAATAAATAGATATAAGGTTAAATAAACGACAAATTTTCTACCTAATAGACTTTTTATTTACTCATGCATTTTAAGCCATAATTACTACGGGACACCTTGTTCCTATATGATCATATCTACCCGATGCCATGATCAAGTGTCCCAGAACGCGGAACACTTGATCCTTTTGTAGTCTTCAGGAAAAATGAATCAAAAACAGGTTTACACAAATAAATTTCATGATTGAATGATGCAAAAAAGTAGAAGGATAAATTGAATAGGCAATGATAAGAAAATATTCTGCAAAACTTGATTATTTTTCGAGATGTGAATAAAAAACCAAAATGGGGATCAAGTGTCCCCAGTCTCCCCTATAATAAAACTGTAAAGGTCGAATTTCTGTACAATGAAAAATAATGCTCAAAACCAACTCAGAGCGAAGTAAGAAGTGAAATAGAACTAATTTAGATTTTTTTTGTTTGTCTGTTTGTACCGGCTAATCTCCGTAACGACTGGACCGATTAAAATGAATTTTGTATGGTAGTAGCTTATATCCCTGATCAACATATAGGATACTTTGGATCCCGAAAAATTAAAGAGTTCCCGTGGGATAGTTAAAAAACCGCACCACGCGGACGAAGTCGCGGGCAGAAGCTAGTATATTAATACGTGAAGCAAAGCTTTGTACCCCTTTTTACTAAAATTGCGCAGACGGAGGAGTATGAAATTTCGCACATTTATAGTTTATATAGAGGAGTGCATAATGCTATTTTTTTTTAAATATGCATAAAAATACATTAAATCAATAAAAAACATTACACACACTACCATGTATTTGACAGACACACGCATATATACTCTTTTGATTATTGTTAAAGTCAGAGGTTAATTTACCTCTGTTAATACACTTATCCTTGACGAAATCTGTGATTATAGAAGTATAGTCTTTGACAACAGAGCCTTAATAATGTTCAAATTTATAATTTAAATTAATAATTATGGTCGCATTTCGAAAACTGGACGACCACTAGTATACATTATTGCATTTTCCAGACAATCTCGGGATGTAGGTATTAAAAAAAGTTTACGAAACGTGGGTTTGCAATTTGACAAAGATATAGAAGTAATAAATACAATGTTTATAACTATCTTCTGCCCGCGACTTCGTTTGCGTGGAATAGTTAAAAAAACCCGGGATTTTGAAACATTCTTCATTGGTGCTCCGCTCCTATTGCTCTTAGCGTGATGGTTTATAGCCTATAACCTTCCTCGATAAATTGACTGTCTAATACTGAAAAAAAATAGAATTAGACCAGTAGTTTCTGAGATTAGCGCGTTCAAGCAAACAAACAAAGAAACAAACTTATCAGCTTTATATATTATATATATATATAAGAAACTCTGACCGACACCACACCCTGTTAAAATATCCCCTTCTATAATGTTACGTTGCAGAGAAATTACTTTTAGTCTGTTATAAGCTGTTTAAGTAATTAAAGCTTTTTAACTATCCCACGGGAACTCTTTAATTTTTCCGGATCAAAAGTATTCTATATGTTGACCAGAGATATAAGCTATCACCATACAAAATTTCATGTCAATCGGTCCCCTCGTTTCGGAGATTAGCCGGTACAAACAGACAGACAAACAGAGAAACAAAAAATTGGAAAAAATCTAAATTAGTTCTATTTCACTTCTTACACCCCCCTGACTCGGAATTAGCATTTTTTTTAATTGTACAGTAGTTCGACTTCTACAATTTTATTATATGTATAGATATGTGTAGACTGACACGCACTTAGCCAATTTCACAAAGACCTGCTAAACAAGTTGTGATTTCTTGTATTTAAAATAACATAAAAATGTGTGAATATGTTAGGCAAAAGTCCTTTATTAAAATACTCAGAACATTTTCGCCAGACAAAAATATAATAATCAAGTTGTCATAACAAGAGATAAAATAACTTGCCCAAATTAGTTGTTCGACCCACTGTCTCGATATGAATTTGCCAAAAATACGTTTGCAAAAGCGTCACGTCTGGTACAAACAAGATAATACTTAAGAATATGTTAATATTTGTTCATATTAAAGTTTAATCTTCTGGTGAATAATATAGTAATTTTTACCAAACATTACCTGAAATTTACTATGTAAATTTCATTGACCTTTATAAAACAGATGGCATCATTTATTTATCGTTTGAAAAACCATATTTTGTTTTTACTCTGGTGGAGTATTAAAAGCAGAATGGGGGTCCACGTGATGGTAAGTCGTTATAGTCGCCTGTAGCCATTTGTAACATGGGCATAGCCAACGAGCTGGTGGCCTGATAAAATTTGATTTGAAACTCTTGTCTGGGACTTCATTCCATACCTATACAGGCCTTTTGTGGGGGCACGTGGAGGCACGCAGCGCCCTTGAAAGAAATTCGAAAATATCGAAAAATTACCTTAAAAATTGAAAAATGAAAGAATAAAAAAAATCAATTTTGATTAGCTTTACCAATAGATTTTTTGAGGGTGGAGCTACAAACATAAAATTATACACTAACAACTTTCGAGATTAGCGTGCCCCCAAAAAAGAAGTGACAAAATAAGGCCTGCAAGTCTCGGTAACTGCTTTGTACTAGAGCGTACCTTTCTAAGAATCGAGAATGAACACTGAGAACCTAGCTTCGGGATGCGATGATATATAAATATCAGATGATGAAGAAATAACATTAAACTAAACACTAAACAGTTCTTCGAAACACTTTCCATTGTACAAATAGTATATAACGTGGATATAACCTACGCAATGCTTAGGAGAATTAAATGATTAACTACTCCAATGTACGTTTCAACATAGCAACAGTTACAAAAGCAATTTCGTAACACAAGGGCAGAGTTTATCATAACGGCACTACTCAAATGAGAGCCTAGTGAAACTATAATAATTTATATTAACAAGCACCTAAAGGTATAAAGTTTGTTGCGATCTCGGTGATCATCTAAGTTTAACATCGCATCTTCATTGTTCTAGACGACTCACTACTCTATATATTGTTTCATATGCTTTCTCCGATTTTGAGCTTACAACAAATTTGAAACATCCCGCTGCCGGGCCTCGGGCCTCCCACTATAGGGGAACGGACAGTATACCCGCCACGCTTGTCCACGGCGGCTTGGCAGGTTAGACGCATCGGTTATCTCGATGTGCAAGTTTCATCACGATGTTTTCCTTCACCGTTGTAAGCACGTGGTAATTGTAACAATATGAACATTAGGTCAGAAAACAGCCTAAGTGGTGCATGCGTTCCGGTCAGGATTCGAACGATTCGAATTTGAGTTGGAGACACGTGCTAGCTACTCTTCTACGACTCTGTCGTTTATAGATTTGTTAAATCAATAAATAGATCTTAATTGTGGAAATACTGTAGGTACCTGGTTGCTGTCGCAATAATAAGATAAGGAAGAAAGATATATTTTATTTAGGAGAAAAACCATACATAGTAAATGCATTTTACAATACCAATTGAGTTTCTCCTTTCTTTCACCATATCCCAATTAATTGAGGTCGGCACGATATATCTTTTCCTTCCACACTCGTCTATTCTGACATAAATCTTCTGTTACACCACAAATCATGATAGGATGATATCACACAGACACAATCCATCCATCTTTTTACAAGCTTTTATTTAACTTTCAATGAATGTATGTATGTAAGTTCGGGTGGAATCTTCCAAGTTAAATTTGACCAACTTCCCGGTTTCCGATTGAGCTGAAATTTTGCACACATATGTATATCGCGTGACAATGCAATAATATGGTACCATGGAGCTGATCTGATGAGGGAGTTGGAAGGTGGCCATAGGAACTCCGGCAGTAAACAAGATAGACCCGTATTGTTTGGGCTCGTTTTCCTTGTCTTGGCTAGCATTCTGCTGCTGCATGATATCCAGGATCTCAAAAGCTTGTATTTAAAAACCTTTTTTCTTATTTATAGTTTTACGAGTTTATTATGACATAATTATTTTACGACTTAACCGTTTGACTACTTCGAGTTGTTTTGTTAAACGTATGAAAATAAAATTATTTGCCTAAACGGTTGTTCGCAGTACACGTTCCGGCGTAAGTACATGTCGATTGGTTGACGTAATAAGTTGTTCGAGTCCGCTTGTTTTCACTTTCTAGTCTTGTTGTTTTATGGATAAATGGCTGTGATGAAATTATTTGCCTTAGCACAATGGGATCTGAAAATCATTGAAAACTATGATTCAATGAGTGAATTACTATAACTGATCCGATATCCGTATGACGTATATTACAAGTCGTTACTAATTATTAGCACAAATTGTGTGTCTGTGTGTAAGGTGTGTGTAATAGATATTTGTCACGGTTGCTTAACACAACAACTACGTCTAGAGATATGAAATTTAGCACTTTTATATTAGAAGACTCTGTACGTGTATCTATAATCCAGGGTCACACCTGCTATATTGTAAAAGATATTGAATGTGGCCAAATGCGTCTTATTTATAGAGTTGAAAATATCACCGTTAACGAATAGCCATATCAGTGTATGTCATATGTTAACTGTCAATATTGTTTTTATTGCATGAGCTCAGCAAACAGGCAGACGGTCCACCTAATGGCAAGCGGTCACCATCGCCTATGGACATTTGTAACACCAAAGGTGCTACCAATGTGCTGCCGCTCCTCTAAACGAAGACTGGAATCTGGCCACTAATGCCGGAAGGTTGCTAAGGTTGTCATGGCGGCATATTCTAGAACAGGGATGGTAGCCATACCTTACCATCTGGATAAAATATGTAACGTTATTAACGATTTAAATAATACATCGGATCACAAATAATGCATTACATCCGTCGCCGCATCTGCGTGAAACGACCTACAACTGTAACATGATCGCAGGTGCGGTCCCAGCGTAGTAATATAATAAAATTATCCCTGAGCTCGACAACAGAATCCGAAATATAAAAGTTGAATAATTCTAAGTAACTAGTGGTCGAAATTCGACCAAAATAAATTTAAATTATAAGTTTGAATATTATTAAGGTTCTGTTGTCAAAGACTACACTTCTATAATCACAGATTTCGCCAAGGCTACACTGTTAATGTGACTTTAACAATAAACAAAAGAGTATATGTATATGCGTGTGTGTGTTAAATACATGGTAGTAAGACTTACAATACACTTGAAATCTCTGTCTTCCGTGATCACGGCTACTGAAAAGTGGCCGAAACGTCGGAATAATAAAATGAAATAAATTACCGCGCATAAAACCGTTAAACCTTCTTTTATTAGGTATAATAGCCGCGAAAACTTAAGGAAAGAATTATCAATTTACTGCTAGCTCAGGCCTCCCGATACGAACTATAACGTACACAAGAGAAAATTGCCAAAGTTGTATTGCTAGGTTTCACATATCGATAATCCTCATATTGTTACACGTCGACAAAAGTAAATGCACACCTGCAGTCTATTACCATTCGGCATTTGGACTTCTTTTGTTTACTTTGTGTTTAGAATTTGTAATTAGGAAACATGCTATTGTGTATTGTAATTGTTTATGATAGTCACCAGGTGTGATTTATAGATTCTATTGTTATGCGGTCGAGCATTACGTCAAGACATATTGTATAGTTTAGTATAAAACAATGCCCGAACGGAGGGGTGAGGCAGTCAAGCGACGATTACGTTACGAGCAAGAGCGTGTGTACATTCAAAAAGCTATATAGTGACGGTCGGAATCGTGCGTCACGATTGTACTGGTTGCGTCCAGTTATATTTGTACCTGTTTTATACGTCTTTGTATAGTTCTAATAAATTCTATAGTAATTCCAACGGTATTTTAATTCGAGTCTCGTAACAATATCATATTTTCGTCAAGTGATTATAAACTGATTTATAGCGAGATACCCGTACATTCAATTGTATAGGGCTTGCCCTCCATGAGCTGTATTAATCAGATAATGTTGGTTTGTCGTCAACACATTGTAGGGCTTCTGACACGGTCAGATGAAGCCCTGTGGGATTCGTCCATATCCTATTTCCATGTTTAGTGTAACGGAGCTTAGTTGAGCATGATAAAAATTATTTGATAGGCTAAAGGGTTTAATCTGCCTCCATTTCCCCACATTATGTTCAGTAAGTTCATATATTATTTGCAGGAAATATGGGACATAATGGATATCATTATATTAATGAAGCAAAAACTTTGTACCCCTTTTTACGAAAATTGCGCGAACGGAGGAGTATGAAATTTCGCACAGGAGTGCACAATGGTAATATTATTTTAAAAATACATTATATCAATAAAAAAACATTACGTACACATGCTACGATGTATTTGACCCACACGCATATATACCACTCGTTTGTTTATTGTTCAAATCAATTTAACGGTATATATAGCCTTGGCGAAATCTGTGATTATAGAAGTTATAGTCTTTGACAACAGAACCTTAATAATGTTCAAACTTATAATGTATATTAATTATGGTCGAATTTCGACCACTAGTGTATCTAAATTGATGGTATTTCTCATGTCAATGTTTAATGTAACAATAAACTCATGGTCAGTAAGGAGTTGCCGAACCAACACCGTTGTAGGGTTCAGTGGTCCGTGAAGCAGATTCGAATTGCAATCTGTCATTACAATTCAGCTCACCTCCTTTGCACGACAGTGATATCCGATATGGACATACACTCATTTGTCAATTGCATACAAACAAATGTAACCATTTAGAATAACTCCTTTCAAACATGATGTAGAAATAAACAGTGCGATTTGGATTGAACTTTTCATTTCGCTCTTTGGAAAATCACTTCGAAGGAGTATTTTGCATATTATTTATATCTAGAAATTAGGCTATGTCAGGGCCTCATCCACGCTTGACTTGAAATTCCCGCAAGAATCCCGGGACACAAACTACCGTAGTATTTTAAAAAAGAATGTAAGCTATGCTATATCGTTCTAGTGAAGAATGTGGCGGACTAGGCTAATTTTTATGCATCCGAACAATTATAAACCGTTCCCGGGAACATTCCCGTGAGATTATCGGGATAAAAAATGTCACATATTTTATGACATAAAATTTGTGTTATCGGTCAGTGAAAGAATCATATTGGATTTAGGAGAATAATAGAAGCGCAGATTTTAAGTTTAAGAATTTCTGTCGAACAGCGAAAACCGTATCGAAATCAGCCCAGTAGTTTTTACGTGAATCTCGAACAAACACAAGAAATCTAAGAAATACATCGTGTTCTCTATCGTTTATAGTCTAGTCCAGTTCTTTTTTAAAGAGCTTTAATATACAAACACGGTATGTTTAGAATGTTATAATATTATAGATAATAATAATAATCGGCAGACAAACACACCCATTGTATAACCCCTAAATTAAGCAAGTTACGCTTGTGTTATGGGTAATATACAACGGACCACTCTGGGGCCGATCCCACACACCCAGACCATGGTAAATAACGGAGAAAATACGTTTCCGAAATTTACTATACCGAGAATCGAACCCGGAACCCGGGTTGCAGTGAGGTAGGCCGTCAAAGGCTTAGCCCGCTCAACCAGAGAGGCCGTAGATAATAGAATACTTGTTGCTGTCCTATTAATCATCAAAAATGGTGACTTTCCATGCAGGAAAGGCCCGTCTCGATGACTGCCACCCCTGGTCTATCACTAGAATATATTACAACAATCTTCGCTTATGTTCCGACATTATTGGCTAGGTTCCAGTCACCTTTTCGACCGGTGTTGCAAATGTCCCTAGGCGAGAGTGATCATTTTCCATCAACTGCTCTGTGGTACTTCAGCATTTAAAAAAATTAAATGTCTTTGTTTCTATATGAATATTTGAAGTATAGAAAACTGCATTATTTTTTTATTTTTTTATTTCAAAGTTCAGCAGACAGGCAGACGGCCCACCTGATGCAAAGCGGTTACCATCGCTTATGGACATTTGTAACAACAAAAGTGGTACCCATATGCTGTCGTTCTCTAAAAATAAACTGAAACCTGGCCATTAATGCTGGAACACAACTCAAGGTTATTATGGCGGCATACTCTAGACCAGACTTGGTAGCTATCCAGACGGTCAAATATCCTACCACCCTTGTGAATTATTTTGTCGCCTCTTACAACTTGCCCGGCCTCGGAAATTGGTATTCTTTTTTCCCGCACGGACGAAAGACCTATTGTTACATTCAAAGCAAATTTTATATAACAAGCTTTAGTCTTTCTAAAGCACATACGCTTGAGTATACTTCAATCTCTAAGCCTTGTTGACCTTCTAATATAAAAGAGTCTTTATTTGACATAAGCCTTAAGTTTCATCAGTTTCCTATTTATAAGCTAGCATCATAAAAGATCGGGTAAAATGTTTTGTCATTATAAAGTTACAATTAAACTTATCAACAGTGTATTATAATGGTTAATATATATAACAATAATAAATTTCTTAGAGGCTGGCAACGCGTTAGCAACGCCCCTGGTGTTGCAAACGTCCATAGGCGACGGTAACCACCTTCCATCAAGTGGGCCGTCCGCCTGTTTGCCTGCTGCAGGCAAAAAAAAATGGTTTCTAATAATTTTATCCCAACAATTAATGAAACTATGAATGATTTTGGAATATTGGCTCTAGTTGTTTTTAAAATTGTCTTATGACACTATGGCTACGTTCTCCCAACGACCACGTTACGATCGCAATTTTGTCCGTTCCACTTGCTTGCCGGCGTTGCAATCGTAAACCCAAGTGGAACGGTTATTCGACCTACCTCTTGACATGGGTCGTTGTGAGCGTTGTGTGATCGAAAATGATGATGTCATTAGTTACGTTATTGCGGCATATTAATATGACAAAGAATAAAGTTGTTTCGAACTTAGCGCTTTTTAAAATTATTTACTGAAAAATCAACGTGTATTTTAATCATCGCCAGGCGTACCTATACTTAATATTATAATATATATGTATAGAGGTAGAGTTTGTGAGCTTGTGAGTAATCTTCTCTGTATCTACTATACTGATTTTGAAAATTCTTTCACCAGTGGAAATCTAAATTATTCCTGAGTGACGTAGGGTATATTTGATTGTGATTAATAATAAGTGTTTCTTATTTTTTTCTGATGCCCAGCGAAGTGGGCACGGGTCAGCTAGTTTGTAATAAGGTTATGTTTTATTATAGTGATTTTAACGGGTTTTTTCCGAAATACATCCCAGTTTAGCTTTTTTAAGAGTCGGCACGATACTGAATAAAGTCAACCAGCACACTACAAATATAAACAATTGTACAAAATTATTTGTTGACATTCGTTGACATTGACCCGATGACACTAATGTGACTTAGATAAATTGAAAGACATACCTAAGCGTACGCCTTCAGGGTAATTTGTTTGAATCCTGTTTTTTATGTATATTGTATCGTTTTATTGAAACGATCACGAAATATCGTGATTTGTGGTAAATTGTTTCACTGTCATAGTATTAAATCTATTTCATGGTACAAATATGCTATATAAAAACAAGTACACAAATGTTTAAGTATGAACCTGTATGAAGCGTTATAGGAAGGTAAGGAATTACTTGATAGGTTCTAAAACAGCACTCGTGCAGTTAGTATTTGCTAGTTTTGTACTAGTACTTAGGCAGTATTAGCTATGTTTTTGTTTGTGGCGCTGGTAAACAGGCAGACGTGTTATTTGATGGAATGTGGTTAATGCAGCCTATAGACGTCTGCAACAACAAGGGTGAAGCCTATGTGTTACCAGCTTTCAGAATAGGATAGGGGGATGGGGTACGGGAACAGGAGGATGTATTTTATGTAGGAACTAGGATGCCCGCGACCTCGTCCACGCTAGACTTGAAATTCCCGCGGGATTCCCGGCACGCAAAGTCTCGCAGCATTTAGAAAAGTATGTAAACTATCACCTTAGTATATCACCTGAATAACTACAAACCGCTCCCGGGAAAATGCCACAAGATTCTCGGGTTAAAAAATGTCGCACATTTTATTACATGTAATTTTCTAACGATCAGTAAAAAAGAACACATTGGAATTCTATATATTTTTTAATCGGGCCATTTTTAATAATTCTCAGAAAAAGTCAAAAAGTAGCGCTTATTTTAAGTCTAAGAATTAGTCGAATCAGTGAAAACCGCATCGAAATCGGCCCAGTAGGTTTTGCGTAAATCCAAACAAACAAAGAAACCGCCAACACAAGAAATCTAAAAATAATTGCGTCGTGCTCTCCATAGTTTATATAGTCTATTCCAGTTGTTTTTATAAAAACAGCTTCAATGTACATACACGGCATGTTGAGAATTTTAGAATTTTATTTTTATGACCTAGGTGCCGACAAAGACAAATTCACACCTGCAGCCCTGTAGAAACACCTTTTCGGCATTTGGAAATCTTTTGTTTTCTTTGTGTGTTAAAATTTGTGATTAGAAAAAGAGCCCATTGTGTATTGCATGTTTTATGGTAGTCATTAGCAGGTGCCATTCTAGGAAATTCGGTCCACGCGGCCGAGCAGATATATTGCATTTGTACAGTTTAAAGCAATTCCCCAATTGAGAGATGAGGCAGTCGAGCGATAACCACAAGCGAGGCAAGACTTGTGTACATTCGGTAATCTATTTAGTGACGGACTTTGCGCGTGTTATTATATTTCTACCTGTACTATACGTGTACAGGTAGAAATATAATATAGTATACTATACGTGTTTGTATAGTTCTAATAAACACTATAATAATTCCAATGGCATGTTAATTCGTGTCCTGCAACTCGTAACATTATTATATTTAAAAAACCATATAATAGTGTGGTTAGTACCTCGAATGGTAGCCCATCACAATTCCCTAAGGTACGGAAGGATTCTTGAAAACAGTGACGTCCATGACCGTAGCGGTTCAATGCAATTTTGCCCACGTTTGTTAGCAGACTGTTAGCAAACAAGCTTGTTTAAACACAACACAATAAACCTTTCGGTAGCTGAATTTATAAAAACAAGTTTTCATTTTTAATACTTTTATACACTTATGATGTAATCGTTGATTTCTGTTTACGGTGCGGTGCTCGTAATGACGCCACCGACACCTTATTGATGTCGTATTGTATTGAAATTGAATTTTGTTTTATATCATTCATTCGTTATATGTCGAGGCCTTGAAGTATCTAGATAAAATCTGGTTCAAAATGATATGTTGGTGGATTATTATTTTGTTATTGATTACATTTTGTTCAAAACGTAAAATTTATTTCTTTATGTGTGAAATGTTTAGTCGGATTTCTCTATAAATACGATGATAATCATTGTCTTGCAGTAAATCGTAGTTTTCCTTATTCTTCTTTCCTACTTTTCGGTACGCGACTGTATTGAGAAAACAATTGTAGATTTATTAGAATAATATTTTTTGACACTGTCGCAATAAAATTGTAATTTGAATGTCTCCGCAAGACCAAGATATAGAAATATCAGTTGGGCCCATGGTTGTAACCGAACACCTTTTATTAAATTTTTTATTGCAGGAGTTCTGCAGACAGGCAGATGGCCCACTTGATGGAACACGGTTACCATCGCCTATGAACATTTGCAACACCAAAGGTGCTACAAATGCGCTGCTGCTGTTTTAAGGGAAACTGGAACCTGGCCACTAATGCCGGAACACAACTCGAGGTTGTTATTGCGGCATACTCGAAACCAGGGGTAGTAGCCATCCACAAACACACTACCACCTGGCTATGGGTTGTTTTGTCGCCTCTTACGACAGGCCGCCCGGCCGCAGGAAATTGTATTCTTTCTCCGTTCCTGCACGGATACAAAGCTAGAAAGCCTTTCCACATCGGTGGGTTAAATATTTAGAAGTTTAACCCTGGGTTTAGTCCTAACTTTAGATGGCGCAAGATAACTTGTTCATTTAACCCTGTGTTAAAGTTGAGCTAACCCAGGAACGTGCAAGTGGGCATAAGAATGTTAGTTGCTCAATATGACGCTATAAAAGATTTGCAAAAATATGTTAAAAATACCGCACCTTATTTGATCCGACTTTTTTGATAGCTCTCGAGTATAACTGCGAAACCATTTGCATAATAACATTTTTGCATAATTATCATGTGATATAATATTTCGCCATAATAAGAAACAACCAATTTTTAGCTCAATCTCGAAGTTGTTCGAATCACTTAAAAGCAAACCGACTAAATGGTTATTTTCATTGTATTTTAATTGGAAACCTAACATATACTCGTATTAATAAAATAATTGTAACCCTTATATTCTTCATATTATGGACCTGAATAAAATATATATAAGAAATTATTGTATATCTATAAGAAACTCTTTGACGTTAGGCTGGCTCCTATTTTTTTATTTTAGTTTGTTTGAGATTCGCGTAAAACTACTGGGCCGGTTTCGATGCGGATTTCGCTGATCCACTGCTAATTGTAAGACTTAAACTCTGCGCTACTTTTTGTCCTGGGAACCCTGCGGGATTTTTTCTGGGAATGATTTAAAATGGCTAGATTAATAAAATCATAGATCGTGAGCTTTTCACTGGTCGATAGCAAATTTTATGTAATAAAAAGGGTGATATTTTTTCAGGAATCCCGTGGGAATTTTTCCAGGAGCGGTTTGTAGTTGTTCGGGTGTATAAACATTAGCTTATTCCGGTACAGTTTCACTAAAATGATAGCTTACATTGTTTTTTAAATGTGTTAAAATTGGTGCGTTGTGTACTAACAGTGGTATTCTGTATAGTCTCTGGAATAACAAAAGTTATTGTCATGTCATATGTTCACCTTTTAGCAATAGTATAGTGCAGGTATTTTAAGAAAAACATGAATACCCTCATATTAAGGTTGACAAGTTTTTAGCACGACAAATACACAGCTTCCATTGATTAAATACCTTCAAATTACCCATCATGTTCCTACCGACCTCTCATATCAGATATTATTTTACGATTTTTTACAATTATATCGCAATCTGCGACAAGTGCTTGCCGAGTATTACCACATTCTGTGTGCCACGATATTGACATGAGGCGACAGATGACATTTTACTTCATAACCTATAAATATTTAATGTGTTACGTACAATCATATCTTCAACAGCTTCATTAATAAATGACGGCTGTACTACAAAACATGTAGTACATTAAAACGTTTTATGGCAACTAACAAATATACGGTAGCTAAGTCAACATCTAAGTTAAACACACGAAATGTCGTCTAAGCATGCTATTGCTAAGTTCTATACTAACTAGCCTTGGAGTCTACTTAGGGCAATGACAGCACTCGGATACAACCTATACAATATCACATTTGAATTCAATGTTTTTGAAGTATGATCAAGTAAATAGCATCTATACATACAGATAAATAAAATTGAAGTGTCTGTTTTTAATGTCAAAATAAAAATGTGAAAAAAATGAGGGGAGTATTTCGGACAAGGAGATTCCAGATGCAATTTTTAGAATTTTCTTCTGTCTCTCTGGATGTTGCAGTTAATCTCTGAAACGGCTGGACTGATTTTGACCGAACTTTCATTGGCAGATAGCTAATGTTATAAGGAGTAACTTAAGTAACTTCTTTTTAGGGATCCGCGAAAAATATTCCAGGCGGACGAAGTCGCAGCCACAGCTAGTCTCAAATAAACGTGAATGTGTGAAGAGATTAATCAAATCGACGGGTGCAAAGTAAAAAGAGATATCTGCAAAATAGCTACTTTACAGGAGAGCGAAAAGATGGTCGAATTAACTTTGAAAGAACATACGTAGCTGGCTTTTTTTACGTACGAAAATTTATTGAAATAGTGTGATATATGCAAAACAAATAATGTCATATTGTAAAGAATTGTTTTTTTAAAACGATTTTACAATAAACTAAAAATCATCATTTTGTAGATAACTTTATTTACTTTGCACCCGTCGAAATTGGCTGAAGCGAAACGCGAGTGCCAAGATCATAGCAAGTTGAAATCCATTGTCACTGTGTAATTCTATGGGAAATAGGCGTGGTAATATGCATCTCATTTCGCCTGTTTCTACGTATGTACACCGTGAATATATTTTTTTTATTAAGGCATATCATAGCATGGAAAGAGAGTAATTTATGGGGATAAAAGATAGAAGACTAGGTACGTTTGTGCAATTTTCATTTAATCGCCCGTAATTTTGATTAAATTTTAATTAGCCAAAAGAAAATTATTTTTTATAATAATATATACATTTGTCTGTACAAAAATACTTTGATTTTGGCTCTGAGTAAAATAGTTAACCCATATTAAGCAGGAAAAATGTCACAACACACTACACCTAACGGGCGGTTTTGACAGTGCTTGGGGTCGGTAGTGACAGGTTCAAAACACATGTGAGGGTGGCCCACACCTGCCAGGGCATCGCGGAGTCGGGAAGCCCAAGTACTCGTAGCCCTGGCATAAGGCGCAGGACGGAACGTCCAAGGGTTTTAGTGGGTATTCATGGGGAGTGGCAATAGCGTGGCACCAGTTCTGACTGGGCACGCTAGGGCCACCCGCGATCTGGCGAATCCCACACTCACACGGGTCGCGAACAACAAGGCTTCTGTACCTGTCGCAGCTTAATCCTCAAACGGATTTCCTCTGGCCAAAAAAAAGGTTTCAAAACACATGTATACGATCTGTAATCACTTTTATTGCAAGTGATATCCAACAAAGTGTAACAGCAAGTAACAAAAGAAATAAAATCGGGGAATACTTGATTCGTTTATATACAAAGCCTTGTGAGTCACGTTCTCAGCCGCACCATAAGAGTAAAATGCAGGTTATTTGATTAGTCATCCTAACATTAATTTGTAGAACACTAGAGTTTACCCCGCGGCTGTGCCGCAGTTCAGCCTCTAGTACATACCACTTGTTTAAAGAGCCGGCGGTACAGGTTACATTGTATTAAATTTTTACGCATTTGCCCCCGAGATTCACTTCATTTTTATGTCGCAAACTATCCCATCCCCCGTCTATCTGTAAACTACATAAATGACAAAACTTGACAAAATGGACGAAATGGACCAAGTGGGCCAAATGGGTGAAATTACAAAACCTATCCTAAGGGTTTACGGGATAACCTTCACATAAATCTATCGAATCGCACAATAGTCTTTAGATAAAAGGATAACTAACACACAGGGAGGCAAATATATTTTCTATTCCGCATCGAATCGCATCCGAAGTTCCGAACGCATCGAGGACAAATACAAACATTGACTTTCAGTTATATAGATGTTTTTGAGCCAGAAATCCTTTCGGGCATACACAGAGCAAAATTTCATCACAATCTGATCAATGGTTTAGGAACGCATCATGGACAAACATACAAACATTGATTTTTATAAGATTAGTTACATTTATGTTTCTTGTATAAAATTGTCGCACACAACCATAAGGAAACTTAACAGACCGGAATAACTAGTTTCAATAAATAACGTGACACAGCAAAAAGATCAGGTGCTATTACTGTATGCAAACTTGCTTTGAATCGTTTTGACCGAATCATTAAATGGAGCTTTGTGTTCTTATGCAATATTACGAGTATAGCACTGTTCAAGGCTACGTTTACTGGGGACGGTAACCAAGTACCATGGTAATCCAATGCTCTTGGTAATCGCGTAATTTTTCGCATTAAATCGATCTACTTATTGATTATTAGCGGTCTCGGCATTTGGGCACCTATCTGGTCTAATTGTGAATCTAAACCACCCTCAGATCCACTGAAATACACATGAAATCTAAGAACCCGATTCCAGCGCAGAGGGTTTACATTGATGGATTACATTATTTAAGTTTTAGTAGGGATCCCTAATTTTTATATAGCTTATATAAATCAGGGATAACGTAGCATTCGAATGTTGAAATCGGTCCAGTAGTTTTTGAGTGTATTCGTTACAAACATCCAAAATTACGAATATTTCCTTTTTATAAAATTAGTATAGATTATGAACTTTTCAATACATCTCCAATACATGTGAATCTCGAATATTTTGTTATAGGCCTATTTTATAAATCAAAATTGTATAGTGTAAGAAATATTTCAGCAGTGTATCTATAAAAATAAGTCAATAATAATACATTGGCAATAGCTGCACCTTTAAAATCACTGTTTGTTTCAGCCAATTTCCAAATAACTTCAGGTTCAGATCTCGGATTGGATATGATTGTACTTTTATTGTATTTATGTTTCAGTTTCCATTTACTGGGTTAGTGATTTATACCCTATTGTCCAGTATCACGGTTATAAGGCAGTAATACCCGGCTATTCATTAAAAGCGACCCACTTCCATATAACATGGGATCAGTTCCCACGAAGATTTCTCGTGTGAAATGAGCTGTTGCAACTCGTTTATTTGCACTCGTTGGACGCTTGAAGGTCATTCGATTCCCTCCAAAGTCATTTATTCTGCGTATACATACGGCGGGCAGGAATTTTCGATTCCGTCAGAATAAGAGAAGAAGGCGACGAAATTTCTGTTTTAGCTTAGACTCTGCTTTATGTTAGACTTCACTGAGTTGTCTTGGAATATTTCTATTCAGATTCTTTATCCATGAAATAAGATTGAACTTGAACACAATCGAATATCAACCTTAAACAACGACAAACAATACTGAGCAAATATTCATTGATTAACATCACACGGTAAGCAAACAACAAATTGTTTGAGCAAACAGATACGTACTGCATATTGCAGTGTGATGTAACGACATCTTTTGTTTTAGGAAGCGCTTGATTAATACCACTTAAACTAATTCAATGTCGTGTGTAAGGATATTGTTAGGATACTGAGGTAGAAAAATCATTCCTATTAAAGTATTCTTCTATGGAATCTATGGTTATAGGTAGTAGAAATACACAAGTCTGGGGTCGATGTGAGACATCGATAGATATCATATCAATTCTTAAACGATCTCTACCACCTTGTACTGCTATCTTTATTATTACTTTATTGTGTAATTTTCGTTCACCTCTGCGTGTCGCAGATACAACAAACCATAATAAGTAACTATCTCCATAAAAATTCATACATACCATCCAAGCGATAAGCAAAAGTGGAGTAAAAATGCGTCTAAAATACAATATTAAACGTGACCTCGATAAAGGATTGCGTGCAAACAACCCCATCGGGAGTTACAACTCGTTTAGGAGTTTTAGGGGATTTTGATCGATCACACGGAAACATTTTTAGACCGATTTCTCTAATGGCAAGTTCAACGTTGTCATTAGGTGATGGTTATGACAATATTTGTTAATTTCCTGAATACTTGCGGATTATTGAAAATTGCTATCTGCTTTGAATGGAAGACTATGCTTGTTACTAAATTCAAAATCACAGTGTTTTCATATAAGCAAGGGGGATGTATACTACAAATGACAACATGCTCGTAGATATCATTGGTGTCGCTTCGTCGTTGTAATCAAATATGTGAAACTCTTTTCAGGTGATGGCTATATCAGCAAAAGTACATGTACTTTAATTATTGTCGAAATAGTGATAGGCTAGGCTAACCTGTTTTTTTATTGCATGCGTTCAGCAGACAGGCAGATGGCCTATCTGATGAAAAGCGGCTACCATTGCCCATGGACATTTGTAACACCAAATGTACTACCAATGTGCTTCCGTTCTCTAGACGGGAGTGACTGTAAAGTGGCCGCTAATGCCGGAACACGACTCAGGGTTCTTATGGTGGCATACTTTAGATCAGGGGTGTTGGCAATCCAGACAGTTACCCTATCACCTGACTGTGGCATGTTTTGTAATCTATTAGAAGAAGCATCCACGACAACAATTAGTATTCTTTCTCCATTCCTGCACGCATAATAACAATAACGGTACTTATGGCTCAACAACCTTTTTCGCCTGTGTAGGTTCGGTCATGTTTTTCGTTCAGTTTTGCGACTTTCAACCAAATCCTATCTCCCAATTCCAAACTTATATGCCATCCCCCTATTGCAATCCATTCCTCCTGTCTGATCCCTTTATCTCATCTCCTTAACCCATCCTAAATGCTAGCAACGCGTTGGCTTCGCCCCTGGTGTTGCAAATGTCCATAGACGACGGTGACCACTTAGCCAGCTAGGCTGTCTGCACGTTTGCTAGCTTCGCAATAGAAAAAGAATAGATATAATTAAAACTTGTGTATTGTCTTTACTAACTACATTTAGTTTTAGGCCACCGCGGCCGTTTTTTAGCTTCTCATTCTATTCTTTGATGATGGTCTTCCTGTCATATATATGTCCCTAGGTATAAAGTTAATTTATGAGGCATAATATTATTCAAAACTATTCTGCGCACATTGTGATGACTGACGATGTAACGGTCCTATTGTTTTGAAACGACCCGATTGTGAATGAGCTCAATTATATTTTATATCGATGAACGATTGTAATATTATAAAGAGAATGGGTTTTAAAATAAGTATAGGTGCATAACTGATAAGAAAAATAATATAAATATTATAAGATAAGTTATCCAATAGGTAGCTAACAAATACAACGATCAATTTTTTTTCGAGTAACAAATTAAATTCTTTCATTTATGCCTCAAAAAAGAATTTTGTTAACATTTAAGGTGTCACACAAACCGCCCCCCCAATTGTTTTCATGTAAGACTTTCAATTACTGTTTCAATAGGATCTAGTTTATTGAAAATTGAAAATAAATATCACTTGTGATAAATAAAAACTATTAAACTCTGTTTCAAGTAAGTCTGTATGGAAGAAATTACTTACATAGAGACATAAACATCGCAAATCTAAGTATAAGATTATTATTCATTATTATATCAATAGTAGCAGGATTAAATGTATTTTTGTATAATTAATTAAAAATAATGTTTATTTTACAGAAAAGTTTGAGATAATTCTACAAATTATCTTTTATGTATGAGTTAGTCATACCTTCCTATTTGAAACAGTGTATAGGTACATATATCGCTTATGCTTCTTTTAGGTTCTTAAAGAAGCCTACAAACATACTCTAACTCGATATGAATAAGACCGTTATTATATGCCACAATATACACTTGCGTAATTTGTCACCTGGGAAATGTAACGATTCTAACAGTACATATTAAATACTGTGTGTTAATAACATTTGTCATAAGTAATAATTGCGGTAGGTGTGATTACTAATCGGCTATAAAAGCTATCGATTTGCACGATTCTCTCATGAACTTCGAAAAATGTCATACAAATTCTAGTTTAGACAAGTGGAGAAACCGTAGGCAAATATCTCAATGCGTTTTGTGTATAAACAAAACTCTTGGTGATAATATCCTTTAACGATTATCGTATGTCATACACTTGGCGAGTTTTGGTCGAATGTAAACATGTCGCCAACGAAAGTAGTATACGATTTCTCGCCTCAAAACGTGCGATGAACTCTCTCCATGTAAATAGATATCTCCTTTAAGTTCAAATCGATACTAATGAATGGTAATATTTTTATATTTTGCTTTTATCTCAAGCTGTCAACCGCCTCTAACACACCATTATATTCAACTTTGCATGTAATGTAAAAAAAATGTAATTTCGATTACATCATTACACTTTTTCAAAGGAAATGCTTTCACTCAATCATATTTTAATAGAGGGTGCTTCGACGTTTTTATAGAATTTAACAATTTTGATAATGTTTGTATGAAGTAGAAGATTTTCTTCTTGTCATTAAGTATGCTGTTGTGATATGTAAGTTACTTCAACTTTTATTTCATTTTGTACATATTGTTGTTGATACGTGTGCTGTATTGTCCACCGTGACTTTACTTCATGGTACCAGATGGAAGAACAGCGCTAGTCCTTGTTGGCTACCTACCATTATGCTAAGATTGGGTCCAATTTAGGACCTTCTTTTGTTTGTATTGTCTTTTTATTTTTATTAATATTAACTTAATTTTATCCTGAATAAAATATACTTTTTCTGAATGATGTAAAAATATACGTACAGTAGAGTCCATTGAATGGGCGATGTTACAGCCTGTGTTGACCAACCGCTAACCTAACACAGCTTAGTTTGGTTTTCATATAAAATTACTCATAACAAAGTCGGATATAATGACCTTGCCTATAGTGACAAGTCGGTTATAACCTATTTTTATAAATTGTCCCTGGTACTGTACTTTTGACCAGACCCCAAAATTTGAGGGTGTTTGGACCAGACTGAACCCACATTACGACTCAGCGCATCACATAAGAATTGATGGGTCTGGTCAAAAGTGTAGATCACTTTGGTTTTTTTTTGTGGTCCGGTGAATTATTGTACCTACCTGGTTTTTATTTTTGGGGATCAATTAAGTCTTCGTTAATTCATCCATTGTATACCTCACAGCGAGTTAAGTATAATGCTACTAAATTTGTTAATTCGTCCCTAATTTCGTGGAGCCGTTACCCTCATCAGTTTTTTGCAAGGCCTACCATTGTGGAAAGTAACTGCTCTTAATGCCGCCATACTCTGTCTGGCATCATGCAGTTTTTGCTGTGCCTCAAATTAGCGTGAATCATACTCTTTGTTTGGTAAAAACATATTGTGAACGTGGGTATTTTGGATGGCTTTGTTTTCGTTATGAGAGAGGTCAAGAAACGTGTCAGCGTTTTTAGGACATTGACGATGTCTCTTTGATGTCGATAACCGACATAATGTTTGTACTATGTTAACAATTCAACCTTTTCTGTCTGTTGATCAATTAATAAATCACTGGTCAACAATTTCTGACCTTATAAAACTTTCATAAAATGTCCTAAAAACTTGATGTCTATTTTAATGTGTGGCGTGGTGTGTGTGTGAAGGTGTGATTAATTAAACACTGGTCAACGATTTTGACCTTTGTATTTTGGTGTGGCGACTTCAAAAATCATATTATTTTTTGTTAGCAGCTCTATAGTAGAATTATTTTCTCCGTGCAGTTTGGCTCATAAATAATCGGAGCGGTGAAACGAGTATTTCGCTCTCTCTTCCACTCACGGGCCTTATGGGCAGGCATAGTGATACGCATTATTGTTGTCGATAAGCGTTATCGATAGTGTATTTAGTTTTGTCATTTTGTGGGTTAGTGATATTTTACTCCAAATATATAGACGCAATTGAGAAAGTCCAGCAAAGATTCCTGCGAGCCATGCATTTTAGATGCTTCGGAAAATATTTGACCTATGAACAACTGCTAAGCAAATATAACCTATTGACACTAAAGAGGAGACGCAAATACCTTGAAGCTGTTACATTGTACAATATCGTAAATAATGTTTTTGACTGTACAGAGCTAAGTAACACTCTGTGCTATGCTGTTCCAAGAACTGTCCACAGGAGAGAGGTGCACACGGGTGGACTGTTTGCTATAAGTGCTTGCCGCACAAACTCTGGTCTTCGCTCTCCTCTCACACGTATGGTTGACACACATAATAAACTCTTTGAACACATAGACATATTTGCCAATGCAACTTCTCAATTTAAATTCCTTGTTCACAAAACACTGACACAACACTAATTCCATTTCTATTTTCTCCTTGCTCTTCTTCTTCTTTTACTAACTTTCTTTTCCTTTCCTGTATCAATAAGTATATACATATTTAATATTAAAGCCTAGCGATTACCAAAATTGCCAAAATCGCTTTAATAATATATTCATGTTTTCAATCTTTTTCTATCTGTGGACAGCGCTGTGGGCTGCATTATTGATTAATATTTCATTTAAGTTGTAATTTTGTGTTTAATTTTAATAATGTAGCTGTTTGTTGTTCCAATAAAATAAAATAAAAAATATAAATGAAAGAAAAAAATAGGTAAAACAACGTATTTATTCAAATAAGAATAATAATGATTGAATATAAATTATTAATTAGGTATCTATGTAATAAAAAACTATAAGTGCAAAAGTTCAGAATGTAATAAGTTATATTAAAAAAATGAATATAAATACTTATATCTAAGTTTAAAATTAACAGCAAAAAAGATAATAATGATTTTTATAAGAATGATAATCTTTCTTTGATAAGAAAGAGTTTTTACCGATAATGGCGTTGCGCTCGCGCAACATGCTCACCGCCCTAGCCGGGCTGAGGCCGAGTTTGATTTATGACCCAAACTGCACGGACAAAATAATTCTACTATAGTTGGGTTTACTTCTCACGTCTATTAATTCACCATTAATTAATAGCTACAAGTAAACGTATACCAATACGTTTATGAACAAGACAATCTGTTAAAGTAATGTATTTGTATGGATCTGTTTATGCACGTACGTATATGTAATTAATGTACATATGTCTAGAACTGACCCATATAACCTGATAGCTATTTTATTGATTACGCTATATTTACTTATTACTATGTACCCCTTACAACCAGTTGAACTGACGGGTAAACGAGGTTCTTCGATAGTTACCTTGGCTCGGATAATTCTCCATGATTAAAGTTTCTAAATTGCTACTATGAACAAAGGACGGTCGAGGTGGATCAACGGCTAGGCCAGCCGAGTCCGATTCCTAGAGTTCGAATCCTGATAGAAAGCGTTCTTCATCTCTTCTTTCTTTTTTTATATTAAATAGGTTTGCGTTTGACCACGATCACGTCCAATGCCGGACGATGATGCGATCGAAGATTGAGCACGCTTATCTAGAAAGTACCTATTCATTCACATGAGACTTGAACACACTCGGATTGTACTTTTTGGGAAACATGAACTTTGGTAGTGCATTCCACAACTCTGCCGTACGTAGACGGAAACGAAACATTTATATCGCACTGGTAGCGTTTCAACTGTGAAATAATGGCGTAGACCAGAGCGCCTTGTTGTCCGAAGATGGAATGGTGTAGGCGGAATCAGGTCGAACAGTTCAACCGCACACTCTCCAAAATGAGTCCTATAAAAAACCGATAGACCAGCAACCCGACGTCGATGCTCTAGGTTTTGAAGCCTTGTATTGACTAGCTGGTCGCTACCAATCAACCTCTTGCCTCTTCTCTCAATTGACTCTAGCGCTTCAAGCTGGTATTTGGCTTAGCCGTCCGTTAGGTAAGAACAGTACTCCATGCAAGATCTTACTTGACCTGGCTTCTTTCTTTTTTGCTGATTTGCATATTCTTTTCATTACCACGTGCTTATGAAGATGACAACGTGTTATTTTAACACCTGTTCTTTTATATGTAATTAATAATGGTCAGAATTTATTGCTATATGTCTACATATGCCTATTGAACAAACATAATTACTAACGTCATTTCTATGTTTTAAAAAGAATTAAAGTTTCTTTGGAGAATGTTTATTTAGTCGTTGGAAATACAGTCCTTAATTCAGAGTATTCAGAGTGGAACGTTACCTACCAAATATTAAATAAATTAATAAAAGTAAGAAAATTGTCTTTTTTACTCCAAACCCTGATTTACATTTGTATCAGTTAAGTAGTTAACTTGGATATTAGTTCTTAGCATCTTTTGGACAGATTCCTACTTTCGGCCGGTTTCTGTATCTTACTGACCGTTCTTTTGCCTTACCATCGGTTTAAATTTGACATCGGTTCCATACAAGCAATGTCAAACTTCAACCGATGATAAGGCAAGTGATTGAACAGTAAGATGTATGACCCGGCCAATAATCGACAACCTGTTATTTAAGTGGAAAAGTCTATCCAAATGATAATAACTAACCATACGATGATATAACTCGCCAGTTTTAGAAATTACATAACTACTTAACTAATGCAAACGCTAAACAGGTTTTAGACATTATCGCACAATGACAAGCAAATGTCACACAAGAAACTTTAATTCGGCTCAATCAATATTGACATGTCCTTGCAGTATTAGTTAGACTACATAATTGCGACAATTATTGTTATAGACTTCAGTCCATAAAACATCGTCTAAATAAGCCATTGACTGTAGTTGTGTAGCGATAATATCTCTATGGTCTATTTAATTTTGTATAAAAGCCAATAAAGTACGTAATTGCTGTTTTGCCATAGAAGTAGTATATTGGAAATGAAGAATGCTAAATAAATTAGTGGATTTGTAGCTTGCATAACTTTCTTGCATATATTCGTACATAGAGATGGAATGGGCGCTTATTATCTATCTTAAGGATTCTTATTATTATAATCTGTCACAGTTTTAACACTGGATAGCCTAACTATATGTTGCCAGTGTTACTTGCTGCACTTCCTTCTTTTTAGCACTGATGTGAACTGCGATCATCATTCGCCATAGACCCTACCTTTGTCACATTGTGTCACAACATGCGATATTATCCTCCCTATGTAACGTTCAAGTACATTTAGTACTACATCATCAATTCAAATTCAACTAGTTCTTTGACGTTTGGGTGATTTTCAAGACCTAAATAAGCGACAATGTTAAATATTATTAGTCTCTCTAGTATGGCCTCTATACGTTTTAAAGTACACTTTTTGCCTTTGTTTCTTGCTTCGATAATCGTAACAGCCTTGGTTCTTGATAAGCTAACAGCCTTAGATCATCCAACATCATAAAACAATATGTAGTTCAAATATAATTATCCACTTTATCTATGGGTAATAATGTCTGATTATTTTATATGTACTTGGCTATGTTAAAAAAAAACAAGTTTGTGTGAGTACATACACAGAAATGGCTGAGGCTGTGAAAAACGCTATTTTTGACATTTTATGACAGAATTCTAAAAATGGATTTTATCGAAAATACCCAATATTTTCAAAACTACTCGAAAGATTTTGTTACTCTAGTTAACTTTTTTTATTTACCCGTCTGGATGACTGCCGTCCCTGGTCTAGAGTATGCCGCCATAACAATCATGAGCTGTGTTCCAGTATTAGTGGCCACGTTATAGTCTTCCTTAAGAGAGCAGCAAAGCATATGGTGTTGCAAATGTCCATAGGTGATGGTAACCGCTTTCCATCTGGTGGGCCGTCTGCCTGTCTGCTGAACTCATGCAATAAAAAAATCCAAATTAAAAGACAGTAATGAATCGTCTAATATTGGCTTAAGGCAAATGAATTGATAGCAAAATAATAAATCCGTCATAAAAGCAACGTCTGAATTTAATTAACTAATTCATTATAAACAGGACTCCCAAACATCGAGATCCAATCCAAACCCTGTTGTTTATAAAAAAGTGGGACTGTTGTTAAAAAGAGATGACCACCTGGCTTTTATATGTTAAGGGGTTGGATAAGGAATAAAAGCATCAAACCAGTTAATACACAGTTTATTAAATTAAAACAAAGTATTGGTAACAAAGAATAATCCTTAATTAGCCGCACCGCTAATATTCACAATACACAAAACAATTACATAAATACTCTGTTATCCCAGAGTTTCTTTGTTACCCTAGGAAAGGGTGGTTTGATGAATCTAACCCCAACACTGTCTCAGGCTAGCTATACCTCAGGGGGGAATCGGCTAGGAGCTTGCGTACTGTATAATGATATTTGTGAGTATAACTTGGTCATATAAAGTGAGTTACTAAACTAAGAATATTAATAAAAATAAAATGGACGCCACCTGCTGTATTCCTCTAAGAAGATCTTGCAACAGGACAAGTATACAAAAGAAGAGAGTAGATGATGAGTGCTGTGTATCAACTGGACGGTCTTAGGCGGAACTCAGGTCCGCCACCACAGCTGGGTAGGAGGACATCCATCTGTCACCCCTACGCCCCAATCAAACACCTCACTGGAAAGTCACCAGTGGATATATATTAATCGATGGCTTCAATAAGAAGGCAAAACACCTTTCGACTATAGGAGGAGAACGTTCAAGATAAAAATGTTAGGATAAAAAGATAGTTCTATTTGAAGCTGGCTGAGGAAACGAGTCTTACGGAAGATAATTTAAAATAATATTACCCATGCCTGGTTTCTTATTTGGTAACTGAATTACGTAGCAGCGTACGGTACAGGTAGGAGGTATAAATTAAATATCGAAGTACCGACGTACGCGTGCTAAAATGGTAATCTACTAAAATACTACAATCAGAAATATAAATTTAAATTAAGATAAAACTATATATATTTACTAACCTAGGAGGCTAATAAAATAGACCTGCGGAGGTCCAGGACAACCCGTGGTGGCTCTCAGGGCTGCACACGGTATGTTTTCTGGAAATAATTCCATTCTGGAATGATTGATTTGATTTGAACATATTGAAATGAAACCTAGTGCTATCTGGATACTGGTACAAGATTTTACTTACATATCAAAATGTCCGCTTCCACACGTGTAATCTTAAAATTCAGCAAAAGCTTATACGCACTGATGGTGATCAAAAAGGCCTAGTCATTCCTTGATTTGCTTTTATATCAAATGCCCCCACACGGAATGGCATGTTCAACGCCCGTCGGGATGTTCGGCCTTGTCCACTGACTTTTTGAAAACGTAGCTGTCAAGATGACAGCTACGAAGGCGAAACCGCGAGGCGCTAGTGATCCCAGTCCTTTGGGGTCGTATTTGTTTAGTGCACCAAGGTGACTATTTCGTTTTCCTGTTAGCCAGTGAAACCATAGCTATCCGATAATTATATTTTTCTATGCCATAGGGCCTATTTTGGGATTTAACTAAACTCCGCTATATCTTCAGTTATTTCCTTCCGGCTCGTACGGTTACTGCAATGTTAGCTGTTAGCTGTTTCGCGTGCTACAATAGCGATGAATAGCGTGAATCGACGGTTCGCCACTGGAGGCACTGATTGTCTTTACAACTAACATTTGTCTTTTCCGTAAATTATTTGATTAAACATTATTTAAAGGTATTCGCGACCAAGAATTTATGTTTTCACTATTTTCCATTTATGCCACGAATATACCATAGACAACAGAAACCATAGCTAATATCGACTCTAGGCCGCTTTCTGCCGCGCGCTCCTAGATGTCGCTATTAGTATTGAATTTTTACGTGTTACAACCCACTGAAACATAGTTAACTTTTATAGCTTAAGTTAGCAAATGAGAATCGGAGATTGGCACAATCTGGTACAGTAACATTCTGCTATAGGTAATGTTTCTTTGACTTTAGTTCCTTATAATTGTTGAATAACGTTATATTTGTACAAGCAAGAGGTGCTTGTATTGCTAGGATGGCTTCGTTCCAGAAGGGACTCACAACGATTATGTTCATGACCGCGATTTTTCCCGTTCCGCTTGCTTGCGGACGCTACAATCAGAAATTCTAGTGGAACGGATTATGGCGCGTTAATGTCATAAACGACGAAATACACAAATGTCATTGCTTGTTTGAAAATCGCGCCTTTTTCAATGTCAAGAAATAGAGAGAATTAATGCTCTGTAGTCAACGCCCACTTCTACCCACCTCTGGATATGGGTCGTTGTGAGCGTTGTGTGATCGAAAATGATGACGTCATTAGTGACGTTCTCGCCACGACAATAACGACCACGGTCGCCTTGCGGAACGGCAGACTGAGCATTTTGTCGTGAGGTATTAAAACAACGCGTCTGAATAATTATAATAGAAATGGGAAGTGACAGTGACAGTTTGACATGAATGGTCAAACTTAGGTATCGCATACATATATAGGAAGTTGTGCTAAAAGCGTTGAAGCCAGTAAAAACAAAAATAGATTAGAACAAATAGAATATTGTGTTCTTTCAACATTAAAATGTATGAGAATAATTGGCACCGTCCCATAAAAAATAAAAAGTGGTCTATACTTTTGACCACACTCTTATATTTCAATACGCTGAATCCGAATCTGGTGTCAGTTTGGTCCATATACCTTCTAAATTTTGAGGGGTTGTGAACCAAATGTCCGAATTTGGGGTCAGTTTGGTCCATACGCACTCAAAATTTTGAGGCTTTATAGACCAAAAAAACCGAAGCTGGGGTCAGTTTGGTACATACCCTTAAAAACTTAAGAGTGTATGGAAATCAAATGGAATTGGATTCAGCGCATCAAAATACATAAAATACAAAGGAATGGGTTTGGTCAAAAGTTCAGACCACTTTTTATTTTTCGTGGGCCAGTGTGATCGGAAGGTCCCATTTTCGTCTCTTCATTAGCCATACATATAAGTGCAAGAATAATTATTTCGATTGTGCCTTGTTTTTTCTTAAAGGCCTTGGAGATAGCCGTTTATTTATCTGGCAATTTAGTGTATTTAGATAACGGGGATGAAGGCATATACATACATAGTTTTCGCTAAGGTAAATGAAGTGATTTTACAATTTGATCTTATCAACAAAAAGTGAAACTATTGTTTATGTCTTATTTGTTAAAGTTTTGTCGAGTATATTCTCATTAAAAAGAATATATGTGTGCAGTTCACACGCAGTAGAAGTGAAACTTCAGAGAATGTACAGGCGAACAAAATTTTATCTACAACGCTTAGTAGACAAGAGTGAGGAGGATACGAAAATTACTATACTATGAAATCTACCAAAATTACCCAAATGACCAAAATAACCAAAATGACGAAAATGGCGAATCACAAAAAAATACCTAGGAATTTAGTATCGCTTTTTCATTTCCTTGAGTTGAAATCAACGATTTTAAAGAAGTTTCACTTTAACAAAACAGAAGCTATTTTCATTTATACCTACTATCTAACAGAAACGCAATATTCCATTAAATGTTTGTATTATTTCTCCTGGTTGAATCGAATATTTCATGCAATGTTATTGCACGGATTTTCATGTGAAGTCTGATATATCTTCAGCCTAACGACGATTCATCGCAGATTTTAGCTCCCGATCGAAAGTAATCAAAGGCGGCTGTAACTTGTAACTAAATTATAAATAACGATGGTTCAGATTACATTGAATTATGTAAGGGAAATGCTCGTTTGCACGTTTTATAGCTCGCACTCTTAGTTAGATCGACCAGCCCGATGACCCACTTCCGAGGGTCGACGACCCTGTGACGTCACGACCTGCCCCCATCCCTAGGACCACCCACAGTCATGTCAACCAGGGGGTGTGTGCTGTTCGAGGTCAAATATTATTCGTGCTCCGAGCCGAACGGACGTGTGGACGAATTGACAATTCGAAATTTGATTTTTTTATTTAAGCTGCACGTGTTCGATTTGAGAGTAATTTAAAATTAGTCAGATACGGTTTTTTGCAGTTTCATTTCCGATTTTTCCTCGTAATGACGATTATAGGTGAGTTTTTTTATAACCTTTTTTTAAAGTTCTTTTGAGTAACCAGGATGTGGTTCATACTGCAAGCGCATATATTAATATGAAGCGTATATACATGTTTGGCATGTATTTCATTTAGTTTTATCGTTCTTAAGCGTATTAGCGCATAAGTAAATTGAAAATCCTAAAAGTTCTTAATATACAGTTTCCTCTTACCTGTAGGTTCCAAATTATGATCGTCGTGTACACGACATACACGACAGTATATACACTAATTGTTACGCGTACAAATGTGGAATTTATTACTGAACATGGTTTTGAATCTGTAACAGCTATATTATCCCATAAGTTTTTTATTTAACCTTTAGATATACTTTTCCTATTCTTGCAACATTAGGTATATTTATTTTATTCAAATCTCTTGTCTTCCACCTTCTCTCAATTATTTGTAGTTGGTACAATATATTTTACTAGTACTCCTCTATTCTGGCATACATCCTCTGCCACACCACAAATCATCATGTCATTCTTCACACAATCATTTCTTATCTTCACGTTTGTACCCATCAGTCTTCCAGTTTAACATGCTTTTTGTCACGTGACTTTCATCCCTCCTGATTATAGGCCAATACAACCTTAGTCTTCTTGCTCTCGTGCTGTTATTTTTGAATAACAAAACCTAACTATGCAGCTATTTAAAGTCGGAAAATGCCTTCTTTGAGGGCATTATCATTATTTCTAAAATACGTACGAACATTCAAATATGTATTTTCATTCATCTATAATATTATAAAGTTCTAAAAATGCCGTGTCTGTATAGTAAGCTATTTAAAAAAACAACTGTAAAACAACTATAATAAACAATGAAACACGATGCATTTTTTAGATATCTTGTCGATGGTGCAATTTTCGCTCGATTGACAGCAAATTCTTCGACTTAAAATTTGCACTACTTTTAACTCTGGGAATCCCGCGGTAATGATTTGAAATGGCCTGATTAAAATGTGATTTTTTCACTAATCGATGAAATTGAAATGAAAACGTGTGATTTTTAATATCCCGGGAGCGGTTTATGTAAAAATTATCCTATTCCGGCGCAGTTCACTAAAACGATAGTTTACAATCTGTGTTAAATGTGTTGCGTTATTTTATGTCCCGGGAATCCCGCAGTAATTTCAAGTCAAGCGTGGACGAAGTCGGGTGCTTATCCTAGTATTTTATATATGTCCTACCGTTAATAATAACAAAAATGAGTAAGCATGTAATTAAATAATTAATAAGCATTAAGGGCTGTTACTACTGTTGCTGCTGTTACTAATTTCTAAACAAGTAATTAGTACGGGTTTCCTAGCTTTAACTATTCGCTGGTATTTAGCTACATAAAACGATGTAAACTGCGATAAGATTGTAATATTAGAAATCCTTTTACAAAAGTAGTTTTACCTAGCTGTAACAAACCAATTATGGTATTTACTTTTTACGAAACCTAGTTTTATGGCTAACTGTAGAAAATTTGAATCTATTCCCAAAATATGTGATAAACTCAAATCATTCACAAATAAATATTATACTGATTTGTTCATTTACTACCTGATAATTGTAATCTATCATATTTCTTCAAAGATTAAGATAGCCTATGTAATGAAGAAGATTAAATAAATCCGTCAGAATGAAAAATAAATGTATAAACATAATGCAAAAAGAAATGTTTGATTGAATGAAGCATGACAATAAAATTTGTGATGTGATAAAAAATAGTGCCAGAATAAAGGAGAATGGATAAAAAATGTATTATACGGCCCTAAAATGATTGGTTAGCAAGATAAAGACGTTATGAACAAAGACAAAGAATTAAGAGTGACAGTTATGTAAGTACGTTTTCTCTTTAGAGAGTAAAATTCACATAAAACTAAGACGCGGTACCTTGTTAAACCAAATTCAAGCATGTTTTATACAGCATCTACCGGGATATATCATGACTAATCCCAAGTTAACAATGTTGTCATAAGTTAAATGTATCCCAGGATAGCAATGTTGTCATAGGTTATAAAACTTATAAAGGTATGTTCCTTCTTAAAGAAGACCCTTTTACTCCTTAAGCCTGATTTGCATTAATTAAGAAGCGAGCTAGTTTGCGCAACGATGATAATATTATATGAGTATATGATTAACTCGACAGTTTCGCTAGTTTATTCGCTTTATAATTAATTCAAATCTAAATCGGGCTTTAGGCAGCTTAACATTTTTGTATAGTACCTTAGTATACCACTTCCCAAGTTTATTCCCTCACGTCTCTTTGTTGATCTCTCCATTTCTGAGCGGATAATTACTATCACAAACAAACAAACACAAATTAGTACGTGAAGCAAAAATTTCGCACACTTATAGTTTATATAGAGAAGAAGTGCAAAATGCTAATATATTTTTTTAAATTGTGCATAAAAATAAATTAAATCAATAAAAAAAATCATTACACACACTACCATGTATTTGACACACACACGCATATATACTCTTTTGTTAATTGTTAAAGTCAAATTAACAGTGCAGCCTTGGCGAAATCTCTCATTATTTATAGAAGTACTGTCTTTGACGTTAATTATTATGGTCGAATTTCCACCACGGGCGGCCACTAGTACAAATAATATTATAGGAACTTAGGATCAAAATTTTCTTCCTCTAACATCTATTACTTTATCTAATTTCTAACGTAAAGAGACTGTTGGTTGTTTAGAACTGTTACTTGTTGACGTCTCATGAACTTTTGGTCTAATCAAGCAAAATTTATTGCAATTCGTTAGTCCAATCTTATTTTAGTGGTACACTTATACCAAGTAACTATTGTCTTGTGCATTTTTTCGTAATTTTTGTTATGGTGAACAATAAAGTGTTGTCTATGTCTATGTCTACTTATTTGTTTTTACTTAAATAGTTTAAGTGGTTTTTATTGAAGTTCTAAATAAATCTTTTTCTTTCTTTCGTTCCTTTTATGATGTCTATGTCTTACTGAGTATGCATATATAAATATATAATATACTGATCTCTTAAGGGAGATTGGAACCTAGTCACTAGTTCCAGAACACAACTCTAGATTGTTATTGCGGCATACTCTAGACCAGGGGTATTAGCTATCCAGTCGGTCAAACGCCCTACCACCTGGCTATGGGCGGTTTTGTTGTAGCAACAATGTTCAACCTTTCATATTCTTTTGATATTTAGTATCTGGAAATTCTAGTCTTACATAAAACAAAACCTTATACATTCTTTAGATGTTACATAATGATATTTTTGTTATATGCGAGACCTTGAGCCGCCGCGACAAAATTAAGAATACAATCAGATCCGCATAAAGTTCGATGTTTGATTTCCTTCGCGTGTTATGAGCAAATCAATATCATGGTTTTTGCTTTTTATGCGTGAAGTGAAATATGTTTGATTATAAACGCAAAATCTTTGTGCTATTGTAAATCTACTCTCTCATAAACGGGTTTTTTTGACAAAAAATTACAGTATCATCAGCAACTTTCTTAATTGCAGGAGTTCAGCAGACAGGCAGAGGACCCACTTGATGGAAAGCGGTTACCATCACCTATGAAAATTTGCAACACCAAAGGTGCTACAAATGCGCTGCTGCTCTCTTAAGGGAGACTGGAACCTGGTCACTAATGCCGGAACACAACTCAAGGTTGTTATGGCGACATACTCTAGACCTGGGGTGGTAGCCATCCAGTCAGGTTCGAGTTTGTACAATGCGTTTAAAAATGTGAAAAAAATCAGGAGGGATAATGCAGACCAGGAGATTCCGAAAATGAATTTTTTGTCAGTCTATATGTCAGAGCATCACGTGAAAACTACTGAACGGATTTAAATGAAACTCGACATGCTAACTGGCTGGCTAACTTATATGTTGTTTCCATAACATAGACAAGTTAGCTAAAAATAGATGGCGCTGTAGTCGCGGTTAATTAATTCATTAAAAATACGTTTTCATAGGAAACTTGTCATTCAATGTATTACTTCATCGAATCAGGATGGCTTCAACTCATCTCTATGTTTAGCTGGGCAGCTATTCAGACTATACGGACAGTTTCTTTCTATTGTAGTGAATTGAACAGGAAACCGTAAAGTTTCAGATCTTATATATATATAAAAAACCTAATTTAGTTTTTCTTCAAGTTACATAGAGCTACTAATACCTAGGGTATTTTAGACGACGTAGCCGTGGGGAAAACCCTAGTGTTATATAAATTATTTTTATATAATTCGTATCCGTTATTATGTCGTCCGCATCAAAGTGATTTCATCCCCTCAATGAATTTCCCGTCTCTTTCCAATCTGTCAATGAGTGAAAGAGACAAAAGCATTGCACTCTGACGTCACAGGATGTACCAGGAGCGTGACCTAGATAACTATTCTGTGAATAGAATTTCCACTTCAACGCATTCATACAAAGGGAATTAAAATCATTGTTAACGGTTACAAAGGCTGCTTGTGTTTTTTTAGAGTTCAGACTAGTTTCACAATTGCCATAGATAAGCTGCAATTTTTTCTTTTAATAGTTATAAAACTTTATAGTTCGCCATACTTGACTCACATCATTTTTACAAAAACACTATAACATTGTGATGTTTGATTTTTTTGTATATTTAATATTTTTTATTTATATAATATTAATAGGTATATTTATATATGCCTATTAAGTACTTTTATGAACAAAATTACTTGTACAATATGTATATATTTTACATACTTATATGTTTATTATTGAATAAAATATACTAAGATTATAGTAACTTTTATCCGTGAAGGAATTGAGAAAGAATACAATTTCCTGCGGCCGGGCGGCCTGTCATAATAGGCGACAAAACAACCCACAGCCAGGTAGTAGGGCATTTGCCCGGCTACCACTCCTGGTTTAGAGTATGCCGCCATAACAGGCTTGACTCGTTTTCCGGCATTAGTGGCCATGTTCCAGTCTTCCTTTAGAGAGCAGCAGCGCATTTGTAGGACCTTCACTCAACACCAATCGCAGCATATAAATATGTCCACTGCGACAGTTGCAGACGCGCTCTTGCGATGTGATTGTTGTGTTGTTGTCTCACTCTGTTTATATAGGATTTGTATGGGTATATATTATTAGATATATAGTCTATATAGTCTTATATAGTATATATAGTCTTACGGGTATTGTTGCAAATGTCCATAGGCGATGGTAACCGCGTTTTATCAGGTGGAACGGCGCGTGAAATAATCCCATTGGAATTCGATTTATTTTTCATTGTGGTCATTTTAAACCATTCCCAGTAAAATTTCCGGGATAAAAAGTAGCGTAGATTTTAAGTCTAAGAATTTGTTGTGGATCAACGAAAACTTAATCGAAATTTGCCCAGTAGTTTTTACGTGAATCCCGAGCAACAGACAAAAAATCTAAAAAATATATGCATAGTGTTCGCCATCGTTTATATAGTCTATTCCAGTTCTTTTTTAATAGCTTCAACGTATAGTCATGGCATGTTTAGAATTTCATAATATTATAGATATTATTAGAATTTATTTAAAGTAACACCGTGTCCACATTCCCATTTTATGAAAAGTGTGTGAAGTGAACAAATAAATATCTTATAAAACATTATAGATGGATGGAAAACATGTTATCGTTATTGTGAAGACGATACTAACCATAATAATCCAAAGAAAAGAAAAACAACTGTGTGTGTTTAAATATTAACCGCGATATGACACGATGGCCAAGTTATTAATAAGCGAACAAGACTATTTTGACTGATATTTTGAGGCAAATCAATCGATGTGAAACACATTTCTGGAGTATGCATACATAATTAACTTGAATTTATTAATAATAAGACTTGCTCCCAAAAAATAAAAAGTGGTCTATACTTTTGACAAGACTCATCTATTCTTATGTATTAGATGCGTTGAATCCGAATGTGGGATCAGTTTGGTCCATACACCCGCGAAATTTTGAGTATATATGGCCCTAACTGTCCCCAAATTCGGTCTTTTGATCTTTAATCCCCTTAAAATTTTGAGTGTGTATGGACCAAAATGGCTTAACATTTGATATTCGATGTATCGAAATTAAATTAAATTTATTAGCATGTAAGTAAGTAGTATAGGGTACATATAAAATGGCTTACATACAGAAGGCAGTACAAATGGTGTCCCTGTTTCCCGCGTTAGGTCTCCTTAGAGCCTGTGTGGCGAGCCACCGTAGGATTCGCTTCGGCCATATAATTCTTATCATAGATGATAGTACATTAATGTCTTCTGTGAATCGAAGTACATAACAATGGATTGGTCTGGTGAAAAGTACAGAGCACCTTTTATGTTTTGTGTGGTATTTTTATCCTAAAAGAAGTACCGACCTACCAAAACGAGATAGCGCCACAGGTCGCTCTTCCTTCGGTTGTTGTCGTTTTATTAAAACTTTGTTTAAAGACCAAATCTGTTGAAATTTGAATTAAATTTATCTAGACTTTCATCTATCGAGTCATTTGATCTTGGAAATGTCGAATGTGTTTAAAATAATAAAACATCAAAAATGGAGAGAAAAATAAGTTACAGCGCCATCTAGTTATTATTTGAAGAATTTTTGGCTGCGCAATTATCATCCCCCAAGTTAGTATATAGAATATAAAAAATATTAATTTCTGTGAATACAGTGATAAATTAAATCGCAAGTAAATTATATTGATGTAAAACAGCGAACGGAAAACATATACATCTGACTGGGTAGTAGCTAAGATTTTATTATTTATTGATGTGTATACGCAAAGTAGACGTCTGCCGCGATCAATATAAGTTTTTAAGACTATAATAAATAAAATATATCAATGTCAGATCTAGTCAATTACTTTCAATTTTATTAGTATATTCAAAATTATCTGCCATAAAGTAAAACCGCGCGATAATGGTCTGCCATTATTTTGTTCTTTCTTTTGTTTATTGTTAAAGTAAAATTAACAGTGTATGTAGCCTTGGCGAAATCTGTGACTTTAGAAGTATAGTCTTTGACAACAGACCCTTAATAATGTTCAAACTTATAATTTAAATTAATTATTTTGGTCGAATTTCGACCATGGGCGACCACTAGTAAATAATAATAATAATAATTTCTTTATTTCGGGTAATAAATAACCCATATTAATTCACAACATAAAATCTTACAATTAAAAGTTATTAAATTAAATTTAAATATATATATAGTATATATTAAAAGGGCTAATTAAATATTATTATTAATTCAATTGCCAGGCCTTTCCTTTTCAAATGTAAAATACAATCCCAATTTATTCAGTGTTTAAAACCTTCAGGACTGAAATAATATTAACTTTTAAACCTTTCCTACTATTATCACATACTAACGAAGGAAAACATTTTCGAACTATTTATGAGGAGTTTATTTTGACGGATTTACCTATCTTTTCTATAGAAAAGCCTATTTTAGCCTATAGGCTAAAATGGACTATCTATCTGTAGTCGAGTTGTAGAATGAATTTAAAAATGAGATAATATTTGGTAATCCAATTGTACATAAATTGTTAATTCTTTGGAAGGTGATTAAAAAATAAAATAATAATAAAAAAATATGTGTGTGTGTGCAGTTCACACGCAGTAGATTTGAAATTTTAGAGAATATACTTAGATATTTCTTATCTTTATTTAATACAACTTTCTTAACTTTATTAATCCCTATTAATATTATAAATGCGAAAGTAACTCTGTCTGTCTGTCTGTCTCTTCCGTTTTCACGTAAAAACTACTGGACCGATTTGGCAGAAACTCAGTATATATATATATATATATATATATATATATATATTCGATGCCGAGAATGAACATAGGATACTTTTTATCCCGAAAAATGGGATAGTTTCCGGGATAAAAATATATTTGTCTTTCTGTTTGTCATGCTTTTACGGAAGAACTAATGGGCCGATTTGGCTGAAATTCGGTACGTATGTAAATTAAATACCGAGGGTGGACAAGGGATACTTTTCATTTTGGCCTTTTCGGTAATTTTGGCCTTTTTGGTCATTTTGATTATTTTGGCCTTTTTGGTCGTTTTTGTCTATTCCGTCATTTTGGCCATGTCGGTCACTGTGGCCTTTTTGGTCATTTTGGCCATGTCGGTCATTCCGGCCTTTTTGGTCATTTTTGCTGTTTCAGTAATTTTGGCCTTTTTGGTCATTTTAGCCTTTTTGGTCATTTTGGCCATGTCGGTCATTTTGGCCAATTCGGTCATTTTGACCATTTTGTTCATACTTTTTATCGCAAAAATAAAACTAAAATAGACGAAAGTTTGAGTGAGAGACTAATCGTTTCTCAAGTTTATATAGATCTAAAAATTCTTAATCTATAGAAAAAAGTGCGATAGTAACTCGATCTGTCTGTCTGAATACCGAAAATGAACATAGATACTTTTCATCCCGGGAGATAGGATAGTTTGCGATATAAATAAATTACCAATATAAAAATATAAAACAATTTAACCTGTTTTAACGCCGGCTGTTTAAACAGTACGCACTAGAGTTTGACCCGCGGCGGAGCCGCGGGGTAAACACTAGTTTAAATATAATTCCTTTAGCCTATATCCGTCAACATGTTTTAATTGAAAAAATTTAATCCAAATTACACTTTAAATCACCAGCATAAAGTTCAAAATTCAATGGACTGTTACGCACAATGTCCTTTGATCTACGTATAAAATAATATCTGTCTTAAGTATATACAGATAGAGCTAAAATTCATTTGAAATAAGTTTTATTTAAATTGAGAATTAATATAATATAATGTTTCTCTTTACCCGTTAGGTAAAGAGAAACATGTTTTTATTTCGAATTAAATAAGGTTGAATTTTATGTGCTTATCTCTCTTAGTGTCACTTGTTCGTTTCATCGATTTTCAAATTACAACGACTCTAAAGAAGTTTCACTTCATAAAATTACAAATAATTTATAGGTTCTGAATTGCTGTCGGGCCTAAAACGGCGGCTGCTTTCTCGCAGGCCAGCCTTTTGGTCACGCGAGACTTCTATTAAACGAGATAATAGATCACGATATTCGGTACCCTATAACCCTAGTCTCGACCGGGAAAGGGTATGGGGATGAATTCAGACCAGCAAGAAGGGAAATACCTAGTAGGACAATGTACAAACGTTAATTTAAAAAACAATGTCAGTTTGCTAGGTTTGCAAATCGCACAGCTGATTTTCCGTACTGTCATTTCCAGATCGTTCGGGGTGCGTGATGCGCGCGCCGGGTGGTGTGGGGTGCTCGGCACTGCCGCGCTGGTCGCAGACGCAGCCTTCGTCGCCCACCGAGTACGCGCAGCGGGCGCTGCAGCAGCCCCATTCCTACTTCCTGCAAGACGACGAGATCAACTCGAGACTCGCGATATGGTCAGTGACAATTTTTTATAGGATTCATTTCGGAGAGTGCGGTTGAACTGTTCGACCTGATTCCCTCTACAGCCTTCTATCTTCGGACCACAAGGCGCTCTGGTCTACCTCATCGTTTCACAGTGGAAACGCTAGCAGTGCGAACTAAAGGTTTCGTCTCCACGTTTCTTCTATGTACGACAGAGTTGTGGAATGCACTACCAGAGTCCGTGTTTTCCGAAAAGTCCGGATATCTGTAAGTTTCGTGTGAATAGGTACTATCTAGGCAAGCGTGCTCCATCTTCGACCGCATCATTGTCCAGCATTGGACGTGATCGTGGTCAAACGCAAACTTAGTTTAATATAAAAAAGTGCACGATTTACAACGTTTCATTTCATACAGTTCATCATTATCATCAATTGAAAATAGAGCCAAGAAGTTGGTTAGTATTGATCAGTTTGTCACTACAAGGCCTCAAAGCCTATAGCATCGACGCCTAGTTGCCAATCTATCGGTATCCTAAATTATTCACTTCGGAGTATGCGGTTAACTGTTTGACTTGATCCCATACACCATTCATCTTCGGACGACAAGGCGCTCTGGTCTACGCCATCGTCTCATAATGAAAACACTACCAATGCGAACAAAACGTTTCGCCGCCACATTCTTTCTGCGTATGTCAGAGGTGTGAAATCCGTGTTTTGTTTCAATTTTCGTAAAATAAAAAGTATCTTTACTTCTTAGGATATCCTCCATCTTGTTTACCGGTAGACTCTGAATATCACACTTACGAAATTCAAAACTAAATAGCAATGTAAATTTTTATATCAATCATTAAAGCACCTTATATTTTAAGATTCGCACGGTAATAAAAATAAAAATATTAAAATTAAAGGTACAATTGCGGCGACTGAAAAATGGCCGAAACGTCGGAATAACCAAAATCTTAAAACCGTTAAAACGTAGATTTATTTTGTATACAAGTCGGGAAAACTTAAGAAAATATTATTCGTAAATTATTTTATACTACGCTTATTTTTCCAAAAATTATATTTAATTACTGTTTAAAGCCGTTAATATTTTCTTAAGTTTAAGCGACTAATACACATAATAAAACTACGTTTTAACGGTTTCAAGCGCGCTATTTTGTTTGATTTTTATTATGATTTTTAATTTATTAGATTTAGATTACATTAGGCTCTCTTAGAGTATATAGTAACCATAATCAATAGCTAAAACGAACTAGTTTGCGGTTAGCTAAATAAAAACTTCAACATTACTCATTAACACTCCATACCTTTGTCTTCCGTGATCACGGCCACTGAAAAACGTCGTCGGAACGAATGAAACGTTGGAATAAAAAGAAAATACCCCCCTTAAAACCGTTTAAACGTAGTTTTATGACAATAAATAGCTTTGCTGACTACTAATTTTTTAAGTGGGGCAATTCTATATAGTATAACGGGGCATTTGTATTTTTCAGGCAAGGTGACATTGCATCTCTAGAAGCGGACGCAATCACCAACACGACCGACGAAACGCTCACAGAGTCGAATGCGGTCAGTGACAGGATCATGCAAGCCGCGGGGCCGGACCTCAAGGAGGAGATTATAACCAGGGGGCATGGTAAGTTAACCTTCTATAAGGGCAATATTTTATATCATTCTTTTCCCCAAGTTGCCTGCTGCCATCAAAATTGCCGCGCCACAACCAAGAGAATTATATCGTCTATTTTATTCTAATACAAATTCTATGCAGTTAGAGGGAGAAAGTATCAGTTCAACGTTCGTTTCAATTATCTATATTTAACCACAAATTTGTGATGCTTCTCAATTAGCCGTGTGTGACAGTTCGAGAACTATGTTGTGGTTCTGTCTTAAGAGTTCAGGTGTTAATTTTTTAAGGAGTTAGGCCACTAGAATTTTCGAAGAATCGATATTACTTTTTCAAATGGTCCCCTTGGATCTCAAAAAGTATGGGCAGGCATTGCAGATTAAAGGTATTGCAAAATTATTCAAGACTAGCGGTCCCGGCCGATGTTGTCCAGCCCTGAAGAAATAAAAATCTAGAACCCGATTCCAGCGCCATCTACAGGGACTAATTGTGAATCTAAACTATCCCGGGACCCACTCAAAGACACATTTTGAATAATTCAAAAAATAATGTTCAGGTTTAGAAACAGTTTTGAATACGAAATGATTTATTTGAATAAGAATTAATACAAAGGTATGGATAGCATGATCTGATTTTGGTCAGCATTTCTATCAACTTTTAAAATTTAAAAAAATATTAAAACTACTACAATAATTGGACGTATGATATCGTGAAGTTTTTTTTGATATATAATATTTAAGTTACTGATATGTATGATAAACATCCTTTGTGTAATTTCGATTTATTTTGTAGTTTTTCTGAAAACAAATCTCCAAAAATGCCCTTAAATAGCATCCGTCTAACTAATTTGTTCTAATTAAAATGAAAATACGTGTATGTGTGTGTTGTGTGCAGGTCACACGCAATAGAAGTGACACAAAGTGTGACAAGAGGGTATTCTAAATTCCGTGACGTCACGTTTCATATATTATATCGTTATAATATATTTAAGCTTTAAAACACGAAATTTATTTAACGAAACACTTCGAAACATTTGCAACTCTATCTGTATGAGCATAGTGTTAAAATGATTAAATATAATGTATTTTATCTCATTCTCTCGCAGGCTTAGTCCTATACATTTATGTGTTTATCTCTTTTTAGTGTCGCTTTTTCGTTGCATCGCGTTTCAAATCGCAACGATTCTAAAGAACTTTCATTTCAAAGTACAGAGTAAACTCTATATAACGACAGTGAAGGGATTGTGCATTTTATGGCGTTATAGAGAGTTGTCGTTAAATAGAGAGAAGTCTGTTATTTTTGTTGGAGGTCTTTTGCTGCACCAGTAAAGCCATTTAAGGCATCTTGGTGATAAAGGAAGTACTTAAGCTTAAATTTCGGAATTTTCTTAGAAATTTCGGTATGTATGATGCCGTCAGTCCAGTTTATTATGGGCTAGGATAATAAAGCGATACAAGAATGTACACAGCTGCGCAGTTTTAACTAATTTTGGCAACTTAAAAGGCACTTTTTATTAAAGGCACTTAATTTTTGTCGTTATTGAGAGTGGGTGGGTGTAATACTATATAGAGTATCATTGTATGGAACCAACCAAAGCCAATTATTTCGACGCTTAAGGGAGTTTGTCGTTAAATAGAGTGACGTTACATGGAGTTTACACTGTATATGTATGTCAGAATGCAGAACTGGCGAGGTGGTGGTCACGCCCGGCTTCAACCTGCGCTGCCGCCGAATAATCCACACGGTGAGCCCGAAGTACGCCGCCAAGTATCACAGCGCGGTTGTGGGATCGCTACACAATTGTTACAAGTTAGTAAAACTGTGCTATACTTCTGATCTTTAATTACCTGGACTAAAATGACAGCTGCGATCGAATTTTTAACCGACTTAAAAATGAAGGAGGATTTCATTTCGTCTGAACTGAGTATGACATTTCGCACACTCATAGTTTATATAGAGGAGTGCAGAATGCTATTTTTTTTTTAATTTATGCATAAAAAGAAATGGTTGTCTATTATTTGCCCGAAAAATATAGATAGATAGATAGATAGATAACACTTTATTGCACACCAAAATATACAATTACAAAAACAGACCATGTTTACAATATTTTCTAGGCAATACAACAGGCGGCCTTATCGCTCAAAGCGATCTCTTCCAGACAACCTAAATAACAGAGATTGAATCAGGCGAAATAGGTGGTGCAGGAAAAAGGAAATAGATACACATACAAAAATACTCAACTAAATTAAGAAATAAATATACAAATACATACATACATATATACATAGTCATATATATACAATAACACATAAGTTAATATAATAAATAAATGTCTTAGCATGATTATATTAGTAAATCAGAAATAGCTATTTGTGGACAAATAGTGTTTTCTGAGTAAATTTCTAAATGTTGGTAAGGATTTGGCCTCTCTGACAGTAAGGGGCAGCATATTCCAAAGTTTGACAGCCTGCACCGTAAAAGAATTATCATAATAGGATGAAGTGTGTGCAGGCGTCAAGAGTTTTCGATACGTATCATGGTGCAAATTGTGGGCAGTGGATAGGCGAAGGAAATTAAAACGTTCCATAAGGTACTGGGGACTATTAGGAGTATATAATACGTTATAAAGGAGAGTGAGAATGTGAGTATTCCGGCGAAAATGAATAGGAAGCCACTTGAGTCTTTTACGATATTCGGAAACATGGTCATATTTTCGCAAACCAAATATGAACCTGATACAAAAACTTTGAAGCCGCTCAAGCTTGTTAAGCTGTTCTAAGGTTAAATCTAGATAGCAGGCGTCAGCGTAATCAAGTATGGGAAGCAAGAGAGACTCAGCGAGCGTAATCTTGGTAGCAGTGGGCAGAAAGTTTCTTAATCTTCTAAGGGATCTAGAAGATAAGAAGACTCTGCGACTTAAATCGGCGATGTGAGGCCGCCAAGACAGCTCTCTATCGATGATTATATAAGCAATTATATCCATATGCCATAATGTGACTTGAGCTAATTTCATTTGCCCGAATTGTTTAATAACAGTTATGTGACATCTCTTGTTTGCCCGTACATTAGATTCCATAATGACACGAGTACCGTACGTATTGTTATCCATATTATTAATTGCAATAATATTATTTAACAGAATATTTCAACGCCATATTAAATTAATTTCACCGTAGAAAATTAACCTAACGCCTTTGTCCTAAAAAGCGATTGGCTTTCTAGCACTTCGCCGACCGCTACCGCGGCACGCTCGCTTCGCTCGCTCGGCTCGTGCCTTGTTTTTCATGTTCTAACCTAACCTAACCAAACCTATTGATCGGTTAGTTTAAACCGCTTTTATGATTTTTTCTAGAAGCAATTTCGATGGCAAATGATGTTATGGCATATGATAATTACGCCTTATAATGATGATAACAAATGATGTTATGGAAATTGACTTTATGGGAAACAAAGTTTCTAGCACGTGACTAATATCGTAAACAATGAGTATGACATATTAAATTATGAGAAACAATATTATGTCTGTTGACCAGTATAGCAGATGAAATTATGGTAAATGAAATTCTGGCAAGTGGGTGTATCCGATAAAAAATATAATAAATCAATAAAAAAAATTACACATGCCATGCCATGTATTTAACACACACTCGCATATATACTCTTTTGTTTATTGTTAAAGCCAAATCAACAGTGTAGTCTTGGCGAAATCTGTGATTATAGAAGTAGTCTTTGACAACAGAACCTTAATAATGTTCAAACGTAAAATTTAAATTAATTATGGTCGAATTTCGACCACTAGGCGGCCACTAGTTATTATTGTAATGATATAGCCATAGGCGAGGATAACGACTTTCCACCGTCTCTACCTATCCCCATGGGAAACAGGCGTGATAGGTATGTATGTATGTCTTTCTTTCAGGAATGTGCTGTACACGGCTGGAGAGTTGAACGCGCGTACACTTGCACTGTGCGTCATCAACACCCCTAGGAGGGACTTTCCACCAGATGTCGCTGCTCACGTCGCGTTACGTAAGTCTCATTTCTGGGCTCCTATTGTCACTTTGTCCAAAACGGAACTATTATATAATTCAAAAACTACATTTGTGGTAATTTTCTTCTCTCTCCAAGTCACAACATGTTGCGAAGCGGTGGTAAATTAGACTAAATTCCTAAAGAGTAAATAATAACCATAAACGAAGTTAAAACTAAATAGTTGAATAAATTAGCGGTAGGCTAAATAAAAGTTAAAATTTATCTTCCGTGATCATGGCTACTGAAAATTGACCGAAACCTCGGAATTAATAGAATATTGTGAGACTTGACCCACACAGAGTTGCAATTTATCAAGCTGTAACTATTTTAGGCGAAAAATAATACAATAGTTTAAGCCAATTGCAATTTTATGTATTTTCTAATACAGTGACAGAAAGAATAAAAATTAAGTCTAAGTCAATATTTGAATACTTTTCCAAAAGTCGCCAGTGATCTGATTATAAGAAAACATAGGTTTTAACAAAGCAATGCATAACATAAGCAATGGGCGGTCATTGCTTTAGATCGATCTCTTCCATACAACCCGGCCTATGGATTCTATGAGGGGGAATTTCGCAAGTTTATGACGGTGCTGTGCAAATTAAATACATACATAAATATCACACAATACATATACCTAAAATGAATAAAATAAATTTTATACTAATATATAAAGCTGAAGTGTTTGTTTGCTTGAACGCGCTAATCTCAGGAAGTACTGGTCTGATTTGAAAAATTCTTTCAGTGTTAGATAGCCCATTTATCGAGGAAGGCTATAGGCTATATATTATCACGCTAAGTGTAATACGTAGATGATGAAGAACGTTTCAAAATCGGGGGTTTTGAAAACAAATTGCATGCGGACGACGTCGCGGACACAGCTAGAAGAGAATAAACAATAACACATGTTTAATAGGAATAAAATAAATTACCACGTTAAGCGTGGTAATTTATTATTTTGGTAAATTATTAACCGTTAAAACGTGAAAATTTTAAGAAAAAGAGAGTCAAATATACTTTGTGTTAATAGATATAATACGGCACTGTTGGACAAGAGCGTGTACGAAATAGCACCTGCAATATTAAATAAACTACCAAAACTATTAATAACAATATCTACTAATTAATATTTATAAAACAAGACTGAAGAAATTATTAATAGACAAATCATATTATTCCACAAATGAATTCCTTAACGACAAATTTGAAACAAATATCAATACATAATTAATAGTAATATTTTAATTAATGACATTAAATAATTGACAAAGAGATAGAAATAATATTTTTTTTTTTAAACAGACATCTATATAATTATTAATAAAGGTAATAAATATTAATAATTAATTAATAAATGTAATAAATACGACTCAATTGGATAACAGGTGTTTAATAAAATAAATAATAAACCAATCAAATAATGACGATTACGATACTGCCTACTTGCACACCAGTGAAACTGGTAAAATGTACTGAACCATGTATCTCTAAGAATAACATCTGTATACAACTACATTTATGCAAGAATAAATATTTCATTTGGTGGTTTTGTTATGTATACAAGTTTGCATTGAAATGATACAGGCACGATACGCCGCTACCTGGAGCAGCAGGGCACCCCCCAGCTGGTGGTGGTGGCGTCGTCGTGCGGGCCCGAGGTCGCGCTGCTGCTGGCCCTGGCGCCCCTCTACTTCCCCCGCTCTTCACGGGAGGTGGAGGCCGCCAGGTGGCGGCTGCCGGACCTCGGCGGCCCGCAGGGGGAGCCCCAGCACCCCGAGAGGAGGATACGGATCATACACAATCCGCATTCGACCAATTCGGATAGTGGTGAGTGATAGCCGATTTTTTTATGTAGTGGATTCATTACAAGCCAATAGATGGCGCTGTCCAAAAATTGAGGTCACAAATGTTTCTCGAAACATACGAAGTATATATACAATATTTTAACCATAACAGATAGTTGGGGCACATTCCATCTCGCTCCTCCATCCTGTACGGGGCTAGTAGGCTTGTTCTTGCTCGGTCACTGAACGGAGCGATCCGTACTAGTTAGACATGGGCGTTATCAGCAATTTTTGGCAACGGATATCTAGCCGATATTTGGTTTCAATACCGGTATTTATAACCGTTGCCGAATATCGGTATCAAAGCAGGTTTTTAACTAATACGCCATAACGCCACATGCGCGCGTATGTTTAAAAAAAAACAATTCTATATGACATGAATATCGTAAACTTCGTAAAGTAATCGCCACCTTATGTTAAACTTTATTAACTATAATAACCTTTCATAGATCAAACTATAATGAACGCTATTCGTCGAAATTCTAGCAACCATAAACCACCGTCACTGTTACAGTTTAATCTATCAAAGGTTATTATAGTTAAACCATGGTTATATGGAAATAAGGTTGTCTTTGATTCATAACAAATTCGTGAAATGTTGCTAATCTCTCTTTAGTCTGTGAGTTGCTGGATAATTATGATTAAGTTAGTTGCCAAGCCATAAATGCATTTTTTTTTAATGGTGATTATTTATTATTTATTAAGTTTATGGCTTGGCAGCTACGCCTTTAAGCCAGATCTTAGTTTACAATATATATAGTTTCTTCATTTTCTTAAACCTATGTATAGCACAGCTGAACTGTAGGTAATCAGCTGGTGCCATTCAACGGAGTTCTTGTAAAAACTCAAAAGGCCACATTTGACTATACAGTTCACATTTCTCACAAAATACACAATCGCTACTCAAAAACTATCAATATCCTACAACTATTGTTCATTTTAGAGTAATTATACACATTTTTAGAAAATAAAATTGTACAGCACAACATCTCCTTTCAGTTCCCCCCAAAAACTCCCAATGGTGATTGTTGCTAGCCAATACGCGCGTCTTCTCTGTTTTGCAAGTTAGGAATCATTTAGAAAGAGAGAGAAGGCATAATTATTTTGGTTATTATCGTTCGATCGGTTGCCAACGTAGCGAAAACGGAATCACTGAATCTAACCAGCTATTGTGATTATTAGTGTTATTGTCAGTTAGTTGGCAACGTCGCGTTATCGTCTGTTGTTTGTACCTAGTTATTAGATAACTGATAGCCGTTGCTAGCTGTATCAAGTCCGACGTTAGAGGCATGTCAACCGTTTTAGTTACGTTTTGCTTGCTATAGCGGACACATGCTTAGTATTAGCACAATTTGTCAGATGTCCTAATTCGGTCTTTTAGTACATTTAGTACAGTTTAGTACACTGAACGAATAAGAATAATATTTTGATTTTCCTTCATACTTTGCAGGCTTGGGACTGTCATTCTAATAAATATTTTAGCGCATTTAGTACAGTTTAGTACACTGAATGAATAGTGAATTGAATTATACTTTGATTTTCCTACGTACGTATGTTCTAAATTAATGTTTTAACCTTTTAGTTCATTTAAGTCCGGTGTCAAATTTACTGATAAATGAAAATACACTTTAAAGTAATGTACATAAAGCTAATTATGATTTACCACCTTATGGTCCAAAATGGTTCAAAATAACTTCATGAATCAGAGTTCTCAGAGATCAAAGTTAGCAAATGAATATTATCATGCATCTCACTCTTTCATGGACTGGTACCATATCGTTGCCTCTCGTTCAGTCAGAGTCACCAGAGAGTACCAGTGACAAAGAATACGACTATTCTATACGATCACGAACGACGAAGTACTAAAAGAACGGAGAAGGAGTAGTTCGTACAATTCAGTGTCGGGAATTTATTCCTTTTAGTACATAGTACATGTACTACGCAAGCCTAGGGGCGAGTCATGGGAAAATCACTCACCAAGAAGAAAAGAGTGATATATTTTTACTTTACTTTGTATCTTTTTGATACAAAGATATATATCACTCTTTTATATCTTTAACTCTTTAACTTATAGTGTCAGTGTCAATTGCAGACAAGATGAGTTATTATTCTGTGAGTCGAAACGCGTACATTTAAATAACATACACACCATTTAGGTGGCCTTTGACTTTTAAGAAATATTACAAAATTACACCATAGTGTCACGATTTATTTTGGCTTGCAATTATATACGGTATCTTCGTTCAATTACTACGCATGCGCAGTGCGTGGGCTAGTCGTCCTTTCTCATCGCGTGGAACAGGAATGAACTAAAGAGTTAAAGATATAAAGACACATTTTGAACGGAAGTCATATACAGATCTAATCACTCTTCGCGTCGGATATATATCTTTTGAGTTAATCACTCAGCAGCTACACACCTCTATACGGGGCACCCCCTACAGGTGGAACTGCAGTCTAAGGTGGACTTAAGACACCTATAGTAGAATTATTTTCTCCGTGCAGTTTGGGTCATAAATATTCGGAGCAGTGGAGCGAGTATTTCGCTCTCTCTTCCACTCACGGGCCTTATGGGCGGGCATAGTGATGCGCATTATTGTTGTCGATAAGCGTTATCTATAGTGTATTTAGTTTTGTCATTTTGTGTGTTAGTGATATAAATGAAACAAATAATAGATAAAACAACGTATTTATTAAAATAAGAATAATAATGATTTATAATAAATTATTAATTAGGTATCTATGTATTAAAAAACTATAAGTACAAAAGTTTAGAATGTAACAAGTTATATTAAAAATAAAGATAAATACTTATATCTAAGTTTAAAATTAACAGCAAAAAAGATAATAATGCTTTTTATAAGAATGATAATCTTTCTTTGATAAGAATGAGTTTTTATCGATAATGGCGTTGCGCCCGCGCAACATGCTCACCGCCCTAGCCGGGCTGCGGCCGCGTTTGATTTATGACCCAAACTGCACGGAGAAAATTATTCTACTATAGAGTATTCTTCAGGAAAAACGATGGTAAAGAGTTCCACTTTTTAGCGGTATGTATGATAAAAGTGGAAGCATAGCTTTTTGCCAGACACCTGAGCAACAGACTATATAGGAACCAACGTTATCAACAAAGCAGTAACTTCTTAATTTTTCAACCAACTCAAGGCATGAGCTCTTTCTGCGTGCAACGGAACGCAAACCAACTTGATGGAGATTGACAATTTCTCATTATTTTACCTCTCACCCGTTTTGATTTTAATCTTCTATAATATTCTAAAATTCTAAACATGCTGTGTCTGTACATTGAAGCTTAAAAAAAATGACTATATGAACGATGGAGAACACAATGCATTTTTCTTGTTTGTTTGTCTGTTTGTTAGAGATTCACGTAAAATTATTCGGCTGATTTTGATGCGGTTTTCCCTGATCGACAGCAAATGCTTGAAATATGCGTTACTGTTTAGCCCGGAAATCCCACGGGAAATTTTCTGGGCATTATTTAAAATGGCTACATAAAAAGGAAACGAATACCAAAGTGATTTTTTGTAGAATGCGACACAACACAAGACGCGGTGAGATTTTCTCGAAAGCAGCGACGCGATCAGCCGTCCAACGTATTTTATATCCCATTTCATATAAGGCGTTCCATTAGTGGCTCACAACGCTCAAAATGCTCCGTAAGCCGTTGCGGTCGTGGCGAAATCGTCACTGATGGCGTCATCATTTTCGATCACACAACGCTCACAACGACCCATGTCAAGAGGCGGGTTGAATAACCTTTCCACTTGGGCTTACGATTGTAACGCCGGCAAACAAGTGGAACGGGAAAAGTCGCGGTCGTGGACGTGGTCGTTGTGAGCCCCTAATGGAACGTAGCCATTGTGACAGATGCGGCGAAAGAAAAAATAAGGAAACAAATAGGTCGGCGTTAACAAGTAATACTGCTGCAATTGACATGAACAGACTGACGGAAGGAATATTATTAAATTACAATGATACCAGTTTTACCGCATCGCTATCGAATCCCTAAGAATAATTCCAATGAACAATCGATGAATAAAACACTACACTATCTTGCCCCGATATCTATTAGAAATACAAAATGTGTCACTGATTTCACTGATATGCATGATGCGTATGTTATTACAATGATACGCACAATAACACTGTTCTAAATTCTTCTACCGATAACGATCGGCTTCATATATTCAAATATTTTTATTTAAATGACCGATGAATTAATAAGTCTAACGAAACACCTGCGGAACGCACCGCGCGGAAAATTCGGCGACTGAAGGATCGGCGCTAATCTGTACGCGGCCTGATGCGGCAAAAAGTCCGCTGATGTCTTATAGGTTATTTAAAAAATCATTCGAACCAATCGTGTCGTTGGGCAAAGGGCGCGTTTCCACTATGTCGTAACGATTAATTTATCGTTGGACGACTGTCGTCTCTGGCTGTTCCCATTATAACGATTGTTTGTCGTCAAATTTTTTTTTCGTTTAACGACTGTCTTATCTAGCTGTTCCCATTGGATCGCGACGACGTGGCTACGAGAGATTTGCCGTCACGATTTAGTCAAAACGATCTTTTATCGTTTTACGACTGTCGTGCTAGCCGTTCCCACTGTCATGACAATCTGTCGTCACTGCAAAAATGTCGTAGACGACAGTAAGTCGTGTCGTTCTATATGTGAACACCATTTAAACATATAAGCCACGACACTTGAAACTACACGATTATCTGGTTTCACGACATAGTGGGAACGCGCCCTTAAGGTCTCTTTATAGTCCAGGTAACGAAGCATAAATAGGGAAAGTAACTCGTGCGGAAGCCAATTGTGGTACAGTTGTGAGAAGCTTTGTGAACACACTGAAAGTGTTGATTAGTGGGGGTGGAGCCAGGGTTGTAAAAGGGGGGGGGGGGTTATCTACTAGCGGCGTAAAGGTCCCTTATTTCACTTATTCATGAATAACTCAAAAACTACAGCTACAGCAAAAATAAACTAAGTCATACAGATGGACAAATGGCTATGGGTTGTTACATTACCTTCTTGCTCCCGGCTGCAGTTCATTGGGTTTCTCCGTTACTACACGGAGGTGGTACCATTTTCCAATACTTCCGTTGAATTTCATATCGCCGTCGTAAAGGACCATTAGTATTGGTGCAAATACAAGCTTATCTCAGATAACCCGTAACATAAATACAGGTTATCTTGTATTGACGCATTTAGTTGTATCGCTGATCGTTTTGTTAAGAAACGCGTACAATTTTTCTGTTATTAGTGATAAAGTGATTTCTGTAATGGATGTGCAACACGTAGCTACCGTTGACTTGGAGATGAAGGCCAGACCGACAGGTGATTTTGTTAAGTAATTTCGTGAAGTGAGTCTCCCCACATTAATCGGTGGGGATTCGGCAAGACGCTTGGACCGTGGGGTCCTGAGGCCATGAGCCTCTGCCAAAATTTATCAAAACGACTCATTGACTCTTCAGGTTGTCAGAAGGCTGGTGCTTACCTCGGGCGACGGATCAGTATGGCGATCCAGCGAGGAAACGTAGCCAGCCTTCTGGGCACCTTACTCATAGAAGACGGTGATCTAGGCTCAGTATTCTACTTATAGTCTTAAAGGACTCTGAGTAAAACACAATACAAACAAGTTAAATTTTCTTTTATCCCATTCGATCATTTATAAATTTCTTGAATATGTAATAACTGTACTTAAGCCAAAAAAAGCTTTACGCCTATATCGTAAGGGCGTCAGTGATATGGTTGTAATCGATTTAATGGAGTTTTTGACAGGAACTGAAAGGAAATGTTGCGCTGTGCATTTTTATTTTCGAAAAGTGTGTAAAATTATTCTAAAATGAACAGTAGTTGTAGGATTCCACATCGGCAAAGGGTCTCTTCAAAGTACTAAATTCTGATCACAACCCGTAATCAGAATTTTACCTACTACACTCACTTTTATAATTGTAACCGTTGCGGCCACTGTAACCAAAAATCTTAGTTGCTCGCGGTACGCTCGTAAAGAGCCGACGAGGCGAAAATCGATGTCGCCGTACCCATTAGAGCACGTTACTGCATCCACTCATTTACAATTACGGCTTGGAAATGTACGCGACTATAGTAGAATTATTTTCTCCGTGCAGTTTGGGTTATAAATAATCGGAGCGGTGAAGCGAGTATTTCGCTCTCTCTTCCACTCACGGGCCTTATGGGAAGGCATAGTGATACGCATTATCGTTGTCGATAAGCGTTATTGATAGTGTATTTAGTTTTGTCATTTTGTGGGTAAGTGATATAAATGAAAGAAAAAAATAGATAAAACAACATATTTATTAAAATAAGAATAATAATGATTTAAAATAAATTATTAATTAGGTATCTATGTATTAAAAAACTATAAGTACAAAAGTTTAGAATGTAACAAGTTATATTAAAAATAAATATAAATACTTATATCTAAGTTTAAAGTTAACAGCACAAGAGATAATAATAATTTTTATAAGAATGATATTTTTTCTTTATAAGAATGAGTTTTTATCGATAATAACGTTGCACCCGCGCAACATGCTCACCGCCCTAGCCGGGCTGAGGCCGAGTTTGATTTATGACCCAAACTGCACGGAGAAAATAATTCTACTAAAGTTATCAACCACTTCGCCAGCTGGTAAAGGGTTGGCGAATAAAAAGCTATATGTGTATACAGTTCACAGGCAGTAAAAGTGAACCTACACTTTAGAGCATACAGGCGAACATAATTATATCTACAACGATTAGTAGACAGGAGTGAGAAGGCTACGATATATGATCAAGATGACCTGAGTTACCTAAGTTCAAATTATTTTGTACAGACAAAACAATAATACAAAATTACCGAAACTATTAGCTAATGGTTAGTGTCGCTGTTTCATTGAAGATATTAAAAAAACAACAACTGGAATAGACTATATAAACAATGGGGCAGATGATGTATTTTTTTAAATTTCTGGTCTGTTTACCTCTTTGTTTTGAATTCACGTAATAACTACTGGGCTGATTTCGATGCAGTTTTCGCTGATCAACAGCTAATTCTTAGACTTAAAATCTTCACTATTTTTTATCCTGGGATTCCCATGGGAATTATTTAAAATGGCCAGATGAAAAAGAAAATCGAATTGCAATGTGTTTTTTTTTCACTGATCGATACTAAATTTTATGAAATGAAATTGGTGATATTTTTATCCCGGGAATCCCGCGGCATTTTCCCGAGAGCGGTTTGTAGTTGGGTGCATAAAAATTAGCTTATTCTGACACAGTTTTCGCTAAAACGATAGATTACGTTCTTTTTTAAAATGCCTGCAGTATATAATTGTATCTCGGGAATCTTGAGGGAATTTCAAGTCAAGAGTGAAGGAAATCGCGGACATATCCTAGTACTGAAATAAAATGTCGTCACTAACAGAGGATCCCTTCATATCTCCATGAATTAAATTAGGCATGTTTGAGGCTCATTAATAAGCATCTGCTCGACAAAGTGACACCGAAAGTGATGTGATAGTGTGGTGTGATAAGTTCGTTTGTTTTTGTTGTGATAATAAAATTTGCTACAGTTGACGCTTGAATATAAAAAAAGAAACGTGCGTCTCGTGTGTCCGACAGAAGTGATAACTTGAACTAATCTAAGTTGAACTATTTACTAGTAATATTGAAATTATTTTACTTGAGAAAAGCTTAGGTGATTACTTAACGTTATCCCTAATAACATACATAAATATATATAGTATATAAATATATAGTTAGCTCTTGTCCGAAATACGGCTTGCGCTGTAGGTTAGAGTGAGAGCGGAGGAGCCTGCCTACCGCTGCCGTATGTGTGAGAGAAAGGGAAGCCAGACAGGCTGGCGCCGTAACGCGTTACGTAACGAAGCTGTTTACCCTCCCATAAGAAGTTATCACTTCAAAAAAGTATATATAAATAGTAGCATAGTGATTAACGTGCTCGAGTCTCAAATCCGCGTTTCAAATTATGATAGTCCGAGTCCTGACTGGGAAGCGTCGTATCATTTAATTATCTGAACTATTGTTCGTATTACAAGTAATAAAAAAATAATATCATGAATATTTAAACATTTATATGCAGTATATCAATCACTTTGGACGCGTTCCTTTAGTATCTTACAACGCCCAAAATGATCTGTCTGCCGTTCCACAAGACGACCGCGGTCGTTATGGTCCTGGCGAAAACGTCACTAATGACATCATCATTTTAGATCACAGCGCTGACAACGAGTCATGTCAAGAGGTGAGTCGAAGTGGGCGTTAACCACAGAGCATTAATTCTCTCTATCTCTTGACATTGAAAAAGGCGCGATTTTCAGATCAACCAATGACATTTGTGTATTTCTTCGTTTATGACATCAACGCCCACAATCCGTTCGCAAGCAAGTGGAGCGGGAAAAATCGCGTTGTGAACGTGGTCTTTGTGAGACCCTTCGGGAACGTAGCCTATGTAGTATCATGAAAAACTAAGTAATTGAAAAATTACAGTAATTTATCAAACTTAAATAATGCTGAGATTAGTTAGATCCACCAAATTAAATCAACTTGGTTGAAAGTCTCAGAAAATGGCCAAGACGCTATTCAATTACATTGAATGATTGAATTTTCTTTTTATATATATTTTGCTTGATTCATTTAAATTGAAAGACAGAAATGAACCGTCTAACAGCAGCTTCATGCATTTATTCTTTCTAGATTGATTGGCATTAGGCTTATTATAAGCTTAAAAGAAAAACTGCCAATTACACTGAAGGTACTGTGCATTTTATGGCGTTATATGGAATTGGCGTTAAATAGCGAGAAGTCTGTTATTTTTGTCTGACGTCTTTTGCTGCACCAGTAATTTTGTTGTTTTTTTTTACTTGTTTTATTTATATCTTGCGATATTGAGCCACCTTGGTGATAAAGGAAGTACTTAGAAATGTCGGAATTTCTTAGAAATTTCGGTATTTGGGAATTTCGATTGTCGAGTTTATTACTGGCTAGGATAATAAAGCGATAAAAGGACGTACACGTGCTTTTACAAATTTTGGCGACTTATAAGGTACTTTTTATTACTTAATTGTTGTTGTTATTGAGAGTGGGTGTAATGCTATATAGAGTGTAGTGTTCTATGGAAGATAAGCTAAACCAACCAAAGCCAAGTGATTTCGACGTTTAAGGGAGTTAGTCGATAAATCGAGTGACGTTACATGGAGTTTACACTGTACTTAATAACCAGAAAATTCTGAGATTGGGCTTCAGAGCGTGGCTACGGTTAAAGCTAACAAAGAAGAATAATTGCGAAACTTGCATTTTTTTATCAATAGACGTAAATGCAGTTTGAGATCGATACGTGTTTTATAAGTGGATTAAAATCGCGTCGCAAGGCGAAACCCTTGTGGGAGATTACATGCATACAACTGTTTATCGTTTATTCATCAAGACCCCTTGACTTTTCAAACAGTTCCTTAGGATTGAGTTTTTGGCCAGAACTGAAAGGGGGATGTTGTACTGTGAAGTATTATTTATATTAAAATAATGTTTTTTTTTATAAAATGATAAATAGTTGCAGGATGTTGATAGTTTTTGAGTAGTTTTAATGTGTTTTTGTGAGAAAGTGTTGCTAAATGTGGTCTTTTGAGTTGTCACAAGAACACCTTTGATTGCCGTCAGACGGAAGACTGTATTTGACTCGGCTATACGAAGAAGGAGGCTGAGTGGACTATAATCCTTTGCCTGCCTTTGTGACGAATTGTATTAGCACTACAGTTCCTTAGTTCTGTTCTCATAAAAGATTTCAAATGAAAAAAACAAACAAAGTGAGCATAGAAGAAAGTAAAAACCGTTAGTAACAATTGAAAAACAATATTTATTATTGTTCTGTATAACAGTTACAACTTTTCGAAGTAAAATACATAAAACATATATAAACTAAAAATAAACTATATAAAAAACTAAAATTAAATACAAAACGAATATTTTTGATAATAATATTGTTCTAATGTTATTTGTGGAGGAAACGAAATGAATTTAAAGCGAATACCGCGGACACAATAGTTAGACAAAACAATATTCAATTTTGATTTGATTTTGTTTGAGGAAATTAAATTAATATAATGCGAATACATGCACATATTGTTTGTGGACTTCGTACAAGAGAAGCGCTTTCGGAAACTAAGTGGACTTTGACATGTGAATCGTGACAGGTGTTTCCCGCCAAGACGCCATCTTCGCTTGTCTTTGAAAAGCTTTCGGAAGCTGTCATAACATGTTAAACGAAGCCTTTGAATATGATTGTAAGTAAATGTTGTGACGGTCTTGTTTCGTCGTAGAGTTTCTTTGTTTTACAAGTCGCGTAGATACGTGTAATTATCGTGTCGCAATGCAGATTTTTATTTCAATATTTACACACGTATACAATCTGTGTAAAAGTTTTTAATGGCTAATCTGGAGATACCATGCAGTCAATATAATTCATTATTATTTATATAATTTAACAAATGATCTGTTGCCGAGTGGATTAAATTATTACTCCAAGGGGTGCGGTATAGTTATAGGGCTCATTTATTTATTATTTGAGATGTAAAATTATTTTTGAGTGGTTATAAAACAAAATAACCACGAAGGCTAAGGCGGGAGCTCCGTTTCGCTTCGCACCCTCCTTAGCCTTGTAACCTATATTAAAAAAAGTTTGGATCTGTTCATAATGAATAAATGTACCCTATAACTATACCCCGAGGGTGGCCCTAGCCCAGCAGTGGGATATTTATGGGATATATATATACACACACACACACACACACACACACACACACACACACACACACACACACACACACACACCCTATCCCTACCCGTTCCGTACCGAGCCATATGCCGTTTCATATTCTCGTTTCTCGCCCTTTATCGCATTCGCGTGGTGTTTTCACGAAATTGTGGAGGGCGTGGAGTGTTTAAAAAAGTTAGATTCAGTTTAGTGTAGTCGTTTACCCACCGCCCTTATACAACTGTCATATCTGTTCCTTCTTTGGTGTCACTGTCTATATGGAGAAAACTTAGTAAAAATACTTGGAATATTCTTTATAACTGGCTCAAATACTCGTGGTAGTGTAATGCTTAGCGCACGCATCCCAAACTCGAAGGATGCGGGTTCGAATGCTGGTGCCGGCACGCATGCACCACTTTGGTCAATTTTCTAACGCAAGGTGCATATTGTTACCATCACCATTTCCTAACAACGGTGATGGGAAACATCGTGATGAAACCTGCACATTTCGATAACCGATGTGTCAAACCTGCCGAGCCGCCTTGGGCAAGCGTGGCGTGCGTACTGACTTTTCCCCTATAGTGTGAAGCCCCAGCACAGCAGTGGGACGTAAAGGTCAAATGGTTATAATAAAACTAATTATTTATTACCTTGTTTTAGCTGAAGATGACACGTCGTTGTACGACGAAGACGCGGCGGTGGAGGCGGCCGCGGCTTTCGCCAGGGCTTGCGCGCCCGACACGCAACGGCTGCTGGCGCCACCTGCCAGGCAGCAGTCGTACCTGGACCGGCGCATGATCGACGACCATGACCAGTAAGTAACTAGCTTTACTATAATAATATTAAGATTTAATATTATTCACATATTGGCCTCAAATTATTTACATTTTTTTGAAGCATGAGTTTGTTTGTTTGAACGCGCTAATCTCAAAAACTACTGGTCTGATTTTAAAAATTCTTTCAGTGTTAGATAGCGCATTTATCGAGGAAGGTTATAGGCCATATATAATCACGCTAAGACCAATAGGAGCGGAGCACCAATGAATAATGTTTCGAAATCGGACGGCTTTTTTTAACTATTCCACGCGGATGAAGTCGCGGGCAGAAGCTAGTACTATATATAAAAGCAGATATATATATATATAAACGATGTCCGCCGGCAGCAGGGCCTAGGGTCTAAGCGAGAGCCTTTAATGTTATTATTATTATCATTGTATATGCTTGAAGACCATGGGCCATATGAAGGCCGACACCTAATGTAAATGCGGCGTGACACTGACCAGCCGTTATTCCTGTCTACACCATAAAGTTGGCTCCGGAGGAGAAGCCCCGGTTACTGTAGGATTATTTTAGGAAACGAGAACAAAATGTACCGGGATATTGGGACGAACTTTTAGTGGACTAGGGGCCTGGGTCTACGAGAACTTCGGCGTCTGACCGTCGCAAAGTGCGGTCAAAATGGATGAAATGTGTAGACAGTGACTCGCCACTTCCTGCATGAGCCCCAAAAAAATGGCGGCCTACAAATTGGCGAGGAGCAACGTGGATATGAGTGGCTAAGGGGATTCGAGAGGTGGGCTGCATGTTCACCAAAGCTGCTTGCCATTTATCACTTCCACCCCTGGAGCTTCAGTTTTAGCTCTAGCGATCTCCACTCCTTGCCGGCTGGCTAAGGTAAGCACGGAGATGGGGGCCTTGCGTTGACCCCCTGGAGTCAGGTCTGAGGCATCGCTTCGCCACAAAGCCCCCGCCCCTGGGGGTTTATTATTGCTTATTATTAGGCTCTCGTCTTGTGGTGCTTCGACAACATCCAACGGGGGTCATCCGTCACAGAAGCACCGCACATAGATCAACCGCCACAATTGATATTTTTTTATTCGCTACAATGACACGCAAAGGAATGTAGTACAGATAGCCTTGTTTGATGTAAATTTCGTTTATAGCTCAGCTTAATTGTAGGTCTTCTACTGACGCCATTCAATGAAGTTCTTGTGATAACGCAAAAGGCCACATTTGATTATACAGTTTACATTTATTTAGATAAAAACGTATATACACGTATAGTCGAAACCGGATATAACGACGGTACACTTCGGACGTTATGTCCGATAGTTGTTGTAAGCAATATACACAAGTCTATAGTCATATTAATAGTCAGTAATGCGTAAACATAGATCTAAACCAAAATTTTAATAATCAACCTGTAATTCACGCGGTCAACTATCGCACTGAATAAGTACTAAAACATGCAAAGTCAAATGGCAAAGAGCGGGAAAGAGGTTTGGAGAAGGTACATACATACATAACTTCACGCCAGGTTCCTTGCGGGGTAGGCACGAACAACAGATCGGCATTCAGGCTTATTCTTACACACCTCACTTGCTTCTTTGACATTCATAGCTCTTGTCATACACGCTCGTCTGTTCTTAAGGCTTCTGGATAAGGTAGTAGAATAATAATACTTGTTAGGCTTAATAATAAGCCTATAGCAAAATATTCCTTCATATTATTAATATAAAGATGATCGTAATATTTTGTTTTGGTGGAATAGGTTAAAAGGTTGGTCCTTCTTTGATCGTTATAGCCGATGAATATCAATAAAGTTTCGTCGTTTTAAGCGATATGTCGCTGTATCCGATGTCGTTATAGGCGGTATGTGTACTCTTTAGTTTATATAGAGATTCGGCCGGGACCTTGCCATTCGGTTGTTATAACCGATCTGCCGTTATATTCGATTTCGACTGTAGTTTTATAAATAACATCTTTATATTCGGTAACACTTTTATCCTTCTACGCGTATTGAAAAAAAATCGTGACACGAAAGCTTTTCAAAGAAATCCTTTGAGTAAGCAGCCCTTGATCTCATTTAAAAAATTTCCCACCCGATCTTTTCAGAAAAAATTTCAATTCAACTATATTTAATCGGGACGATGACCATGTCCTAAATTGGTTATGCGAACACCTTCACTCCACACTCATATTCGAAATATGTCTGATATTTCCGCAGATATACACATCAATCAATATATTTGTATAACACACACACGCAATGACGCCCACTTCTAGTTTCCTCTTGGTGCAGTGACGGTTTTAAACTACAACAATGTGAAGTATTTGAGTAATGTTTAAAACTCATCTACCATATATTACGTAGTAGAGTTTTCGCTGCGGTTCTTAGTTTTAACCTTCATGTATTTTAAGAGCAAGCTTTCACACAGCGTCAAATCGTTTGTTTATATTATTATTTACAGAGGTTTTACAGCCGGTTTATCGTAAAGGACTTGTGTATTTATAAGACTGGTGTGCACCGACTTTTAGCCAATGGTTAAAATAAAATAATCGCTAAAAATGTATGCATAAAGGGCGATTCTTTTATTTTAATCGTTGTTTAAATGTCGGTGCACACCAGCAGAAGTCGTTTACGCACAATTGTACATAAACGACTTGTAAATACAAGTCGTTTACTATTTAAAATAAATAGTTTTTTATTCGTGTAGTTGATATTTTAAACTATTATTTTGTTTAAGGCTTAAAAATTGTCCCTTGTAAATCAAAAATTGATGATTTAAAACAAAATAATAGTTAAAAATAGGATTTGCAACCAAAAATCTATTTTGTTACAGATCAAAAAACGGCCCCCTTTATGGAAAGCGGTTACCATCGCCTCTTACGACAGGCCGCCCGGCCGCATAAATTGTGTTCTTTTTCCGTTCCTGCACGGATAATATTATTTCTTAGCGTATGACCTGAGTGCCCGCTCTATTCGAGCATGCAGCGGGGCAAAGCGAACAGTGTTCGTGTCATACACATAGAAACGCTAGCAGGTGGCCGCTTCAGCGGGCATGTTTGTGTTGAGCGATGAGTTGTGTATAGGGACGCTCGGTTCGGGCATGAGCCGTAGATAAACTAATTTAAGTGTATCTAAACGCTAACGAGCGTCCCTAGTGCCACTCGAGGCGTGCGTTAAGCGGGGCGTCGCGTACGGGATAAACCAGTTTGTGAACGATAAGAGGCGGAGCGGGAGTGTGAGCGTACGTTACGGCTCCGCTCCCGCCAAAGGAGGAACTTCGGCCGTCGTAATGGAGCCTCTTGGGTATAGAGGTTCTCGAGTCACCTGCACATGCCGTCGAGATGAGAGCACGAGTGTTCCGCGCGCGCTCACGTCTCCTCCCGTGGGGCAAGTTACAAACCGCCCCACGCACATAGTCCTTAAAGATGCCGGGGGATGAAGTATCCCGGCAGTGGAAGTGGCCTTACGAGGTCCACGCCTGCCAGGGCTGCGAAGAGGCTAGGTCATATATCCGCAGTCCTGGCATAAGGCGCAAGACGGAACATCCAGGGTTTTACTGGGTATCCTTAACTGGGGAATGTCAATAGCATGGCACCAGTTCTGACTGGCCATGATAGTGCCACCCCGAATCTGGCGACTCCCACACACGGGTCGCGAAATCTCAAACGGATTTCACCTGGCAAAAAAAATATTGTGAACGATGAACGCCGATCGTGCACTCATGCCTCTCAATTGGACGCTCTATTGCGCGCCGGACGCTTGGCCAGTCCAGCGGTACACTAATAATGCACTTACTAGGTTTTGAAATTCCACTGCTGTCGCTGTCTATTACGATACAATGGCGGTAAAGGCTCGATTTGCTAAAAACCAAACAATTTATCGTTAATAGAGGCTTACGTAAACAAAACTTCAGGTGTTTAATCAGGCTATCTCAAACGAGCACTCTAATAAACATATTTGCTTATGTCAAAACGTCAGGGCTTATAAATTATGTTGTGTAAAGTATGATGACGATATCACAATCTGAATTCTTGACGAATAGAAGTGCCACGTTGGGTAGGCGGGAATCTTTTTCGTCTTGTGACGACACTGTTATCGTTGTGTAAACTATCACATGCTGCGTTCACATGATTCGCTGCACTCTGGTTTGTTTGGGAGACAGACATTTTTTTAAAATGCATTGGCTGTTTTATATAGACGCTAAAATTGTACACATCACCTTTTTTAGGTAAGCGTGCTCCATCTTCGACCGTATCATCGTCCGGCATTGGACGTGATCGTGGTCAAACGCAAACCTATTTGATAACGCCGTGGTTAGTAATACCCAGTAAAACCCCGCGGTGTTCCGTTATTCGCCCTCGTGCCAGGGCCACAAGTGTTTGGCCTTGCTACATCGCAGGCCCTGGCAGTCGGCGGCCTATAAGGCCTCTTCCACTACCGGGAGTTCATGCTCTCTGTGCGTGGGGCGGTTTGTAACGCACCCCATAGGAGATCAATGTGCTGTCTGCGGCAACGGGGAGAGTGTAACCTGGTCATTGATGCCGGAACAAACTAAGTCTATTATGGCGGTATATTTGACCCGAGGTGGTAGCCATCGAGAATGCAAATGCCCTGAGATCTGGCTGTATGTTGTTCTGTCGGGTTTGTTTTGTTGATAGACCTTTGACATTCATTTTGGAGTTGAGTCTCTTTTGTAGTGGAACTGAATTGTTCACGCTTTTCGTGTGGCAACTACGCCGCCATATAATGAAGACACCAAAATATTTTTGTTTATGACAAAGTACAATTAATTTTGGCACATACCTACATGTCACGGGAAAATGTAATAGATTAAACATAGATACTCGTGCACATGTTTCTTACATACAAACGTTTGTTCGCTCCAATTTCATTATGACACTGCGTAACATGATTGAGGGTTTCCAAAGATTTATACGCCAAAGTGGCATGTTTATATTTTTTCCATGTTTTGAAGTGATATTTCTTTAGAATCATTGTGAAAAAGCCCACTTAAAAGAGATAAATACATAAATCTATAGGACTAAGCCAGCGAGAGAATGAGATAGATTACATTATATTTAATAATTTAAACACTATGCTCATACAGATAGAGTTGGAAATGTTTCGAAGCTTTTCGTTAATATTTCAAATTTCGTGTTTTAAAGCTTAAATGTATTATAACGATATAATATATGAAGTGTGACGTCACGCAATTTAAAATCTCTCCCACCCCTTGTCATACTTTTTTCACTTCTACTGCGTGGGAACTGTACACACACACATATTTTTTCTTCATTTATAGTAAGTAAGTATCCTACAGTTCCTACTTTCCTCCATAGATTTAAAGGCCTCACAGTACAGAATAATATATCTAAAACAAAAATGGATACTTATGATAGATCATGTATTGGTTCGTAGGATACATTGGTTATCTCTAGAGAATAAGAATAGAAGTTAAAATAGTTAGTTAAATACACCAAAATTAATTATACAATCCATCATAATTCTGTGACACTTCTGACAGGAAAACTAAACACAAATAAATGATTAGACCTTATGTAAACCCCCATCATCGCCTACATCGCCAAATTAGGTTAAATTTTTCCTTAGGTTGCCTGGAAGAGATTGCTTTAAGCGATAAGACCGCCTATTGATTCTATCATGACAATATTGTAATGGTGCATTTTTGAAATTGTATATTTGGTGAGCAGTGAAGTGTTATCTATTTATCTATAAACATTGATCTTCTTTTTGAAGCTTACTGATAACTTTACTAAAACTGATGACTTAAACATTTGTTTAGAAGAATTTAAAATGTCTTTGTCGGATATTAATTTTGTCCGTAGTTAGTTTTGGAAACAGGATGTAAACAGACTGTGTGAATAAGAATTATGAGGGTAACGATAAGGCAGGTTGATCATAAAAAAGGTCATGAAAAGGTAATGATAAGATAATGTAGACAAGGTGCAGTATAATATTTGAAATGGTTTTCAAACTGGACATTCAGATATTTAACAAAAAGATTTGGATACGTTCAATTTTGGTTATATGGGTGTATTAATTAGGACTCCATACAGTACTGCAAAATGACTCCGAACACAGGCGTAATATACCATTTTTAAATATTTCGTATTCTTAAATGACTTACAAGCTCGCAATAAAAACTCAATATTCTTAAAAGCTCCGTCAGTCAAGGCATCTACACCTAGTGTGTGGACTTCATTTGTGCTTACTACCTATTTATTGTTAATTATATACATAATCATAATTGATGATTTTAGTTTTACGTGTAAAATGAATAGCAGCACATTTGACTTTTGCCGGATATATAGTTTTTTTTATAATATTCTGAGTATGTCTAGGTTGTCTTGAGTTTTTAAGCAATGTTCTGTAGATCGAATAGCCATAAATATTTTAACTATCTAGATCAAACAATACGCGTTATAATATACAGGTCCTAAGTGGGATCCCTGAGGCACGCCTGATAGAATACTAACGTAATCAGATTTTTATGCGCCAATAACTACCACCTGTTGTCTATTTGTGATTTAGTATTTAACCCATCTAATGAGATCTCCCTGTATTCCAATTTGGTTAATAATATAAGATGATCTACGCGCTCAAACTTTTGAAACAATCTATGTATACTTTTTAAGCTATTGCATAGCTTTTATCGCGGGCTTTGAGCGCGGGGACCGAACCAACAAATTCCGTAACGAAAATAAACCTAACACCTCCCACTCCGCCTACCATGCGCGGTGACCAGGGCCTGAGGCGGGCGCGGCGAGCGGAGGCGTGCGGTGGCCACAGTCAACAGTGAGCCGCGAGCTCTCGTAGCGGTTCGAGGTATGTCAGGTATTGCAAATTATGGACGACGAGCTGCTCCGAAATCGGACCAATACGTAAGCAGCTGTTTCTGAGAAAGTATATCGGTGTATAGGTATCTATCATATCTTTATAATGCCACACTCACCGCATGTGCGCCCCGTAAGTATACATGTAGAATGTAGATATATATGTATACATAGGTGATTTGTTTTCTTATCGGTCACCACGCTCAAAAAGTGTAACTTGAATTAATATCAGAGAGATTATAATTGCATAAGTTGATAAAAAATGCTATGCAATAGCTTTACCGCGGCAGTCCCCGAGTGCCACAAGGAGTTTTTTTACACTTATAATCTCCTACTACGATATCCTATAATTGCATTGGATTAAAAGATAGCCTATAAAGCTAGAACTAGTATCCTGTTATTGGATTATATCGGATAATCTGATGCCAGTACGCCTACAGCTTTACTCAACGTAATTTCACTTTTTATCTTTGCATTTTCTGAAATGATTTTTCCTTATACTCAACCTTTGTTAGCGTTAATGAATGTGACCAATTGCCACTTGTAGCATTAAAGGATAACGCGTAAATTATTAAGTTTTTTATTATATTTATGGCTTGGCAACTAGGCCTTTAAGCCAGATCTTAGTTTATAATATACATTTAGTTTCTTCATTTTCTTAAGCCTATGTGTAGCACAGCTGAACTGTAGGTAATCAGCTAGTGCCATTCAACGGAGTTCTTGTGACAACTCAAAAGGCCACATTTGACTATACAGTTCACATTTCTCACAAAAAACATAATCACTACTCAAAAACTATCAATATCCTACAACTATTGTTCATTTTAGAGTAATTTTACACATTTTTAGAAAATAAAACTGCACAGCACAACATCACCTTTCAGTTCCCGCCAAAAACTCCTAAATTATTAAGTGTATATATTATGTTACTGTTAAAGGGCGGACTACGGTAAATCCTTGGAATTACCGGCAAATCCTAGAATTTACTTTAATCTTAATTTAAATTTACTCTAAAGGGAGATTGCAACCTGGCCACTAATGCCAGAACACAATTCAAGGTTGTTATGGCGGCATACTCTTGACCGGGAGTGGTAGCTATCCATCAGTCGAGCAAATGGCTTACCACCTGGCTGTGGGTTGTTTTGTCGTCTATTACCACAGGCCACCCGGCCGCAGGAAATTGTATTCTTTCTCCGTTCCTGCACGGACATTATATGCATCATTATTATATTGCACTAGACTTTCCATCGCACGCCGATATTCTATGAGATCGTGATATCACACCGGTCGAGACGGTTGGCTTAAAGGCCTAGCTGCCATGCCATACACCCGATCGAACCGGAAAAGAAATAAGATACAAATAATTAAAACTACAGATGTCGATACACTATAGACAGAGACTGCGAATTAATACATTTAAATTGTATTGCGTTTGTACTATAAGTGTCAGTAGACGTTTTCCTAATTGCCGTTCCGCTAAAAGGGTCTTTCTAAATGACCCACTTCGGTTTATTAGCGAATGGGTAGTGTTTCAGTTTACAAACGAGAATAAAGCAGCATAGTGAATTGAAAAGGATATTAAGATATACATTATATACATGTATATAACAAAATATTACAGTGTTAATGATTATTTTAATTATAGACTTTTAATTACTGAGCTTAGTATTGTTATATAGACTAGTGGATTAATTTTGTTTTTTTTGACATTTATTTTAAAGAATGACCTAATTTAATGATTATTGTTACTATTCTGTATTTATTTTATTTTGATATTGATGTAACATTAATACTAAATACATAAAAATCAATCAGTACTACAGAAGTCAATTTTGCAGACCAATAAAAAATAGTAATAATAATTATGATTAATTACTAGCTGTTACCCGCCCACTTCGCTTGCCGTAAAATCCGTTCTTAGCTGACCTCTACTTGGCGAAAGGAAGGTCCATGCCAAATTTCAAGTCTATAGGTATTATATATAGTTCCTGAGATATCGTGAAGAGTCACTATAATATACGTGGATTTCAATTATATATAAATATAGATAATAGGCAAAACATTTTGCACGTCCTAGATGCAAAAACTGCAACTGCCCTAGATGCAAATGATGATTTCATTTGATACGTAATCTTTCATTAACATTTCAGTAACATCTTATTTAAAACATCTTCAAATAATACACCTTACTATTGTATTTATCTTCTTATAATACCATCGTCCTTCACCAGCTCTTAAGCCACGCTGCTATTTGATCGACGACTCTTATCCTTTTTGTCACAAAACATAAGAAAGGCAATGTACATATGTCAATGACAGATTCCAGTATGCACATGTCACAATAAAAAATTACTTTAATTATTGTTCGCAGATGCATACGGATCGTGACACTTCTCTCATTTCCCTTCTAAAATAGACGGCTGTCATCCGCATTAGTCGTCCCCTGCCATTCTCTCTAGTTGGAATATAACGTATTCAAACACAACTCTATTAAGTTTGAAGACAAAGCTTTTGTATGCTGATGGTTTTAACAACACATACACTTGTAGGGAAGTTGTAGTTGAGCGTTTTGTAATGCTGCCGTATTATATACCATTCATATCTTCCTGCTAATATGTATAGTATATATAATGCAAATGTGGAAGTGTTTTGTTTGTTTCTGCCTCACGATTTTGTAAATGAACTTAGCTAAGGCTAAGTAAATATACTTCGGCTTTTCATACCTTTTGGAACAAGAAAACAATTATTAGGAACATAAAAACCCTTCAATCGTTTCATCTGCCGTGTGCTCTCTCTCTCTCTCTCTCTCTCTCTCTCTCTCTCCCTCTCTCCCTCTATATATCTATATATATATATATATATATATATATATATATATATACTAAGTAAGTTACAATATCGAGAATGGACAACACAAGATACTTTTCATCCCCGAAAATGGGATACATACATACATACTGTCGTGCCTGTTTCCCATGGGAGTAGGCTGGGACTATAGATCTCCACTTGCGACGATCCTGACAAACAACTTACCCTTCATCTACTTTCATTAACGCCTTCATACATGCACGTTTATTTGATACACTTTTTACCTGACCTCGTTTAAAAGCTTCTGTTATTTGATCATGGTATGTACGTCGTGGTCTACTGGTACCAACTCTACCATTCACAATACTGTCATACACTTGGTTTGTGATTCTGTTTTCATCCATCCTCTCTACATGCCCAAACCACCTTAACATTGTCGCACAAATAGGATAGTGTGCGATATAAAATTAAGTGAGCCTTCCTGGGGGAATAGCGCCTAGATCAGGGGCTCCGCGTGTGCGTCGCGGTGGTCAAGTGGGGCGTCGTAAGGCACTCCTCTTTACCATTCTCCGGAAACTAAACTTGGCATTCGCGTTCACAAAATGTGCGGAGATCACCAAGCTCACACGTCACATTGACTAAGTTGCATTATATTTTATTTCCTATTTTTATTAAATAATGTTTTCTTATATATAAAAATAAAAACTCAGCTTCATATAGTGATGTTTCAATTTTTGTGCCTATCTACTTAGTATCGTTATACTCTATTTCAACTAGCTTGGGCGCCATAACAAGTACTAAACCCGTAAGTGCGCCGCAAACTGAAAAAGTTTGGGAGCCCCTGGCCTAGATAATATAAACTATGTGATTACCTGGACTTTAAATAAACAACAAAATATTACACAACACCAAACTGCGATTAGTCGCAGAGCTGTGTCAGCGAAAAATCGAACGTTGCTCTCAGCGATCGATAAGTCGTGGCCGCCCTCCGTAGGGCGGGCGTCGGGTGCTATACATTTATTTCTTTAGCAGTTATGTGTTGCCACACAATACAGAGAGAAATCGGTGTAGTTTATTGTAGTCATTTAATTTTTCTACATTTAAATTTTTATCATGGTTCCAAGTGCAAATGTACCTATTCATCTTAATTTATAGTAGGAAAAGTATAATGTATTTAATAACTTCTTATAGTGGGTACTATAGTAGGGGAGCATAATTGCTAAATGTGGAGTTACTCGAGTGTCGCGGGAACCTTTTGGATTGTGAAGATTGGATGCTAAAATGAAAAAAAGGTTATATGATGTATGCCCTTCCTGGTGGGGGGCGTGTACAGGCTAAAAAAAGAGTAGCATAGAAATACTCAAGCGCGTCAGATATTCAAGAGGGATGTTAAATAAACCCTAAAGGAACTCCTATTCAAAAAACTGTCGATTTGGACGCGACCAAAACTCATGGCCGATTTTTGAAAATGCAAAAAAAACGTACCTAACATTGAAATACTCGTGCGCGTCAGCTCAATATACAGACGGTTTAGCTTGATGTCCGTGTCGTGCTGACCCATAATCTGACAATCACGTGGAAAAAATTCTTTAAGCTGATGGTTTAAATAAAAATATTTGAAGAATAAAAAATACCCCCACCCTATATGAAGGGTTCATATATGGTGGGGGTGCATAATAGTTTGCAAGTTTCTCCCCTTATATTATTCTGCCACACTCGAGTAAATCCCAAAATCTCCGCGTGGCCTCCCCTACTAGGTGTACCCGCGGCTTCGTTTGCGCTTATAATTGTTATTATGGCCGATTTAAACAATATTAAACCGGATTTTTTGCAAATGATTATAAATAACAATAGTTGTTTGTTTTTCGTGTAATATGTATTTTCATAAATATTTGAAGAGTAAAGACTGGTAACAAGTGTTGTATAGATATTAAGATCATAATCTATACCAATTTTATATAGCGGAAAAATTTGGATGTCTGTAACGAATAAACTCCACAACTACTGCACCGATTTCAAAAAAATCTTTCAATATTCGAATGGGTTTTTTTGAGCCGGGGTAAATGCATTTCGCACACTACCGGATCGTGTGCTAGAGATTGGACCAAAGTCAAACGACACCAATGGCCACCAGAGTCAATCGCCGGCTTGTGTGGAAACTCGAAAACTCAATACTTCACTAAACCCTCCTCCCATGTGCCCCGTGCTTATGGCAGGAAGAGCGTGACACTTAGAACGTAGTTACGCCCACGCTGATCCTAGCGCATCAGTGCTGGAGAATGCCCCGGGAAGCAGAGCAGACTCACTTAGTCAATAGGGGGATAACTCCTCCGCTCCCTAGATGCTGGAGGGCCATTCGAATGCTACTTTATCCCTGATAAGTATAGGCTATTTAAAAATTAGGGATCACTACTAAAACTTCAATAATGTAACCCATCAATGTAAACAAAATACTTGGCGCTGGAATCGGGTTCTACATTTAATGTGTATTTGAGTGGGTCCCAGGGTGGCTTAGATTCACAATTAGACCCGGTTTGTGGCGCTGGAAACGGGTTCAAGATTATTATCTTTTTAGGGCAGGACAACGTCTCCCGGGACCGCTAGTTTAAATATAAAAGAACAAATATTTCATTCCAGTATTTACAACTATTACCTATAGCATTTTTCATCTGATGCATATAAGCTCTAATATATTAGTATAAAATTTCATGAAATTCCGTTAATTAGTTTTTGTGTGAAAGGGTTACAAAAGTGAACCCTCACAAACTTTCACGATTAAAATCATAATACGAAAATATGCTAGATAGTTGCGAATTTTTAAGTATACCAATCGGCAGTTTCAGAGGAATATATATTATCCGCGTCAGATTGAAGGGTTTCACTCATTGCTATTCTCGATGTGTAGGTCTCTCACAATATTTTCCTTCGCAGTCTTTAGCATGTAATATATTTAACAAGTTATACACTAGGGTGTAGCTAAAGTCATTGGAATGAGTCGCAGCTGATTTATCGCCATTGAGTCATTTTTTTCGATTTTGCAATCAATATCATACATTAAATTATTTTCTTCATAAAAAAGAAAAAATCCCCTTTGTTATGTTAACTTTGGAAATATTTATTGAACCAGCAAATATTTACTCGATTAAGTATAATAAGTTTCCTTAAGTATAATGACATCATGCTGTCTTTATGATTGTTCTATCGCTTACCGCCATACTTATTCATACTAATATACATTATTATATATAATCGATTCCACAGCCAAATATTATATATATGTGTGTGTGCGCGAAAAATAACTTTTGTTGCTACAATTAAACAACTCCGCGGGTCTTAATATTTCGCAGAGGAATAGATTTTATCTTGGGAATGGAAAAAACAGTCATGAAGAGGGTGAATACAGGATAAAAGTAGGACGAGATTTTCAATTCGTCCCTGTGTTGTTGATTTATTAAGTACGTTACTCGATTTCTCCTTTAATTATTTTGAAGCGATTTTCAACATTTTTCTTATAATCGAAAGAGTATACTCCTTGAATTGATCCCATAGTCGCCATGTCATGATCTGATCAGTGGATTCCAAGGAAATCGAGTACTCTCGAATTTAAATAAGGGTTACTACCCTTATTAAAGAACACCAAGCACCTTCATTCTTGAAAACAGAAGCTTGTTGTGTTTTCATCCCTTCTCTCTACATGTCCAAACCACCTTAATATTCCTTTCTCAGCTTTTGATATTATAGAATAGAATAGCACTTTATTGTTCACAAAATAAACAATTACAGAATAAATAATTTAACGGCAAAACAAAAGACGGACTTATCGCTGAAAGCGATCATTACCCAGACAACCTGACTGAGATAATACTTTTAACGAGTTATGTCTAGGTCGAATTAAATTAAAAAGAAGTAAAACAAAAAAAGGAAGCATAGTACAATGTGGACAGTAAACAGCTGCATTAAGAAGAACAGAAAAAAATATATTTATTTACTATATCTCCTTACAAACCACAACATTCCCTTATTAGATACTCTCTACATTAGTATAAGTTTAGTATTAAAATTAGAACAAATTAATATAATAAGTTATTCGTATGATACATACACCTCAACACAAAAATCACTAAATCAATGTCACACACAAGAACCAAGATAACTAATAAGCGTGTTAAATTCTAAAAAATAAATCTAGAAATTAAGTTGTAAAAAAGGGTACGGAATTCGAGTCCGTAGAGTTGTTAAAAAATAAAAAAAAAGTTCCCTTATCATACTGTTATTTATTATATAATTCAACTTAACCACACATACATATCAAAGCACTCATGCACTCGAAAATATTAAATCATTTGCCAGCCCCTCTGAGGTGCCTCACAGGTTACCGTGAAAGCATGAATGCACCCCAGAAAACGGCAAATTTCCCGGGGAAAGCGTCGCGGCGCGCATCTCGGCCGATTCTTGCGCCCTCCACTTCACACCAGTACATGTACAGACGCCGTGCCGTGTGGACGTCTCGCATAAATCTAATAAAATAATTTCATGTTCACCAAAATATTGCCACTGAATTGTGTATCGTGTATGTGAAGTGTAGTGGTTTAATAATATTATAATCAATTTAGATTTAAACTTAAATAGTAATACAAGGTAATGATAAAAAATAACTCTTTTGTTTACGATCGTATTATTCATGGCACTTGGACGCTGGTCACTAATTAGATGTGGTGTATAATTTAAATGGAGATTATTATAGTATACACAACAATTGAAACGTCCCCGGGCGTTTGATCATGTTTTAGTCCGAAAATTCCCCTTTTTAACAGTTCTTTTAACAGACATTAATTATTATATTGAAAACTAGGATATGCCCGCGAGTTCGTCCACGCTTGACTTGAAATACAAAAAAGAATATAAGCTTTAGTTTTAATGAAAACTGTGTCGGAATTAGCTAATTTTTATGCATCCGAAAAAATTCAAACCGCTCCCAGAAAATTTTCTGCGGCACGCCTAAAATAAAAGTAGCGTAGATTTTTAACCGACTTCGAAAAAAGCAGGAGGTTCTCAATTCGTCGGGATCTTTTTTTTTTTCCTTTTTTTATGTATGTTCGCCGATAACTCCGTGATTTATGATCCGATTTACGTGATTCTGTTTTTGTTCGACGCGGAATAGCTGCCATGTGGTCCCCTAAAAATTTGACATAGTTTGGCCCAGTAGTTTTCATTTTACGAACATTTTTTTGTTCCCGGTTCTTGGGACCTATATTTTTTAAGAAGCGCGGCACCATTCGTAGGTCCACCCATACATAGCTAGACACTAAAAAGTAACAAATAAAATTTACAAACTTCGTTTAAAAAAACTGACTTCAAAAACGAAATAACTAAAATGTATAAAATAACTTATTTCTTAAGCTATTATTATTAATATATATTATCTAAAACATCTTGAAGTCGGTGCAAAGTAAAACATAAAAATTACTATATTTTGAAAATTACTAAGCACCGACTTTAAGATGTTTTAGATAATATATATTAATATTTAATAGCTTTAGAAATAAGTTATTTTATACATTTTAGTTTTGTCGTTTTTGAAGTCGGTTTCTTAAACGAAGTTTTTAAATTTTAAGACTGAAAATTTTCTGTCGATCAACGAAAACCGCATCGAAATCGGCGCGGTAGTTTTTACATGAATCCATACAACGTCACAAATTTTACCTCTTTATAGTATTAGTATAGATTTTTGGGGCCATGCATACTATACACTCTTGTACAATAAAGTTGTTTGTAGGGTGCATACAAAGTTTTTCTTCATAAACTTGGCTTATTCAACATCATTTCAGTTTTTCTGCTTCAGTCTCAGCCTTTCAACCAGATTGATTCGATTCGGTCGATTCATCTAATATTAGAATTATAACGGTACATTTTATGGTTTTTAAATTCAACTGTAAGTAATTAATAAATTTCGGTACTATTCAATCGATAAGCATGATTTTTTTTAAATATTTTTGACAATACAAGATGTGTTCGCGTATGAACATACATTCATCGTCATACTAATTCAACAACATTATATAAGAATGTGTTAATTCATTGTAATTTAATTATTATATAAACAAAGCGTTTGCGTAAAATTAATGAATTTACAACTGCGTAATTAAAAATTAAACGTATATATTTCCTTAATAAGTAAATATTCCGTTTGTTTAAACTAGAAGCTGACTCATAATTAAGTGAAAGGATGTTTTTTGTTGTTTGTAACATGTAGGTCATTCCCAAATTTACATTAAGTATTATATTTTTGGATACATATCTACGAAGTAATCGTTTGATCTTTAATTAAAAATAAATAAATAAACTTCTGAAACAAAAATAAATACTTTTTCAATCAGAAGGCACAATTGTAAATAATGTAGGTAGGGTTAACTACTCTATTGTTGGAATACCTGGTGGTTAACGGCCAGCGGTTTCAGAGATAACCGGGATCTTCAATAAGATAGTGGTTCAGAGTATACTTTTATATTATCAATGAACAGACAGTTTTAGATAGATGTGTTCTGCTCCCGGGCCAATAGAATTCTGACTTCTCTTCTTTAGGGAGATATTTTACGATTCTAATTCAAAATCATTATATCGAGGGCTTCAGAAAATACAGGCGAATACGCAAAAATGCCATTTTTTTGTTGTTTACTAAAAAGTAGGAAGTCTTACCAGTATGCAAGTGTGCCTAAAAAGAGGGGTATACAGCAAACAGCCCTTATACAATCAACTAGTTTTGTTTTATTCACAATTGTGTGCCTTGTGTAAAAGTGCACTTTTGCCTGTACGCTCATGCCCATTTGTTATGAAGTGATGATATGAAGCCCTCGATATTATGACGACTAAGGAGGTTAGTCGTTACAATACCTTCCTCAATGATTGGCACCCTATTGATTTATAGAGATCTCTATTATTTTTTATTGTAGCCTTACAATGAGGACTGTCGGACTATTTTTACGTAAAACGAGGTAAACAATAAAAAATAAAAACTTATAAATTGAATTCCTTATTATGTTTCGTGGTTAAGGTAACCAGTGGCAAAATTCGTCATTTTATCCATGGCACAAGAATGAGCACGCAACATGAGGGTAGCTAAAAGGTTCACGACACGGACGGACGGGTGTGTCACCAACATTCGATCTCTTGAAAAAATTAATTGACGGGTGCCAGAATTGGTATGGTTTACCCTATGGGTGTAGGTATTATGTTTTATATTTTTTTTTATAAAAAATAATACAAATAAAATGTATTTTGTAGGCATTTATGTATCTTAAGTGTTTTAAATATCAAGTGCATGTAATTAGAACTTGAGAGTTGAAAGACATTCATCAAAAATAATTTTCCAATTGAAGATAATATTTACACACCACTGCCATTAACCTCATTGTTGAAGCTACAAAACAAGTTACGAATATATTCTTTGCATTTCAAGGCAATTGAAATAATACATAAAAATTATATTGCGCATAAAATTTTGTTGTAGCAACAATAAGTCTCAATGTATTTGAAACACCTTTACTTTCAGTTAGACCTTCTTAATTAATGTATCATCAGTAACTTAAGTCGCCCAGTGGTCGAAATTCGACCATAATTACTTTAAATTATAAGTTTAAACATTATTAAGGTTCTGTTGTCAAAGATATACTTCTATGATAACAGATTTCGTAAAGGTTACAATGTTAATTTGACTTTAACAATAAACAAAAGAGTATACATGCGCGTGTGTGTCAAATACATGGTAGTGTGTAATGTTCTTTTTATTGATTTAATGTATTTTTTAAAAATATTTTTAAAAAGTATTAGCATTCTGCACTCCTACTCTATATAAACTATAAGTTTGCGAAATTTCATACTCCTCCGTCCGCGTAATTTTCGTAAAAATGGGTAAAACGTTTTTGCTTCACGTATTAATACAATGATTAAAGTGGTTATGTTGAAGAGAAGAAACTGAATAATTACCACAATAGCCTCTTAACCTATCTCTTAAAAAAGCACAATCAAGACTTTTTAAACTCGTTGAAAATTTTCCAAAGAGCTTAATAATTTTTGACAATTAAGGACAATCTGTAATGAAGAAGTTTTGTTACTGAACAAATAACACATCGTTAAAATGGTTCTAAACCGGTTGAAAATTTTGCAACTCGTACAGAGTTAGAGCAGGATAAATTGTTTATTACAAACCAGTTTTAATTAAGTTATTTTGAGGGTATCATAAAAAACGTTATATTAATTACTGATGTCTCAACTGAATATAATGTTATCAGCTACAGGACTCGAATTAAAAATACCGTTGGAACTACTGTAGAATTTATTAGAACTGTACAAACACGTATAAAACAGATACAAGTATAACTGGACACAGCCAGTACAAAATTTGCACGATTCAGTAACACGCGCAAAGTCCGTCACTATATCGCTTGTCGAATGTTGACTTGACTAACTAATGGTACCTTTGACTTTTATGAACAATAATGGGGGTGACATTAACAACTTGGAAAAAAACCCCATAAATAAATAAAAAATGTAATACATACAATACAGGAAAGTCTTTTATCAGAATCTATTTTATTTTTATCACATATGAAAATTCGAGATATATCTGTTTATCTTGATATTGTATCCAAATCATTTGTAAATCTAAGTCGAGAACCATGTAATTCTGATACGTATTAGTTGTCGTTACAACTCCCTATTATTTCTTAACCTTCAGAAGTCAAACCGTGTTTATTGATTTTGTGCTGACCAATGCAATTTTTAATCAGTTCGTTGCCTTCTGTTCTTTTAAGCTCGTGAAGGTCATATTTACCATACTGACGTCAGAAGTAAATTAAATACTAGCTGACCTGTGCCCACTACGCTGAAAAAATACTTATTAATAATCACAGTCAAATAGAGGTACCCTATGTCACTCAGGCATAATGTAGCTTTCCACTGATGCAAGAATTTTCAAGATCGGTTTAGTAGATCCAGAGGTCGCAAACTCACAAACGTTTCCTCTTTATAATATTAATACGAGTATATTAGTAGATAGATTACTTGCTTTTTCTTACGAGATAAAAATTTACAATAAATTTTAGTGTAATTGTAAATTTAGATACTTAATTTAAAACATTATCTATTTCAGTATCTAACTTTCAACGTTCCTTAACGGCCGGTACCCATATATTACTAGTCATTAGCTTACCTTACCATCAGTTGTATTTTGACATTACTTGTATGTAGCTAATGTCCAATTTTAAATGATATTATGGCTAATGAACGGTTGGTAAAATATGGGAATGGGCCATAAGACTGCACATCATATAACACATCACGATATTGTAATTGATGCAAGAACTGTTTGTGTTATACAAAAATGATCTTAGATGTATTATACTCGTGCCTTTTATGGCTCTTCTGAAAAGTGATTGTTTATTGGTTCAATGTTAAGGGAAATAACTGATAAACTCTTATTTTCTGTTAATCCAAATTAAATATAAAATTTACGTACTAAAATTAAATCGAGTACTAAGCAGAACCTTGTTGTATGTTATTAATATGACATTATTGCAAGTTATGAATACGAAACACAATTCACTGTGAACCGAAGAGCACATGACTAACTTTCCATGCAATCAGTTCACGCCTGTTGCATCGTATTATTTACGCTTATATTACTGTCAAACGCCCTGTAGACTACTCACTTTATTGCTCATTGGAATCATCAACTTCTTTTTTAACTTTAAATATATCGAGGCTGAAAAGTTACTCCAACGACCTTTAAACGTTATTCATAATAACCCTTGGTGTTAATAATGCCTATAATTATCAGTAAATAAGAAAGATATAAATTGTTCATTATATTTCAATATAAATTTATGTTCGAAGCGTATCGAGCGTTGTGCTGATGATATATTCCCATCGGACATTGGTCCTTCGAGCCGGATGTTAAGAGTAGAAGTTATAATTATGCTCCTAATTCATAATCAGCACTTTAACTAATCGTTTATTAGACTATTTTCTAGGAAAATCTGCTCTTAATACATAATTGTAAGTTATTGCTTAAGAATTCACTTATCAATTTTTCGTGACATTTCTATATTTTTAAACTCAAAATAATTACTCTGTCTAATAGAGCGACAAGACTTCGTGGTAAGGTTTTGGGTACAACATATTCTGTTTTTAGACAAGTTTAATGCGTAATTTCCGAAACGCATAATTATGTTCATTCGCTTCAGCTCTATACTGCGTGTTAATAAATACATGATTTTATATAACTAACACGTAAACTAGGTTGACGGATTATGTTTAACATACTGTACCTCGTTTCAGTGGATGGATTATGCAAGATTATGTCATTAGATTTTAAACGTCTTCGTGTAATCTACAGGCATGTAAGATAGATTTTTCCTTATAACGAAAAAAGCTAAATAGATTTTGTTAATTTGCTTTAGATATTATTCATATTGCGAAGATTTTTTATTTTTATAGCAGGAGTTCAGCAGACAGACAGATGGCCCACTTGATGGAAGGGAGTTACCATCGCCTATGGACATTTGCAACAGCATAGGTGCTACAAATGTGCTGCTGCTCTCTTAAGGGAGACTGGAACCTGGCCACTAATGCCGGAACACAATCCAAGGTTGTTATGGTGACATGCTCTAGACCAGGGGTGGTAGCCATCCAGTCGGGCAAATGCCCTACCACCTGGCTTGGGTTGTTTTGTCGCCTCTTACGACAGGCCGCCGGGCCGCAGGAAATTGTATTCTTTCTCCGTCCCTGCACGGATGATGTACATTTCTTAGTCATTTGATATGCATTTGTTATTTAAATTTCCCTATGGTTAGAAAGACGATTCTCTCATAGTGAGAGATCTTATTTATTCTTTCACATAGTCCTGTATGTCGAAGTTCCTTTTTCTGTATTGTTCTTATTATTTAATGGGACTGTAATAATATATCCAGACTACAACTAAAATTGTGAGTTTCATGCGTCTATATCTTTACAAAACCCAGTAACAACTTTATAAACTATACTTAAGCCATAAAAGCAACTACTAACTCACTCTCAACTCATCCAAACAGCTGCATTACAAAAAAGAAATCAATTATCTACCTAAAACTAAAAGCAAAAACCTATTAATTTAGGAAAATAGACTCCCGTTGACCTTAAACGTGACTGGTGACATTGTTTACTTCGTACAACCTCGAAATGTCATCGGATGTTGTATTGATTTGCTCCGCGCGATGTATCTAATTCCCTCTGTTATATGTGTTGGTGTACATTAGCTCGCTCTCCACACGGGTGTTGTTATCTTCTATTGTATTTACGAAGATTTACTACAACACAGCAGATTTAAATGTTTTCAGTGCTTTTGATCCCTGATATACTTATCGTTCTGTCCTGAGCAAGCTTTGTAAAGATTCACGCACGTTATTAACCGACTTCGAAAAAAGGAGGTTCTCAATTCGTCGGGAACTTTTTTTTTGTTGCTTTTTTTATGTATGTTCGCCGATTACTCCGTCATTTATGATCCGATTTACGTGATTCTATTTTGTTCGACGCGGAATAGCTTCCAATTGGTCCCCTAAAAATTTTACATAGTTTGGCCCAGTAGATTTCATTTTAGGAACATTTTTCATGAAAATAATTTTTACTCCGTTCCATATGTACACCGATTACTCTGAGATTTATGATTCGATTTACGTGATTCTTTTTTTGTTCGACGCGGAATAGCTGCCATTTGGTCCCCTAAAAATTTGACATGCTTTGGCCCAGTAGTTTTCATTTTACGATCATTTTTTTGTTCCCGGTTCTTGGGACCTATATTTTTTAAGAAGCGCGGCACCATTCGTATGTCCACCCATACATAGCTAGACACTAAAAAGTAACAAATAAAAAATAAAAACTTCGTTTAAAAAAACCGACTTCAAAAACTAAAAAACTAAAATGTATAAAATAACTTATTTCTAAAGCTATTAAATATTAATATATATTATCTAAAACATCTTGAAGTCGGTGCAAAGCAAAACATAAAAATTACTATATTTTGAAAATTACTAAGCACCGACTTTAAGATGTTTTAGATAATATATATTAATATTTAATAGCTTTAGAAATAAGTTATTTTATACATTTTAGTTTTTTAGTTTTTTAAGTCGGTTTTTTTAAACGAAGTTTTTATTTTTTAACGACTGCAAATAGTGAGCGTTATTTTTAGTTGAATGATCAAATATTTGTATCCGCATTGATATCAACTATTATATCAACATTTAAGAGCTGAGCTCGTATCAGTGGAGCGTCTTCCATTCTTCTCAACTCTGGACCAGTTGTTTCACTTCTTTGTATGACACGTCCATGTCCTATCTTCTACGTTACTTATGTGTTGGGTAAAGTGACATGACTTCGTACAACCTCAGAAACTTCCAATAGTTGTTAGTCTTCTTTTCTTTACTATGAGTACCGTGTTTGGTACAGGGTGGCGCAATAGAACGTGCATATTTAAAATATTGATTAAAAAATAAATACAAAAGGTGTAGTTAAAATAAAACTGAGGTATTATTAAGAAATAACTGAAGTTTATTTTTTAAAAATAACATCGTCTAAATGATGACCCTCTCTACGACGACACTCCTCTAATCGCAAACGGAAGTTATTGAAAACTTTCTTCAGTAATGCTGGTGTAATTGCTGCCATTTCACCACGGATATTCTCCTTGAGCTGATCGATGTTTTTCGGATTATTGCTGTAGACTTTGTTCTTGAGGTATCCCCACAAAAAAAAGTCAGGAGGCGTCACGTCTGGACTACGTGGGGGCCATGGGATATCACCTCTTTTCGAAATCAGTCTGCCAGGGAACATCTGTTTCACAACCGCCATGGAGTCATTTGATGTGTGACAGGTAGCTCCGTCTTGTTGAAACCAAGTCCTAGAATTCACTATTCTTGAATTTTCAAGCTCTGGAGCCAAAAAACCTTCCAACATCGCAACATAGCGTTCGGTATTAACAGTGACGTTTTGCCCCCGCGCATTTTCAAAGAAAAACGGTCCAATTATTCCTCTACCAGAGATTGCTGCCCATACTGTCACTTTAGGACTATGCAGTGGTTTCTGGTGCTTGAGTTTGGGATTCTCACTGTTCCAGTAACGACAATTTTGACGGTTTACGAACCCATTGATATGGAAGTGGGCCTCATCTGAGAAAAGGATATTGTCAAAATTGGAAAATCGATTAAGCATTTCATTAGCAAATGCGAGCCTTGCTCCGAAGTCAGACTCTTTCAATTCTTGTGTTAACTGCAGCTTGTAAAGATGCAGTTTAAGATCCAAGTTTAAAATTCGTTGCAAACTTCGTCGCGATAAGTGTAAGACAGACGATCTCTTGCGAGTAGACATTTGTGGATCTCCTCGTACAGACTGCATAACTCTCTCAATATTGTCGTCGGTCTTAGATGTTCTTGGACGACCTTTTGCTTGTGGTTTAAACGTTGAACCAGTCTCTTCAAAACGCTGTACCCATATTTTAATTAAATTAGCACTCGGAGCTTCACTAATTTGCCGTAGTCCATATTCAGAACAATATAAACGCCTAGTAACGATGTATGAACGAGAGTTCTCGTAAAATGCGCGCACGCAAAATGCGCGACGCTTCCCGTCGAAGTGACTCATAGTGACTAAAACTCCATGAGCCCGCCTACCCCACGATGCAGGCTCCCCCCGCCCGCGCACTTTCTACCCCGCGAAAAAAGATGATGCAATATGCACGTTCTATTGCGCCATCCTGTATATTAGAGAAAGTGATCGATTCAGAAAACAAATCTCCAAAATCATAAGATCAGATACCTACCAAGGTTGCGGATTGATGCGTTTCGTTTTGCAACTAATACTTTTGATATATAATTAATAGGTATTCCTTACGATATTTTCTTTCATCGTCAGCACGTTGATGTACGTAATCGGCAAGGATTCCGCGTAATGGGATCAAGACCCGATCATATGAGCCACTGAGCCTATATAACAAAGCAAATTCTCTTTGAATAATCATTTGACTAACTGATATGTTATGTTATGAATAAACAGTTATCGCTTTTTGTCATTCCTTACACTGAGTCATTACGCAAACTGAATATAGTCTTGCAGTTATTAAACACGCCATTTTGTACAAGACAGAGAAGTCGAATTATGACTTTACGTAATGTTGCAATCTAGATTTCTTCTAATGAATCACGCAATGATGCATATTTTCACCATATATGAACTCTGTTATTGTACCGTATGAATCACATACATAAGAACAGTTTCACACATATGCATACATACACTATCGTTAGTAGTTAAAACATAGATTTACAACTGTTTATAGTTTTCTGTTTCCTTCGCTATTACGGTTAGTTATTATTAACTCTATGATATCGTTATCTAATATTATATTAATAATTGTTTTCAGTTTTCAAAGTTATTTATTATTTACGTTCCACTGCATTGTTTTAAACTACTACTTTTTTTTAGTATAGATTATTTTATATGAAAACAGGAATCCGAATTATTCTTTGTATCAATAGCAGCAGATAAATAGATAAAAGTTATTTATATTATTTTGTATATACGTATATATTGGTATTCTATAAATGGGTCTGGATTTATGTATGTATTAAATTTATAAATTAATGTTAGTATGTATATTTAAATTGCACAGTCCTATCTTTTTTCTACTCCATATACGTCGCCAGATTAGTTAAGAATTGCTTTTAAGATGGGTTGCCTGGAATAGATCGCTTTTAGCGATAAGGCCTCCTTTGGTCGTGCCAAGAAGTATTGTAATTACGCATTTTGTTTTTGTTTATTTTTGTGAGCAATAAAGCGGTATCTATAATATCTAAGTTACGCCTGTATTAGTAAATATACTGCAAACAAGTTTATATCGATCCCAAAAACCAAGTCCATAGTAAACAAGAGAGTTCGTTTACAGAATTCACTCCAGCAATAATCAAACCCTGGACCAAAATGCTATGTTATTGTGAAAGAAAAGGTGTAACATCGATCAAAATCGTATTTGCAATATCCTTGCTTGTTAACTATTTAAAAGTTTTATGAGACAATTTTAAAATTTGCCTAAGCATACTTGTCAAAAAGCTATTATCAAATAATACAAGCGACTAATTGAAAATTTTATTCCAATCAATAAATCTTATTGAAATAGAAATTAATTAATACAAGGTTAATTAAGCAAATACTTCGAAATCATTCACCGACAAATTCTCGAACTTCTTTCATCGTACTGTAATAAAATTTAATTTGTTTATTCAATACTTTATAGCTTTGTTGTTGTTTTCATCCAATAATGTACCTAGCTGACTCTCAATGCCATCGTATTTCTTCACACTATGCCATTCCCAAACCAGATGGGACTCATGATATAGATAAAAGGAGCCCTGCGGAAAGTTCCTGGTTCTAGTTTTGTTAGATAAAACAGTTAAAAAGTGGCGAAGTCGTTTTATCACAATGTCGCGAAAACGTATCAATACTAAAATTATTTTTAATACTACTACTGGTTCACAGAAAAAAAATATGTTATTATCTATATATTAATACGTGAAGCAAAAACTTTGTACCCCTTTTTGCGAAAATTGCGGGGACGTATGGAAGAGTATGATACTTCAGAATGTGCAGAATGCTATTATTTTTATAAAATTATGCATAAAACTACATTGAGGGCCGCTTGAATAACGGTCGCCTTGAAATAAAATTACTTAATTAAATTAAACTGCCTAAATACGTTTTACACAAAACGTAGGTATTGACAGTTCTTTAAACATCTTTAGCGGCAAATTTTGCGTTGTGCAAGACGCTATTGTATGTAGGGGTGTTAAATACGTTGTGTGTTTCTTAAATAAATTTAAGTAACCTTACGCAGGCGACCCTAAATCAATAACAAAAATCATCACGTGTATTTGACACACACACACACATATATACTTTTGTTTATTGTAAAAGTCAAATTAACAGTGTAGCCTTAGAAACACCTTTCCATTCATAAATTGTAATATAATCAATGCAGATGAAGTCGTAGGTGTATAATATGTTCTAAGATTTTTAACATGTGTTTGATGATCAAATAAATAAATCTTTAAATGATGCGGTAATTTTAAATGCACGTATTTTTCCACTTGATTTATATAAAAAACTATAATGCTGCCATTAGAGCGATCATAGCATAAACATGTTTGTAAATTCCGCTCCAACGCCCGGAAGCTAGTTGCGTATAATTTAACTAAACATTGAGTAAAATGACCAGAAGCTTGTAAAGAAAAGTTTATTTTCATTGCATTTGTATATATTTTGGGATATTTCAAGAATTAAAAGAACAGGAAGTAACGAAAATTTTGACAGCGTGTGTTTAGGATTACTTAATTTATCGTCTTGAAGTATATCTACAGCATCCGTAAGAAGATATGTACAGTTGGCAGTAAACAAATTAAAATTAGCAGTAGTTTATTCTATCATACTCATATAAAGTTCACTTTTCATATTAAAGTTTGGGATTCATTGATTGACTCATTGTAATTACATTTTAATGGCTTCATGTAAATCATCCAAGTGATTCCTGTTCAAATTTTAGCCGAGGGAAAGCGCAACTTGGTAGCTGTTATAAATGCATGTTGCTATATTTTTTTTATGTTTGCTAGCAGGCAAACTGGCAAACGGACCACCTGGTGATAGGCTACCGTCGCCCATGGACGTTTGCAACACTAAGGGAGCGGATGCGTTGCCAACCTCGTTGAGACTAGGTATCTGTTCACGCTCTTTTTGAAGAGCCCCATATTGTAGCGCTCTGGGAAATCCGCGAGAGGGAGTTCATTCCATAACTTGGACACATATAGCATAAAGGAGCGTCAGCCACGTACCGTGGAGGACTTCCAAGTGTATTGGAAGTGTGGATGAACTCCCAATCGCCGACGAGTGGTGCGATGATAGAATGGCGGCGTAGGCATCAAATGAAATAGCTCCATCAGTCATCGATAATAATTATCATATTGTTACAAAAATGAATAAATATATGCGGAAAACTGCAAATCGAAATTACTGATATGAATGGCGGCTGTAGAATCCATTTTCCTAAAATGTGGAGACCCCAGCCTAATAACAGGATCTTTATGAACCGCTATTATTATTAGTGTTAACAAAGGAGATGTTGATTACTTAACTACGTGGATCACCTGTTCTTAAGAACCTTTGTCATTAGACAAACGGCTTACAAACTAAAGTAGACTAAAACTTTGAGAGGTTGAAAAAGTAGTCATAAGTATTACGGTTCCATAATAGCAGCTTTATGTAAAGAAGTTTAACACACTGACTACCAGACAGTAGAGCCTGGCGAAGTACAAAGCGTCATCATAAATCTCCTGCAGTTGTAGCTCTGTGATATTTTTAGTAAACGCAGAGTGTTAAAGTCAGATATCTCAATAAACAGAACCGAATTGAAATGTTGATGCTGTATCCGCAACTGATTGAAGGATAAATGTTTACTGTGTTTCAGCGATTCTATCAATAGTCGAAGGGGATCATGAAAAAGGTTTACTAATAATAACTTTCGTGTAGGCGTCATTGAAGCGTTCAGAATTTATTTAAAGATCTTCGATTCACGTCAGGGGATGTTAAATAAGTATGGTCTTATGATGTCCTCTGGATGTGTGATTCGGTAGTGTTTTCATTTGCGAAGTTGGTACGGGTGTCCCGATACATAAAATCCGGCATATGCCGAGTGGGAAGCCAGATTTTAGCAGTTCTTAATTAAAAAAAAAATAATGTTATTGATTTCAGTGACAGTTGGCATTTTGATAATGTTGACAGTCGACATCGTAGACGTATTTAAATATTGTGCCCACATATTTACCAATCTAGTCGTGTTTTGTAACATAATCGTAAATAACCACTAGTAATCGGGGTCACAAATCGCACTAAAAACATTTTCAAAATGCCTACTGTCATTAAAGTGTGTGACATGATTTTTTTCCGCTAGACAATTCTAGCGCGTACAGCAATATGTGGAACCTGGCTTCTCACCCATCACCTGCTTGATATTGAGTTTAGGTATATCCTATAGGATACTTGTAAAATCCATACCAAATTTATTATGAGGCTATTGTCATTAAAAATATACTATAAAAAACAACGATTTTCTTGCACTATGGACGCACTAACTATCTATTAAACCCACTGTCCAAGTAACTATGACCTACATCAATAATTATTTAATGTACATATTTGTATTTTCTTATTTAAGAATTTAAATTTCAGTATTTATAGTAAGAAGTCAGTTACGTTAAACTAAATCTTAATTACCGAAGAAATTAAGTGGCACGATCATATGTAACAATTTAATTATATAATAATTCGTTAATATACTTTCAAAGCAAAATCAAAACTCGTGACCTAGTGTTACGCAATTCATGTGTGCGTGCTTAAGGATATAAGTGGAATATTAAAGTACTAATATGGCAATGGACACTATGGCAGTTGAACTGCCCGACTTAACCACACACGCGCCTCAACCAGCCGTCGAAGAAACGCCCGAGGAAAAGTAAGTATATTTGTTATATCTCCAATTTCCTTATCAGAATGTTTTGCATCGTGGCAAGTAGCGAAGAATATTTGATCGAACATTTTTATCATGTTGGAAACTATTGAAAATTACCACACTTATTGATGATCTATACTACAGGTAAATAAGCTTCGTGACGTTTTTGCGTTTATAGTAGTATTTGTATATTTACAGGAATCCTAACCTTGAAATTCAATATATTTTTTTTGTTTGATATTTATTATTTTAATATTATTACTTTTATATTAATTTATGTTTTATGAGTACACTACTACAAACACAAAACGCCTCGAAGCTAATTTACCCGTAACTAATATTATAAAGAGGAAAGATTTATGTTTGTAATGAATAAACTCAAAAACTACGGGACCGATTTCAAAAATTCTGTCACTGTTAGAATGCAATAACTCAGATGAATCTAGGGTATATTTATTATCAGAAAAATTAGGGACCCATACAAAAATTTCAATAATGTAACCCATGGTGTAAAAAAATAGTCTTTCAGTGGGTTCGGGGATGGCTTAGATTCACAATAATAATTAGACTCGGTAGGTGGCGCTGCAATCGGGATCTAGATTTTTATTCTTCCAGGACAGGACAACGTTTGCCGGAACCCCTAGTACAGTATATAAAACAATTTAGAAAGTCTAAGTGAGTTTGTTTCGTTGTTGATACATTTTATCTTCTTTATTAAGAAATAAATCCATCCAATCCAATATCCATTAAATACCCGTCTATGAAGAGGCTCTCGCCTCTTCATAGACGGGTATTTGTAGACTGTCATGAATCTTAGTCACTTATTAATACCAATTTTGAACATAGAATTCCTATCCCGGAAAAAGGAAAGAAATAATTAGCTAATGTTCCCGAAAATTAGTGAGACTACGTAAAAAACCTTAGTAGAATCCGCTCTAGAATATTCTCCTAATGCAGATTTATATATTATTACCGTAGATTTTATTGTTGAGGCTAATATAGGTCATGTTGACATAAATAACGATACCTACTCGCCCCATTTTTATAAAACATCGCAACACTTTTAAAGGCCCCTTTTATTGTCCGACCCCTCTGTGTAATAGAGGGTATAAAATATTAACATTGCCCTTATCCCACGTAATCTCCAAGCTTGGCATAGGTTAAGTGGATCAGAATGGAGGTCAGAGTGTTTATTAATATTCAATATTATATGTATAAAGTTCACTACTGCACCATAAGCTTATCTCAAGGGATACCTGTAGACCCAGTTTATTATCTACCTTCAAGTTAAAATTAATAAGCTTGGTAATAGAATTTAAACAAAGATGTCATTTGAAATCCTCATTTTTCTATTAACAATGTCTTTTTTTAACAATCTGCCTCTTTGTGTGGTCAGAATAATTGACATCTAACTGTTACAAGTGAATTACGTACTTAAGAATCATCGTTTCCAGGTTTCTTATACTAATATATGAAGCTGAAGAGTTTGTTTGATTGAACGCGCTAATCTCAGGAACTACTGGTCTGAATTGAAAAATTCTTTCAGTGTTAGATAACTTATTTATCGAGAAAGGCTATATATTATCACGCTAAGACCAATAGGAGCGGAGCACCAATTAAGAATGTTAAAAAAATCGCGGGCACAGGTAGTAACTGAGTTTGATATATAGCGATAGTTTTTAAAACAAGATTCGTAGAAGCTTTACCATAGAAACATTCGTTACAAATTTTCGCATAAAATGGGATATAAAATTATATGATACATTGGATAATTTTTTCAAAGATATCTTAAAAGCAATCTAGCTTTTATATGCAATATTATTGATAGTCGTAATATTATATATCGAACTTTTCAAGGACAGTAATTAAATATTTATAAAATGTGAACTACTTGGCACGTGTTGTGAACGATAGTATACCGCACTAAATATCCCGGTCAAGTTCGCTATTTAGTTGTTCAACAACAAGCTTTTATTGCCAAGAATCTAGTGGGTTATCCGGAACTGCTATTCCAGTTAACCTTTCATTATTATATTCAGTTTTTACATACCTACTTGTCTCACTGAACAATGCACAATTGGTGAATCAAACAATGCTACTTGACTTGACTTACTTAATATGTTAAATTTTAGCACGCCCAAAAGTTAGCTGTTTGTCTGTAGTTGCTTTCTAACAAAATGTAAGTGATCTTTTATTCCTCGGAATAATCAGTTCAGCTTTGTCATTACAGTTAGCAATTTCTACCACATGATGGTTGTATCACTTTATTTTCTATACTTTCACAATATCCTCGAAAATATTTTCTACGACCCATAAATTTATCTGAGACTAACCCGACAAGGGTATCCAATACATTCTACTCACGTTTAGAAACGTTGATGTTTCTTACCTACCCTAATATAGCCAGAACTTGATATCAATAACAGCCCAATATAAAAACCAATAAAGACGGGGTATAACATGCACAAATTAGATTTTATGTGATGTCTAGACAAGCCAACGCGCGTCTCCGACGTTTATGTTCCCCGCGTTCCCATTACGGTAGGGTAGTTGTATAAAGTTTAGTTTATGATCAGGCAGTCGTTCTGCTTTTTACCTGGATATACCAAGAGTCGAAACGATATCGCAAGATTGAACGGTCCAACTTAATCTATTAGAAAAATTTGTAAGTCCATAGGCGATTAAGGAAAGATTTCTAGCAATGGTATCTCCACTTCTGTAATTCTCTATTCCGTCGGTGCTACGATAATTGTAAGCAGTGTAAAGTTACTTTAGCTTTAATTTTATTTTATTTAATCGGAAATTAAAATTTGGTCTGATAGAATTCGTCTTCTACTTCTAAAGTTGTTAGCCTATTAAGACTGCCCTATTATCCCCGCAAATTGCTATTGCGCCTGGCCGCCATTTTGGTGACGTAACCGTAGCTAAAACTTAACTGTGATTCAAAAGCACTGTGTGTTCACTTTGTAGGAGTGTATGGCAAGCATAACATTTGAGAACATTGCGACTTAAGAATTCCGAGCACTTTTTTCTCGTACATTACTCACAAATAATTCGTAATAAACGTTTAACTTGGACCGGCGTTCTCGGAATGGAACCCAAAGGGTATTCATGTTTCGTAACAACGTCTTTCTGCTATAAATAATTTTGGGGTATCGCCTTTATTACTTTCCACTGTTTGTTTATTGGACAAGGCTTGTTGCTTGTTGGAGAATATTGGAAGCAAAAAAAAACATTGGTTCAGTAGATGGTTTTATTGTTTGTTATACACCAAAATGAGAGGTAGGTTTTCAAAATTTATGTGTAACATCTAGTTAATCAAACCAATTTTGAATTTAGTGGAAATATTATATTATTAGCTTCTTTCTGCCCGCGACTTCGTCCGCGTGGACTAGTTAAAAAAAATGTAATTAAAAAAAACCGTTTTTGAAATATTCTTCATTGGTGCTCCGCTCCTTTTGGTTTTAGCGTGATAATATACAGCCAGGGCTATCTAACACTGAAAGAATTTTTCAAATCAGACCAGATTTTCCTGAGATTAGTACGTTCAAGCAAACAAACAAACTCTTCAGCTTTATATATTAGTATAAGATACGCTTTTCAGTCAGTACACTTCTGCCGCAGTGATGTGAAAAGATTTGATAATAGTTTGGCTTAAAGCTAGAGAAAGCAAAATGTGGTCAAAATGGTGTCTGGGTTATTTCAAATTTCCAGCAGACAATGTGTTTCAAATTTCTTACATCCAAAATGCAGGAAAATATTAATTAATAAAAGACAATTTATTAGACTTTGCAAAAACTAAATATAAAATACTAGCTGTCCCGGCAAACTTCGTACGGCCTCAGAATCAATCAAAGATAATTGTAGAATATTTCAACTTTAGTAAAAAATGTGGTCAAAACTTAACCGGGACGAACATCAAATGTTTGACAGGTAGGGATAGTTTCTAAGGGAAAGCGAAATGGTTGTTTTTTACTATATTCCAAGCATTTTTTTTCATATTTACTCACTTTTAAACATTCCCTGGACTTCCACAAATAATTTAAAACCAAAATTAGCCAAATCAGTCCAGCCGCTCTCGAGTTTTAGCGAGACTAACGAACCAACAACAAATTATTTTTATATATAAAATATAATTATTATATAGGTTTTGGTTTGTTTCAATAAATACGTCGATTTCGGAAATCTATTTCATTAACTAACAATTAAATTGCTATTCAAATGATATACGTTTTGCTCAAACTTTAAAAATAGATCCAGTAGATGTCAACCTTCAGTAGCAGCGCATTTAGATTTGTGACGCATAACATTGTTTCAACTACTGACTTATTTACCATAACTACGTAGACAAAGTACAAAGACATGCGGCTTCATTGACTAGATAATCTTATTCAGTTTTCTTGGTATTGTTACGAGTTTAGCGGGACTCGAATTAAAACGCCGTTGGAATTACTACAGAGTTTATTAGAATTATACAAACACAGGTAAAAATATAACCGAACACAACAACTCCAAACGTAATGCAGCAGGTCGTAACTCAATAAAACGCGCAAAGTCTGTCACTATTAGTTTCCTGATTGTACACACGTCATGCCTTGATCGTAGTTGACGCTGAACTGCAGCTCTCTCCATCAGGCCGTCGTTTTATGCCTCACAGATACAAATGTGCCCGTATCCAAGTCGACTTAATCCGTAACACCTGGCTAATGATTCGGTCGCAAGCGGCCATACACGAATACAATAAGACAATGGGCTGTTCTCTAAAAACGTATGTCAATAAGTAAACAAAAGAAGACTATCATAAAAGAATTACAATTAGTTCAAATGCCCATAGATAATAAATGTGCTTCTACAAATCTGTACGTGGAATTCGTCTTTGTCGGCGCCTAGGTTATAACAATATTGATATTACGCAGGTTGTAACAATATTGATATTGCTTAGAAATGTTAACCAGTAGGCAAATGAATGTATAGTCAAGAGAAAGTCTGGCAATAAATAGATCACAGTAAACAAACAACAGAACCAAAAGGGAAGCAATTTGCATATTGAAAGGTTAATGATCCTGTAATATTATTTTAACAAGCTCAGTTGTTCGAGAAATTTTACGCAGTGTAGAGGATTGTTCCGAGGGATTCCCAATTACACACACTAGCTTTTTGATAATATATATATTTTATTATGTGAGAGCAGTTTTTGTTGTACATGTAGTTAAATGCGAAGAGAGGACAAAGAGGTGGCGCTGCTGTTGCATCGCACCAGTGTTGCTATAGTATAAAATAGTTAACACGCAGTGTTTACAATCTATTGAAATTATAAGATGTACATTAAGACGAGACAATGCAAATTATTGACGTGATCTCTTGAAATTGTCTGGTTCGCTTATTTAGCAAATTTAAATTACGTAGTAACTTGATTTGAATCTAAATTAACTTCTAGTCTATATCTAGTCTACTATACAGCCCGATGACATTTGGATCAGTTAAGTCAGTGCTTTTCAATCTTTTTGATTACGAGACACCTTTACAGGTTGAAAAACTTTGGCGACCCCCTTGGGCCATAGACAGACAAAAAGTTAGTAATTTAAATGACCACGTTTGTCTTTCTCAATTTTGTTTATACCTACCTATATCGATTATTGCGGCCTATACTCTGCAAAAAGCTGCTGAGCTTAGGAAGTACATAAGTATGAGATACAAATTTAAATTGCCTTTTCCCTTTTGCCGGGGATCCCCCGAGCAAGGCTCTACGGGGGAACACCCCCCCCCCCCCGTCCTTAGGGGTCGTGACCCACAGCTTGCAAAACACCGAGTTAAGTAATTAGTTAAATTGCGAAGCTGCCTTTTTAAGTCCTTATCGCCGTTTTAAAATTTTCAGCTAATTAATAGTTGTCGACTGTGTAGACGTCTGTCGAAAACTAATTATATGAATTCATATTAAGTGTTTTGATATATATAAATTGAAACTCTGTATCGATTATTGTACATTTACTTTATGATTTTACAGCCTTTCATGTATTTAGATTTATATAGATAATTTTGTGTTATTTATTTAATAATACTCGTTTTATCTAGTAACGAAATGAGGTTGTGTTAATCGCAGTCATTATGAACGTATCCAATAACGATTTTCTTATTTTCACTTTGTTCCTGTATAGGTACGAGTATATATATATATATATATGTATTTTCTTCATATTCATTGGTTGTAATTTCGTGTTGTGTAATATTACATATTAGGTGAATTTTGCTTTAATGAAAATTAAACGCGGTGTGTGACAATTCTTCCATGGAACGTGTGAAAATTCCCAAGCAATCTAAATTTCACTCTTCATTAAAAACACACCATTCTATTATACTTTCATATTGTGTAAATTCAAATGCAGGCAAATATTGGAAATACTAACTCTATACACGCGGTTTCGTTCGTGTAATTAGCGGATTTATGTACAACATAATCTAACCCACATTCCTAGATACATACTAGATAATACGCACTATGTTACGCACGCAACTTCATACTCGTATTAGAAAGTTGTATTATATAGCATTGCATGCATTGCATGTTTATCCTCGTCATTGAAATTACAAACGTACCATACTTCATGATAATCAAGAAAAACTATAAAATTCATACAAACAAACACACCATTCAAGCAGTTATTTAGACACGGAATCCTTAAATCATTGTCAGTCATACGTGTACCTAATATTTAACCGATTGCAATAAGAAAAGTTTACCCGTTTTCTTTCTTTGTTATTTTAATTCTTTTTGTCGTGGGATGTGTTGCTCGATGTCCAATGTAGTTATTTTTTAATTATAATCTGCGCAGAATGTATTTGATTCATCGATACTGAACATGTCTTAAGTATGTGTATATGTCATTAGTGATTTATGTATCATTTGATATCAGCAATATTTATCAAACCTTGTTTGACGAAAATGCGACTTTTTTTTTGTTTTTTTATTTTGTTTTTTCAAATTTTCAAAGTATGGTCTGTGCATAATGATGTATAAGAAATCTTTTTTCTTTCATCATATTAAGATATATTATTAAAATCATCTATCACGAATTTCAATAATTATAATTAATATTACACAGCCTTGACTTGCGCGTGCAAGGCTCTTTGCAATTGTTATTTATTATTCATTTGCATATAATAGACACCACTTTGAATCATTTTTTCATATAAATAATCGGCAGACAAACACACATATTGCATAACCCCATATTAAGCATGTTACGCTTGTGTTATGGGTGATATACGACGGACTACTCTGGGGCCGATCCCAGATACCCAGAGCATAGCAAACAACGGAGAAAAATCGTTTCCGAAATTTACCATACCAGGAATTGAATCCGGAGACTCTGCGTTGCAGTGAGATAGGTCGGCAAAGGCTTAACACGTTTAAACACAGAGGCCGTACCTAAGAAATAGTAGCCACTAAGGGCGCGTTCCTTAAGTATCTCATAACGCCGAAAATGCTCCGTCTGCCGTTCCACAAGGCGAACGCAGTCGTTATGGACCTGGCAAAAAGTCACTAATGACGTCATGATTTTTGCTCATACAGCGCTCACAACAATCATGTCAAGAGGTGGGTCGAATAACCGGTCCACTTGAGTTTACGATTGTGACGCCGGCAAGCAAGTGGAAATGGGAAATATCGCGGTCGTGATCGTGGTCGTTGTGAGTCCCTTGTTGAACGTAGTCTAAGTGTTCTAGACACAGTTAGGTCTTGTCTTCTAAAACTAATTCTGATAATTCTTAGTCAATATATGATTTCGTGTAATGATATACAAACAAGTATTTATTTCAAGTGGGCCTTTGTTACCTAATATGAAACGATAAAATGTAGCGAAACATTCTCAAAGGAGTCTCCGGGCCGGTTTTGATGAAAACTAAAACGGTATCGTTAGATTTTTGAAATACCAAAGACTCTAGCCTCGAAACTAATCGGCGGATTGTAAAATAATACATACGCATATTTTTACACTACATTATAGTACGCGTTCTTTTAGTATCTCACAACGCGCAAAACGCTCCGTCTGCCGTTCCACAAGGCGACTGCGGTTACTATGGTCGTGGCGAAAACTTCACTAATGACGTCATAATTTTCGATCACACAGCGCTCGCAAAGACCTATGTCAAGAGGTGGGTCGAAGTGGGCGTTGACCACAGAGCATTAATTCTCTCTATCTTGAAAAAGACGCGATTTTCAAATCAACTAATGACATTCGTGTATTTCGTCGTTTACGACAGCAACGCCCCACAATCCGCACCACTAGAGTTTATGATTGTAACGTCCGTAAACAAGTGGAACGGGAAAAAACGCGGTCGTGAACCATATTGTAGGTTGTAATGGCCAATTTCTGTGAAGAACTTTCAAACGTCAAAATAAATGGGTGGTAGGGTGTTTGCCCGACTGGATGGTTACCACCGCTGGTCTAGAGTATGCCGCCATAATAACCGTGAGTTGTGTTCCGGCATTAGTGACCAGGTTCCAGTCTCCCTTAAGAGAGCAGCAGCGCATTTGTAGCATCTCTGGTTTTTCAAATATCCATAGGCGATGGTAACCGCTTTCCATCAAGTGGGCCGTCTGTCTGTCTGCTGAACTAATGCAATAAAAAAAGAAGGGGTTTGGTTTTAGCAACATATTCTATTTATTTCATTTATATACGAGTACATATAGGTTTTATTAAATATATGATAAATAAAATGTTATTTATATTTTTCTTTATTGGTTCATGTACAATGCCATGAATAGTGTCTAACGTCGTCTTAACATTCGCCGTCATGTTTTGATGCTAGTGATGGGACAGCATTTTTGGCACACTCCAAGTTGCAGGTGTTCTCATACGTTACTCCATTATTACCGCAAACAGGAAAATAGTATAGACTTGCGGGATTTTTACAAGCAGGCACATTGACTTCAGTAAGTTGACTGTTTTTCGAACGGACGCATTCAAATTCGCAGCTGTTACTGTATAACTCTCCATCAGAGCCGCATGTCATTTTTAATTCCCTGCTGCAGGCGCAGGAAGATCGGGCACGCACCGGCGCAGCCAGGACGTGAATAACCACCAGCAATACAGCACCTATAAACAATATTTTTTTTATATTTGCTTGTAGGTAAACTGGCAAACGGATCCACTTGATGACAAATGGTTACCGTCGCCCATGTACATCTACAACACCAAGAGAGGCGATGCGTTTCGTACCTCGTAGAGACTTTAATCATTTGGGAGGAGGGATATCATTCAATAGTTTGGTCATATATGGCATGAAGGAGCGTGCGCCACGTACAGTGGACGGCTTCCAGGTGTCGAGGATGTATGAGTGTGTGAGTGGTACAATGATAAAATGAAGACGTACGCGCCGAATCAAACAGCTCATCAGAACACTTCCCGTTGTACAGACGGAAGAACACGCTTAGAGCGCCAATTTATCTTCTAAGTCTTAAGATTCTAAACCGTCTGAAAGGTCTGGATCGCCGACAATCTGGACCGCTTAACGCTGGGAGGAGTCAAGTGGAAGCAGCTGGTACTGAGGTGCACCAACCCAAAGATGGGAGCAGTACTCCACATGGGGACGGACTTGGGCTTTATATAATAAAAGCCTATGTCGCGGTGTGAAGTACCGCTTAGCCCTGTTGAACGCCCCAATCTTTTTCATTAGTTACCCATAGCATGACAGAAAAACAGGAATACTATAATCAGCAGCCAATCACACTTTGTAACTAGCCTGGCCATAAATACTTAAAACCTTTTTTTTAATTTTTAATTATTTTTCAAAAATCTAATACCGCTTTAGTTTTCATCAAAATCGGCCCCGAGACTCCTTTGAGTATTTTTCGCTATATCTTATCGTTTCAGATTTATTAGTTATAGAGGTCCACTTAAAAAATTCATGCGGTATATTAAAACTCCACATTCTCGCAAGAACATCGCGTGAACGCGAGAAGCCTTTCCGCGTTTTCGTATCTCGCCAGGTTCGAGCAAGTATGTGAAGGCTCTTATACTTTTTTCAACGGTTTATTTTACTTCTGACGGGTCGATCATTGATCAGTTCGTGATGCTATAAAGCATTACCAATTTGATTGTAGGGGAGACCGAGGAGAGTTGTGACATAGTTGATTTCTTCTATGACCATTTATAATATGACAATAACTCAAATTTGTTGTTTTTGAGATGCATTATTTAACGCAGTGCACCAATGGCGAATGGGAAGTGGTTGGGACTCGAAATAATATAAATATTATAATAATAAAAAATTGCAAAACTAAATTTTTAACAATAATTTTGTTATTTAGATTATGAATCATTATTCTGTTTGATTCACGATTTTTTGGACTAAGGCGAGTTGTGACAGCTTTTTTTTTGTTAAAGCAGGGGGAATACATTTCGTACACTACCGGGTCCTTTGGGATTATTGCAACTCTCTCAACCAACTTGTTTTATTTTTTTAGCAGTTTTTTTTCTTATGGTATATTGCATTGCCGTTTCTTTGTTTCAAAGTTTTATATGAAACGCCGATATTATTATAGATTGGCGTTGGGTTGAAATTTATGAACTGTACCCTCTGAATTGACTGATAATAAGCGTGATTAAGATTACGTTCCAAATTCTTAGAAGTGCCACAACCTAATGTAACGTTAACTAGGCAAATTTCATTGTAAGATTTTTTATTCTTATAAAAAAACATATTAAGTAAATTTAGACGTCACACGATGATCGACGCACCTACCAAGTATGAAATTACTGACTGTCATAGGAAAAGGAAATTTAAGCAAGTATAAAGTAGACTAACCAGAAAAGTAACGATGAAGATTATGCAGAAAATTAATGGTTTTGCTTGCGTTACCTTGAACCCTTTGTCAAGCAAATCAAAATTGTTCATAGCCTCGAATTCCAAGTCTGGTCTGACATAGGTGGACCTTGATATATTTATTATAATTTTTTTGTCAAATTAGACTTTGATTTTTAAATTGATTTATATGCAACTGGTCTTAGAAAGATGCCATACTATATTATTTAGGATATTCGTATTTTTATGTAGATGTTATATGTTATTTTCATTTCATACATAGGTGTCACAACTTACCTCGGTAATAGGGGGGTTGTACCACAAGGAGTGGTTTCTGTTTTTGTACATTTGTCAGAGACATTACATTACCATTAATTTCGATGATTTTTCATTAAATAGCTCACAGATGTAGAATATTTGTGGACTAAGATGTGTTAGTTAAAGTTAAATTGTCACAACACTCCCCGGTCTCCCCTTAATAAAAATCTAGTTTCTCTGTCTTCATCATCGTACATATATGATACATATAAATGTAATATGTGACAATTTTGACAAAAAATTGTTCTGAATTGACACCGACGATATTTTATTACATATGTTAATGTGCATGCTTACCGTATTTGCAGTACATTTTTATTATTTTATTTCTCGGTAAGTGAATTTATCACACAGTAAAATGCAAATACTATATGGTCGTTTTAATCACTTGTGCACCGCTAACAGACTGATAACCCTTCCCGTGTTGTCTCCCATTTTATATATGCCAGACCCGCGACATTTTTCACCTTGTAAATTCCCAACAGCAATGTTTATAATAAATTTACAGATTACTTATCGATAAATAAAAATAACAAAGTAAGAAGTGAACTATTTTCCTTAATATTGTTTACTAGCTTCTGCCCGCGACTTCGTCCGCGTGGTGCGGTTTTTTAACTATATCACGGAAACTTTAATTTTTCGGAATCAAAAGTATCCTATATGTTGACCAGGGATATAAGCTACCACCATACAAAATTCCATTTAAATCGGTCCAGTCGTTTCGGAGATTAGCCGGTTCAAACAGACAGACAAACAGAGAAACAAAAAATTTGAAAAATATTCTAAATTAGTTCTATTTCACTTCTTACATCTCCCTGACTCGGTTTTTAGCATTTTTTCCATTGTACAGAAATTCGACCTCTACAGTTTTATTTTATGTATAGATTATGCCTAGCATTAATGGCCTTACTTATAATCGTTTGTTAAATTTTAAGAAACTGCTCAACTTATTAGTGAGTCTTACCCATAAACTCCTCTTTAGTCGAATATTTTGGGTACCACCTACGTTAATCATTCAAATTTTGTTTATCTGTGCTCCTCTTAGGTTATCAACAGGTAATACATGTTTATAAGTGAAAAAAAAAAGATATTCATTGATTACAGTCTGATTCTGATTCTCTTACTTAAGAGATGCCTAATAGTTTCTTAACGACATTATTATAAGTAAGGCCGTAAGTGCTGGACGTATATCTAAGTTTGGGCCTTAGAGTGTGATACAATAATTCGCGACTTTTGTATGAGGGTAACTATTTTAAAATCCAGCTAACTAGCGGTTGTTGACAGAAAGCCACGGCTTAGTTGTCAACCACTTTACCTAAACTGTAAACTTGTACACCTTCGCCATCAATTCGCCAATTGGCTAATGGTTATCGAATTAAACCGAAAATCAACGAGTTGGTGGTTTAGCTGTCAGCCGTCGGCTGCAGGTTGCCGAGTCATCCACCCGCTAGCCAAAGGGCCATCAGCTGGTTTTTAGCCGGCTAATGAACAACCGTTTGCCGGATGGCTAAGTTGTTGGAATTTTGAATAGTTGTCCACCGTTACTTTTGTAGATGAGTGATCTGTTTGGTAGGTGAGCTCGCTGGAATACGAGAGGTTTCGGTGCGCTTTCTACGTAGTGGCTTGGGCAGGACACACAGATTATGTCTTAGTCCATAGGCGATTGTAACCGCTTTCCATCATGTGGGCTGTCTGTCGAACTCGTGCAATAAAAACAGTCAGGGTCACCAGATAGTATAATATAAAATTCTAAAAATGCCTGTCTGTACATTGAAGCTATTTGAAAAAAACAACAACAGAAGTTTGTTTTCAATTTTTTTAGATTTCTGGTCTGTTTATTCGGGATTCACGTAAAAACTACTTGGCCGATTTCGATGCGCTGATCAACAGAAAATTCTTACACTTAAACTCTGGGCTAACGTTTATCCTGCGAACCCCGTGGGAATTTTTCTGAAAATGATTTAAAATGATCAGATTAAAAAAAAACAAATTTCAATTATTACAATTTTACTGGTCGTAGTAAATTTAATGCAATGAAATGTGTGATATTTTTATCCCGGAATCCCGGGGGAATTTTCTCGGGAGCGGTTTTTAGTTGTTCGGGTGTATAAGAATTAGCCTCTTTCAGCACAATTTTCACTAAAACGATAGCTTACATTATTTTTTAAATGCTACAGTACTTTGTGTCGCGAGAATCCCTCGGGAACTTCGAGTCAAGGACAAAGTGGTGGGCACATCCTGGTATATATATTATTACGAAAATGTAGGTCTTTCAAGACCAAGGGCCATAAAAAAGGACTTTAGAAGGGCTTGCGTTGGGCCATGGGAAGGACAACACGTAGAGGCCCTTTGACAAATTTAATGTAAATGTGGCATGACACTGACCGGCGATTATCCCAGTCTACACCATATTTGTTGTTCCAAATTACTATTTCCTTATTTTCCGACCGTATAAATAAAATTTCTTTTAAATGTCACACATGCAAAATTTCGTTTGTGTTTCCATCACAACGTGTTAGTTGTTAAAGCAACACCCACCAAAACAAATTTTAAGACCATGACGAAATAAAAAGGGATAACTGAAGTAAGTTTGTCATAAAGCAGTTACCTAAATAAAGTCAATCAGTGTCCCCAGAATGTACTCACATAAGCAAATAAATTCCGAGACAATCTTAAACGCATTCGTCCTCCCCTTAAATGGGGCACGTTGACGTCATCAAACGGGGATTTGCCGTTAGATTCCATTTACCGAGAGTATTGCGGGCGGGGGGGTGGGGGGTGTCGGATTGCGTGACGTCACGCGTCAATGGCGGGCGGCGCGATGGCCCGGCGCCAACCGCCCTTGTACACTACGCCGCCCAACGCAATGTTAGGTCTGCTCCATATTTTTATTGAATACTTCGCAACTGGTGGTTCATGGCAATTTATTTTATATTTTGCGTTTAAATATTGAAGTTTTAGTAAGGATCCCTATTTTTTTAAAGTATAAATATAGCCTATATTACTTAGAGATAGTGTAGCATTCTAATGGTGAAAGAATTTTTGAAGTCGCTCCAATCGTTTTTGAGTTTATTCCTTACAAAAATACAAATCCTTCCTCTTTAGGAAAGATTTGATTGTTCGTTTGCATTGAATAGACTCCGAAACTACTGAACCGATTTGAAAAATTCTTACACTGTTGGCAAGCTTTTATTTTTTCTAAGGTGGGGGATATCCCTTTCGTACACTACCGGATCCTTTACTAGGGATTAGACCAAAATTATTTAGATCAAATTTGTTTGATTTTCCATCTTATCTAATTTTTGTTTGCTTAGACATGTAAAACTTTTTTATTGATTTTAATCATGTTAAGCGTGCTGATTATATACTCTATTGCTTACTGTTAATCACAGCATCTGTCATTGTCTACATTGCAATGTTCTTCTTTCACGTTTCTGTTTTTTATAAACGTAACATTTATTAAATGTTGGCAGTATTGTTTCTTGTACTTGTGCAAGCAAAAGTCGACTTTAAGGTGACGAATATTTTCATTCCGCAATTCCTATAAATATTAAAATATTAATAGGAAATGCCAATAAAGTTTTTCTTTCTTTCTTTCCAATTTGGTGTCGCAAACAATTGCTATAACACAGAGATATGTCTCTATTGTTCACGCCTTAAACTATACAGAGATAACGTATATAGCATAGATACGCTTCAAGTAAACCTGTGTCATCACTGTGGCGAAACTTGAGACTTTGTTGTTGAACCCGAATGCCAGCAGTGTAGAACAGACCGTGCTATCTAAATACGTAACAGTATATTGTCGGGCATAATAATTACACTGGACAGCACTACAAAAATGTTGATACGTCAGCCTGTTTATCATAGGACCACTCTTCATCTTATTTAGCTTCTTCGCATAAATAAAACAAAGTAGCTTCGCTTTCCGCGTCATATTTATATTATACTATATATATTTATATTATACTATAGCTTATGCCTGCGACTTCGTCCACGTGCAATAGTAAAAAAAAACCCATTTTGAAACATTCTTCATTGGTGCTCCGCTCCTATTGGTCTTAGCGTGATGATATATAGGCTATATACTAGGTGATGATATAGAGGCCTTCCTCGATTAATTGGCTAATCTAACACTGAAATAGTGTTTCAAATCAGACCACTAGTTCCTGAGATTAGCGCGTTCAAGCGAACAAACAAACAAACTCTTCAGCCTTATATGTTAGTATCTTTTCATATAGGCCGCCGGGTTGTTGTAAGCGGATGGGTAGCTTTGATATCACTTTATGATCACCAAAATAAACGAATACAGAACTCCATAAATATAATATTTTTTGGCAAAAAAATAGGCGATCTTCTCGCTTAAAGCGATCTTCTACAGGCGATCTAACAAAGGAAATTCCGAGCTAATCTGGCGATAATTTGTTTGCGATCAGTTTATGATCTCTTAATACAAAATTATTAGGCATCTTACGGATTTTTTTAAAAACTTTTTCAGAATTCACTTGTAGAGCTTATAGAAATTAGTCATTGTTTCAATCCATTTGCGTCACACTATGCCCTGACCCACTTATGGAAGCAATATCGAAGCATCCTAATAAATAAGCAATGTGAATTGATGTTGTTATTGCATGAAAAATCTTTGATACTGTATTCCTACAGAAATTACTGGGTTACTAAGGTTTTCCACTTAAAAGATATCCTATTTTCATAGCTGTTGTCGAAAAGAATATGCAAGGAATATTTTACAGTGTAGTTCGTTTGTAGTATGTAAATCAAAAACCTACGAGTCTATTAAAGCATGAACAATTAATGAACGAATTTGATTAATTTTAATCAAGAAAATCCCAAAGTACAGTGAAATATGGCTTTTCGACCTTGTATATCAGCTCGAAAAGCCATATTTCACTATTCACAAAAGTCTTTGTCGTCAAGCAGTTAAATTCTTAAAAATCATTACAAACACAATATTGCTAGTATGTCAGTAACTGAAATTTGGTATTTGGCATGCGAGCATCGGGTTGATCATTATTATAAACATTTTATGACTTGGTAACAAAGAAGTTCAAATCAGAGGTATAATTCATTAATCACTTGGTCACAGGTCCCCTGAAATTCACGTGTTAATAATAAACACTTAAGATTTTATTAACAAATAATATCCTACATTAGTAGTTCATTACTGTGAAAAGATTTTTCTGTTTTTAAAATAAAAATTCACAGCCAATAGTAAGATAAAGGTGCGTCAAAAACACCTTTTTGTAAAAATTGCACTGAATAGAGATCGACCAATACAATTACAACAGACGTCATTTGGTAATGAACTAGAACTAATGAATACATTGTGACATTACCTTGCGATGGAATTGTGTTATTAACACCTTTTACACACGATTTGATATTAATATCCCATATTTAAGTTATTTTCGCCAGACCATTTCTGTGGCGGTTTCGTATAGCCGACTGTAGCCGAATATGCATTACATTGGTGTATTGACGTCAGTCGGACATGTCACCACCCACACCCAGTAACAGGGTAACTTTGTTAGAGGGTTTGGTTTCGTTGACGTAAAGGAAAGCTATACATGGATAATGGAAATAAAGGATTAACTTCTTGGCAAAAAGCGATCCAGTCGCATCGGTTAACTAGCTGATGCGTCTCAACGACCCTAAATGACTCCTCACAACAGAAACCACAATCCTGGACTCGATCCTGTTCAGCGGTGTCCCCCGTCAATTCCAAGCCTGAATTTTACGCAAGTCAGCCTCCACTACATTGCTCTCGCGATATCTTAGGGGCAAGCAACTAGTTGACGCCGTCGGCCCAGAAAAGGCTTTCTTCATTCCACGATCCTCCTCCATTCCTCGCAGGTAGCAAGTGATGCGTCTTTCTCTCTCTTGCCTGTAGTGTGGGGTCCACTCAGCACTATTTCGATTTAGTCATTTTTTCAAATCCGGCAATTACCATTTTTCTCATTTACCGAATCCCACTTGACAACTAACATTTATTGTCCTAACTTTAACAACATACATCGGTTCTGTATATATCATATCGTTAATTTACTTGATAATATAACTTAACACTAGATACGCTGAAAATTCTAAATAATATTTAACATATAAAAACATGTAAAACCGAAACCTACATAACCGGAAATCAGAATTAACGAGAAAAACTGAAATCACTGCTATAATGCATTGTTATCGTGACACAAAAAATCAAACTGCAAACTGCTATAAACAATGAGGATAAACATTAAGAGCAATTATTAAAGTACCTCCTCGGTCTATGGAACATTGTGATTTAATGACATTTAAGTAACAGCCGAAAAAGAACTGTAATACCACAGATATGAGTTCAAAATTGATGTCAATAAAATTAATTTCACCACTCATTCAAGATTAATGGGTTAAAGTATACAACATAAACATAAATTTAAGGTTGATAATTTTAAACGCAAATTCACTAACATAATATTTGATGATGTGTTATTTTAAATAAGATAACCAGTGTTATTCCCGCATTGCGGATGTTGAAAATTAGTTGAGATAAGTTATTATTTGCTTTGCAAATATGTAGGTTGTTAGTCCGATCATTACTATAGTCAGGGAAGAATAATATTAGGAATGATATAAAGGTTCAGTGAAACACGAAACTGATATGCTCTTGTATCCTAAAGAACTCACATATCATGGGTCATTTCATTCAGATAAATCGTATAAGAATAATTTATTTAAAACTCGTAACATCTATGATTGCATTGATAACATTCCAGACTTTGTCTGACACCATCGTTTAATTTAATTACGTGCTTAATTACATAAAAGGTGACCTAAGTCCTAACCACACAAAAAACCACATCTCCGGCATAAGAATTGCGTATACTTCTGGGGTAAGTTCCTATTAAATCAAAAACATTTTATTTTAGAATGTATTTATTAAATGTGATTTAATATTAAACTTCCGTAATTTTGTTTGAACTTCCAAATAAAATTATTTGTCCTTGATCGTTTACTGTAATAGTAGATATTGGGGAAGAGACTACTGTTTTTGAACATTCATTCGCACTAGTACTAGGTTTTGGTGAGGGAACCTCAGTTTTTAAATATTCAACACTACTATTCGGACTTGGTGAAAACGCATTGTTTTCAAGTGAATTGTTTGATATATAGCGCAATTCAGCATTACCTACTATTGACCCGATTTGCATTCTTATTTGCGCCTGTTCGTACCTTGGAAGTTTTTTTACAATTTTTGCCATTGATCTGAAAAAGAGATCATTCTCATCTTCAGTAGAAGGATTTCGATTAGCTTTTGGCTTAAGCAGACTTATACGTCTCCGGGAATACATTTTCCGTTTCTTGTCATAATTAATATATCTGTAACTGGCAATATCTTTATTGCTAGCGTCATTATTACTATCTAGTTTATTTTCATCGTCATTTTTGTCATATGGTTCATCTTGTGTTTCCGAATTATAGGGCTGTATACCTTCAATGGTTTCCTGAGTGTTTCTCATAACTTCATTTTCGTCTCCTTTGTTTTCATCTTCAACAATACAAGTAATATTGTTTCTTTGTGAAGAAGGAAGGCTGTCCAAGAAGGATAATAGATCAGCTCTCTTTTTCGCTGCTTCTCCACTTGAAGCAATTCCAGGTTTTCCTTTCCGTCTAATATAATAATCTCTTACATACACCCATCTCTTGGAGCAATCGCAGCCTGGAAAAAGTTTTTCGAATATAATTTGTTTCAAGTTCAATAATTATTCTATGTGATATGTGTACAACGGTAGAAAATTAGTAAAATCACGCAAAAAAAGAAATAATGATCATATATTCCAACACCGAATACCTTCGTCAGAGTAAATAATTGCGTTATAGTCCCACATGTTATTGTGAGAGACGAAGTACTTGCTTGCTATATGGAAACTTAATGTACGAGACGGTAGTCTATTATCACGACCCCGAACAACTGGTGAAAATATGTTTGAAATTTTATGTGCTTATTTTACAGAGTTAATCGTACTACTGCTCCAGATAAACTGATGTTGTAGTGCCTTTTGTAATATATGTTACGGACTATTAGGAAAAGAAAAAGGATTAGATGCAAAACAAAAATGTATTCATGACCAATGGGTAAAATCCTGTGGATTGAGCGGAGTGGCTCCACTACTAACTCTAGTTTAATATAGAGTGTCAGTAGTACAGTGGCGGATTTGCCTTAAGACCCAGGAGGCCCGGGTCTAGGGCGGCCAGATATTAGGGGCGGCCAATCGTGACAAAAAATTCACCAATGATAACAAGAAATAACTCAAAATACGTAAATATTCTAAAGGCTCACGCATGAATCGATTTTGAAAAAATTGACAAAAAAGTAAATTCATTATGTACTCAATATGGTGCTGATAAAGGGGCGGCTGGTACTTACTACATGGCCTGGGGCGGTCAAGACTGCAAATCCGCCACTGCAGTAGTAAGTGTACTACTGAAAATCCTAGTACCTGCAGCAGATTATAATACGTGAGTCAGAATTAATCCCATTTAAAAGCAGCAACATTTCAAACAGTCTGTTGAGTGCCAATCTGCTGCAAATATATTATACCTAATGATAGTCTAAAGTGCCCACTTTCGCAAATTAGTATTACGAATATAACAAGCATTAAAATAAAGTCGAACTTTATGCTATATTTTACACCTACCATATCTATACACGTTTCATTTGCACTAAGGAAGCGATTGTTCAAAAGCAGCCGCTTTAGGCCCCTGTACAGTTACGTACCTGTTTTATTAAGCGTTGCCCCGATCTCGCTCCACAACGCCAATTTGTATTGAGTATTTCTGTACCCTTTACATTTAATATTATAAATCTCTTCATGATTCTTCACAAAATTAATTAATATTTCATCATCATGGCTATTCCAGTTTTGACTCATATTTAAAAAGGTTCGCAAGCAAGTCGGTACCGCAACACGCCCGTCATGCAAATGGCGGGCACCGCAATTTGACGTTACGGCGTCAACCACCGCTGTATACGAAACTACGCCATCTTGTTTCTATAAAAATTTCAGTGACGTCATTCATCACTCTATTACGGCTGCTAGATAGATGGCTGTATGGTTCGACGTACAGAATTTTGCTGACGATGCGACCTTACTTTAGGCTAGTTTAATATTATGGCATTACTATTAATAACGCTCACAAATATATTCTGACCTAGTCCCTACGAGTTGCTATTAGTCGTAACATAAGACTTCATCTATCACTAAGCTATATGTATATGTACCAGTTTATATGGCAATATAACACCTCACAAATTTTTGTAACACTTCTACCCACATATGAACGAGTGAAACATCCAAGGTATGCACTGTATGAAGAAACTACTCGTAACACCTATAACACAGGCTTTGCCAAGTTTACGTGTTAGTATTCACAAATTTTATTAAATATTTTTAATTTTCCATAACCACTAATTAGATTTAATCTATTTTATTGTAATAGTACCTACTTCATAGCAGTTTCTGTTATCGTTGTAACAATGTTCTGGTACCTAATAAACTATTTTATTATTATTATTTTACTAAGTTGAACCCACGGGTCAGCATAAATCCCTGAAAGCAACAAAGTGTATTTTCTTCACACCACTACAAGAAAACACCAGCAATCCACCACTACAAGCAGGAGCAACAAACAGTACAATAGCAGTACCGCTTTTTTAGGCATATTTTATAGAACAATGTTTAAGCATCGATTTATTCTTGTGATGGCTTTAAAGAAGAAACAACCATACTCCTATATACATGTATGAAAGTAAAATGGATGATATAAGGTGAAGTACAAAAAGTTTCGATAACGGCTTATACCCGTATCTAATTACTAGCTTCTGTCCACGAATTCGTCCGCGTGGAATAATAATAAAAAAACGATTTTAAAACATTGTTCATTGGTGCTCCGCTCCTATTGGTCTTAGTGTGATGATATATAATAGCCTTCCTCCACAAATGGGCTATCTAACACTGAAAGAATTATTCAAATCAGACCAGTAGTTCCTGAGATTAGCGCGTTCAATCAAAACAAACTCTTCAGCTTTATATATTAGTATAAGATTCCTTGAAAAACGCGTCAAATATTTACTATTTCCTTGACGTCAGCCCTTATTGATCACCACAAAATAGCGTGTTTACCCTTCAGTATCGAAATTATAGTGTCCCCTCGCACCTGTCACGTCTGCGTAAATGGAACGTGAAACAAGCAACATATGTTTTGGTCGACAGGGGAATCTTCTTTGTTTTAAATTGTACTATAGGTTCGGGTTTATTGAAAAACAAAATATAACATTAAGATAATAATTGTTTATTACTGTTTTGAAAATGTCAATTAAATGTGCTGCCTCAAGAACTCCCTCGTTGGCGTCAGTCAAAGATCTATAGTTTTCTCGTAAAACTCATACAGTCGTATTGAAAAAGAAGATACTATACTCTCGAATCATATTATATATAATATAATATCAGCCCATAAATATCCCACTGCTGGACACGGGCCTTCTCATTATAGGGGGAACGGACAGTATACCCGCCACGCTTGTCCAAGGCGGCTTGGCAGGTCTGACACATCGGTTATCTCGATGTGCAGGTTGCATCACGATTTTTTCCTTCACCGTTGTTAGCACGTGGTAATTGTAACAATATGCACATTAGATCAGAAAACTGACTCGGTGATGCATGCGTTCCGGCCAGGATCGAACCCGCGCCCTTTGAGTTCGAGACGCGTGCGCTAGCCATTACGCTACCACGACTTATTATTAAACAAATATATTATAATAATTATTAATAATATCAAACGTGTAACCTTACCATTATTGGCACATTAATTCTAACCATGTCATTCATCTTTGTCTTCAGATATGAAAGGCTGTTAAGAAGAGCGCGCTCGGAGGACTTGACCGAGGTGTCGGGCATCGGCTGCCTGTACCAGAGCGGCGTCGACAGGCTGGGCAGGCCCGTCGTTGTCTTCATCGGCAAGTGGTTCCCCATCGGAGATATCGATTTGGAGAAGGTGAGTTATTTTTAATATAACACTTTTATTGTCATTAAAAGACGAGAGTGCTCTTAGGCTACGTTCCATTAGAGACTCACAACGACCACGTTCAAGATCGCGATTTTTCCCGTTCCACTTGCTTTCCGGCGTTACAATCGTAAACCCAAGTGGAACGACTATTCGACACACCTCTTCAAAAGGTTCGTTGTGAGCGTTGTGTGATGTAAAACGATGACGTCATTAGTGACGTTTTCGCCTCGAGCACAACGACCGCGGTCGTCTTGTGGAACGGCTAACGAAGCATTTTGGGCGTCGTGGAAAGGGTTCTTAGAACTTTGCATATTGACAAACAGAGCGAAAGAATGGAATATTCCTACCATTAATTAATTAATGAACGCTGAATAGAATATAATAAAATTACAACTATAGACCCGGGAATCACTTTTATTTCGGTCCAAATTGGACCTATACGTCTTATTGACTCTCTAATCTGTGCTTCAAAATGTAAAACTCGTACCTCATTTTCTCGCAGCCTTATTCCTATATAAAGATTTATGTGTTTATCTCTTTTTCGTTTCATCGCGTTTCAAATCACCACGATTCTAGAGAAGTTTTACTTCAAACCGAGCTCTTTTATAGAAACACTTAATATTTTTTATTATAATACTAGCTACGCCCCGCAGTGTTACTCGAGTAGTAACGTAAAAAATATATTTTGGATAATTCACGCTTTATCTCTATAAATTGTAGCCTATGTGTTATTCTGATGTTTAAGCTATATGATTGTAAAATTTCATCAAAATCCATTCAGTAGTTTTTGCGTGAAGAGTAACAAACATTCTTACAAACTTTCGCGTTTATAATATTTCTAGGTATGTACCGTTGTATTAAGTCACCTGCCCGATGAAGTATGAGCATGTGGATTCCGTTCGCAGGCGTTGTTGTACCTGATCAAGCTGCTGGACCCGATCGTGCGCGGGGACTACGTGATCGCGTACTTTCACACGCTGGCCTCGTCGGCCAACCACCCGCCCTTCTCCTGGCTCAAGGAGGTCTACACCGTGCTGCCTTACAAGTGAGTATTACTCCATTCAAGCCATCATCTTTTCTATTAGATGGACCAGGGATTCCCAAACTATTTTGGGCAAGAGACCACTTTTCCTAAACGAACCTCAGACCCCATCCATAGCCAAATTACTTTAACAACCCTATCTCTAGTTGTTTTCATATATAGAGCTTTGCGGTTGGTCAAGTGAGTAAACTTTTTAATCAAAATTTAACAAAATATATAGTAGACATGAAATTCAGTAAACATCAAGTGTAAATAATAATTATTAATACAAATTACGTAAAAATACATAATTTAGCCCGCGTTTAAACTCTAGTGATTATAAATGACATTTTTGGTAAGAAGGTGTACATAGGGTTTTTTATCCAATGCTATTTGAAATCAGTCAAAAAACAATCTGATACATTCGTATTATATTATACGTTTCGAAATTATCCACACTTCCACGACACTTGGCAGTCGTCCAAAGCATACCGCTCGCTTCTTTCTTCCACGCGTGTTCAAAGTGTATAATGAACTTCGCTGCGCAGTTTTCTCAGATCGCTACAATAAAGGGCACTTCAAAGGGGCATAAACATATAATAAAAATGTCTACGAGGTACGCATACCATCAACGTTAGGGCAGGGTTCCTATATCTGCCGTCGAGATGGGGGCGTGGCGTGGGGCGAGAGACCGCCCCACGCCTAGAGGGATTGAAGATGCCGGGGGATGAATGTAGTCCCCCGACAGTGGAAGAGGCCTCACGGGGTCCACGCCTGCCAAGGTTGCGGAGAGACTAGGTCATATACCCGTAGCCCTGGCATAAGGCGAACGACGGAACACCCAGGGGCTTAGTGGGTATCCCTAACCGGGGAGTGGCAATAGCATGGCACCAGTTCTGACTGGGCATCCTAGTGCCACCCCCGATCTGGGGAATGCTGTGGCATTCCCCTGACAGTAAGGACCTAGTGTGCTAGGTCGCGAATTATCCCCCCAAGGTTCTGCCCTTGTCGCGGCTAATTCTTCAATCGAAGTTCCCCTGGTAAAAAAAGGGTCCTTATATCGATCTCACAAACCGTTCATGAGCCTTACTGTCGTTAAAATTTGACACAACCTCCCTAAAAGTGATGTTAAATTTCTACCGATGCTAATGCAAGTGCTGATCAGTAAGATATAAGCAATGGCCGTTAGTGTTGCAGATGTCTATAGGTTTATCCATGGGGTAAATGTAAGTCATATTTCATTCTCTTCTTTCTTCTTCTTTTCACTCATTAAATACAAATTTAAAAGTTTTTAGTCAAAATAAGTTCCACTGGAGAACGCTTTTTGAAGGTCATACATGTACGTCAAAATTTAAATCTACTCCCTATTCTATGTACATACACTGCTTCGCAACGCGTTATCGCTGCTTAAAGGGAAGAAGCGGCAAGAAACTCCCCAGCAATACAGGCAGCTAAAAAATGGTTCTATTATAATCTATAATACAATTCTAAAGTAACCGTCTCTGTCTATTGAAGCTATTTGAAAAAAAAACAACTGGAATAGACTGTATAAATATACATCTATATAAATATGTTCATTGTCCGCTGCGATGATTAGACGTATGCAGCTCCCATATTATATTATAGTTTAGTATACACTAATTGATAGTTGTTACTATATTTGACTACATAATGCATTTTTTATAATCAAGAATCATTTGTCGTTTTCAGATATAAGAAGAACCTCAAAGCCTTTTACATCGTTCATCCAACGTTTTGGACCAAAGTAAGTTTATATATTACAAACAACAACAATATCTGTGTCAAACTCAATGCCATTTTAGTTAACAAATGGAACTAAGTTATATCCTATACTAATATATATAAAGCTGAAGAGTTTGTTTGTTTGTTTGATTGAACGCGCTAATCTCATGAAGTACGGGTCTGATTTGAAAAATTCTTTCAGTGTTGGATAGCCCATTTATCGAGGAAGGCTATATATCATCACGCTAAGACCATAGAAGTGGAGTACCAATGAAGAATATTTCAAAATCGGAGAGTTTTGAAAATGAATTCCACGTGGACGACGTCGCGGGCACAGCTAGTGTTACAATAAATGTACCAATGTATTTGTCGTTGTGTTCAGATGATGACTTGGTGGTTCACGACGTTCATGGCGCCGGCGATCAAGGCGAAGGTGCACAACCTGCCGGGCGTCGAGTACCTGTACTCGGTGATGGCGCGCGACCAGCTCGAGGTGCCCGCCTTCGTCACCGAGTACGACATGACGGTGAGTGCACCCACTTCACTTACGGCTCGTCTTGGTGAACTCTGACGACGCGTCATTCGCTATTGGTAGGATCAGATGACTTGTCATTCACTTTTGGTAGGATCAGATGATTTGCCATTCACTTTTGGCAGGGTCAGGTGGCGTGTCATTCGCTCTTAGTAGAATCAGATGACGTGTCATTCACTCTTAGTAGGATCTAATGACTTCTCATTCACTTTTGGTAGGGTCAGATGACTTGTCATTCACTTTTGGCACAGTCAGATGACGTGTCATTAACTCTTAGTAGAATCTAATGACTTGTTTTTCACTTTTGGTAGGGTCAGATGATTTGTCATTCACTCTTAGTAGAATCTAATGACTTGTTATTCCCTTTTGGTAGGGTCAGAAGATTTGCCATTCACTTTTGGCAGGGTCAGGTGGCATGTCATTCACTCTTAGTAGAATCAGATGACGTGTCATTCACTCTTAGTAGAATCAGATGACTTGTCATTCAATCTTGATAGGGTCAGCTGACTTGTCATTCACTTTTGATAGGTAGAGTAGAATAGTATGAGACTGTTTGAAGATAGTGTGCGTCAGCATGGTATACAAGGATACTACACATATATATTGGTTTTACAATCCATCCTAAGGTTGTCTGGAAGAAATTGCTTTTAGTGATAAGACCGCCTATTGTTTTCTGTACTTAAACTTCTTGAACTGTATCTTAATTTTATGCAATGAAGTATATTCTATTCTATATAGCGTAGCAACGTGAAAGAAATTTCCCTGGTACAGCTATTAAGTGTATAAAATAACAAACTTAAGGAAATAGTGTCCAGCCGTGAATTGCGATCAGCTAAGGACATAAAACAAATGTGATGTTGAATTATGCATTGTAATATGCTCACGATTCTGAGTTATCTGTTTTTTTTTTCAGATAAATGGTCTCCACTACTTCCAACCAGACACCAATAATACGTAAGGCACATTCGCCGTTGTTCAATTTAGCTTTACGCGCTGATCGTTGTTATACTGTGACATGTTCGCGTCGGCCTCCGCGGTGTTTCCATCATACGTATACAAAACTCCCATGAAAAATATTGATTTCAAAATGTGTTGCCATTGCCAAAAAATTGCTAAAATACAGTTATTTTTGTTAAATTAGAAATCTTGATAAAAAGGGAGTATGATGGTAACACTAGGGTTTCAAATCCGAAAGCAATTCGTGGAAAATGTAATTTCGGATTGTGATATTGGCCATTGTTATAATTTTTCATGGGATTTCTATTCAATATAAAGTGTAGGGTTGTGTAATACTTTTTAAATTTTATGGCTTCGGTGTATTTTCTTAAGTTTTCGCGACTAGTATATTTGATTAAATGGCAAAGGCCATGAAAAGTGGCCGAAACGTCGGAATAATAGAAGTCATATAAATTACCGCGCTCGAAACTGTTGTATAGTAGTTTTATTATTATCAATATAGTTATTGACAAGAATGACGGATATTAGTTAAATCTCCATATTATAAATTTATTCAAAATTATTGCACTTTAATTCATGTCGAACCTAATTCGCCAGATTAGCTACAGGCATCTGCGCAATACCTAATTTTATATGAAAAACTAATATTGTATAGCCCACTATCACTAACAAAAGAACTGTCATAAAGTTTGATGCAAACCAAAACAACATATTATATGTTGTTTTGGTTTGCATCAAACTGGGCGAATCTTATGATATAACGTATAAAAAATTATTTTTTGAAGTGAAACTTCTTTATCGGCGTTGGAAAAAATTTACCGTCACATCTTTCGGTTACGCGTCACATTTTTTCCGTTACGCGCCATCTTTTTCTTGCCGATTCGACCGTGGTAGGGGCTTTATCGTTATTTGGATATTGTTGTTATTAATTATTAATAAGGTGAAACATTAAAAGACGTATGGGCACTATGAAGCTGTTTGTTTAGAGCAGTGTTTTCCAATCTGTGGGTCGCGACCCCCCAGGGGGTCGCAGAGCCTTGTTCGGGGGGTCGCCAGCAAAAGGGAAAAGGCAATTTAAATTATACCTCGTACTTAGGTACCTTCTAAGCGCAGCAGCTTTTTGCAGACTAATTAGACCCTTACAATGAATATGGGTAGCAAAATAGAGAAAAATGTAAACGTAATCTTTTAAATTACTAACTTTTTGTCTGTCTATGGCTCAAGGGGGTCGCCAAAATTTTTCAACCTGTAAAGGGGTCGGGTCGCGTATTGAAAAAGATTGAAAGTCACTGGTTTAGAGCGTTATTTTAACGCTTTAAACAAGACGCATTCGGCCACAGTCACTAACAATAACATTATCCCAGATAGAGCTCAAACATAATCGAAAATTTAAAACAAACGACATTCGGGTCGCTATTTCAATATAATATAAATTTACAATTATTAAAGCCTAGACTTGAAATCAAATAGAAATTCCATGAAAAATGTTTAAGATTGTTGAGAGTATATCATGTAATTTAGTATTAGCGGTGCATTTTTTATATTATTTAAATATATTTAATGAAAAGGTATATAAATAAGACTATATCAATCGTTAGATGTTCTTGTTAGGGCTATTTTGTATTTTTTACTCTTGCAACCCTGAATAATCGCCGGTGAAATTTACTTGTAACATTTAACCGTCGTAATTCGTCTGCTTTATATTTCTCAAAGTAGGTCTAGTACAATATATGACTATTAAAACCCAGCAAGTTAAAAACGTTATCAATTTAAATATTTCACTAAAAAATAATAATTGAAATCTTTATTTTGATTAGACGGCTATCTCGCATAAGATCTCATTTTTGAATTTGAATTATTGGCCGGTGCTTATATCTTACTATTGATTCACTTACCTTGCCGTTATTTTGACATTACTTCTTTGGAGCTTCTGTCAAATTAAGATATTAAGGCAAATGAACGGTCGGTAAGATAAACGAACCGACCATAACGGAATTTACGTTTTACACAAATCTCATTGTTGATATTTACGAATGTTTCACAAAAAAATCTACTCCATTATAAGTATAATATAATAAATTTTAAAAATAAATAAAAATTATAATAAATTATTTAACGAAAATTATTATTAAAGAGTTCATTATGAAGATACATATAATATAAATCGGCAGACAAACACATATAATATATATATAGATAAAACTTTGTAATACACCAATATAAAAAAGAAATTTTAAGACTAAAACTGTATCTACTTACGTACAAAGGGCGGTCTTATCGCTAAGAAGCGATTTCTTCCAAACAACCCCAATATATTTCCACAAGCTAAGCAAGTTACGCTTATGGGACACAACAGACCAGTGCTGCCAGATGACTATGTCAATAAACCCCCAAATTTTTTTCAAAAACCCCAATAATAAGCTTTTTGAGAAAAAAATCCCCAAAACAGTTTTACTTATTTTAAAAGAGAAATAAGAAAGCAAAACCACCGTCGTAGCGAAAACGTCACTAATGACGTCATCATTTTCGGTCACGGGGTGCTCACAATGACCCGTGTCAATAGGTGGGTTAAGTAACCGTTCCACTTGAGTTTACGATTGTGACGCCAGCAAATAAGTGGAACGAGAAAAACTGCGGCTGTGAACATGGTCGTTGTACTCACAACGGAAAGTAGCCCATAAGATGAGAAGAGACGGCATAATAAATAAATAGCATAAATGAACGAACGAATGAATTGAATGATTAAAATGAACTATTGAATTGAAGTATGATCCACTAGTACAGTATAATTCTAAGATAAAGTAATAATACCGTATTATGACAGATACAATAAGAGAATTGTGTTTGTAGATGAATTATTGATACTTAAAATATCTCCAAAATTTCTCACAACAAAATATTTTCCCCCGAATCTCCCCCCCCCCCCCCCCCCCCGACGTTAAAAAAGCCCCCGAATTTGCAGGGAATCCCCCATCTGGTAACAGTGCAACGGACCACCCTAGGGCCGATCCCAGATAGCCAGACCAAAGAGAATGACGGAAAGTTCATTCACGAAATTTACCATGCCAGGAATCGAACCTGAATCCTCTGCGTTCCAGTGAGCTCTTCCAGCTAAGACTTGTCCCGCTCAACCACAGAGACTGGAATTATCCGTGCAGGAACGGAGAAGCAATACAATTTCCTGCGGCCGGGCGGCCTCTCGTAAGAGGCGACAAAACAACCCACAGCCAGGTGGTAGAGTATCTGCCCGACTGGATGGCTACCACCCCTGGTCTAAAGTATGTCGCCATAACAATCTTTGTTTGTCGTTGTGTTCCGCCATTAGCGACCAGGGTCCAGTCTCCCTTAAGAGAGCAGCAGCGCATTTGTAACACCTTTGGTGTTGCAAATCTCCATAGGCGATGGTAGCCGCTTTCCATCAAGTGGGCTGTCTGCGTGTCTGCTGAACTCCTGCAATCAAAGAAAATTATATATAGAAATGGACATGAAATTAAAATTTTTATATGAAACATTAAGTAGTGATTCTATTGTTGAGATTTGTGTAATACCAGATTTGTGTATTTATTTCAATCTTCAAAAATGTGGTAATGCTCGTGCGAGATTGCGAAAAGTAGTCCCTTAGTCGAATATTCTACTAAACCTCGATCATTGACAGCAGATGTCAGTTAAAATTATTTAAATGTAACTAATCAAAATCCCGACATCTTAAAACTGCTTACATTCAAAATTCAACTATCGCTTCATATCATAATAAACAGTAATAAAATGGTCTTTGAAAATAAGTCAAATCGGTTCGTGAATGACCTTTATTAAACGACGTCAAGTAAACTCGATTGGAGAACGAACTGAAGTTCAGATTTATAATGAAAATAAATACATAAAATAGCAGTATGTCGTTCTTTTTATTTTATTTATTTATTTTATTTTTGTCACAAGTGTAATATTTCAATAATACAACCAAATATAGGGGAATCTACGTCGTTGTTGGCACCCCCGTGTGCTTAGCATCCTGTCAATTTATTCAATATGTTAAGAAATCGTACAAAAATTGACATATTGATAGATAGATAACTCTTTTTTGTACACCAAACAATACATATAGAAGTAAAAAAAGGTAAAACACAGTACAACGTTTTTTATTTGGTAGCCATACATTAATATCACTATTATCACTACAAAATAAAACATATATTAAGATTTGTTAATGTTTTAAATATAATAATATTGTGTCAATAATGGTGTAGTTCACCCTACTTTGTTCACTTTATATTTATAGTTGTTAAAAATCAGTTATTTTTTGGATTTCAAATCGCTTTCTTGTAGTGTACTCAACGACGTTATATAAGGATTGCCGTTTAACGTCCGAATCTGCCGTTAAATCTTTTTCATATTTTTTTTATAGATATACTTAACGCATTGTCACATCATTGATCCTGCAACAGGGTACTCGTTTAGCGCCTAGCGGAGATATTGCGTTATTTTTACACCGGACTCTTGTGTCGTGTAGATTTCGTATTATTCGTTTAAATGACGCGACGGTGGTTTTCAATGAAAAGTTAGAAATCTACCAAGTGTGTGATCGAGTTAATTGAAGATTAGAAAGCTCGTTAGAACCACGACCAGCACCGGATCAGCTCGCTCGCAAGCTACCCACGCGTTGACGGCAAGTGGACCACTCGACGATAACCCGCTGTGTAAATGATTCACGTATAGATAGATATCTGACTATGTGATACAAATTGTGGATCACGCGAAGGTCGCTCGTTGACCGCACGGTGTTCACTGGTGGACAGCGCGGCGTCCAAACCTGACCAAACAAACTGGTTGAGTTAGAACATACAAAAACAACACCGGCCCACAAAAAATAGAAAAAGTGGTCTGTACTTTTGACCAGACCCATCTATTCTTATGTATTTCGGTGCGATGATTCCACATTTAGGGTCAGTTTCGTCCATACATCCGTCTAAATTTTGTTGTTGCATGGACCAAACGAGCAGGAGGATGTATGGACCAAGCGCTGAACTCGAATATGGGGTCAGTTTGGTCCATACACGCCTCAAAATTTTGAGGCTGTATGTGTTGGAGCTGGACCGGTTCTACTGCCCAGTCCGCCATACACCGTCCGGCGACATATACACATACAATAAACCATTATATAGTTTACCTTTGTCGCATATTCGCACCATTTTAACTGTACCGTGGTCGAGATAAAGCTCATCATATAACAGTCAACTGATTACTATAAGAACCCCAAGCACCAGGAGGAGCCTAGATAGTATGGACTAAACGATCAGGTGTATGGATTAAGCGCTGAATCTGAATATGGACCAAACTGACCCCAGATTCGGAATCAGCGCATCGAAATACATAAGAATAGAAACTGGTCAAAATTCCAGACCCACTTTGACTTTTTTTGTAGGTCAGTGTAATTGTTCAAGATGACTGCCTGGGCGTGTCAATTGAATGTAATGTTGAGTTGGTTAAATAGACTGGTTAAGTTTACCTAAGAGCTGATCTACACTGATATCAAATTCGAAAGCAGCCACTGCTGACTACACACTGGGATCGTGTAAAATGATTTGAAATCAGCACAACGCTACAAAGTCTAATTGACTTCGATAATCCCCAATGAATACCTTGAAGTCTGTCTACTCTCCAAGGCAGTGGCTGTGCAATGCTGGATCACGGATCCATACACAGCTTCGCTGGTTCTAGTAATTAATGGACTGTATAGGTTATATATGAGAGAGTGAGATGTATGCCAAATCCTGCACAAAAACAAATGGGGTAATAAACACCACTATCCTCGGAATCCACCTCCAATGGGGCAGCTAGACAGCTCCTGAACGAACAGGTCCTCGAATGGCACTTCGGTTTTTACGTATGGCACACTCACACAAAAGGGCAAGCACGGCTTGTATATAAAGTTCAATAAATAGGCTCCAAGAATCGGATATGAAACGTTCACGTGCACGGAGGAACGGAATGTCCGAACAGACCTCGCGTGCGTCGGAGACTGGTTCGCCACCACGCAATGGCGTCGAAACCGAAAGCCAGCGGCACTTAAACTACCCACATTAGAAAAATTGTGAGGATCCAACAGTGGCTGGATAATATAAATATCAATAATATATGAATAATAACAGCCCATAAATATCCCACTGCTGGGGAACTGACAGAATACCTGTCACGCTTATCCAAGGCGGCTTGACAGGTTTGATACATCGATTATCTCGATGTGCAGGTTTTCATTAAGATGTTTTCCTTCACCGTTGTTAGCACGTAGTAATTGAATGAATGAATGCATGAAGACACTTTATTGTTCACCAAAAATTAAAACTAAAAATGTTGAACAAAGGGCGGCCTTATCGCTTAAAGCGATCTCTTCCAGGCAACCCCCAATATTATAATTAATTTAATCAGCTTTAATGTTAGGTTGAGACGAGTACGTGTGTGGTTGCATTAATTAATTGTAATGTTCAATCGACTAATGGTTGATTCCTATATCTTGCCAACCGTTCATTTGCCTTGCTATCAGTTAAAAATTGACAAGCTTCATACGAAAAATGCCAAATTGCTTCCAATGGTAAGCCAAAAGAATGAATAATAAGATATAGAAATCTTGAGTGTGCCGGTTGAGTTCACTATATGATAGATCGATAGCCGATTCATATATTTAACTTTTCATTCGCTTGCTTGACCATAATTGCACCTACTTATGCAAAATGGAACCAACCCACATACTGACAGTTTTGAGAAAAAGCCATTTTTATTCATTTTGCATATAAAAAAAGTGTCTATATTTTGGATTATTTTTTTTGTAGAATATTGTATATTATATTTTATCCCATATTAAATAAATAATTTCAAATTGGATTACCATAGGTCATGGATCTTGTTACTTTATTACACTCTTGGTATTTTGTGGGTTAGCTACTTTGCGATAAAAATGTTTTATTCTGTAAATGTTGTCAGATCTTGTTATGATTCTTATTGAGTCGATAGAAGGTGCATTTTGAAAGCCACCTGCATCCTTAATCAAATTTTGGCATGTTTGTGGTTTGGTTCTGTTTTGCATAAGTAGGTCCAATTAAAAATGTTATATTGTCAAATTTTATCCAATTATACGGCAAATGAACGTTCTTAATAAGATATAGGAACTGGCCATGAGACTACAAGTGCGTGGTTGAGTTAATTATTATGAGTCCATTGAAAGGGTTGGTTGAGTTCACTAAATGCACGGTTGAGGCAATCGACTAAATGAACTATTGAATTTGCCAAATACATGAAATCTTTAATAGTTGTTATCATATTTAATTGAAAAGTATTGTCGTAAATAATTATGTGATCAAATAAAACACCCATTCTGTATTTTAGATGTTCAAAATATAATTTTTGATATATAAAGGTGCTTGATAATTTTTGCATATTGATATTTTATTTTTTAACATTAGGTTTTAATGTAGGCTTAAAATTGAATGTAAGATGTCGATCGCGTATGTGTCCGACTTACTTGTGTTTACTGATTAGTATATAAAAAAAGAAAGACTAGTTCAGTAACCAAATATTAAGAAAAAATACCTTTTCATCTATTGAAAGAATTTCATCAAGTACTGACTCACAGACTTTATTTTCATAACTATCTAAACAGAGTCCACTTTCACATTTTTGAAAATACAAATTGACAGAATTTACCAACGATATGTATTTACACGCACGTCGAAAATAATATTACGAATGTTTCACAATGAAAAAAGTATTTTGATTCATACAACGTCTCATATAAAGTACACTCGCTGGCCCACAAAAAAATGATACTGTATATATAATATGTTCTTTTGACCAGACCCCACCTATTCTTATGTATGTCGATGCGCTGAATTCGAATCTGGGCTCAGTTTGGTCCATGCACCCTCAACATTTTGAGGATGTATGGACAGAACTATCCTCAATTTTTTTTCACTACAATAGATTTTTATGTATAGAAATGTATATTATGATATATAAAAACAAAAACAAATTGTAGGTGTAACGGTTATAATTTTATTATTAAGATTGTAGTACAGCAGGGTTGGATTTGGGTAAGCTGAAAACGATAGCATAAAAAATTTAAAAAGATAGTATTTGTAAAATTTTGAATTAAAAATACCTAAACATTAAATAATAGTAAATAAAAGTAATAATTTGACGTACTATTAGACGCCTATGAGCTCTATTACCTACTTCATAGGGAGCAATATGCAAACTTACTGTTCGGACAATCAGAATGTCAGAAGAAAACGTATAATTCACGGGAACTCCCCGTAAATAGTTCATGGATGGCGATTTATAATCTGTATTCTTCGACTGCAGATTAGACAACGTGATTACATCTCAATGAAAGCATGAAATTGTAGTAGGTACGAAATCCAACCCTGTAGTACAGTTACATATTTGTCGTAAGTAAATTTTGTCAATTTATATCTTCACTAGCTTCTACCAGCGACTTCGTCCGCGTGGAATAGTTACTTTGGGCCAACAGGCTAACTTCTTCTTTCTGTCACACATGATTTTTGCGAAACTTTAACAGTTTACGCCGCGGAAGCTCTCAGAAGAAAAAAGGAAACTAATTTTGAAACATCCTTCATTGGTGCTCCGCTCCTATTGGTCTTGGCGTGATGATATATTGCCTATAACTTTCCTCGATAAATGGGCTATCTAACACTGAAAGAATTTTTCACATCAGACCAGTATTAGTTCCTGATTAGCGCGTTCAAGCAAACAAACAAACAAACTCAGCTTTATATATTAGTATAGATAAAGCCGACTCCGTTTAGGTAGCCCCTGAAATACACTGATTATACGCTTTATAATCACAGCGTTAACTTGTACATGAAGACTCAATAAATATTGTTTACAATAAAGCTTATTAAAACTTAATCGAAATAATAGTATAAAAAAATAATATTTAATTTTCAATCCCAGATGTCCAAAAATAATGGCATGAAGATATTTACAAAGCGAAGAAAGTTAGAAAAACGCTTTTGAGCTTTTATTATAAATACTAGTTAAATCCACTATAAACGCGAAGTTAAATTTAAAATAAAAAAGTGTGTACTTATGTACACGCGTTAGAAGTTATACTTCTTTGGCCTAACAAGATAAAAAACGACACTAACAATAGAAAAACTAAAATGTTGACTATAGCTAACTTCAGGGTGTAGGTTATTCGTGTGACGAAGTGCGCGGGCATCGTAAAAATTTAACTCTCATCATTTTGCCCTAACGCGCCTAAAGAAGTATAACTTCAAAAATAATGCTATATGTTTCATAAATACGTGCTGGCCAATGTAAGTTTTTTAAACGTCAAAAATGTAGTGTTTCCAATTTAAAATACTGCCAATAAACAAAACATATTATGGAAGTTGTGTTAGAGAATTCAACTTATCTTCCGACTAAATGGCGTTGTGCTCAATAGATTTATTATGTAGTTTGAAGAGAAAAACGGTGAAAATTTGAACACACGCTGAATTATTTGAATTAGGTATGTCTTAATATAAACAACAATACGACATAACTTATATATAATTATGTATTAAGGGTTTAACTAACACACATCTTGGCAAAAATGTTGAGATCATTTATTTAAATGAGTTATAAATTTTTCTGGTATTTCATACCGTTGCCAAAAAATAATGTGCATTGAGTACAGCGCCATCTAGTTAATACATTTGTCGATAGAATCCCCTTGAAGCAATACTAATGGTTCAAGTTCAAAGAAAAATAATTGTGCCACTATTTTTCTATTGTATGTGTATAAATGTATTTGTACCAACATTGTATGGACGTGGAACGGCATAAAAATGTATGAGAGTTTGACGTTGTATGAATTTTGAGAATTGTAATAGTTGTAAGGTTTTCCAAAATACGTTGTAGTCTTCAATATTCTATGTAAAGCAATTTAGTGAGGTGTGAAAAGTTTTTGAAGAGTGAGCAAATTTATAGTTGTTGAAAATGTTTTTGGAGGTTTTTCAATTTTTGAACATTACGACTATTATACATACATAACATATAATATATAGTGTAAAACATACAGAAGATGCAATGAAACACTCCATTGTTAGACCATAAGGCTTATTTTTAAAAGGTTTGAATATGTGTGAAAATATAACAAACCGCGACAATGCGTCGCGGTTTGTTATTATTGCGTTGTACGAGTAGGCCCTCTTGATGGAACTCTTATGCGATTAAACGAAATCAGCTTCGTATATATTAGGTATATATATATATTTAGTTGGATAGAAGCATCCACACATAACATGGAATAAAGTAATTCCAAATTAATAAAATTTGGCATTATTTTGAACATAGAATACTTTTTATACATATCTGAAGTCTCTCTCTCTTTTCTTTCACCATATCCCAATTAATTGGGGTCGGCACAATATGTCTTTTCCTTCCACACTCTTCTATCTGACATACATCTTCTGTCACACCACAAATCATCATATCATCCTTCACGCAGTCCATCCATCTTTTTTCTATACATATCTGACGTACAGACAAGTATTTGTTTAACTGGACCTTTATTCACAACCATGATAATCCGAATGAATAATAATCTATTAAACTAATAAAACTTACTTAATTTGAGGATATACAATATATGTGTTTGTCTGATGATTATTATTATAAAATACATTAAACAATACAAATACAGACTGTCACTTTTTAAAATTATTTTAATATGTGTCTGAATGCAGCTTCACTTAAAACACTTCTCTGTATGCTATGAGAGATCTTCATTCTACTATGGCACTAGCTGATTACCTACCTCAGTACAGCTGTGTTACACATAGACTAAAGAAAATGAAGAAACTATATTGTAAACTAAGATCTGGCTTAAAGGCCTAGCTGCCAGGCCATAAAACTAAATAAAAAATAACTTCATTCTACGAGGTAGAAAGTATTTTTTAGGTATTCATATTCTGCATCTAAACAACTGTCTAAGGTAATGAAGAAAGAACAAACAAACTAGCTGTTACATTTAAACATTAGAAAGAAATTGAAAAATCTCCGAGAACATTTAGAATATTAAATAATTTTTGATGTCATGTACGCACCGGTACTGAAGTTATGAAAAAGGCCTTAGATGTGTTAACTATTGTTAATTTTGAGACTTGTGTTGCAAAGTTTTATTGCTGTTGAGAAATTTTATGTGAAGGCACTGTATAAAGATGGAAGCTGGTCCCCGTTTTATTTGTTGACTGCAACAGCAATAATCCAGGGATGCCAATTTAAAATGAATTATATTAATTGTTCATTATCCTAATTTAATAATCTTTCAACAAATAACATGGGGGTCTATGCACACCTGCTAATTATAGATTATGTGAAAAATGTGATCAAGCGTAATGTTGTTTAAGTTTCATATATTATTAATTAAAATAGAGCATTAAATAGGCTATGTAAATATTTAACAAATACAAAATAAAATTATTAATTTACTATGAATTTGTTTTATTTAACCTATTTTTAATTAGAAAACAGCTACAAGAATGATCAAGATTTTATTTCAAATAATTCATATCAATTCATATGTTGGTTAGTAAAATCACATAAAACAGAAATACTCAAAATTAGTGTTAGTAGAACTTATAGCCTAGTTTTGTTACAAGCATAGTACTAGCTTTACATTTGCTAGCACAACAATTAAGAATGGGCACATCAAACCTGTCAGCCAACCCGCAAGGCGTTGGCGGCTCTTTGGCGTGCTGTTGGTCCACAGACTGCACGTATAAAATACCTGACAGTATGCTTTAAATAGGCTTATTTTTAACCGACTTCGAAAAAAGGAGGAGGTTCTCAATTCGTCGGGATCTTTTTTTTTTGCTTTTTTTTATGTATGTTCGCCGATTACTCCGTGATTTATGATCCGATTTACGTGATTATTTTTTTGTTCGACGCGAAATAGCTTCCAATTGGTCCCCTAAAAATTTGACATAGTTTGGCCCAGTAGTTTTCATTTTACGATCATTTTTTTGTTCCCGGTTCTTGGGACCTATATTTTTTAAGAAGCGCGGCACCATTCGTACGTCCACCCATACATAGCTAGACACTAAAAAGTACCTAACAAATAAAAAATAAAAACTTCGTTTAAAAAAACCGACTTCAAAAACTAAAATGTATAAAATAACATTTCTAAAGCTATTATTATTAATATATATTATCTAAAACATCTTGAAGTCGGTGCAAAATAAAACATAAAAATTACTATATTTTGAAAATTACTAAGCACCGACTTTAAGATGTTTTAGATAATATTATTAATAATAATAATACTTAACCCGCAGGGGGGCTTTGTGGCGAAGCCTTAGGTGAGTGGCGACACCTCGTACCTGACTCCGGGGGCCAAGACAAGGCCTCCGTGCTTGCCTTAACCAGCCGGCACGGAGTGGAGATCGCTAGAGCTAAGACACAAGCTCCAGGGGTGGAAGTGATAAATGGCCTAATGTCGGAAGTAGCTTCGGTGAACCTGCAGCCCACCGCTCTACACCCCTTAGCCACTCATACCCATGTTGCCCCTGCCTTTTATGGCATTTTTTGGGGCCCATGCAGGGAGTGGCGAGTCACCGTCTGCCCATTTTTCCATGTTCCCCGAACATTGCGACGGGCAGACGCCATAGTCCCCATATTCCCAGACCGCTAGTACCACTAATAGTTCACCCCAATAGCCCGGTACTTTTTGTCTTGATTTCCCACAATAGTCCTACACTGGCCGGGGCTTGTCCTTGGGTGCATTATTATATGATGTAGACAGGGATAATCGCCGGTCAGTATCACGCCACATATTTACATTAAATTTGTCAAGGGGCCTCTTCGTGTTGGCCTCCCCATGGCCCCACGCAAGCCCTCCAAAAGTCCGGGCCATTTTTATGGCCCGTGGTCTTGAAAGACATACATGTATAATACTTATAATACTTAGCTATAATACTTAGCTTTAGAAATAAGTTATTTTATACATTTTAGTTTTTGAAGTCAGTTTTTTTAAACGAAGCTTTTATTTTTTTAACTTCTTTACTGCAGCGTCCGAAGCGGCGAACCAACAGAATGCATCGAACCGCCAGCGCCCTGCGTTATCATATCATCATGATCCTTGAGATCTTTGGTAACATAGAATATATGACAGATACATAAATATGTATCTGTGGTCAACTACAAGAAACTAATGTGTATTTATTAGAGCACAGATTACTCAGAAAAGGAGACTTATTCACATACTAATCTAAGCTTTGAAATATGAGCTTAGCTTAGATGCTTTAAATATGTGGTTGTAGAAACTTGGTTGGAACTTACGAGTGGTTATGCATTCTATTAATTGCACTTGTAACCATTTTTTTTTAAATTCTGGCTTTTCATGCCAGGCAACATTAAGGTGACCAACTGTACTCATTTACTGAGTTTTGTACTCTTTTTTCGCAAACCGTACTCTCTCCAAATCCTGTACTCTGAAAGTACTCAGTTGTATAATTTTGTACGCATTTGTATTTCTCAACATTTTTTAGATTGATTTATTTCAATTTTATTAATTAAATATTTATATACAGCATCAAGTTCAAGGTCAATAGATGTGGAAGTAATTTTTACAAATATATATTTATATTTCAATCGGTTTACAGTACTGGTAGCAAGTTTGAAAGAATTTTGTGAAGAGGCTGGTGTTCAATACAAAAACTGCTTGGTTATTCCAAAGTCAGATGGCTTGCTTTAACTCCAGCATTACAACGCGTTTTGCAGTTATTATAATCCACTACGTTCATATTTTTTAAGCCTTGACAAATTTTGTCCTACAATTTTGAATAAATTCTTTCAAAACGATATGTCAGAAACTATGCTTTATTTTATTCACAGTCAGACGTCATTGTTTCATATAATTACTCTACAAATTGAAGGAGATAAAATTTCAACAGCAGAAGTTTGTATTATATCAAAATTATTTCATACTGTAATGTAAATCAAGATTTAATGATGGATTTTTACCACTAATTCTAAAGAAAAACCGACCGTTTTGGGAGATTCCAATCCCGGAATAAAAAATGAATTTTTAAAAGAAGAAAAAAATATAAAGTTTTTATCGTTTTCTTCTTTTTTCACCCCTATTAAATACTCGCAAAGTGTACTCCTATTGACCAAAAAATAGTTGGTCACCTTAGGCAAAATCCCTAACAAGTCAGGGACATTAGTAAGCAACTCTTTTACAGCTATGTGTTCTCTTCTAAATCACATATTTATTTAAAGTCCGACCTTAAATCTAACTATTCTATACCAATATACACTGTTTTTCAATTTTTCAAGTGAGCCTCCAGGGCCAAATCTCAAACTATAAATAATAGTGAAAAGAAAACATAAAAAAGTTATAGTGAACAAGTTATATAGTCATAATACAGCAAAGAAAATATTAATCAAATTTGAGCAAAACTACATACATCTTTAAAGTTAGTAGTTAATACTGTTACATACGGACGAAGAAATGTGCACCTGGTTTTTTACCCTTCCCGCATTCGGAGTTCTTTTGTTTACTTCGTGTTTAAAATTTACAATTCGACAATAGCCTATTGTTATTGTTTTCGACTTTGTTGGTCGTTCGCAGGAATAATTAACCAGGTGTGTAGATTACGGTTTCTCGGAAACCCCCGTCCACACGGTTGATTTTTCTATTGTATAGTTAGTATAAAACAATGCCCGAACGGTGGGGGTGGGGGAGTCAAGCGAGGATTACGACACAAGCAAAACGTACATTTGATGAGCAATATAGTGCCGGACTCTGCGCGTGTTATTGAATCGTGCATTTTGTACTAGTGGTGTCTAGTTATATTGTACCTAGGTTATATGTATTTGTATAGTTCTTATAAATTCTATAATAATTCCAATGGCATTTTAATTCGAGTCCTATGTAGCTCGTAACAATACTTTAGATAAACTTATCCAAATTTAGTTTACAACTTCAAGAAGAAAATGTAACTAAAGCTAATGCAGATTTGTGTTGATTACTGACAATATAAAATGAAGTTGAAATAATTGTAAACCATTATTAGAATATGAAAGAGTGATTATTATTATAAATCATAGAGTGTGAATACAACTAATGAGACAGATTCCAAGACATTTGAACCCATATACAAAATAATATATTGAAATCATATTTTAAAGAAGTGTTATAGTAGAGACAATATATAAATTGAATCATACAAAGAGAAAGAGAGATGCTTTAAAAACATTTTAATTTATTAACAAATAAAATACGGGAACTGCAATCTATCTATTAATATTCAATCACTTTGATATTTGTAACTTGTTTAAAGCACTGACTAGCAGATTTAATGCTGGGTATTTGATGGCTGCAGACATTAATGTCACTTTCAACACATTCAAAACATTTGATATTAAGTATCCACCAATAGCTCCTAAGTAGCAAGGTATGGGCCACACTTGCCACGGTGTGTTCCAGTCTAAGGGTATAACCACAGCTCCCAGCCACGCACCACAAACGGTGAACAATGCGTTGTTAACTAGCATCTCAATGATAGTATCCTTTCCAAACTGTCTAACTCCAAATAACAATTGCATGGATGTCTCCACTCCGGTGTGTAAAATAAGCGGAAAAACCGTCAAAAGCGTCAGCAAGGCAGACAGCATCAACGTTTCTTCATGGCAATCAAGCACGGGTGCTCCAAAGAGTATTATTCCAACGAAAAAACTAAACATTACACATAGAAGGAAAACAGAGGATTTTAACACATCTCCCGCTTTGTTCTTGCTCGGCTTACTCTTTTTAGATTGCAAATCGTTTACAGATTTAAAATAAAACGATTTCAATAACTCAGCAATGAAAATCAGCACTAAAATATAAAAAGAGGATGCGTTTCCTACTGAGTAAAGTAACCCTTTGTATGATATCACCGTGACTATACTGGGAAGATAAACACATGTTATTAAACTGGATATGGTTATTCTTCGTAATTCTAATTGATTATTTAATGAAAACATGGTTTTATATTGTTATAAAGCAAAAAGTTGTTTTCAGTTTTGATAATACTCTCGATCCGATTTACGTGCGACTCGTGTGAGCAGTGTGACCAGATTTTATTTGACGAATCTACTGCTTGTGGAGGTTAAAAACTACGGAATTCTACCAAAAGAGAACAAGAAAATACTAAAAATCTACTATATACATAAGTTTTTAAATGTATCCTCTCAGTCAGGTTGCCTGGAAGAGATCGCTTTGAGCGATAAGGCCGCCTTTTGTTTTGCCGTTACATGGTTGTAATTTATTAAGTGTTTTCTATTCTATTCTATATTTTTTTGCTGTCGTGTTACAACGTAAAACATGAATATTTTCTTGATTAAACGATAAAATAATAAAAATAACAAAGAAACCACCATCAATTAAAGAAACCGATGGTTTTTTTAATTAAATTTTACAATTTGCTTTAAAAAAAACTTTGGTTTCTTTAATTATTTAGATAAAAATATAATTAAAAATTACATTACATCCCACATATTAACGAGAGTAACTTGCATACCTGAGAAGTGTGTGTGTGTGGTAGTGGTGTAACAGGTGATGATAGTGAAAGCAAGAATTAAGAAAGGTTTTGTTTTTTTTTAAATCTATTTTCATTTAAAATAAAGTTACCAAGATTATACATACAGTTACTTTGCCAAACTGCAGCGCAGTTTGTCGGCAGCGTTCTCGCAGATCGCATTACATTATACCTTATAACTTTCGTTTAGTGAAATCCAAAGTTTGCTAAAGTGGTTTGGGCCATACATTGATGTTAAAAAAAAACGATGTTTCATTTGCATCGCAGGAACAAGCGTCAAAAGTTTATGTAAATGGTGATAAAAAAACATCGTTCATAAACATCGATATATCGTTCATAAACATCGATATTTTTAACATCGATGTTTCACTTTTGAAAACATAGATATCCTAACATCGATGTTTTTTATGAGCGATGTTGCATCCCTAGATATGCCAAAAAAGTACTAGAATAACTGAAAAGCGTGAATTCTACTAAAATCTACCAAATAATTTTTACATACTAAATTCTGTTGCCAGTACCTCAAAATCTACCAAAAAAGTAGAAATCTACTAAATCTGGTCACGCTGCGTGTGAGTGTAGTAGTAGTAGAAATTAGAATTCGCCACAAAGGCAGGCAAAGGAATCTTAGTCCATACAGCCAATTCTGATGTTTATGTCTTCGTATAGTAGCGCAGTTGTACTGTAGGCATACGTACAACCAACGCCATTCAACGGAGTTCTTGTGACAACTCAAAAGGCCACATCTGACTATACAGTTCACATTTCTCACAAAAAATACATAATTTCTACTCAAAAACTATCAATACCCTACAACTGTTGTTCATTTTAGAGTAATTTTACACATTTTTAGAAAATAAAACTGCCCAGCACAACGTCTCCTTTCAGTTCCCGCCAAAAACTACTGAATTTACGTGTGATTGTTGTTTATTTACTCGCCACAAAGGCAGGCAAAGGAATCTTAGTCCATACAGCCAATTCTGATGTGTTTATTAGGTCTTCGTATAGAGCGCAGTTGTATTGCAGGCTACAACCGACGCTATTCAATGGAGTTCTTGTGAAAACTCGAAAGGCCACATCTGACTATACAGCTCACATTTCTCACAAAACACATAATTCCTACTCAAAAACTATTTCAAAATATTTTTTCCAAAACGAAAACTTAACTTAATTAAATTATCATGTCGTAAGAAATAATTAAAAAAACAACTTTTGTAATAGAATCGCGTGTTATTGAGATTCAGATTACAATTTGGGGTTTCTACTAATTCCACAATATTATATGTTAATTTATATTTTCACAATGGGTAACATTTCATTACGATGCAATGTTACCAGATAGAACAAACTATCGTCATTTTCTTGGCTTTATAATTTCTAAAAGCAAAAATTAAGTAGGAAGCTCGTTTTTAATGACTTACTGTATAACTTAATTTTACAAACCAATATTGCAAAGGTAAATCTTTATACAATTAAATCATTTAACGCATTATAGTATTATACGTGAGTTAACGCGACTGCTGCATCTGGGATAGTGCTAGTGATTGTGTTATGTAGATGTAGCGATGAGTTTAATGCGTTATTTGTGATACAACATTTTTATTAATTGTCAATGATATCTCCATTTAAATTTTTCAAATGGAAATATAATATATACAGTAACTGTTAAGGGCGTTATTTTTAACGCCACAGACAAAAAGCATTTGGCCACAGTCACTAGGGACATTAGAAGATTACTATTGAAGACAAAACAGACACACCTTGAAATACGCAAATTGAACTACACTGAGGTTTAGATTCACGTCCAGTTTAGTTAGTTTGGGAAATCATGTCTTGTGTCTCATCTGTTGATACAACTATAGACAGTGGCGGAGCAAGATCTAAATTTCATGTGGAAACATACATTTTTGCGAGGCCCTCTGCTAACGGAAAAAGATGAATTTGAAAAACAATTGAAACTGACTACTGGCACTGACAGCGGTGCTTCCCCGTAATAAATACCGCGAATGTCACTAGCCAAAATAAAAAAATAATTTGATATGACAAGATTATTGTTTTTCCGACGAATAAAATTTTTCGTCATTTTGAACGCGTCAAATAGTTTTACTCGTCCTGTCTCCAAGATGCTAAGCCCCAGGGGAGCGAGGCCGTAGGCAATTGCCTACGTCCCCCACGCCTTACGCCACCTCTGAGGCTCTGACTATGAACGAACTCACGAGTACAGCCGCTGCACTTCGGTTTTTAATTTTCAGCATAAATATTCAGCAATAATACTTTAAAATTATTTTCTTATTTATTCAACACAGACCTGGCAGCCCTAGTTTGACATTTGTGAAACCAAAATTCTATGTGTGTATTGCAAGAACAAGAAGATCATACAAATAGTACAAAAACGTAATCAATATGACGACACCAACTTTATAAATGAAAGGTGCTGTTGTGAAGCCTTTTAGTTGACCAAAAACATTGAAACGTTCGGCTACAGTGCGAGCCAACGTTTTTAAAAAAATCCTCGAATAGTTACGATAAAATAATTTTATTGCTGTGCAAGTGTTTTGTGTCATTGATTACATAAAGATGCCGTGTCCGTTCGTGGGATCATTAAACCAGGCGTTCGTGAGGAATTATGGGGCGACGCTGTTGAAGCAGTACGGAAACTACTGTCCCATAATTTCGCGTGGATTCCGCTCTCTTGGCAATGATGAAACCAAGTGCCCCTTCATTCAGCAAAACGCGATCATTTCGGAGGCGCCCAAAGAGATGACCGAGGACATCATGGAACCTGTACCCCACTACCAATACGAGAATTTCTTCAACGAGCAAATTAATGCAAAGAAGAACGACTATTCCTACCGTGTGTTTAGGAAAGTTTCACGATTGGCCGCCGACGGAGCTTACCCTAAGGCGCTGGAAGGCGCTGAGAATCGCCAGGTAACTGTGTGGTGCGCGAATGACTACTTAGGTACCTCTCGCCATCCATCTGTTCAGGATGCTGCAATCAATGCTATCAAATCCTATGGAACCGGGGCAGGTGGTACTCGTAACATCGCTGGTAACTCCCAAATGACTGAGAAACTTGAATATGAAATTGCTAAATTGCATAAAAAGCCAGCTGCTTTGATTTTCAGTTCATGCTTTGTTGCCAATGATGCAACATTATCAACATTGGCTAAGATACTTCCTGGTTGTATTGTTTTCTCGGATGCTGGCAATCATGCGTCAATGATACAAGGCATTAGGAACAGCAGAGCTCCGAAGGATATATTTAGGCACAATGACCCAAACCATTTGAGGGAGCTGTTGGCTCAATCTCCTCCAGGTGTTCCAAAGCTAGTCGTTTTTGAGACTGTTCACTCAATGAGTGGAGCTATTTGTCCTTTAGAAGAAATGTGCAACATAGCACATGAGTATGGAGCTTTAACGTTTGTGGATGAAGTCCACGCTGTAGGTTTATATGGGAAACATGGGGCAGGTATTGGAGAAGAGAGGGGTATACAGCATCTGATAGATATTGTATCGGGTACACTGGGTAAAGCGTATGGGAATGTTGGAGGATATATTGCAGGGTCTTCCTTGTTAGTTGATACTATAAGATCTTTGGCACCTGGTTTTATTTTTACTACGGCACTACCGCCACCAGTTTTAGCAGGATCTCTGGCAGCTATTAGACTACTTGCTAGTGAGGAAGGGAGGAGTTTGAGGGCCAACCATCAAGCGATGGTGCGGTATTTCAAACTGTCACTATTGGTGGCTGGATTGCCGCAGCTTCCTTCTGTGAGTCACATTGTTCCCGTGCCAATAAAGGGGGCCGACAAGGTTGCCCTTGTTGCCGAGTCCCTAATGAAGCGAGGGCATTATGTGCAAGCAATAAATTACCCTACAGTCGCCCGTGGGGAGGAGCGGCTGCGATTTGCACCAGGGCCGTACCATACGCCCGAAATGATAGACAGCTTGATCACTGCCTTGATTGAATCATTCCATGAAAATAACATATGTTTCAATGAGTTTTTGATAAACGGCACATGTCGTGAATGCAGTATGGAGTATAAAATGGATGTGGCATATGAGGAGCCATACAAATACCCCATGCTGCGTTCGCTTGTCGCTTAAACAAAAACCTATCCATGACATAAATTGGCTTTGGTAAAGGTAACTATCAATAAAAATGTTGACAAATATATTCTATAGTCTATTATTAATGTTATTTCTATTTATGGTTTGTGGTTAGGGAAATTATATTGGTGGCAAAGAATTTCTGTACTGTGTTTTATTTTCTCCTACTATCACTACTACACAGAACTCAATTTTTCTGTTACTCCTGATTGCTACAACAAATGCTGTGTTGTACAACACATCCTAAACTTTATGGGTGATCATCACACGTCATACATTCAAAAAAATAAAAACTTCGACTTCAAAAACTAAAATGTATAAAATAACTTTTTCTAAAGCTATTATTATTAATATATATAATCTAAAACATCTTAAAGTCGGTGCTTAGTAATTTTCAAATAAAAAAACCGACTTCAAAAACGAAAAAACTAAAATGTATAAAATAACTTATTTCTAAAGCTATTATTATTAATATATATTATCTAAAACATCTTAAAGTCCGTGCTTAGTAATTTTCAAAATATGGTAATTTTTATGTTTTACTTTGCACCGACTTCAAGATATTTTAGATAATATATATTAATAATAATAGCTTTAGAAATAAGTTATTATTTTATACATTAGTTTATACATACATATAGTTTTTTAGTTTTTGAAGTCGGTTTTTTTAAACGAAGTTTTTATTTTTTATTTGTTACTTTTTAGTGTCTTACTATGTATGGGTGGACCTACGAATGGTGCCGCGCTTCTTAAAAAATATAGGTCCCAAGAACCGGGAACAAAAAAATGTTCGTAAAATGAAAACTATGTCAAATTTTTAGGGGACCACATGGCAGCTATTCCGCGTCGAACAAAAAAAGAATCACGTAAATCGAATCATAAATCTCAGAGTAATCTGTGTACATATGGAACGGAGTGAAAATTATTGTCATGAAAAATGTTCATAAAATAAAAACTACTGGGCCAAACTATGAAAATTTTTTAGGGGACCAATTGGAAGCTATTACGCGTCGAACAAAAAAAGAATCACGTAAATCGGATCATAAATGACGGAGTAATCGGCGAACATACATAAAAAAAGCAAAAAAAAAAAAACCCGACGAATTGAGAACCTCCTCCTTTTTTCGAAGTCGGTTAAAAAAATACTTTTGATTCGTGTGGATTATTTCGTGCATATAAGAATGTTGCCTTAGAAAATGGGCTTAATTTTTAGGGTTCCACTAACACGAACTATGAACGATAGTTTCTGACAATCTGTGCCAATTAGAAGTATTATTGATGCACGTACATAACGTTTTTTTAGTTTTTAGTTCTAAGCCACTTTCTGATCTGTCGCTGCAGTAGCGGTGTAGAATGCGTATATGCGGCACGGCACATATTCTTTACAAAACACAAAAAAAAGAATAGGTCGTCGGTAAATTTCACTACCGCATCACTGCTACACTTACGAACCCTAGAACGAAGACCTTACTGCTCTGAAGGAATAAATTAAAAACAAATTAATACATAGCCTTGTATACAAGGCTGTATAGTACATTCCATATAACTCGAGAACTAGTTTCCGTATCCGTTCCAACACAATTGACTAAAATTAGGAACAACGGATGTCTTAATTGTATTAATAATTGAACAAGTCAGTCAACTCATTCAATTAAATTGTATTAAAAATCGAACAAATTCAATTCATCCGACATTATCGTATCGGCTCGGTGTAGTATGAACGGTATAAAAAATAATATTAGTTGACCCCCATCACGGCGCCTTTTCAGCAGAACCGTCTCACGGCCGGTTCCTATATCTTACTTACTATTCATCAGCGTCGTAGCTTGCCTAAGACGGGTCCTGTATTAGAAGGTATTGCGGGGTCCAAAGGTTAGTAAAGTGTTTTATAAAAGAAATGAAAAATGCTCGAATCGAATTAAAATAATTATATACTAATATTGATTATAGTTATTACTTATACTTAGTGCTCTTAGGAGATAAGTTAGACAAACAATTCAAATCAAAGATACACTTCTCTCGCCTTTTTTGGCAAATTTATTTAACAAATCAACCATAGTTGAAGACTATTTCAGTTTTTCTAGATCTGCCTGTATAGACAGTAATGACAAGTCTGATAGTCGTTTCCATAGGTCCAGCAGTTATTCCTAAAAATGTTATTTATCTTTTAAAAGATTGTAGATACTGTGGCGGCCAGCGGCACGAGCTCGGTACGGATCTTCGAAATCAAAGAACTGGTTCAGGGAATATTCTTTTTATATTTTCAACCCAGAAGCTGTTACATCTGTTCCGTGCGCGGCCCGATACAATAATGATTTCGATTGTTTTACGAGGCATTCGATATATTGAATTCAAAATTATTATATTTCTTAATATAAACAACGACTAAAAAGGTTTTAGTCGTTACAATACCATTATAGGAATTTTTGCTTATACACTTTCGGGGCCCCCGTATCATTGATATGGCTGATAGCTACCGCCGTATAGCTATGCCCCTGCATTGCTATTTGCCATTCAATTGCCCTATCTTACCCTATCTGCAATTGAAAATCAGCGCTGTGTCAGCTGTTTATGACACAGCATAATTCTGAGTTGTCGACCCCATTGCCGTGAAAGTGTACATTTTTTTTTCAAAATATTTTATGTTTTATAAAATACTTATGTTTTATGTGTGAATCCGGTTAGTCCGTTTTTTTTAATTTGATGTGCATTCATTCTCACCAATAAATATTACTTTCTTTCTTTCTATCGAACTCATGTCGAATTTTAGCCAATAGTAAGGCAAATGAACGGTCGGTAAGATATAGGAATCGGCCATTAACCATATTGAACCGAGGTGCCAAAATCAGCCTGAGGAAATCAAATTTAATGTAATAACATTTGTCATATTTTTTGTCCGGGAATTCCGCGGGAACTTTCCCGGGAGCGGCTTGAAGTTGTACGGGTGTATAAAAATTAGCTTATCCCGAGACAGTTTTCACTTAAACGATAGATTACATGCTTTTTTTTATATAATGAGATATTTTGTGTCCCGGGAATTTCGAGTCAAGCGTGGACGAAGTCGCGGCACATCCTAGTAAAAAATACAATTACGAAAACAAAATAGTCAATTTTTAATATGTTTGCAATTCATCCGTGTAGGAACGGAAAATAATACAATTTCCTTCAGCCGCGCCTGTCGCAGGTGACAAAACTACCCACAGGCAGGTGGTAGGGTATTTGCCCGTCTGGATGGCTACCACCTCTGATCTAGAGTACGCCTCCATATCAAACTTCAGTTGTGTTCTGGCATTAGTGACCAGAGAGCGGCAGCATATTGGTGTACACCTTTGGTATAACAAATGTCCATATGCGATGGTAACCGTTTTCCATCAGGTGGACGGTCTGCCCAGTGATGGATTTACACTAGGGGCACTAGGAGCTACTGCCAGGGCGGCGAAATTTTTGAGAGCGTCAAAACTTGGAGTGTCACCAAAAAAATTCAACTTTCTGCTATAAAAATCTGCAATTTTCAAAAATTGGGAAGTTATTGGTTTCATGCCAAATCTTAAAAATCGAGTAACCATTGGACATTTGTTTTGAAGTCTAGTTACAGTGCATAGATAATAGGGCGGTATTATACGTTGCCCCAGGGCGGCAATTAAGGTAAATCCTGTGTTGTGCGTCTGCCTGTCTGCTGAACTCATGTAATAATCAAAACCATTATGTTTTCAGTATTCGAGTATAGATGATGCTAAATAATTTTAAAAATAGCAAATTATGTAAGTATGTGTAAGTACAGACAGTCGGCTCTTGCCCCCTGGTCTCTGGGCCTGGATGCTCCCCCGGGTCAGGACGGCCCTAGTTTCCAGTCTGCCATTATGTTTATTTCGAATATTAATATACATTAATTGAACTTTAATATACAAGAAGACTAATTTATTGCGAACAAGTATGAAAGTGTGTCAATTGTCGGTCTATAAACTCGGAGTTAAGTCAGTGAAATAACCACATATCTAGACTTTCAGTCTTTCATTGAATCCAGACCGTAGTAACTAACTCCCTGGCGAATATTTGGGCGTACCCACAGATTAATAACTTAAAAACCAGACGAAAAGTTATACAAGCATATTGTGGCGAATGATGGTGGGACCATCTAGTTAGTTTTAGAACTTTTAGAAAAAAAACTAGAACATTCTAGAAGGAAAAGACAAGGACGGATATATTTTAGAAAGGGATAGACGATGAACGAAAGACAGAGATAGGTAGATGTTAGAAAGGGATAGATGTATGAACGAAAGTTCCCGAACAGAAGGTTCGGGAAGGAAGAGACAGAGATAGATGGATTCCAGAAAATTCTTTCGGGTATATAAACAGCGTAAGGCGCGCCTACCGAGCAGTTTAGAGTTGAGTTCAGTTCAAGACGGTGAAGCGACAAGTGCGATACTAAAGAGTTGGAAGAGAAGGTTAATAGTAGACAACGACGAGTTATGTGGTGAATTTAGTGACAAGATTAGTGGACAGTTAAGTGAAGGAGGAGTGTAGCGTAGTTCGAGAGACGAACCAGAAGCGAGCTACATGCGGCAATATCGGAGATGAGCACTGCGGAACCAGGAGGTGGTCTCAGCAATATCGGCGACGTTATTGCAAACTTGTCGTCGGGACTGTGCATCGTCAGTCGTGCGTATAGGGGCAACCCTGCAAAGAGGTATTGCGTGCGGCTGAGTATGTCAATAAAAGCGTTTAGTTAAAAACTGGTGTTTTCTTCCAATCCATAAGAGCGTACCCCCGCTCGCACGTAACAATATTTAACATAGATTTAAGAAAAGAATAAAAAAGATAAAATCCTGACGATAGTAAACGATCAGGAGGGAAATGAAAAAAAAAGATTCCTAATTCTGATGTACTGAATGGTTACTGTAAATGAAAACTCATAAACTTCGAAGTAAATTATATCTACAATCAAAATGTGCTCATCAAAGAAAATACATTCAATTTAGCGAATCGATATATTCAATCCCAATATTTAATAAGTCCATCCCAACCCGCTGTCAACAGTTTGCTAGGCTCGTGCGGGTGCCATAGAGACGTAATGCAAACTCCGTCGTGCGCTTTCCATTTCTTATAGAGCTTTGTCGTTTTCCAATCCCAGATGTAACATTTGCCGTCCGCGTCGCCGGATACCAAGTAGCTGAAACAATGGAAAACCACGTGAATGTTAAATGATAGCCGTAGAAGAATATTTCGCTAGAAAAAACATTCGCATAGTAAATGACTTAATCGCTGGAATTGCAAATAAATGTCCATAGTCGACATTAACAATTTTGCGAGACAGCCCAGAATGTTTCTGTGACTGACAACGAAACCATCCAGCACTTGTTACTAGAGAGAGGGTCAGAACAATTGTTAAAAATAAATATATACATCCGAACATACATAAGTACCTACATCCCGAAATCTTATTTATTTCATTGACATTGTTATCTTTTTTAAATTCAAATTAATAAGTTTTTATACAAAATAAGTTCCACTGGAGAACACTTTTTGAAGGTCATAACAATAGGTTAAAATTTAATTTTACTTCCTAGCCTACCGCTTCACAACGTGTTATTGCTGTTAAGGAGACGAAGCGACAAGAAACTCCCCAGCAACACGTCTAGCTAAAAATTGTTTTTATTTATATTTCTCTTATTCTATTTATATCTCAAGTTTTTTTATACGTTTTATACAGAGGTATGTTACAGAATGACTTTTTAAGAATTAATGGAGTTGTAGCAAACAGTGCATATACAATAAGACAGAGATACAATAATTTAATTTAATTTATACATACAAATTCACAATATCACAAATCACACACACATACATTCGCACGCGCTCTTACATATTTCTTTTTTCTTTTTAAATGAATGTAACTGTAATAAATAATGTCACAATGAGATTGTACCACTTAGGAAGGAAATCCCCGAGATACAGGTCGACCTAGTTTGGGGACCAATGAGTTTCAAAAGTTTCAAAAATTCACGACGAGCCCAGGTGCGACCTCGAGACCGTTACAAACACCTAGATCACAGAGGTTACTATTTTTTTGATTTGGTGTCAGGTAAGGACTCCAGGCCGCACCTGGAGCGGTTTTGCTAGCGGCTGGCAAAAGAGGCTGTGAAGCACAACGAGGTGATGGAGGGTCCCGACACCTCTGACGTCATATATGTAATAGAGAATCATTATATTGATACGTGAAACAAAAACTTTGTACCCCTTTTTTCGAAAATTGCGCGAACGGAAGAGTATGAAATTTCGCACATTTATAGTTTATATAGAGAAGGAGTGCAGAATGTATCTTTTATGCATAATTAATTATTTTTTTAATTATGCATATAAGATACATTAAAATAATAAAAAAATCACATTACATATAGAGATAAAGATAGTTTTTGAGTAGTACCTAATGGGGATTGTTCATAAAAAATTACCCTCTGATTTTATATTTTTATTACGTAAAATACGGTATTTTAAGATACTAATTTGAATATTTTTGTATTTTAAGCGTTAGTTTTTTTATAATTCGATTTTAAAATTATTTCTTCGATGACGTCATAAGGGACAAGTTTACATTGATTTCTTTGCCTAGAAAACAAAAATAATAAAAGTAAGTTTTATCTATATACAATCATAGTAATCTGTGCTACTATTTAAATGTCACTGTCATTACTCATTACGTATCATTTTAGTGTTTTTTGTCGCTAGGCTTATAATTTGTCGTGTTCAACCATTATTATTTTCTATAGTTATCGTTAATTTTTTTAAGTGGACTTTTGGGAAAATCCATGTTACAGAACTTAAATCAAATAATGTACAGCTAGATTTTTTTTTACACCTGAAGCAGGCAAACAGGCAGACAGCCCACCTGATTGGATTTAGTAAGGTCAAATAAAGGTCAAACGCATTTTTTACAAAATACAAGAAGATCGTACGTTTTTTGGAATTTTAAGTAGACAGAAATGATTAGGGACACTATTCCTCGAAATGGTTTTTCAAATAGCTAGATTGAAAAAAAGTGAACAAACCCAATTGTGTTTTTGTGAGAAATATAAACTGTGGCCTTTCGAGTCAAGAACAAGAACGGCGTCAGTTTTAGCTTACGATTTAACTGCGCTACCTATACGAAGAATTAAACATCAGAGTTGGTTGTATGCACTACGACTTCTTTGCCCGCCTTTGTGGCGAATTCTACTACTGCTGCTAAGTAACTATCATACATACTAGACTAGTATAGAACAACCCTCTAGGTGATTCTTTTTTCGCTATTTGACATCGACACAAATTCCCAGTGACGCATAACGAAAAAAATTTGTATGTTCCGCCTAAAAAACCCGATATAAGCTAAATCAAACATTTTTATGTTAATAAGTGATATGGAAAAAAGCCGCGGTAGCTCGATGGTTAACGCTATGCGATCTCAAACTATATGACGCGGGTTCTCAGCCAGTTGGACTTCTTTCTACGATGCGACGTCGATCGAATTTTCATCAATAAACAAATCAATTGTATCATTATTTATATTTGAATTAAATTATTGTACTTAAAGACTACGGGACATCAAAATGCCACAGACTTTTGAAGGGCTTGCGTGGGGCCATGGAGAGGCCCCTTGACAAATTTAATCTAAATGTGGCGTGACACTTCCGGCGATTATCCTTGTCTACACCATATATACTAATGCACCTAAGGACAAGCCCCGGCCAGTGTAGGAATATTGTGGGAAATAAGAACAAAAAGTATGGGGCTATTGGGGTGAACTTCTGGTGGTACTAGGAGTTTGGTAATATGGGGACTATGGCGTTTGCCCGATGCGATGTTCGGGGAACATGTAAAATGGGCAGACGGTGACTATAGTATATAATAAAGGAGAAGTAATGTCGGTCGGTCGCCAAAACAACAACGACACAAATAAACTCCAAGTATCTCCAATTATATAACAGTCACGAGATAATTTTACACATGCTCTGTTCACAAGTATTCGTAATCACTACCACGAGATCTCTTAAAGTAAAAAGAAGCTATAAAAGCCAATTTGTCTTATTATAAAATGCACATCACAATAAAACAAGCCAAAAATGTATTTAACCGAGTTCTAATTTAGAACGCCAATCAATTACTCTCGTCATCGGTTATCTGTTTTGAATTTGTTTTCACGCTCCTTAAGTATAACATTTCAGAGCCTACAAATATTAAAGCTGTAAGGATAATGGCATATATTGCAACACAGACATAGATAAAAAACTAGCAAGAATATGACTTGTCATTGCGCTGCATGCCTATATAAAAATGGGTCTTGTAATGGGTCTATATTATCATAAAGTTGGATTTAATCAAATACACTCATAAAGTTAAGTTTTTTATTATCTTTTTGATATATAAAAATGAATGTCTGTCTATATGTCCTTTATAGAATCGTAAACTATACATCCGATGTTGATGAAATTATGTGTATGTGTGTTTGAGTGGGTCCCGGGATGGTTTACAGCCACAATTGGAACCGGTAGGTGGCGCTGAGATCGAGTTCTAGAATCCTCCTAATCACCTGGACCGATTTTGGTGATTTTGTTTTTGTCATGGAACATAGTCTTTTAGGAATTCATAAAATAGGCGGCACGAAGTTCGCCGGGTCAGCTACTTATACAAAACACAAACAATAACTGTAATCAATTTTTAATCGCTCAATTAATTTCATAAATATCATGTAATGTGACACGAAAATGTTCCATTCTTTCCGAAATTGGCTAGTTGGTTGAAGGCGTAACTTTTTGTATTTCCATTTGTAAAAAATATAAAAATATCTTACACGCAGACAGACATACATACTGGGAAGTACGCAGATACACATACAGCCTGAAGTTATTGTATGATCTTATCTTCGTTTACAATGTACTTTATTTTGATTAGCAACCTTTGGATAAACTATGACCTGAAGTTTATTTGGGATAACTATGTAATTATATATTTATGTAACGACTGTTCTCTTAATTAAAAGATTTATTATTATCTTATCTCAAATAATGTCATTTACACCAACATTTTTTATCAAAGTCAAAGTAATTTATTTTGTGTATACAGGTTTGAATATGATGTCCATAATGATAACAAATAGGTATCGCTGTATCCTGCCACATATGTAGCTTACAAAATAATATAATTTAAAACTAATAATGTCTAGATTAATATACAATTTATAGTAATAATACTGAATAATAATTATGATTCCTCATGTCACAAAATCAGACTCCTGTATCAGTATTTGGGTCACAAAGATACTCATGTATTGTGCAATATGCTTTTTTTTATTAGTAATTGTCTTAATTTAAAGCTTTTGATGTCGAGTTTCTTAATTTTCAGTGGTAATTTATTAAAAAATTTAGCCGCTATACAGAAAAGACTGTTTTGCAACAAAGTGGTTTATACAAACGATATAGACGTGAAACCGTAACAAATACTTTAATTTTATTAGAATCGTAATAACCAATCAAATTATGGCTAACAGACATAATTCGGCGATGATTTTCTAACAGTAGCTGATAACAATCTGATGTAGTTAGCCTGTATATAAGACTCAGTTGTAGTATGAGCAATATTATCCCCGCAAATTGCTAATGCGCTGGAACCTTGTCAAATTAACATTCACGTGACGTCATCCGCAACTCGATATGTACGCGTACTCGCCGGCCAGTGATGCTAACAATACTGAGTGTTCGGCTACGGTTACGTCACCAAAATGGCGGCCAGGCGCAATAGCAACTTGCGGGGATAATATCTAAACGCATCCCTGAAGTTCGTCCACGACCCCGCGCGGCACCTGTTCCACATTTCAGGTTTAATAATCGTTTAACACTTGTCTGTAGCTGCGAAAATTTCTAAAGCTAAACTTCTCGCGTTGTTTGCATATGGCACAGCACATTTTCTTCATAAATGATTTTGTGCTATTTGGTTAAAAAATACCACTATTCTTTAAATATTTAAGATGTCTGTGCCAAAAGAACCTACACAGTCGTCTTCGAACCGTTTCTTTGTACAAACTTGACGACCAGTCAGGTCAAAACGGCTACTTTAAAGAAAACTTATAAAAATTATGTTGTTAGGAACTCCGTAATTTGATTTTTTCAAACTGGTCTTCAAGAATAACAGAGTTGACCATTCTTATGAAAAGTTCTTAAATACTGTTTTGTAATGACATTGCCAGAAGTGCCTCCGAGCCTTCGAGAGGCGATGTCAGTCTACAATCTGAAATTGATTGAAAATACGGTAGATTTCCTGCATGATTGTAAATCAAAACGCAAAGTCATTGTGATTGGGTAATAAATAATGTCATTGTCTCAATTATCTACGTCGCTATATATAGCGACGTAGATAATTGAGTGATTGTTAATTTTGGTAATAAATTCTTCTAGGTATCGTAGAAATAATATTTTACCTATTTTAACATCGTATGGTATAAAATCGGTCACGGAGGATAAATTGTTAGACTGTCATGCCGAAGGTATTATGATAACATACAGAGATTGTAACGTCTATAAATATCGTTTAATTTATAAACTAAACGAAGAACTTTCAAAAATATTGTTTAAAACTGAAACCACAAGCAAAACAAATCCAATATGATTTAGAACTTTTAAACTGCAAAAATATGCTGCAGATGAAATCGAGATGCTGAGCAACTAATTTTAGGAAATATACTTTATTTTATTAAGGGCCTGTTTCACAAAGTCAAAATAAAGTTTCCAATAAGCTTCTTGCAACTTATTTATCGAACAACGACAGCATTTGCGTTTCACAATTGACAAATAGCACTAACTGGCAAATAATGTACCCTGTAAACTATAAGTCAGATCAAGTGGCAAATAGCAACTCTATCTGCCATATAAATTAGTCGACAGTCATAACATCTGATTGACAGCTGTGATTCGAATAGTTACTGTTGAAAGTTTTGTTTATTTATGAATTTATAAATTAGAAATATTTGATACCATTGAAGACGAATTAGATGATTTTATATATCGTTTAATTGGACCATTGGATAATTGACGTTCCTTTCATAGTAATACAAAAAAGAAAATGTATATGCTGTTTTGATCAATAATAAATTAAATGATGGCATATTTCAAGTTGTATTTATATAAACTGTATAAAAATTATATAGAATGTACATTAAAATAATTAAAACATATTTTGCACGTGTATTTACAACACAGAATTGTATTTCCTAATACATGTATTTCGTAAAACGGAACTATAAAATGCGACGTTGCCAAACATACTAACTAGTAAGTGGCAAATGTGCCAAATAAATTTATAGGCGAGATGATGGTGAAACGGGATCAGGACTAATCAGGACTTTTATGTGTCACATAATTAATTTGTGTTACGCGATGTCCATCACAGCAGTCGTGAGAACCATTGAGTATATTAATATCACATAGACAACCATCATAGATAAAAATATTTTTAGTCGATTTATCAGATAGTTCAATTTATAACGAAATTACTATTTCTACCGGCTAGTTAATTTTATAAGCCCACTAAATTATCGTCCAGATAATTTAGCGTGTCAGTAACTAATTATTATAATTGTTTTTATGATCCTGGCAACACTATGAAGTAATTGCTATTTTTAGCAATGATGTAATATTATTGTTTTGTAGGGTAGTTTTCGTAGTATTTTCGTATAAAAAGGCGGTGTGGCGTGTAGACGGTGTTCATTGATTACTGTGCGGTGTGAATAATCACACCAAATGCTGAACAATAAAGGGAAAACCCTGCCCAAATTGTTCATATTTGGTACTTTCTTACCCAAATCTCTGCAAGGCTGTTACATTTGTTAAATAGCTAGGGGAATTTTACTTGTACATTGTGAAACAGATCCTTAGGGATTTAACAGCTATCATTAATAACTAGAAATAAGCTAGATTAAGAGACGCTATTAATAAGCCTCCACAGATAACAATAATATAATAATAAATAAGAATATAGCTCAAATAAAACACGGTGATAATGAACATCTAATGGATTAGATTCTAATCTGTAAACGGAGAAATAGTTTTATAAGTATTATGCTATAATCCAGATAGATGCTAACGAAGAAATCGAAGACACTATACAAAGAAGACTGGACTTAAATACCCTGATCATAGGTGTCTGGTTCCATATTTAATTTGTAACACGTATTTGTATTGAAATACCTTGTAATTGAATTCATAATTGAACAGAAATATGTACGATTGGTTAAACAATGCCGGCATTCATATCAGTACCATTGTAAAACTATGTCAAAATAAGTATAACAAATCTTGACACGTGCCTCTCGGCGCCGATGGATCAACATTACCATCTTTGCCACGTGCTGCGTCTGCCTTACTATTGTCACCTATTGTAGCTTTTTTTTAACCAAGTTATTTATTTCATTGTTCTTTCTTCACGGTCTGCAAGGTCTAGAGGCAATTCACAAATTACATCACACGAATTTCATGCCCTTGTTATCCTCCCCCTTCTTGTCACATCTGGTCACATTCGGGACATTCCTCCCTCTCTTTTTTTTTTAAAAACGGGGGAAATCCGTTTGAGGACCGTAGGCCGCGCGAGAGGGAAAGGTCGCGGCCCGTGTGTGGGATTCGCCTGGTCGGGGTGGCACTAGCACCCTACGTTGAGATGTGGGGAACTATTGCCACGCCGCGGTTAGGGATACCCACTAAAACCCCTGTGCGATCACGAGTGTCCTTTGTCCAGGCTGTGGGCTCGCTCGCGCATTCACCACCAGCCTGGACGGACGGTGGCCGGCCCTTGCAGGCTGGCCTCTCCATTTGGTAGCCGGAGATTTGGGTCTCTCCGGCTTCTCTACCTCACCGCGAGGTGAGAGAGGGCGCGCGTCCCTTCTCTCCGGCCTTTGTGTGCGGGCGGGTCCGGTTTCCCCGCCGGTCGCTCGCACGGCCGTAGCCTACGGCGGCTGGAGGTCGTCATGGACGACCCTCCGACGCCGCCGTCGACTACTCCTCCCTCCCTAGTGTAACATCACATATTTTGCAATTTTATATCAAGAAATTTAATAAATTAAAACAGCAGTTCCGTGATTAGTTCATACAGATAGTTAGAAATATTTTTTAATTAACACATTATTCATCTAACGAAATATGGGTTCGAAGGTCACACCCAAGTCCATGATAAGCGTACAAGATTCCACATGCTTATTGCTTAACGCGCACATACTAAGAAAATTATATATATATACATTACTATTTTATACTTCAAGGGCCTTACTTATAATAATCTCGTTGAGAAAGGATTAGCCATCTCTTAAGTAAATAATTTAATAATAGCCTAGTGATTTTATATTGTTTGTTTTTATAAAACTTTTAGCATTTACTTTAAAAATTAGCGCTTTAGCTACGGTAGCGCCACCAATTTAATGCCTTTTGCCGTTCTCTTATCCTTAAGAGGGGTTTATGGGTAAGATTTTCACTAATCAGTTGCTGAGCAGTTTCTTAAAATTTAACAAACGATTATAAGTAAGGCCATAAAAGTCTGAATATTCATAATCCCAACTTTAGGATTTAGGAGTTGCCCATGGTAATGTTCGTCCAGTGGTTATAAAGTTCTGGTATTTACTTCAACTATCGTCTATTCATCCCTTTAGCCACTTAAGTCATTAGCCAATTTACAGAGTTTCTTTCAGATTTATTACTTGTAGAAACTATGGATTAGTTCGCTGGTATACCGCTGATTCCACTGATAAAGTGAATTTCACATCTATTGACGACTGTATACCAAATCTTATAAAATCAATTCCTAATTCTTCGGGTAATAACAGACCGACAGACAGACGGATTTATTTCTTATTAAAAAAAAAGCCCAAGTCCATCACGAACGCGAGTATGGGCTGACAACATTATCTCAGGAACTGTCAGTATTGCTGTCAGGATTGCTTATCAACAGATATCAATTGAATTCATTTAGTACAATACTCGTAGACAGCGAAATGTAACCGAAAATAATCTATTGTCATTGACAGTCCAATGACGTGACACAATCATCGGCAATCTAGTTGAATAGATTAAAAAACGTTTGATAATGAAAACACACCTAGGTCCGCTTGCATAACGATCGCCTTTAAATAAAATTAGTTAATCATATTAAACTGCCTAAATACGTTTTACAAAAAACGTATTGACAGTTCTTTGAACGTATTTAGCGGCAAATTTTGCTTTGTGCAAGACGCTAATTGTATTTAAGGGTGTCAAATACGTTTTGTGTTTGTTAAATAAATTTAAGCAACCTTATGCAAGTTGCCCTTAGTCCTCGTCAAATTAGAATTTAAAATTGAGGGAAACACGTATTTAATTAATATTGTCGTGCGTGTATTTAAACCATGTAAATACAGTAATATTCTTTAATTAGGTAATAAAGTATTAAGCAAGAAATATAAAGGCCTATTTCTTGAAAGTGATAATGTGTATTTCTCAATTAAATTCTGTAACGTCCTCTATCGTAATTTTTTTTAGATTATTAGAAATGTTAAACGTTGTGGTATCTTAATATAATCATATAATCGTTATAACCACGCTTTTGTGACATACGGCTGTAATTGAATTTATACAATGTACAAAAATCTGAACGAATACAATAATTCAATGATAGGGGCCTGCAAGAAAAAAATTAAATTAAAAAATTTCTGTACGTTTAAAATTTTCATAATAGTGTAGAAAGAAGATGTATTGCACATTATGATAATCGAAGGCTTCATAACAAATGAGCGTACAGACAAAAGTGCAGTTTTACACAAGGGAAAAAATTGTTAATAAAACAAAACTAGTTGATTGTATAAGGCTGAAATTTGGAATAACCTTCTTTTTAGGTAAACTTGCATACTGGACTTTCTAAATTGTAACATACATAGAATGTAAACAACAACAAAAATGGCATTTTTGCGTATACGCCCATTTGTTATGAAGCCCTGGATGTTTCTAGCGACATATATTCTGGAGATGTTGATGCATGAAAGATTTTTTTGTGTATAATTAAGTAGAATTTAGTAATATACAATTATAAATGCGCTTTTATTAGATTGACCTATATTATAATGAATTATTACAACATCAATTTCCCCCACTTCTAGACGTCGGACTATTTTGTTAAATCAGGATGATTTTGGAATTTGATACACTCGACCGGTCTTCGCAATCTGCACCTGTTTTTCTAAGTTTTTTTACCCTCCGTATTCATTTTCACAAGCCTGTCTAAATATAGTTCAAAAAAACATAAGGAAGCCACAAGGACCACAACAAAATAAGTGATCATATGACCAGATAATTACCTGAAACCACAAACACAATGAACTTAGTAAATCACTGTCGTAAAGAAACCATATTACCGATAAAAAATTTATGAAAGTTACAGAGTAATATATTTTATTTTACACCGGCATACCAAGAGTACATACATGTTATCACGCCCGTTTCCCATGAGGGTAGGGAGAGCAATGGATCTCTACTTGCAAAGATCCAAACAAACATCTTTCCTTTCATCTACTTTCATTAATTTGTTCTTGAATACACGTTTATTTCTGGTGCTTTTTACGCGATCTTTCTTAATGTCTGATCATGGTATGTCCGTCTCGGTCTAGGCTACCAGGGCTTCCATTCACTCTGCTATCACATATTTATTATGTGACTCTATTTTCATTCATTCTCGTTACATGCCCAAACCACATTAATGTTCCTTTTATCACTACATCTCCTTACAACCCACAACGGTCCCTTATCACACTGTTCCTTATCATATCTATCTATATACCAGGAGTCTTAACTACACAAGTAAACAAGCAATTGAGCTTCGTCATCACTAGGGCCTTAACCCAACACTTCGAGACGTAGTCTCAACGCAGTTTTGAAAAGTTTATTAGTTTGATTGTATTCTTGGTTAGTTGGATGATTAATAACATCTATCAAGAACAGTCAATCGCTTCTTTCAAATGTGATATTGAAAATCATCCAAGTCTACGCCACATATTCCGTCTCCCGTCTGTCTCATGCAGCTTCTGAACCCGACATGACGCACGTAGCCAGTCCACCGGGCCGGACTTACGCTACGTTTGCTTCATCGGACGTCGATGCTGCTACAGACTTGACCGGCCCACTGCCGCTGAAACTTGCTAAGTTTGAGAGCTTTTTCAATCACCTTCTTTCTCTTACGAATATCCTAATTACTGATGTTATTCATAAAAAACACACACAATATAACTGGCTCCATACCCCGCTGAGCGACTTCAAATTTATAGACCTGTCCCATTTTCAGTGTTTGTTAATGTACTTGTCCAATTTGAAAACCTTCCCCTAAACTTCAAGTTAAAATTTTGTTGCGATTCGTTTTGCCACTTGTCCGTTGCCATTCGTTTTTCCACTTGTCCGTTGAAGTTTCACTTCTACTATGTGTCCCAGCACACATTTAGATTTTTCGCAGGTTTGGGGAGGCAAGTTAGTAGAACAATTGTAACGAAAAGATAAACGTAAGAGTAGATATATAAGAAAGATACAAAAATAAACATATTGTTAAAACATGTAGAGATAGCAAATACATTTTAAGAAACACGCGTTACTCATAAAATAAGCATCATTGTATACCTAGCTCCGAAGAATGTTTTAGAATGTAAGGACTCTACTTTAAAAGAAAGAAAGAGAATAAAAATTATAAAAAAAAACATAAACAAGCAATAAGCCCGGACAAACCAGTTCGTCCGGAGAGAGGAGATAATAAAACAAACTAGCTATAACTCAAGTACAGTTTCTTCAGAACTTTCAGTAGTTACTTGTAGTATAATATAAACTTTTTACATGGTATTAATATCAAGTCAGAATAGTATATATTGTTACATACCGACAAAGAAATGCGCACCTGGTTTATTACCCTTCCCGCATTGGGACTTCTTTTGTTTACTTTGTGTTTACAATTACCAATTAGACGACAGCCTATTGTTATTGTTTTTGTTTATGGCCATTCGCAGGAATAATTAACCGGATTCGCAGATTTTCTTGGAAAAACTCAACAGTTTCCTATAAAACAATGCCCGAACGGAGGGGTGAGGCAGTCTAGCGAGAACCACGATCAAAGCAAGACGAGTACATTCGATAAGCGATATAGTGACGGACTTTGCGCGTGTTATTGAATCGTGCAGTTTGTAATGGCTGTATTCAATTATATTTGTACCTGTTATATACGTGTTTGTATAGTTCTAATAAATTCTATAGTAATTCCAACGGCATTTCAATTCAAGTCCTGTACCTCGTAACAATATATAAAGTCAGAAACGGTTCCGAATTATAATGACTCGTTAAAAGATTACACTAAAGTGAAACGGGTATTAAATATGACGACATGCCTCCAGGAATCTCCCGACAGGCAAACTGCGGGAAATTTCATTTTACTGTAACCTTGTTGTGTTTATTTTGTACATTATATTCCGTCACACCTCGGGATTATCCTTATAAATTAATAAACAATGTTTTAGGTCCATTCAATTTTAATATGACACATGATTAATTACAAGTCGGTCGCTTAAGTTGATGGTGTTTCCTCATTACATGTTTTTGCAGCTAATTTATATTGGTCATAAAGATGGGCAAAACTCCTCATATTTTTCTATCAAAGAAGATCGTAAACGAAACGATTCATTGTCTATACGAAGGTTTTCTTTAAAATACAACTAAAAACTACTCATTGTTACACTGTACATTAAAAAGAGGAGCACCAGGGGGTGCTCATCTTTTTAATACGCTAACAAGGGTCTTACACTTTAACCTGTAAGACGGAACTATCACAAATATGTAGCTAAAACTGTCACTCACGGCTCATTCGGAAGTCCCACAAATTTTTGGTTAAATAAACATAATTGAAACGAACATTGATCTGATGCTTTCTCCATCTCACTACATAGAAATTGTATAAGAATTAAAAGAGACGATATAATTCTCTTGGTTTTGGCGCGGCAATTTTGATGGCTGGCAGCTTGTGGAAAAAATATATTAAATTTGGCCCTTATAGAAGGTTAATTGTCCTAGGCCCCAGGGAGCATATTTTATTAGATTAGTATTTTATAGAGGAACTTGTGTGCATCTTTTTCTTTTTGGATTTCACCTCCCCAACCTCCCCAATAATATGGAATCGACACAATATTTTTTTTTCGTTTTAAACTACTCTACATCGGCACTGATAGACGCGGTAGCGTACCTAATGGCTAGCGTACGCATCCCAAACTCAAAGGGCAAGGGTTCAATTCCTGGCCGGAACGCATGCACCACTTCGGCAGTTTTCTGACCTAATGTGCATATTCTTCCATAAATGGGCTATCTAACACTGAAAGAATTTTCCCAATCAGACCAGTAATTCCTGAGATTAGCGCGTTCAAACTCTGAAGCTTTATATATAAGTATAAGATTAACAATGTCGTATTTCAAGAACAGTTTAAACCCATCGCCATATCTGCGTGTAACGGCCTAAATCTTTAACATTAACGCAGATGAAGCCTCGCCTTTTATATAAACAATAACTTCTAGTTCATTACCTGACAACCACGTATCAAACAAATATCATGATACCAATTTTATTATACATACAATGGTTGAAAACAGAATAATAAATAATGCTATATTATTTATGTATACAGCTTACATTGAGGTTTATTTGCGTCAAACGATTAACATATTCCACATCATAAAAACAAGTCCATGAAGAAAATCCACACATACTTTATTCAAAAATTACAATAGCTATATTATCATTGTAGTTTTTAAATAAATACAGCGGTATTCAGTATACCCCTATTCATAATTAGTCGTACCAGTTTTATAGGCACTTTAGAGATACTTTTCATAATAGCTTTTTATCAACCACCTATTCATTATTCTGATATTATATGGTTCAGATCTGTCTGTAAATTTGGACGAAGTAATCAAAGGCATGTCTGCAGCATGAGTCATGCAATTTCATTCAAATTCAAAAGTTTTTAATTAAAAATAAGTTCCACTGGAGAACACTTTTTGAAGGTCATACATATAAGTTAAAATTGAATTTTACATCCTAGTCTATGTACACCGCTTCGCAACGTGTTATTGCTGTTAAGGAGAAGAAGCGGCAAGAAACTCCCCAGTAACAGGTCTAGCAAAAAATTGTTTTACGAAGAATTAATGGAGTTGTAGCGAGCAGTACATGCTCCGTTACACAAAAACACAGTAAGAGGAAAAAAATATATTTTCGTTATAATAATTACGAGACGTACTAAAGGTTTGTATTGCAACATATCTCCATAAATTCCGTACATGTTTGGCAAAATTAAAACGTTCAGACGATTGTATAAGAGGCTGGAACGAACTGCTATGTAAATAAAATTTTATCATTTAAAAATTCTTCAATAGTGTAATATCCCTTTTAAGTAAGATACTATAAGATATGATAGAAGACCATTGCATTTTGTCATACCCTTTCAGTTCTTCGTTAAAGGGGTTTGGGTAAAAGTGGCTTGTTTTTTTAGGTTTGCGGCCAGCGATTACATTTATACAGTAGATTTATAGAGTAATAAAAACACTTTTTGTTTTAACGTTTTTGTCTAACATACATCCGAGCCGAAATATGTGAAAAAATTGAACCAATTAAAACATACATTATTCTTTATTAGATTTTGGGTTTGGTACAATCTACTGTATAAATGTAATTGCTGGCCGCAAACCTAAGAATTGAAGCCACTTTTACCCAAACCCCAATGTGTCTAATCACCCCGTGAAATCTATTACCGTTTTACGGTATTTTAAGTTCACGCAGCACGATTTTGATCTTAAATATCTCGGCTCCGATGTAACTTAGGACCAAGTTTTTTTAATATTCTTGTATCTCAAGTATAGAACTACTAAATAGCAATAGTTAAAAAAGTGGCCGCTCATAAAAAAAATCAAGCCAACCTCCGAACAAATTTACCCAAACCCGTTTAATCTGTTTGGCTGAACCGTGTAACATCTACCGTGTGTTCATTTATCCGCTTAAGGGATGGTAGTTATCTTATATCGCTTTCGGGGCGTCTGCCTCCAAGCCTGCTTACCTACTTTTTCTTCTCTACTTCGCGCGGTCTTCGGCATCCGTATTTGCGAGACCATTGGTACGCATGTCATATTTCAACCGGGACCCGGCGGAGACACGCACGTGATTCCTTAAAACGTGGCCGGTACCAACGTAGGGGATACTCTTGCAGTTTATCCGCAATGCCACGTTACGGGAATTCCACTTTCAGTTATGTTATGAGTTCAGTTCAGTTATGTTCCGCGAAAAACAATTCCACGCGGACGAAGTAGCGGGCAACAGCTACTGTAAAAATATATTTGATGCAAAAGCCGATCAAATGTTTAATAACACAGACACTGTCACTACACCGACACTTTTGTATCCAAAACATATTCGAGGACATCCACTGAATATCTATTTCCTAAGTATATTACCAATGTACTGACAGCATGAAAATCTGGGTTCAATATAATTTCTTCCTACATATTTATATGTATAGTACTATAAAATTTTTAACTAGCCCTGACTGTACGTTAAAGCTTTAAAAAAAAACAACTGGAATACACTATATACAATAAACAACCAGAACGAATGCAAGGATAATGGTCGATGATGTTATGCTGGAACAAGTGAATGAGTTTGTATATCTCGGATGTGCTTTTAGCAGGGATGGAAGGTACACCGCTGATATAGAAAGAAGAGTGAATTTGGGGAATAGTGTGAATGGAGCGTTAGGTAAACTTCTAGGCGCTAAGAACCTCAGCCAGAAGGCCCAGCTTGCCATACACAACGCGGTGCTGGTACCTACGCTCACGTATGGAAGCGAGAGTTGGGTATGGAATAGAGAGCACGAAAGTAGAGTAAACGCGGTCGAGATGCGAGCACTGCGCAAAATCTGCGGAGTGACGCTCGCGGACCGCGTTCGTAATACCGAAGTAAGAAAGAGAGTTGGTCTGAAAGAGAGTGTCGGGGTGAAGGTAAGGAAAGGAATGCTCCGGTGGTTCGGGCATGTGGAAAGAATGTATGATGAAAGAATGACTAAACAGATATACAATGCAAAAGTGGATGGATGCAGAAGTCGCGGAAGGCCACGACACACCTTCCATGATCAAATTGATCATGTACTAGAAGGTGATGTCAGGAGCCTTAAGAACAGACGAGCGTGCATGACAAGAACTATGAATGTCAAAGAAGCAAGTGAGGTGTGTAAGAATAAGCCTAAATGGCGCTCTGTTGTTCGTGCCTACCCCGCAAGGGACCTGGTGTGAAGTAATGTATGTATGTATGTATGGAATACACTATATAAACTATGGACAATACGATGTATTTTTTTCTAGATTTCTTGTCTGTTTGTTCTCGATTCACGTAAAAAGCACTTGGGCCGATTTCGATGCGGTTTCCAGCAATTTGATTGACAGCAAATTCTTAAGACATAAAAATCTGCACGACTTTTTATCCTGGTATTTTGTCTGAGAATGAGATCAAATAGCCAAATTAGAGAAAAAAATGAAATTCCAATGTAATTTTTTAGCAATAAATTGTGTGATATTTTATCCCGGGAATCCTGTGGGAATTTCAAGACAAGCGTGGACGAAGTCACGGGCATATTCTAGTATAATATAATAACTAATTTATTTGCTCTCAATAAATGAAACATTTTACACAGTCATGGTAAACAATTAGACATATTGATTCAAAAAGAGCCTTGTTTCTGTTAGGTCAAAAACCTATTTGACTGATCAATTTGAAGTAATTGTAATTCTTTTATGATCGTCTTCTTTAGTTTACTTATTTATTGGCATACGTTTCTAGAGAGCAGCCCATTGTTTTATTGTACTCACTTATGGCCGCTTGTGGTCGACCCATTAGCCAGGTGTTTCGGATTATGTCGACTACGATACACATTGCATTTGTGCAGTATAAAACGATCGCCTGATTGAGGGAAGGAGCAGCCGAGCGAGAACCACAATCAAGGCGAGACATGTGTACATTCGGTAATCTATTAGTGACGGACTTTGCTCATTTTATTGAATTACGACCTTCTGCATTACGTTTGGATTTGTTGCGTTCGGTTATATTTGTACCTGTGTTATACGTGTTTGTATAATTCTAATAAACTCTATAATAATTCTCACGGCATTTTGATTCGAGTCCCGCTAAACTCGTAACATTTCTTCAATTTTTTTCACCAGAAAAATCCTTAGTCATAAATGCTAGGGTCCCGCTGCTGGGTTCAAGCTTCCCCATTATTAGGGGAACCGACGGTGTATAAAATTAATTTAAAAGACGATATGGATTTAGCTTGTCTGATGTTGAGTGGCAGTGAGTTCTATAAGCCTATACCGTGAAAGACTTATCAACGAAGGAAGAAGTGTGCACAGGTGTCATTAAGGAGAGATTATTACTAGAGCGCAAATAACGGGAATGAGAAAGATGTAGGAAATCAAAACGTTCCTACTTTGTTTAATATTATGCAGAATCGCATAATGAAAGTGGCCTGCCCACTTCTAGATATACTAGGAGACGTAAGACAGCATAAAGTTCCACTTCATTTTGATACTTGTCATAGTCGTAACGCGAAAGTGGCCGCTTCAGGCTCTAATTCTAATTAAACTTGGTTCATAAGTACCTAACTTAGACATTGAATTCTGAACAGAGGATAAAGACACGATAAAGCATAGATACAAAACTGTTACAGTTATATAGCATAGTTGTTATTGTCATGTCTCTGTTTAAATTTAATCATTAATTTTGTTATAGAAAGAAAAACTATGTATATATATATATATATATATATGTCGGAGGGAAGCTATAATTGGATGGATTGTTGTTTGGATGTATAACGCATAATATCATTTGTTTACATTTTAATTACTTCTAAAATTCTTAATTTAATTTAATTTGATTTGTTAAATGTTTCTATAACTTAAAGATCGTTCTAACCTAATAAAAGTTATGAATATTGTAATTTAATAAACGACCAATCAGAGCAGAGCATATGGCTCCGAGCGGGGTCAGATGCCCTCAATACTTTAGTAGTATCTACTTCGGTAGACGGAGGAGTTTTTGTGGCACATTTGGTTGATGGCAACAGGTCGAGTTGGACCTTTGAGAATTTTAAAGAAAGTATTGAAGTTGGAAGTATGAGCGGTGCCCTGAACCCGCTGCTCGGTCAAAACTATATTAAAATGTGTTTTAAATCTAAATTAAAAGTGTATAAACCGTGGCCATTGTGTTTTATGCTCGCATTTTATCCTGATGACGCCCATTAAACATGCAATCTATAAAGAACATATCACGAGAACGAGGCCTTCTCCGACACACACACACGCACACACGCGCACACGCGCACACGCGCACACGCGCACACGCGCACACGCGCACACGCACACACGCACACACGCACACGCACACACACACACACACACACACACGCACACACACACACACACACACACACACACACACACACACACACACACACACACACATATATATATATATATATATACACATATACAAACGATACAATCGGCCATTTCCTTAATTGAATAATAATGTTACATTTTTATTTATTCGGTGATTAGCGCCTATTTTGTATAGAGTAAGTAGTTCTTTATAATTCAACATAATTGTATGTAATAATATTTGTCTCTAATATGTGGTAATTGTGTACAGATTATAATTCAAAATCTCTTAATTGTACATAGACGGTATTCACTACATTTTATTTTCATGTTGGCAGTCGCGATCGATTTATACTACGTTCGGTTTGGTTTATTACAATAAAATACTATCTAAAATTTCCAAACAATAATGTATTTTAATTCTTTTCATTCATAATCCTTTAATTAAAATAGTTCATCAATGACTTCAATTCGCTATCGGTTGTGCCAATTTGCTAAGTTTCTTATACTGTAGAATGGTTGGAGGGATGGCGAGGTGTTCTAAAATGCTTGTCGAGGTGTTCTAAAATGCTTGTCGAGTGCAAAAATTCAGTATACAAAATATGTTAAAATCGTGAGGTTCTCTGATTATAAATGTAGTGACCAGCTGCTGTTCTTTTATTACCATAAACCCTTCTGAGTCGTTGCAAGTATGACAAAAGCTTATTTTACTTTTTTAAATATTATGCCACCTGATTTAATAATTCGCGCTATCTGTCTACCAAATTTATGAGTTCAAAGACCTTATCCTTATATAACAGATATGAATATTTTGACAACGTTTTTCGCGAACTGTTGTATTTAAACCGTCTTGTATTTTTCCACTAACAAATAAACAAATCACGTTTTCGTTACATAACTACGGGTCAAAGAGAATATTTTTTACGATTATTTAGGTAATGGAATTAAATATATAATTATGAATTGTTACCAAAGGAACGCATATATAAACGTTCAATAAAACAGTAGATAGTTCAAAATACATAATTACAATATTGTCATGGTAGAAACAATAGGCGGCCTTATCGCTGAAAGCAATCTCTTCCAGGCAACCTAACTTAAGGAATAATTTAACCTAATCTGGCGATGTAGGTGGTGCAGATCATTAAATATATCATACTTAAACTATATAATTTATAAATTAAACAGTACATCACAATTTAAGTGGAACGCGACCTAAGTTAAATTGCGAATGACGGTGGACACGAAAACTCTTTTTGTGTCCACCGTCATTCGCAATTTAACTTTGACTTCTTAAATAATGAGTTTTTATTTAATGCCTGAAGCAAGCAAACAGGCGGACGGCCCACTTTATGGAAGGTGGTGACCGTCGCGTATGAACGCTTGCAACACCAGGGGCGCTGCCAACGCGTTGCCGGCCTCTAAGAAATTTTATAACGCCCTTCTCAAACGAATCATGTCGTAGTGCAGAGGGAAAACGTCGACGGGAATTTCTGTCCAGATCATTGTTGTACGCGATATAAACGTTCTAGAGACAGACCCGTTGCGTAGTTGAGCGTGGGAGCTCAAGGAAATGAGGGTGAACATCCCGTCGATGGCGAGCAGTGCGCTTGTAAAAATGAGGCTTCTTTTATTGATACATCAATGGTCAGAGGCTTAAAATTCGTTGGTAGAGATATTAATATCGTAACGTGACTTCGTATACAATTTGAAAATGTACACGTGAACAGAACAATAGATCATCCAATATTAAACATACCTATTCAAACATTATTATACTATTATCAATAGAAACCAACTGAACACACACCTGTTTATATTTGAAATATTTAATTATTTGCTACCTGGCGAAGGTTGAGGTTTTGTGTTCCAAATTGGTTGCTAAACACAAGTTTTGCAATTATTTGAATGAATTTTAATGTGATGGCAAATATTTAATGCAATTTTATTTTTAAAGTGGAACTTTGCTAACTTTAGAAAATTAGCACACCACAGTCATACACTCTTGATTCCTTTCACACAATCCACAGCCCGGGTTGTCTGGAAGAGATCGCTCTGAAGCGATAAGGCCGCCCATTGCTCCTAATTTTACCTACTCTTTAATGTGATTACTGTAAATTGTTTATTTTATATGTATCTGGTGAACAATAAAGTGTTTTCTATTCTTCTTTGAATTAGTACGTTATGTCTTTATTTTTATAACTATAATTATTTTCTATCCTTTCATTGCGCTCTGTCTTATTGAATATGCACTGTTTGCTACAACTCCATTAATTCTTCAAAAGTCATTCTGTAACATAATTCTGTACAAAATCTTAAAAAAAAGGACTTAAATATAAATAGAACAACAAATATAAAGAAAAACAATTTTTAGCTAGACGTGTTGCTGGGGAGTTTCTTGCCGCTTCTTCTCCTTAACAGCAATAACACGTTGCGAAGCGGTGTACATAGACTAGGAAGTAAAATAAAATTTTAACTTATATGTATGACCTTTAAAAAGTGTTCTCCAGTGGAACTTATTTTGAATAAAAACTTTTGAATTTGAATTTGTAATCGTTGCGTTTGAAACTCGATGAAACGAAAAAGCGACACTAAAGACAGATCAAAACACAAATCTATAGGAGTAAACCTGCGAGAGAATGAAGATATGAGTTTTCCATTGTGCAGCACAGATTAGAGAGTCAATAAGACCGATGATTAAACATAGGTCCAATTTGGACCGGAATAAAATTGATAATAAGTAATCTTTTTTTGAAGTTTATTGTGAACTAGGATATGCCCGCGACTTTTTCCACGCTTGATTTGAAATTCTGACGGGATTTCCGGACACAAAATAGCGCAGCATTTTAAAAAGAATGTATCGTAAAATCGTCTTAGTGGAAATTGTGAATAAGCTAATTTTTATGCAACCGAACAACATCAAACTGCTCCCGGGAAAATTCTCGCAGGTATCCCGGAATAAAAAGTTTCACACATTTTATAACATAAAATTTGCTATCGATCGGTGAAAAAATTGGATTGGAATTCAAAATACTTTATTTATCATTCCCAAGAGACATCCCGCGAAATTTTGAATTTGCTGTCCAGCGAAAACCGCATCTAAATCCGCCCAGTAGTTTTTACGTGAATCCCGATACAAACAGATGAACAGACAAGAAATCTAAAAAAAAAGTGTGTGTGTACTTATGTACACGCGTTAGAAGTTATACTTATTTGGAGTAACAAGATAAAATAAAATTCAATAATTATATCTTTCGCCTTATTCTACGTTTGTAGAAAAAACGACACTAACGATAGAAAAACTAAAATTTTGACTATAGCTAACTTCAGGGTGTCGGTTTTTCGTGACGGAGTGCGCGCGCATCGTACAAATTTACTCTCATCATTTTTCCGTAACGCGCCAAAAGAAGTATAACTTCAAAAGATACCTCATGTTCTCCATCGTATAGTCTATTCAAACTATTTTTCTTTTAATAGCTTCAATATACAGACACATGTTTAGAATTTTATAATATTATAGATAACCATAATTATGTCTTGATGTCATAACATTAATGTCTGTATATATTAAAACCATAAAGTATTCTTTAGAAAAGCAAACACATAAACAAATCATTCCGCATGGAATATTTTATTCGTTGAACCAAATAAATAACTTTAATATGCGCATATTCGATTTATTGAAATATTCTGTTTTTGTTAAAGTGACGATATTTATAATTGAAATTATATTCCTGATACCATGGAACAAAATTTAAGTCGTAATACGCGCTTCAAGACCATATAGCATATTATTACTAAATCAATCCTAATTTAATAGGCCTCTTCAATTTCACGAAAACAAATTCATAATTTTTTTAGGACAATTGAAGACATGAGTGGATGAAGGTGATAAGTCGCCTAATTCCAATTCTGAGTAAATCGAGATAAAAGTTTTACTTTTATTTGAAACTGAACTGAACTTAACACCTTAGCAACTTTTTATTTTTTAAATATGCCTTATATCTATGGTCTAAGGTCTGCAGTCATTTGGTATCGACTTATAACATTCATCTACGCAAAAAAATCAAAAAACCGAATATGCGACATATCACCTTCATCCACTCGTCTTCAATTTTATTTAAAAATTTCAGGTCAATCATCATAGACTACTTTTATAGTAGTTGCAAACATACTATACATTATGCATTACACGCACACTTCACAAACAAACCAAAACACGCAAAGAGCCTAAAAATTAATAACCCAGACACAGAAAGGAAAAAACAACACACGTGGCACTAGATAGGATAATATATAGGTGTACACATAAGGCACACACTGCACATGCACTTCCTCACAACACCAGCATATAACAGATACACTCTACATTAGTATAAGATTAGTATTAAAATTAGAATAAATTAATATAATAAGTTATTCTGTTGTGTTATGTTATTCCATAATTTTAAATGACAATTGATATGGACACATTTGCATTAGAACAATAGGCGGCCTTATCGCTTATAGCGATCTCTTCCATGCAACCGTGTCTAAGGAGATTTTAAACGAAATTTCAATATAAGATTTTTGGTGTTGTATTATAAAAAATAAAGTAAAATACAAATAAAGTACTTATATATACATATATACTTATATAATTAGATATACGATGATATTATATATAAGTATATATACATTCCAACAATAGATACATTCATTTAATACAACAATTTTTTATTTAACAGACCAATAATGGTCAGTGACCATACGTTTAAATGTAGTGATTGATTTAGCTTTTCTGATTGGAAAGGAGAGGGAAAAGAACTTCCTACGATGGAAGAAGTGTGTGCAGGTATCGTTAAGAAAAGATTTACATTTGAGCGCAAATTGCACGAATGACATTGATAGAAAACTAAAAAGTTCCTATGTTTCCCAATGTTTTCCATAATCTATACTAATATTATAAAGCTGAAGAGTTTGTTTGTTTGTTTAAACGCGCTAATCTCAGGAACCGCTGGTCCGATTTGAAAAATTCTTTCAGTGTTGGATAGTACATTTATCGAGGAAGGCTATAGGCTATATTATATTTCCAAAAAATTAGGGATCCTTACTAAAAGTACAATAATGTAACCGAAGGTGTAAAAAAGTGACCCGAAAAAATCCTTACACGGCGTGCGCTACGAAAACTATTGATATAGAACAAAATAATGTACTGCCACTTTGCAGAACATATAATTGTCTACAAAAAATATCGCGTAGTAAATAATTAAAATGCCGTCGCTTAAAAAACTCTTTATTTTGTACCTTGGTATTAATCCTTATCAAAATAAATTACTCCACATTCAAGACGAATTCAATAACTTTCTAGAAATTTTTGAATTATTCAATTCGGACGTTTCATTCAAAAGATATCGCGATATTTAAAATGTAAGTATTAGTGTTATAGCCAAATAAGTATTAAGTATTGCGCGCGCATGTATGATATGGTGGCCGGTCATGAGGGGCGATACCAGGAGACGGACATAGGATACTTTTTATTCCGTTGGAAACGGTAGGTGGCGCTGGGATCGGGTCCTAGATTTTTATTTTTTCATAGCAGGACAACGTCTGCCGCCTGGGGACGCTAGTCAAAAATAATTAGCAAGTGTCGATTAGTAACTAAATAAAATGTCCTAACTGAGATGCAAAGCAATACGTTTAGAACAAAGTAACAAATCTATAGTATGTTGTTAATGTGGCGAGGTCGAGTTACGCGGGGTGAAAGTTACCGACGCTATAAGTACCGCGCGCTACATACAAGGTGATGTTCGAAGTTGCGCGCTCCCAATTATAGCGGTCAACGTATATTACATGTAAAAAATATTCGGCGCCTTCCATACGCCCCTCATCTATATTTAATGGATAGCGGGAAGTGTTGAGATAGATGTGTGGTATTACGAGAATGAATTTAAAATAAGCTCTTTTAAAAACGTTTTTAAATGCAAGCTTTTGAGATCCTGGATATCATGTAGCAGCAGAGTGCTAGCCAGGATAAGTAAAACGAGCCCAAACGCGACGGGTTTATCTTGTTTAGTACAGGAGTTCCTATGACCACCGACTTCACCATCAGATCAGCTCCATGGTACGATATTATTGCATTGTCAAGCGATATACATACGCGTGCAGAATTTCAGCTCAATCGGAAACCGGGAAGTTGGTCAAATTTAACTTGCAAGATTCCTATGGCTTCTATTTGGTATTTGGCCACTTTCTTAACTATCCGGTATTCGTCAGCATACTGTGTAGTATTCTAGCGAATGCCGAATACCAGATCATATATATGTATACATTTCAATCGCAAATTCTTGAGTAGTCTTAATTAGAAATGCCAAGAATAATTGGCTCGGCCGAATACTACACAGTATACGGAATAGTTAACAAAGTGGTCGAATATCGATTAATTAACAAAGTGGTCGAATACCGAATAGTTAAGAAAATGGTCGAATACCGAATAGTTAACAGAGGCCGATAACCGAATAGTTAAGAAAGTAGCCGTATACCGAGTGAAGTCCAATATTCGAGGCATCTCTAATTAAAATTACATTATAACGGTATTAAGCACGGTATTTGGTTTCTTCGCGATAAGGCCTACTGAAAAGTGGCCGAAACGTCGAAATAAAAATCGAATAATATTACGCGTTTAAAACCGTTACAACATAGTTTTAATAATGTGTTCTAGTCGCCAAAACTTAAGAAAATACTATGAGAACGAACAAATCCAGAAATTATTACATAAGTGGAGTTTTGACATTTACGAAACATTTTGTAAATTGCAAAATTTGTATAGGCATATAATGAGGAAGGATTAAAATCATGTATTAGTATTGTTACGCGCCGACAAAAGTAAATGCACACCTTCAGTTTATTACCTTTCAGCATTTGGACTTCTTTTATTTACTTTGTGTTGACGGCCTCTGTGGTTGAGCGGGCTAAGCCTTTGCCGGCGTACCTCACTGCAACGCAGAGGCTCCGGGTTCGATTCCCGGTATAGTAAATTTCGGAAACGTATTTTCTCCGTTATTTACCCTGGTCTGGGTGTCTGGGATCGGCCCCAGAGTGGTCCGTTGTGTTGTATTACCCATAACACAAGCGTAACTTGCTTAATTTGGGGATATACAATGCGTGTGTTTGTCTGACGATTATTAATATTATGTTTAAAATTGTATTTAGAAAAACATCCTATTGCGTGTTGTAATCGTTTATGAAGGTGTGATTCTTGGAAACTATTGTTATGCATTGTGTCGAGAGAGTCGAGACATATAGTATAGTTTAGTATAAAACAATGCCCGAACGGAGGGGTGAAGCAGTCAAGCGACGATTACGATACGAGCAAGACGTGTGTACATTCGATGAGCTATATAGTGACGGACTTTGCGCGTGTTATTGAATCGTGTAATTTTGTACTGGTTGTGTCCAGTTACATTTGTACTTGTGTTATACGTGTTTGTATAGTTCTAATTAATTCCAACGTCATTTTTAATTCGAGTCCTGTAACTCGTATCAGTATAATTCTTATACCGTCTTAACAAGTGGTAATTCGCTATACTGTTCACTTCAGGTCCTCAGGATGCCTCCTTAGTAAATGTAAAATATAATGTAGAATTAAAGAAGTTTCCAGAATTAAGTTTTTTACTTTTAGTGGTAGCTTTTTCTCTCTGGACAAAAGAACAAATTATGAATATCCAGAGCATCTTATATGAAAATCGCCACGTTATCCTTTCTGACTACGTGACAATCATCACGTATACTGACCCAATTTTGGCAGTGTTTTCATAAAATTATTTATCCAAACCCACATGGAATTAAGAACGTTGATCGATTTACGATATAGACTTGTTTATTCAAATAATATTGAAGCTCATAATATATTATTCGGACGTCCATAAAGTCTTGAATATTTTAATACAAAATAGAGTTGAATAAATATTTTAATTATAAAAGTATATTTAGTGTCTTTTAACTGTAACGGAAGCACAAAGATAGCTTCTAAGAGTTTGTTTGTGAAATATTATTAATTAACATAATAATAATTAATTATCCTACAATAGTAATGATCACTAACTATTATTTGTCCATTAAATAAAATGTATTTTTTTTTATTTGGCCACCCAAACCCTTACTTAGCGTGCGGAGCACGATTAGCTCAAGGGTAACCATTTGACGCCTATTGGTGGCAGTTGCTTCTTCTTTGGAAATGAAACTCGATATAAAATTGGACTGATGATTATTATTAAACTATAACTTAGAATCGAATTATACATAAAAAGTACGTACTTACAAATTGTGCGAGAGAGTCGAGAGAGAGTGGTAAGTCGTCAATGAGAATTGTGATAATTTGTAAAGAATTAATATTTTTTGCCTCCAAGGCCGCTCCTATATCCCGCAACCCGTCCGACGCCTAGCTGCTAATTGCGCGAGCTATGGACGTTGGCAGTATGCAGGGCGCGGACAGTGGTGCTCCGGCGGGCTGGTCAGGGGGGTGCTCTCTGTCCGCAACAACGCCGTTATTCTGTGAGAGCGTGGTATTACACCGGTCGCGCCGGCCCTAAGAGCATAGCGGCCCTAGTTAATGTTTCTAGCATGTTTGTTACCACGTTCAAATTCTGTTACTCTTACACGCAATAACTAGTGAACGGATTTTAACAAAACTTTACATTAATATAGCTTATATGTCAGAATAACACAATCTACCATTTATAAAGATATTGTATAAATTAGAATAGAATAGAAAACGCTTTATTGTTCACCACACACACATCACAGCAACAATTAACAGCAGTCACTATTTAACCAACCAACTAAGTAACGATAAGTGACATATATAAACACGGCAGTTATAAGTCAGGTCATGGTGTCCGGCGGCACGCAGGGTGGGGCATGGGACGAGGTGAATTCTAACAAGTTTTATTGCCGGATGTAACAGACGCGTAAGGACGGAGGTCATAGACTGACGCACGCATGTTGTGACTTTTCAGGACAAACACAGATGCAGTCGCAGGCGATCTTCAATCTTATACTTTTAATATATAGGGCTGAAGAGTTTGTATGTTTGTTTGATTGAACGCGCTAATCTGAGGAAATATTGGTCTGATTTGAAAAATTCTTTCAGTGTTAGATAGCCCATTTAACGAGGAAGGCTGTAGGTAGGCTATATGTAATCAGGCTAAGACCAATAGGAGCGGAGCACCAATGAAGAATGTTTTAAAATGGGGTTTAGAAAACAAATTCCACGCAGACGACGTCGCGGGCACAGCTAGTAAATTATATAAAAATACTTTTTTTGCATGTTTGTATGTTAGTTTATTCCCTCTTCATCGCATAGACATAAACTACTCTCGTTAAATTTTGGACCAATTTCAATCACCAGATAAAACTTATTCATAAGAATAAAATACATAATGGGAAAATTAAAAATGACAATTGCATGAATCAAACAGTTGAACTGTTCCATTTTTTGATTTAGCGCCGAGTTTTCAATCATCAGATAAAAATTATCAATCGTATTCAGACACAATACGCCTATTCCGGTTCTGGCTCCAACACCTTTGGCATTTTGGTAAGTTGCCATCGACGACAACATACGCAAACGTCACATAAACAGTGACAGATAAAACGTCACTTTTACGAACTTAAGTCGTATCATTACTTCATTATATACGTTCAAAATATACCAGCGTAAAGATTTATTGTGAAAACGAATTATACGAAAACCCCTTCATTTTTGGATATCCTCCGTTCCTGTGTCTACAAGTCGAATACATTATAACCTGACTAAATTCAAAAGTGAAACAATACAATTGTTTTATTCATGCAACTGGCATTTTTAACTTCCGCCTGTTATGTTTTTTCTATAGAATAACTTTTATATGATTATTCAAATGTCAATCCTAAGGGGGGCCGCTTGTATAACGAACGCCTTTAAATAAAATTAGTTAATCATATTAAATTGCCTAAATACGTTTTACACTAAACGTATTGTCAGTTCTTTAAATATATTTAGCGGGAAATTTTACGTTGTGCAAGACGCAAATTGTATTTAAGGGTGTTAAATACGTTTTGTGTTTTTTAATTAAAATTAAGCAACCTTATGCAAGCGGACCTTAGTGTAATGAATATTGGATACCATTTATCTCGAATAATGAATAAGTTCCAACGAGATTTATTAATCCAATTTAAGCGTCCGAAACTCAACTCTAACTACGCTCAATCAAATTTATTAATAGGCAAAATAGATAATATCATATATTAATAAATTAAAGCCGTAACACAGACATGCGACCTTACGTATGATCACGTGATCAAATGTTACGCCACGGTCACACCTAACAACGTAACTGCAACTCATTTTTTTATTTTATTGTACGATTATGGTCAAGAAGACATAATTGAAGACATGAGTGGATGCAGGTGATAAGTCGAATAATTCCAATTCTGAGTAAATCGAGATAAAAGTTTTACTTTTATTTGAAACTGAACTGAACTTAACACCTTTAGGAACTTTTTATTTTTTAAATATGCCTTATATCTATGGTCTAAGGTCTGTAGTCATTTGGTATCGACTTATAACATTCATCTACGCAAAAAAAGCAAAAAACCGAATATGCGACATATCACCTTCATCCACTCACGTCTTCAATTATATAGTGTTATAGATCATCTTTAGCAACTCATTCTAATGTCATCGCAGAAAAAATAATGCTTGATTTATCCGGTCTCACCAATAATAAATGATAGCTCCAGCTGAATTCGAAACCCATGTTCGCGCAACCGAAACCGCAGAAATAATTCTAGTAATGACAAATCCAATATCTCAATTAGGTAACGCATGTCATTCGTATATTAATAAAGAAGTATTAAAGCTGTAATACAGGCGGCGACCTTACATGAGATCATGTGATCAAATGTTACGCCACGGTCACGCATAACAACGTAACTGCGATACAAATTAAACAAAACCGGAAAAATTGTACGTACCTAATTGATTGAACAATAAGGTCAGTCAAGACGGCATAATTATATTATTTTATAGACAAAGTCATTGTTAACGACTTTGTCTATACATGAGTGCGTAAAGCGTCTGTCGTAACAGTAAAAAAAAAAAAAAATTGTCTGGTTTAGTAGTAGGTATAATCGTTATACCCCATTTTTAACATTACTGTTTGCCGAAGACTACTTACTATTATATTTTTATTGTATTGTTTACTATTATCGTACTATTATACTTACGTAAAGTATACCTATACAATAAATAATTAAAATAATAAATTTATTGCAACTATTTATGTAATCTTTTTTGTCAACCCTACTGTCAATCGGCGCGTGACGTCATGAGGCTATCGGCAAACCTTCTGCGCACGGGTAGTACATACCTACTTGTAGCGCCCACTAGAAATGTAAGATCCAGGTGCTTTTACAGAGTTAGATACATATAATAATAATAATAACCTTCCCCCTGCGGGGCTCGAGTCTTCCACAATAGGGGAACGGACAATATGCCTCGGAAGAGCGTGGCATTATATTGTCATAATGCCACGAGCGTGGCATTATATTGTCATAATGCCACGCTCTTCCGAGGCAACTTGGCAAGTTTGAGTTTCAAAACTTAAACAATATTTATAATGAAGATCATCAACAGTCCGAATCAGCTCATTCCGAATCCCCACGGTGCGCATGAGAAACGTTCTAGAGAACCGTTGCGTACAAGAGCGAACCGGCTCAAGGAAGTGGGGATGAACGCCCAAATGTTGGCGAGCGGTGCGGTGGTAAAAAAGAAGACGAAGGCACCATTCTGAACAGTTCCTCGGAACACTCCCCATAGTGTACGCAGAGAGACGCGAAGTCTCTGAAGGCCAAGCGTTTCTAAACCCACGAGTATGGGATCGTCAAAAATGCGAACGACGTTGAATACTGTTCAGGTGATTTAGCCGGTAGGCGGGTGCCCCGGCCTACAAGTGTGAGCAGTACTCCAATGTGTCCATTTGATGACAGATAGGATCAGGATCATGACGCACTGCGTCCTACTCATCATGGCATACGGTGCCGAGACATGGTCACTGACAGCGGGACTGGTCCACAAATTCAAAGTCGCTCAACGGGCTATGGAGCCAGCTATGTTAGGTGTTTCTCTTATAGATAAAATCAGAAATGAGGACATCCGTAAGAGAACGAAGGTAACCGACATAGCTCGCAAAATTAGCACGTTGAAGTGCCAGTGGGCCGGTCACGTCTGTCGCAGGACTGACGGCCTATAGAGTAAACGAGTCCTGGAGTGGAGACCATGTCTCGGCAGACGTAGCTGACTGACGACCTGCGCAAGATCGCCGGCAGGGGCTGGATGAGGAAAACGGGAGACCGAGATATGTGGCGCTTACTTGGGGAGGCCTACGTCCAGCAGTGGACTGAGATTGGCTAAAGAAGAAGAAGGATCAGGAGGATACTGTTACACGCCGACAAAAGCAAATGCACACCTGTAGTTTATTACCTTTCGGCTTTTGTACTTGTTTTGTTTACTTTGTGTTTAAAATTGTAATAAGAAAAACATCTTATTGTAATCGTTTATGATAGTCATCAACCAGGTGTGATTTTTAGAAACTATTGTTATGCGGTCGAGTTTTGTGTCAAGGCATATTGTATAGTTTAGTATAAAACAATGCCCGAACGGAGGGTTGAGGCAGTCAAGCGACGATTACGATACGAGCAAGACGTGTGTACATCGTTAAGCTATATAGTGACGGACTTTGCGCGTGTGATTGAATCGTGCAGTTTGTACTGGTTGTGTCCAGTTACATTTGTACTGGTTGTGTCCAGTTACATTTGTACTGGTTGTGTCCAGTTACATTTGTACCTGTCTTATACGTGTTTGTATAGTTCTAATAAATTCTATAGTGATTCGAACGGCATTTTAATTCGAGTCCTGTAACTCCTAACAATACTATACTGGGCTGAAGTGAACGCAAATGAAGCGAAGTGGAAAACTTTTGTATATCATTATGTAGTTTTCCTAATAATAGCATTAGGCAAGTACTTCATGTGAACCGTGATCTTTAAATAGCATGATAAACGGACGGCATTGGCACGATGAATGAATTGTAACATTAGTAACCACTTCAAACTGGTTCATTGGATGATAAAATTATGAGTGACACAGAGTAATGATAAAATTCAAATAATTTTTAACAATAAAGTAGTTAATAAAACTACGTTTTAAGCGCGGTAATTTATTTGATTTTGGTTATTCCGATGTTTCGGCCGCTTTTCATTATGTCTTTTATTATTATGTATACAAGTCGTGAAAACTTAAGAAAATATTAAATAATTTAATATTGTTACAATTTTGGCCACCTGCAAACAAAACACATTTATCACCCACCGGCTTCGTTTGAGCTAATGACATTGAAGCGCTTTTATGATCGTCTTCTTTTGTTTACTTTGTGTTTAAAATTTGTAATTAGAAAACATCCCATTGTGTAATTTAATATTTTATGGTAGTCATAAGCCAGGCGTGATTCTTAAAAATTCAGTCTGCGCCGCCGAGAGACATTGTAATTGTGCAGTATAAAGCAATGCCCCAATACAGAGAGGGGCAGTCAAGCGATAATCGCAAGGGAGGCAAGACGTGTGTATATTCGATAACCTATATAGTGACGGACTTTGCGCGTGTTATTGAATCATGGATTACGTTTGCACTGGTTGTTTTCAGTTATATTTGTACCTGTGTTATACGTGTTTGTATAGTTTTAATAAATTCTATAGTAATTCCAACGGCATTTTAATTCGAGTCCCGTAACTCGTAACAATATATAATAAAGATGTAAAGTTTGTGTGTTTGTAGGGGGTAATCTCTTTTTCTAGTGAACCGATTTTGAAAATTCTATTTGTGTTGGAATGCTTATTTACTGAGGAATGTTATAGGCTATATAACATCACGCTAGGACGAATATGAGCGGAGCGGTAATGAAAATTATGCACGTGTTGAGCTGGACGAGCCTGCTGGTAGGTATTAAATACAGTGGTTGGAAGTGTTGAAACTTTAACTGAGTGAGCCAGGATTTGAACCCGCGCCCTTTGAGTATTGGAACCGTGCGATAGCCATTACTCTGCCAAGACTACATTTGGCTCTTTCGACGAATTGCTCATAATTTTACTTTAAATATACTATCTTAATATATAATTAAAACCTGAACGCTCACTATAGGGTTCTAAGGAAACAATTGATATCGGTTTTCAATTAATTACACCAAATTGGCATTGTTTCAATTGTCTGTTTACTTAAGTAATTGCGCAAAACGGCTCATCAAAATGTAAACGAATGCAAAGTGGAGTGCGTTTAAATGAATTCAAACTGGGGAAATTTCTTTATTACGCTACTAAATACTTTGTTATCTTTCTGCTTCGGAGGACTCATTTGAACCTGCTTAGCAAAGAGGGTGTGGATATCAGTTGATACACTTGCGCTTGTAATATATACAACCTAGACGCCGAAAAAGACAAATTCCACGTGCAGAGTTGTAGAAGGACTATTTATTACCCGTCGGCATTTGAACTAATTGTAATTCTTTTTTGATCGTCTTATTTCGTTCACTTATTTAATGGCATACGTTTCTAGAGAACAGCCTATTGTTCTATTGTATACGTATACCACTGCTTGCGGCTGAATCATTATGCAGGTGTTGCGGATTACGTCGACTACGATACGGGCACATTTGTATCTGTGAGGTACAAAACGACGGCCTGATGGGGAGAGACCGCAGCCGTAGTTCAGCGACAACTACAATCAAGGTTTGACGTGTGTACAATCGAGAATCTAATAGTGACGGACTTTACGCGTTTTATTGAATTAAGACCTTCTGAATTACGTTTCGATTTGTTGTGTTCGGTTATATTTGTACCTCTGACTATAACAGATTATACGCGTTTGTAATAGTTCTAATAAACTCTATAATAATTCCAACGGCATTTTAATTCGAGTCTCGCAACTCGTAACAATATAATATGTTAATGTATATTTATATATTAATGGATATTTATATATTTAAATAAAAATTTACTTTGGCGTAGCTACAGATTTCCATTTAAGGAAATAATCCCAAGGAGCAAGTTACAATACGTCACTGTCAGTCTTAATTTGACGTTTACATTTATATAGTTTTCAATTAGTAATCTATGCTACATCTCAATCATAATACAGCGTGAAACTGTGTAACCTAAATAGAGTTGGGTGTACATTTTGTACTGAACCAGTATAAAGTGCCACTTTAGAGGAGGCGACGAGATTTGACCGCGGCTATGCTCTTTGACGAAATTTGAAAATCAAAATGGTAACGCATGGTCTTTTTACAAGCTTATATTTAACTTGCAATGGATGTACCTATATATTATAAGTTTGGGTGGAAGGAATTTTGCAAGTTAAATTTAACCAACTTTCCGGTTTCCAATTGAGTTGAAATTTTGCACGCATATGTATATCGCCTGACAATGCCATAATATGGACCATACCATGGAGTCGGAAGGTGGCCATAGGAACTCCTGTACTAAACAAAATAGACCCGTCGTGTTTGGGCTCGTTTTACTTGTCTTGGCTAGCACTCTGCTGCTACATAATATGCAGGATCTCAAAAGCTTGTATTTAAAAATCTTTTTTATGTATACATTATTTGAAATATTAGCGGGCCCAGCAGACATTGACCTGTTCTAAAGAAATAAAATTTTGAACCCGATTGGCAGCGCCACCTAAAACCAACCCGGGATCCCCTTGAACACAAAAGATTACACATAAATCGGTCCAACCGTTTAGGAGGAGTTCAGTAACATACGCACGAACAGAACAATTATATATATATATATATATATGTCGCAGAACGGCCTCATTCTCACGACATCTTCTTTAGTTATTGCAGGTTTAGTGGGCGTCATCAGGATAAAATGCGAGCATAAAACACAATAGCCACGGTTTATACACTTTTAATTTAGATTTGATCAACATTATGACATAGTTTAGACCGAGCAGCGGGTTCAGGGCACCCGCTCATACTTTCAACTTCAATACTTTCTTTAAAACTCTCAAAGGTCCAACTTGACCTGTTGCCACCAACCAAATGCGCCACAAAAACTCCTCAGTCTACCCAAGTAGATATTACTCAAAGTATAGAGGGCGCTGACCCCGCTCAAGACATGCTCTGCTCTCATTGGTCGTTTATTAAATTACAATATTCATAACTTTTATTAGGTTAGAACGATCTTTAAGTTATAGAAACATTTAACAAATCTAATTAAATTACATTAAGAATTTTAGAATTAATTAAAATGTAAACAAATGATATTGTGCGTTATACATCCAAATAATAATCCATCCAACTATAACTTCCCTCCGACATATATATATATATATAGAATAAGAGAAATATAAAGAAAAACAATTTTATAGCTAGACGTGTTGCTGGGGAGTTTTGTGTCCCTTCTTCTCCTTAACAGCAATAATACGTTGCGAAGCGGTGTACATAGACTAGGAAGTAAAATTAAATTTTAACCTATATGTATGACCTTCAAAAATTGTTCTCTAGTGGAACTTATTTTGAATGAAAACTTTTGAATTTGAATTTAAGTATGTGTCAAATACGCAATTTCACAAAGATGGCCGCACACAGAACATTTTGGAAATAGTATAATAATGAAACTCACCTCATGTCAGGGGAATAATCAACCGAACAAGCATAACCGGCGACCATGTGTCCCGTGAAGGTCTTCTTCCTGTTCATCTTGAACCTGTTGAGGGCACTGAACACGATCACCTTGTTGTCCATGGACTGGCAGGCCAGCCACTTGCCATTGGGGGACACTGTCACCGCCGGCAGGGAATGCATCGTGGGGTCTGCTATGTATTTCATGTCCACCGGAATATCCCTGAATGGGAAAACGATGAAATTAATCTTGAACCACTTGTTCAGTTTCCAATTACATTTATTTAGTGCCAGTTTTATTTTTATAAGACTATAGTAGAATTATTTTCTCCGTGCAGTTTGGATCATAAATCAAACTCGACCTCAGTCCGGCTAGGGCGGTGAGCATGTTGCGCGGGCGCAACGCCACTATCGATAAAAACTCATTATTATCAAAGAAAGATTATCATTCTTATAAAAATAATTATTATCTTTTTTGCTGATAATTTTAAACTTAGATATAAGTATTTATATTTATTTTTAATATAACTTGTTACATTCTAAACTTTTGTGCTTATAGTTTTTTAATACATAGATACCTAATTAATAATTTATTTTAAATAATTATTATTCTTATTTTAATATATATGTTGTTTACTTTATTTTTTTTCTTTCATTTATATCACTACTAACCCACAAAATGACAAAACTAAATACACTATCGATAACGCTTATCGACAACAATAATGCGTATCACTATGCCCGCCCATAAGGCCCGTGAGTGGAAGAGAGAGCGAAATACTCGCTTCATCGCTCCGATTATTTAAAACCCAAACTGCACGGAGAAAATAATTCTACTATAGATGTCGCCACCGTCGAATTGCTTCACGGTATAGATTTCATTTTTTGAATGGTCATAGTTGTAATGTTAATTTATTAAATTGTCTACTATCTTCCGGGTGTTTCATTTTAGAACCCCTGGCTTTGAAACCTTTAGACCGGTGTTGCCAGCCCTATGTTTTAACAGTAGATTTGATGTTTTCACATTGATGCCCTGTTTTCTGTTTCATTCTTATTCATGCCACGTATTAAACTATGCAAATATTTTTTGATAACTACTATGTAATAAAACGTATTACGGTATTACCTACTAAATCCGAAATAACCTAACTCATTTGAAGCCACAGAAAAGCACATAAAGAAATTTAATAAGAAATTAAAAAAAAATGATTGATTTTAAAAAGAAAATGAGTATGAAAATACTGAAGATGAGGCAATTGAGAATGAAAGTGGAAAATAATTTTACTTTGATTTATGTTTTTTTATTACATATTATTATGTTGTGATTTGTGATGATTAATACAACAATGTATATGAGTCCTAATAACTAAGAAGGCGGTTATTGTTATTAATATTGGATATTGCTTTAATTTTATGACGAAAGTATGAAATCTGCCTTTTTTTTCTACTGTTTTTTTATTGGCGAGCTGCTGTTCTTTTTTGGGGTGGGCAACACTGCTTCCAGGTGTTTTATTTTATAACCCCTGGCTTTGAAACCTTTGGACACAACTTGTGATTTTTTTTAACAACTCTACGGACTTCGAGTTCCGTACGCTTTCTTACAACTTCATTTCTAAGAAGGTTTTTAGAGTTTATACACGCTTCTTGGTACTTGGTGTGTACACGCACACATTTTTTTATTACTTTAATGTATTTTTTATGCACAATTTTAGAAAAAAAAGTGTGCATCTCGGGACGCCCGACAGAAGGAACAATTTATCCTGCCGTATGCGTGAGGGAAGCCGTATATATTAGCGCCGTAACGCGTTACGTTACGAAGCGGTTTACCCTCCCAAAAGAAGTTATCACTTCAACAAGGTAATGAAGTTAAGATAAGTGTGATCTTATCTGTGGTCGGTTAAAACCGGACTATATGTGAAAGTATTAAATAATCGTAGAAATCTCACCATTCCCAAACCCTCAAGCTCTTGTCGTCGGAGGTGGTCACAAATCTTCTGTTCTCGTCCACGAACGTGATTGTGTTGACCGCCCCCAAGTGCCTGTCGTACTCCTGCACTATTTCACCGCTTCTTATGTCCCACTACGACATGTATAAAAATTTATATTATTTATTAACGGGTACAATTTAAATGCTCACCAAAAAATTTTTTTTGTCCCTTAGATTAAGCACCAAATAAAATATATTACTTCATATAAATTTAATCCACTCTATAACGAGGTGCCTAAAAAACAACGTTTTACTTTCCAAAATAAATATACACTCATCAGAATAATTGTACGTTTTGTATTTAAATTCTTTTTGCTTACCAAAATGGATAAATGCCCACCAAATATTGTTTTACTAAAACACTAACATTCAAACCGAAAATTACAGTTCTAAATAGTGTTTAAGTGTAATCAAATTATCCAACCTGAATCCAGAATATATTATTGTTAAACTAAGATCACATTCGTTTCCCTTTACTTATTTACCCTGCAACCAGCACAGCCGCCACCGGCATGTGAGGCACAGGCCGCAGGACGCAATCCCGTCACGCAAGCGTCACACATTGTCACGTGGAATCACCTCTTGAAGCTAGGAATATCCCTATTGGTGAGAAGAGAAAGAGAGTGCGAACAGCTAAATCTAAAAAACCTCTGTTGATTCAATAATTATTTTCTTTTGTTAGTTTTTTAAAAAGTTTATGTGATTGACTGCTTTTAACTATTGTGTTCTTTAAAGTGCCATTGATAAATCTTAAGTACAAATAAATCTTATAAGTACCTATAAATATAATGAAACATAACTTCGTTTTACTTTTGTTTTTTTTCTACTACTGATTCATTTTTTACCTACTTCAATCATTTGTGTTGCAGTAATATTGAGAGTGAAGTATTTATTTGGCTATATTATCATGTTTTAATCAAATTCATAAAACAATAAACAAGCATATTATCATGTTTGGAATACGAAATATTATATTTGGTATTAAAACTAATTGTACGTTGGAACGTTTGCTTTTTTGCCTCAGCAAAAATTACTAAATTGGAAGTGGAGAAACAAAATATTGGTAATATCTGTTTAACGATAATGTAAAATATTTGGTCTGAGATTAGCTTTAAAGGCGTTTATATATTTTTATGGCATAGCATTAAAAGGAAAATAGCTTCATTTCTACAATACTTCTGGAAACACAATTTGGTGAGCATTTATCCATTCTGGTAGGTATTTCGAATTTATTAGTAGTAAAATAGGTGCATTTCTGGTAGGCGTTTAAACACAAGCCTTTATTAACCTCAAATATCGGATAGACATTCATGTTGGCAACACCAACATAAGTTCCCAACCTATCCCAACCACAACCAATCCTTCCCAAGACATGTAAATCCAAACACGTACATACACACTAACGCCAGTATCAATACAAACACGCATTAACCTAGTAGTAAGATAGAAAATATGCGTCACTATAGGAACGATGTAGAACACGATACAATGTATGATTACAAATATTAATTGTATTTATATATATAAAATAAGTTTTCCTGTGAATACGAGGATGTGTTGCATCACACGCAAACCTCACAGGTTTAAGTGGTGCCTTACTACCATTTTGTGATTCAAAGTTATTATTGTAGGTAAATAAAAAAAAATAAGTTATATCATCTGTATCCCTCGCAGTGCCAAATCTCAAAACACGGTCTAGCCACAACAAATTGTTTCACGTGCCCTGTAGAAGAACTAATTATGGCTTAAATGAAGTGCTTGCTCGTCTTACTGCCACTTATAATAACAAATTTAATGATGTAGATATTTTCTACCATTCAAAATTGATTTATAAATCAAAGATATTCGAAAAATTAGGCTGATAGTTTAACTGGCTATTAGGTATCATTAAATATATCCACACATTTGTCTGTATATTTTTATTTATTTATTAGTGAATCATATATACGTGTATTATAAATATATATAATATGAATATCTATGTATTTATTATATATTATTTTAGTTTAACTTATATACTATATATATATATATAACATATACTATATAGGGGATAATTCAGCAGGCACTATTTAACATTATTTTTTATTATATTAAATATACTACATTCATATAGAGCTTAACATAAGCAAACTGTTTATTGCGGTCTTGGTTTTGCACAAATATACTGTAAAGTGTGAAGTATCCTGTAATTGGCAACATTCATATTAAACAGAGTTGATTGTTTTAAGTTATAAGTAAGCTGTTGTATATGTAATAAATAAATAAATAAATAAAAAACCATTAATAATCCTGCTAGTATTTAACAAAAATCCTATATAGATAATCTCGATGTTTATTTCTCTATTTACGCAATTTCTCCCGTATCGTCATATTTGAAACAAATTTTAGTTTTTTTTAAATAAATAATCTCATACATACACATATGATCTTTTTATCTGAAGTACCAGCAACGAACAGATTCTGTTTATCTTCATCTGGATGAAACTTGGCACAGTACGGGACCTTCCTTGAGGTGAACCTCGCTATGCACTCGCCCGTTTCTGTGTCCCATAGTTTAATATATCTATCGTAGGCTGAAACCACAAAAAAAAAACTATAGTTCAATGGTTTTGACATTGGGTTTTTTATCCTTTATTGCAGGTGTAAAGAGAGACTCCCGCCAGAGAGTAAAGAGAGACACCGGGAGGCGCTCCTGTTTACCATTCTCCAGAAACTAAATATGTGCAGAAAAGGACAAAGAATACTATTTTTTTTTTATTGCAAGAGTTCAGCAGACAGGCAGACGGCCCACTTGATGGAAAGCGGCTACCATCGCCTATGGACATTTGCAACACTAAAAGTGCTACAAATGCGCTGCTGCACTCTTAAGGGAGACTGGAACGTGGTCACTAATGCCGGAACACAACTCAAGGTTGTTAGGGCGGTATACTCTAGACCAGGGGTGGTAGCCATCCAGACGGTCAAATACCCTACCATCTGGCTGTGGGTTGTTTTGTCGCCTCTTACGACAGGCCGCCCGGCCGCAGGAAATTGTATTCTTTCTCCGTTCCTGCACGGATAAACGGATAATTCCTGCGTTGAGGTAGCCTGTCGTAAGAGGCGACAAAACAACCCACAGCCAGGTCGTAGGGTATTTGCCAGTCTGGATAGCTACCCACCCCTGGTCTAGAGTATGCCGCCATAACACCTTTGAGGTGTTTTCCCGTATTAGTAACCAGGTTCCAATTTCTCCTTCAAAGCCGACAGCACCTTTGATAATGTCCCTAGGCATAGACGATAGCCTACCAACACAGTTGGGCTGTCTGCCTGTCTACTGCACCTCAGCAATAAAAAAACTGTCTATGGTTTTTATTTTTGGAATTACAAAATATGTAGAGATCACCAAGCTCACGCGTCACATTGACTAAGCTGCATTATATTTAATTTCCTATTTTTCTTAAATAACAGTCGAAAACTCTATAATAAGATTTTTTGGCGTCTCTTATAAGGAAAGCTTATTGTATATTTTTTCTGTGATGTTGGTGTACAATAAAGGTATTGTATTGTACTGTTACGACCGAGAAAGAACAATGCACAGCTGCAGTTTATTACCTTCCCGCATTTTGACTTCTTTTGTTTACTTTGTGTTTAAAAATTGTAATTGGGAAAAAAACATCCTATTGTTATTGTACTCGTTTATGGCCGCAGGTGTGCGGATTACGTTTTGTTGGAATATTCAGTCCACGCGGTCGAGTGTTGTATGATATAGTTAAGTATAAAACACTACCCGAACGAAGGGGTAAGGCAGTCAAGTGACGATTACGATATGAGCAAGACATATATATTCGATAAGCTATATAGTGACAGACTTTGCGCGTGTTATTGAATTGTGCAATTTGTACTGGTGGTGTCCAGTAATATTTGTACGTGTGTTATACGTGTTTGTATAGTTCTAATAAATTCTATAGTAATTCCAACGTTATTTTAATACAAGTCCCGCACTCGTAACAGTACATTGTAGTTTTCAGAAATAGGGAAAATTGTACATAAAATCTATGTGCTATCAACCTGGTATGTAATTGATTAAGGATTACTCTCAAATTACAATTAATAAAAGCTAAATCCGCAATCAATGCGAAAATATTTCAAATAGAAATTAATAAAAAAAAAACTCACCAGCAGACAAGAACTGTTTCCCGGTGTTGTTGAAGTTGACATCTCTGACTGCTTGTCTATGGCCAAAGTAAGTTCGGATACAGCGACGTTCGCCGTACACCTCCCATATCTAAGAGAGAATATAAGTGTTATATAATTTCTAACAACTTCAAGAATGAAAGACATATTTATAGAGTCTAATCTGGATTTTAATTACCTGGACTAAAATGACAGCTGCGATCAACCTATTTTTTTTTATATTCATCAACCTACCACTGTGAGTCGAATCCTACAGTATATATATTAATCCTACAGTATATATAATAAGTAATTATATATATATAATTACTTTAATGTACATATCTACAAAATATATAAATGTTTATAAATTAATTTAAATATTAATATATATAATATACTGTAGGATTCAACTCGCAGCTGCGACTTTAAGCCAAGTAATTAAAAATCACAATACACCAATGCGCTTTCATCTGACGCATGCCTGCAACGCTATAACGCATGCATCAAAACTAAAGCATAACAATATTAGACTTTGAAAAATTAGGGTTCCAGTAGTGCTCTGTAAGAGCATTATTTCAAAAGCTTCTAAATTATAAAACAAGTGTATTAAAATTTATATGAATACTAGCTGTACCCGGCAGACGTTGTCCTGCCTTTGAAAAATACAAATCTAGAACCCGATTCCAGCGTCATCTATCGGGACCAAATGTTAATCTAAACTATTCTCAACTCCACTTGAACAAACAAAAATTTCATCAAAATCAGGCCCAGCGTTTAGGAGTATCGCGGCGCCACATACTGGATCCAAACGTTTATTTAAACCATTCCGGGACAAACTTCAACATATACAACAGCAAAAAGAACACCTAAATTCTGGTACCCGATTGCAGCGCCATCTACCTGGTTCAAATCAAAATCTAAATCATCCCAGTTGAATATTATAAAAATACTAATATCGCTATTAAAAAATATCGGGGTTGATCGTAGAGGGTTGAAAATTTAGGGTTGTATGTATTTTTTAATGCTGTATCATAAAATAAAAAAAAATGTGGATTACCCTTAACATTTAGGGGGATGAAAAATAGATGTTGTCCTATTCTCAGACCTACCCAATATGCACACAAAGTTTCATGAGAATCGGATAGCCATTTCGGAGGAGTATGGTAAGTAACACTGTGACACGAGAATTTTATATATAAGAAGATAAAATATTAGTACCTTGACCCTGCAGTCCATGCCGGCGGAGAGCATGAGGTGAGCGGTGCCTGGGAACCAGCGAACAGCAGCCACCCCCTTCGTGTGCCCCTTCCACGTGTGAATGTGCGCCTGGAAAGTACTCATACATACATATTTTTTATGTACGTGTATCTTGCCTTACCTCCTTGATGTACACATACACTTGTGAAGTGCTGAATATACATAACAGTCTTGGCTTAAAACTCTAGACATGCCAAGCCATAAAAAAATCGCAATATGTACTCATATTACATATAATATATGTATACCCATATTACAAGTGAAACTTCAACGGACAAGTGGAAAAACAAATGGCAACGAACGAGTTGAAAAACGAATGGCAACAGATGAGTGGAGAAATAATTGCAAAAGACAAGCGGAAAAAAGAATGGCAATGGATATGTGGAAAAACGAATGGCAACAGATAAGTGGAAAAATGAATCGCTACGGACAAGTGGAAAAACGAATTGCAACGGACAAGTGGAAAATCTGCAACTGGCAAGTGGCAAAATGAATCGCAACAAAATTTAAACTTGAAGTGTTACAGGCAGATTCTTAATGTACTTGTCTAATAACCTCAAATACACACAAAAATGTCATCATAATCTGTAAAACCGTTTTCAAGTTATGTGCGTTTCTACGACTCATTTTTACTTACATACATATACTTGTATAAGCTAAGTAACGTTTAATCTTCACCAATACAAACATGTTTATATAAAAAATTTGGCCAAGTGTGCGACAGTTTACTATGTACAGTGAAATTCAACTCTATTTGTCATTTGGCTGCTTTGTAATTAAAAAAAAAAAAAACTCTAATATTTCAAAAAGCACTCAAAGGTAACTTCCGTTTAGTATATTCACAATCTGCCAGCTTGAATTTTTACAGATCTTCCACCCAACACTTTGAAGATAGTACAAAGTAAAAAGTATTCAAAAAACCTGATTTTCGAAAAGCTGTCTAAAGACATTCCGTATCTAAAATACACCGAACTGCCAAGTTTCAAATTTCATTCGTTGACTTGAGAAAAAAATGTTTGTAATATACATAAATAGAGAGATGAACAAGACAATTTTATAAGGCTTCCGGTTAAGACAAAACGGCTTTGGAGCCCTATGAAGTATAATACCTTTGGTAAGAAGCATTTGTCCGGTGGTGTATCCCTTCGCAGCTGTGTTTCGCTCCTCGGTGCCTCCACCCATGACCGGCCTTGGTAGTCTGTTTCTTTCTCGACTGAAATCATAGTTATCACTTAATAGACCAATTTAAATTTTAATTCAATTTTTTTTTCTAAATTGTATTCAAGAAGTTCCACTGGAGAACACTTTTTCAAGGTACATGGTATTCAAAATTGAAAACTACTTCTTATTCTATGTACACCACTTCGCAATGTGTTAACGCTGTTTGAAGGAAAAGAAGCAGCAAGAAGCTGCCAAGCAACAAGTCTAACGAAAAAGGATTTTCCCATCATAATTATTTATATATTATCTCAGACTTTGCCTGAGGCCTTTGGTGTTGCTAATGTCTATAGGCGAAGGTAACCTCTTTCCATGACGTGAGCCGTCTGCCTGTCTACTGGATTCCGGCAATAAAAAAGGCTCTTTTTTTCAAAATACATTTTGAGGGCTTCATAACAAATGAGCTTACATACAAAAGTGCATTTTTAAATAAGGGACAAAGTTGTATATAAAAAACAAAACTAGTTGATTGTATGAGGCTAAAATTTGGAATAGCCTTCTTTTTAGGTACAACTGGCATACTGGTAAGACTTTCTTAATTGTAAAGTGCATAGTTTTTGATACGAACGAATGAAGAAAGAATACAATTTCCAATATCCTGCGTTGGGGAGGCCTGTCGTAAGAGGCGACAAAACAACCCACAGCCAGGTGGTAGGGCATTTATCCAATTCGGTAGTTGACAATTTTTGAGAAACAGGTCTATTTTGAGCCTTATGGTCTATTTTAGCCAAAATATTAATATTTCAGCAAAAAAACAACATTAACATATTTAATTTAGCAATTTTATAAATATTTTGACATTTCGTCACTAAAACGCGTCAAGCTGTCGTGGCGTCACAGTGTGCAAAACAAACATCTGTTTCTGAGAAGTCATTGATAACTTGTTGTGTTTTGCACGCTATGACGTCACGCGCTCTGATCGGCGTTCATTGTCACGTGGCTAATGGCTGCAATATAACAATTTTATTTCTCAAAAATATCAATTAATATTTAATATTTTAGTTAAAACTATTTATTTTTGTCATATTTAGACCGTAATCTACGATATATATTAAAATCAGCCTATATTTTTCATACTGTCAACTATCGAATTGGATGGCTACCACCCCTGGTCTAAAGTATGACGCCATGACAACCGTGACTTGTGTTCCGGCATTAGTGACCAGGTTCCAGTCTCCCTTAAATGAGTAGCAGCGTATTTGTAGCACCTTCGGTGTTGCAAATGTCCACAGGCGATGGTAGCCGCTTTCCCAAGTGGGCCGTCTGCTTATCTGTTGAACTCATGCAATAAAAAATAAAAATAAACTACTAAGTTTAAAAGTCAGCCAATATTTGAATCATTATATATACAAAAAAAAACACACTTCTCCCTCCAAGACAAATGCAGAATAGCAATATGATATGAAATAATTCATGGACATCATACAATTACTTAGAAGCCAACGCACAATGCTTGGGCAACATTGTGCAACATGCCTGTTTAAAAGTTTTTCTAAAGAAAACCACTTACTATGGAATATTGATTTTTCTTCGAGAGGTTTGTCATCATCCACTTTGCCCTTTTTCTGTCTTTTTGCTAATATCTCTTCAAGTTCCTTTGCCTCATCACCTTCAGGTTTCATTATTCTGGAAAAATATTTTAGTTGAATAAAATTATATTACATTGTGCTTTAAGGCTGTTAATATTAAAAAGAAATTTCAATAAATATTACAGTTCGGCTGTTCTACAAAGCCACATTTGGCATCTAATAAATTGATATTAGTGGTGATGTGAAGTATTGATATGATAACATTAAACATTAAATAGGATCACACTTTGCCAAATCAATTAAAATAAGATTATTTATATTTTAAAAAAATATATGTTTCCTTGCCTTTTTAAATTTAAACGTAGAAAATATGCATAACATAATTACAATTAATATATAAACTTTTCGACTATATCTCCTGGTCAATACTATTTAAGACCAAAAAAGTACTAATAAATGTAATAAACATAATATTGCCATGAGTTAAGTTTGTAAAGAATTATGGTATTTCATGTGATATTCAATTATTTCGATAAGTAGGATATGTTCGCGACTTCTTACACACACACTTAGCTTAAAATTCCGGCGGGTTTCCCAGAAAAATATCACAGATTTTATTATATTCAGTTTGCTATTAATCAGTAAAAAGTCATATTAGAATTGAGTTTTTTTTTTAATTCAGTCATTTTAAATAATTCCCACAGGGTATAAGTGGCGCAGATTTTAAGAATTTGTTGTTGATCAGGGAAAACCACATCCAAATCAGCTCAGTAGTTTTTACGTGAATCCCGAACAAAAAATGTATAATAAATAATGCATTGTGTTCTCCATCTGTTATATGGTTTATTCCAGTTGTTTTCTTTTAATAGCTTCAATGTACAGATATTTCATGCCTAAAATTATATAATATTTTATACATTACAAAGTCAGTTCCTCAGTATATATATGAAACCTCAAATGGGGCTACTTACAATGGCTCAACTATAGACAAGAAATTAAATTACCTCCTCTCACCCTCATAGCCTCCCCAGGGTCCCAAGAAGCCAACAACATCCTCAGGATTATCATTTCTAGTTCTTTTCTTTTTGTCCAGTGGTCTCTTCTTTATTGTCTCAAAAACCGATTTACCTTCTGTCTCTGCTGGTGGTGCAATCATTGCTGATACTGAAAATATGAAACAAATTTTGTGAATATATTTGTATATACCTACTTATTAAAGAGGGAATTTAGATTAAAGAATATAACAATAATATATAATCGGCAGACAAATATACACATTGAAAATTAAGCAAGTTACACCTCTGTTATGATGATAATGTACAACGGACTGATCCCAGACACCCTGACCATAGTAAATAATGAAAAGTTTACATTTTCAAAATTCAGCATACTAGGCACCAAGCCCATAGCATCTGCATTGCAGAGAGGTAGTCTGGCAATGGCTTAACACACTCAACCACAGAGGCCATTAATACATATAAAATAAAATAAGCCTTTATTTTACCATAAGTTGTTAGTCATAATAAAGAATTTCAAAAACTAAATAGGTAGCCAGTAGACAGCTTGCCCTCAACATAGATAGGAGGTCTCAAAAGACGCTTATCTTCCCGAATCCATAGTAGTCCTATGAGAATAATTTTCTTTTAGTGTTTGAGAGGTACTAATTCTTTTATTCACTAGGTAATTAAGGACAGGTATTCAAATATATACTTTTATTGTTATTACTGGTATATTTTTGTGACTTAATGCAGCCCTACATACACATAAGAATAATTAAGAACAAATACACTTCCAAAAATGACCCATATTTAAATATTGCTATTGTTATGAGTCGCAGAACTCGAATTAAAATGCTGTTAAAATGAGTATATAATTTAATAGAACTATCCAAATAAGTATAACACAGGTACAAATATAATAACACCGCAAAGTCTGTCACTAAATAGATTACCGAAGGTAGTACACACATTTTGTTTCGCTTGTGCTTACCGCTTGAATACTGATCTCTCCATTGGGGCATTGCTTTATACTGCACAAATACAATATGTCTCTCAGCTACATAGACTGAATTTCTTAGAATCACACCTGGCTAATGACTACTATAAAAGATTACAATATGCAATGGGCTGTTTTTCTAATTACAAATTTTAAACACAAAGTAAACAAAAGAAGTCAAAATGCCACAAAGGTAATAAAACGTCTACAGGTAGGCAGGTGTGAATTAGTCTTTTATCAGTGCTCAGGTTGTAACAGTATGTTTACATCAATATATAATGAGACTCACCAACAACAGCATCAGGCTCTGCACCACCATCTGTTGACGGGTCCACAGCATAACCGTAACTTGTAAATGTTCTTCGTTGATTTTCAAACTGAAAATCACTTATGTGTGCCATCTCAACATACCCAGAAAGCATATTTCTGGTTGCCTTCATTTGTTGTGTTTGGAATGGATTTTCTGGACCAAATGCTGGTGCATACAGCTCTTCATACTTTGGATTGTGCATTAATTCTTGATTATTTGGTATTAATACTCTAGTGTCATCATTGTTCTGAAATAATTTAATGAGCATTTATTTATATCATACTAGCTGACTCGGAAGACATCGTCCTGCCCAAAAAAGCTTCAATTGATATGCCAACAGCAGTGCCACCTACCGGGTCCAAATGTGGACCAACTAAGAAACCTTTGGCTCATGCACAACAACTTTGCTAAAGATCATCACATGATCAAATATATAGTTTACGATTCTATAAAGGACATACAGACAAACATTCATTTTTATATACCAAGATTCATTACTGTGACATTGTTTTCTAGGTGTTTGTATTCTTTATGTAGGAAGTAAATCTATGTATTAGTTGTGTGGAGAAGGTTTGTTAGTGACTACTTAATATTATTGTATTGTATTTACTTACTTGCTATTATTGTATATTATTATGTAAAGTATATACAATAATAAATTTATTGCAACAACTATTTATGTAAACTTTTTACTCCTTTTTATCAAGGTGTGACATCAGGAGGCTATCGGTAAAGTTTTTGCACATGGGTAGTACATCAAGGTGCCTTATATATTAATAAGAAGCAAAAGATTATTAACATAGAGACAGGCCAGCCATTTAGGGGATTTATAGCATAAAGCCTCGTTATCTATACTAATATTAGAAATGTGAAAGTTTGGATGAATGTTGTTTGCTCGATCACATCAGAAGGGCTTCATGGATCTGCATAAAATTTGGCACAAAGGTACATTATAGTCTAGAATAGCACATAGGCTACTTTATATCTTAGAAAAATGACGGTTGCTTTGGTACAAACAAGAGCGTAGAGGTTGGCAAAAGCTAGTAACAAATTAACGGAGGAAAATATAGAGCAATCATTATCGTGCTAAAAAGCTTTTAAAATTATGTTAATGGATGATGTACTCATTAAGTATACTCACGGTGGGAACAACAACGGGCGCAGAACATACTTGGATGCTCTTAGCTACTGATAAACTAGGATCAACAGGTTTTAAATGCGTCAACAAACCCTCATTACTATATTGGTTTCTGGTTTCTGAATCATTAACATCTTCATCTTCAGAACTGCTTCCATAGTTTTGTATGTTTAACATTATTATTTTATTTTGAAAAGGTCTTATAATTAAATTACACCAAAACTAAAGAAAATTCTATTATTTACAACCAACAGCCAGCAGACATTTTATGACATTTATAATTTACAATGTGACATTAACATTATTGTTATAACATTTTCTTTTTAATTTCAACCTTCGATTTCAGTCATAATGAATTCATGACCATTACCAAATATTTAGTTCTTGTAAGTACTGATAATACTAATTAAAATTAAAAAATATAAGTAAATGTTTAGTTAAATCGAATAACAATTATTATCGATATTCACGTTACCAACAAAATGATTATTTTTTGACAGCAAGCAAGACCACAAAACGGAGCTACCAACTATTCAGCGCAAATAGTCAGGTGATGAGTTCTTGTGACAGCTAAATTTTCCAATAATATTCCTAAAAATCCAATAAAAACACAGAAAAATGGCCCTACACGCTGCTGTTAAAGGAAAGTTAATCAGCGTTATCGGAGATGAGGTGAGTAAATCTTATATTATTAAATAAAGTAATATCCTAATAGCAAGATAATAGTGATATTGGTCTAAACTCAATCGCCACAAATTTTATTTAATTATTCCGTTTATTTGTTAAAATTAATAACAAATTATCTTTTTTCATGTTTCAGGACACATGCGTGGGCTTTCTTTTGGGCGGTATCGGAGAAATCAATAAAAATAGACACCCAAATTTCATGGTGGTAGACAAGAGTAAGTCACAACTTTATATAAAGCAAAACAATGAAAACAATGTTTAGATACTTTCTAGTATGAGATACAACTTTTTAGAGTAGTTATAATTTAAAAAGTGTTTATCAATTGATTTTATTTGTCTCCAAAATATGAAATAATCAAATCCTGTGTAAAATTTCTAAACCATACCTGTAAATATTTCTTTATGTATAGTTCTACCTGAATATTTTTTGTTCAAATTAATTTAAGCATTTTTAAAATAGATATTCAAATTCAAAACTAAAAATTATAATAGTATAACTACTTCCTCTTAAGAATACACAAAGGCTAAGAACATTTATTTTGTACTTCTTAATGCAATTTGAGCTATCACGGTTAATTTAAATTTTTTACTGAACTTGTGCAGTAAAAAAATTATTCTTAATAATTACTTTAATTACACAAAAATAAAATAAATAGAATCGGCAGACAAACATACATATTGTTTTATCCCCAAATTAAGCAAGTTATGTTTGTGTTACAATGGACTACTCTAGGGCTGATCCCAGACACCCAGACCATAGTAAATAATGAAGACAATATGTGTCTGAAATTTACTATACCAGGAATCAAACCCGGAGCCTCTGCGTTGCAGTGAGGTAGGCTTGCAAAGGCTTAGCCCGCTCAACCACAGAGGCCATCATGTTTTATTTATAAGGTTAATTTGTTCACTATTTCACTTTTTCACAAAAAATCTTTGGGGTGCCGGCGTATTTCAACTTAATGTAATTTAGTTTTTATTCTCCTAAGAATTTGTTTACTTCTTTAATCATAAAGTGAAATACATATGAATAAGTAGGTCTTTTTTTTCAAATTACTTTTTTTAATCATTATCAACAAATTAAACTTCATTTATTTTATTTGAATATAAATCCACATTCAACTAAATTCAAACAAAATTCAACATCTTCAAATCATTTAGTTTTATAATTTATTAACAAACAAAGAAACACACAAGCATGAAAAGTTATTAAACATGCGAAATACACTCTTAAATTGTATTGCTTGGGTATTAATACAACTCTTGTAATTCCCAGACACAGCTGTGAGCGAAATTGAGGAATGCTTCAAGAGATTCGTCAAGCGGGATGACATCGATATCATCCTCATCAACCAGAATGTTGCTGAGTTGATCCGACATGTGATTGATGCCCACACTGCCCCAGTGCCATCTGTACTTGAGATCCCATCAAAGGACCATCCGTATGACGCTAGCAAGGATTCAATCTTACGTCGTGCCAAGGTAAACTACTAGATTCATAATATTAATTGTCCTCCTCCTCGAATTATATTCTTCATTTCTGAGAGTTTTGAACTTTCATCAGTGAGGTTAGTTTTCTTGGGATTATAAACATGGTGGGACTCAGAAATACCAGATTTTACCACAGGACTTTTAGAGGGTATATAACTCGCCTTCTCTAGTTCTTGATCCTGCTTCATGGTTTAGTGGTTATATTGAGGGCAGATTATTTACAACTACCTGAGATTTGATGTTAGGTTAGGTTAGATGACAAGGTAAACTTCTATATTATTATTATTTTATTGAAAATAACTAACAGAAAATAAAAACTGCGCTGTGTTGTGCTTGACAGTGTAACAGATCCAATGTCACCTGTTTTTGTTATTTGATTAAGGAACTATAATAATAGCAGTCGAGTGAAAATATCCCAGATCTCAATAAGTGATAGTCGCCATTGAGTAGAACATGTGCAAAACAAGGGTGCAGTGTAGATATGAAATTTTTTTATTTATTATTTTAGATATAAGGTGAATTTTGGCTGGTTGTAAAAAAAATAACCACAAAGGCTAAGGCGGGACCAAAGCGAAGCAGAGCTCCTGCCATAGCCTTCTAACCTGTATTAAAATGTTCCTATCTGTTCATAATAAATAAAAGGTTCCCCACACCCCACCCTAAAATAATTTCATTTTCACTTGATAGTTTAAAATTTGAATGCAACACAACTTTCACGAGTTTGGAAGCTGTAATATCTTGCTATCTATTGGCTTAAATAAAAAGTAATTAAGGAATATCAGTAAGTTTTTAGAATACACACATACTTATATGACTGTGTATATTGAAAAAAAAATTCGACAGGGCTGTTATATTTATGGTAGCCTTGCACAATCTATTTCACTACATGAATTTGTAGCCCTATGTCTATCACAGCTAGGTGTAAAATTTGATCTGTGTGTAGTATCTACCACTATCTATATTGCATATTGTTTTTAATTACAAGCTGATTGCGAAGGCAAATATTGTGAGTCCGTTACTTTCATGTGCAGGATGCACATGAAAGTACCATACTACATAACCTGCCTGTCTTCAATAAGAGTGTGGGATAATATATAGTATCTTTCCCAGTCATAAATGATCTAAGGAACATAGTACAACATTTACGAACTGCTATTATATGTCTTAAACATAACTGCAATTTGAAGAATTTTACTGTAAATAAAGAAATATTACACTATAAATTGAGAACCATGTCTTTTGATGAAGTTGGTAACAGTGGTAGTAGAATTCGCCATAAAAACAGGCAAAGGAATCTCAGCCCATTCTGATGTATAAGTCTTCATATAGTAGCGCAGTTGTATTGTAGGCTACAACCGACGTCATTCAACAGAGTTCTTGTGAAAACTCGAAAGGCCACATTTGACTATACAGTTCACAATTCTCACAAAAACGCATAATTACTACTCCAAAAACTATCAACATTCTACAACTATTGTATATTTTAGAGTATTTGTACACATTTTTAGAAAATAAAACTGCACAGCACAACATCTCCTTTCAGTTCCCAACAAAAACTTTGAAGTTGGTTACAAAATTGAAGTTTGTTGTATCCGTTTTTTTTTTTCTTTTTCAGGGCATGTTCAATCCAGATGACTTGGTACGCTAATGCTAATTTATTGCATGGTATTGTTGTTATGTAAACGACTGGCACCTGTAAATATGCCAATATTTCGATCCTAACTAACAACTAAACTACCAATGTTCCAAAAACAATAAGTCTGTTTTTCGTGTGCAATTTGTTCAAATTTTATGAATTACCTTTTATGTTGACACAGAATATGTTTTTTCAATTTGGCAACATTATATTTCCCCAATAAAAATATATTGTTTATGTTATACTTTTATTGTTCAAGCACAAAAAAGAATGTTAATAAATATAGATTTTTTTATAGTATATTATTATGCATTATATTAAATAATGATAAATGATTAATAACAATTCTGTGTTAATATAATAGGCATACCCAAAAATTAATATTGTTTTTGACCTAATTAATACATTTCATAGTGAATAAATGAAACATTACATTTCAACTGTTACAGTCCTGAAAACAAGTATTTAAATAATTAAATTATTACTATTATTGTATTTCAGAGTATAAATAATTAATTAATCTACTCTATAGATTTCGTTGATGTATTATAGATTATAAAATATCACTGTGTTTTATTTTTTTAATTAATAAGCTTGGTTTGAAGAAGTGTGGTGAGTGTTCCGGTTTATATTTGTGTTTGCAGACTATTGCGAGGTAAGAACTTTTCAAAGTGTGATTTTGTTATATTTGATTTGCTGTACAGTTTGTTGTTTTTATTAATGATTGCTAGTATTTATTACACACGGAATATTGTCTACTTAACAATATATATACTATTGCTAAGACTCAAGCTCCAGGGGTGGAAGTGATAAATGGTCTAACGTCAGAAGTAGCTTCGGTGAACCTGCAGCCCACCTCTCTACACCCCTTAGCCACTCATACCCATGTTGCCCCTGCCTTTTATGGCATTTTTTGGGGCCCATGCAGGGAGTGGCGAGTCACCGTCTGCCCATTTTTCCATGTTCCCCGAACATTGCGACGGGCAGACGCCATAGTCCCCATATTTCCAGACCCCCAGTACCACTAGCAGTTCATCCCAATAGCCCGGTACTTTTTGTCCTCATTTTCCACAATAGTCCTACACTGGCCGGGGCTTGTCCTTGGGTGCATCATTATATGGTGTAGACAGGGATAATCGCCGGTCAGTGTCTCGCCACATTTACATTAAATTTGTCAAGGGGCCTCTACGTGTTGGTCTTTCCATGGCCCCGCGCAAGCCCTCCAAAAGTCTGGGCCATTTTTATGGCCCGTGGTCTTCCAATATATACTATCTTTATTATTTTTATTCTTTCACAGCTCGATGGACCAGTAATTGTTATACAAATTTATATTATTGCTTCTAAATTTAAAATTAGCGTCACAAGTTTACATTGGACATTTTATTTTTGTCAGTTTACAGTTTAATGTTAAAATATAAAAGTAATGATAATCGAGCTTATTGCGATAGAAGTGTAAATGTTTTATTTCAATTTTCGGCCATTCAAAAAGAGCAGACAGTATTCATGTAAGATGTTTAACATGCACAATGTATAATTACTACTATCCGCAAGAGTTAACTTGAGACCTGAGCGGAATGCGCGCTCCCCTCCCGACCCCCGCCTTCTTACCGCTCACGCCATCGACGCGTCAGTACCTCGCGCTTACGTCATCCGAGCGAAGTCTTAAGTTAACTCTTGCGGGTGGTTGTATGTTGTAGAAATTAGATAAATAAATATATAAAATGCACATAAAAATTAACTTACTATTTTTTATTTCAGTCAATGTTTGGAGCTGATAACTACAGCACATAGCTAAATTATTATATTTTATTATTGTATACGATATAATTTATCAGCACTATTACAGGAATATAAATGTATAATGTAAGTTATGCACAAATAAAACGACTAAATTTTTAATTATATGTTTATTTTTAAAGATTATTATTAACAATGCTTACACTATACTTGCACATTCCAGAACTCCTAGGACATTTGGTTTTTGAACGAAAGTAATATTTGCAGAATGGCATAAAGCATAAAAGTAAAACTTAATATATAAAATGTTCACTTTTATTTCAATCTGTAAAACTTCGTCATCAATTACTCCTTACGAAGAAGTAAATAAATTTTGATGATTTTTGACGATTACTTGAATAAGTTGTTTCGACTATTTTATAGTGCAGTTTTCACTTTATATAATATTAAATGCTATTTCAGTCTTATATAAATGACAGGGTATTAAGGTATAAGGGTCAGTTTTCGTTACGAAAATATCCAATTCAAGAAATACTGTCTACTTTTATAATTTTTTGTACTGGCAACACATTTTTCTTTTCTATGAAACTGTTGACTCCCTTTTTCTTAATAAATAGAATGTTCATATATACATACATAAACAGTTTATTTCACGTATGAGGACGCCTGTGTACTTTTAATACGACCGTGGCGGTACCCTCGTCTCTTCATGTGGACCATTAGCTAGCTTGAGGCAAAAAAAGGTAGAACATGTTTATTCACGTCCTGTGTAGTTGTGCCATTTATATATGGATTTTTAAAATATGGCAACACGCTATTAATTAACCAATCATATCAGGATTTCTGGAATACACTCTATCACACAAAATATACAATAATAACACAGTGCACACAACCTTGTAAATACGTATAAAAAAGAACAAATATGGTAACATTTGGTGTCATCGGTTTAAACATGTTAAGTTATAGAATACCCGTAATTAAGGATGGAATATCGTTTTGTCGGTTTTTATTACATTATTCATCAAATTCGGCAACGTCATTTTCGGCTTTTTTATGCCCGACCCAATCCCATTTTGAGTAGTGGAGTTTGGTTTTCTTGAATTTGGGATTTTTGGATGTGATTCGTACGAAGATTCTTCTGCCGAATAGTGGTTGGAGTTGCCTGAAGTTGTCGACGAGGGGTAAGTTGAGGTTTGAAAGTAGACCGCGGAAGTTGTCCATCTGAAATTTGATAAAATAGTTTAAAGACTCGTGAAACAAAACTAGACATTTTCTAAGGATTTCCTTACATGTATTTTTATTTAATCAAAACTTGACATAGTAAAAAAATGATGCATAAATGCTGTTGGAATCTCTAACAAAATAGTTTTTATTAATTTGGTACGGCATAGTACTGGCCACCAAATATACTAAACGTATTTATGATATAGATGTTCTTTTGATTTTTATCTGTTTTCCACCTACTATTATTAAATTCGAACCTGTGAAGTGCCGAATATCAAAACAGAGTTGGCTTAAAGGAAAACTAAGCCATAAAATCCAAAAATTATTCAATTTGTCGTGCAGTTTTCTTTTATAATTTACAGTCCACAAATTTAATATTTAAAGAAGTGTTTAACAAATGTTTGTGTAGTACTATTCTGTGAATCTATAGCTCGATAGCGATACTGTGGTGATGATGCGGTCGCACCCCGTCTAGATAGTTTGGCAGCGGTGTCGTAACTATACACATGTTTCAGAATGATAATAGTGAAACTAAAGTATCATAAATCTATGACGTCTTGCGCACAGAGCTTCGGCGTCAATATAAGCGAGACCGTAATGTAGGCCAATCGCACAGAATTCTCTAATCTGCTTCTTATTCTTTCATATTAAAGTCGCTACTTCCCGTTTTCATACCCGAGTCCATACCAGTGTTACAACATTTGCACAACTGTGCCAATCTACTTTTCAATTTGGAAGGTTTACCGTTTATCATCTCTAGTGTCGTTTGGTTATTGGTATGTTTTTAGCGCCATTTCTTTTGATACGTTTTTGCAGATGATTAATACAACATCAATTGCACTGTAAGCCGTTATATATTGCACTACTGCACTTATTAACACACAACATTAATTCAGCACACAACTCACATTGCACATGTCTTCTAACACATTACCTATGTTATAATAAGGGTACCTAATTATTGAGGTCAAAGTGGTACCCTTTATCTTATGATTTTTTTATTGCATGAGTTCAGCAGACAGACAGACGGCTGACATGGTGGAAAGCGGTTACCATCGTCTATGGACATTTGCAACACCAGGTGCTACAAATGCGCTGCTGCTCCCTAAAATGAGACTGGAACCTGGCCACTAATGCCGGAATACAACTAAAGGTTGTTATGGCGGCATACTATAAGACCAGGGGTGGTAGCCATCCAGTCGGGTAAACACTACCCCCTGGCTGTGGGTTTGTTTTGACACCTCTTGCGACAGGCCGTCCGGACGCAGGAATTTTTATTCTTTTGTTCCTGCACGGATAGAATTTATAAAAAGAATCGTTCATCACAGGTCAATGTATAAGTTAACGATCTTTACATTATCTATAATAATCGAGTCTGAATACGCGCTATGATTTGGCAATACAGGACTCATTTTATTACGCCCGAGTCCAGTAAGCTTCAAGTCAGTTAGAGTAAAACAAATAGTTTATCACCTCAGGCCCAAGCCTCACGAGCCTAAGTGTAAATCCATCACTGTTCACTCTGTCAAAAAACTACCAATAGCATAGTATTTTTCGCGACTAGTACACATAATAAAACTGCGCTTTAACGGTTTTAAGCGCGTTGTTTTATTTGTTTTTTTTCTGACGTTTCCGCCACTTCCGTGGCCGTGATCACGGAAGAGCCTACCGCCAAATTATTCATTATTAATTTAATTAATTATTTAGTTGTAATTTTTATTATTTACTCTATTGGAGCCGAAACCTCGGAATAAAAATAAAATAACGTTCTTAAAACCGTTGAAACGTATTTTTACCAGCATTTCAACCACTATAAATGTGAACTTGTGCTGAAATATATTACCTGGAACACGGAGATGGGGAGGTAGTCAGAAAAAACGATCCATGTAACGGCTTCAGCGCATGGTGGGGTGGTCAATGAACCCTTATACGTGTAGAAGCGTTCAGTGTCCAGACCAGACAAGATGGAAGACAAGGAGAACGTGTGAGGTAACTGCATGCTGGTGTTGTAGTTCTCGATTGCTGATAGATTCTTCACGATCGGTGTTAGAAGCTTGGCGTCGAATTCTACCACCTGTCATGGATTTAAAGTAACATTTACATTACATGTATTTCTTGATAATGAACTTTAAACGTAGCAGATTCATGCTGGAATTTATGTGTTTTACGCGCCAATAGAACACGGCGGGAAACAGCGCGCGCGAATACGCATAACCGGCGCGCCATTTTGAAAACACATTACTAATGTAGGTTTATATATTTTTAAGATTGTTCACGTTCAATTACCACGTGCTAATGATGAAGGAAAACATCGTGAGGCAACCTGCGATTGCCGACATAGATCTGAAGCTCACCAATCATCATTTGAGCAAGCATTACACAAATCACATTGCAATAACTTATTATGTATGCGCTATTCGGCTACGGAAAACATATCCAATTTATCCCGTAAAATTCCAATTTTTGGGATAAAAAGTATCTTTTGTCTATTTTCGGTATTGAGACTACATATGTGTCAAATTTCAGAAAAATCGGTAAAATAATTTTTCCGTGTAAGCCTCATAGATAGACTGAGTTACTTTCATGTTTATTAATATTAGCATGTAGGTAAGTATGGATTAAATACAAATAGGATAATTATACCTGATAGAAGAAAGCAAGGACGCATAGTCCATCAGGATGCTGCAAGGCTTCAGCCAAGTTCCTATATTTCTTATTCCTGTGAATGATGTGCATCTCCAGGGGCAACCGCATATCGTTGAGAGTATGCTCCGAGCCCCTGTTGTTCTTGTCCCCCCAGTGGAAGTGCAGACCCTCGATTTCATATTCGTAGTCCAACGGACCACCGAATATATAGGGGAGACGGAATCCTTTCTTCTCTTCCTCTGAACTGTATTTTGGGATTGTTAAAGCCACTGCAAACAACAACGTGTTGTTAAAATATTAATTATTTTCGAACACTGGTAAAGATTATTCGACAATGGGTGATGAATAATATCTTTTTCCACTATCCAACTAAAACCTGAACCATTGACAGTTCTAGATATTAACCGATTATGATGAAATTTGTTACATACATTAGTGTAGTAAGCTAGGAATATACGTAAAATTGTCAAAATACGTTATTGCTGCCAATAAGCTAAAATCATTTTTTTTTAAAGCACGTCATTTTACATGACATGGTTGTTGGTCTTTTGTAAAATTTGTGACCAACTTGCTAGATTTTAAATTTTTCACAGTTGCACTGTCAATTATAAATAATTAAATGTTGATATAAAATTACTTATTTACCTGAATGCCCATTATTAGTGATAGTCAGCGGACCAGGCAGTGGGTTCTGGTATCCTATTAACTCCATAGCAGGGATAGAAATAGGGATAGCTTGGCGCGCGGCTATCGCGATTGGTGACTGCTGTCGACCGGCACAAGCTGGATGGAGCACTGCCCATCGCCTCTGGTCAGAAGCCCGGTAGCCCCATCCTAGAACTTGAGATACTGGAACAGAAAACATTAATTTAGACACGGCCACCTTATTCACAAGTTTCCGTGTTCGAACGGAAAATTCCCGAATGAATCAATTTGCAATTCCACGGAACGTGAGATGCCATTAACAAATCCTGTCGGAAACACATTCTCGAATGTGTTCGTTTCACGTACCGTGGGATTGCAAATCGTTTCGTTCGGAATCTACCCGTTCGGACACGAAAACTTATCTGACGTTTGTCAATAATCGAGCAACTATTAATACGTGCGCTCCCGCGTTGCGCTAGCCAGTAATTCGTTGTCCGCTGCGATGATTAAGACGTATGCAGCTCCCATATGACAAATTATTTTAATGAGACTGTTTAGAGTTTTAGAGAGAATGCAGGTCTCCTCCTCTGATGAAGTCACGGAGGGTCATCGCCAGATTACTTGACTGTTCCGGAGGCTGAGCGTGGACGGGGGCATTTTTAGGATGGTGTGCGTGACGCCCGTTATGGGTACGGTCAAACATCTCTAATCTAAATAAATGATTTAAATATTTTTTATTCTGAAGCTGGCATGTACGCAATGGGCTCACCCAATGGAAAGTTGCTACCGTCGCCTATAGATGTTTGCAACACTAGAGCGAAGTCAACTAGTTGCCTGACTTTAGAATGGAGTGAAGAGCGCCATCGGAACTCTCAGTCATCACACGAAACCGATTAATTCAAGGCTAACCGTTTCGTCGATGTGCTGTGAGTGAGTGGGTATCGAGTTCCGGGAACCGGCCTTAAAAGTTGTAAACAAGATAAGTCGCCGGTTGTCAAGTCTTCAGCTCTTTTGGGTGCAGTTGCTTGGGGTATCGAGTTAAATACTCTTTGCGTTGTGACGTGATCTTGTAGTTACTGAAGAACTTCCAACCGGTGCCTACATAGTAACTTTCGATGACCGATCTGTGTCTTGGTCGGCGTATCTCTGGCTTAAGTTAGCCATTAATGGTTTCTGTTGGCCTCTGCGGCATTCGCGATCTCTCTGCATCGGTGTCCTCTGAGCGTATGGCGTCACGGAGGGTCGGTCGCCAGATTACACCGTTTACCAATTTGTCGCGGAACATAGTGCGAACCACGCTGGAACTGCTAAGTCAGCCTCCGTGTGGAGACAAGCGACTGTAGCATATCTCTAGCAAGTCTAGCAAGTCAAGAATAACAAAACGTCAATAACCCAGAGAAGAATGGCCCGTAGCGCTATCTGACGTTCTTTATTGGGCGATTATATCTTTTCTTATATTATTTCATGGGGCATACCATAATTATTACGATATAGAAAAAAAAAAATTTCAACTATTCAATCCGTACATGTTTTGCATTGTATCTAGGCAAACTTCTTTTGTAATTAGTCCAAACACCTGTGATTTACATTTGACATTTATTCGGTCCCAAAGTCACATATTACCATAACTCTGAGCCTTGATAATAAAATGTATAACTGATTTTATATCATCTGACTAAATACGCATGAATACATTTTATATTAACTTGAAATCTTTGTGATATATTGTTTAAAGATATAGATATCTCATTGAGTTGCATTTCACGGAATTCATTTGGCTATGTATAAATGAATTCCGTGTAGGAACGAAAAATTATCGAAGGAGTCATTCAAAGGCACGTTAATTTAGTAGTTAAGACATCCGCAGCTCATTCCGATGACACAGATGCGAGTCCTGATCAGGAAATGTCCACTGCCTGAGCAGTTTATCCAATCTAAGGCGTGCATTCTACAATTACTACCTGCTGACGGTAATTGGAGAATGTATATCTCAATTCATTCCTGGGGTTGCCTGGAAGAGATCGCTATTATCGCGATAAGACCGCCCTTTTTGCATAATGAGACAGTTTTAGTCTGTAAGTTCTTTTTTGTATTGTTATACACTAAAGAGTAATTGATTGATTACTCATAAAATAAAACCCATGTATGAAATATACCATTCCGCGTTGGTATGGGGGATGTACCGTCTGTTTTGAGGAGGCCCGAGCTTAGGAGTAGACCTGATCTTCATGTATAATTTTCTGTTCGTGTGTATGTCACTGAACTTGTCTTAAACGGTTGAACCGATTTTAATAAATTTTTTGTGTGCGGTCGATTGGGTTCCGAGATGGTTTATATACAATTGGACCCAGTATGTAGCACTATAATCGGGTTCGAAATTTTATTTTTTAGGGCAGGACAACGTCTGCTGGGCCGCTTGTAATATAATATTAGTCTGATATAGCAAAAAACCTATCGGTGCTGGGACGGGGACAGAATAAAATTTCCTGCGGCCGGGCGGCCTGTCGTAAGACTTGATACAAAACAACCCACAGCCAGGTTGAGTTGAGTTGTGTTCCAGCCCTAAGTGGCCAGCATCAGGTGGGACGCCTGCCTGTCTAGGGAACTATAGAAATAAATAAAACTTTCAATTTGGCTGACGCTTTTGCTAGGGGATGATTAAAAAAACTTGAATAACTATTATATAATTATATATAGTTCCATATAGATCTTGCAATACGATAGATTAGGTCCTCTGGTTGAGATAAGTATAGACGCGTGCACGTACAATTCATTTCAAACGCCAAAATTTTTGTCTTTAAAAAACGTTTACACTCAGAGACATTCAGAATTCACAAGTGCTCCGTTCACAAATTTATTGAGTAGTTTTTTTATCTTTTAAAAAGCAAATTCCAATACGAGACACGTACGTCCCTACATACTAATGGGAACATATATTTTATAGCTAGGTTTTAGGAACGATTTATTTGATTACATTTGAATAACGCAATATTTAATGAAACTGTTTTTAACGACTTCCAAATGGAGGAGGTTCATTCTCAATTAGACTATGTTTTTTTTTTCGATTTCTCCGTCAACTGTCGACCGATTTTCAAATAGATTTTTTTCTAAAGAGTATATTCTTGAAATGGTTCCATTGTCACCAAGTGATGAGTGTATCCCAGGGATATGGCGAGCACCCCTCGAATATTATAGGTACAGGCACGTACAACATGATTCATATTTTTGAAGTGAAACTTCCTTAGAACCGTTGGGATTTGAAACTCGATGAAACAGAAAAAGAGCGACGCTTATAAAAGAGATATGTAATAATTTAAATAGTATGTTCATAAAGATAGAGTTGGAAATATTTTGAAGTTCATAAATCAGATTGCAACTAGAGCATTTCTTTCTTATTTTGATTATCATAAATCTCTCGTACAGCTAATTGACTCTTTAGGTGATCGGAGGACTGGTACCTACTTCGGTCAGTCTGAGGATCTACCGGACATTGTGTTGTCAGCATTCTGGGGCACCTCATCCATACAAGAGGGTGACCCAGGCTCAGTAATCAACGTATAACGTAGATATTGGACAAAACAAAACTTTACTAATAGGAATTGATTAGGTTTATTTAACGTAGTTTTCTAATTTGTATAATAAAAGCAACCCCTAACGTCCCACTACTGGGCTCCAGTCTCCCGATTTATTGGCATATCGGACAGTATACCCGCCACACGGCCAGATCAGATCTGGGTGTGCAAGTTCCATCACGATGTACCACGTGACGCACGTGATAATGGTAACGATGCAGATAGGTGTTTCCAGTTTGAGATTCAAACCCACGTCTCGTTTGTAAACAGAGTTTGCAACTCGAGTACTTTATCAACTAAGCTACCACGGCTGCAACTCTTTTATATTAAGTTATAATTAAAATATTGCGAATTAAGAACCTTGTGAAATTTATAATATAGTAGAAAAAAGATTGTTCACAGATACAATCGCGAGCGGTTCTTCGATCGGAATATTTATAAAAATGTATCCAAATTAACATCTATTTTTGAAATTCGGCCGTTTGTACTTATTAGTTTATTACGTACCTTGCCGTTCCATATGTCAAATTAGCCTAATTTAAGCAACGGGTTTTGTCAACATTTTTTTTCTAACAAACCAGATGTAAATTGATAACAAACATACATAAGATTAAATTTTTAAAAAATATCACGTACATTGATTGGAATATTATATCACTTGATAGAGTAGCAAAAAAATTACTTGTATCTATTTATGAATGGAAATCAGTTCGTGACATTTTGAGAGTTACTAGCTAGCAATACTAGCATATTGATTTCTTCTGTGATAAAAAACATAAAATAAAACCTCATTCGTGATATATTTTTTCTAATGAGTATTTATGTTTCTTAACAGCCAGTTGTTATCTAGATTTAATTATTTTGTTATCTGTTTAGGCATCGTGAAACCTATAAACTTTTGGATGGTTTATTGCTCCCTAGTGCAAGTTGTCTTAAAAAACATTTTTTCAAAATACTGGTGTTTAAAACCAAATATTTAAAATTAAATAAATTACCAATATTATAGAGTAGAGTATCAAATGAAAGGTTATTAGCCCATAAAATATTTATGATTTGTTTTGAATTTTTTTATTTTCCATTTTGATTAGATACCTAATGTGCAAAACAATTAGCCATATGTAAGTCTGATTCGCAGATAGGTGTTGCCCCTCTAAAATATGAAATCTTATTAAATTAGATTTTGTCGTCTCTTAAGACAGGCTCCAGGAATCACACTGATGAAGATGATTTTGCAGTTACAGAACCTAGTTCTGAAGTCATCAAGGATTTTTCATAATTACTGATCAACATTAATTAGCAAAGAGAATAGTGTTATCTAAATTGGTTGACATGTCTCAACAAATAAGAGAAAAATATAAAGCTCTAGAATTCTGACCTTTGTATACTGACCCTAGAGCTTCTAAAGATAATGTTTCGGAATGTTGTTGCTTCGCTAATGTCTATTTCATGTACTTGGGGATTTCAAGTATTATATAAAAGCGTTATTGGTTCAAATGTGTTAGTTATTGATACTGTAAATATTATACCACCAACCTTTGCAATTAAATTAACATTACGAGGTCGTGTTTGCAGTTCGTGCAGTTTACAGGGTTAATTCGTTTCAGTATATTTACTAATCCTTCATGAGATTATTTATTTTGCTTATGAAGCAGTGTCAGTATAATTCACAGCACAGATTATGAGTTATCGGTGTAACAGGGATCGCGCATTCACCATAGACAATGTGATACGATTTATCGACTTACCTTTAATTTTCAGTAACATTTCAGTTCAATTGTAACTCTGAATGACGCTAAACAACAAAGTTCTTGTAGTCGCTCGAAAAAGCACATTTATTACTATTAATCTACTCGTATTTTTAAGCTGGAGGTGAGGGGTCTGGAGTGCCATAACACAGTCACAGACAGGATTGTTTTCCTAGTATGGGCTCTCGGCTTTTCCACCCATAGTTAAGATTTTTTTCCCGCTTTATTGTTATGTTTGGTGGAAAATAAATAAATTAAATAAAGAGTCGCGGTTTTCAACACATACATAATTTTGACTTAAAAACAATATTCTACAACTATTGGCAGTTTATAAACATTATGAAACTTATGATTTTATAAGTTTTCGCAACTAGCACACATAATTCAAACTAGTTACCTACCTATGTTTTAACGGTTTTGAGCGTGGCATTTTATTTGATTTTTATTACAACGTTTAGACCACTTTTCAGTATCCGGGATCACGGAAGGTTATAAACTGAAGTAAAAAAATCAGCGCTTGAAACCGTTAACACGTAGTTTTAATTAACATTAACATTTTGGAAATAAATCTGCACAACAAAACCCTCTCCCAGTTCGCGCTAAAATTCCTAATACAGCAATGAAAGTAAAGAAACATGGAAGTGTCCCGATTATTCCGGACACGGACGAAACGATAGCAGCCTCGTAAGATTCGTGCGTATATTTGTATCAAAATACGATTGTTGTCAAGACTATGTTTTGTCGGATGTTTGTACGATCCAATGCACTGAAATTACATCGAAAGGAAGATGTTGCGTTTTTCGCATGTTTCATCCAATTTAGTACAGATGCCGATTAACAATTACTACGTATAATTTTCATAATTTAAAATAAGTTTTTGTTCTAAATTTGAACATGCATAAGTATATTTCTAATTTTTTATTGTATGTTTATTTTTTAATTTAAAAAAATAATGTGTTCCAATGAGTTCCAAAACATGCTAAGGTATTTAATCTGGACTACTATTAATGGTTTAACACTAAGACACTAATATAGATGTTGTATGCATCTATATTTTATAATATTTGTTTTATTAAGTAATATGACATGTGTCAAAATTTAAATGAAAAAACATTAACTAAACTTAAAGAAAACTACATTTTACAAATAAATAAAATATAACAAACACATTTCATACTGAAGCTGAATATTTTTCAATAGCTTTTTAGGCTATGAGCTAAATAACCGTTAAAATTTAGTTTTAGTTACAAATTTTTCAATTCATGCCATCTATATTTTTTTAAACTTAGTAATTTCAAATTATTATTCTGTTGCTTAATTACCTATTGATATTTTTTTTTAATTTATTGTGTGATTTTTTTAATTTACTTACTATTTACCGCCAAAACAGCAATGACAGCTAAACAGTACACAGACTTCATATTGTCACTTTTGTAATACTAATTGATTTAAACACTTCGATGCTTCCTACCACACCGCCCGCAGTTTATATACTACACATCCATAACTGAAGCACTGTATTTTCAATGGCCTAACACGTCACCTACGTGAGAACTAACCCTCTAACGCCGTGTAGTTTCCAAGACGGACAACGTGGTCGGCTTTTAGTACCTTAGATTTTCTTCATCAAAACACGCCTATATAAAAATAAAAATTACAAAATGATAAGGCGTGACTGATCTTATTGATGATTAAGTTTTTTAAATATTGAAATTTAAAAAATAAATAAATTAACTATAATAAAAACAACTGAATGAATAAATAAAATCATACAAGGGTGACTATTTGCTTTCATTATTATCTAGTAGCTTATATAATACGTATTTTGCTTCTAAATTTAGCATATGAATAATAATATCAACCCACAAACATTTTACTACAGAGGGACTTAAGTAGGTACTTTTGGACTGTCGCTCATTGAGATTGATATGTATGGTAGGTGCAATATATTCCATAAAATTCCATTTTATTTTGTTACTCGTCATATTCGTAATACGAATCTGAGAAAGCCGCCGCTTTGAGCTGTTCTCGGCCCTGGTCTAATTTTTAGGGGAAACGAACAATATTTCCTCAACACTTTACTAGCTTAGGAAAAATGCAACCCATGTTACTTGAAAATGCGATTTGATGAACGAGTCATGCATAAAATTAAAATCTCCGTCCCATACTTTTACTTCATAATATATATATTATAATTATAAAATAAAAGAACCTGACGTTATAAAATTATTTCAATGATATAGTAGCTACTTATCATGAAATGAATGGTATATATTATTTAGAATTAATACTGCACTTTCATTGGTAAACAATTTGTCATTCTGTAAACACTAGACCAAGTTGTCATATATAACATCGATCATGTCAAATCAAACAATTCCGCATAGTTATTCATTTATCCCGTTGCGTTTTGGAAGACTAATTGCATCTTTGTATAGAATATTGATTCGTACATCAGTATGTAGACAATTAAGCAAAGATACAATGCGTCCGTCTATGCAATTTGATAGCGTGTAAAGTGTTTATTAAGTAGCGATGGTGTAGCCAATGCTTTATATTGAAAATCTCGAATACTATATAATATTGAAGAGTATAAAAATAAAGTAACTTTTGAATCATCTTTTGGCATTATACCAAAGGGTTACTCAAAATTATTTATTTAACCGAATTATTTATAAAAAAAAACTATTTCAGACACTGTTTTAATTTTGTAATATCTTCAAAACGATTAATGTCGAGATGATAGAACATCTGCTTTAATTTTGGTGTTATACAAAAACATTAAAGAATGTTTTACTCATGAAATTATGGCGTCAAAAAGCCCTTATTGTCACCTAATAAAATATCAAAAAATGTCTGTGTGTCAAACACGTGCTTAAAAAGCTTTTTATAAAAGCTGTAGGTCCCAAGATACCACTAGATTTAGACATCAATAATTTAATTTTTTAAATCAACACAAAATTGAGTCAGCGTGCAACACTGTATAGCAGTGTATCTTAAATATAATTTGCCGAAAACCTTATTAATATTTCACGTAGACTGCGTGAAGACTTATAGACATTGTAATGTGACAGCTATGAGTATAGATTAGAATAATGTAATAAATAGATTCCTAATACGCAAATGAAATAATTCAACCTCTTCGAGGTTCTTCTACCGATATTGTCAACCACGGTATTAATATGTGTGTCTAGTACTTTTGAATTTTAACAAAATGCTTGCTATCAGCCCTTTACTATATTAACATGTTTGAGACCGTGTTAGTAAAAATTTAAAGGGAAAATCGTAAGACTCATATTTTATCTAATTAGTTAATGCATTATTCAAAAATCAAGAGAAGAACTCTAACATAATTTAGAATTTAGGAGTCTTCGGCTTCTGATCTAACTAAATTTAACATTCCATTGTCTTCTAAATAATGACGCAAGTGAAATATTCTCCTAATAAATTTTAATGACGTAAATGTAAATATTTTATATGTGTGTATATGAAAGTGACGTTTGTTTCTGAAATAAAATAATAATTATTAATTTCTTCCGCAAAGGAATTCTAAATGTTGTGTTAAATATATTAAATAGTTGGTTACAATATTCATTTATTGAAATTTTTAAACGGTTGCGTGAATACTATTTTGGCACAGTTCTCCTTGTTGGCGGGCGATTATCTAACGGTCGTCATTGGTCGCAACCAGATTTTTTTAAAACGAATGCTCATTATTGTTATCAACAAAGCAGTTGAAACGGAAAAGTTCTTAAAAAGCTGTAATATTTTCAAAGAAGACTTGGTTGCGGCAAATACCGCGCGCGGTATACAAGGAGAATCACCCGGGTACCCGATAACGTAAAATAGAATTTGTTAATGACGACATATTAGTCGAATTTAGAAATCGGTCTAAAATACCCAACTGTATACATAAGGCAGTATCACATTTTCAGTCAGCAGATAACGTGTTAGCTTCTTGCCGCCCAATCGTCGATATCACCGAGACAATAGATGATGTAAAATATTAGGGCTAGTTATTATAACATTCATTTATTAGAATCAAAATAAATAATAAAGGCGCAATTGTAATTATCAATGCATGAATATTACGAACATAAATATTTGATCATTGATCATTGTTGCGTTGGTTTAACGATAGCTGATACAAAGGCATTCTCAACTGTTATCGAAAAAAATTGACATCTAAAATGTTTGGAAGTACAAGTGGACACAATTTACAATAAATTTAAAAACAGGCGTTAAAATAACATCTTATTTTCTATCTTTTAAAACATCCTGATAGAAGTAATTTTAATTACTTTTGAAACAAAATTAATGCGCTATTTGAATCGTTTTTATTGTACCTGCTGACGTCATAAGTAGTAATTTCACATCAGTTTGGCCCAGTAGTTTTCATTTTACGAACATTTTTTTGTTCCCGTTTCTTGGGACCTATATTTTTTTAAGAAACGCGGCACCATTCGTAGGTCCAGCCATACATAGCTAGAAGAATCACGTAAATCGGATCATAAATCACGGAGTAATCGGCGAACATACATAAAAAAAAGCAAAAAAAAAAAGATCCCGACGAATTGAGAACCTCCTCGTTTTTTCGAAGTCGGTTAAAAAGTAACAAATAAAAACTTCGTTTAAAAAAACCGACTTCAAAAACTAAAAACCTAAAATGTATATAATAACTTATTTCTAAAGCTATTATTATTAATATATATTATCTAAAACATCTTGAAGTCGGTGCAAAGTAAAACATAAAAATTACTATATTTTGAAAATTACTAAGCACCGACTTTAAGATGTTTTAGATAATATATATTAATAATAATAGCTTTAGAAATAAGTTATTTTATACATTTTAGGTTTTTAGTTTTTGAAGTCGGTTTTTTTAAACGAAGTTTTTATTTTTTTATGTGTCTCAGTTAAGTTGACAGGCCGCTCTTCTATTTTCCGCTCCTCTTTGTAGATAACTCCTTCATCGCTCGCCATTTCTAATACGGAGCTCAAATGATGTTATTGTACATTACATCTTTAATCATAAGTAGTATATGCTTCGCTAGGATTTGAATCTACGTGGTCACATCAGTGACCACGTTGTAGAAGACCCTTCGTGGCTGACTTGCCTATTGTAGGACGTTTGGTGTTGCAAACTTCCATGACAATAATCACTGTCCACTTGATTGGATCGTCAGCCTGTCCGCTGTACTCCAATAAACGATGAATTAGGTAAGTGGAGTCGCAGAGCTAAGGTAACCGACATAGCTCGCAAAATTACAGTAGGCCGGTCGCGTCTGACGCAGTACCGATGGCCGATGGAGCAGATGAATCCGATGAACTGACGACCTGCGCAAGGTCGCCGGTCGGCTCTGGACGAATAAGGCGGAGGACCGGAATGAGTGGCGCCGATTTGGGGAGGCCTACGTCCAGCAGTAAACTGTAAGTCACATCAGGGATTCGAAGCGAACGTTCCATTTTTTTTACGAGGGGAAACCTGACGAGGGCCATCAGCCACGTGATGGGGGAAACTCGCGACTGGCGTGTGGGATTCACTAGGTCGGGGTGGCACTAGCACCTCTAGGTGGAATTAAAGATTCTATTGTCACATCACAGTTAGTGATACCCATTAAAACCCCTCGGTATTCCGTCCTTAGCCCTTAATGCCAAGGCCACGGGTATATGGCTTAGCCCCTCCGCTTGCCTTAGAAAGTGGATGCCAAACAGCCTCTTCCACTGCCAGGGGAACTACCCTTTGTTCCCCACCAAGCAAACGCTCGAACCCCAACTGGGATTTAACGCTCGAACAATGATGCCTCTAATAATAAATAATGAGGGCCTCTACGTGTTGGCCTTTCCATGGCCCCGCGCAAGCCCACCAAATGTCCGGGCCATTTTTATGGCCCGTGGTCGTAAAAGACATACATATTAAAATAATGAAAAAAAATACAGAATGAAAAATAGTGTCATCTGTTCTGACGATTACGTCACCTCAGTTAAAAAGACAAATTGCCTGCTTTTCATAAATTCTGGGTCAGAATGTATGGTGTCTAAAATGCCAATATTTGAGTGAAATAGGTGCAAAAGTTAATTATGGATATAAAGTTAAATCTATTTATTCATAATACTTATACGAGGTTTATAGCCTTATTAAAAACAAAAAAGCATTATTCATAACGCTATAAAGCGAATATAAAATATTGACAAGTCACGCGGAAAGGTAAGGGTTCTTTTCTCGTTCACTTATTAATTACCACATTTTTGAAGATATAAATTGTAATAGAATTTACATACGACAAATGCGTATTACAAAAAACTTAATGAACAAAATTAAGAATGTTCCACAATAAAAATTTGATTCAAATTTTATTCAGACAAGATGTCATACATCAAATATGTTTTCAGAAGAATTATTTTTATATACAGAAACGAATACGAAGTCATTACGATTAATTTGTGAACATTTCGGAAATTATTTGGTAAGTTTTGAGTAGTACGGATTTGTCATAATATCTCCGTTATCAGAAACACATGGTGCGCATGAAGCGCCCAAGTGACTTTTTTTTACATTTTTGAAAACCTGTACACGCTCCCCCTACACTAGTAGGGGGAGCGTGTACAATACATCATATAACCTCTTTTTTTTCTTTTAGCATCTAATTTTCTAGATCCAAAAGGTCCCCGCGATGCCCGAGTACGTCCACATTTAGGCTCTTGGGCTCCCCTACTATAAGTAAATTATGTGAATTTATATCTTCGAAACTGTGGTAATGCGCGAGCGAGATAGCGAACTCCATTTAGATTGGCCCTTAATATTCATTTAGGGCATTTTTATATATACATTTTTTGCTGAAAAATTGTCACTACAATAATTCATTACTTCTATTAATTTCTTGTTTCATAGTGTATCTATCTGTCTATAATGAAGTCCGTAGAGTATTCGAATTTATATAATATATTTTAAAATCTATACGGATAAATAAAATTGATGTGACTTTTTGTAATCTCAAAATAACGGCTTTTTACTAAATGCATAATATGAAAGTATATACGGTACTTATAGCAACATTTTTTTTTCATTTTTGTCTGTCTATTTTTTTATGCAGAAGTACAGCAGACAGGCAGATGGTCTACTTGATGGAAAGCGGTTACCATCGCTTATGGACATTTGCAACACCAAAGATGCTACAAATGCGCTGCTGCTCTCTTAAGACTGGAGACTGGAATCTGGTCACTAATGCCGGAATGCAACACAAGGTTGTTATGGTGGCACACTCTGTACCAGGCGTGATCGCCATCCATTCGAGCCAATATCCTGGCTGTGGGTTGTTTTGTCGCCTCTTACGACACATTTTGCTGGGCCCGTCTATTCATATCGCATCACAAAAAACTCATTAGTTACATCTGCGTGAAACGATCATAGACACTAACATTATCCCAGATGGAGCAGAAACATAACCATCGTCATGGCAACGCGAACTATATTTCGCTTGTACAAACTACTTGTAAATAAGATGGACTGCGTAAACTATTTTATACCAGATTACCACAAGATAAACTACACTAAAATCCCAATGACTAAGCCATGAAACTATGCTAAGTTCTTTCTTACATATTAGAAAAGTCGTAATATTCGACCGTGAATTTGAATATCAAACAGACTGTTGAGGATCTAAATAGATTCGCTTATAAAAAAAATATCGAATCAATAAACGTGATACGATAATCCTGAGGGTCAAGGGCAGCCAACATTCAAGTTTGAGTGACGCGGTAAGAACAGGAGGCTGTCCTAATGGTATACAAAATAATCTCCCCTGACTTACACGTGTTTAAATTTAAAGTCTGACAGAGTCTAACGACTCTGCTACTCCGGGGATAATGTTAGTGACGCACTCAGATGTAGGTAGAGATTTTCGGCATCGTTTGAGATGCAACATTGTTAATGGAGTTAAACATTGACTAATAAGTAGGTCGCATTTGGTTACACTCACTAAACACTAACGCAGGAACAAAGGAAAGTCTTAAAAGAAAAGAAGTATTAAAGCAAAATCGGCCAAGGGCGATTTGAGCCACGTACAGTGAATGACAGTCATGCGCGTAGCTCAATTTAAACTAAGTAAGTAAATATAATTTGTTTAATCGACTTTTCATACGATGTGAAGGCTGGTTCATACCTCGGACAAGGGATTAATGACATTCAACAAGGTAACGTATCTTGTCCTCTAGAAAACTTACCCATTGACTTTTCGGCTCAGTATTCCATTTACAGTCTCAAAAGATTGCGGGCAGAACAACTCCAGCAGACCCTTGACCCCCCCCCCCCCCCATACGCTAACTGGCTCTAATTATTTCTCATCTCCCAATTAATTCGTCCCCTACGTCTACCATTAATGTTAAATATCTATTTAATGCGTAATGTAGTAGAAACCGGAATATGGACTGAGGAATGAATAATTATTGCATGCCGGAAAGTGACGAAAACCCGTTCTTATTTAATAATTGTCATAGTAACAATCATATCTCTCAAAAGGATATTTTATAATAAAACTAATTCCACTTTTATACAATACGTCACACAATCGTAATACGTGACGTAGTCGTTATTACTATATATGGGGGACTCCGCGCTGTTCCTCTATTTCCCTGTATGATTAATAGTCTACGTATATCAACGTATAAATCACAGAATTTAACTAGCCAAAATTTCCAATTTAAATTTCAATTGGTTGGTTACGTTAGTCAGGATCTGGTGGGCACTGAGGTCAAAGGAGTGTCATCTATCAACCTATATTGACATTATTCGCAACATGTTCCGTGATTCCTATTCCATAGTTGGACCGCTTTTGGCGACACTACACCCTTTCCCATAATCGTAGGAGTGCACTAGGGAGCTGTCGTTAGCCCGTTTCTGTTCAGAGTAATATTAGACGAAGTGTCGAACAGCATTGGAGAAGCCCATGAGCACTCACCATGGTTGCTCCTTTATGCTGACGATATCGCGCTGGCAAATTCAGACAGAGAGCGCCTGGTGCGACGTGTGAATGCATTTAAGGGGTTGCTTGAGAATGGTGGTCTAAACCTAAATGTAGCGAAGACTCAGTTCTTGACCTGCAACACTACAGATCCTACATTTGTGCGCATATGCGAAGATACTGTCGAGAGCACGGATCAATTTAAGTAATTGAGATCTATACTTAGTCCTTCCGGGGATATCGACCATGACGTCAAGGTCCGTATCTCAGCAGCTTGGGCCAAGTGACGTGCGGTAACAGGTGTCATTTAGACCCTAAAATGCCAGTTAAGTTAAAATGACAAATCTATAATTCCTAGATTAGACCTGTCCTTTTATATAACAGTGAAGCGTGGCCTGTACTTGAGCGACAGAAGCAAGAACTACGTGTTACGGTGATGAATATATCGTGATGGATCTGTGGAGTCACGTGGAAGACTGTGTCAGGAATTCTCGCATCCGCGGCAGTTTTCGTGTCCGTGACATTGTAAACAAACTGCAAGAGAATTGCTTACGCTGGTACGGTCAAGTTTTACATTTTACGAAGACCACCTTGTCCGTTTTATAGATAATCCCTATTAAAACGTTCAAGCAACACTTTATTATTTAAAACATAATTTAAAGCTTATATCAGTCTGAAATTGAAACTCCTACTTGGGTCCTTTTCCATTTCGTAATTAGATGAATTTCATGAAACTGAAAACGAGCTTATTCTTCAAACAAACTTTCTGGGCACCTTACATTTTAAAGAGAATTTCGGCAGATCGCGAAAAACGAGAATGTGTAACGCCTTCTCGTATTCTTACCACGCGTTCTGGTGAGAATGTAGAGTGTGTGAGTGTCCGTAACATGAAGTATTCTAAAATCGATTCATTATTAGGCAACATATATATAGTATTTTTTTATTTAAATATTGCCGTTTGTTCTGATAACACAGACAGACTCCAGCAAACATGTTTCTTGTATAAGACGCGGATGCTTTAGTTGTGAGACCATCACGACTTATGAGTTCACTTTAATGTAAATTTTACATTAAAATAGATATTTCCAAAAAAACTTATGTAGTCGTATGGCACTCGGTTTGCATGCAAATCTATTGGCGCCTAGAGATTCGAAGATACGGCATAATTTTCAGAAAACAGTAGTCAAGGAACAGCTCGAGATCCGTGGAGCGCTTAAATCAAAACGCGTCGTTTATTATCATACAATGATGTTAAACTTAGCGCCGTTTGGTGGATGGCCCAAGTTAAAAGCAGAAAGCAAAATTAACTAATGTAATATCAACAGATCAGTGTATTCTTATTCATAGTGTGAAAATATATTTGAAGTCTAATGTAAAATAAAACGTTAAAAAATAATATTCATAAACACATTAGCGTTAAGACGCTTTACAAATTCACGCTAAGTATCGTCAGTTAAACCATAATAAAGTGTTAAAACTCATTATGGACAAACCATATTCATAATCGTATAATAGGACTAAAATGTTTTAAAAATCCTCACTAATTTAAAATAGCTAGGACCCTACTATAACGGGTTTTTAAATTAAAAAAATCTTAATACCCTCCGTCTATATAGAAGTTCTACTTCAAAAGTAAACAGTAGGCTAACAAAATTTGCCGTCCTTTAACAATGTTATTTATTAAATCACTTGAGCTCGAAGTCTTCCTATCGATGTGGAAAGTTGGTAATATAGTCCCATACACAAATCTGCCAATAGATCGAACTGTGAAAATTCGACCCATTAGTATTTTGTCATGTTTCCAAAATGTTCAAATCCCTAGTTTATGGTTAACAGACAACATGGCTTCGTAAAAAATAGATCAACAGTTATTAATTTATTAGAATTCATAAATTATCTTTGTAAAATTTTCGTTAAAGGTGGACAAGTCGACACTATTCACACTGATTTCAAGAAACTGTTTGATGAAGTCAGTCACGTCATAATTTTCAAAAAATTAGCTTATTTCGGTATCCACGGTAATCTGTTGAGAAGGGTATCTTATTTATGCAACAGGAGTCAGTTGGTTGCGTTAAAAGGTCTAAGTTCTTTGCCAATTTGTAAAATCTGATGTTAGCCAAGGGTCGCATTTCGGGCCGCTATTCTTCGTTGTTTTTATAAAATATGTTCTAATAAATAACTTGTCTACCCATTTTTACACGGATGATCTAAAACTGTATCGCGTCATCAACAATACTTCTGGTTGCTTGGAACTCCAACGTGACCTATTGTAAACGAGTGGTGTCAATGTAACCAAACGTATACTAATATAGAAAAATGCTTCGTAATTACTTTCTCAAATAAACGATACCCAAAGACATATAACTATAAAATTAATGAATGAATGAATGAATGAATGAATCTTTATTTGTTGAAATACAGGTAATAGTACAAAAGATGGTTTACATATCGAGTTGGTCTCACTGTATTTGACCGAAATATGGTTATACAAATATTTTGTACTTACATGTCAATTAAAAAAAACTATAACAATTCTAAATTTATAAACATAGTTTGATTAACAATATATTAAATACAGAGATTAAAGAATGTCAAAAAAAAGAATAAATTAAAAAAAAAACCGATGCCAGAGCTAAAAATATAAATTAAATATATTATTTACCTAATAAAATCCCTAATGTCATAAAAACACTGGGCAATACACTTGACAGAAAATATGTGGCTAATTTGGGTATTTGTTCTCTTTGACCAAAATTGACTTTTTGAGATCATTACTCGTACTTTGCAAATAAAGGCCTTCAATTGCTTGCATTTATGACTAGATGTACAAAAGAATTTAAGAAACCTCGGAGCTATCTAACACTTTACTATAGTTTGTTTCGAATCAATATGGAGCATGCTTGTGTTACCAGGTCACCTAGTTATTCTGTAGGTAAATCCTAAAACTCTCGAAAACGTTCAAAGAAAATGTCTTGGTATATTAAGTAGTAATTATATATAGTCTTAAGTCATAAAAGTGGTCTTGGACGCACTTTAACGAGCTACACTGAACGACTCGCAAAATTTAAAGTTGGTTACTCTTTTACACTTTCGTCGCAGACAACATGACCTCGTCTATTTGCATAAATTACTGCATGGTAAATTAGATTCGCCTTATTTGTTAAGTATCTTTACCCTTAACACGAAATATAATAAACGTGTACATAACAAAACATTCATCTTAGAAGTATGTAAAAACAACACATCATAGGTACTATCTATATATATATATATATAAGCAAAGTTTGTTTTCTTTGTCCGAGGTAAACTCGAAAACTACTGGACCGATCAGCATGAAACCACAACCATTCGACACGGAATTAATCGTAGATGGTTATAGGCTATATATTTTTCAAATTCATGAGCCCTTTGCCATGTTTTCTTAATTTGTTTGTTTATTAATTTTGGACAGTCAAGGAAAACCAGTCTCTTACTACTTTCGCCCTAACAGAGATATATCGAAATTGCCTCAACAACACTGCCAGAATGGACTTAAAGAATATTATATTCATTTCACTAGTATTATAATTAGATTTTTTAAGTTAAAAGTTTAGTTAAAATGTTCCTATTATATAGTAATATGTATTAATCTAGGATATAACTGCCCATAGAAATGCGATGGAGCACAAATTATGTAAGAATTCGAATGGCGGCGACGTAGTTCGCAACTCGTCACGTCTCGTTTCTCATGGGCGCGAAGCGCGGGCTATGGAGAGCCGCTTTGCTACGATGAATGTTAGGGGAGGAATGGATAGTAAATTAGACGAGGTATGTCAGATGATGAATGAAAGAAAAATAGATTTATTATGTATGAGCGAGACGAAGCGGAAAGGATGTGAGACTACTAAATGCGGTTCATATACAGCTTATTGGTCAGGAGTGCAAGCTACAGACAGAGGAAGTCAAGGCGTAGGCCTTATCCTCTCAGAAAGAATGGAAGAATGTGTGAAAGAGTATGAATGTGTCAGCCCAAGACTTGCATGGGTAAGATTGAAAATTGGTTTGACTCGACTTTTCGTGGTAGGGGTATATGCACCAACAGACACGAGTTCGAATAACTGCTCACGAAAAAATTGTGAAGAAGAGAAAGACAAGTTTTGGGCCTGTCTGCGAGATGTCCTGCTTACGTGTAAACAAAACGAAAGAATAATTGTGTTAGGTGATTTTAATGGCTGGGTAGGATTGAAACGCGATGGATATGAAAGAGTGTTAGGTACATATGGAGATGAAAGAATAAATATGAATGGGAAAAATTTGCTTGAGATATGTTTAGAATGTAACTTGTGCGTGACTAATACAATGTTTTGTCACAAAAATATACATATGTATACATGGGAAAATGCGAAAGGGAAAAGTATGATCGATTTTGTAATAGTGGATGAAAGATTAAGAAAAAATGTTCTAGACACTAGATCATTTCGAGGCGCAGGAATCGATTCAGATCACTTTTTAGTAGTATGTCGTATAAAGAATCTTTACAAATTATGGAGGCACCAAAATTTGAGTAAATCTGAATCTAGTACACTACAAAGAATAAAAGTTGAAAAGTTGCGAGAGGAAGAGGTAAAAATAGAATACAATGCTAAACTAGAAGAAGAATTTATTGGAATCAATGATATATGCAAGTTAGAAGACTTATGGATGGCTTTTAAATCTAAAGTTGTGAGTGTCGCTACTGAAGTATGTGGTACGGCTAAAAGAAAAACGAGCAAATGCGTGAAGAATGTTTGGTGGGATAAGGAAGTACAGAGCGTAGTGGATGATAAAAAGAAAGCATGGAAAGATTGGTTAGCTCTAAGAGCTGATCTAAGATTGAATAATGCAAGAAAAGAAGATGTAGATGAAGCTAGAAATCTATATAAGAAAATGAATGTAATAGTGAAAGAAATGGTCAAAAGGAAAAAGAATGAACAGAAAGATGAGTTTGATGAAAGAATTTCCGAAGATTTCCAGAGTAATATTAAATACTTTTGGAAGTCCATAAAAAGAGCCAGAGGAAAGACTCTAAATTCAGAACTCAATGTAATTAGAGATAAGAATGGATGCATTGTAAAAGAAGAAGAATGTATACTAAACCGATGGAAAGAATATTTTGAGGGATTATTTGAAAAAGGGATATCAAGTGTAAACAGTATGACTAATGTAAGGGAGGAAAAAGAGGATAATAGTGATAGTATAGATATGAATGAAATAGTGAAAGCTTTAAATAGTATGAAATTAGGAAAGGCTGCGGGGTGTGATAACATTACCGTAGAAATGTTGAGAGCTGGACAAGGTCTGGTCGCAAGCCAATTATACCGCCTTTTCAACATGTGCTGGATGAGTGGCTCTGTACCAAAAGATTGGTGTAAAGCTGTAATTGTTCCACTCTATAAAGGGAAAGGGTCACAACAGGACTGCAAAAATTATAGGGGCATTAGCCTTCTCAGCGTTGTCGGAAAGTTGTATGCTAAAGTATTGATTGAACGGGTTTTCGAAATGACAGATGAGAAAGTATGGGATGTACAAGCGGGTTTTCGCAAGGGAATGGGATGTACAGACCAAGTCTTCACCTTACGGTGCATAACTGAGAAATTTTTGGCCAAGGGCCAAAATGTCTATTGTGCATTCATAGATCTGGAGAAAGCCTACAACAGAGTAATAAGAACAGAACTGTGGTCAGCGTTATCTAAATGTGGGGTAACAGACAACCTAATACAATCACTTAAGTCTCTCTATGACGATTCCAGTGCTTGTGTTAGGATCAACGGGGCCTACTCCGAATCGTTTAACATCGAAAAAGGTGTTAGACAGGGTTGCGTAGCATCGCCGTGGCTATTCAACCTTTTTATGAACAGTTGCTTGGATGGTTTGAAAGAAATTGAAAGTGGTTTAAGAATGAATGGGTTACTCATCAAATGTCTACTCTACGCCGATGATCAGGTTATATTTGCATCGTCGGAAAAAGGGTTACAGGAGATGGTAACGATTATGGACGAATCTTTTAAGACTAAGGGTATGAAAATTAATGTAGAGAAGACGAAAGCTATGGTGTTTGAAAGAGATGAAAGTATGACAATGTGTAACGTACAGATAGGAAATGAAAGACTAGAGCAAGTTAAAGAATTTGTTTACCTAGGGTGCATGTTTACCAGAGACGGAAAGCATGAAAGTGATATTGAAAGGAGAGTAATGGCAAGTAATAAAGTGAATGGAGCGCTGAACTCTTTTATAAACAGCCAGAAAGTGTCTGTAAAGGCACGTCTGGCTGTCCATCAAGGGGTATTAGTACCAACGCTAATGTACGGCAGTGAGAGTTGGGTGTGGCAGAAGAAGCATGAAAGTAGGATAAATGCAGTTGAAATGAGAGCTTTGAGAAGTATATGTAAGGTTAATGTAAGTGATATGATAAGAAACAGTGTGATAAGGGAGCGTTGTGAATTGAAAGAAGATGTAGTGACAAGAGTTGAAAAGGGAATGTTAAGGTGGTTTGGCCATGTAGAGAGAATGAATGATATCAGAATCACAAAACAAGTATATGATAGCAATGTGACTGGAAGAGTCAGTGCCGGTAGACCAAGACGTACTCACCATGATCAAATTGAAGATATTTTGAAGAAAGGTCAGATAAAAAGTAGTTTAAATAAGCGTGTATGTATGAGAAGATTAATGAAAGTTGATGAAGCGAAAAGTGTTTGTCAAGATCGTAACAAGTGGAGATCCATCGTCTCTGCCTACCCCAATGGGAAACAGGCGTGACAATATGTATGTATGTATGTATGTATTAATTTATTTGCTCCCATAAAACAAAAGACAGGCATTTATCCTTGGTTCATTTGTTTTCTAGCTCATAAAAGAGGAACATGATTTAACATAACCTCTACGTTAGAAACAACATGATTTTCACTTATAACAAACCGTGATCCGTTTTTAAAAATTATATAATGTCATTCGCCAGGCGAAGCGGGCGGGAACGGCTAGTAATAAATATAGTCCTTTGACAAGAATGTATCGTGTTTACAACGAACTCTTTATAAAGAACAATAAATTAGATATATTTTGCATAACCTTTAGCTTTTAAAACAAGTTAAAATTTTGTTGTGATTCATTTTGTCACTTGTCAGTTGAAGTTTTTCCACTTGTGCGTTGCGATTCGTTTTTCCACTTGTCCGTTGCGATTCATTTTTCCACTTATCCGTTGCCTTTCGTTTTTCAACTTGTCCGTTGCGATTCGTTTTTCAACTTGTGCGTTGAAGTTTTTTATTACTGAAGCTCAGCAGACAGGCTGACGACCCAACTGTGATGGAAAGTGGTTACTGTCGCATATGGACATTAGCAATACCAAAGGCACTGCCAATGTGCTGCCAGCCTTGAGGGAGAAACTGGAACCCGGCCATTAATGCCGGAAAACAACTCAAAGTTGTTATGGCCGCATACTCGCAGGGCAAGCGTTGGTACGACAAGCTTAGGCTAATTGCTGGACCCTTCTGGCGATGTGCTGCACTAGACAGAGTACAGGCAGCCCTGATATGAGCTTGAGGAGGCCTTTGCCAGGTACTCTGAGAAGAGATTTGATCTCACCGGTAAAATAAAAAATACCTCTCATCTCAAACTCAAGGCTATATTATTATCCACTCATAACTTAACGCAGCCGAGTTACTCATAATTCAATACATGTTCATAGACAATCATCTATCACGATGCGGACAGGCGGAGCTTCGCGGTTGTAAATCATGTCGGGTGACCAAGATAATTGTTAATGGGCTCAGTGGACGTGTTTTGTATGAATAAGCCTATGAGAAGTACCATGTGTCGACATGGGCGGGGTTTGAGGCGAGTTATAAGAGATCTTAAGGTTGTTGGTGCGAAGTATTTGTAGTCTAAAGTTTTGGGAAAAGAGTTTTCATTAAGGTTTATCCTGAGGAAATTATGACACTTGGTGGATTTAAAAACATCGGCGAATCGTTTGCGTTGGTTGAGCAACGTAAAGAAGCAAAGAAAATAGTACCTGGATCAAAGAGTACGTTATCGACCGACTGGACACCGATCAGTTGGTCGCCCAAGATATCTCTGAACTGACGCAAAGGAGGTTGACATGCGTAAGCTTCAAATCTATCTCATAAAAGAAAGCGCCTCTCGAAAAAGGGTGGAATATTATCTTTCCGAAGGCTACGACTCATTTAGGATCATTAACCAATAATATAATCGGGTGAATATTTGAATATGTGCATATTCGGCCATTTCAAAGAACACTACAAAAATGTGTTTAAAAACTGTTCTTTATGGATTTTTAAGGTAGTTTCTTATGTTGTATTTCCATATATTTTAATTGGCCAGCGATAAAGCTGTTAATGTAGACATTGTAGGAAAATATTTTTTTTGGCAAAATGGTAATGTTATTCCCTTAAATGGTAATTAGAAATAAAAGAAAATTTAATATTTTCTTGAGTTTTCGCGACTTGTATACATAATAAACTATGTTTCAACGGTTTGAAGCGCGGTAATTTATTTGATTTTATTTATTCCGACGTGAATTTAATTGGAACAAATCTTGTGGATCAATTACTTTTGTCTTCTGATAATCGAACTTACAAACATTTGATCAGGTAATCTGAGTTGCATACCCTCATGAACCATATGTAATAGTAATTAATATAATAATTTCTTATTACCATTCAAATTAACTCATTACCGTTTTATTAATACGAACGGTAAAAATGATAATTTGGTAAATGGTGGTTAGAATTTCTAATAATTATTGGAAAATTTCAGTATTTAGTAAGATTATGCAATTTTTAAAATAAATGTTGAAAAATAGTCCTTTAAACGGAATCTACTGACCTACATTTTATAAAAAAAACTTCAACGGACAAGTGGAAAAACGAATCGCAACGGACAAGTGGAAAAACGAATAGCAACGGATAAGTGGCAAAACGAATCGCAACGGACAAGTGGAAAAACGAATGGCAACGGATAAGTGGAAAAACGAATCGCAACGGACAAGTGGAAAAACGAATCGCAACGTACAAGTGGAAAACGAATCGCAACGGAGAAGTGGAAAATCTTCAACTGACAAGTGATAAAATGAATCGCAACAAAATTTTGACTTGAAGTTTTACGGGCAGGTTTTCAAATTGGACAAGTACATTAACAATCTGCCCGTAAAACTTCTAGTTAAAATTTTGTTGCGATTCATTTTATCACTTGTCAGTTGAAGATTTTCCACTTGTCCGTTGCGATTCGTTTTCCACTTGTACGTTGCGATTCGTTTTTCCACTTGTCCGTTGCGATTCGTTTTTCCACTTATCCGTTGCCATTCGTTTTTCCACTTGTCCGTTGCGATTCGTTTTGCCACTTATCCGTTGCTATTCGTTTTTCCACTTGTCCGTTGCGATTCGTTTTTCCACTTGTCCGTTGAAGTTTTTTTTATAAAATGTAGGTCAGTAGATTCCGTTTAAAGGACTATTTTTCAACATTTATTTTAAAAATTGCATAATCTTACTAAATACTGAAATTTTCCAATAATTATTAGAAATTCTAACCACCATTTACCAAATTATCATTTTTACCGTTCGTATTAATAAAACGGTAATGAGTTAATTTGAATGGTAATAAGAAATTATTATATTAATTACTATTACATATGGTTCATGAGGGTATGCAACTCAGATTACCTGATCAAATGTTTGTAAGTTCGATTATCAGAAGACAAAAGTAATTGATCCACAAGATTTGTTCCAATTAAATTCACGTCGGAATAAATAAAATCAAATAAATTACCGCGCTTCAAACCGTTGAAACATAGTTTATTATGTATACAAGTCGCGAAAACTCAAGAAAATATTAAATTTTCTTTTATTTCTAATTACCATTTAAGGGAATAACATTACCATTTTGCCAAAAAAAATATTTTCCTACAATGTCTACATTAACAGCTTTATCGCTGGCCAATTAAAATATATGGAAATACAACATAAGAAACTACCTTAAAAATCCATAAAGAACAGTTTTTAAACACATTTTTGTAGTGTTCTTTGAAATGGCCGAATATGCACATATTCAAATATTCACCCGATTATATTATTGGTTAATGATCCTAAATGAGTCGTAGCCTTCGGAAAGATAATATTCCACCCTTTTTCGAGAGGCGCTTTCTTTTATGAGATAGATTTGAAGCTTACGCATGTCAACCTCCTTTGCGTCAGTTCAGAGATATCTTGGGCGACCAACTGATCGGTGTCCAGTCGGTCGATAACGTACTCTTTGATCCAGGTACTATTTTCTTTGCTTCTTTACGTTGCTCAACCAACGCAAACGATTCGCCGATGTTTTTAAATCCACCAAGTGTCATAATTTCCTCAGGATAAACCTTAATGAAAACTCTTTTCCCAAAACTTTAGACTACAAATACTTCGCACCAACAACCTTAAGATCTCTTATAACTCGCCTCAAACCCCGCCCATGTCGACACATGGTACTTCTCATAGGCTTATTCATACAAAACACGTCCACTGAGCCCATTAACAATTATCTTGGTCACCCGACATGATTTACAACCGCGAAGCTCCGCCTGTCCGCATCGTGATAGATGATTGTCTATGAACATGTATTGAATTATGAGTAACTCGGCTGCGTTAAGTTATGAGTGGATAATAATATAGCCTTGAGTTTGAGATGAGAGGTATTTTTTATTTTACCGGTGAGATCAAATCTCTTCTCAGAGTACCTGGCAAAGGCCTCCTCAAGCTCATATCAGGGCTGCCTGTACTCTGTCTAGTGCAGCACATCGCCAGAAGGGTCCAGCAATTAGCCTAAGCTTGTCGTACCAACGCTTGCCCTGCGAGTATGCGGCCATAACAACTTTGAGTTGTTTTCCGGCATTAATGGCCGGGTTCCAGTTTCTCCCTCAAGGCTGGCAGCACATTGGCAGTGCCTTTGGTATTGCTAATGTCCATATGCGACAGTAACCACTTTCCATCACAGTTGGGTCGTCAGCCTGTCTGCTGAGCTTCAGTAATAAAAAACTTCAACGCACAAGTTGAAAAACGAATCGCAACGGACAAGTTGAAAAACGAAAGGCAACGGATAAGTGGAAAAATGAATCGCAACGGACAAGTGGAAAAACGAATCGTTTTTTTGTTGCGATTCGTTTTTCCACTTGTCCGTTGAAGTTTCACTTCTAATATGTGCCCCAGCACACATTTCGATTTTTCGCAGGTTTACTGCAAATTATGATTTGGTTAGGTTAAGTACATTTTAATGGTGTATGTAATACGCTACCCACGCACCGACCATTTTTTACGTCAACACTTTTGTTGTTCGTTGTCGTTCACTTTTGTTATGACTTTCGAAAAACTGAACAGTTGGCAAAGTTTTCTTGTTGTTATTTTTGTTTTCTCAACAAACTCTATTTATTTATTTATATTTTTTTTACACATACCACAAATAGAGGCAGTGATGCCTTATCACGTGGAGAGCAGAGCTATAGTTCGATGTAAACTTAAGTTTGCCTCCATTAATAGCGGCTCGGAACATCGCACTTTCCGATGCGCAGAACGCAATTTTAGGTATTAGAGGGATGAGGTAGTCTGAGGACGCGGTATATCCTCGCTCGCTCTCCCGCTAGCTTTCTCGTTTACGAGACTTTCCCGGCGCTCGGCTCACCAGAGCTGCCAATTTAGCGTTTTAGGAGCTAGATATAGCGCTTTTTAGGGCAATCCAGCTCCCAATTTTATTAAACAACTTCCAGCGCAAAATCTTGCGCTTTTTATAATATGCAAATATCTAATTAATTTTATAATAAATATATATGAATATCTATATTATAAAGAGAAAAGATTAAATTCTTTGTTTGCATTGAAGAGGCTCCAAAACTACTTAACCGATTTCAAAAAGTCTTTCACTGTTGGCAAGCTTCACAATCCCCGGGTGACATAGGCTATATTATGTTTACAAAAAAAATTAGGGATCCTTACTAAAACTCCAATAGCGTAACCCAAGGTGTAAAAAATACCTAAAATCGCGAGCACTGCGAAAACTATTGATGATAGAATGAAATGTACAACGACTTTGCAGAACACATCATTATCTACAAAAAGTGTCGCGACAGTATATATCTAACTATTATAGTTATGCCACAATAAGCGTTTTTTTATTATAAAAAATTAATTAAAATGCCGCCGCTAGAAAAGGCTTTTTATTTGTATCTTGATATTAATCCTTATCAAAATAAATTACTTCATATTCAAGACTGCTTCAATACCTTTATATAACTTTTTGAATTATTCAATTCGGACATTCCATTCGAAAGATATCACGAGTTTAAAAATGTAAGAATTAGTGACGGTGATCACGTGACTGTGACATCTTTTCGTGAGCCAAAACTCCATAAGACTCCCTCTATATAGAAGTTTCACTTCAAAAAACATGTTACCTACATCAAAAGCTCATAAACAGTAGTGAGAAATATTTTGAACCAAAACGCTCGCGACGAAGGATAATCTTCAATTTCGCCGGAATGCAACACTCTTCGACAAAATCGTACGGTCAACGAGTGAGCGACGACTGACTGTACATTTATTATCTCTGATCGCGCTGTTATAATATTTAAAACACACAGAAATCATTGTGACCATGTTCACGAACGGTAAGTAGGGAAAAGCATGAGGACATTTTTCAGAGTACCCTAACTTAATTAAATTATGTTCTTTGTGTAATTGTTTAGAATTTAAAACAGTCTTAAAATATCCTATTTTACGAATATGTAACCATTACTTCGTTCTTCAATTGCATTTTGATTACTGGACTAATAACTTGTTGAAATCCGGGAAAAGGGACACTGATGGTAATTAAATTTTAATAAGTTATCATTTAATTTTCAGTATTTCAATTTAATATACATATATAATATATTTTGCACTTTGTACAAAACATTTAGATCGGTCTATTAACAAGCATAAGTTCACCAATAGTGGTAGTTAAGTATGTTATTTGTTAAGGGCCGTGCGATTTGCACATTTTCAAAGAATCACCCAATCATATGGAGTCATAAGGACAACAAACGGCTTGTAACCAAAACTACAAAAAACTTCGTATGCCTGTCAAGGCGAAACAAGTAACTTAACACTTAGCATAACGTCTACAAAAATGTCCAAGTTTCAAACAAATAAATTACTTAGACTTTGAGTTTGACTTTGAAGCTGAAAAATTTAGAAAGTAGACTTTGACTGTGAAGCTGAAGAATTTAGAAGGTAGAATTTAGAAAGAACTTCGCGATTCACTTTATAGTTACCGTTGCAACCCGCCGACACGTATCTGGGGCCCAATTTTGTTATATTAATTATCTTGACGTTGCGAAGATATTCAAATTGCGATTCTATTGCGATAGTGCCAAAAAATCCTACTAAGTCCACAATATTTTCTAGATATCGTCGCAGAGGATTAATAGTGGAATAAATTGGTATTACCACGAGCAATAATGGCGTAAGCCGATATGAATATTGAAAACTATTTAAGCATTATTGCGCGAATTTTCGCATATAAATATGGAATTAAGAGAATACCGAAATCAGGCAATCCTACGATTGAGACGATAGTCTCCGGCGTTTTTGATGAGAAAGTAATAGCAGAATTGGGCCCCTGGTTGAATTGTCGTGAATCTATTGTGATGTACTACTGAATGTGGCCCTTTCCAATGTTAGGTCATATGTGTATTCTGGGTCCTTCACTTTCTTCATTTACTTAGTTCCTGTCGCCAACTCTACGCAAATCATTACTATACCGAAGTCTGCACTACATTTGCCCAAACGCGATTTTCAGTCTAAGACGAGCAAAATATGCTCCATCAGCTATCGATATTTCGACAACCATTATTCACCTAAATGTTTTCATGTGTTAACTCGAAACGATAAAACCTGTAAAAGAATAAAATTACTATACAGTAGCTGATTTACCAATAGGCTGAGTAGGCTGGGCCTAGGGCGGCACATTTTGGAGGGGCGGCAAATTTGAGGGCAATATTTTAATTGTCTGGACCTAACCTAAGCCAAGACAAAGAAATCTGGAAGAAGATGGAGGAGGCCTTCACCCGAAGTGGGGTCCAAAATCAAGACTAACCAAAAATCACTAGCTTTATACTAACTTAATTAATCTACAAACATAATATACTACAACTAACATCTAACAAAACTAACAAACCACTAACAAGCTATATGTATGCACATGAATTACTAACTGTTATTGTAAAAAAAATGATTTTGGAAATAAAGGCTTTATTATTATTATTATTATTTTAATTGTCTTACAGAAATTATGTCTCATTTGAATTCTAAGACTTAATAAGATAGTTCTTATGAAATCCACACAAACAATTCAACATGTAATATTTCAACTCTCAGATAAAATTGTCTACAATTTGAGTATCTAGTCGCTTTTGATGGCTACGGCAGAAACCAATCCATCGATCCCCTGCTTCACAATGTACTAATTACGAGAAGAAAAGATTGTGTAGTGAAGACGGTAGTGCACAACTAATCATAAACTTATATTGTCAAAAAATGTAATTAATAGGATTATGAACTAGGGTATCGATATGTACAGGTAGTTATTGGCGGCAAAATTTGAATAGCCTACAAGCGGCAAATGTCTTAATCCGCCCCTGGTACTATAACTGCCAGAGTAGGGGATATCTGGTCTTTTCCTTTCCAATAAATATAGAGGCCTGAGTATTTGTTTTGTATTGCAGGAGTTCAGCAGACAGGCAGACGGCACACGTGATGGAAAGCCTAAACCTATGGACATTTGCAACACCTAAAGTGCTACAAATGCGCTGCTGCTCTCTTAAAGGAAACTGGAACCTTGTCACTAATGCCGGAACACAACTCAAGGTTGTTATGGCGACATACTTTAGACCAGCGGTGGTAGCCATCCAGTCGAGCAAATGCCCTACCAACTGGCTGGGGGTTGTTTTGTTGCCTCTTACGACAGGCCGCCCGGCCGCAGGAAATTGTATTCTTAGTCCGTTCCTACACGGATAAAAAGTAAATGTAAAGCAGTGGTAAGTTTCGGCCAGTTTTTCTTAAGGCTCTTCCAGTGGCGTGGACTTTATGTAACTCAATTCTCCATAGCCTACTTTTAGGAAACTAGCGTCTAGCGACCAAAAGGTTAAAGCATCATAGATTTATTGGCGCTTACATTTTTTATTTGTGTCTAAATTATTACTTTATTAGTACCTCTTACGATCAGTGGCTTTCGACACGAATTAGATGAAATAGCAACTCATAAACCGATCGGGCACCGGCTTTCGTTTCAAAATCGCATTTTTTTGTTGCAAAACAAAATTGCAAAATTAAAAATACAAATTGCAATAAGAAAATATCGAAGGTTAGAAGTTTTTTCAACCGCCTTACCCTAGCCGAATTTCCACCCGCGCCACTGGACTCTAGGTTATACTAGTGAAGTAAAGTACTCATGATCCCCTGTACATTCCTGTAATAGATCTTCCTAAAAAGGCACTCGTTACATAATTAAACATACATAGCATAAGTTATAGTTTCCTGAATGTTAAAGAGTAATAAACCATATGACGTCAACAACTAGCCAATAAAATTAAAAAGACCACCTAACATCATAACTTTGGAAGCGTCTTCATCGTTTTAATTATAGTCACTACAAAAAGGGATGATAGATTGATTTGACTGCGTAAAGCCTACTTTGAAATGTGCGAGTTTTTTAAACATAGTTATGGCATTGATTGGCTAGGAAGTCTTTAGTCTCTTAAATACTCGCATGTAAGACCTATCAATAAAAAACGGAAGGGATTTTTTTTTAGCTAATTCAAATTTTGTTTTTGTTTATTCCTTTAGGCTTTTGATGTACAGATTTATATGTTTGGTAGGTACTAGTCGCGCTATGAAAAGGCTCGTCATAGTCGACTTTTGCTTGCACAAGTACTACAAGAAACAGTATAACGAACATTTGAATAAATATTAGGTTTTGTTACTTTATAAAGTATGGAAATGTGAAAAAAATGCAATGTTGACAATGACAGACACTGAGGTTAACAATAGTTTCAATTATTATAAACAAAGAGGATATAATCACTAAGTTTGTCATAAATATTAAAAGCAATAAAAGGTTTTACATCTTTAAACAATCTTTTTAGTCAAACAACTTTGATTTAGTGATTTTAAACTTTATTGTCAAACTGTACAACAATTTTCTATTCTGTTTTTATTTATTGTAGTATAGGTTCGCGTTTGGCTACAATCTCGCTCTATTTGGAGAGAAGATGTGGTCTAGGATGGAGCATGCTTAACTAGTAGGTACCTATTCACACAGAACTTGAAGGCACCCAGGTTGTAAGTATCGGAAAAGACAGACTCCGGCAATTAGTTCCGTTTGCGGTGCGTATGATGAAGCTTTCTGTGACTTAGTTTGAAAAGGTAACATCTGCTCGCGGAATCAATTTAAAAACTATCGAACTTTTTCATATTGCGCCTCTACTTGAGATTTCAGCAAAGATTTGAAGTTATTATAGGACGCGTAGTATCCGTATACTACGGTGGTTTAAGAATTTGATTCCGAAGATTAAGCGAGTGAATACTGTCTAGGGAATGCTGCTTTTTTTAACATAAAGAGGTAATGTAGGATTCACGGCGGGGGCAATACATCGGTACCCGACTTCGTGGGGCCACCGAAGGAGGGCCTTTGCATCCATGTTATTTTTTTGCTGAAGTGCTGTAGACAGGTTGACGACCAACCTGATGGTAAGTGACTACCATCGCCGAATGGGCACTGGCAACACCAAAGATGCTGCCAATGTACTGTCGTCCTCGAAAGGGGACTACAACCAGTGCGTGCCATTAGTATCACAACGCTCAAAATGCTCAGTTAGCCGTTCCACAAGGCGACCACGGTCGCTGTGGTCGTGGCGAAAACGTCACTAATGACGTCATCATTTTCGATCACACGACGCTCACAACGGCCCATGTGAAAGGATGGGTCTAATAGTTGGGTTTACGATTGTTAATGGAACATAGCCAACATGGTACTTCATATATGACATATATTGCCATGGGTAATGTTTTTTTAAATGAATCTTTTGCTTGATAATTTTAGATATATATTGGAACAATAGCAAATCCATAGCAAATCTCAAGAGGCAGGTCAGCTGTAGTCAATAAAAAATGACAGGTCGACAAACACTATACTCGTACATGACGTAATGATCGCAACTGAGAAATCGCTGTTATAAGGTGTCATGTTACCAACCAAACGAGTCGATAAGGGCTTTCAGATGTTTAACATCTATATATATTAAAAGAAAGTCATGTTAGTTACACTATTTATAACTCAAGAACGGCTGTACCGATTTGGCTGAAAATTGGTGGGGAGATAGCTTACACAGATAGGAGACGGACATGGAATACATTTAGTTGTAGGATATTGATAGTTTTTGAGTAGTAATTTTGTGTTTTGTGAGAAATATGAACTGTATAGTCAAATGTGGTCTTTTGAGTTGTCACAAGAACTCCGTTGAATGGCACTAGCTGATTACATACAATTCAACTGTGCTACACATACATACATAGGCTTAAGAAAATGAAGAAACTATATTGTAAACAAAAATCTGACTTAAAGGCTAGCTACTAAGCCATAAACCTAAATAAATAAATAAAACAGAGTGAGATAAATTTACAAATATGTAAATTTATATTTATACATTAGTAGTTATATATCACAGCCCTGGCCATGAATCCGAATGAATTATAAAAAAACGTATCACAACGGCCTATTCAATTTAATTGAGTAGATGTTTCAGGCGATAAAACAGAGGCGCCATTTTAATAGGTCATAATATATTTACAGACAAAAAAAACTAGCTAAGTGGCTTTTACATACTACAGACAAATCTACTTATGGCCTGGCCACGGAATTGTTGTTGTGCTCAACAGCCAAGTGCGACGCAACGGGCGACAAAAACAAATTTGTATTATGATTTAAGAAGCATTATTTTTAACGAGGTGAAACCGATTGAGCATTAACCGCTTCGAAGGCGTGTGGGGTTCGCCATTTTGGAGTGGCACTAGCAACATCAAAGAAGTACTATTGCCACCCGAGTCGGTGCGGATACCTACTAATACCCCTCGGTGTTCCTTCCATCACCTTGTGTCACAGCTACAGGAGAGCGGGAGCTCGGCCAATTCAGTCCAATTCCACGTGTTGTATGAAGCAGCGTGCAACATCGTGTCGTAGCGTAGACAAAGAAACCTAGCATTGTCCGTCTACGTGTCGTAGTATGTCTTAAGTCCATGGCCAAGCCGCAATGAATGTGGACAGTGTGTCATCTCACTTATAGTTTTGGAATATGGTTTAAAAAATCTGTCAGTCATAATTTGATCTCAATAAAACTGTGCGGCAAGAATGAGGTTGTAAAATAGAAATAGCATGAGCCTGGTTCTTATTATGACGAGCTTCGAAATATTTAAGGTTACATAAATATATAAAATAATAGGTGCTATAGAATGCTCTGAAAGTGATTTTCTTATTTTATGTTGCTGTGTTAATAAAACAATATGTATAAGAGCTGCTCAGTCGAATGGGTATTTTTTCAGCACAAAATAAAATATTATGAGACAGTAGTATCATAATCAACTGAGAATACTTATAAATCGCCCAGTAAGCAAGTAACTCGTAAATTGCACACTCTGCCTGAAGGCCCCTGTTGCTGCAGAAGGTTGCAAGTGGGATCCAAACAAAATCAACCAACCAACTTTGCGTTGGTTTCAAACTGATCAATAATTTACTAAAAAAAATTGTCATAGATCTTTACGATATGAGACGTAACGTGGTCTTTTCGTAATTTCTCTATCGTTATTTTAAGTTAAGATAAAAGTTCACTAAATCACCTCCAAATTATTGACATGAAACACCTTCAATTTTCATCAAAACGAGATAACAAAATCATCAACATCTTTATAAAAGAGAGAGAAATAATTTGCATTTATATATTTTTTAATACCCTTTAATTTTATTCACAATAATAATGCTTCTGAAAAACGACTGCGTCTATGGAATCGCCGCTATTACCCCAAAAATCATTACCGAAATATTCTCAAGGACGTCGGCGTAGCTACAAGCCTTAAGGTGTGGCTTCACCTGCGATAATGTTAAATATATAGGCCGTTTCACGCAGATATAGCTATGGGTTTAGGGCGTTATTTGAGATGCGACATTGTCAATGAAGTTAAATTTTAACAGATAACATATGTTGTACTTATGTCAGCAATGTGGGTTTTTTTATTGCTGAAGCACAGCAAACAGACTAACGGCCCAGCTATGATGGAAAGTGGTTACCGAAGCCTCTAGACATTAGCAATACCAAAGATGGTGGGTGGCCAATAAGCTGTTGACCTCGAAGGGGAAACTGGAACCTGACCATTGATGTCAGGAACACAACACAACGCAAAGATGTTATGGCAGTATACTCTAGACCAGGGCTGGTAGCTAACCAGTCGGGCAAATGCCCTACCACCTGGCCATGCGTTAACGGCGTTTTGTAACGCTCTATATAGACGCATTCGGCCATAGCGTAAATCTTTAACACAATCGCAGTAGAATACTTATTTACTACTTCCATGAATCTCCAGCACCACCAGTACGTTCTTGTTTTTGTAGAAAATCAATTAAAACTTTCAATCAACAAAATCATGTTTTTTTATAAATAATCCGCAGACAATCGTGTGATATACAATATGTGTATATTGTATATCCCTCAAATAAAGCAAATTACGCTTGTGTTATACATAATATACAACGAACTACTCTGGGGCCGATCCCAGAAACCATAACCATAGTAAATAACGGAGAAATCTCGTTTCCAAAATTTACCGTGCCAGGAATCGAACCCGGAACCTCTGCGTCGTAGCGAGGTAAGTTAGTAAAGGCTTTGCACGCTCAACCACAGAAGCCGTCACTTAAAACAAAAAAAAGTTAAAATTTAAATAAAATCATAAAATTAAAATCGTCTTATTATTTAATACACATTTTTAAACTTAATTAAGTATACTTAGATTGAAAATCATAATTACCTCATTTTAATTTCGTAATGTCTAAGAGTTTCAATTGAGATTTTCCATAAAAACAAAAACGGACTCGTTAAACTGTGATTGCAGTGTATTAAAAATTAATTAATTATTGAGCAATTGTCATGCCTAAGTGCCTATTATTCTTCAATTAATATAATATTTTTATCAACATCCAGACATTTTGTTTACCGTTTAAGTATACCAAAGCAACCCAAGCATATCAACTTTTCTTTACATAACTCAATCATACAAGTTGTGTGTATGTATGCAAACATTCAAAACCACCAAGCTTATTGTAATGTATCCTGCGTACCGGCGCCAGACGATGTCCGAATAAACATATTCGCGAGTTGCATCTTAAAATTTTAAGGGTTATATAGCATCACCATATACCTAGAGCTCTGTGTGTAGGTAGAATAAGTCGAGGCTATGGAGGGTAGTCTCTACCCACCATAGTCCAGACCCATAAGCGTTCCACTGCTGGGCTTGGGCTTCCCTTACTTTTAGGCCAGAGGAACGCACAGCTTATACATAACCATAGCTAATAGTTATATTTCAATTTTCACGCTTATTGAACATTGAGTTACATGCACCTACTATGTAGTACATTATGCCTCAATGTCATTGAAGGCGAATTGGCAGGTTAAACACATCCGTTATCTCCATGTGCAGGTTTCATCGCGATGTTTTCCTTCACTGTCAACCATAGATTATTTTTTTTCTAAGGTTAAGGTTTAAGGGCTTCAGCCTCTATAAATATAACGATTTTTTGTAGAATTCATACTTTTCAACGTAAATAAAAAGAAAGGGTTGAATTTAAAGTTAATTCTATGAACTTTTTATTAAACTTTAATTTGTTATGTTGGTTGATTTGTTTAGATCAAATCCTGCAAGTTGAATTAGAACCACTGATTTACGACTTAGAAATGTTGTATGCTTGTCCAGGAGCTGATGGCAATGGCTGATGCACGAACGTGAAAAAAGGAAAAATTAAGAAAAATATTTTTTTAGTTTTTACCAAAAAGTGCACACACAAATAGTGGGCAATTATTTTTAGGCGTTCTACGTACACACTGTCTTCGCCTTAACAGTAATTATGATTTTATTGACAAAGCTACAATGTTTGTCTGACAGGTTTATTAGGCGACAAATTTGTGATAATTAATTACCGCCGATTTTATAGATGTGTTTACAAAACCGTTAACATTGTCGACACACGACCTCTGATAAAAAAAAAGACTTCAAAAACTAAAAAGTATAAAATAACTTATTTGTAAAGTTATTATTATTAGCATATATTATCTTAACAATAAATTTACCTACATAACACCAAAGATTATTTATCAAATCAGTGGTGAAGTTTTATTATCTGGTATTGAAATTGTATTAAGTACATGTATGCCCAGATAGTTTTCAAAATTTTGGGTTTATTTAAGGTTCTGTGTGCCGCAAGAGGTCGAAAATGGGCAAACAAGACAACTTATCATAAGGCGCTTATCAGTATTTCGCACGACAGCACAGATGACCTAAAATAATTCGGAGGGGACACCCACTAAACAAATCCTGGTTCTGTCTGGCGTCCTTCGTCAGGGTTGTGAATTCGCTTGTACATGCACCTCCAGCCCGGACGGACGACGTGTAAGTACCTACTTATTAAAAGGAGACGGATACGCTTTACTACATTCAGAGTTGGGCAGTATTTGAAATACTTGTAATTGAAATACGTAATTGAAATACAAATACGTATTTTGTATTTGTATTTCAATTACTTCTTAAAAATGTAATTTGTATTTAGTATTTTAAATACCTGACGCTGAGGTATTTTGTATTTAGTATTTCAAATACTTATGGCTTCAAAATACATTTGACAAAATACTTTTAGCTATATTATTGATGGATGGTGTTCTTCAGAAAATAGCGCTCGATAGCTTTCATAAGCAAAATGGCGACTGCTAAATATATCTTTAATTAGGTAGGTACGTTCTGCAGTACGGGCCATTTCAAATTAAAATAATTTTTGTTTAAGATATATAATTTCAAATGAATTTTACTTTGAAAACATTTGAATGTTTTTCGTCACCATGAATACTTTAAAAATTCGAGTTATTATGGAATACTAGAATTTACCCCGCGATTACGCCGAGGGTCAATCTCTAGCGCATGCCTCTTGTTTATAAAAGTTACATCACAGGTTACATTGTATTAAATTTTTATGTTAGTGCTATTTAATCTGAATGAGACACTTAATTTTATATCGCAAACTATCTCATCTCCCGCATGAAGAGTAACTATGCCCATTTTCTATTTATTAAAACTACTTATATAGACCAAATTGACCAATTCGACGAAATTAACCAGTCCGTCCAAGTCGACGAAGTCGACTAAATCGAGCAGTACAACGAACCGAACAATTCCACGAAATCGAACAATCAGACTAAGTTGACGAATCGACCAAATCAACCAGTTCGAACAAATCGACGAAATCAACAAAAACAACCAAATCGACCAAATGGGCCAAAGTACAAAAAACCTATCCTACTTTTTGGAATAACCTTTACATACATCTATCCCATTATCCGGGATAAAAAGTATCCCTTGTCCATCCTCAGTATTAAAATTACATATTTACCGAATATCAGTCAAATCGGTCCAACACTTTTTCCGTAAAAACTTGACAAATAGAGAGACAAATATATTTTTATCCCGGAAACTATTCCATTTTTCGGGATATGCTCGTAAAGTATCTTATATTCATTCTTGGCATCGAAAATATATATACTGAGTTTCAGGCAAATGGGTCCAGTAGTTTTTCCGTGAAACCGTAACAGGCAGACAGAGTTACTTTTGCATTTATAATATTAATAATGTTAAGGATGAGTACCGTCGGCAAAAGCGGCAAGCAAAGTCAATAACGTTTACGGAGCGATCACTACAAACGAACCCACCACTTGTTACTGGTTTTGCCGCTTCCGTTCTAGTAGTTTCGACTTGAAAATAAACCTCGTGGTCGTCCGAAAACTTTGGTCGACAATGATGAATTGAAGGAGATTGTGGAGCTGATGATGCTCAATCTATTGCTGAATTAGCAGGAGCTTTCGACATTAGCTTCAATACAATATTATTGGTCCATTTGCGTCAAATTGGCAATGTAAGCTTGACAAATGCGTGCCACACGAACTCAATGATCACCAGCGCGAAGTATTCGTCGAGAAGTGCCTCGCACTGGTCAACAGACACACAAACGAAGGGATTTTGTACCGCATTGTTACCTGCGACAAAAATGGATTTTGTTTGACAATCGCAAGCACTCAGCAAGTTGGTTGGATCTTGGTTCAGCACCTAAAGAATACCCTAAATGAAACCTTACCCCTAGAAAAGTGATGGCCACTGTTTGGTGATCTAGCGCCAGTGTGAATCATCAAAGCTTCTTACGAAATGGGATGAGCATTAATATAGACGTTTACTGTGAAAAACTGCACACAATGACGAGAAGCTCGCACGTCTAACCTCCTTTGGTCAATCGCTCGTCTGACTCCTGCACGACAATGCGCGACCTTATACTGCACAACAGACGATCTCCAAGTTACAAGAGCTGGAGTTGGAAACTCTGCATCATCCGCCGTACTCACCAGACCTTACACCTACAAACTTCCACCTTTACAGAATTTCGATAACTTTTTAGCGGGAAAAAAATGTAATACCCAAAAGGTAGAACAAAATGTCAAACAAGTCAAAACCGCACTAAATGGTCCACTCCACGAATGCACGAGGCTACAGTCCGAGAGGAATGGCGACGAATTGTGAAGCTTGCCACCACCCCTGTCATGTGGACCACGACCACTCTGCCAAGAGTGACGACGGAGAAGGAAAACAAAATGCTTTTAAAGAATTTGTTGCCTCCCACCCAGCTAATTTATTCAAGAAGGGGAACAATAAACTGCCACTGCGTTGGCATAATTGCATTGATTGCAAGGGTGATTACTTTGATTAATAGAAAAAAAAACGTTATTATAGAAAAAACCGCAATTTCATAGGTATTTTGTAATTTGTATTTTAAACACAAATATGTAGTTAAAACACTGTATTTTGTATTTTAAATACATGCGAGAAAGTATTTTGTAATTTGTATTTCAATTAAAGCAAAACATGTATTTTGCCCAGCCCTGACTACATTCTTGGGCCCAGATTGTAAAAAGATGGAGAGTTATATCTATATAAGTTATCGATTTACATAATCTTCATAATTATGTAAATCGATAACTTATTTTATTTCTGACCTTATTTTTGATATTTCTCGTCTTTCAGAAAGGATTTAGGGCTGACGTTTTTCATTTTGTAATAGAAAGATATAGCTTTTTTAAGCAATATCTATCACAAATCATTGCATTTCTTTGGATCAACTCCCGTTCACCTTTTTACCAAATAAAATTGTTTCTTTTTTATAATTACAACGACATCTGGTGTGAGTCGTCTGAAGCGACTGTCAAAGTGGTCCAGAAACTAATTCCAGCAGTCTAGCGCTGCCTTGAAAATAGAACTTATGTAAGTCGCCGGTATTGGAGAAATAATTAAAAAAATACAATCATATTTCAAGTACAAAAATATTTATTTATTTATCGTAATATACGTCATTAATATTATAGTTCAGTTTTAATAATATTCTCATATTAAGCAACCTTATGCAAGCGGCTCTTAATAGAATGTTAGTTCAATAAGTGTGGAGTTTTTGGCGGGAACTGAAAGATGTTGTGCTGTGCAGTTTTGTTACCTAAAAATGTGTCCAATTACTCTAAAATGAACAATAGTTGTAAGATATTGATAGTTTTTGCGTAACAATTATGTGGTTTTTGTGAGAAATGTAAACTGTATAGTCAGATGTGGCCTTTCCAGTTTTCACAAGAACTCCATTGAATGGCATCGGTTCTAGCCTGCAATACAACTGTGCTACTATACTAAGACATAATAAACATCAGAAGGTTGTATGGACTAAGATTCCTTTGTGGCGAATTCTACTAGTACCAATGAAAGTGTAGTAGTGTTTTTACAAATATCAAAATGCAATAGAAGGCTTGTTATGAACTCTAGAAATGGGGCATTTTGAGTTATTTTTTTAGTGGGAGATTACCTGAGATTGTCATTTTTAGTATTCCAACAAATTATAAGAAATATACAAAAATACAGAGAGCATGGAGTCAGTTAAATAAAAACTATATTCATTTAAACATAATTAGTCTCATAGTAACACTCCGAATTTAAAAGGCAAATAACTTGCAAATTCAGCATGTTAATTAATACTTAAAAATATAGTAAAATGTGTTTCCCTTCAGTGTGGGAGGTCATAACATTTATATTTGAAATAACATCATAAAAACAAATATACACATTTATTACCTACTGCATATTTGAAATAGTAAAATGAAAGTAAAATAAATATTTTTTATAAATTTGACATTTTGATAAGTAAGGATATTTCAAAATTATTATTGTAACTTTTATGTATGTATTTGTAATCGGAGACAATGTTTTTGTTCATGAATTTACTAACATAAATAAATACCAACTTAAAATTTATTTCAATTGTTTAAAACCATTTTTATGGGACTGATGAGGTAATGGTAAATGTATCAATTACGGTTGATTGTTCGCAAATTCCAAGATATTTCTGTGCTGAAAGTGTTTGGAAATGTCAATCCAGTGAATGTTCTATGTATCAATCTATACATTGTTTTTGGTCATTTTCGGATATCACAAACTGGATTTATGCAATGAATTACAATACAATGATATTTAAATGTCTTTGACTACTAAGACACATCTAAACTCTGATATTACAGTAGAAAATGTTTTATATTTATCATATAAAGAACCAAATTAACTAAAATTGTATCAAAAAAATCTTTTAAGACAAAACAAGGTATACGCATATAATATATTTTAGGCTATACTAATATACTAACATATTCTAGTCCTAAAATAAAATATAGCTAAACATAGCCTATCAGAATTAAAAACTATTATCAAAGTCAATTAAAAATTGTTTTTCTAAAAGTTTTTTCATTTTCTCTGGCACTGGCACACCAGAATGCGCAGGCTTTGGTCTTCTTTGCCAGGACTTCTTACCACTTTTCGTAACACTGTTTGGTGGTAACACAGGTTTGTTCTCCTTTGCTTTTGGGGTTGTCATCTTTTTTGGTGTGGAGATCTTTGATTTTGGGGTGGACACCTTTGGCACTGTTACTGCACTTTGTCTTTGTGAAGTGGAATCATTCACTGAAAATTACATTTTAGAAAATTACTTTTTGCACATGGCTATGCGACAGACACCTTTTCAACCTTTTCAATCAACATCAAGTATTGCCACCTGTAGCTAATCTTGAGAGTCCATAGCAGTTGTACCTAATCTCTATGGGAATTCATGTTTATGTCAAATTTATAAATGTTGTATTAAAATATAAAATAAGTCTTTATGTGTAATGTATATCATCAACTTATGGGTGTAAGGCCGGGCTATGTAAGAAATAAAGAAAGGTGAGAATTCTGTAGAAAAGTATCGTCTCTCTAAGCAATTCATAAGCGTAGGTACTATAACCTACGTATTATAAATGTAAACAGAGACTGATTGTGCTATGCAAAATATATGTTATTCTCAAATAAACATAATTCAAAAAAACTTACTTTTTATGGGCTTTTTCTCAATGGTCTTTTTAATTTTAGTTGGTAAAGATCTACCAACATTCCTTTTTGACACAGGGGTTGCAGTTTTCGCAGTCGGCTTCGTTATATCCCTAGGGGCCATTGTAGGATTTTTTATGCTTCTAATAGATCCTTCGAAAAAATATCAACACAGAAACATCACAAACACAATATTCACAATCGCAATTATTTAAATTTTCAAAAATAACGTTCAAAGTAATGACAGTGACAGTTTATAGATACATACGTTTTATCTATGGGTAACTGCTAAAGTCGTTTCAGATTCGTAACAATGGCAAACAAAAAGGCAATCTTGTTCATACAACCTAGTCAACTACAAACCAGGATTTATAATCTTTCAAAAACCCTAAACAACGGAGTTAGTTTGGAAATCATTTCATATTATATAATTTAATAGTTCATATAAACAGTTTTCACATTTTGTATTCGTAACTATAGAATAATTGTTATCCATTGTAAAAATTAAAGTTTTAGAGCATAATAAAATACAACTTCCTAGCCAAAATTTGATCTTTTACCGTATCCTCATTGAGCCAACGAAGGGGGAACGCTTCCACACTGGTATTTGTTGACTCGATTTGTTGAACGGTCGAATATTATAGGTTTGTTTCCACCTGATGGAAAGCGATTACGATTACCTATGGCCGTTTGTAAAACCGAAGATGCAATCAATTTACTACTGTTCTCTAAAGGGGACTAAAAATTCGAACCTAACCGCAAATGTTGAAACTCAACAACATAAGGTTGTGAACTTACGGCGGACGATAAGCATTCCTTGGCTCAATGTGTACCTGGCCAAAATAGTGTAATTTAGTAATAAGTCCTTTAAGGATTTTTTATTGTATGATTGACAAGTAAAAAAGCGGCAACATCGCTATTTGGCGTCCATCTTTAATATTTGATGTGTTGTTTTACTAATAAAATTATTATAAAATATTGCCTTCTATTACTTCTAATAAATCTTCAACACAGAAATCTTTAAAATTGAGTCGCTTTGAAGTATATTTCGACATGCATACATAGTGTACGATGTGATTTATTGGATTCTAATCGAAAGTGTCACAATACCATTATCGTTTGTGCTAAAAGTTTCACTGTTGTCTGGTATTGACCTAGGTGCTAATTAATCAGCCAACCTTCAATGCTTTCTTCCTTTAAACTTGTTAAGTAGCGGCGTCCGTGTGTGTTCAGATAGTGTGATTTGTTTGTTGTCGTAGCAGATGAATTGTGAATATGGATAGATTGAACCAGTTGCGGGGTGGCGCGGGGGGCTCCGGCGACTCCATGCTCGACACCACTTCCCCGCCGAGTGAGGCTTATGAAAGCGCCAACGAGAGCGCATCAAAGTATTTTTCTCTGTCAGAAGTGGACTCCACTTTTGATATATCATCAATAAAAGATGTATCTCTCGCATCGACGACTGATGATTCGCGCACGGTCACTGACCCCGATGAGTTGATATCGAATTTGTCGCCGATCAGCAAGAAAAATGATATGTTAGATAGCTATAAAATTGGTAAGCAGATTGAGGCTGCAAACATTCTATCAGGTGGGGTTGACATATTTGATGACAATGAAAACTCATATGACGGTGATGAACTAGTTATTGATGATAATGCGGAGGTGGATGAGAAGTCCAACTCTGAGTTAAAAATAACAGAATTTAAGGAGGATAATATGACTGAGTCTACACTAGACGATGCTGATGAGATAGCAAGTAAAGATACTGAAGTGGTGCTACAGATTGATGGTAAAAACGTAGATGCAATAGATATTGGTAATGGCATATACTTGTACAGAAAAGAGGGACAAGAGGAGTTGGCTGCTGTCCAGATCATTGATGATGATCAGCAACAACCAAGCTTTAAGTTTTTGAAAGTGCGGTAAGATTTATATTTGTGTATAATAGCTAAGGCCATTAGCTCCCAGGGCAAACATTCAATTTTGGACTCTCATAAATCATTTTATGAGAAATAATAATGACACAAATGTAACATTTCTTTTACTTGCAACTCGTCTTGGATGAGTAATTTAGGAAAATATATAATAAGTTTTCTTCTAAATAAGTAAAGTGGAAAAATATGTTTATTTTGGTCTATTTTATATACCCACTTGATCAATGTATTAGTAGTTTCCTTGCTCACTGTCCATTTACAGGTTAATAATATTCTATGGAAAAGTTGTTTGATATCTAGTATGATAATTTTCATGATCTTGATTGATCTTGATTTAGGTGTCTGGGATTAGCTCTAGTACTGTTTGTTCCATTTATCCTTTGACACAAACAAACTTGCTTGAGAATGTACAATTTGTGTTTTTTGTTACCCGATTTAAGAAAAAGTGAAAGATTCCTCAACAACATGTAACACACATATTGTTTTGCCACAAAATAAATGTAAATATGCAGTCTTGCAATTCTTTATTTAGTTGAAGACTCAAGTGTTGTCTTCATCTATCTGTACAACTTACTAGCTGACCCATGCCCACTTCGCTGGGCAACAGAGAAAAATTAAAAAATACTTATTATTAATCACAATCAAATATACCCTATGTCACTCTGGAATAATGTAGCTTTCCACTGGTGAAAGAATTTTTTAAAACAAGTAGATCCAGAGATACCCCCCCCTCCCCTACAATGTCACAAACTTTACCTCTTTATAATATTGCTAGTAATTTAAAAAAAAAAATACTTATATATTACCCTATCATAAACACAGTGTGCATTAAAGTAAATGCCTATCATAATTGGTAATCTTTTAGCATATAATCCAAATAAATCAGTGCAATGAATATTAAATGGTTGAGAATTAAGTGGACTATGATGAACACTTACATTTCTAGTGCATAGAAATTTGTAACACATTTTACTTTCAAATAGATTTCTTTTCTATAATAATGCTTCTAACACTGCTAATAGCCCCAAAAATCATTACCATTACTTTGATTTGAAACTTAATAATTATTATTTTGTTTTGAATTAATATATACTTCCAGTATTATGCTTTTTTAACGAGCTTTTTCCATGGTTTCCTTGAAGATTTGAACTTAAGGCTTGAGTGCTTAGCATGAGTTCTTTACTACTCGATCACATTCAAATTAATGCAAATTTGTATGGCACAATATATCTTTTTCTTCATACACACAAGATGGCTCATTCATTTCATTCAAGTCATTCCCATACAAAATTGTGTTAACTTGAATCTGATTGAGTAGTGAAAAAGTCGCACTAAGCACTCTGGTATACATAACTATATTTTGTGATTAACACAACTTCTTTATTTCATAAAACCTCATAACATTACATTATTAAAAGTCACTCCTGTCACTCCTCTTACATAGTCTAACATAAATAACAGGAGTTTTTGGCGGGAACTGAAAGGTGATGTTGTGCTGTGCAGTTTTATTTTCTAAAAATGTGTAAAATTACTCTAAAATGAACAATAGTTGTAGGATATTGATAGTTTTTGAGTAGTGATTATGTGTTTTGTGAGAAATGTGAACTGTATAGTCAAATGTGGCCTTTTGAGTTGTCACAAGAACTCCATTGAATGGCACTAGCTGATTACCTACAGTTCAGCTGTGCTACACATAGGCTTAAGAAAATGAAGAAACTAAATGTATGTTATAAGCTAAGATCTGGCTTAAAGGCCTAGTTGCCAAGCCATAAATATAATAAAATAAACATAAATAGCACTATGGAAAGTGGTTACCACCACCTATAGACATTCACAGTACCAGGGGGGAAGCAAATGCATTGCTAGCCTTTAAGATTGGATGAAGGCGATGGGATAGATGTATGAAATAGAGAAATTGCATGAAATGCAATCAGCACGAGTGTTCTCTGTGTGTCTGCATTCTGTGAGAGTTTGATATTGCACTAATCGAGCTGGCATGGCTCTACCACATATCACATAGGACTCATTTCACCTTTTGATATACCTAATTCAATATAAATATGAAGTTCACATGTTCACAAGTTTAACATGAATTCATACTCTCTATATAATAATTATGCCATCCGACTTAGTTATACTGATATAAGACATTGTAGACTTTAAATATCAACCGTGTTTTTGTGGATCTATAAATTAAAAAGTTGCTCATCAATTTATACTATATGATAAAACAAAACCAATCTCAAACTATTGTATGTTGTCATCATATCACATTTGTTTCATTATAGTTGGCCAAAAGCCAACACAACACATCACATACTGATTATTTGAGAAATATTTGCAAAATTTGTGTAATAATATTATCATTAACAGCTTTCAAGTGGTAGAGCTATGCTGGAATCATAATTTTGGATGCATTTCTCAGTGTCGACTTGATCACTATCACTATGCTCTCACAGAATGTTGGTGCGAAGTTCTATCCTTTTGCATCTCGAGTTCCTATAGGCAATGCAGGAGTTTATTGCTATGTTTACAAAGAGATGTTTTGGAGAGCCGAAACTTAACTCATATTATTATATAACTCAGGGTCACTAAATTTTTGAGCCTAGGTGCCAGACTGAATGTTCCACAAAGTCCCAAGAACGTATATTTAGCTTATCTTATTAATATATGTAAGATACAAAAATATTGCCAAGTAAATCCATCAAGTAATATTTATTTTAATAACAGCTCTTTAGGTAATCATAGCTCTTACTTCTCACAGAATATCAGTGTCGTTTCACCAATGGTAGGACCATAGGTTTGTTTCCCATATTTCATCTTCCCTATTTATTTACCCTAATGCTTCTCTCCACAACCTTCTATCCCGTCCATGTTATACCAAGTCCTCTATCCTATCTTAAAGGATGACCCTGTTGTTGATTATTTTGGTTTTAATTAATAAATTAATGATAACATTATTATACAATTTACAAACCTTTTAAGGGCTGAAGTTGGGGCAAAGGCCATGGTTTGGGGGGCCCGGTTGGAACTAATCAGTATAGCATGGTATTAATGTCCAAAAGTTTACTTCAATTTTAGATACAATCAAAAATATACCAATATTTTTGCCCGTATCCAAAATGACTGTAGCAACACTGAGTAACATAATTATTTGTAGGAACTAAAAGTTAAATAAATTAAGATGAATAATGGCCTATTTCCAATCGACAGATAAAAGTCATTCATAGAATAAAGTATAAATTAAAAATGTCAGTTTCATGAATAAAACAGTTGAATGATTTCAATTCTGAATTCACTCAGGCTATAATTTATTCAAGTGATAACTTCTATCTGACAATTGAAAAATTGGCCCTAAATGGAATTGATGTAAATTATTTGAATCCTCATGAGTTTCAATTATAACTAACTGTACACTTTATATAATGATTCCGAATAACTCACTTGAAGTGTGCAAAACTTCCATATTTCATATAACTTAATTTGAATTCAAATATATGAATTATATGTTTTTGGTCTATACATATGTCGTATTATTCTGTTGCAGAGAGAATGCAGAAGGAAATTTGGAGGTGTACGAAGAAATTGAGATAGAAGTTCCAAAAGAAGTGGTAAGAATATTACTTACCATATTTTTTGTTGCAAATGATATTTTGAGTTGTTATTTTCTTTTAAGCCTTGCAATTCTTAATGTACTAAGGTCCTGTCAAATCAGAAAATCTTTAAATAATAGTTTAAAATATCATTCGCAAAAAAAGTTCAAAGAACAAATTTTCTCTTACCATAAACTGACAGCAATGGCTCGAATGTTCTATAAATTTTATGGAAACATACTTTTCGTCTAGTTTTACAGGATTATTTCCTAAAATTATCTTTAATGTGATATGTTATTTAATAAGCTTTCCTATGGATACATATACTCTTGTATTTGACAAATAGTAAGTGCCATTTGATCGTCTTCAGTCTGTAAAGTATTATATACCTTCATGATTGTTCAAATTTCAAGAAAATATGTAATCTAAGAGGGAATGAGTAAACATATGATTGTGCAATTTTCCAAACAATTTCACAAGCATTCACATTATTATGTTAATATTAATTTAATCTGTAATACATAAGGGTGCTTTTATTTAAAACTATCCATGTTATAACTAATTTTATTATTGCATAATCTACACATATAATTGTTATGCTCTTTAATTTCAGCCTTCTCAAGAAGGAAAACAAGTTGATAAGAATACATCGCATGTGCCTATCAAGGATATAAACAAAGTTATATGTGATTCTGCCAGCAACAAAGTTGTTGAATGTAAAAATAAGGTAACTCAGAAAGAAAATTTAACTTCATGTGAATCTGTGACTGAAGCAAATAAGGATTTGCCTTCAGACTGTAAGCCAGAGCTTAATCTTAATGGTAAAATGATGAAGTTTAGTGAGTCAAGGAAATCTCCTATAGTAGGCAGTTTTACTCCAATGACATATCATTCAACTCCAAATAAAGAAGGGATACCACTAACGAAAACTATGGTTAATCAACAACTTCATCCAAGCCGACATTCTGATAATAAGAAAACCATTGAAGTTCATACAGATAGTTCTAAGAAACTGAATGAAACAAATAAAAAGGATCCATTAGATAAAGAAGAATCAGAAGTTATTATTGACAGAGATACAGAAAAAAAAGCTGTTGAAAGTATAATTGGGAATAAAACAGATAATGATAATAACATCGGATTAAAAAATGAAAATGACAGTAAAGATGATTCAAAACAATTGAACCAGATTTCAAATGATAAAGATGATAGGAATAAACTAGTTGAAACCATTATACATTCATCTGGATCAAAGGTTCAAACTCCAGAAAGAATGACAACGAAAATTAATGAAAATAACACTTCTAATCAAGATACTTCATTAAAAATGTTGCCTGAACCAGAGACTAAGATTTCTGTGAGTGCTGAAGCAAGCAATCAAATACAGTTCAATACAAAAGATAAACCGTCAATTGACAAGAATATTGAAAAGGGTAAATTTCTTGAACAAGACACACCCACGTCTGAAAATATCGATGTTATAAAAGAGGTCCACAAAGTTGATCAAAATGTTACAAAAGAAGACTCAATTTTGGAGCTAAAAACTGAAAATACCTCATCTAAAACTGAAAAGTCCAAAATAGTAAATGACGTAATTGAAACTGAAAAAATGGATGTTGATTGCATATCTAACCAAACAAAAAACAATACAATAATATTACAAGAAGAAAGGAACATAATTACATCTGGTAGCGAAAATAAAGCTGAGGATAATAAAGGAGAGCCCACAGTAGACAATGTGCACAGAACTGAAAAAGTAACAACTACTGAAAAAGATTCAATGGTTACACTTCCAGATTCAATAATAGTACAAAATGAAAATAGAGATTCAAAACCAGAAAAAAATAATATTATTGATGAATTGCAAACTAAGAAAATGATTAAAAATAAAGATACTATAACTTCTTCTGATATATACAAAGAACCATCACGAAATGACCATCCCCCTTCTTCAGTAATAGACAAGCCTATTCATGTTATTAATAAGAGTGAACTAGATCCCGCGAAGAATGATCAACAAGATGATTCCAAAAAAGCTGTTAAAAAATTGTGCGATGAGAAAGAAAAAGACAAGGCGATTGTAGATCATATAAATATGAAAATCAAAGCAGATCTAGAAAAGCATAAAATATCAAAGCCGGTTATTCCATTGACAACAGAGCATGATGTGGTTAAAAATAAAGTGGTGCATTCTGTAAAAGCAAATGCTGACACAAAAGAACAAGAAATTGCAAGTACGCACGCCGTTCCTAACGTGACCAATGAAAAGTCTACAAATATTAGTGTTCCTGCTACAGCAAAAAAGCAAATTGAATGTCATGAAAAAGTTAGTCAGGATGAGAAAAAAGAGTCGCATTCCAAGGAAAGAGTAGATTTTACTAAGTGTAATGACAAGAAATATGATATTGGTGCAATAGAGCAAATTTCAAAAACGGAACTAACTAAAACTTCGGAAACCAGTAAAAATAATACAAATACGGTTAAAAAAGCAGATAAAATTGTTGAGAAACAAGTAGACATTATGGATAAAAAAGAACTACCTATAGTGGCGAAAATAGAACAGAAACAATTAAATAATAATCATGCCCCTGTTCCATTTGGACAATGGACCGACGCTAACAGACAAGAATTTTTAAATAAATTCAAAGAAACTAAACCTCCTGTCAATAATTCAAATGGCAAACAAATAAAAAATTCTAATGACTTAAATAGAAGAGACGTGCTAAAAAAGATCGATAGCCAAAGACAGTCTAGTAATGCTGCGGCTAAAGCCCTAGAGACTCATAAATCTAGCCTCAAAAATGAGACCATGTTCATCAATAAAACTACAGCATTAAGTCAAGAAGATAAAGACTCGGTTAAAACAGAGACAAGTGAATTAAAGCTACAGTCTAGTAATGCTGCAGTTATAGCCCAAGAGACCCTTAAATCTAGTCTCAAGAATGAGACCATGTTCATCAATAAAGCAACAGCATTAAGTCAAGAAGATAAAGACTTAACTAAAACAGAGACAAGTGAAATAAAGCGTCAGTCTAGTAATGCTGCAGTTAAAGCCCAAGAGACCCATAAATCTGGTCTCAAGAATGAGACCATGTTCATCAATAAAGCAACAGCATTAAGTCAAGAAGATAAAGACTCAGTTAAAATAGAGACAAGCGAATTAGAGCAAAAACCACCTGTTATTAAAAAAACTACCGAACTAGAAACTCTAAGTATACTTCAAGGGGAAAAGAAAGAAGGCACAAAAAATACAGTCCCACAACCTGAAACATCGCCAGCTTCAACAAATACTGAAGTCGCTCAAAAGAAGGATTTCTTTAATGCACAAGACATAATTGACATAACTATTGAGGACATGATTCATAGAAATCTTCCCACTAAACAATGCACAGAAGGCAATACAAATGTTAACACAAAAAATACATGCAACACATATGAAACGCCTTATGATGACATAGAAATGAAAATGAATGAATTGCATGGTATTCCTTTCGTAGAGAGGCCTCCACATGAATTGCCAAATGTTAATGATACTAAAGTAAGTAAAGTAGAAAAAGAGAAGCCGAGCAAAACTATTAAAATACCCAATCTCTTGCCATTTGGTAATAAAATTTCTAAAACACCGAGTCAGGAACATTTGATAGAAGTTGAGTCTGAGGAAGAAGTAATCGAGCATGAACCAATTACAGGTGATATTGACGTAAATACAAATGCACCAGTAAAAGAATCACATCCAAGTGCAGATAGTGAACAAAAGGAAGCAATCATAACTGAAAATGATTTTGATAAATTTGCGAGACGAAACTCAGTTACATATGAGAATTGTCTAACAGTAAATTTTGATGGTAGAGAACCACATAATGTTATACAAACTATTGTTGAAAAGGACATTCCAAAGAAATATCTCAAAAAAGAAATGGTACGCTTTGACATCAAATCGAAATTACCACAGAAAAATCCTAGTATTAGACAAAATACACAAATGAACAAAATGTATGGTTCAAAAACTGGCACTGTTACTGAAGACCCTTCTAACAAGCACTATCAATCAAAATTACAGATGGCATATCAATCTGCGTTAACTGCAAAGCGTCAGTTGGAGTGTCCTATAACTATTATAGAAGATAAGCCTGTAAAAGTTGTTTTCATTGACTCTAATGCAGAATATATACCAACTCAATTAAATGTGCAGGGTAAAGAACTATCTCCAGCTAAAAAAAGCATTCCTGAAGTTAATGCAATTAGTACTAGTACATGTGATTCGTTAGATTCAGATGTGTTAGACACTATTGATGAAACAAAGTCACAGGATGGCACTAAAATGAAAACGAAACATCAGAGAAAGCAAGTTTTAACACCAGTCGAAGCGCCAGAGCTGGAATTAATTCAGCCTGGAGATCTTGGCATTGAGATATCCCCAAAAAAGAAGAGAAAAACTGAAGACAGTAAATATGATAAACATTCAAAGAATCTTATACATAAAAAATCTTATTTACTGGGTCGTACTGCAGAAGAGAAAACATTGAGTACGCAAGATTTAACAAAAAATTTAAAAGATATGTCTAATAAAAATGAAACTTTCCATAGAGAACCAGTATCAGCAATTGACAGTTTGGTCAAAGCGGCCGAGTTATTAGAAACTCAAACTGAAAATATAAATAGAAGTACATCAAAAACGCCTAATCCCGATAGCCAGCAAACAACACCTGTAAAAAGAGGACGTGGTCGACCCAGGAAATATCCGTTGCCCGAAGGGGCTGATAAAAATAACACTCCAAGTCCACAAAAGAAGCCGAGATTAATCGATGCTAAACTACCTAAACGCGATACAACTACCGAAGATGAAGAGACAACTGATGACGAAATTATTAAGGAAAATTGGACAATGGGCAAAATCAACGAAAATATTGTGTGTCCAATCTGTAATAAACTATTCAGATCAGAAAATGTAGTTTTCAAACATGTCAAACATTGTACAGGTGTGTCACCAAGTCGATCTGAGTCGGAAAAGAGAAGTCCAAGAAGAGTTCGACAGTCACAGGAATCTGAGAGCAAATCAGAAGATATGGATATTGATGATGATAAACCAATTTCAAGTTTTAGTAAGAGAGATACACCCATAGAGCGCATATCGAAAGATTCTACCACTAGTTCCAATGGAAATAAAGATGAAGTAATAGTTATAGACGATACTCCAATCAAAAGTTTTGAAAGTAAAGAAAAAGCTCAAAAAAGTGATGAAACTAAACAAGATTCTAAGAAGTCTAAAACTAAAATATCTAAGATTCACAGTCTTGTTTGTGAGTTTTGTGGAAAAAGTTTTAGGCAAAACTCATATTTGGTAAGTCATAAATTACAGCATATCAAAGACGAGAAGAAATTGGAAAAAGAAAGTAGTGCATCTAATAAATCAGTGTTCACTTGTGAAGTGTGTAAAAAAGCATTTAGAAAATTGCATCATTTGGTGCAACATCGTTTAATACATAACAACGCCTTTCCTTCAAGGGTCCTGAGGAAGAGCTCCTCAGAACAAAGTGAAGGAAAAATTAAAGAGCAGGAAGCGTCAAAGCAAAACGATGATCCAAGCGCCGGTTTCCGTTGCGAGCCTTGTGATAAATCATTTAGAAAATTGCATCACTTGGTTGAACATAGAGAAACTCACGACGGAATTAACCGGCAAAAGATAACAACACTCACGCAATCCAGTGGAGAGAAGCCAACACCACCTCCGCCAGAATGCGACATATGTAAGAAAACATTCAGGAAGCTACATCACTTAATTGAGCATAAAGAACAACACAATGAAACGAGCTCAGAAAAATCTGATGACAAAAGTGTAAAGAGCACTCTTTCAACTAAAGATATTATACATGAATGTTCTCTTTGCTATATGGTATTCCCAAATGAGCATTCGCTTAATAAACATACTATTATTTGTCAACGAAAGAAGAGGCAATCAAAACAAGCCAAATCTACCGAAGAAAGTCAAAATGTCGCCGATGCAACTGAAACCAAACAAGAAGAAGCGGATGTCGACCCAAGCGATAATTCTGATGATATGCCTAAGGAGATGGAAATGTCCCATATTATTGAGAACAATGAAAGTATTGAAGCTCCAAAAATAACTGTTCCCGAACAAGTAGACAACGAAATTGAGATTATAGAAACTTCTCCAATCAATATAATAGAGGTGAAATCTGACGATACCGAATGTACACTTCCAAAACCAGAACCAATCGAATCCAAATCTACAGCTGTAAAAAATAAAGATTTCCCTGAAAAGGCTCAAGAAGAAAATACTGAGAAAATTAAAAAGGTACATAATGACAAGGAAGTGAAAGTTCGTGAAACGCCAAAAAAGAAAACTCCGCTTAAAGATAAAGTAGCCCCCACTGTAACAAAACGAAAGAAGACTATTGATATGCCTTTACCAGTCGTTGATGATGTGAAACCAGCTATCGAGTCAAGCGACGATGACGAAGTTCGATACATGCTTAATCCAGATTTTAAAGAAGAGGCACCAGAAGATAAATTATTTATGAAAGTTCGTGCTAAAAAACGCAATTCTTTACAAATAGAACGTCCAAATTCCAAGGATTTAGTTAAGAGAAGGATATCTTTGCAGCATCCACCGAAAATTCCAAGAAAACTGAAACAAAATGAAACCAAAGCTGCGTCAACCTCAAAAAACACCTTAAAAACACCAAAATTAGATCCAGTGCCCTGGACAGATTCAGATGACAGTGACATCAAATACTCGTTCCCAAAGCCAGTTGCTGTAAAAAGGAAATCTACACAAATACAAACAGTTAAAGAAGAGAAATCAACTCCAAAGAAATTATCGAATAAAAGAAAATCTTTAAGCTCAATAGCTAAAAGGAAATCTTTGGGAAAATCAGTCATTGGACGACCCAAGGCTAAAGCATCACCAGTAAAATATGTTAAGAGACGTAAGTACACTTCATTATTCATTAGAATAGACACTAGAGCTGTATAATGTACTTGCACAATATTAATTATTAAAGATAAAATTGTTTTAATCAATAAAATTTTCTTTGAAATCCGTCGTACAATTTTGAATCTTTAACTTGTCAGAATTTTTTAAAAGATTAATGACATTAATTATTACATAGACACATATCAATTTTAACGCAGTCAGCCCAATATGTGTGCAATAAACAATATTTGTCTTGCGAAAACCTCTCCATATCAAAATCGTCTGAGGAATTAGTTTTTCTATTATTGCAAAGCTGGCAAAGAGGCAGACGGACCAGCTCGTGGAAAGTGGTTATTGTTGCATATAGGTGTTAGCAACACCAATGGCGATAGAAAGGATGGAATACGGGGATTTCTTTTATGGCCTTTCCTGTTACTTAAGATAGGAAACAAGGTATATTTTCTTTCTTTTCTTTGGGATAGTAAATGGGTGTAATTTTTATTTATTTATTTAGTTCTTTTCTTTTTTCTAAATTTATACTAGTACATTTGTTTCTTAAGCTATTGTTTCCTTATTTCTAATATATTTCTTACTTTACTACAGGATACAATGAAAACTATTTTTTACTACATGTTTGTCTTACTATATATAAATATTTAGAACACTCACTTTAATACTAATAACTGGAAACTATTTATGACTACATTTTAATAACTTATTACTAATGCATTCAGGAGTGTATAAAATTATGAATAATTATTCATAATTATTTATTATTATTATTCATAATTAATTATTCCCCTGTTCCTAATTAGGAACAGGGGAATAAATGAGGTATAAGTAATATACTGGGTATCCCATTTGGATGGCTACGACCCCTGGTCTAGAATATGTCGGCATAGAAACCTTGAGTTGTGTTCAGGCATTAGTGGCCAGATTCCAGCCTCCCTCCAGAGAGCGCAGCACATTGGTGCTACTCGTGCAATATAAAAAAATGTTGCTTACGGGCAGGTTTTCAAATTGGACAAGTACTACATTAACAATCTGCCCGAAAAACTTCAATTTAAAATTTTGTTGCAATTCGTTTTGCCACTTGTCCGTTGAAGTTTCACTTCTGCTATGTCTCCCAGCACACATTTCGACTTTTGCACGTTTACTGCAAATTATGATTTGGTTAGGTTTATGTTTTAATTAATGCATTTTTTATTTAAACATTTTATTTTATCGAAAAAAAAACTGAATTCGATCCAGAACCAAAAAACGCATCCATAGTATAGTCTAAATTTATGCCGCCCTAGCACGCGGCCGTAAAGCTTTTTCCTGACAGAAATATCCTCTCAATAGACCTCTCGTTTATATAGAAGTTTCACTTCAAAAACCTATGCAGCTGTAAAAAGTAGTATGTTTCGACATATTTATCTGCAGGAACAGAGGTGGGCCACCGTTGCGACTGCGGCCAGTTGTTCAGTAGCGCCGCGCTGCTTTCGAGGCACACGACACTTGCGCACACGCCGCCCCGGATACGGAAACGGCGATCGCCGCCGCCGGAAGTCGACACTAAACCCGCCAATAAAACCACTCGCAAACCAACCGAGATACCAAAACCTACCAACTTGAGGAAATCTAGTGTTCGAAGCGACACCGCTGTTGCAAATAAGAGTGTCAGGAAATCTAATGTGGCGAGTGAAGTTAAGAATAAAGCGGGGAAACCCGATCTTTCCGAAACGTCGACGAACAGATCGACGCTGAACACGAGAAGAATGGCGGCCCATCGCGGAGTGCCCGTTCCGGAGAAGATGAGGAAAGTAATGCAATCGTTTAAAAAGTAAGTGTTGATAATGAAATAATTATATCATCCTGTGGACTGATTCTGGGATATCGGATGTAGATAAGTTAGTGTAAGTGAGTCGCTAGTTATAGATGAAATCACGCATCACAATGCTCGAGGTCGCATCCATTGGCGTATAATTATGGTTTCTTGTAGATTTGTAGATTGTCTATGGTATTTTTAAATCATATCGATTGTGAATATTCCTAAAGAAATAATCAAATCAATCCATTTTATGGTGCTTTACATTTCATGACTCATGATTACATGATCAATTACCAGGATATGAATGTGAGAATAAGTTTTATGGTCGTTCATGATCTTGTTGATTAATGAGGATGTTTGTAACAATTTTTATTCTGGAAGGCTTTTTTTTAAATTGTTAATGTAAATAAAAATGTTTATTAACATTAATTGTTTTGTAAATTGGTGTCCCTGATCTAGAAGATTATTTCTATAACGTAAATTTTTGTACCATCCAAGCTAAGTCAATGAAGTATATACATAAAATTTATAATATAAATATAGTTAAATTGTATAAATTAAACTGAACGAAAGTCAACTAAAATTTAAAAAATTCACACGCTCACTCAGTTTAGTGTAGAAACGAAATTGAAGTGGTGTTAGAAGCTGAATCCAGGAGCGAGTTTTGTAAACACAAATATTAATCCCTTTTGTATATGAACATGGAAGATTAATGTATTGGCATGTTATGAGGGATGGAAATCACGTTCAAGACGGAATAATAAACTGCACAATTGATGGATGATTGACGAGTAAAGATACTTGAAAAAAGATGGATGTATGAAGGATGACAAAGGTTTGTGGTGTCACCGAGGTAGTGTATCAGAACTATGAGAATAATAATAGCCCATTAACATCATACTGCTGGGCTTGGTCCTTCCCATTTTTTAGGGAAGCAGTCCATTTCCCTTACAATGGGAATTATTTTGATTAATTGAAATTAATTGATTCAGTTCCAATCAATATCAATTTTCGTGTATTGGAATTAATTAATTTTAATATGTTTTAATTAATTAATTTTAATATGTTTTAATTAATTAATTAATTTAATACATTTTAATTTATTAAGTTTTATCAAATTTAATTAATCTATTTACTTGACAATGAATTAAAATTTGTAATACTCTACTTTGGGAGCCGGTATTTAGAAATTAAGAAAGAGGGGTTTGGTTTGTTTGTTTAGGAATCGCCTGGCTGTGTCCTCGAGTGCGCTCACAATAAAGCAACAAACGGACCATTGTATCATAGAAATATTTTTACAAATTTTCGGAGGATTTAAGATACAATTGATGAATTAATTTAAAAAAAAGAAAAATATTTTGATCGTGAGTCGGTTCGGCGTTGATCTTGTCTATATTATTATGTATATGAAAGGATGAAATGTTATTATAAATATATTTTGTCAATTTGTTCTAGAGTATAGATTAATTATTATGTATGTTTAAGAACTTAATATTTATGTTTTCTTTTTTGTTGTAATAAGCACAACTGTCGCACTCAGAGAACTTAAGGACCATTAAATGAAGAATTAACATGTAATTGTAAATCTGTAGAGGCGTTGAGGTTGTAAATAAGCGTAATTCGGACCAGCAGAATTCGGGCTTTGGACAGCCTACAGGCCCGTATTTCGACACTTAGGGTACTTATTATTCCGGTAAAGGCCGTTGCGACTTCGTCTTCGTGGGATAGAGAAATATGGGCAAAAAAAAGTGGCGCAAAATCGAACAATACTATAACTCGAACAATGCCGCAATCACCAAAGTTAAGAAAACCAAAAAAAGTGTTGGTTCTATCTAGGTTTCTTCCAGAACCCTGTTCGTGTTGTATGTACTTTTGATTGATTTAATTAGTACTATTTCCATTTGAATATTTTTTAAATTATTATTATTAACTAGCTGCGCCCCGCGTTCTCACTCGCGTGCTGATGGAAAATCATTATATTTTGGATAATTCACACTATATCTTGTATAAGTTATAGCATGTGTTATTCCGATGTGTAAACAATATTATTGTAAAGTTTGATCTAAATCCATTCAGTAGTTTTTGCGCGAAAGAGTAACATACATACATTCTTACAAACCTTCGCGTTTATAATATTTATAGCTCATACAGATAGTTAGAAATATTTAGTTTTTTTTCCGTTAATAGTTAAAATTTCGTGTTTTCAAGCTGGAATATATCTTGAAAAGTGTTATCACAAAATTTAGCACCCCTCCTACCTCTTGTCACACAATTTCATACTTCGGCGACACCCATATTTTGAGAGGGCTAGGTGTTTGTCGGACTGGCTTAGCAGAACGCAGAGAATTTCATTTTTGACATAGAAATTTTCGTAAACGAACTTTTAGCCGCTAACTTTGGTCTGAGTGTCTGTGATCGGCCATAGAATAGTCCGCTATATATCACCCATGACACAAGCGTAACTTACTTGATATTACAATACGTGCGTTTCTCTGCGGATTATTCCTTAATATTATTTCAGTAATATTAAGTAATTTTGTGCATGTCTCTCAAAACCGTTAGAGGGCTTGTGTGTGTGGGGGGGGGGGGCTATGGGAAGGTCATTACGTAGAGGCTCCTTGACAAAATTCCAGTTATTATTATATGCAAGTTGTCCTCCATAGCTTTATCATTGCTTTTAACTTGCATGGCAATTTATGGTTAATGAATCATTATTCGACTCTGGGTGTGACAGTTAGTTATGGTTTCACATTTTGATGTGTTAAGCGCTGTACAATTTCGGGATTTTAGGGCATAATAAAAAACTATATTACCATCCAAACATTTTTTACTAATGTTTTTGTTTAATAATTATTTGTTACTCTTAAAGTACCTATTGGTTAATTTACCATTATTTTGAAATTAAGTGCAGCAATAATTTTAAATTAGTTACAGAATACAATTAAATTCCGCACTCAGAGCAATGAATCATTATCCATGAATTGAATATCTCGTTTAGTAGATAGGCACTAATATGTCTCGTAATCAATGACATTTCAATATGTCTATTGTAATGTTCAATTACTTTTGTTTAATAATTCATTAAGCTCTGAGTGTGGCTGATATAGAATAATAGATTTGGCATCTGTAATAATAATTTTGGTAATGGTCCATATTATGCAGTGGTAATTATAATTAATAGATTTGAATAAAGACAAACTGCGCAAATCGGTTAAATTGAAACTCCACTCGGCCTTATTGTGCGGATATTAGACAGTTCTTCCTAGTTGAATCAATTTGGTTGAAAGGCACACTTGACATGACGATATTCAACGACATTGAATGAATCGGGTTTATACATTCACGACCGTTATTTTTATCACTTGCCGGCGTTACAATCGTGAACCCAAGTGGAAAGGTTATTCGACCTACTTCTTGACATGCGTCGTTGTGTGATTGAAAACGATGACGTCATTAGTGACGTTTTCGGCACGAACACAACGACCGCGGTCGCATTGTGGAACAGCTAACGGAGCATTTTGGCGTTGTGGGCTACTACTGGGACGCGTTGCATGTGAACAGTTAGGATTGCTGGTTGATTCAACCAAATTGAAAGATATAAATGAACTGTCTAATCGGCTTACGGTTTAATATAAGTGAAAATAATTTATATTTTGGACGTGTTATAATCTCGAGTATTATAGAATATGGACCCTGATATTCAATTTATGGAGTTTAGAGGTAAGGAGGCCCATCTTTCTGCTATGTTAATGCTTCATCTGAGATAATATTAGTGATAGTAACCGTTTCGCGCAGATGTATAGATCGGTTTTAATGCGATATTGTTATTAATTGTTAATGACGATAAACATTGACGGATAACGTATGTATATACAACACAACAACAATGTAGGCAATTATTGACGGCGTTATTTCCAACACTACAAACAAGACTAAACGTCTGGCTACGTAAAACAAAACGTGAAAAACCCGTTTCGGTACTTCTGTGTTTTTATATTAATATAACTACTTTGTTTCGGTTTCGCAATTACGCAAAAACCACAGGCGAAGAGATGTTTGTGACTATTCATTTGACAGATATGCTTGTGACACGACTCGTTTGTTAATGACGTTAAATATTGACAAATAACGTATGTATATACTATAGCTATTCGTTAACAGTGTTATTTTAACGCTATAAATCGGACGCATTTGACTACAGTCAATAACTATAACATTACCGCAGGTGAAGCCCGAGCATAAGAGCAATTGGTCCACAATAGACATTGTTTCTCCCTATACGTATATTTTTGAAATCATGAATTATATTTTATTAGAATCAAATTAAATGAGCTTATTATTATAAAAATTCGTTGATTCCTTACGAAATGTTGTGTTAATGAAATTGTAAAATATTGCTAGGGATTTGGTTGCGGTTCCGCCTGTATAAACTTAAGGTCTGCCCGTTGACATAAATAGTTTACAATGTTCATGTTTTCCGTATAGAAAGCATATTATCGTCGCAAGCCAAGAAGATTTCTGGGTATAAAAACTGATCCCAGTGGAACACGTAACTTTGAAAAATACCTAAATCATACAAGACTAGATGGCGCTACAAGTTTGTCTTTCGCTTTTGAGAGATTCTTTTGAACAGTCAAAAATTGGAAGGATTTTATTAGGATACCTACTCTTAGTATTCTTTCTTCAATATCATGAATTTCTTCTCATGCCTAAAAAATTTATAAACTCCTTGCTGGGGTTCTGTTTTCCTGCTCAATGTACTCCATTTTAAATACGGTGACGCTGTAAATCACTAATTAAAAATACGTTGTAAATATTTTAATATACCATGATTTTAATAATTATTCCAGGTGAAAAAAAAAATGCCCGCTGTACACGTTTGGCCAAATATATAGATTTGCCTGTTTTGCTTGTTAATGACCTATCATATAGTGTCTGTTTTTCTTGTACATCGAGAATCTTGGTGCACTGTGATTACACCGTATAAGTAAACCGCCGAGGTGGCAATGATTTCTACAAACGGCTAATGCAGAATGTTGTAAACAAAACCGACCTTTGTGACTCAATATTTTGTCCCAACCTGTAACTGTGGGTTAAAATTATGTATTTAACACAATCTTCTTCCATTACTTATAATTTGATCTTTCTTTTTCTTACACTGTCTTCAAGTCTGACATATGTTTAAAATTTCAAGTCTCTATCTCATGAATAACTTGAAAATAATTTTCAAAATAAAACATGGTATTTTAATCACCGTTTTTAAGTGTTTTTATAAACTCGTTTTTAACGACGTATTTTGTACAGTGATTGTCTTGTTATCAAGTATGTGAAAATGGTATCTCAAAATTAGCTGTAGATGGCTATACAGTACAAGGATCTTTATGAAAAATTGCTTATTATGCAACAATCTGTTGCTGACAAAAAGTGTCTGTTAACTTTTCACAGACTTGACTACCATTTATTGTAGAAAGAGCAGTATAAAAAAGGTGTATGAAAATGATAAATCATGTAGATTGGTTTATTTTTTGAGGCATTGAACGGTGGGAAGAATGAAACTCACATTTACATATAGGCATTATTATAGTGTTTGCTAAAATTCACGAGCTTCCCCAAAAATATATACGTATATTATGTTACTTTGTCAATCAATCTAATTAACTCAAGCACATAAAAAATTACTTTGGGATTTGTAAATCCAGTGGCAGTAATAAATCCTGCACTCTCATATTTAGTTGTTTAGAACATTTTTTTGGCCAATTTATATATACTTTGTACAGATAGAAAGTGCTGCATGTTCCAAAAGTGATTCCTTAGTCACCCTGAGTAGCATTCAATGTTACTTTAATTAAATAGTGAACTAGGACCAAAATATATCAAATTCTCTGTTTATAATGGTAATATATATTATGTTGTTTTTAATTTTAAATAATGTTTATCATACTCTCGTGACTAACAGTGTAAAATGTAATTAAACCCTAAAATATATTAGACAGTGTCTCGTGAGATTTATGTTTTAGAAGCATTTAACATAAAACAAAAAATATATATGTAGATGATATCATTATTTTTAATATGATGATGCAATTTTCATTAATGGGTTATAAATAAATTGACTAAAATTTCTTAGTGTTTATTTTTTTATTCCTGTACCTTACAAATATGACTTTAAATATTTTTTTATCTAACATAAAAATATCTTAAAGTAGGTCTAGGGAATTGGATGCGAGATGCCAAAGAATATGACTGTGAAGATTATAATATAAGATGTTATTTTAGTAGTTCATTTATTGATGAAAGTATTAGACAAATTGAACATACTTGTTTTATAAATTAAACAAGGTAAATAAATAAATAAAGTCTTCCAATAGTGTTAGCAAATATCTGCAATGGATCTTTACAATTATTTTCTCTTCAATAGAATCTATCAACCAGGAAGGAGGCGAAAGAAATATAAGTTTTCTTATTGGAATGTACTTTTGCCATATTAATCAACATTATAGTTTAGTTTAATAACTAACCTCTTTCACAAATAATATCAACAATACTAGCTTCCATTAGTTGTGGATCTATACACCTCAACTGGGCTGAATGCAGGGCATCTTCCAGGAGTGCATTTAGCAACCGTTCATCGTTGCCCATGCAAGACAACCGCTGTTGCAAAAAATGCACATCAACTTGCAGTTGCTGCAAGCCATGCCTCCCAAAAGTTCGTAATCTTACACACTCTACTAGAGCTTTAAGAGCTACCTTTAAAGCTCCATTGGAGAGAGCCGCTCTATCAGCACCAGCAGGACTAAAAACTTCAATTCGTTCTGAAAATATTCTATTCAATGGTGAAAAGGATGATGGTGCACGGGACCATATAGTCCGTCTGCTGGAATCACTGGAGGGCTTAACACTTGTCGGAAAGAGTTGTGAAGCTGCACTATCAGCACTTGCAAGAGTTTCAACGACTCTCCTGCACACAGCTCTCGGTCCCCTTGGTTCAGGTGCTCTCAACCAGTCTCTCGCTAGCACGGAAACTCTAAGCATCTGTGCAGCAGTTTGACCTATAAATTTAACTTCAGAATCCAAAGCCGCCTGAGCAGCTGTGGCTAAGTGGACCATTACACTATTTGTGTCTTTATTTTCTACAGTCAAACCTGGTGCAGACTCTTCTAAAAGCTTCAACAAATGACTATGCAAAGTTGTGACACCATTCTCCTGCATTTCTAAACATAATTTGGCTAAAATCAATAGTAACTCAAAAGGAATGTTGTTGTTAGAAGTCTGGAGGCAGGCCATCTTTTTAACCATATCTGATAAGTTCACCATTGTCTCAGATATAACAGTCCAGCATGCTTCTGCAATGGCATTAGCACACCAGGGTTTTAAACCAAAAGACAAGTTGTTCTGCAAGAAAGCCATCAAATCTAACAAAGAAGCTTGAACCTTTTGCATCAAGTACACCTGTAAAGAATTTAAAATGTCTTTCAAGTCAGTACTCTCTGTGCCTTTGCTTGCCAAAGACTGTCTCACTTTCATCAAACTATCTTTAAATTGAGCTTGTATCAACTGGTATTGTATAGTTGCCTTATGATTGATACATAGTACTACAATATCTACAGCTTTGGTTGACATAGTGTCACTAGAACTGAGCTCAGTCATAGCTTGCAGTTTCCTGAAGAACTTATCCAAACCTCTAATAAGGATCTCAGTGCCAATATTCTCAGGTCTTTTAATAACTTCCTCAAAGAGATGAAAAACTTGTAACATTATCTTATCAGCAAATTCTGGTATGTTTGTTTGTTCATTGTCCTGAAACATTTCATGGTAGCATGATATGATTATTCCAAGGTCTGCTAATAGAGTGTTGTTACACTTTTCGACCCATTCCAAGATGTCTGTACTCTCTACAATAGCACTTAGACCCTGTAAGTGTTTATCCAAGCGGCTTTCAGAACAGCTCAAGAATATATCTTGCAAGGATGAACCTGTCTCTTGCAACTGCCTTAATAGTCCCACACTCTCTGCAAGTTCAGATGCTGATGTTTCTGGACTTAGTAATCTATCTCTGAGAGTTTTCTTGAGCCCATAAATTATTTCTGAGCATTCAGTCTGTATACTTTGGAATGATGGTTGGTTGCCATATTTTTGCAACACTCTTTGGGCGTGTGTATAATCATGAACTGCATCAACATATCGACCATCTAAAATTGCCTTATTCAACTGTGATGGCAACAAAAACAAAAATTGTAACTTATCTAGTAGTTGTCTGGTTCCGCACAATCTACTAACATTACTACCACTTTCTTTCAAAGATCCAGATATTTGAGAACTAAAAGATGTTATTTTATTCATGTTTTCACTAAGTTTGTTCATTTCTTCTTGCATTATTTTAAAATCGGTGCGCATTTTACGTACGGTTTCAGTCGCCGATATAAACTTGTTGTAGTTTTCATATACTAAAGTTTGCATCTCTGATTGTAAAAACTGACTTTGAGTGACCACTTCGGCTTCTTTATCCATGATCTGCTTTAATGTAGCATGTTTTAGTAAACAGTCTAAATACGTGTCTGGATTGAAACTAGACCCATCAATATCGAGAGGATTCTCACCGTTTTCCTTTGAGTCCGCCATCCTAAAAGCAGTAGTCTGGATCGTTAATCTTTATTTTTTTATTTCAATCACAAATCATGTTAGTTTACTAGTTTTAATCGATTAAATTTTAATATTCATTATATTTTTTGTATTGCAATTTTCGTATAAATCATCTTATTTGTTATTACTGTCAAGTGTGACAAGTCAGTAACTATTTTGACATTAACATTCAATTGAAGTCAATATTTACTTTTCCATCACGTTAGGCAACAACGGATTTAATCCATACAGACTATTAGGATATATTCGATGATCAATAATAATTTGTCAAACGTAGGCCTTAGAATTTGCACCACGTAGCCGCTTACACTCCACTGCAATTTCAGTGTACTCATTTTGTGAGCTATGTTGATATCCTAATGATACCTAAATCAGGTTCCATAGGGATATCGACCTTTATAGTACTTTCTGTTTAGAGAAATAGTAATCCATTCATCAGATAAAGATGTGTGCATATTATAAGTCACGGCTGACGGATTTGGCTGTGGTGCATGACTTACAACGTATCTGGATAAGGAAAGTCCATTGAAGTGTGCACATTATAAGTCGTAAATCGCAAACGTGATCTTGAGCGTTCGGACATCCTAAAGCAATCTGGACTGTGTTTTTCTAGCGTGCACATTGTTCGGACGCGTAGGTACCGTAATGTGTGGGGTGCCTTAAGATCAACCAAATTGTTGATCTTTGACTGACACCAAATGTGCTGTGCTTGGGGGGGGGGGGCTTTACCTCTGCATCCCAAGGATTACCCATAAGAGGCAAAATGGCACTCTCTAGACATGCAATAGGTCAATTTTATTAGCAATAAAACAGGTAAATAGACAATATAATATTATATTCAACTTCATAAATCTCAAGATAGGTACACTCTCAGTATGAATGTATGTACAGTACACATGTACATTTTATTACTTATAAAAATTATTTTTTGTTCACTACTCTAAAATTAAGGAATAAATTACATAATATGCACTTAAACATTTGATTTGTACAAAAAACCTAATAATAACAGCCTGTATTATTATTTAAAATAATAAAAGCATTACATTAGGTACTTAAAGTAAAAGTTATAACTTACATATAAAATAAAACAGCCTAAAATCACAAAGTCGATTGATCTTTCGTTACACTTATTTTGAATTAAAACCATTAATTCAAGATAACATGTACTTATACTATTTGAGCCATAATAAACAAAGTCCATTGAATCCTTAAGAACTTAGATTAGGGCAAAGTGTATGGATTCATTGAATGCAAATTCATCATTTACTTGTTTGTATCTATTAAGTGTATCAATTTAGACATGAATAATTAAAAGTACATATCTATAAGTACAATGGAAAAAAAAAATAGGTCTTCATTGGACAATAACTTGGTTGATAAACATAAGAGGATACCATGGAATCACATAGATCAGAATTAACGAGATGCAAGACTCCAATGTTCCTATTTAGTGTCATTCTTTACAGAATAGAATTACTTATAGCCAAAAATGTTGATATTTTGTTTTGATAGTATCAATTAATTTTGCCTTTCTCTCAAAAATTTGAATATTGAATATTGCATATGTACACAATGTTCAGATTTTACAATATGATAAATAGTCTCATCAGCAACTTGTGGATTAACTATAAAAAGTGGTGTGTAGGATCATCATCACTCCATATGTGGGCTTCATCGACCAATGAAAACTCTGTTCAAATATGTGCCCCATGGTATAGGTATGAAAATGGTTTTCAAATATGTGCCCCATGGTATAGGTACGAAAATGGTTTTCAAATATGTCACCCATGGTATAGGTATAAGATACGTCCCAGACCGTGCATGCGAGCCCTGCTGACCAAACAAATTGAAACATAAATTAATTTCTTATGGCAAGTATCTTACTTTATGTAGCCGAGTTTATGAGTGATATTCATTAATATGTTAGGTATGCATGTAATTTTGATAAATATATCTTCATTATTTTTTTGGGTTATATATAAACTGGCTCCCGCATACTAAAAGCATTTCCCCAAAAAGAGTTGAAATTTCCGTGGGTACTGTGTTCAAGATTTTTGCAAACAGACTTGGGATAAGTGTAAGTATATATTGTATATTTCAAGAAAAGTGAAAATTAAATAAATTATATTAAAAAAATTTTAATATAATACTAGCAGCCGCATCCATAGTACTTCACTAAATTAGTGTTGTGCTCCAATATATCCAACTTTTTGCTAAAATTTTTGACCAGTGACAATTTGGGTTTTTATTTGCGATGTATCTTTATTTTTTTATATTTAGAACATTTTAATAAAGAATATATATGTATATTACCAGTTATGATTACTCCTAAATGATAGAATGATGATAAGATGATAAAGGATTTCATAGCCTGACAATAGAGAGATTATCTCTTATTTGGAATTCATCACCTCACTAGTTAAAACCCGGCCTCAGCAAAATTATTTGACTCAGAAAATATTTTTATGGCAACTCGAAATTTCGGTTTTCACACATAGGTTTTCTTATATAACAGAATTGATATCTTACAGTTATTGACTGTTTTTGATAATGAAACTAAAGTAAACAACACTTCAAATTACTGCCATAAAGTCTAATAGCGATAATGTTGCCAGTCTTATTGACAATTTATTCAAAGGACTGCGATTTGTGGTGGAGCAACTTCAGGACCTACTTTCCTGCAATACGCTGACAATGTTGCAAGAGAAATATCCTAGGAAACCTTGAGCAATGTTTCTTAGTGTGTCGGATATACATACCTCCAGATACCTGAAATGTGATCCGAGCGCACCGATGGGAAATTTACGAGCTAGCACTATATGCACCGATAGTTGTTAATGATAGTAGCTGTACAGCATTAGTTTACGTCTTAATCACTCTGTTCTCAATCTCAACGGATCTAGACACGGAAAATCACTAGCACTGTCACATTCAATCTCGTGAAACACTTTTAGTGGCACTTCTTTTATTTTGTGCACTTGTTTTATTTGCTTTGGTGGTTGTTTCTTGCCAGTCAACATCGCGACTGGGACTAACTGGCGGCGGCCGACTCTCTCCGAGGATTGTCCTTCGGCTGCCTCAAGAGCCGTTTCTACGTCTATTAGAGCGTGATTACGGCATTGGAGTAGTGCTGCTAGCTGTGGAATAATTAATTATATTAATAATTTACAACTTTATTGGTAGCCCTATAGTTATTACATACAATGTGTGTTTGTCTCTTAATTTTCATTATACTCTAAACATTTATAATGACTAGACGCCAAGCCCATACAGGTTGATAGTGTGTAATGTGGTTTATCTATCTTACTCCAACATTTGCATATGCTGTACTCAATTTCTTCTGTATAGCCTATTTATTCTACCAATTTAATGTATCTTTAAGTAATTATTAACTATGACTAAGATGATAAATTACTTATTAATAATAATCAATTTATCAAGTTTCGTGTGTTACGATATTATTAGCAAGTCATTAACGACTCGTAACAAATCACCCACAAAACCCACTTCTAATTTGATTTACATACATACATATTTTCACGCCTGTTTCCCATTGGGGTAGGCAGAGACGATGGATCTCCACTTGCTACGATCCTGACAAACAGTTTACGCTTCATCAACTTTCATCAGTCTTTCCATACATACACGCTTATTTGAACCGACTTTTCTTCAAAATATCTTCAATTTAATCCTGGTGAGTACGTCTTGGCTACTGGCACTGACTCTACCAGTCACATCTCTTAAACGGTACCTCTTTATAATGTTAGTATACATAGCTTAAGTAGCCCGAAGCGTCAGCAAAATGGTATACATTTAACCATTCAGCACTCCATATAAAAAAAGAGTGCGTGTAACGTTCACACGCGATTGAAGTAAAACTTTTGTACTATTGTTTTTTTTTCAAATTTTTTTATTGATTTGTTTATAAACTATCTATTGTCAAAAAATATATTTGAAAACCGGATGGTACGCCATATTGCGACGCCATATTGCCGTAACGGACTTCCGTTGCATTGTCGTCCAGTTACCTCCTAGTCGCGCCTAAAGTAGTTTTACATCAATACAATGTAAACTCTATATAACGACACTGAAGGGACTGTGAATTTTATGGCGTTATGGAGTTGTTGTTCAATGGAGAGTAGTCTATATATTTGTCTGACGTCTTTTGCTGCACCAGTATTGTTGTATTTTTTTACTTATTTTATTCATACATTGCAATATCGAAACATCTTGATGATTAAGGAAGTACTTAGACATTTCGGAATTTCGAAGAAATTTCGGTATGCATGATGCCGACAGTCAAGTTTATTACGGGCTAGGGTAATAAAGCGATAAAATAACGTCGATCGTAATGCTATATAGAGTGTATGGAAGCCAACTGATTTCGACGCTTAAGGGAGTTTGTCGTTAAATCGAGTGACGTTACATGGAGTTTACACGATATAATTATGGCAAACCCCACACTCCTCTATACGGTTAAAAGGGAAGTCGGAATATTTCCATATAAATGTGTAGATAATAATGTATGCCACTCACATGTAATATCTGTTGCAAGGGCTGCTGTATGTCGGGTGCAGGCCGCGGCAGGGCTTTAGCTAGCGCGGCGGCGGCGCCGGGCAGCCGGGCCCGCAGCAGCGCCAGCGCGGCCAGCTCCCTGGCCACGTCGGCCCCCTCGGCCACGCCCTCGGACCCCGAGTCCCCGGAACCACCCTCGGCCCCCGTCTGTTCAACGCTCCACTCACTTTTCTCTGTCGTCGAATTGCTCAACCTGAGCAGTAAACATATACGGCCTTACTTATAATCGTTTCTTAAATTTAAAGAAACTGCTCAGCAACTGATTAGTGAAAATCTTACCCATAAACTCGCCTTTAGCCGAATATTTTGGGTACAACCCACGTTAATCATTCAAATTTCATTCACCTGTGCTCCTCTTAGGTAAACAACAGGTAATACACGTTTTTATGTGAAAATTAATAATAAGCGTGTATGAACTCAAATAACTAACAGTAATCAAGTTGTAAAAAGAGTACGGAACTCGAGTCCGTCAAATTGTTAATATAAAAAAAAAAATGTAATAAATAAGAAATTAAAAGAATGTACGTAATGTACAGTTTTTTTACACAACTTATAATTCTAATCGACAGTTTCGTTTGCGCAGAAAAATGCAGAACCAGTTACCAATGTGTAACCAAAGAGACAAGCAATCTAAAAAAGATTGCATATAGCTTCAATGTACAGACACGGCATGTTCAGAATTTTATAATATTGTAGATATACAGTGGTCAGTATTTTTTGTTACTGTTACACTTCTCTCGTTTAGGTCCCATTCATCGAGTATTGTGTGATAAGGAACTACATTCCGAAAATAAATCGTATCGTAAATACAATACATGGTTCAGTTTAGTGGTGTTTCACTATATCATACATACATACATAACTTCACGCCAGGTAACTTGCGGGGTAGGCACGAACAACAGAGCGCCATTCAGGCTTATTCTTACGCACCTCTCTTGCTTCTTTGACACTCATAGCTATATATATATATAAGGATGATCCAAAAAAAATATTTTTTTTTAATTTTTTTTCCAAACAGGCTCAAAACTTTCTTTTGGATGTAAAAAAATGTCTGTGAAAAGATGAGCCCTTAATATTAATATTAAGATTGTCCTAATCGCGTTTTTTTAATTCCAATAAGAATAACACAGGAAAACTTTTTTTTGCTTCTGATTTTTATACCTTTGAAACGACTGGTTGACTGATAAATCGCTGTTCCAATCTTTATAGAGAATTGAACGCTCTACAAAAAAGGTCTGATAACATTTTTTGATTTAACCACGCGTTCAAAAGTTATTCAAGATCAAAGTTCAATTGTTCAAAAATTTGATCGAATTTTATAAATTACACCGAAACTGTTGGTTTCAGTCTCAAAATAAGGATCAATTTTTTTGTCCAATATAATACAGTTCAGAAGGATTTATTTGAAGGCAAGCAACGAGGGCGAAAACTAGCGTTTGTACACGAGCACGTATGTCTTGCGTTCGTGTTGAAGGCGTGAGTCGGACTGTAGCCGAAAATCAAAAATCGACAAATCAAAAAATGTTATCAGACCTTTTTGTAGAGCGTTCAATTCTCTATAAAGATTCGAACAGCGATTTATCAGTCAACCAGTCGTTTGAACGGTACAAAAATCAGAAGAAGCAAAAAAAATTTTTCCTGTGTTATTCTTATGGGAATTAAAAAAATGCGATGAGGACAATCTTAATATTAATATTAAGGGCTCATCTTTTCACAGAATTTTTTTACACCTAAAAAAAACTTTTGAGCCTGTTGGGAAAAAAAAAAAATTTTTTTTTATCACCTATATATATATATATATATATATATATATATATATATATATATATATACACTATATCATAATCCAAAATATGCTTGTGACCCTCTGTAGAAAATTAGCATCTAGCATCTCTTGACAGCTATGTCTAATGCTACTACTGGTACTTCTAGAACCTCACTCACGTGTGATTGGGTGTAGTTTGTTGATGCGGCGAAGGAGGCCTTGGGTGCTCCAACGGACTCTTCAAATGCAAGGCCAAAGCGCACACGTGGCCCACAGACAACGAAGATGGCCGCATCAAAGCTGATAACACCACCCCTGGGTCCGGATCTAATACTACAAGGAGCACAATAACATTATGGCACATTACCAATAAATAACTGAAATTCTTAAAATTGGCTAATGGCAGCAAAACGGGAAGTGAGTGTTTATATGCTGCTCCTATACTCACTTCGTGCTCGACGCTAGGCAATGATTGTTATAGTTTTGTCTAAATAATTGTGGGTTTTGAATAGTACAGGTGAATTAGCTTCGAGATGTTTCTGCGATTGTACGGTTAGCACATAAATGAAAAAAGTAACTTTTTATCTTTAAATTTTTATAGGCAGTTACTTAATGTGAAACTAATAATATTAAACGATATTAAAATAATAAATAAGTATTTAATTTAAACACAATTTTTAATATTAAATTTCTTCAAATCCTAACATTTCGTAAACATCCTCATGCCCACATTCGTCCAATGAATCATTTGTGTTAATTCTTTTTCGTTCTGATATTATATCGAATGCATGCATCCCTGCCTTGAGATTTGTTTACCTCTTCAATAGCATGTAGACAATTTTTTTTATCATTCCTCTAAAGTTATACTATTAATTTTTTCCTCAGCTTAATGTCATTATAACATTCATGTTCATTGTGATATTTTTTTTTGCGACGATACCTTTCACTATCCCTCATATATTTCCAATTGGATTAAACTGAGGGTAATATGGCGGTAAACGGAGCACAGTATAAGGATATTGTCATAATAAATACAAATTCAAAAGTTTTTTACTTTTTTTACATGTTTTCCTCATAGAAGTGGGAACAATGGATCGTAGGAGTGAGTACATGTATCATAGTAAATATACCCTTCTCTATGATACATATATTCACTTCTACAATACATATACCCGTATTGTAGAAGTGTATATACGTATCAGAAAAAAGGGTATACCTATGGGGTATATGTATCATAGAAGTGGGTATAGGTAATGTAGAAGTGAATATATGTATCGTATAGGTTAATATATCTATCATAGCGGATATATGTATACCATCTCATATGTCAGAATTGACGATGTGTCATAGTGACAGATGACAAAACTACACGTCATAAGTTATACAAATTATGAAATCTGCATTTCGACGGGTGCAAAGTAAATAAACTTTATTTACTTTGCACCCGTCGAAATGCAGATTTCATAATCTACAAAATGATGATTTTTAGTTTATTGTACAATCGTTTTAATAAAACAATTCTTTACAATATGACATTATTTGTTTTGCATATATCACATTATTTCAATAAATTTTCGTACATAAAAAAAGGCAGCTACGTATGTTCTTTCAAATACTACGAAGTTAATACATATCCTGTAAAGTAGCTATTTTGCAGATATCTCTTTTTACTTTGCACCCGTCGATTTGTGAAGATTCTACTTACATGTGTTCCGTATTGATATCAACATCGCGACCATGATATATTGTAAATTGGGAAACATGGGTCCGTCTGCGAATATAAAGCCCCATAAGTGTGGTATTTCAGAACGAGGGAATTCCCTGCCGAATAATAACCTCAACCACCGACTGGAAACATAAAATGAACTTACTTTAGAAAAAGGTGACTAAATTCTGGGAATCCCGGTTATTTTTTCACGCGACAAAAACTAACATGTAAACTGGCCGTCTTACTCTTGTACGGCATAGTTTAGTACTACATAACAATCAGCATATCTGTGTAATCCGGGACTTTTTATATTACCTGAGATTTCCTAAATTCGAAACCACGTGTATTTATGACTTGCTTGATGTAATAGTTTCAATATTTATTGGACATTACTATAGTGATTGTCATTCTTAGCCACTTTTTCCTCCCTTGTATCTTTTGAAGAAGGGGTGGAATATTTTGAAGAAAAATGAAACTGGTTTAACTTAAAAAGATCTTTCGATCAAAATGAATTCGAAGATTCATTGAGTAAATTTTGAGACATTAACATTTTCAATTACATGTTTTATACATTTTTTAAATACTCACATTCCAAACAACTCCATGGATATGTTACAATTCGTCAAATGCGTTGACAATTCAGAGTCTAGAGGGTACAAATATTCATCTTTCACTTTGTCCAAATATCTAACCACTTCATTTGGATTCTGAAAGGTAAATACTAAAAATTATTTCACCAACAATTACATGTTGGACACAATGTTATTTACAAGTATTAAACTAGCATATTATGCCAGTGACTTTGTCCATGTTGGACAGATAACAAAGTTTATATATATATATATATATATATATATATATATATATATATATATATATATATATATTATATTTGTTTATTTTGCTAAATATGACATTAAAATCATACACATTATTTTCAGGTAACGGATTTTTTGGTATGAAAATATAGTGTCAACTCCATTTAACGACAAACTCCCTTAAGCGTCGAAATCACTCGTTGACACTTGACATCTTTGTCTTCCTTGATCACGGCCACAAAAAAGTGGCCGAAAAAGTCGGAATAATAAAAATCAAATAAATTACCGCGCTTAAAACCGTTAAAACCTAGTTTTATTATGTATACAAGTCGCGAAAACTTAAGAAAATATAAGATATTTTTTTGTTTAAAGTAAATTACTTACGTGAACTACTTTAGATATCGGCATCCGTCCACTGGAAGTAGGCACCACATCGCCTGTCGTATAGAACTTCTCAACGCCCCGCATGACTGTATTAAATAACATACTGCAATTAAGAAAATTGTGTAATTTAAAATCCTTTTTTATTCATAATAACATATATATATATATATATATATATATATATATATATATATATATATATTATATACACACACATATATATATATATTATATACACACACACATATATATATATATATATATATATATATATATATATATATTTAATAAACGACCAATCAGAGCAGAGCATATGGCTCGGAGCGGGGTCAAGACGCCCTCTATACTTTAGTAGTATCCACTTCGGTAGACGGAGGAGTTTGTGTGGCACATTTGGTTGATGGCAATAGGTCGAGTTGGACCATGCAGAATTTTAAAGAAAGTGTTAAGTTAGAAGAATGAGTGGTGCCCTGAACCCGCTGCTCGGTCTAAACTATGTCATAATATTGATAAAATCTAAATTAAAAGTGTATAAACCGTGGCCATTGTGTTTTATGCTCGCATTTTACCCTGATGACGCCCACTAAACCTGCAATCTATAAAGAACATATCACGAGAAGGAGGCCTTCTCCGACATATATACATATAATATATCCCATTTTCGAAAGGACAGTATACCCGCCATGCTTGTCAAAGGCAGCTTGACAGGTTTGACATATCGGTTCTCTCGATATGCAGGTTGCATCACGATGTTGTTGTGATGATTTTTATAATATCCATAATACGTGAATTCACTTTCACTTGCGTAATGTTATTTTTTTTATCTCACATGAAAAAGGTATTTATATTATATTTAAAAAAAGTAATGTGTGTTAGCAATCGAGTTTATTCGATATTTGTGTTACAATGCACATCAATATTATGCATGGACATCTCTACTCTCTCACAGAAAATGGCCACTCTCTTGTACTTTGTTCACGATGTAATATATTAATTAAACCACCAGTAAGAGGCCCATCTATTCTTAATTACGTCACACGTTAAGGTGGAAGGGGTTTGACGAAGTGTGACATTGTGTGACAAGGAGTGGGAGGGGCCCTAAGTTTCGTGACGTCACATTTCAAAATCTAATACATACATTAAGCTTTAAAACACGAATTAACGAAATACTTCAAAAGTCAAAGCAATTTATTTTGTGTATACAAGTTTGAATATGATGTCCATAATTATAACAATTTAGGTATCACTGTATCCTGCCACATATATAGCTTGCAAAATAATTGAATTAAGAAACAACTAATGTCAAAATACAAATTAATATACAATTAAAATAATAATGATTAACAATAATTAGGATTACTCATGTCAGAAAATCAGACTCCTGTATCCTGTACCTGGGTCAGAAAGAAAGAAACTATCTCGAACTCTATTTGTACGAGTAAAGTATTAAAAATAATTTAAATGTAAATAATAATTACGGTGCTGCTATTTTAATTTAATAATTTCTTGATGTAATATTGCAAAATACGTGATGTTATGCTAGGGAGGGAGGAGTCTCACGAATGTGACCAGCTGTGACAAGGACGGGGGAGGGGTCAAAAATCGTAACATCCGTGCGACGTAAATTGTGGCTGGCCCCTAATACAAAAATATAGTTCATTGATCCACAATCAACAGACCTCAACTCGTACTACTTCATGCAGTGATGTATAATACTTTTTGTTATAAAATTCGATGCTAATCAACACAGTTGAAGAACGATAAAAAATGTATATACACATTTACAATTATAATAATTATCTGAAAGTGATGTATAAACTCGATCTAATTATAGATATATGCATAATACGGTCACAAATATATTGATATTTACTAATCGATAAGAATGCCTACTGTCTTAATGAATATAAAAGTAAATATTAGTTTAATTGTTCTATTTATCCGGAATAAGAAGCAGTTTTGATAAATTTGTTTAACAAATTATTTTCATAGACCTCAAGAGATAAATTTCTAATCTACTATACTAATGGACCCAACAGACGTTTTTCTACCCCAAATAGATAAAATTTAGGTCCAATTTGTAGCACTACATACCGGGTGAATATAAACCGTCCTACGACCCACACAAAAAATTCATCAAAATTGGTCCAACAGTTTAAGAGTTCAGGGACATACACAAAAACAGAAGAATTTTACATATAATGATAGCGCAGAGAATTATAGCATAGATATATACTACAGGTCCTCTATCTAATAAAAAAAAACAAAGTGATTTTTAGTCTGTAAATCAAAGAGTTCCCTAGGGGCGACCGGTGTCTACTGTTTTAATTATTTGATTATGGCATCCTAAACAATGTGTATTATCAAAAGTCTACATTTCAAACTATTTTACTGAAGCTGATAAAAAAATAACATTTTAATAATGTCATGATATACTTACTAGCTGTCATGCTCCAAATGCTCTTCGTCCAAATAATACTTTAATTTATCACTGAAAATAAAATTTTGCAATAAATTATTATTGATATTAGATTATTATACTAATTATAATCTATGTATTGTAAATGCGAAAGTAATTATATTTATCATTCCAAACCAAATGGCAGAATGTTTGTAACACCTCTTGTGTTGTCTATAGATGACCATACACACTTGATAATATCTCAAGGAAATCTAGGAATCAAAATTATCGTTGTGTAATACCCGTTAATCCATTTTGGATGTGCAATATGCATACATATTGATCATTTCACTGAAATCCTAGCCTAGCAGTAAGACATTATGGACACCCATTATTATTTAAAGTTAATAGGCTAACACCAATATGATTGACTCTTTCATTATGGTTATATACTTATTAACAGAATTTGATACTATATCATACCTTATATCATATGTAGCGTACTTTCTGTCTTGATACAATTCAAACAACAATGGTGCCAATATTTCATGCATGCCCTGCCTGTAACCTACATTTGAATGTGATCGTGCCCAAAAAAATAACACTCGAACCTAAAAAACAATAATATATTAGATAGATAGATAACACTTTATTATACTACAAAAATAAACTTAAAGACAAACTATATATAGTTATGCACAAAGGACGGTCTTATCGCTAAAAAGCGATCTCTTCCAGCCAACTCCAGGAATAAATTGAGATGATAATGGCGACCACCAGGTATACGTAACATATAGTACGAACTACTTACTTTTATGATATTATTATTTATCAATTCGTAAAGTTTCAACCAATGGTTCTAGAAATGCCTCAAACTATCCATAGAGATATACAAAAGTGTTTTTATTTGTAATGTCAAATTAACAGCTTTTTACTAAATGCATAATCGAGGACTTCAAACATAAGGGCGTATACGCAAAAATGACATTATTTTGTTGTTTACTAAAAGCTATGCATATCTCATTTTTTATTATTATTTATTCATGACCATAGAATCAAAGTCTTTCAGTCGGAAACATGTTAATTAATAGGTCTTCCGTATAGTAGCGCAGTTGTATTGCAGGCTACAACCGACGCCATTCAATGGAGTTCTTGTGAAAACTCGAAAGATCACATCTGACTATACAGTTGACATTTCTCACAAAAACACATAATTTCTACTCAAAAACTATTAATATCCTGCAACTATTGTTCATTTTAGAGTAATTATACACATCTTTAGAAAATAAAACTGCACAGCACAACGTCTCCTTTCAGTTCCCGCCAAAAACTCCCCATGCATATCTCAATTTAGAAAGTATTACCAGTATGTAAGTGTACCTAAAAAAAAGGTATCCCAAATTTCAGCCTCATACAATCAACTAGTTTTGTTTTATTCACAACTTGTTCCCTTGTGTAAAACTGCACTTTTGTTTGAACGCCCATTTGTTATATCTCCCTCCCTCCCTCTTTTTGATATAAGTACTTATATCAAAAAATCAATTGTTAATTTTTTTATCTGTCTGGATGTTCCGTCTAATCTCTGAAACGGCTGACTGATTTTGACGGGACTTTTACTGGCATATAGCCGATGTTATAAGGAGTAACTTAGGCCAATTATTTTAAAAAAAAACTATAGGGTTCGGCGAAAATAAATCACGCGGACGAAGTTGGGGGCACAGCTAGTTTTCTTAATAAAAAAAATGACTTTATTATATACATAGTAACCATATTAATTATATGTCAAATTTTCTTAAAATCGGTAAATATCCAAAACTGACGAACATATAAAAAAACATCGAAAAAACTCTTGAAATGATATATAAACAAACTCGCTTCAAATTAAAATTTAGAGTAGGAAAGTATGTATTTCAAAATGTTATCATACCATCAAATCCTGTACATCCTTATCCCTAAAATAGAGTTCATCAGGAAATGTCCTGACGACATCTTGGAGTATGACCGTTTTCAATTCATTGTCACAAAAATGTTGTTTCCATGCACTCTGAAAAATGATGACAAAATTAATGAATACAGTCCACATCATATCCCTGTTTTCTACATTGCCAGAATTTAACATGATGTTCCGGACAGAATCACCCCCTGACCTCTACCCCCGGAAATCCAGAATCCCCACGCTCCGCTTACCGTTGATATGTAGCTAGCTCCGTTAGCTGCAAAGGGTCTGCATTTTTGTAGTACCTTAGTAAGCATGGGGCGAGCCACCCCTATCATCATCCTCGTTCGGTTGAATATATACACACAAGGAAGACTAAGAAGACCAGCAAGATCAAGGAGCATTCAGAAGACTCTACAGACAACGGACTCTCAGTGTGACTATGTGGATCTTGTGGACCACCAGTGTATTGTGATTAGTGCCACTCGTATTGATAGGTGTAATCGATACAGTTAGTGGTATCTATGTTCAGTGCAATGTCCGGGGCTAGTGTCGTTTTGGTTAACCTCGAACATGCCATTGTGCATTGTGAACGCACTGTTGCTGTTGTAGAGCCTATAAATAAATTCAGTCAACTTGCTAAGGGGTATTTCATATAGGGCGACCCCTGTGCCAGCACGCCCAACATTTTGTGGTCCTTCGAGCCGGATCGCAAGCCCAACACCCAAAAATGTACATGGACTGTTTAAGGTTGTAACCTAGCTATGTAGCAATAAACTAATCCAAGTACGTGACATACCAGTGTATGATATAATTCATATTTTACAGGCTACTTTTAATGTAAATGGAGGTCCAAGATTTAAAGGCTTACTTCATCATTTTGCGATAATGGGTCATCACCAATAACTGCCCTTGGGTCCATAGATAATTTGGTTTTTAAGTCATTGTAGAAATTTCTGTGTGTTTTGATTCTGTAACAATAATGTTTATATTAGATTTAATAACAAAACATAACACACACACACACACACACAGTGTATATATATATATATATTTAAGTACAGTTGGAGTTTTACATCACAATTTCTTACAGTTAACCTTTAGATGGAGTATAAGGACAACAAAAGTCGGTAGTTGTTAAACCAGTATTCAATAATTTAGTTAATCAATAGTAATATATTTATAATTTAATAAATACAAACAATAATACATACTACAATACATAGGTGGTAAAGTTTTCCAGATGCCAGCTTAAAACCATTGCATTTCTCATACACATAATTATGACGATAATTATAGGCATAATAACAGCCCATAAACAACTGCTGGGTTCAGACTTCCATGTTTTTATTATGGGATAGGACAATACTTCACAGTAAATTTCACAAACTGTTATCTCATAGCGTGGGTTTTATCATGGTGCTTTTTTGTCACAGTCAACAAGTCTGGGACAGTATGAAAGAAAGTAAGGCAAGCGCAAAAGAAGCATGTGGATGCGCAAAGAGGCATATAACAACAAAGGTGACGAATGGTGGGACGCGGATGTTAAATCTAGCGTAGAGAGAAAGAGAAAAGCCTGGCTGGATTATATTGCATTTTTGCATCAGAATGACAGCATGAAAGAGATAAAGAAAGAAATGTATCGCCTCTGCAAGAATGAAACCAAAGCTTTAGTGAAAGAGAAGCGTGAAAGAATAAAATTGAAAGAAGAAGAGAAGCTGACGGAGAACTTCGAGGCAAATACCAAACTCTTTTAGAGAGAGGTTAAGAAGTCTCGGGAGTGTTCGTTAGCTTCCAGAATGGAAAGAATTAAATCTAAAGCAGGGGACATTCTTGCTAAACCACAAGAGGTTTTAGCGCGATGGAGTGAATATTTTAGAGAAATGTATGATAATATCCCGGATGCTGGCACCACGACTGAGTCTGTGACCGACTTCGAGGAGTCAGCATCCGAGATCACTTTGGAAGAGATCGAATGGTCGATAAGAAGTCTGAAAAATGGAAAGGCAGCAGGAATCGAGTGTGTCTGCTGAGATGATCAAATATGGTGGAACCTGCGTCCGGGACGCTTTCCTGTCCTTATGCAACTTGTGCTGGAGGACGAGAAAGGTTCCCAACGACTGGAGGCGCGCTGTCATCGTGCCCTTGTATAAAGGCAAGGGATCACGTATGCAGTGCGCCAGCTACAGGGCCATCAGTTTGATCAGCACAGCATCTAAAGTGTATGCGAAAATTGTTGAAAGGAGAATGAGAGTGGTATCCGATGGATTACTGTGGGATGCACAAGGAGGCTTCAGAAATGGAAGGCATTCATTTGACATGATATGGGATTAATGGCCATTTGCTGTGTGCTGTGCAGTCCACTTACGAGGACTGTATGGCATGCGTGCGGGTGGACGGCAGCCTGTCGCCCTGGTTTGACGTCAATATTGGCGTCCGGCAGGGCTGCGTGTTGTCGGCTTTGCTGTTCATCCTATACCTAGACGATTGTCTCCAGAGATTAAGATTGATGGATGTTGGGGTGCGGATGGGTGATCTAGTTGTTAGCAGCTTGCTTTATGCGGATGATGCCGTGCTTTTAGCCGAATCGCCATCAGAACTGCAAACACTAATCACAATGATGAAAGATGACTGTCAGGCGAGAGGCTTACGTTTGAATGCGAAGAAAACAAAGGTGATGGTGATTGAAAGAGAAACAACCAGAACGAATGCAAGGATAATGGTCGATGATGTTATGCTGGAACAAGTGAATGAGTTTGTATATCTCGGGTGTGCTTTTAGCAGGGATGGAAGGTACACCGCTGATATAGAAAGAAGAGTGAATTTGGGGAATAGTGTTAATGGAGCGTTAGGTAAACTTCTAGGCGCTTAGAACCTCAGCCAGAAGGCCCAGCTTGCCATACACAACGCGGTGCTGGTACGTACGCTCACGTATGGAAGCGAGAGTTGGGTATGGAACAGAGAGCATGAAAGTAGAGTAAACGCGGTCGAGATGCGAGCACTGCGCAAAATCTGCGGAGTGACGCTCGCGGACCGCGTTCTTAATACCGAAGTAAGAAAGAGAGTTGGTCTGAAAGAGAGTGTCGGGGTGAAGGTAAGGAAAGGAATGCTCCGGTGGTTCGGGCATGTGGAAAGAATGTATGATGAAAGAATGACTAAACAGATATACAATGCAAAAGTGGATGGATGCAGAAGTCGCGCACGACACACCTTCCATGATCAAATTGATCGTGTACTAGCAGAAGGTGATGTCAGGAGCCTTAAGAACAGACGAGCGTGCATCACAAAAGCTATGAATGTCAAAGAAGCAAGTGAGGTGTGTAAGAATAAACCTAAATGGCGCTCTGTTGTTCGTGCCTACCCCGCAAGGGACCTGGCATGAAGTTATGTTTGTATGTATGTATGCTTTTTTGTCACCATCTCAATATGATAATGTTATAATTATCATATTCTGATTTACTATGCCTATTGTTGGGCGTAGTAAATCAGGATACAAACCAACGCCATTTAAAATGTAGGTTAAAAAATCCAGTAATTAATTTAAAACATGTCTGCAAACTAATAATAATTTTTATTATTATTATTGATTAATTAATTGAAAAGCATTGTTTCACTATTTATTTTATTTTTTTATTATTTCAGTATATCACCATTAGTCTGTTAAATTAATAATTATATAAATAAATAAAAAAAATAATTAAATTTTCATTTTTGAATATATTACTGAATTGATTAAGAACAGTAGAAAATTGAAGTCATTTATATTTACCCTGTAATGATATCACTGTTGGGTGGTGGTAAAGCATTTAACATAATTGCCCAAGCCAAACTCCTTGGACGAAGCAATCTCTGTTGTATAGCTGCTACCTTCAGGTGGCCGAGATTCCATGCTGGTGAATCTAAGCTGATAAAAAAATGTTACTAACGAGAAAGTCATAAAGATTTTCCTAATTTAACTTTAATGAAAACCGGTTTATAAACTATGTATGTATAATACGTAAACTACTTTCTAAGAAATTATACCACATATCATAATGCGGTGCCACCATAATCTGAAACCCTGTTAATTCAGAAGATCTGTAATTCCATTTACCTTTTCCTACATAAAATGTGAGACAGCACTTTTTGCACATTATTAAACAAACATCAAAGTGCTGAAACTGTCTTAAAAAGTGTAAACCAGAAGTAAAAGATTATACATTTAATAAAATCTATGTTTCATAGTAAAAGTATAACATCAAATATATATAAGATATTTTCTAAAATACTGCTACATACTATGAATGACAAAATATTTGGATAAAACAGCCAACAGAAAAGCAAGATTTAGGTGTAACTTCTCCACTCTATATCATTGATTACAACAAAGCCTTTGACTCTTTGATGACATGATACTATCTGGAAAGCACTTAAAGAACAAAGCATTTATCATACATACATAATATATTGAGGAAAATTAGGTTGGAGAAAAATGGTCCGGAATTCCCAGTATAGACAGGGAGATCCCATCTAACCAAAATTATTCTCAGATTTCTGGAATAAATATGAATTAACAGGATGAAATGGAAATAAACATAAATGGGGGAAAGATTAAATCATCTGAGATTCGCAGATGATATAGTGTTATTTTCAGAATACCCCAAATAATTAGGAAAATATTGAACATATGATATCAATTAAAGAATGCATGACTAAAGATACAGAATGAAGGGTAGCAAATATTTAAAAACAATATTGGTCTATGCGAGAAGTCACACCAAATACAGACCTAAATATAACACATAAAAGAAAAGTTTTTAATCTCTGTCTACTTCCAATTTTAACATATGAATATCAGATTTCAGACTCACAAAACTGTCAGACTCAGAAAAGCATAAAAAGAAGTGTAATAGGAGTGACATTGAAAGATAAAATTAATTTAGAGACAATTAATCAATAAGCCCATTAAGGGTAATGAAACAATTAAAATGAAACTAGTTCTAACATTTAAGAGATACTAAAATGGACATGTAGGTTAATACAAACTTATACCACCAATATACAAGATATGGAAAAAGGTTATTACAATATTACAAGAGAGGAGGACAATTAGAAACACATGGCAGGGGTATTTACTCCTGCTTCAAAATTTACTTGTATGTAAAGCATTCATCATAGATTCCTGAGTAGGTAGACTAGAGTAAAGAGCACAAGCCTACGAGTGAAGTGAGCAACCTGCAGCAGCAACCGGCAAACGCCATAACAGACTGGTTACCATTTATTCATTGTTAACTATTTAAACAGTGGTTACAAATCAGTTGTGACTCTCACTGACGAGTCCAGTGGAACACTCCCTTCGTTCACTAGGCTTGTGGGCTCTAGTTTTAATTTTTAAACAGTTTTGAACCTTTTTTCATTCATAGCTTTCTTCTGGATTTATGATTTTTTGATATATTGATATAACTATAATATTAGCAAAAAAATAATAAGGTTATGTTAAAAAAAAAAAACATCTCAAGAAATACAGTTTCCCAGACATAGTGGTTGCAGAAGGGAGAAGTACTCCTCCCCCGACCCCCTCTGCCCCCCTCCCCCTAATTAAAATTCAGTGACCACTAAAGTTTAACCTTTAATTCTAATAATACTGAATTTTACACAAATCTCAAAAATTAAAACATTGTACAATGACTGAAAATTATTTACTGACCATGAAAATTGCAGCAAACTTGAAACTTTCAAATGTTTTGCAATGAGTTGGCCAGAAACAAATTGAAACCTTTTAAACAAATATATTCATTGAGAGATTAATCATAGAACCCAAATTGAATATGCCATTGAAAAGTAAACAAAAGCACAAGCAACAAATACATAAAATTATTTTGATACCAAAGCAGTGTAATGCTTTATACTTTTTTAACACACTTTTATTATAATTATTGTTTACTTACTGGTAATCTGTGCCTTCAATGACACTATTCGACGAGGGACTCGGGGAATTATCAGCATTAGATTCATCCTACGTTAATTAAAAAGAGAAACCATTCATTTAATCAATGTTTAATTATTTAAAACTCATATAGGTACCAATTTAAAATCTTCACTTACCATTTTCTAATAATTTATTAGATTATATACATGTTATTGTTAGTATCAATATAGCAAACTATTATTATTATTTTATTTTTAAATAGTGTTTTTTATATATTTATTCAGTTCTCGCTCAACCAAATATCAAAAATTAATATAAAAACAATAGAACAAAAAATAGTCTGATTTCAATACAATGAACTGGCCGTGAAGCTGTGATAAATAATGACATTTGCTGTCAAACTGTCATAATTCATATTATCTGCTGGAATTTTCAATCCAAAAGAACAGAAAAAAAATATCCAAGAGTTTTTGGCGGGAGTTGAAGTGTGATGTTGTGTTGTACAATTTTATTTAAAATAATGAGTAATATTATTTTCAAAAGTTTTTGAATAATAATTTGGTGATTTTTGTGAAGTGTGTAATAAAATGTGAGGTGTGGTTTTCGAGTCAGAAGAATTGTTTTGAATAACGTCTCTTGAAGAGCTCCAATTTGGTTGAGCTACACTTACGAAGACTTGTTACATCAGATGAACATAGTACAAAGCTGTATGTATTTTGATCTTCCTTTTTATATAATTAAAAGTTTTTTAAAAAGGTAGTTGGTAGAATTAAAAAAAGGAAAAATTGAAAAAATCTTCAAGCTGTACCGGACCCCTGCGATGGAATCACGGGAGGAGATTTTGCGCATATCTGCATCGCCGGAGGCCAGTCTGACGACAGCATTCGGCGGTCACATGCAGGTCTTTCCCTTTCCCTCTCGGCGGTCTCCTTTTGGGACATTACTCTCTCTTACAAAAGGATTAAACCGCCTCCCAATGTTCGCCGCTGTGGATCATGGCCTCGAGCAGGCTCCTCAGCAAATCGATCGGCCCTACCATGTCTTCGAGCTTGAACCTAGAGATTGCCATGTAGCGCATCCGTCCAGCGTATGAAACGTAGTGCTTACGGCGCACGTACTCGCGGCATTGAGAGGAAGATAAACATTTCATGAACTGATGCAGACACTTATCGCAGGACCCGTGCCTGGTAAGTATCTATTGTCATCCTAAAGGCTAGGGTCCAGTATTTCAAGTTTCGTTTCTAAATGTTTTTGCCAGGTTTGCTTCACGGTCGAGGTTACCCGTATCCTGATCGCTTCCATCTCTGTTCGGCAATACACCATTTCTAGCACGGGCATCCTGCCGGGAGCGTCATGCCTTAGGAAGTACCTCCGCCTGGATATTTCAGGGCAGATCACCCGCCAAGAGTGCCGTCCACGACACTGTACTGTAACTGCGAACGGATCTCACCGCCATGACTCTCTGAGCTCTCTATAACAAACTTCTATTGTGACGATGAAGTGCATAGTTCCACACGGCACACGGGGGCAACGTACAGTGCCGTTCTTCGGAGCATGCCAGAATACAATTGCAAAGTTGTCTCGTCTGGTCCCACACAATAATAATCAATTTGAGGACAATTTTTTCAAAATGATTTTTGAACAATCACTTGCCGTCCAACTCGAGTCCCAGATATTTTATTCGGGGCTTAACAAGAATGGACACACCTTGGACTGTAACAGACAAGTCCGTAGGTGGTTCCGAAAACGTCTGTGGAAGATGAGAGCCTCTGTTTTCGCGGGGGAGACCCTCAAGTCAAGACTACCGATACACTAGACCAAGGTCACCAGCCCGGCGTTGTCGAGGTCTACGGATTCCGGGTATGATGCGGCACAAGCCGTATTGTGAAACATGCCTCGACTCCGCTCACCCCGTTAGTCACATCGATCATAAAATTTGAGTAGTCTTAAGTACCCTATTACAATCTTATTTCATATATTTTTTTAATTATTCTACAATATACAATTAATGTTGTAGATTAATTACTAAATAAATAATTGAAATAATAATTCTAATTCCTCTGAGCATTTCCAGGCAACGATTTTATAATGCCATAAACTTTTAATTTTATTTTTTCTAAATGCTATGCTGTTAATGTAGCCAATAGCTGAATACTGTAACTCGACTTCATTGGTGGAACATAAAATGTCTGTCAAAATCATCCAATCCACGAAGAGTAGAAACAAAGTTAACAAAGAATTGCACTCTGCCTAGTGAGCAAAGGATTATAGCGTCATCCTGTTGTAAAGTTGTAATTAAAATCAGTCGTTTGGATTTCTGAATCCCGTCGCGCGGCGGAATAGAAAATACGACGTAACAAACGAAGGATCTATGGAATTTCTAGATCTATGGATCTTTCTCTTTTTTTACTGATTTGATTTGAAGAAAGCTTGCGTTCCTGTTTTTTAGTGAAATCGTTTTTCTGTGTAATGTGACTGTACATTGATTTCTAGTTCAGTGCCTGTGCCTTGTGTGACAAATGGTAAATTTAAAGACATCACAATGGAGAACAACTTACTAGCAAGCGGCGTATACCAACGTAAAGCGTACTTACAAGCCCTTTGGTTGCGATGACCCTATGCTGCAGATCGTACCATGATAGCGAACCTCCCGCTTCTATTTGCCAATGGCAATCCAACGGCCTTGTCTAAGATTAAATTGTCTGAGCTCGAGAAGTTTATAACGTTTATGGTGACATGTTCCTGGGGCCATGATACAGCTATTGACATCCGCAGACCGCCCTGGTGGCCGCATGATGTTCCGTTTTCACATCCGTTCGTCAGACCCAGCTTCCTTCCAAATGATTGGGAGGCGCGACTTAAAAACCTGGTTAAGAAATGTTATAACTACCACAAGAGTCCATTTCTGCTAGTATTCTCTGCTCAACTAGCCAGATACCCTCGCAATCGGCTCATGTATGTTGACAACCTTGACCACACAACGTCTCTCTATTACAAGCCTAGTGGTCGACTGTTAGTGACATTTAGAAATGAAAACAAATATTATGATAGGCTCGCTCCACCTTGTACTACAGTGCTGCAACCTAAAGCAACAGATATATATCTATGTGATAATTGTGACAGCCATTTTGATAATCTTGAAATACTCCAAGCCCATGAGAGACTATGCAATAATGAGGTTGCACCAGTAAACACATGTAGTGGTGGCCTCAATGATCTCCTTTCAGCATTAAAACTGCAACCTATTGAGGACAAGTCTGATTCTACTTCTACTGTAAATAGTGAAAATGGCCCCAGGCCAAAGAATTTAAGGAGTGCAGCAAGTATTGACAGAGGACCACCATACCCATTTTCGTCACTTGCTTACACAAGAAACATTAAGTCTAATGTACAGAGAGACACAAATTTTTCACGAGAGAGAATTGAGAGGTATTGTTGTACTTCAAATTTGAGTAGCAAAATATTAGTTAGTAAAGGTAAAAATCAACAGTTTCCAATCAGATACAGGAGGCCCATAGATTATTGGCACCGGAAACAAGTGTTTCCCAATCAACGTAAGAAGAATATACTAGATATCAACGGACAATTGCTTTTATTGAAGTGTAGACCCATAACAGTAGATGTAGAACAGATGAGTTTGATGGACATAGAAGAATATTTCAAGAAATTGAAAGAAGAATCAGAAATAAAGCAACAACAACAAATTCAATGTCCGTCTCTTGCAGAGAAGGACATTGAATATGTTGAGGATCTAGACTGTGATCAACCGCTTGACATTGAAGATCCATTGAAACGTGATGAGTGTGAAGTGATTGACTTATGTTCTGACGATGAGAGTCCTAGTGTGAATGAGAATGATGACCCACGGGCAGGAGTTACATGTGTGATGCGTGGTGGTGCAGTATTGCGTCGCACGGCGGCAACACCCCAGGCGCTGCCTGCGGAGCCTTGTGGTGCCCGACAGTGTGCTATGGCCCCTGCCGTACTCCAACCACACCCTGTCCTCCTCATCGCACATACTCTCAATAATTTACAAACTATATCCATAGATTAATTGCATGTACTCATTTATCATTAGGGTACAATGCCACTTATTTATTTAATTTTTAAAATCATTAAATCTAACGTTCGAGATAATACCATGTTTTATTTGATACATTTAATTTAATCCAGCTACATATTCAAAATGGCAGGTAGAGTGCATTCACAAGATGGCCGCCAATGTCTTATAAAAACAACAGCACTTCATGTTCCAAGAAATTGAATTGAACTATAGTTATTAGGTATATAGATTTTAAAGGTAGTATAACGTGCAACAAAATGTAATCACTCAGACTCAGTTTTTCTTGACTTCATGTTAGCCTTAGGTTTTTCTTTGTCAAAATAGATAAAACTCCATAATTTACCAGTGTCATGCAATATATTACTTGGGTGACTCATTGCACATCATCCTAGCAAAAGCTGTTACATGCTGAGTTGTAGTTCAGCATTTGAAGTACTTTGTTACTTGGCAAATTACTGACTATCCATTTCACTCAAGCCAAGTCTCAGATTATGTTTTGAGTAGTTGGTAGAGTATAATCTGCACTAAATTAAATGGTTGTTCTTATGCCCCTTTTACATGTATTACTACCTAGGTAACTATTTGCATACATAATTTTATTTATAATTTTCTGTCATATTATATTCCTTTGGATGATTTTGATATTTTTTATTCAAATTATAGATTAAGGATTAGGAACATTTCTGATTTTTCGACTGACAAGCTCCAGAGATAACAAAAGGAAAAAGGGTGAATTAATTATAATTTGAAGAACAAGTTTCATCTCCTTCTACATCTTCTTTCTTCTTCTATATAAAAATGAATGTTTGTCTGTATGTCCTTTATAGAATCGTAAACTATACATTTGAACATGTGATGATGTTTAGCAAAGTTGTTTTGCGTGAGCCAGAGAAGGTTTCTGAGTTGGTTCACAATTGGACCCAGTAGGTGGCGCTGCTGTCGGCGTAACGATTGAAGCTTTTCCGGGCAGGACGACGTCTGCCGAGACAGCTAGTACTTGTATAAAGCTCTAAAAATTTGGTTTGCACTTGTGAATTGGTAAATTGCATAATCGGACGTAATTCAGCTTATAGTAATAGCTCGATGTTGCGCTACCTTACTAGCGTCATTTATTTTTAATTCTGTTCTTTTGGGGTTAGTGTTTTCTTTTTCTTTTTTGGTCGGCATACTTACAAATGGCGGGCAAAATTAGATCACAAGATGGCCACGGCACGTTTCACTCCATCATAATTACTTTAGAGTAAAAGTGTACGAAACTCATGCTATATCGAAAGTTTATTACATTAGAATTGCTTATCCATTAAATTTTATAATAAAACTAGCTGTGCCCCGCGGTTTCACCCGCGCGATGGAAAGTCGTTATATTTTGGATAATTCACACTATACCTTTATAAATTGTAGCCTATGTGTTATTCTGATGTGTAAGCTATATTATTGTAAAGTTTCATCAAAATCCATTCAGAAGTTTTTGCGTGAAAGAGTAACAAACATACATACAAACTTTCGCGTTTATAATGTTAGTAGGATTAGATGGAAGAGCGGATAAGCAATTTTATCTTGATATATTACTTTATTATTACTGCAATAGCAGTCAAAATACATAAAGATCCGAGAAATGATACCAAAAACCAGGAAGTTGATAAGTACATTTTAGACAAGGTTTCAGACTCCGGACTAACGCGAAAGTGTAAATATAACTGAGACTAATGTAAGCGCCGCTGTGGCACATTTGCTGTTAAGTGGGTGTCAGCGATGGGCTGGTTGGGAGGACTAACAACTTTCGCAGTTCGCACAACATACAGAGAATAGCAGCGCGGCGGCGGCGTAATAGCGGCGTGTCACCGGTGCCGTCTACGTGGACAATAAGGGTAATTATGTATTGACGGAGAGCTTTGCACAGCAGAGGTTTGGATTAAATTAATTAAGATAATTTTTAAGTCAAATAACGTAAACTGACAATTTAAATTCGATTATAGAGTCTTGGCTTTGAGAATGTTTATTAAAACAATAACCCACTATGGAAACGAAGCGTGAAGATGTAATTTTATCTATTACTCTGTCTTGCGTTTGCGCATTTCGCAAAAGATGTTAACGCAATCCGTATTTCATGGAATCAGCGTACGTCACAAAATGGCGGTTGATCAATAAGACCCGATTCTCACCACAATGCAACGCCTTTTACGAACCCTGTCGTTTTCCCAAGTAAGCTTTTGCAGACAATGCTTTCTGATTTAAACATTGCGCTGCAGAGTATAAAGTCCATTATTCCTTCTTTAAGCTTCCTAACTTTAAGAATAAAGGAATTTAAGTTTGAACTTAAAGCAAGGAGTTGTTGTTCTCTTCGTTTCATGTTGTTTATATGTTGAGAAGCTTTAAGCTTTTATATATTTTATTTTATTTGGGGGCTAACAGGAATCATTAATAATAACTAGAAATAAGCTATAAGATTGATATATAGATTAAGAGAATCTATTAATAAGCTTTCACATATGAAAATTAAACAAAGATGCAGTTTCTCAATGAGATTTGCACAATAAATTTTGGATTGCGCAATTTTAACTAAGAAACGTAAATCAGCAACCTTTCTTCTAGTTTTAAGAGGTAAGGTATATTTATGAAAAACATACAAATACAATACTGTTAGATTTGGTTGTTTACCAAAATTTAAACTAGTCTGCAGTAAATGGTTTTCATAAACGAGTATTGTAATTCTTCACTTAACTAAATATTTAGATCATATTAAGGTGCTTTTACACGAGCAACTAAAATTGCTCAATCCAGTCAATTTTCGTCAACTATGACGTCACGACTATATAAAGCAATTTAAGGTGATGGAAACATGTAGCACGCTGTTTCTAAGATACGGTCACAATACCGTGCAATATGGAGCAACTTAAAAAAATTAGGCACCCCTAAAATTATACTACGTACAAACGAGATAGAGAGAAAATTTCCTAAAAAAATCCAAACCGCTTGGATATCTTCTATCCGTGCAGGAACGGAAAAGAATACAATTTCCTGCGACTGGGCGGTCTGTCGTAATAGGCGACAACATAACCCACAGCCAGGTGGTAAGGCATTTGCCGGCTGGATGGCTACCACCTCTGGTCTAAAGTATGTCGCCATAACAACCTTGAGTTGTTTACCGGCATTAGTGACCAGGTTTCAGTCCTCTTAAGAGAGCAGCAGCGCATTTGTAGCACCTATGGTTTTGCAAATGTCCAAAGGCGATGGTAACCGATTTCCATCAAGTGGGTGGTCTGCCTGTCTGCTGAACTCTTGCAATAAAAAGGAAAAAAAATATTCGGCATCTCATATCAGTATTCCGGAAACAATTGCCGCATTTTATTACAATTGCTGCACTTAATTAACTCCAGATTTAACCATTACTGTTGCTAAGCAATAATTCCTTAAAAAATTGCCCGTGTAAGAGCACCGTACAGAACGTGGTATCACTGAGTATACCGACGCTTAGGAGCTAACCGCCCATATTAGGAAGTATTTTCGAGTGAACAGTCTTAAAGGCTTGCACAAAATTTCAATTTGACTGATTATTAAGAGTATTATTGTTCACATTTGTTGAAACTTATTGTTATAAATACTTATTGTTTTTTGTATACTCTCAACGTATACACTTTTGAATTGGCATACATCATGCGCAAGTCGATAATGCATACGGTTTTACGAAGTTGCTAGGTAGGCGGCTACTGAGAACCGTTTACATGAGGTCACCGTACGCGGCACAAAATACGGTCAATTATATTTCTGCTACAAGTAGGTAGATTTTATGAGCGCAAATATTTCCAATTTTATGGATTGTATTGAAATGATTGATTGATGGTCAAGAGTATGTTATTGCCAGAGCATCGTCGTCTAGTGATTGTGTCTTAACTTCATTGTGTTGCATGATCATAATTATATCAGAGGCCTTATCCTCAAACGTCTTTCTTTCTCTTTGTTCGTTTTCGTTTTATTTCATAAAAGAAAAAAAGAACAATTATTACTTTTAAACTACAAAAGTCTATAAAACACAAAAACAAATGGAACACACATGATGGAAAATGTATTTAAATATATTTAAAAAAGTGTGTGCTCGGACATAATTATTATAGTAGAAGTGAAACTACAACGGACAAGAGGAAAAACGAATGGCAACGGATAAGTGGAAAAACGAATCGCAACGGAAAAGTGGAAAAACAAATGCCAACGGACAAGTGGCAAAACGAATCGTAACAACATTTTAACTTGAAGTTTTACGGGCAGATTTTTGATGTATTTGTCCAATTTGAAAACCTGCCCGTAAAACTTTAAGTAAATTTTTTGTTTCGATTCGTTTTTCCACTTGTCCGTTGAAGTTTCACTTCTACTATGTGTCCCAGCACACATTTCAATTTTTGGCAAGTTTACTACGAATTATGATTTGATACATTTATTTTATTTTATCAAACAATTTCCGATCCGGAACCAATAAAAACATCAATAGTCTAAAACTACTACTACTCAAACATTATGCCACCTCTCACAACGTCTACTGTAAAATCATGTCGCCGCCTTTTATCACGGCGTAACGTCTATATAGAAGTTTCACTTCAAAAACAAGTATAAGAAGTTCGAAAACGAAAACTTACGACGAAAAACGTTTGAGAGTAAGCCCTCAGAAGTATGGACGAAATGAGTCATAAATTCATAATATTATTAGCGCGTTGTAAATATTCAAATGCAACGCAAGGGAAGTCAGGTCGCAACCATCATACATTTGTCGACTCCGGTTAAAGGTACGTTTTCACTAGGGCTTATTAGTGCCGCGAGTTTGTTGCCCTGCATGGAATGTACGTCTCGGGCGACATAGCAGGCGATATCTACATGTCCCAAGTCGATACCTGTTGAGCGTCGACAGCCGACAAGCATGACTGGGCACTACTTTCGTGAAGTTTTCATAACTTTCGTGTGCTCCGCCCTCGACAGGTCCCTGACACAACTTTGTGGTGTACCCACGCGTGTCGCGCTAAGTTCTAGATGCATTTATCAATTAATTATTGTTGGTGCTCCGCTCCTAGCCTGCCTTCCACGATAAATGTGCTATCTAACACTGAAAGAATTTTTCAAATCAGACCAGTAGTTTTTGAGATTACCGCGTTCAATCAAACAAACAAACAAACTCTTTAGTTTTATATATTGGTATAAGATATGATCGGAAAAACTGGTATAAAAGGTCCTTTAGTTATTTATGTTATTCGATAGCGCTGGAATGTTGCCTACTTTAGTTCATTATGTCTCTCATTCTATTCCTGGGAGCATAAGTTACATCGAAAAAATATTATCACATCAGGATGTGGCGAGATGGAGAATGGTGTATATAGATCAAAAAGAGTACCTATCTAATATCTAGGGCTGGGAGTTCACACTCGAAGCTATGTTAAAGATCAGTACACGCAGACTTGTTAAAACTTATTGATGTTCATGTATTCATTAATTTTGTTTTATTGCATCGTTGAGACAGATACGAATTATAGCATTCATTAACCTTAATTAGCGGAGATTGAATATCTTACCTACTTCAACATTTGATTTATATCCGTATTTTGCGTCAGTTACTTTGAAAGTATCGCTTAAATCCCTCCACAGTTTAGGAACATACCCATATTTTTTTACCCCCCTCAGTGACCTTCCGTTGTAATGACCAGACTCCCCTCCCCATTCGGTTTTTTTTATAGCTCGAGTTCAGCAGGCAGGCATCTGCCTATGATGGCCCACCTGATAGAAGGCGGTTACCATCGCCTATGGAAATTTGCAAGACCAAAGGTGCAACAAATGCGCTGCTGCTCTCTTAGGGAGTCTGGAACCTGGCTCACTAATGCCGGAACAAACTCAAGTTGTTATGGCTCCACACTCTAGATTAGGGGTGGTAGCCATCCAGACGGGCAAATACCCTACCATGTGGCTGTTGGTTGTTTTGCCGCCTCTTACGACAGGCCGCCCGGCCTCAGGAAATTGTATTCTTTCACCGTTCTTGCACGGTTAAGTTTAGTTTTCACGTAGTTTCACGTAGTATTACTATTTGCAACCTGTACAAGAATAATAATTTGGCTCATTAGCCGTTTAAAAAGCGTTAAACGCTGCGCGCAATATTTGAATATAATAAGTCGTGCGCAGAAGGTTTGCCGATGACAACGTCTCTCACTTCCCACAACCCCGACCCGCGGTTGTCTAGTTATTAGTACTACTTAGACAAGCTCCGGTCTCAGGCGTAGGAAGCGGGAGGGGAGACTATTGACAATCATTATGGGCACGACTTATATATTATATTGCTCGAAAAATTGTGACATCGTGACTATGTGACGAAATTCTAACATACCCTCTCCCCTGCGACCAAGCGTGGTTTGAAGACCTCCCTCCCACTTGAACGGGTCACTTATTATGGGCACGTTCCCTTATATACCGTGTTAAAAATCCTATTGCGACTCCTTCGTTTGTGCATTTCTGTAGTTCATCCAAAATGCTTCTAGAGACAAAAGTACCCAAGAATAAGTGATGGCCAACACATGTATCGAAACAAAATCCGTCGTTAGCCCAGTATATACTGGTTGGCTTTAGCATAATTTCAACATTTGTAAAGCAGCAAGTAGGAGTCGGAAGCAAGTCGCACTTCTCACTTGACAATATCTAAACACCGTGCCTGTAACCACTGCCCTTTCGCAAAAGTTGGGACTCCTATTTAGCAAAAGTTTATTTATTATGTCTAGCGGTCGAGGATAAAAAAAATCTTAAGTCATTTTATAATTTTTATAACAAGAAAATAAGACATTAGCTTTAAATAGATTGGAATGAATCATATTTCCTCGTTGACCCGATGATGGGAGTTCAATGGACGGCGGCTCTCCTCGTCCGAACCATAGATAACCTCTTCGTCCGAATCGTTGATCATAGAGAACGCTGGGTTGTCTTTGGTGATGGCTGTTTCTAAAAAAATTTTTTTAAAACATTCAATCTCTTTTTTATCGCAATATTTCCCGCATAAATTTGGGTTCTAATTTCAATAGAGATCAGAACCGAAATTCACTACAACTTAAAAAACTTCAAAACTTAAAATTTAAGTCTATCTCCATCCGTATGTCAATGTCAAAAATAACATCTCAGTTAATAAAAAAATCTTTTTTGCACTTTATTTGCGTCGCTTCATTTATAATCTATTTTCACCATTTAGTTTTAGCTTTACGATGTAACAAACGACCCAAGGAGTAAAAACCAGCAATATGCGTTTTGTAACATGAAAAAAGTTGTAGTGGAACACTTACAAGCCAATAGATGGCGCTGTGCCAAATTGATGTCAGATTGATGTCACAAACGTTTCCCGAAACATACAAAGAATATATACAAATTTTCCACTATAATAGATGGGCTTAGGCTTGCGAGGAACAGAAATAGCCTCGCTAGAAGATCTTGCTCTGAGACGGAGGAGCGTTCCATCTCGCTCCTCCACCATACACTAGGGATGTTCATACAAAAAAACGATATTTTTTTCGATATAATATATCGTAGTGTTCTATGGATACTTTGCGATATGTCATAGAAATATATCGATATCTTCGATATATCGTAAAAAATGTATTTTTCGTAACTAATGTCATAATCGAATTATTTTTGAATACTAATATTGAAAATCGATTATGAAATCAGTAGTTTATTTATTTTTATAATCGAATGCGATTTGAAGTAATTTAGAGTACTTTGTTAACAACGGAACTTTACTAGCCTTCGCAGTAACGAACAAACGTCAAACACTGAATTATTTAATTCAGTGCCTGTCGTTTTATTTTTACTCACGGCGCCAACCATAAATCAGTATAAAAAAGTAAAAGTATGTTCTTTAATTTCTAACGATATTTGGTGTATCGAATAAAATATATCGATTGTACATATCGATACTAGAGTATTCGATAATATCGGGTGGAACCGATATATCGTGTGCGTATATCGATATTTTATGTAATATCGATTTACTACCATACACGGGTCACCCCCTTCAAAGTTGATTTAACTGTCATCTACCCTATTGCCCTTCCACAATGAGACTTACCATGTATAGACCCTCCGCCTGGTGAGAACAGATACGCTTGTATATATATGTTGAAGTTGTAAAGGCCGTATAGGGCCATAAAAGGGGCCGAGGTGTCGTGGTGGACGCGGGGCTGCGAGGCCCAGTGGTCCTGCAAGGCGGCGGGACCCCAGCCCCCGAGGGCCAGAAGTCCCGACACCAATGTAACCGTCGCCACGATTATGGACAGGCAGCGGAGTCTTATGTCTGGGGACAATTTGGTTCTATGATACAGAGTTAATTTCTATCATATTCGGTAACTAGCTGTGCCCACCACTTCAGCCGCGTGTAATGTTTGTCGTGGAGCCTTAACAAAAGTAGCCTAAATGACTACTTATAATATCAGTTATGTGCCAGGGAAAGTCCTGTCCAAATCGTTCCAGCCGATTCAGAGATTAGCCGGAACATCCAGACAGACAGACAGACAAAATTTCTAAGAATTCCAGTTTCGGAATCTCCTGGTCCGAAATATCACCCCTGATTTTTTCCACATTTTGTTTTGACATTACAAACAGATACTTCAATTTTATTTATCTGTATAAAAGTCAAAGTTCTTTTAAAATGACCAATGGAAGATTTGTGTATTTTGCCAGTCTAGGCAAGAAACTGGCTGTAGGAAAAATAATTGGGGCGCAGAATGTCTTCAAAGTCTACATTCATTTCAAATCAATTTACACCATGCCAGTATAAAATCATTGGCTTCTTTTGAATTTGAAGTCAATAGCTGGATCAACGTAAATCAGTTTTACTATTCATAAAATTTAAATAAATATAAATAATCGACAGACAAGCACACATGTTGTTTATCCTCAAATTAAGCAAGTTACGTTTGTATTACGTGTAATACAACGGACTACTCTAGGGTCTATCCCAGACGCCCAAGCAATATTCACAAACAAAACACCAGCTTAAAGCCGGACTCATGCAATAGAAAATTAAGTTAATAAGTCTGTGACTAATGCCAACCGATTGAGAAGAGAAATATTTTTTTTCGATACAAATATACAACTCTATCCTTCGAAATTCTTTAAGTTGTCGGAAAAAAAACCTCATTCAAATTGTCGAAGATTTTTTAACTGTTCGATTGCAGATTTTTCATTTAAATAAAAGATCAATCTCTTGATTAAAACTAAACAATGGTTGTAGGACGTTCATTACAGAAAACGTGAATTGTAAAGTGAACTACGCAATTCTTATAATAGCTCGATGATAAATGATTCATCGAGCTGCTAAAGAATTGCGTAGTTTGGCGTCACTAAAAACTTACTAACAATTTGACTGAGGCTTTTGTTTGAAGATTATCCTGAAACTTGAAAATTCACGTATACTTGACATTAGCTATATAAACAAATAATGCAAAGCCATATTTAAAAAAAAGAGCTATTCCCGCACAATTTCAGAATGGAATTTAAAAAATCAACCTTACCAAAAAACGGCATATTCCTTAAATCGCTGTATGCCTTTACGATCATAACTAGTAAATATAGGAAGTACAGTGTGACGGCGCTGAAGAACATAATCTTGATGATCTAGAAATTAAAAAAAACCGTGTTACTATTGTTACACTTACCACATTCATAGTTGTAGATATTTTTGTATTCTTTACTTTGTTTTATATACCATGATCCTGGAAACCCGAACGCGTGGTAACTAACTCATAAACAAGAGAGAGAGATAACAATTTATTGCTGACCAAAATGTACACTAAAATATACAATTACAAAACACAATATTTTCTAGGCAATACAATAGGCGGCCTTATAAAAAGAATTTGAATCAGGTGATGTAGGTGGTGCAGGAAAAAGGCAATAGGTACATAAATACTCAAACTAATTTAAGAAACAAATATAAAAATACAATACAACAATACTAATTAATTAAATAATTAATTCCATTTGCACATCTCTAATAGAAAATCGAAATGTGTGCAGGGACACATAGTCCATAGTAGAAGTGAAACTTCAACAGACAAGTGGATAAACGAATCGCAACAAAATTTTAACTTGAAGTTTTACGGGCAGGTTTTCAAATTGGACAAGTACATTAACAATCTTCCCGTTGTCCGTTGCCATTCGTTTTTCTATTTGTCCGTTACCAAAAAAATCATCCACAGTCTACTCTGAAATTATGCCTCTTCTCACCATGCGGCCGTGACGCGTTTTCGTGACAGAAAAAATCCTATATATAATATCTAAAGATATTATATATAGGATTATAATAGAAATAAAGAAGTTTCACTTCAATAAAATAAACAACGATAGTATTCTCCACGAGAAAAAAAACATGGTTTTTTGTTAGAGTCTGTATAATATATATAACAACTACCGGCCTATCTCTCTAGCTACTGTCATGGCTAAAGTACTAGATAGTTTACTAGAAGCGCGTCTAGAGAATTTTTTAAACTTACACGATGCACAGTTCGGTTTTCGGCCTGGACTATCGACCGAAAGTGCCGTTCTCTGTCTCAAAAGTACAGTAAAATACTATACACAACGTAGCACGCCTGTGTATGCTTGCTTTTTAGACCTCTCCAAAGCTTTTGACCTAGTGTCCTATGACCTACTTTGGAAAAAGCTTCGTGAGAGGGAAGTGCCAGCAGAACTTTTACGTATTTTTCAGTTTTGGTATTATAACCAGACAAATAGCGTTAGATGGGCCGATCAGCTGTCAGAAACATATGTATTGGATTTTGGTGTCAGACAGGGAGGAATAACATCACCCAAGCTTTTTAATTTGTATATGGATGAACTGATCGTTGAGTTGAGCAGCAAAAGGTTAGGATGTCGCATTGATGGTGTTAGTTTCAACAACTTGAGCTACGCCGATGATATGGTCCTGCTGAGCCCAACGATCAGGGCACTCAGAGAACTGTTACAATCTTGTGAATTATATGCGCAATTTCATGGCCTGTTGTATAATGTCAAGAAAAGTGAGCTCATGGTGTTTAATGCTACCGGTGGTAGATGCCCAAAGATAATACCTGCCGTTAAATTGAAAGGTAGCGCACTAAACGTGGTCGAAAGATTCAAATATCTCGGTCACTATGTTACCAAAGATCTCAAGGATCATGATGATATGGAGAGGAAACGCAGGGCGCTGGCGGTTCGATGCAACCTGTTGGTTCGTCGCTTCGGACGCCGTAGTAAAGATGACAAAATAAGCCTATTTAAAGCATACTGTCAGGTATTTTATACGTGCAGTTTGTGGACCAACAGTACGCAAAGAGCCGCCAACGCCTTGCGGATCCAATACAATAATGGTTTTAGGATGTTGATGGGGCTGCCCAGGTTCTGTAGTGCATCAGGTATGTTCGCAGAAGCACGAGTGGACGACTATTACGCAGGGTCCGGGCCAGCTCTAACAACATCCACAGGTTTGATGTGCCTGTTTTGAATTGTTGTGCCAGCAAATGTAAAGCTGGTACTATTATGTGACAAAACTTTAGGCTATAAGTTCTACTAACACTAATTTTAAGTATTTCTGTTTTATGCAATTTTACTAACCAACATATGAATTGTTTGAAATAATTCGAAATAAATGATTATTATTATTATTCTTGTATGTCTTGGAAGACCACGGGCCATAAAAATGGCCCGGACTTTTGGAGGGCTTGCGCGGGGCCATGGAAAGACCAACACGTAGAGGCCCCTTGACAAATTTAATGTAAATGTGGCGTGACACTGACCGGCGATTATCCCTGTCTACACCATATAATGATGCACCCAAGGACAAGCCCCGGCCAGTGTAGGACTATTGTGGAAAATGAGGACACAAAGTACCGGGCTATTGGGGTGAACTGCTAGTGGTACTGGGGGTCTGGGAATATGGGGACTATGGCGTCTGCCCGTCGCAATGTTCGGGGAACATGGAAAAATGGGCAGACGGTGACTCGCCACTCCCTGCATGGGCCCCAAAAAAATGCCATAAAAGGCAGAGACAACATGGGTGTGAGTGGCTAAGGGATGTAGAGAGGTGAGCTGCAGGTTCACCGAAGCTACTTCCGACGTTAGGCCATTTATCACTTCCACTCCTGGAGCTTGATTCTTAGCTCTAGCGATCTCCACTCCGTGCCGGCTGGTTAAGGCAAGCACGGAGGTGGGGGCCTTGCCTTGGCCCCCGCAGTCAAGTACGAGGTGTCGCTACTCACCTAAGGCTTCGCCACAAAGCCCCCCTGCGGGATTATTATTATTATAATATACAAGCTGTAAAAAACTTCTTGTTAACGTAATGAATGTATGTAGGTTTACTTACAGGGTAATTTGGATTCATACTGTAATTGAATGTGGGGTCATAATACGCGTAGTACTTCTGCCATATTGTGACCACCATCGCAGGGGTCCACACCAGCCCCACTACTATCACTTTGAAAAGGTAGAATGATAAAAAACCTCTTTCATTCTGAAACCAAACACATCCATATATTATTGGTATAGATGTTTTATTATGAAATCACTCACAGAAGACACATTTATTTTATATAAATTATGCTCTTTGATTATATCCAGTAAGTATTATTAAATCAAAGATACCACTATACAGTAAATTGGTGAATTTGCGACAAAACTAAAGAGAGGGCTTACAATAAATATAAATAAGTTATATTAACGTATGACATATAATATCTTCAAATGACCAACGGCCGTATTAAGGAACCTATTGCCGCCAAAGATTGAAAGTGAGTGCAACGCAACAACGGTATTTACTGATCAACGATTTACAAAAAAAATATATCATAAATCTTCACGATATGAGACGTAACGTGGTTTTTTTGGATTTTTTATAGCTATTTTAACTAGGACATGGGCTGCCCTAAACAACACGGCGACATTGAGTCTCTTAAAAAATCTCTGGAGCAAGCAGTGGCGAAATTTCCCTTGGAAACAGTGCGGAAATCCATAGTTTCGTGGCGAAACAGATTAAAGGCCTGTATAAAAGCCAAAGGTAGCCATTTCGAATAGAATTTTTTTATATTTTTTGCTGAGACTTTAATAAATATGTAGGTATAAATTTTAATAATATTACATTACGTCATTTAAAAAAAAATGCATTTTCATTTGTAACAAAACTTATAGCTGGACTAGGTATATAACTTAATATTAGAAACTGGCGTTAATTTACCCTAATAATTCAAATCAGTCAATGAGTGAACATTGATTGCCTTCAAGTGGGGTGTGGTCAAATATCCGTCGCAATTTGATGTTTAATTAATGTATGGAAAATAGAGCATTTTATTCAAAAGCAACACTTTCCCTCGGTTTGCCGTCTGATATCCCTGCACAGAAATTAATCTTTACAAGTTACTCTATGATTTAGCATAATAAAGTGTGTATATTTAAAAAAAATCTAATGATATCATTTTAGATTTCGTCAATACCAGCCTCGATATTTTATTTTGAGCATTTTTCGCTATTCGTATAGTATTGGATTTGGCCTTGAAGGCACAATTGAAAAATTCAGCCTGTATATGTAGGTATATCAAATTGGTATAAAATCGGTACCCAGGTATGTCCGTGAAAAAGTAACAGACAGACGGCAGATACTTTCGCATTTATAATATGTAGTTACCATGCAATATAATGTAAGAAAATAACATCAATATGTTCAAACAAAAATTATTCGAGTGGTTGACAAAAAAATCCCATTATAGCGTCCAAGAATATTTAAATGAGAGATAATTATGAAGATATTGTGTTGTGTTAAATAAAATAAAAGACTTGAATATTACATAGAGATAGGTTAAGTGAGTTTATATTGCGATGCTATGAAAGGCCAACTAAGTAATAAGTTCTGATATATTTAATAAGACTTATGTACCGTTTATGTAACACTTAGTTGGCAATAAAAATGATTTGATTTGATGTATGTAAGTATGGATTTAAATGTGTGGCTTTACCTGTCTCAGCCCATGGTACTGGGCCAGCCACGAGAGCATGACGCACGCGAGGAATGTCGTCTGGAATATCGTGTCCATGAGAGGCGCGAAGCAGCTCGCGGACACTAGCCGCAGCGGGAATATCGGGTCTGAATATAATATATAAAACACAAACAATATTACGTTTTAACGGTTTTAAGCGGGGTATTTTATTGTATTGTTAAAACGTAGTTTTGTCATTGTGTACTAGTCGCGAAAAGTTACGAAAATACTAAAAATAAGTTAATAAAAAATATATTTATGTTTATGTCTTGAGCAGTGAGCTTGCTGAAATCCAGGCTGACTTGGCTTCATCTAAACAACACGGGCCAAGCTAGCGGTGGCTTGTCTGTAGGACTGGCACCAGAGCACTGGCTTCGTATAACCCATACTTGTTTAAAATATTGACATAACCTCTATATGGGGTCCAGAAGCCCATCGCCTTTATCGAGACCTATCAAAACGGCTGGTAGATGTCTCACGAAACCAAAACGCTGGCCTGTATTTTGGGCAACGCATAAGCGTTGCCATACAACGTTTGCGGCCAGCGTTTTGGGAACGTTCCCAACTGACGTTGATTTGGGACCTATTTATTATAGTAAATATAGCGTGTAAAATTTAATAATTTTGTAAAAATATAATAATAAATATAACCTCTATATCATTAATTTCAATTGGATAGTAAAATAGTGACTAGTGGTAGAAAGGATTTAGAAGATTTTTAGTAGGTGATATATTCTAAAATAATGTTTACACAAAATAACAGAGTTTAAAATATCTTGCTATCGTCTTTTTCGACACTTTCAAAATGTCACGACGAAAATAATTTTAATTCTTGTTTAAATAATAATTAATACGTTTATGACTTGTTAAAGTTATGACGTCATAACTTGCTATGCTCGTACACAACTCTCGTACCAACAATAGTATAGTTTCATCTATAGATGGATATTAAAAGCGTACTTACCATTATAAAGCAGTAATAGCGGCAATAAAACGGACAACCACTTCTGTTCGATGGCCCAGTCGTGAGTCGAGTACTTTCTTAGAGAGTGCACGAACCAGCACTGTACACGAAATAGTCGATTCAAAATTTCAAAATAAGACAATGTCTCAATTTGTTGGGATGAAATAAATTTTAGTATCACTTATTTTCATATGACGCAAGTCTGAAAGCTTTAAAAACCATAAAGTAGCCTTCCAACTTATTCTAACTCAATAAGAATAAGACCGTAATCCTATAAGAATACATTTTTCAACTACTCACTCCTTTATTCCATTATAATTATATGAGGTTTATCGGATGATTAAAATGAAGTTAAACACCTGTTTCTCACAATCGATTCCTGAATGCAATTATGAAAATCATTTTTTTTACTTTCTTAAACGAGCTCATAAACCTCGTGTAACTATTATGAATAAGGTTATTTCGTTATTGTAGAGGTGAATAAAGGATTCGATTTTATCATGAGGCTATCTCTCTAAACAATAATAAATGCGTAATAAATAATTAAAAATTGAATTCATGTATTAGTGGCTAACACGCTCGCGACTCATTTCAATGACGTAGGTTCGAATCCTGTCTGAAAAATATTAAGAGTGTGCCGCGCAGGCACTTAGCCCGACCTTATGTGGGTGTATTTTTACAAATACCATGTACATGTGGTGAAGATGATAAAACCAGCACTTGAGATAAACGATGTGTGAAACCCGCCAATCCGTCTTAAACAAGCGTGGCGGGTATATCATCCGTTCCCCTAAATAAGGAGAGGCCGGAGCCTTGTAGCGTGAAATTTTAGGGTTGCTGTAGTACTTACAGTAACGGAGAATGTCGTTAGTAGAAATATAAATCTGAACCAAGTTTCCATCTGCGTAAACGCTGGATTGTACGTTTTGAACTGGAAAACAACCAATTTTTATGTTGACAAATATTTCAATGCAAATTATACAGAATGAACCATTGTTGTAACAAATCCTGGAATATACAAAATAGTGAAAAACACTCCTATCACAAGGGTAATTGATTTTTCAAAAATCTAATGATATCACTGTGTGACAAGTACGCCTATTGTATTGCCTAGAAAATATTGTAAATATGGTCTGTTTTTGTAATTGTATATTTTGGTGTGCAATAAAGTGTTCTCTCTCTCTCTCTCTTCATTTTAGTTTTCGTCAAAATCGACCCCGAAAGAGATTCGTTAGAACATTTTTTGCTATTTCATATAGTTTAGAATTTGACCTTGAAGGCTTACTTCAAAAAATATTCATTTAAATATTAGAGACTTTGTTTGGCCGAATGCCGAATAGTCAAAAAAGTGACGAATACCTATAGAAGCCGAATATTCGTAGCATCTCTACTAGCGTCACTTCGTTCGCGTTGCCATGAACACGTATTTGGTAATTCATTGCTATCTATTTGGCTAATTTCTGTCCCGCCAGTATAAAATCCGGGATGAAAGCTATCCTAAGGGTTGACCAGAGGGTTATGCTAGCTCTGTATGGAGTTTCATTTATATCTGTTCAGTAGTTTTCACGCGATGCTTTAATAGACAGACCTACAAAAATTCTAAACATTGTTTTTTCGGAATCTGAGGTGCGAATACACCTTATTTTTCACATTTTTTAAACTCACTGTAAAATTTCGACACCCCCAATATATTTACTACGCACATAATTCTCTAGGTGTGTATAAAATATGTTATCTATACATATAAATAAAATTGGAGTGTGTTTGTAATATTGAAATAACCGCTTTTTACTACATGCATATGAATATATATACGGTACATACACCAAAATAACATTTTTTTTTTCAATTTTTGTCTGTCTGTCTGTTTGTTTCAGCTAATCTCTGAAATGGCTGGACCAATTTTGACGGGACTTTTATTGGCAGGTAGTTGATGTGATAAGGCTACTTTTATTTTGGAAAATTCTATTATTTTGGAATTATGACGATTTTCAATCACCACGCGGAAGAGACCGCGGGGCGCAGCTAGTTCTATTTAAGAATAAAGTGTTGAGTTAGGTTTTTATTTGGCCATTATAATTTGTTGTATTAACAAGAGACTGTACAAAATATGGATAGTACTTACATAGAATAAAATCTCATTAATAGTATAACGCTTATGGAACTCCGTTAAACCGTAGAAGTGTATGTTGAGGACGTAATGGGTGTACTCCAGGGAGCCAAGGTGCAGCACCATCACCTCATCACACACTTGCTTCTTGCACTTTAAATGTTGGGTCCTGTAATATTTTATTGATTTTTATACAGGATATTTCAGCAAACGGAACACCTGCTAAAAAGCATTTATAGCGGGAATATATCTTAATTAAGATGCATTATAATTTTATTATTTAATAATAACACAGATACAGGAAGAAAAAATGATCATTTTGGTTGTGCTTCTCCTTAACATTGTAGACTAAGAATGACTGACATTGATTTTGTTTGACTTTGCATAAAACATTTTTTTTATTGCAGACAGGCAGGCAGACGGTCCACTTGATGGAAAGCGGGCCTATTGACATTTGCAACACCAAAGCTGGTACTACAAATACGCTGCTGCTCTCTTAAGGGAGACTGGAACCTGGTCACTAATGCCGGAACACAACACAAGGTTGTTATGGGGGCATGCTCTAGACCAGGGGTGGTCGCTATCCAGTCGAGCAAATACTTTACCACCTGACTGTGGGTTTGTCTTACATTTGGTAAGTTCGTTGCCCTTTAATAATGCCGCCAAACAAAGCCGACAAAGCAACCGCGCATCCGGCTTACTGATAGTCGGCGTTTTATAAAGTTCAGCCATATTTACTCATGTGGTTCAGCTGACAGTTCGTGACCTCAACGATTTGTAAACATTGTCAAGGGGGTTCCTATCAAAAGTACGTCGCTGCTGAAGTTAGTTTTCATGCGTTTTTTTCCAATATGTTCGCACACAAATAGCTGTTTGATTAACAGAATATAATCATGCTAATACATTTATTATAATAACATATGTATCTATTGCTATTTTTCTGCACCACCTATTACGCCTGATTCAACTTTTTCTCATTTAGGTTGCCTGGAAGAGATCGCTTTGAGCGATAAGGCCGCCTATTGTATTGCCTAGAAAATATTGTATTATATTCTGTCTGTTTCTGTAATTCTATATTTTGGTGTGCAATAAAGTGTTATCTATCTATCTATCTATGTTCGATTTAAAATCCTTTACTGTACATGTTCCACCTCGTTTTATGCGAAATTATAGTGATAAGAAGTGAAACTTTACGCGGTCATAAATCTAAAACTAAATTTTTAAGATTTTTTCCTTTTTTTAACTGTACGCTAGTGTTATGCCCTTTCACCCATTTAAGTAGGTGTTCCGTTTGCTGAAACACCCGATAGAATTAGATTTCCAGCGAAAACAAGTTACAGTTAGCGCATGTGTTCACGATGTTACCGACGCACCGCTGGCGCGCCAACATCCCGACGCACTTTCGTTGTCAAGCGGGCGTTAGTAGTAGAGCGGCGGTATAAGAGTGGACAATGTTGGCATGTGTATAAAGAATCATAAATTAGCAGCGTGTTCGTGTCGTCAATACACGCTCTTAGACCCATGTATTCTAGACTTTAATTTCAAACTTACCTATTAGTAGCTTCGCTTTCAGGTACTAAATTGACAGTGGAGTGGTCACTTAACACGCCTTCTATAGATATACTTATTTGAAAACTCTTATCAAATATCTCTTCTGAAAATAAGAAACAATAAATGTTAATAATCGAATAAATTCCATTTTCACATCTTGATATATAAAAATGTATGTCCTTTATAGAATCGTAAACTATACATCCGATTTTGATGAAATTTTGTGTGTGTGTGTGTGTGTGTGTTTGAGTGGGTCCCCGGATGGTTTAGATTCGCAATTAGAACCGGTAGGTGGCGCTGAGATCGGGTTCTAGAATCCTCCTGATCACCTAGACCGATTTTGGTGATTTTGTTTTTGTGTCATGGAACAAAGCCTTTTAGGAATTCAAAAAATAGGCGGCACGAAGTTCGCCGGGTCAGCTAGTCTCTAATAAAAAAATGACACGTCTCTAGAAAACGGCGTGTCGTTGGCCGAGCCGAGGCCGAGCGGGGATTTTGGGATTTACTCGAGCGTGGCAAAATAATATAAGGGGAGAAGAGAAACCTTGCACCCTATTATATAGCCCCACCATATATATGGACCCTTCATATAGCGTGGGGGTATTTTTTATTGTTCAAAGTTCAACACGACAAGAACATCAAGCTGAAACGTCTGTTTATTAATCTGACACGCTCGAGTATTTCAATGTTTTTTTTTGCACTTTCAAAAATCGGCCATGACTTTTGGTCGCGTGCAAATAGTCAGTCTTTTGGATAGGAGTTCCTTTAGAGTTTACTTAACATCTCTTTTGAATATCTGACGCGCTTGAATATTTCTGTGCGACCCCTTTTTTTGAAAACCTGTACACGCTTTCCCCACCAGTAAAAGGTCTCCTGATCTGAATTAACACCCCTGATTATTTCACACTTTTAAACGCATTGTAACAAATTCGAACCACTTACAGATTATAGTATAGATTACAAAACTTACCATCATTATTATTAGTAGATATTTCAGCTAACAACCAAAGTTGCTGGACCCTGGTGCCTAGTGCTGGACTGTGTAAGTGGAATGGGCCTTGGTATATGGTACTACCGTTCGTCAGTGTAGACGAGGCAGCTATAGACGTTGTCATGGTCGGCGAAGGCCCTGAAAAAAATACTTCTTACGAATGCGAAAATCTTGTATTTTGATTGTTTTTACAGTTTACAGCCTGTAGAATGAACTTCCTTCTGCATAACAAAACTACGTTTTAACGGTTTTAAGCGCGGTAATTTATTTGACTTTTGTTATATCGACGTTTCGGCCACTTTTCAGTAGCCGTGATCACGGAAGACAAAGATGACAAGTGTCAACGAGTATTGTTAAAGTTTTATTTAGCTTACCGCCAGCTTGTTCATTTTGATTATTTAGTTTTAAATTTGTTTATGGCTATTATTTACTCTATGGGAGCCTAATCTAATTTACCACCGCTACGCAACATGTTATGGCTTGAAGAAGAAGCGGCGCAAGAAACTCTTCGCCTAGCACTAATAATTGTATATAATATTAAAATGGTTGGAAGAAAAAATAAAAGAAATTATCAGTCAAGTTGGTTGTGTTCCGGTGCATGCAGAAAGAGCTCACAGTGTCTGGAGAACTGGCAGTTGGTTTTTGCTGGGTTTGGGTCTTAATACTTTTGATGATCGAATCCCAAATAAGTGGTACTTGCGCAGTTTTTCTAGAGTGCCGAGTGCCCACAATAAATGTGGTCCATACTTTTGACTAGACCCATCTATTCTTCTGTATTTCGATACGCTAAATCCGAATCTGGGGTCATTTTGGTCCATATACCCTTGAAATTTTGAGGGTGAATGGACCAAACTGACCCCAGATTCCGTCTTTTCAAAAGTACAGACCACTTTTTTCATGGGCCAGTGTTAAATCATAAATCGTTTTATTGATAACATTTTTACACGTCAATTGTTTCTATAATTTAAATGTATGTCATAAACTCATATGTGTAAAAGGTGCGCTCGGTAATTATCTCTCGTACTGGTAAGTATGAACTGAATACTTATTACACTTTAGTCACTAAGAGTATATCTATGATGTACGACGATGTATGATATGAGTCTACGACTCACTACGGCTACTACGACTCTGAGACTAAAAATCACCATTCTATCTAATAACTTCTAGAAGTCAAAAGATGCAAAACATCAATTAATATTAAACAAAAATCGGTTTTTTAAAACTTCCGAGTACACTCAAGAACAAAATAAATATAGCATATTTATAATGTTTCTTTACACAATAGCAAATATCTCACCTGCTAATCCTATAAAAACACCCAAACCGAAGCAAGCAAAAAATGCTATAAAAACCATTACGAACTCCCCTTTGTGCATCGTATATATTCTCATTTGAACGGACCTAGAATAAAATAAAAAATAAATGACAAAACATCTTCATGGTTAGATATAATATTTTCTATACAATGCAAAATGTTTCAGAAATCTCGAGGTCTGTAATAACTCCAAACGTTCGCGTAAACGATTATGCAATAATTACTTGAATTTTTTTTATTTATCCGAGCTGAAATACATCTTACAAAACAACAGCGTAAATTGTTCTACATAATTAAACTTCATGTATTATTATATTTTTTATTATTTCGTGATAAACACTTACCTTTCACAACGATCGTGGTGATATGCGGGCGCTATGTATTTATTAAATTCGCTAAACAGATCACTAAACTGCGACAATGTATTGCGAATTTTGTAATTCCACCCGCCCGTTGGCAAATGGTATGAATATCCTACGTTTGCCGAATCCATGATAAATTTGCTAATATTTAAAATTAAAACGAAAAAAGTAATAGTTAACACGAAATAAATACACAAAACATCAAATATATTATGTATAAAAGTGTTAAATAGTACTGTTTGCAAGCCCTATTGTAGGGCTTGTTTACAAGCAGATTATTGATTTTGGCGCGAGCCCCGTCGTATGTTTACGAAGTTGGTTGTAAAGAGAATATGACGTGGCATCAGGTTAAGTCCACGTTATTATATACAAATTCTAAATTTGTATTGTCTTAAGATTTAGTAATTATGGGTTTCCTAATCCAAATTTAAATAAAATATGTATTTAGTCAGTTTTGTAGAATTTTCGGTGTTATCAACGCCATCTATCTAATAATTTTTAGGGCGAATAATTCCTTGAAATAAACATTGAATACTCGCTGTGACTGACTTTTTACTGGCGTGAACATATTATCCCGCTCTTCGGGATCACTGTGTGTGTGTGTGTGTGTGTGACAAAATTATTATAACCTTAACAGCATGAAAGTAGAATACAATCTTCCATGATAAAACAGAGTTTTTTAAATATCTGGGAGTATAGTAATATTAGCGTGTTGAAATGCGTATTTAAAAAAGAAAGAGATTTGTTGTATTATACATATAGATAATAAACACATGTTATGTTTCTCTCTATGTAGCTCTTCTGGTAAATATACATAATTGTATCTATTTTTCTGCCTCGTATTTGCTACAGATATAAAAGAAAACTTCAAAACATGACTCAAAATTTATTTTGACAATAACATTTAAGAATTTACATGCAAAATCTAATTTCAAAGACATTATTGTACAATTAGCTCTTTATTAGACATAGTATTTTTTATAAATAACAACATCAAGTACATTAAATAAATAACTACATCATAATTAAAAATTTCAAATTATTAAACAGCATTGAAAGGAATTTTTGTCTGTTAGACATATTTCATATAAAATTCGGTCTATTGTGTAATGAAAATTATTTATAAATTTCATTTTATTATGTGCAAAAATAGTCTCAAACATCAAAATGCAGCATAAAATATCTTATGTACATAAAAACATTTTCCTCTATAAATTTGTACTTATTTTTAGGAAAAAAATAAATTAAATTTTAATTAAAACTTTTGTTGCTGAATGTATCACTTTATATTATTTAAAATTCGTTTTATGGTGGCACGCAGACCTTTGGCCTGTTTATTACTCATTTAATTACTAAATAGATTTTTCAGAAATATTTATACAAACTTAAATTAATTACAAATCGTTGATTTATTAGTAAAATTATGATTATATAGGTCAAAGATAATCACTATTAACAAATCTTAACAAAGAATATAAGTACAATACAAGTGTCGATATTCTAGAAGATTCGTTGTCAATTATATCGAATTTGAACTTACATTATTATTGTAATTGGTTTTTGTTTCATAAATCAATCAGCTTCAGATTCAAAATTATCGAAATTAAAAACTGACTTTAATTCTACATCTTCACATAAGCGTCGTTATATTCCAAGTTTACTGATACATATTTTGCTTTTACTAAAGATAACACATACATAATATATATTCTCAATTTGCCACAAGTTGAATTTGAATGATTGTGATAATAGTATATAATAATAGCAGCCCATAAATGTCCCACTGTTGGGCTCAGGCCTCCCACTATAAGGGGAATGGACAGTATACCTGCCACGCTTGTCCAAGGCGGCTTGGCAGGTTTGACACATCGGTTATCTCGGTGTGCAGGTTGCATCACGATGTTTTCCTTCACGTTATTAGCACGTGGTAATTGTAACAATTGTGATAGTAGTAGTTAGATCGAATAGTATGAATTTAAAAATTTAGCAAAACTATTTTGATTAAAAGAACACGATAATCAAATACTTCAATTAGAGGGCGTTGTGGTCAATATATTCAATATTACAAAATTTGATTTACACAAGTTGAGTAAATTTTGAGGTATTCTTGTAAACGCTTCTTAAGATGCCCTAGAAAACAGTGGGCGTTCGTCGCTGCTTTTCACTGTGCGTGGGCTGAGCTTATTTCCTTTCTTTTATTGCACGGGTTCAGCAGATAGGCAGACGACCCACCTGATGGAAAGCGGTTACCATTGCCTATGGACATTAGTAACACTAAAGGCGCTACCAATGTGCTGTCGCTCCCTGAAGGGAGACTCTGGCCACTAATGCCGGAACACAACTCGAGGTGGTAGCTATCCAGACAGTCAAATACCCTACCACCTGGCTATGGGTTGTTTGTTGTCTCTTACGACAGGCCGCTCGGCAGCAGGAAATTGAATTTGATCTCCGTTTCTGCACGGATAAAGTAAACTACAAATATTCCTGTTTTGTTTGCAATATATCTAAGATTTATTGAAATTGCCTAAAATTAGATTAAAAAGTTTATTTCACTTTAAATAATATGAAACAATATGTATTCCTACTAATCACAACGTCATACATACAAAGTGAATGTCACTCGGATATTATTTTAGTTAAGTTATAGAAATACAACCTTATGGCTTGTTTTCATAATTAAGTTTACGTGATACTTAGCTTTAATGCCTTTTTTGTATTGAAATATTACATACATTTTGGTGTCGTAAATAATATTAATTAATATTAAACAAAACACATTTATTAACGCCGGCGTCGTTTGAGCTAAAAACATTGAAGCGCTTTTATGGCCGTCTTCTTTTGTTTACTTTGTGTTTAAAATATGTAATTATAAAAACATCCCATTGTGTATTGTACTATCTTTTATGGTAATCATTAGCCAGGTGTGATTCTTAGGAATTCGATCTGTGTGGCTGAGAGACATATTGTAGTTGTGCAGTATAAAGCAAGTATAAATAGTCACAAGCGAGGCAAGACGTTAGTGATCGACTTTGCGCGTGTTATCGAATCGTGAATTACGTTTGCACTGGTTGTGTTCAGTTATATTTGTACCTGTGTTATACGTGATTGTGTAGTTCTAATAAATTATATAGTAATTCTAACGGCATTTTAATTTGAGTCTCGTAACAATAGTTTTATAGTCCACGCGAGCAAATCCATGCGAGTAATAGAATATAGTAATAATAATAGCTGTCATTATTATATTCTAGTAGGATATAACAATAATCATCGGCAGATAAACACACATTGTATATCATCATGTTACGCTCGTGTTACATTATAGGCAACATACAACGAACGGCACTGGGTTCGATCGCAGACACCTAGGCCATAGTAAGCCACGGAAAAGTTTCTGTTGTATATTACGAAATTTAGCATGCCAGGAATCAAACCTGGAACCTTTGCTTTCCGGTTCGCTAGGCGGGCAAAGACTTAGGCTATTCAACCACTACTAAGGCTGTCAAAATACAAATCATAGACAATTATGAATACTTAGATACAATTAAAACTTATAACTCACTCATTATTAGGATTCTGTTAAACAAATAATTAATATTTTTAACTTTCGTTTTTGCATAATGAAAATTGGCTAAAACCAGGCCTACTTTTGTCACTTCTTTTTTGGTGGCACGTTAGTTCTCGATATTTGTAAGTTTATATTTTTTTGTTTCTAGCTCCACTCCAAGAAACTATTAAAAAATCCATTTATTTTGTAAAGGTTTCCAAATATTTTTTTTCATTTTTCATTATTTTCGGAATTTTCTTTAAGGGCACTGCGTGCCCCTGCGTGCCCCACAAAAAAGGCCCTATTTTTTAAGATATTGATTGAAGTTCTCTATGGCATTTTGTTTATCAATATAAAGCCTCTTTGCGTTACAACAAAGAGTAAATGATTTTTTATTAACCTATAATATAATTGAATTCTCTATATTAACTTGTAGTCTGTGACGTTGTTATATTCTCTGTGCTGGTTGGTTTATCTGTAGTAGTATTACCGGTGTCTGTGGATGTCGTATTCAAATATGGAATAGGAACTGGGGTTGTTGCCTTATTACTTTGTTGTAATTTATCTGTAACAAAGAAATCACTTTTAAACGTCAACGTCAACGAAGCGGTCAACTTCAAATTCAATTTTAGATTCTTATTTCGTTCTATTGGGGATACCAGCAAAAGTTCAGTAAAAAATTTACTAAAAAGGAGGTAAATCTTTTTCGTCTTTTTTTCTTGCGTTTTAATAGAAAAACCGTAATTTTCAATAAATCATATTTTCACTAAATCAGTCGATATTTTCTATGTGAGTACGACAAACAAGCGCGGCAATATGTTTTTTTTTTACATTCGTATAGGTTCACCTTTGACCACTGTCTCACCTGATTTTGAGTGATGACACGATCTAGATCTTGTCTAGAAGATTACTTCACTTGTGAAGTAATCTTACGAACTACACTATGGCTTGGTATAATGTAATATACAGGTCTGTTTATTTTTTCAAAATCAGCCGCTTTGATTCCTCACAATAGTAAATATTTTTTCTAAAAGCTAATGATACCATTTTGTTTCCGTCAAAATCGGCCTGAACTTGGTCCTGAAGGCCCACATGAATAAATCAGCCTTGTATATGTCAAGCCCTAGGGAAAATATAGTTGTAGACATTTCAATCTCACCTGTGACGTAATCTTTCAACCACCTGTTGATTCCGCTGGCGTGTTTCCGAACCCATTCGATCCTAAGTTGCGCAGTGTCCACTAACTTCTGCAATGTCTGCGACATTGGAATTAATTTCTCCTTGTGTCGGAGCGCAAATGATTTCAACTGAAAACAGAAATTTTTCAATTAAAATTTTAACTGTCTATGGACCAAAAGACCGAATCTGGGGTCAGTGTGGTCCATAAACACTTAATATTTTGAGGGTGTGTGGACCAAACTGAGCCCAGATTCAGATTTAGCGCATTGAAATACACAAAAATAGATGGGTCTGGTCAAGAGTACAGACCATTTTTTGTTTCTTGTGAGCCAGTCTGGGCCAATGCCATAAGTGCCAAAAGTGCATTTGGGGTCGAGACCCTGGGACCATGGGGGCCTGAGGCGCACAAGCTTTATCGAGACATAGTCAAACTTGTGCTGGATGTCTCACGTGACCAAAAGACTGCTTTATACCTCGGGCAACGCATTAGTGTTGCCATTCAGCGAGGCAATGTAGTAAGCCTTTTGGGCACGATTCCGACTGACAACAGTCTGGTACTAGATTTTATAGTTTAATTTTAGTTTGTATATATAATTTATTTTTAGTTTAATTTATTTATAATTTACTTTATTTCGAATAAAGTGCATTCAAATATTTTTTCATAAATTACTATTGGACAAAAATAATATTCGTATCTTGTTTTTGTAAATAACTTCAATTATGTAAAAATATATTTAATCCTGTGAATTAACCATTATTTTGAATAGTAACGTAAATTGATAGACACTAAAAATTAAACTTTAATATAACTATATATACAAAATAACAATCTATAAGTAAAAAATAGAGTCCAGGTCTCTGTCGACGGGGAGCGTGCCCAAAATGCTGGCCGGATGGCAACTAGGTGCAAGCCAGCCTTTTAGTCACGCGAGACCTCAATTAGACGCATTGAGAGGTCTCGATAGAGGTGATGAGCTCCAGGGCCCCCACGGCCCCAGGGTTTCAACCCCGAAAGCCACAAATATGTACCCATTATCAATGGACACATATTTGCGGCGTTTCAGGTGCTCCTGGTGTGCGGCAGCAGCCCCATCAGTCACGGCTGTGGCTGGGAGGTGGGAAGCCGCCAAAGTATCAACACAAGTTGCGTCCCATACTAAGGGGCGTAAATAACTTAAACCTGTATCTAACTTCGAATGAATAGGTGCAAATCCACAAACAGAAGATAACCTAGCTTTAAAGTGTATGCTTCGACACTCACCCTATCTAACTCTTCATTAGTCGTAATGAATCCAAACGCTCCATTCAGGACAGCGGGGAACATGAACGGGTCCATTTCCGTAAACTTCGAATATACCCTATCGAAGTTGTTTATTAGGAAGTTTTGAGCTATTTGAGATCCAATCGGTGGCTCCACGCTCCATACTGCCACCGCGTATTGCTTTGGGATTTCGCTGATACTCTTCTCTAACAATCTGAAGGGATGTCAAGAGAAAAATATCGATGAAATTTGTATGACATCAGTGGCTATATCATCTGAGGCTTGGTGAATTCATTGGGCAACCCTCCCTTAACATTAACAAACAGTTAAAGAAGTTTGTAGCAGCGAGAGGTAGAAGTTAAAAGATTATTTCAAATGACAGATGAGTGTTCACTGTCGCGTGCTGATGTGAACTAATTTATTTTGGAAACGGTAACGTTAAGTACAAATAATAGCTAGTACAATATATAGCACAGTGTGTGAGCGGGACGGATGATGTGCGAGCGAGTTGGAGTAACTATTAATATGTGCGCTCCCGCGTTGCGCTAGCCAGTACTTCGTTGTTCGCTGCGATGACTAGACGTATGCAGCTCCCATAAAATTAACTTTGGGCCGATTTGTTCAATAATCAGATAAAGTTATCAGTAGAATAAATTATAATTTGAATAAAAAATTCAACTTTTTTTTCATGCAACTATAATTTTTATTTTTCCTATGTTGTGTTTTATTCTATGAATAACTTTTATCTGGTTATTGGAAAATCGGCCCTTAGTGCAATGGATGGATGCGTTTTAAAACTAAACGATATATTTTTCTTAGGAATGAGTTCAAGTCTAAGTACAAAAAAAATTGTTAGGTTCCTTCAAATATTTCACGTAACGTTTGAAAACGATATCGCATTACACGCATCGCCACATCTGTGTGAAACAGCCTATACATGTAACGTTATCCCAGATGAAGTCTCAGCATGAAACGTAATAAATATATATTTAAACTCACGTGGTAATCAAAGACTCTTCTCTGGTGCTGGGCAAATTGTTAATGATGAGGGCCTTGATGTAAGGATCGGTGGAGTTAACAAACACACTCCACAGGAAATCGAACTCCCGCCTGCCTCCATGACGGAGTGCCATATTGTACACCAAGGAACGGAGGTAACTGGGAATCCTAGAATAAAACGATCAATATGTAATCTAATATATGAAATTCTCGTGTCGCGGTGTTTGTAACCAAACTCTTCCGAAACGGCTGAACCGATTTGTATGAAATTTTGTGTGCATATAGGTGCAGGTAGGTCTGAGAATTGGCCAACATCTATTTTTCATACCCTTAAATGATAAGGGTGACCAGACCAACTCCCAAATGTTTTATTTTTATTTTTTGACAATTTTTTTATGATTCGGCATGAAAAATACAAACAAACCAACATTTTCACCCTTCTACCACTAACCACTATTTTTTAATAGCGATATTTTAATAATTTTATACTGGGATGATTTAGATTTAAATTTGATACAGTTAGATGGATGGCGCTGCAATCGGGTATCAGATATTAGGTGTTTTTTGGTGTTGTGTGTGGTCAAGTTTGTCCCGGAGTGGTTTAAATTAACGTTTGGACCCAGTAGATGGCGCCGCGATACTCCTCCTAAATAGTGGGCCTGATTTTGATGACATTTCTTGTTTGTTCAAGTGGATTTGAGAATAGTTCTAGTCTAATTGGAATCGGGTTCATACGTTTACCTTGAAGGATACTCTAAACTAAATAGTTAAACACTGCGCGCTCTCTGCCCTTTATTTCGAAAATGGTTCAAGATATAAAAAAAATGTTGAAACAAAAGTAGTACAGAATTTAATCCTCTACAATATTTGTAATACATAGAAACAGCATAGAACCCATTGAAAACGAGATATTTGCAATAAATGTGTAAAAAATAAATCGATTTTTTTACTTTTGACCTTGGAATATCTGTAGACGCAGACACCCTACGATAGGTAGGTTTTTGAGTTTGTACAAATTTATAGCTGACTATCTCTCATTCCGAGATTCTTGCCTAAATTTGACTAATTTTCCTGGACTAAACGGAGAGTAACAATAATGACTACCTTTAATTAACAATACATACGGGTTATTTGTCAGAGTGGTCTGCTGAGCCCAGCTTTCGAACTGGGCCTTCGCCCAGTCCAGGCATCTTGGTGACTCCGTGTAGCATTCCCACATTACTAAGTTCTCTATGAGAAACGCTTCGTTGTCGTCCTTGGGCTTGTCAAGTCCATAGTTGACACGCACAAGTTGTTTACTCAAGATCGATCTCATGAAATCCTGTAAAATTATTTTACTATTACTTTATATGCTTCTTTGCCTCTTTGTACTGAGATGTGACGAATTTATGATAGCCAAATCAATAATTATTAGTAACACTGGACCACAAAAAAGTGGACTGTACTTTTGACCAGACCCATCTGTTTCGTTATATTTCGATACGCTGAATCCGATACTGGGGTCAGTTTGGTCCATACACCCTCAACATTTTGAGGGTGTATGTGCCAAACTGACCCCGGATTGGGATTTAGCGCGAAATGCATAAAAATAGATGTGCCTGGTGAAATTATAGACCACTTATTTTTGCGGGCCGGTGTTATTAAAATTAAAACCCACATCAAACTGAAAGCGTTTATTCGCGGTTATATCGAATAAAAATTTACTTTTGAACACATTTGCTCAAAAAATGCACTTACGAAAAGCCTGTATACATTTGTTCGAAGGTTAAAAATTACGCACCACACAACGGAATGTGCGGTAAAATAGGTACCTACTTAGGTAAAAAAAAAAAAAAACCACTAAGGCGTTTTACATTATGAAAATAAATAAGCTGCATAATAAAACCTCCTTGGAAACGCTTTTCATAGATACATTTGTCTCACTTTAATACTATTGAGGAAATGAGACGAATGATGTAGGTCTATTTGTCATCACGCGCACGTGGTATATATCAGTTAATAATCTTACGTCAATTATTTTTCAACGTAAACAAATACTTTCACGCACGTACTCACAAACACACACTCATAACATATACGCACGCATGCACGCACACGCACCCACTCCCACTCACACACACACATGCTTGCACACACACACACACACACACACCATTAATTTATACTCACTCACCAACGAATCCAGGCACGTAGTTATTATGTAGATTTTATTATTATATATTTCCTTTTTTTTAATTGTTTTTTGTTTTAATAATACCAGGCAATAAAAGAAAAAGAGTTTCGAAACGGAAGCGAACTCCACTGAGGCCCGCCACACAGGCTCTGTTGAGACCTAGTGCGGGCACCAGAACTAACTTTGGACGCTCCTACAGAATTGTCATCGTATTGTTTAATTATTTTATGTTCCCTGTACTCATTATGTAAATAAATTTCATTTCATTTCATTCCTTTCAATTTATTTCATTTCATTACTAATTGAATTATTAACGCAAACAAGTGACAGTGAACAATTAAGCTAATCATGAAATTACAAGATCAAGAATAACAGATAATTTAAATTAAAAATAGGGTAACAAAACACGTTTTTAAAAGGATAATTGAAGACATGAGTGAATGAAAAGGATATGTTACAATAGGTAAATATTGATAAAATGGCCTACAAAGTTCTTTTATTATAACTCCTTCATTACGTACTATTTTCAAAATGAAATTCAAAAAGCGTTGTTTTAAGTTCTAATACAGTTTCCATGTACACTTATTACATATATTACCTTTTTATATAACGCATTTCCTTTATCTCACATATCTCCTTGATCTACGCATGTCTTCAATTATTATTCACTACACTTACTTGGAAGTATACAAATCCGGATGTAGCACGTAGATTATATCTCAAAAATGCCATATTATTCAGCAATAGGTCCCATACGATTTTGGAATCCTCCCCATTGCTAACACAAGTGGCCATTCCCAAGGCATAACTGTAGTTGAGCTGCGATCCTTTGGCAAGATTGAAGGCATCATCTATAAGCTGGGCTTTCGTGATGGGAGACTTGTAATGCCCCGTCTTCAAAGCCTCAGCAAGGAGCTGCCAGTTGTTCTGATCGTAATTCACACGGTAATAGCCTAAAATATTAAAAAATTTAAATCAATTTGAAGCTTTGAAAGTCTCCAATACATTTCGAGAGGGCGCCGCTAGTCTTTAATCTCTTGAATTTTTATATTAATGACACAAGAGTTTCAAACCAACAAACATTTTACTTTTTAAAATATTTTTTTTTAAATAAAATGAACGGGAAAATAATTCTTATGAATATCTTGTCGATCAGACATCGGATATCTGATCTCTCATTTTGTGATGCATCACAAAAAATTGCGATATCACCAGGTGCCCAATTCTGCTATATCAATATCTTGACGTTGCGGAGATATTCAAAGTACGATTCCATTACGACAGTGTCAATTTCGTATTCTACTAAATCCACAATATCTCATCTATATCGTCGCGATGGAATGGTAGTAGAAAAAAATGGTATTAAAATTAGCAGAAATGGCGATAGCCGAAATGAAAATTGGAAAATCTACCAACTACTAACTATTATTACGCGATTTTTCGCTTACTTACTCATAAAGATAGAGTAGTGTGTCACTGGTATGTAATTATAATTGAAGACATGAGTGGATGAAGGTGATAAGTCGCATAATTCCAATTCTGAGTAAATCGAGATAAAAGTTTTACTTTTATTTGAAATTGAACTGAGCTTAACACCTTTAGCAACGTTTTATTTCTTAAATATGCCTTATATCTACGGTCTAAGGTCTGTAGTCATTTGGTATCGACTTCTAACATTCATCTACGCAAAAAAGCAAAAAAACCTATGACATATTACCTTCATCCACTCACGTCTTCAATTAAAAAAAGTCAGGCAAACCTACAACGATAGTGTCTGGCGATTTTGACGAGATAGTAATAGCAGAATTGGGTTGTCACATCACTAGAAAATTGCCGTATCGAAATTTAACCAACTATAACCCCCATTTACTTTGATATATTTACTATTTATAGTTTAATTAAACTCACCAATAGCGTCGACATTGACATACAAAGCCTGATCTTTAGACATATTAGATTTGAACACTCCAATTCTATCCTTCAGCCATGTCTTCGGGGCAGTAGACCATTGATCCAACGGTGCGTCCATTGCCGTGTAACTTATAGGAATATGCCACAACTGGTCTATCATGTTCTGGTAAGGTTGTTTCGTGCTCGAGAACAGTCTCTGAAGAAGTGAAAAAATAGATAGATAACACTTTATTGCTCACAAAAACAAACGAATACAAAAACAAAATGCATAATTACAATACTTCTTGGCAAAACAACAGGCGGCGTTATCGCTAAAAGCGATCTCTTCCAGGCAACCCAGCTTCAAAGAAATTCTTAACTAATCTGGCGATGTAGGTGGAACAGAAAAATGATAGGACTGTACAATATAAATATTCATTAATTTAAAATACTTCAACCACTTTTATTAAGTTATGGGGATCCCTAAACAGAGTCCGCCATGTCGCTTCTACAAAATTTGTCAGGAGTTACTTGCGATCAATCAGTTGCAGCTCGAATATAGCAGTGAGAGGTATAGGTCAAATGATACTTCAGATTCAAACACGATTTTACAAGAGATTTGGTGTATATGTACTTTAGATAATCGTGAAAATTAAAGCAAGATATAATACAAAAAATGGTAAATCCAATAATTTCAATGAATTTATATTATAATTTACATTAATAAAAATATACTTCAGAATATAAAACAGAAGTTATAAGGTGTAGTTTAATGCGATCCACGAGAACGCTGGCGACAAACTACGCTGCAGTTTGGCAATGTAATTATTTGTATAATCTAACAACTTTTTATTGAAAATAATTTAAAAAAAGGACAAGATGGCAGAGAGTAGTATTCACTGTCGGATGCTGATGTGAACTAATTTATTTTGGAAACGGTAACCTTAAGTACAGATATTAACAAGGCGTATAGCTAGAACAATACATAGCACACTGTGTGAGCGGAACGGATGATGTGCGAGCGAGATGGAGCAATTATTAATATTTGCGCTCCCGAGTTGCGCGTGCCAGTCTATACATCAGATCAGAACCGACAAATGACTTGCGTCCAGCTGCTGTGAGCTGTTACAGAGCTAGGCAAATGGTTTCGCAAATCGAGGATAGAGGTGAATCCGGAGAAAAGTAGAGCAATGTTCTTTTACCCGGGCACGCTTCGCTCCTCCAAACGCGACAACAAATCCACTGGGCAAAGTAGGTACACCAAACACCTAGGTGTCACGGAGTCACTCTAGATCAGAACTTGCGGTTCGACGAGCCTATCACTATAGTCCGAAATAGAGCGCGATTTATGATGGGTCGTCTAGCACCCATGATAGATAAACGACTTATAAAACATGTATCGGCCCGATTATGACACACGTGAGTGTTGTATTTGGCCATGCCAAGCCTGCTCTTAAGGAACTGCAAATCGTGCAGAATAAATTCATGCGCAGAGCTGTCGGTGCTCCCCTCTATATGCGTAACGTCGACCTCCACCGCGATCTGTAGTTTCCCTCCATCAAAAACGACATTACGTCGATCTCACGTAAGTATTTCGATCTCGCACCGCACCATCGAAATCCGCTCGTCGCGTCCGACGAAAGGCTCTCGAGTGGTGACGACGACGTAACGTCCTTACGGAGAGGGTCAACGTATTACAAAACGGCTGGCCCGAGGTTAGGACGGCAGGCTGGCAGGCAACGACAGACAGACACAGGACGATCTCTCCACGTCCCCTCGAGGATCGCCAGGAAACATAGGAGGGGCTATGTCTGCTGGCTGTATGATAGGATAGACTAGGCGTGTTGCTGCGAAGTTTCTTTCGCCGTTTCTTCTCTCCCAGCCATGACACGTTGCTAAACGGCACTAAGATAGTGTAGGGCGCGCGAACCTTCAGCGCTCAGCCGGGATCCTTCCCTTCGGGCTTTATATTACCCGTCGCCTGTTCTTGATTATTACATTGTATGCCCCTACCCTATAATCGACATCGTTAGACCAGTCTCCGACGCACGCGAGGTCTGTTCGGACGTTCCGTTCCTCCGTGCACGTGAACGTTTCACATCCGACTCTTGGAGCCTTTTTATTGAACTTTATATACAAGCCGTGCTTGTCCTTTTGTGTGAGTGTGCCATACGTAAAAACCGAAGTGCCATTCGAGGACCTGTTCGTGCCGTGCACTTTCAGGAGCTGTCTAGCTGCCCCATTGGAGGTGGATTCCGAGGTTAGTGGTGCTTATTACCCCATTGGTTTTTGTGCAGGATTTGGCATACCTCTCACTCTCTCATATATAACCTTTACAGTCCATTTATTTCTAGAACCAGCGAAGCTGTGTATGGATCCGTGATCCAGCATTGCACACGAGCGCCTTCGCGAAGTTTGTTAAAAGCAAATTACCACACCAGATCATCAATAAGTATTTCATACCTGTTCCATTTCCACGACACCGGTCTCATAGTTCCTGTTGATGTTGACGACCGGATACCCCGCCTGGCGAGTCCAGGAGTTCATGAACTCCACCACGGACTGTCCGGCAAGGGCGGGGTCCGATTGGATCGCCGTGGACATCGCTTCCCATAAGTCATTCTCTTCTGCGTTTGAATATTTCCTTAAATAAATTAAAATTCAAAAGTTTTTAATCAAAATAAGTTCCACTGGAGAACACTTTTTGAAGGTCAAAGTTAAAATTCAATTATACTGCCTATTCTATGTACACCGCTTTGCAACGCTGTTAAGGAGAAGTGGCAAGTATCTCCCCAGCAACACGTCTAGCTAAATATTGTCTTTCTTTATATTTCTTATTCTATTTATATCTCAAGTTCTCTTTTTTAAATAAGTTTTATACAGAAGTAATGTACAAATACAAAATACAAGAATAATATACAACATAATTACTATATTATTAAGCTGCATGCTAACAAATTATCTATCCACAAAATTATAAAATTCTGAACATGCCGTGTTTGTACATTGAAGCTATTAAAAATACAATTGAAACACTGTAAAACGATGCATTTTTCTTTCGATTTCTCGTCTCTTTGTTTGGGCTTCACGTAAAAACTACGGGGCCGATTTCGATGCCCATTTTCACTGCTCAATAGCTAATTTTTAGACTAATTAATAAATAATTAGAATTTAAGAATTTCAGTGCGATTTTTTTTCGAAAACCCCATATCGTAATATTATAATAGTTCCAGCTGCAATATATTATGCGAGTGGGATACATACCATTTGTTTAAATAAGTGACCAATCCTTTATGAAACGATGCCTCGGACACGGAATGGTTCAACATTCTGATCAGATTAGCTCCCTTCGTATACGATATTTCGTCGAACTTCTGCGATATCTCCGAAGCGTCAACAACTTGTCTCGAGACGGGAGAAGTGTTCTTCAAAGCGTCCATACGAAGAAGATCCATTTTGTCACGCGAAAACGATTCGAACATTTTCCATTCCGGCTCAATCTATGGAGTTAAACAGTTTTTTTTTAATTGCAGGAGCTCAGCAGACAGGCAGACGGCCCACTTGATGGAATGCGGTTACCATCGCCTATGGACATTTGTAACACTAAAGGTGCTACAATTGCGCTGCTGCTCTCTTAAGGGAGACTGGAACCTGGTCGCTAATGGCGGAACACAACTCAAGATTGTTATGGCGACATACTTTAGATCAGGGGTGGTAGCCATCCAGTCGGGCAAATGCCCTACCACCTGGATGTGGGTTGTTTTGTCGCCTCTTACGACAGGCCCCCCGCCCGCAGGATATTGTATTCTTTCTCATCTCATCCAATGAAATATTAGAAGTGAAACTTCAACGAAAAAGTGGAAAAACGAATGGCAACGGACAAGTGGAAAAATGAATTGCAACGGTCAAGTGAAAAAACGAATCGCAACGTACAAGTGGAAAAACTTCAACTGACAAGTGACAAAATGAATCGCAACAACATTTTAACTTCAAGTTTTACGGGCAGATTGTTAATGTACTTGTCCAATTTGAAAACCTAATACTCAATAAAAAAATAATACTCAACTGCCCTTTCAAGATAAGACTTACATGATCAACTCCAAGATACTCGATATAGGTGGCGAATCCCTCATTCAGCCATAAGTCGGTCCACCATTTCATGGTGACCAAGTTTCCAAACCACTGATGGGCGAGTTCGTGAGCTACATCTATGGCCACATTTTGTTTGTCGCGAGGCGGGCTCTCTGCTTCATCGAAAAGAAGGGTTGTTTCCCTAAAAGTAGTTAGTTGCTACTTATTGTCCGCCAGAATACACTTGGAACTCAATCTATGCCATTTTTAATAATAAAATAATCAGCCAATGAGACCTTAAGTTTAAATATTACTAGACATAAGACTGACTCAACAAATCTGGTATTTTTCGGAGGATGTGATATATGTTGGAGGCGTTGGAATCAATTGAGAAAAGAGCTAGGAAACTGGTCGGCGATGATCGTCTTTATTATGCTCGACTTCAGAGTCTATAGCATAGACCCATGGTCGCGGGGCCGACTGTCTTCTATCGGATACATTTCAGGGAGTGTTTCTTAGAATTGCACGAGCTGATTCCTCCATCCCCGTTTTACCATCAGACAACCAGACGCACCGGTTTACGCCACCGTTACATGGTGGAAACACCACCAGTCAGAACCTAGCGTTTCGCTTCATCTTTTCTGGTGCGGTAGAATAATTTGCCGCAGTCTGTTTTTCCTGACAAATACAATCTCAAAGTCTTCAAGTCACGAGTGAATAGGTATCTTCTAGGTAAGCGTGCTCCATCCTAGACTGCGTCATCATTCAACATCAGGTGCGACAGTGGTCAAACGCAAACCTATACTTCCATAAAAAAATGACGTCATAAGACTAAATTCACAAAACATCAGCAAGATGATTAAAATTGAAAGTCAACTAATATAGTCACAGTGCGCTTAAAGCGGCTGCTTTCGCAAATTTTTAATAAAGTGGAACTTTATGCTCTCTTATAATTAAATAGTATATTAAGACACGTGTCGATTTCACTGAGCGCTTCTTTAAGACCTCGACGTATGACGAACATCGGTCATAAAAGTTCATGTTATTAGCAACAGGTACAAAAGTTTAACAAATCCTTACCTAAACGTGATAAGACCCCAGTTCTCCATTGCGCCACTTGAAAAGTCAGGTATCGCTATCAAGTCCAACTTATCCAACGCATAAGGTACTCCAAACACATCTTCATAGTAATCCAGCAGTTTGGGTGTAATAGTTAATGCATAGTTCGCTTTCGATATCAATTCTGGTCTCGTCCAAACCCTGATTGGTTTAGTCACGTTATCTTTGCTCGTGTAGTTGGTCTCCAGAGACTTGAAATCTGATAAGACGTAGGCGACCAAGTATGTGGACATATCAACTGATCTTTCGAAATGGGTCCATTTCCAATTCGGTTGTTCAGGGCTGTAATGATATTGAAGGTTTTAAAGTCATCTCAGTAATCTATTATGATGTGGTAGTAATGTGCGCATCCAATTTGACAAACAATTGAGATATTTCTTAAGCCGTGTTCCCCGCGCTTGTTTGCCCTACACACAACACGAAACACCTACATTTAGAAATATATAGAGTCCAGGGGAAACTCCCGTAGGAGGTCCTGCTTTATAGGAAGTCAAATAAATAAACTTAAGGCATAAAATGACCGGGCACGCAGCGCAGTTTTTTATAATTAACGCATAATGTATTGCAAAAGTAAGTCGTAACGTGACTCTACCATAACATCTATCGACAACATGGGCAGCTGGCTAAGAAATTTCAAGAGTTAAGTAAGAGGATTAGCCTTCTCAGATCGCCAGCATTACATTTATTTTTCTTTAAAATCCTTTAGGATCCGGGGATGCCGGGAAGATGCTGGTGTCGGTGATAAGACCGACCATTGTTTAACGATATCATATTACTAGTGTTCCATAGCCATTTTGCATTTTGGCCGAAACGAAATCCTAATGTTTACGCCCGTTCGCCTGTCCGTTATTCCGGCTGTCTTTGTTTATTAATTTTGTTGAAGCTATTTAAAGAAAATAATGGCAAGTTAGAAAGAAAATATATCGAGATCGCAGTCTGATGAGTTGATCCAACCAAATCCACACCACACTCAACGACTCCGTATACGTTGCATATTGCGGACGATCGTTACTGGCGGTAAAAATAAAAAGTAGCGGGTGAAGGTCACGAACCACTGGCATGAAGAATGCGACTTAAAGAGGACGAAATTTGAGTAATTAACTGTAAAAGTTTCTCTAGTCGTTTGTTTGAATACCTTATTTTCGGGTTTTGTATACCTTTGCAAGGCATACAAAACCCGAAAATAGTTTGGATGAAGAGTAGTATAAGTACTTAATCTTATTATTCATTATACTCAAGATAATAATTCAAGTAGTTTTCCTTAACAATAAGCAGAGAGGATAATTTATTTATATTTGGGGATATACAGAGTGAGTTAGTTTTATCTCGTGGCTTGATATTTGCATTACATTGTCCTTGTTAGTAGCTATAATGTTATGACGTCGGAACAAAACTATTGGTCCTGTAAATGTCAGTTTATCGCACTGTATTGTTGATAACATACAATATAGTTTACCAAATTATGGACACTATGATTATATCAAAAAAAGGCAGTGGATGTCGGTCATTTCAAAATAAATGCCAATACTTCATTTCATTAATATAGTTACATACCGACAAAGAAATGCGTAAACCAGGCGGTCTTAAAACGCGGTTTATTACCATTCCTGCATTCGGAGTTCTTTTGTTTACTTCGTGTTAAAAAAAAACCATTCTATTGTTATCGTACTTGTTTAATGGCCGTCATTAGTGTCGAACTAATCCTTGTTGTTATTGCATTGCGTCGAAGCTTACCAGATATGAATGGAGGGGTGGGGCAGTCAAGCGACGATTACGATACGAGTAAGACGTGTGTAGTACATTCGAAGAGCGATATACTGAAGGAATTTGCGCGTGTTATTGAATCGTGCAGTGTTACTGGTTGTATCCAGTATATTTGTACCCGTTTTATACGTGTTTGTACAGTTCTAATAAACTCTATAGTAATTCCAACGGCATTTTAATTCGAGTCCTGTGTAGCTCATAACAATATTATTATTTTGTTTTGTTTTTTAAATAATATCACTTATTTTTAACATGTATCACGACTTTTTTATGACATGATAATTATGACTTAAGAATAATATAGATAAATTTGTGATATTGTCATTTTTTTTGTTTTATGTGGTATTGTTATATTTAATTCCTTTTTTATTTTTAATCTAATTTTCCAATACTGTATCAAATATATTATAATTTTCTTATAATTGTATGAGCCAAATGCGTAACATGAATTTTTTTTTAAGTGGAAACTTAGTTGATATGTGTATTAGTTTATGTTTTATTGTAAGAACTATAATTATTGTATGTTTCCCAAATAAATTAAATAAATAAATATTTATTTCAAGACTTATTTATTCGACACCTAATGATAGTACATTTTAATTTTCAGAATTTATCTTCGTTCATTCTGTTTGAAAGTTTGCCTCGGAGAGACCCCAAAGCGAATAAATGGATTTTGATAATTTTTGGAATTAAAACAGGAGTTTCATCTTCATCAAACAAATTTCCTATATTTCGATATCTAGCACAAGATATAACTATCAAGCCTGAATACAGCCCACACGAAGTGGCTTCAATGACTAGTAATAGATAATGACTTACATGGGTTCCTGTGTGGCGACCTTCATGTTCGACAAGACAGTTACATTCTCAGGGTGCGCAATGCTGATCTCAAACTTCGCTTTGAATGCAGGTTCGTCAAAGCAGGGGAAGGCGGCACGTGCAGATGTCGGCTCGAATTGAGTTACACCAAGACCTCTGACATTAAATATGGCATTAGTCCTCGAAGATAGCTATTTTATGAGTATAGAGATCTCATTACAATCACAATATTTTATAATTTGAAGGGACTTTTAAAACGACGTCGGTTAGTGCTCGAAAATAGAATTTTTAGTATGTTGAAACAGTCTTCAATTCGATATTGTAATATCAAGTGAAAGTTGTAGATGATATTAGTAATAATTACACAAAACTGACAAAGTAAAAGAAGAGTAATTTTGAAAGAGAAATTTTGGATGCAAAAAAGACCACTATGAAGTTAATGATAATGCTTCCATTTATTAGAAGTGAGACCAGCTCAACCAGTATATCCCTTCAAAAGTCTTGTTAAGGATTAATGTCATAAAGTATAAATGTATGTATGTATGTTTTTGTGTATTGTTTCATAAATTTTATTGTACAATAAAGTATATTTTATTCTATTCTATTATGTTCAACCAATACTCACTTAACTTCTTTGTTGCTAGTAGTATAAGTACTTTTGTAAAATCCAGTTAAAGAATTCGATATATTCCCTTTAAACGATAGATTTAATATATAATCCACATCGGCTTGTAAAGCAGTTTCTAACAAAATGACGAGCCTATCTCCAGTGCCTTCTGATATACCAAGAATTCTTATGTCATGGAGACTACTGCGCGTTACTTGAGTATCGATAGCCAAAGTTGGAGCTTCTGTTGTAATCGGTGTTGGACTAACTGTACTTCCTTGACTAGTCACATTATTTTCTATAGCACCTTCTGTAGTTAGATTAGGTGCAATAGTTGTTGTAACATTTTCCAAAGTAACAGTTGCATCAACAGGAGATTCTCGTTTACGCCTTGTGCTATATATTGTTTCAACTTTTTCATATATTTGCTCAGTTAACCTAGCATTAGTACTAATACTGAGATTCTTTGAGTGTAAAATTATTTCTTTCGTGTGTCTATTTGGTCTTAGAGTAATATACACTTCACCACTAAAGTTTGAATGTTCCAAATCGGGTTTGATTTTCAGTCTGTAGAAACTTGGAACAATGACTGTTGGGAGCCTCAGATCTGGCGAAGGAGAGTTTGACTGGCCGAATGGTTCCATCTCATTCCAGTAATCACTGGACTTTTGAGTCATCTGAAACAGTTTTTAGTGGTGGTAAATCGGAGGTGAAGCCAGCTCCTTGAAATAAGGGGATAAAACAGGATTTTTATATAACCGAATTACTTAAATATATACATGTATATATAGATTATAAATGGAAGCAAGGTAAGGGAAGGGAAAACCAAGGCGAGCATTCAAAAATTAATAAATCAGAGGTGAAGCCAGCTCCTTGAAGTAAGGGGATAAAACAGGATTTTTGAGAGCATCTCTTAAATGATAAATAAAATCAAGTGTATTAGATGCAAAATACTACAAGGCAAAAGAAACAACATTTTGTGGATTTGTTCTCAACCCCATGCCCCCCCCCCCATTGGGTATAACCATGGACGTAAACTTGATAAAAAGATTTCTTGTAATGTCAATTCTATATGTATCACCATAGACCTTTATAATATATAGGTCTCATACTTCAGTGTGTAACACGCATGTATTATTTTTATATTTTTAAACAATTATTTACACTAGCCGTAAAAAATAATAACTTCGGTACAAAATAAAACAGTATAAAATTTTAAAATTGTCATTTTGGCGCGCTTTCATATTGTGGACGCTGACGTTTTTATTTTTAATTATTTAATGACCATAGAATCAAAGTCTTTCAGTCGGAAACATGTTAATTAATAGGTCTTCGTATAGTAGCGCAGTTGTATTGCAGGCTACAACCGACGCCATTCAATGGAGTTCTTGTGAAAACTCGAAAGATCACATCTGACTATACAGTTCACATTTCTCACAAAAACACATAATTTCTACTCAAAAACTATCAATATCCTGCAACTATTGTTCATTTTAGAGTAATTATACACATTTTTAGAAAATAAAACTGCACAGCACAACGTCTCCTTTCAGTTCCCGCCAAAAACTCCGGACGCTGACGTCATACAACAATATTGCCATTATTTTAAACGATCATAAAAGCAGATAAGACTGTCGTCTACCAGTTGCGCGTTACAGTGGTGACAACGAATCGATTATCATGATATTTATTTGGTATGGACCTACTGTCGATAGTAATAATAAATAGATTATTAAAAATACATTTCATTTCAAAAACGGAAATCTTGGGCGGGGACAATTTTGAAGGTAACGCGAAGGACGCCGCGTGAAATGTTTTACTGCACCTATACTCTAGGTAATTGAAAATCAGAGTAGACTAAAATGACACCTGCAATCGCAACTCACCACTAAGTTGAATCCTAAGATACCATTTATATAGAAATTCTGTAGGATTTAAATCACAGTGGTTAGTTGTTTATTCAACTCTCATAACTCACTTATGAATAAAAAAAAGTCCATAGCAGCTGTGATTTAAGCCTGGTAATTCAAAATCTAGAAATATACATGCTTTACATTGTTACGTTTAGTTTAAGGTTACGTTTCCGATGCATGAAAAATCGAATAATAACGAACGTACATGAAAAGAAAATGTGAACAAAAGTTAACGATTTCGAACGCGAAAGTCAAATTCATATCAAGAACGAACTGAATTATAATTAATCAGAATAAATAAAGAATCTTTTAATAGACCTAAATTTAATTACAAAACATTTACTGTTTTAAAATTAAATGCAATGCAATTTAGACTATTAGACACGGCGCACCATTTTCCCGCGATCCTAGCAAAGGTGAACGAAGGGACACCGGGAGAGTTAGTGGGGTTATCCGGTAAAACCGGTGAGTCTCACACCCCCACCGCGACCCCCAAGCGATACCGCGATGCTCAGTGCATTTAAAAATAATAAATATTCAAATTCAAGTTTTATTCAAAATAAGTTCCACTGGAGAATACTTTTTGAAGGTCATATATATAAGTTAAAATTTCATTTTACTTCGTTTCAATATACACCGCTTCGCAACGTAATGTTGCTTATTTATATTAAATTAAATATATTTAATAGATTTATTCTTCGTAAAAAAGTAGCAACACTGTAAGGTTTGCCGAAATCAGAAATGAAAGAAATTCCAAGTCTCGAAACGTCAATGTCAAATTGTCTGTTTCGCAAACGTCATTTAGAGAATACAGATGTCAGATGATAGTAGCTTAGATAGTAGTAAGTAGATTGTTCATCGTTGTAATTTGTCAAACGCACAATTTGTTTCAATAATCGAATCCGTATTATTGTTGTGCTTTTTTGACTAAACTCTCATCACAGAGGAATAAGGAAATTAAATAAATTCAGGCTTTTACGACTATGTCTGAAGAAGAAATCGAAAAATGGACAGGGGAAGGCACAGTCAAAGGTAATTTCTTGCGATGTTATTTTGAAATTCAAGTGAAAATATGTTCATATATAAGTGTAATAGTTAATATAGTATACAAAACCATGGACGAATTCTCGAACTACAGCATTCACAGCATTTTATTCATGTTACCAATACATGCCATGATTTCATTCACATAACGTTATTGTTTACACTTTTAAAGTCACTGCTAGACGTAGGTCCACCCACCCAAGTTGGCGCCACTCATCCCGGTCCTCTGCCTTCCGCATCCAGCGCCTACGGGCGACTTTGCGCAGTTAGTGTGTCATGCTGGATGGCGTTCGACTCTACATTTACCGATAGCGGTATTATTGTCGCCAGAAAGACAGCCTATATAAATCCCCTGGTTGAAGATGGGCAGTAGCATTTCCAATGCAAATAAGTTGCACTGCGGTAAACCTGCATGCTCCAGGGTATTAACTATGGCATTAACTCTCTTTGAAGAGACACAACAGAGATTGTGTATGGTTTGATAATTCAAAGAATTTTGTATTAAATATTTGAATAAGTTATAAAAACAAACTCAAAATTACATGATTAGAGCCACTTAATGGCATTGCCATTCAGTCTTAAGGTTATCAGCTACAAAGATATCTGGTTAATCAATTTAAGTATGGTTTTTATCTTTTAAACCTACAATCTTAATATAACTATTTTCAGATCTTCACATGTCACCAAGTTGTTCCAGTTTTGAAGTGTTAGATCCTCATGATCCTGTGATAAGCAGGTTAGCAACACAGCTCTTTAAAAAGACAAATGATTATTTACAAGGTGAAGTGGCAGCTGGACAGGTAAAATACCTTTTTGTACTATAATATAATTATTTGAATACTGATAAATTTAACTTACAATTATTGTACTCTTGCTCTTATTGTCAAAGGTTTAGAAAAGACTAAATTAGAGACCATTTAATTCTAGAGTTAAATTGTTTGTATATTTATATTATAATTACATAAAGTAGACTTAATTTTTTAATAATGTGTCTATCCTTCAAGAAATGTTCTCCTGTGGGACTAAGTTTAAATGAAAATATTTGACTTTCATAAAAAAAAATATCACTTTATGTGCTATGTAATATTTATAGCTATATAAGGTGTATTATTAGACTGTGACATATTGATCATAATCAAATTGAAGATATTTTGATGAGAGGTCAGGTAAAAAGCTCTTTAAATAAGTGTGTATGTATTATCAGATTAATGAATGTAAGTGAAGCAAACAATGTACCCCATGGGAAACAATGATTGTATGTACTAGTTTTGTCATTTTTGTCCATAAATGATTAAAAGATTTTTTTTAGGAGCACTATATTCTACTTGAGGAGATAAACAGACTGGCTATAACTAAGTATACAGATCTTAGGAACTTGGCTGTTAATTTGAATAAATCACTAACTGAGTGCAATGAATTATGTAAGTATCATAATATTACCGTTAGTAAGTATCAAGCATATTTCAAAGATATTAAATATATAAAACTAAACAATTTGTATGTTTGAACTTGTTCATCTTGGAAAGTAGCAGATAGATACATCTTAACATTAAATTGATGGGAGTATGTTTAAATAAATCAAAAATGGTGGTAAAATTGCTGATGTTGGAGGTGTAAAATTATATATTGAAATATAAATACATTTGCATTGTAAATAAATCATCTAAACCATTTTATTAATTGGCTACTGAAACTTAAATAAAGTATTTAATAAAAAAAAATCAAGATATCTCAAAATCTACACAATAATCTTGTTTAAACTAACTAAATTTAAGGTATGTTTTGAGCTCTATCCACCTACACTACTACATACTACACCATTATTTAGAGGCATATAGAATACAACTGGTAAACATCCATATAAGCTTGGTTTGTATGGGTGAAATTTAGATAGTTGCTAATAAAAATAGCTGTGACATAAGCAGATAGATATGATACTCACATAAGGGTACTACTATTTTGGCTACAATGGCTATAAAACCCTTAAAACCATCATGTAAAATGTAGTCTTTTATTTAACAAATGATTTTATAAATATGACAATGTATATACCATACTTTCTTAAAGTTCCAAAAGTTTACTAGGCATAGACAGCAGTTCATTAAATAACTATAACTAGTCATACTACTTGTAAATTTCTAGTTTAAACTTATTAATTTCAGATAACCAGCAAATCAAACCATTGTTACAACAGATAGATATGATAGAACAGCAAGTATCAAAATTTGAAGTACATGCTTATCAATTGGACAGCTATACAAAGCAGCTAAAATCTAAATTTAAAGAGTTGGAAGAAAAATAGATGATTATGTTCTATCAGAAAAGTGAGCAACAGTTTTTTTATATGTGTAAATATAGTATTTTGTTAAGTTTTGACAACTAGTACACATAATAAAACTACTTATTAACAGTTTTAATTGTGATATTTTATTTATGTGTAAATATGCCAAGTGTTGCAATATCAGCAAAGTCTCATTGGTAGAATTGCATCTACCTCTTTTTTAGAGATGGACCCTATATCTACTATACTTGTCGGAAGATTGGTGGTGTTACACCTACAAAATTTTGATGTGCACACTCTACTCACATTAAATGTATTTATGTACACAGATACTAGTAAAAATTCAAATGTTTGGCTTATAACATGTTACAGTCACGCAAAGTGTACGCGGTAAGCAGAAATACACCGAAACTGGTTGAAATGATGTCTGTGACAAAAATATGTCTTATTTATGAAAAATATGTAACAATAATGTTAATTAAGCTTTACTTTAAATTTTTAACTTGTTTTTAGTTGTTTATTAATTTGTTATTTTATATGTACGTAAATGGGCCAAGTGTTTAGGATAAAACAAACAACTAAAAATTAAATGAAAAGGAATAAATATTTCTACAACATTTTAAGTTTTATCAGGTATCAAGACTAATGTAATTAAAATGCTAGGAATTGATTTTTTTTATCTCGTGTAAAATCATTTTGTAGTTTAACTGAATCATATTGATAAAAATTATTTATATGTAAGATGTGTAGTGCTTAAATAGTTATGCCTAATAAACACTTATAATATGAGTATATTTTTTTATCCTATAACCTAATTTTACCTGATGGAAAGTGATTTGTTACCTATGGCTTAATATACATGAATTTAAAAACATGTTCTCCAGTGGAACTTGATTTAAATAAAAACAAACGTTTTACGCCGTGATGCGAAAACTGAATGAAAATAAAAAATATATCTAAAAGAAAACATTCAACAATTCTATAAATTGAAACTATATACAGATAGTAATTAATAATATATGTATATATTATATTAATAACCAGGAATGAGGAAGCATTTTTTTAGTCGTAGTCAGCTGCGTATTTTGTTTTATCACTAAATATAAAAAAGGGTAGTTCATGTTCGCGACCCTCACTCAGTAAAGATACAAACATGTGATAAAAACAGGCATTTTAGTATCTACATAGAAAGATAATTATTACGACATACTTACGATGATATTTCCATGGGAAACGATTAAATTAAATAAAATTATAGCGATAAATAATCTCAGGAACATTATGGCAAGCAAAAATATTTAATATCACAGTTTAAAAAATGCTTTCGGTTTTTAAATATTACTACAACGTACTGTTAACCATTACACATTTTACCACGTTTTCTACAAAATCTATTTAAAAAATTATTTTTTAAACAATACATCCACACACTCTGGAATCGATTGTCATTTTGACGTTTCGTTGCCGCCTGCCGGCTGGTGCTAAGGCGGGCCACAGAGCTTTTTAAATATAAATTACGTTTCGTTTTCCTGTTCACAACCGATTATTATGGACAAGTGGAAATAACTGCGTAATTATTGATCCATTAATATAATGGCGATTTAATTAATATGTTGAAATTTTGGTTTACATTCTGATAAAATTTATTATTATATACAATAGATAATGTTTGAGTATATACTTGAAATGACATGGGCCTGTCTTAAGTGGTCGTTTAGTTTCAAAAAATTAAATTGTGCACTGTGTGGGACTACTAAACTGTTTCTGGGATAAAATTATCCCACGTTCATCCTCGCTATCGAAAGTACACAATTAATATACGTAGGTATCAAATATTAGTTTTTGAAGTGATAATTTCTTATGGCAGGCTAAACCGCTTCGTTACTAACGCGTTACGACGTCAGTCTGTCTGGCTTCCTTTTCTCTCACGTGGGATTAGTTTAAGTTATCACTTCTGTCGGGCGTCCCGAGACGCACACCGTCTTTTTATTTTTTATAGCTCTGATGGCCTACCTGATGGAAAGTGGTCACCGTTGCCTAGACGTTTGCAACATCAGTGATGTCACCAACGCGTTACTGGCCTCAAAGAAATTTTTAAACACCCCTTTTTAAAAAGCCGCATATCGAAGAGCTGTGGAAAAACAGTTGGCAGGCGTGCGAGTTCATTCCAAATCCCCGCAGTGCACAAAAAATGCGTTCTTGAGACACGTTTGAGTATGGATGGATGTGTAATTTGTAATTGGTTTTATTATTTATTTAAATGATAAATTAAATTAAATTGTTTTTACAATCACATGTGATTGTCGCATTCATTCGCTTCCTGCAATATGTATTTTTCCCATTGAAACTGATTTATTAAACAATTTTAATTTATGACGCGTATTAATTGGATCGTACGTAAATACGTGTTCTATCATATGTTTTCATACGTAAAGTATGCTTGAATAACTGCAATATGTGATGCATAACGAGTTCATTAAAAATATTTCTGCTGCCTTATCAAATAATAAAAGAAATGTGAAGTTCATAATGCTGGACGCAAACAGGCCGCCGATGACGGTGGCCAGCGACGAGCAGTTTACATGCTTTTTTTACATTTTGCGCGCAGTCTTAGAGCTGACATCAATTATCTATATACAAATTATTCATCAGTTAAATATTAACCTGGTGACTGAATATTACAGTAAAACCATTGAATTATTTAATTTAAATAACTAATTTTTAGGGTTCCGTTCCCGGCGGTTTCACAGCCATTTTGGCAAAGACGGAATGGTTAATAAAATCGTCATGTCGAGGTGGGTTGAGTACAATTCGGACCTTCCTCTCATGTATCCGTATCTAAAAATCATATCCAGGTCCCATGTCCGTGGACCGTGAGTCCCAAATTATTTTTTTCACTTCATTCTCCATCATAGTTCAAATTATTTTCCTCTTTTATGTTTATTTTCTTTTTTTTTAATACTATTAACGGGAAAGGGTTAAGTTTCTTTTTTATTTATTGGAACGAAGTTCCTTATCGCGCTGTGCGAATGGCGAAAGGGGGCTGACGGAAAATTATAAGACCAAAAAAGTTGTAACGACACACCAAATGTTGTAACGACACTTTTTTGTGATTTGCCATTTTTGACATTTTGGTGCATTTGGTCGGTATGGTTGATGTGATCGAACGATGTGGTCGGTGTAGTCGGTGTATTTGGTGGTGATGTGGTCGGTTTTTTTTGTTTCCGGTTCTTGGGACCTATATTTTTTAAGAAGCGCGGCACCATTCCTAGGTCCACATACATACATACATAGCTAGACACTACAAAGTAACAAATAAAAATGTTTTAGATAATATATATTAATAATAATAGCTTTTTGTTTTTTCTTTTTATATAAATGTTTAAAATCTATAACAGCATTTATTTTCGTCTATTACGTTTATACTCCATTTAAACAAACTACTATCTATTAATTTAATATAAACTGACGGACTCATAAACTGCATCAAAGTTCAGGATTACTTTGAAATGATTTTTTTAAATAAGTATGCAAACTTTTTAGATTAAATTATATAAATATGGAGAGACTGGCTCTTAATCTAAAAAAAAGGAAAATTTAAAAATAGAACTGCAGTAAAACAAATGAATATAGCCGGGAAAAGAAAATTTACTCGTAGTATCAGATTTGCGTGTTATTTATAGCAAAGTTTTAAATTGATTCTCATTGATTTTTTATTCTTTTGTCAATTGAATTATTGTTACCAGCAGAATTGTTGGGTAATAGTTTTTTAACTCATTGAACCATAATATGGATACTTCGTCCGAACAAGCGGCTCCAATTGTAGCATTGGTGCGGGAGGGCTTGTATCAACGAACGATTGGTAGAAATTTAAATTTAAACCAGTCTACGGTTTCTAGAATATACAGAAGGTTTGTGGAGACAGGTTCTTAGAGAAGGAGACGTGGTACAGGCAGGACTCGAGCAACCACCGGTCTTGATGACCGATTTATTGTTACAACTTCCCTGCGAAATCGTTTCCTCACGTCTGTTAACATCAAAACAGAGCTTAATGAAGTGCGTGGAGTAAACGTGAGTGCACGAACAATAAGAAGAAGGTTAAAGGAAGCGGATATCACCCCTTTTAGACCAGCAAATGGTCCAAAGTTGTGTGTAGCTCACAGACAAGCTCGCTTAAGATTTGCGCGTGATCACCTGAATTGGACAGAAGAGCAATGGACCTCCGTATTGTTCACGGACGAGTGTAGGACATGTTTATATGGTGCAGATGGTCGCAGAAGAGTCTATCGTCGACGTGGGGGAGCGATATGCTCAAAGTTGCATTGAGGAGCGTGTTCCTTTTGGAGGCGGTTCGTGTATGGTCTGGGGTGGCATATCGATGAACGGGCGAACAGAACTTGTGTTCATAGACATGGTCCGTCAAAACGGTAATAGAGGGGGTTTGACTGCACATCGCTACATAACAGAGATCTTAGAAGATCACGTGGTGCCTTACATGGGATTCATAGGCGCAAATTTTACTTTAATGCAGGATAATGCCCGGCCGCACGCTGCTGCACAAGTTCGACAATATTGCGAAGAGGTTGGGATACGTACAATGAATTGGCCAGCAAGCAACCCGGATCTTAATCCCATTGAGCATGTTTGGGACAATTTAAAAAGAGCTGTATATGCGAGATACCCTTTGCCCTTTGCCACTGTGGCAGCACTAAGAACAGCACTTTCAGAAGAATGGGACAATATTCCGCAAGATCTTTTAATAACCCTAATAAAATCTATGCGGAACCGAATAGAATCCGTAATAGAGGCACGTGGAGGTAATACACCTTATTAAAACATAAATAAACCCTTGCATAAAGTTTGTGTCTATTGTTAAAACCAATTTTTTTATTAAACCAATTTTCCTTAAATTTCTGTTTTTTCTTCAAAAAAAGTCTTAAGGTCCTTTCCAGTACACAAACTTAAACTTAAGGATATGACCCTACGCTGTTTTAAAGTTCACGAACCAATCTAGAGGTTTCAATTTAAATCTGTATAGAAAGTTCGCATACTTGGTTAAAATATCAAAGTCGTCTATTACTTTGATGCAGTTTATGAGTCCGTCAGTGTACAAAACCTAACTGACGGCTAGACTTAAGATTACATTTTGTTGACTAAATTGACAACGCTAGCGGCTGTATATAGTAACTATACATACACCTGCAACGTTATTCACTGTCCGGTGTTTATTTACTGCCTTTGTGACAATTCTTATCGCGAAGCTATTGAAAACGTCACGTAGCCCGTGAGTCTTATATGGTTCCGGCTGACTAGCGTGTACAAACGGATTATAGAGTACTGAGTTGACTGACTGACTGACTAAACCAAATTTATTTAGGTCACTTTTAATTGTAAACGTCGATCGGATCGATACACTTGGATGCGCGTGCGTGTGGATACGGGTATTGCTGGTCTTGTAGTCCCGCGCAATGTTGTCGGTACTGTCGCAACGGTATTCGAATTGGTGTTGGTTGTACGGACGGAACACCGAAGGGTTTTGTGGGTATACCTGACAGTGGTGTGGCAATAGCTTTATACGTGAGGTCCTAGTGCCACCCCGACCTGGCGAATCTTACACAACGGCTGCGATTTCACCCTCACGTGGCTGATGGTTTTCAAACGGATTACCCCTCATAAAAAATAGCTGTACATTTATCAATAATACGACGGATGCAGGTCTGAGGAGTCGTATCCATCCCAACCTAACCACCTCTACTGTCTACATTGGTACTTATAAAAATACTAGAGTTTTGTCCCGAGGGCAAATCGGACAACTTGTACAAATCGGACAACTCGGACAAATAGTACAAAGATAACCAAAATGGAAAATCACAAAAACCTATCCCACTTTTTGGGATAACCTTTACATAAATCTATCCCATTATCCGGGAAAAAGGTATCTCTTGTCCACCCTCGGTCTTAAAATTACATGTATACCGCATTTCAACTAAATCGGTCCAGTAGTTTTTCCGTAAAAGTATAAAAAACAGAAAGACATATATTTTTATCCCCATCCCATTTTTCGGGATAAAAAGTATCCTATGTTCATTCTCGGCATCGAAAATATATAAATATACTGAGTTTCAGCCAAATCGGTCCAGTAGTTTTCCGTGAAAATGGATCAGACGGACAGACAGACGGAAAGAGGTACTTTCATTGATGTAACAATTGCTACATCAATGGTTACTTTTGTATTTATAATATTAATAGGGATGTAATTTTATTGATTTGTAAAAAAATAAATTGAATTTAATTTCTGGCCTTCGTAATTTGGTTTAAAATGAATTATTACCTACCTTAAAATAAGTAATAAAATGTACGATGACTCCAATTATAACCGCGACGACAACTGATAAAATGATGAAAGAAATACAGATGCAGTTGGATATGAAGATTCCCCCACGTCGGCCATATTGGATATCTTCTGGCGTTTGGGTTTCATACGCTAAGAACTGCTGGCGACTTGTAGACAGTGTCATTGTTTTAGGTCATTCTGAAAAAAAAGACAATTTTAAACCTATATATGGAAGTATACCTACTATTTGACAGACAATAAAATTGAATGTATTTAATTTAAAATCGAATCTTTCAGATTACTTATTGAAAATATGAGTCAACCACCGGTTGCAAAGCAATATAGTTACTGTTAAAGGAGAAGAAGCCGCGAACTCCACAGCATCATATCTTTACTTCATAATAATAATTATTATACTTTTTTTAAAAAATTTAGTTAGAACTAATACAAGGCTGAACAAAGTAATTTATATGAATGACTAGCTGACCCGGCGAACTTCGTACCGCCATATTTTGCTGAATTCCTAAGACTTCGTTTCATGACGACAAAAACAAAATCACCAAAATCGATCCAGGTGATTAGGAGGATTCTAGAACCCGATTTCAGCGCCACCTACCGGTTCTAATTGTGAATCTAAACCATCCGGGAACCCACTCAAACACACAAAAACAAAATCACCAAAATCAGTCCAGGCGATTAGGAGAATTCTAGAATCCGATTTCACCACCACTTACCGGTTCTAATTGTGAATCTAAACCATCCGGGAACCCACTCAAACACACGAAAATAAAATCACCAAAATCGGTCCAGGTGATTAGGAGGATTCTAGAACCCGATCTCAGCGCCACCTACCGGTTCTAATTGTGAATCTAAACCATCCCAGGACCTACTCAAACACACACACGAAATTTCATCAAAATCGGATGTATAGTTTACGATTCTATAAAGGACATACACACAGACATTCATTTTTATATATCAAGATTACTGAAGGAGCTTGGTGGGAATCGCATTATACCCATTCGGTGCAGTCATCTGCAAAATCTTCCGTCGTATAATAAGCCTTCCCGCACATACGTTGCTTTACTATTTTTGAAGTGATGACTTCGGACGTACTTGCCAATGTTCGTCACACTCGACAGGATGCCCTCATCTACCACGTCTAAAATTCGAACTCCGTTATAGGAAAGAGATGCGGGTCCGATAGCCACTACACTACCAAGTCTTACAGAGAAGTCTATAAATTTGTATATATATTATACATTTTTTAAGAAATTCATGATGCAGGTTCAAATTTTGTACAAATGAAATCACGAGTTGTATTCTATTATTGAGCATATGAATAAAACAAATTCTCTATTTAGCTTGTATAAAATACATATTTGATGTATAATTTATATTAGACCTAAATTCATTCTTACATCATGTTCTTATAACTCTTCACTGGAATGAATAGTTTATTAAAACAATGCGTCAACACACTTCATAATAGCTAATAACTAGGCAAGTGGGAGGCGTGGCTAATTTGTAACTGCTGGTTTCTTTATTCATAATAATACACGTGGGTTTATGCTTTAATAGGTGCTGTATAAGGCCGCGTACATACAGGTCCAAGCACGGCTATCCATAGTTCGTTAGCGTTTGCACGTAATCCGCTGCGTTGAAGTCACGTTAAAGGGATTGACCCATTTGACCTTAAAAGGTTTTGAGATAAAAAGAAAATACTTGTTGTGTGTTTAAATTGCAGCTCAAGATTGCATGCTTATTTCGCAAAAATTGCCGATAAATATTTTACAATAAATCACGCAGTTAGCTGCTAAACAAAGTATAAAATTTAACCTATGAATAAAATTAAGCGCATCTGGTTGGACGTGCCGAAGTGAAGTGATGTTCGCGTGGAGGAAAACGCGGATTGCGCACTTGCTGTTCATTTGCGAGAGGCCGCCGTGGTGATCGGACGTTTACGGCTACAGACCGTTATTGGACGACCTTGCGAGGCTGTTTGTACGCAGTCTGATAAGGTATATAATTATCCACGTATTTGATGTAACATACGCCGAGATACGCAGCGCGAATTAGAAGCCTACGCCCAACTGTATAAATAGAGCGGTAGAATATAGAAAATATTGCATAAAATGTCAATTCATTCATAACATGTCAATTACTATAGAATTTATTAGAACTATACTAACACGTATAACACAGGTACAAATATAACTGAACACGTCTGGCTTCGCTTGTGCTTATCGCTCGACTGCCAATTTCTCCATTGGGGCATTACTTTATACTGCACAATTACAATATTTCTCTCGGCCGCGCAGACTGAATTTCTTAGAATCACACCTGGCTAATGACTACCATACAATATTACAATACACAATGGGCTGTTTTTCTAATTACAATTTTTAAACACAAAGTAAACAAAAGAAGTCCAAATGCCGAAAAGGTAATAAACTGCAGGTGTGAATTGTACTTTGTCGGTCGTAACAATATTGAATAAATTGCAAAAGACCGCTAAAAGTCGCGAAACTGCTGTCAGGGAGATAAAAGAACATAATTATGGATTTGAATACATTACCGAAACGTCGAAATAGATATAAAAAACTAATGGAATACGGCGTAGTTTTAGTCATTACAATATCTTGCAGGGTTCCAATCTAAAAGTTTTAATAGATCTTTAGGTCTGTTGTATTTATAACATAACTTAGTGTGCAGTATATTAGAATATGGTTGCCAAGTGTGGAGACCGCACTACAAAGTCCATATTAATAAGTAATAAGATCCAAAGAGTTCCAAGGCAAGTCTAAGAATTATTTCTTGTCACAATAACACACACAGGGAGTTGATTTTTTTAATCTATCCGCATTTAAATTCTATTCCTTATAGAACCGCTGACAACGATTGGACTGAATTTATTTACAAAAAATATTACTCAATACCATACTAATACTGTTGGCAGTCCAGGTTTATTATCACTGCTATCAATAAATACGTATTGTAGAACCAGAAAGTACAAGCCATTGGTTTTCAGGGTTTACATTAATAACACTTCCTTTTTTAACCCTATAACGCGAATGTATCGGTAGTATAATAGTATCAGTGTAACTGATACTGATCTAGACTTTTTAATAACGATATCTTGAAACTTAAAAGATCTGTAGCCAAAATTATTCTTTAATGAAGCTGAAATCACCGTACTATCATTGTCCCTAAAACTACGTGTGTTAAAAGCACGTTCTAGTATTCATAAATGCTAGAACGTTCTTTTAACACTTAATTGTTTCATTTTAGATTGTTTATGTGTGTAATTTTTTTTTAGTAGAGTTCGCCACAAAGGCAGGCAAAGGAATCTTAGTCCATACAGCCAAGTCTGATGTATAAATCTTCGTATAGTAGCGCAGTTGTATTGTAGGCTACAACCCACGCCATTCAACGGAGTTCTTGTGAAAACTCGAAAGGCCACATTTGACTATACAGTTCACATTTCTCACAAAAACACATAATTATTACTCAAAAACTATCAATATTCTACAACTATTGTTAATTTTAGAGTATTTTTACACATTTTTAGAAAATAAAACTGGACAGCGCATCGTCCCCTTCAGTTCCCGCCAAAAACTCCTTATGTGTGTAATATTTTGACAGCACAAGTCTGTTGTAGATGTGCGTGTATGTTAAGGAGATTGTTTAAGGGGGCGTGTTCCAACACTAGATATAGTGAGGGCGAGTTCCCACTATGTCGTAACTATTAATTCATCGTTAGACGACTGTCGTCTCTAGCTGTTCCCATTATAACGACTTTTTGTCGTCAAAAATGTTTAACGATCTTTTATCGTTTTACGACTATCGTGCTAGCCGTTCTCACTGTCATAACAATCTGTCGTTACTGCAAAAATGTCGTAGACGACAGTAAGTGGTGTCGTTCTATATGTGAACACCTCCATTTAAACATATAAGCCACGACACTTAAAACTACACGACTATCTGTCGTCACGACATAGTGGGAACGCGCCCTGAATGTGCAACACCTATACTTATAACAAGATTAAAATTAAAGTTAAAATACAAAAATGTCTATTTATTAAAATACAATTCAATGAATCCACAAAATACCAGAGATCAACAAGCTGGATATTTTGTGTTGTACTCTGGTTTATACGTCTAAATAAATACATAAAATTAAGTCCCGTGTGGTCGAAGTGGCGGTTACAGCAGCTAGGCCTAATTAAAAACGGTAAACAATCAAAAAGGGCACAACAAAATGTGAAAACATTATGCATCATTTCAGTGGTTTGTGGCTGACCCGCCCATATTACTCTTTGGTTAACAGTAGCGTCAACCACAATTTATTGAATAATGAGGTGATTCAATGACGCCTGTTCTGATAATAATGTTGTGTTAAGTGTATTTGTGACGTATTTACCGTGAATAAATAAATTGAAGATATTATTCCCCAAAGTACTAAGTATAATTGGTTTTTTTGCTGGTTGTCATACTTGTCTAATGATCGGTTAAATTTTGACATTATTTTATGGGTTTACGTCAAATTTTAACCTAAGATAGTTACTAACTAGGTAACTATCTTAGGTACTAAATATAATAAATTTTTCAAGTAGACCTTCAGGGCAAAACCAATAAATAGCGAAAAACAATAAAGGTCGACGAAAACTAAAATGGTATCTTTAGATTTTTGAAAATCAATTACCCTTATTAGGAATCGAATCGGCTGATTTGAAAAAAGAAACGCATTCTGTTTTAATTTTCTAAATCATAGTGTAGCTTGTAAGGATTAATTTCTGTAAAGGAATGTTAAACGGAAAACTAAGAGAAAGGGTCGTTTTTGAATAAAATGTTCTATTCCCCCCCACACATTAATTGAACATCAAATTGCGCCGACCATTTGACTATACCTCATTTGAATGCAACAAATGTTTGTCCATTAACTAAATGGATGAATCGGGGTAAAATAACGAGCGTTTCGAATATTAATTTACAGATGCTTATTAATAATTGAAGACGTGAGTGGATGAAGGTGATATGTTGCATATTCGGTTTTTTGCTTTTTTTTGCGTAGATGAATGTTATAAGTCGATACCAAATGACTACAGACCTTAGACCATAGATATAAGGCATATTTAAAAAATAAAAAGTTGCTAAAGGTGTTAAGTTCGGTTCAGTTTCAAATAAAAGTAAAACTTTTATCTCGATTTACTCAGAATTGGAATTATGCGACTTATTACCTTCATCCACTCATGTCTTCAATTACTTAACCGCCTTCTCTCTACAAATCTTGAATTCGGTGTCAAGTAAAACAAAAATAAAGAGCAACAATATTAAACATAAAATTTGTGAGATTTAAATATATTTACTCATTTTTGACAGTGACGGAGATGACAGATGCAGAAAAATAAAAATGCCCGCCAATAATATCTGTCAATCTATGTGTTTCAAAAACAGAATAAAACTTGTAGTCTCACACGCTTGTCACTCTGAAATTCTGTTGTCATCAAATCACGGATTTGCGAACTTGTTAACATGACAATATGGCTGGTTATTATGACAATGACTGTGTAGAAGGTCTCTTGTATTTGTTCAGTTTCACCGGTTTCACGGTTTGAGTTTTAATTCAAGGGTATTAGGAAGTTTTTTTAACTATTTACCGATTTTTGTATCTGTGCATAGTTTAAGTTTTGACAGATAATGTTATATCTATTTGCAGTAAAAAAATTGACTTTTTGGAATTATGTCTACTTACATATTATTATGACAATGCTATGCTATTCATGAGATGTGAATAAAAATCTATATTCTTTTAAGGTATTTAAAGTTTTGCAATAATATAAAACAGTGGGAAAATTAAAAAGAAAAGAATAAATCATATTTCCTTAAATATGCTTTAGAAGAACTATAATTGTCTTTTCTCATTTCTTTCACCATAACCCAATTATTTGGGGTCGGCAAAATATGTATTTTCCTTCCACACTCCTCTACTCTGCATACATCTTCTGTCACACCACATAATACACACAATAATCGGTCACCCTAGAGAGCTACTATAACATGTGCATCCGATCAAAGTCGAAGTATAAACGTTACTTGCCCGCTCGCTTTAACTCGTTCAATGAAAGTGTTTTAATATTTTTTTTTTAACAAGGTAGTCATCATAATTACCGCGCTGTCAAATTTTTGCCTATTTCAACAAAAACATAGATAATAATATGTCCGTAACAGGGCGACCAGAGCGATGAACATCTTTGATATTAAAATTTCTGGATCGAAACGGTTAAACCAAATTTGTGCTACTCTCACAGATACTGCATTAGGTCCATAAACACCACACATTTTTTTCGCGGCTTGTGTTGCATTTTTACCTTTTTTATAGTAAAATTTTAAAATGTATCGAATTTCTTCAATACATTCACTCATTTTAACAATAAGAAAAACAAATGAGAAACACACATTTTCCTAATTTGAATTTGGAATTGTCTTCTTTAAAATTAAAACTTTTTAATGATCCAAAGAGATCTTATTACAAGTTCATATATACTATATGCGAAAATACTTTTTCCCCAACCCATTATAATGTTATTAACTGTAGAAAGTTTGGACTAGTCTTTGTAATAAGAACATCTGCCAACTATATTAATTCTAAACACCTCGCTGGCGTATCAGTATAATAAATCTAACAATAAATCAAGCATATACGTGCAATATACACAAAACAGATGGCTTTACCGTGCTCTTATCGGCTTCGACGCCCGCATGCATTGGCCACGGCTCCGACGAACGTTAGACACACTCGCGTATATAGGCACGCATATCAAAGTTAAAACAATAGAGACGGTTGATAACTTCTATGCAAATACATTGAACGGGCTTGGGGGTAAAGTTCAGGTGTGTTAATCAAGAACATAGTAATTGGTATCCAAAGAAAACCTATGTAAGACTGTTTTCTAAATTTCTTTTATTGCACTAGTTCAGTAGAATGCGTTCAAATGCGCTCGGAATAAGCTAATTTTTATGTAGTCGAACAACTGCAAACCGCTCCTGGGAAAATATCTGCGAGATTCCCGGGATAATAAATATCACATGTTTTATTACATAAAATTTGCTATCGATCAGTGCAAAATCGCATTAGAATTCGATTTTTTTAAATTCTATCTGACCATATTAAATAGTTGTCATAAAAATTATTAAAAACCGCATCAAAATTGGCACAGTAGTTTTTACGTGAATCCCGAACAAACAGAAAAACAGACAAACCGATAAACAGACAAGAAATCTAAATTTGCATCGTGTTCCCCATCGTTTATATAGTGGTTTCCCCAGTTGTTTTTTGCAAATAGCTTTTTCACATTTCAAATTCAAATTCAATTTTTTTTATTCAAAATAAGTTCCACTACAGAACACTTTTTGAAGATAAAAATGTAATTTTACTTCCTAGTCTATGTACACCGCTGCGCAACGTGTTATAGTTGCTGTTAAGGAGAAGAAGCGGCAAGAAACTCCCCAGCAACACGTCAAATTGTTTTTCTTTATATTTGTTGTTCTATTTATATTTCAAGTTCTTTTTTTTAAGTTTAAAAAAAAATTATGTTACAGAGTGACTTTTGAAGAATTAATAGAGTTATAGCAAACAGTGCATATTCAATAATACAGAGCGCAATAAAAAGCTATAAAATATTATTCTAGTTATAAAAATAAAGACATAACGTACTAATTTTATTTTGCAACATAGCTCTATATATACCTTACAAGTATGGCAAGATTAAAACTTGTACAAAACATAGTATAAGAGGTTTGAGCGAGCTGCTATATAAATGAAGTTTTAGAATTTAAACATTCTTCAATAGTGTAGTATCCCTTTTTTAGCAAGATACTTTTTAATTTGGTTTTAAATTTAGTGAAGGGCAGATCTAACATTTCACTCGGAATCTTATTGAAGAAGCGTATACCAACCCCCAAGAAAGAGGACAATACTTTTGGTAATCTAAAAGATGGCAATATCAGTCTATTACAATGCCTGGTGTTGAAATTGTGAACATCCTTATACTGCTTGTAGGCACTCAAATTATTACGAATATAAATTATATTATTTAAAATATATTGGCAGGCGACCGTTATAATACCGATCTCCTTAAAGCGTTCCCTAAGAGACTCCCGAGGGCTTTAATGTACAGCACGGCATGTTTAGAGTGTTATAATATTATAGATATTTGTGTTTCAAAATACAGGCCAAATCAATGAATGAACGTTAGCGAGGAAAACAAAGCGTGATACTACCAAACCTTCTGCATAGCATATAAGGAATCATTACGACCTTTTCATCTAAAGAATATTAATGATCAATGATCATAATATGATTGAAAAAGGACTGGTTAAGGTTACCTACTGGAAGGTAAATTTAACAAAATACACAATGAGGTAATTATTAAAATTAACTTCATAAATCAATTACAAAATATATTTATTTACCTTCCTTTATCATTAATTTGTTCGTCTAATGGCAATGTATGTATGCTTCGAATATTGTTTAAAAAAAAATTGGTCGTTTTAGATCCGTTAGAGATCAACCAAATACAAGTTGGAGGCGTTGGAATCAATTGGGAAAAGAGCCAGGAAGCTGGTCGGCGGTAACCGCTATTTTTTTGATCGACTTCAGAGTCTAGATGAGTGGTTTTCAATCTTTTTGAATACGCGATACATTTGCAGGTTGAAAAATTTGGCGACCTCCTTGGGTTATAGATAAACAAAACGTTAGTAATTTAAAAGACTGCGTTTATGTTTTTTCTCTATTTTGTTACTCATATTCACTCTCACTGATATTCAGCTTAGAAAGTTGCTAAATACGAGGTAGAAATTTAAATTGCCTTTCCCTTTTGCCGGCGACCCCCCGAGCAAGGCTATGCGCCCCCCTAGAGGGCGCGACCCACAAGTTGAAGAACACTGGTCCCGAGCATTAACGCAAGGTCTTCAAGGTTTTCCATTGGATACATTTCGGGGAGTCTATAGTCTGCCGATTATTAAAAAAAACTACTGAGGTGATGTTACTGTGTAACTATACATAAGTAAAAAAAATACATTTGTAGGTGCCTTTCATAATGAACTATTCATGATACCATATTTCTTGCATACATATTGCATTAGTATGCGTTTGTGTGCAAATAAAGATAATTTATTTAATATTAGTGATCATATTTCGAACAGATGTTTGTGGAATAAATCGATAACAATTTGAAATATAGTTTATGTAGTGATCAATTTTTTGTTAATCTAATTTATTTATGGGCTTTTAGTGATAATTTCACCACGTCAGCCCCATCTTACCATAATCATTTATAATACAACTAAAATATGCCCGTGATTTCGTCCACGCTTGACTTGAAATTCCAGCGGGATATCTGGGAGACAAAGTACCCTAGCATTTAAAAAACGATGCCATCGTTTTAGTGGGAACTGTGTCGGAATAAGCTGATTTTTATGCACCCGAACAACTGCAAAACGCTCTCGGAAAAATTCCCGCGAGATTCCCGGTATAAAAAATATCACATATATTATTACATAAAATTTGTTATCGATCAGTCAAAAAAATCTTATTGGAATTCGATCTTTATTAATCTAGCCACTTTAAAGCGTTCTTACAGTTAACTATGTTAACTAGGTAACACTAACATAACAACAAATATTTTATCATTTCCATGACTAACATGCAAATTGAACTATTCTCCACATGATCATGATAAGTCATCCATAACAATGTGTCTGTTATTAACAGTGTCCAAGATGTGTAAATAAAATAAATAATAATTGTTTGAATAAACGATAATAAATAAACATACACGGTGTCCATACGTACCGACATTGAATTCAATTCATTCACCTCGGTAAAACTAATACTTATTTAAAACCATTTATTTTACTTCTGACGTTTGCACACCTATCAAGTTCCACATTTTTGAAGTGATAACTTCTTATGGGAGGGTAAACCGTTACGTAACGCGTTACGGCGCCAGTCTGTCTGGCTTCCCTTTCTCTCACGCATACGGCAGAGGTAGGCAGGCTATTTACTCCTCTCTCACTCTAACCCACAGCGTTAGCCGTATTTCGGTAATTGGATTAAATAAAGATACTAATAATGTACGTACATAAAATTCTACTGTACATATTCAAGAATTATAATTAAGAATGAAATATATTTTATAATCAATAAAATATTTCCTTACATTATCATATAAATATACATAACATTTAAGTAATAACCTAAGTTTTCTAAAGTTAAGCAATTTCAATATTAAATAGTTTGAATCAAATTAAATAATTTAGTTCATAAAAACATGGTTATACTTACGAGTATATATACTATATAGTTATATAGTTCAACTTAGATTAGTTTAAGTTATCAATTCTGTCGGGCATCCCGAGACACACAAGTCTTTTTTTAAACAAATTTCATTTTTTTATGTTTGGCTGTAGGCAAACTGCAAACGAACCACCTGGTGATAGGTGGCTACCGTCGCCCATTGATATCTGCAACACTAAGGGAGCCGATCCGTTGCCCCCCATATTTTAGTGCTCTGGGAAAACCGCGGGTGGGAGTTCATTCCATTACCTGGACACGTCATGAAGGAGCGTCCGCCGCGGTAAGTGGCGGACTTCCAAGTATCCAGGGAGTGTGGATGAACTCCCAATCGCCGGCGAGTGGTGCGATGATAGAATGGTGACGTAGGCAACAAACCAAATAGCTCATCAGAGCAGTCCTGTTATATAGACGGTAGAACATGCTTAGAGCGCCAATCTCTCTTTTAAGAGTCTGTAATTTCGGGATCGTCGAAAATTCGGATATATTATATCATACGCTATAAATGTCATAATTGCCATACTTCATTGTTTCAGGCGACGATAGTGACATTCTGTGATTCGTCTTATGGACAAATTTATACATATAAATAAAATTGGAGTGTCTGTTTGTAATATTGAAATAACCGCTTTTTACATACAAAAATACATAACTTCACGCCAGGTCCCTTGCGGGGTAGGCACGAACAACAGAGCGCCATTTAGGCTTATTATTACACACCTCATTTGCTTCTTTGAGATTCATAGCTCTTGTCATCCACGCTCGTCTGTTCTTAAGGCTCCTGACATCACCTTCTGCTAGTACACGATCAATTTGATCATAGAAGGTGTGTCGTGGTGGCCTTTCGCGACTTCTGCACCCATCCACTTTTGCATTGTATATCTGTTTAGTCATTATTTCATCATACATTCTTTCCACATGCCCGAACCACCGGAGCATTGGTTTCCTTACCTTCATCCCGACACTCTCTTTATATTTATATAAATAATGCTAATTTTCTATCAAAGGTAAGGTGTAGGAATATGCTTACGAAGATATATAAATTTGACATTAGTGTGCTACGATTATTATATTATAACATCGTGAGTATATTTTCAAATTAAGGATACCGATGTGTGAAAACCGCTAATATGCCTTGGACAATCATTATGGGTATTTTTGGAACGAAGTTCCTTATCGAAAGCGAAAGGCGAAAGGGGGCTAGACGGAAAATTTTAATACCGAAAAAGTTGTAACGACACACCAAACGTTGTAACGACACTTTTTTGTGATTTGCCATTTTGGTGCATTTGGTCGGTGTGGTCGAAGTGGGCGATGTATATATATATATATATATATATATATATATATATATATATATATATATATATATATATATATACACACACACATATATATGTATGTATATATACATATATAAATATATATATATACATATATATATGTATGTATATACACATATATACGTATGTATATATATATAATCCACTAGAATCAACAGCAAAATATAATACTGCCATCGATGCAGTTTTTTCAAGACATTTAAATAAAATACAATCCCTAACATATGTTTCCTACTTCAGTTACCACAAGCCAATTATTACTAAAATTGAGCCTACTGATTAAGTTTATATTACATTATATTTTTATAACTAAAAAAATACAATTCCTTCACTAATTAATCGATAGGAACTTCGTTCCATCCGGGTGTCCCTTGACACCTCTCCTGTTTTTTTTTACTGCATGCATTCAGCAGACAGGCAGAAGGCCCACCTGATGGAAAGCGGTTACCAAAGCAATGGCTGCCACTCTTCCGCAAAAAAATACTGAAGCGATTTTAATGATATCAGGTATGTGTGAAGTTTTGTAAATAAGTTTAAGGAGCTACAGTTCTCAAATCATTTGCTTAATGAATTATACTTAAACAAACCAGCTTGATTGTTTAAAGATAACTTCATTCAAGTATTTAAAAATTAAAACAGGTTTAATTCTATCTCAGCTACCTTTTTATTATTTTGGTACATCTATTTACTATACTAATTTATGTACACAAGTTCAAGGTTAAATAAAATGTTACTAGGTATTAGAATAAACCAATCTTTCTGTGGTATACCCTTTGCATATGCACGTCGTATTAGTATTCGTTGCCCTACAAAATAAGTTCACACTTACCGTCAGTTTTAAAATCAGAAAAATCCAGAATATTCCTTCAAAAACACTAATCACAACTATTTATTTCAATTACTAATTTGTTACAATTAATTATTAACTTTCACTTCAAATTTAAAACGGGCAAATCAATTACTTTTGTAACCGGTGCGCACGCGACTCCAATCTATAGCGATATGCACACTTGTTACGACCACCGTAGTTTACGTGCCAGTAGGCCAATCTAGATAGATCCTTCCACCACCCACTTCGATCATTAAATGCTTAGCGTTAAAGAGGTCTTGTAGACTGGTTCTTATAAGAAAAGTGGTCATGACGCGCGCCGCATCTACCGACCTTGATGTTTTTATGAATTTTGAAGATTATTGTTGTTTTTTTTTTCAGTTTACTTATTGTTTTTTTCTCTATTAATCTGCTGATGGATATTTATACAAAAGGTTTTTATTCCTTCCTTTAGATTGCTTTTTATGTATTTATTTTTGTTTATAAATTAGGGGTATTATGCAACTCGGAAGATGATATGATATGGAAGCGAACTTTGTTAAGAAAGTAGGCACACTACAGATTAATGAAAGATGTTCTTGTGATGATTCTGCTGTATCTGGGATAATGTTATAGTTATTGGCGTTTCACGCAGATGTGGCGATGGGATTATTACGTTATTTGTGATGTGACATTGTTATTAGTATTTAATGCCGTTTAACATTAACAGATAACACATGTATAATGTGTTATCTGTCTAAACTAATGTTGCTTAACTATGTTATGTTTAATGCTATAAATAAGGCGCGTTTGGCCGCAGTTAATCATTATTATATTATCGCAGATGATGGTCGAGCATAACAAAACAAGGATACCGAAATAGCTTGTAAGAATTGAAAACTGGTCATGGTCGATGGAGCAGATGAGTCCTGGAATGGAGATCGTTTCTTGGTAAGTGTAGTATAGGATGAACTCAGGACCGGTGGATTTATGACCTGCGGAAGTCTGCTGGTAAAGGGTGGACGATAAAAATGAAAATCTGAAAAAATATGTGGCGTAAACTTTGGTAAGCCTACCTCCAGCAGTGGACTGCAATTGACTGACTAATGGCTGGTTTCTATATCTTACTATTCATTCACTTGAGAGAGAGAGAGAGAGAAAGAGAGAGGGAGAAAGAGAGAGAGAGAGAGAGAGAGGAGAGAGAGAGAGAGAGATAGATACATAACACTTTATTGTACACTGTTATAGAAAACACAGATAAATTAACGCCTAAAAATATTCTAAATGTGCACAATGGGCGGTCTTATCACTAAGAAGCGATCTCTTCCAGACGACCCGTTATTTTTCATCTGTACATCTCAATTTCATCACCACACCTACACTGCAATATTACTTAAGAATGTTCATATTAGGATGCAAGGATGAGATTGCTATTGTTTTGCTTAAAATTATTGTAATTGTTCTATGTTTTATGTATGTAATAAAACGGTGTATATCTATCTGTCATTATTTAACGATGCGTTGCATCGTATGTATACCTTATTTTTCCTTGCAAGATATATCTTTGGATAATATTTTATTTAAATTATGTCTTTAGATGATTTATATAAAACATTTTCTTCTGTAATATTTAACTTTAGACGCGGCTTCGTTGTCTATGACATTTGAACATAGTTTAATATTGTAATTGATTACAAAAATCTTCTAAGAAAAAACAGTGTATACGTGTCAGCCTTCAGGGTACTTAGTTGTTAGTTTGTTAGTTAGTTGAAGTTCTGTGTACGAAGTATACCAATTAATATGTTTTTCATAAAGATTTAACAATTGTTTTATAATTTGCTAAAATAAACTATATATACAAACTAAAATTAAACTATATTGTTACGAGCTACAGGACTCGAATTGAAATAAATGCCGTTGGAATTACTATAGAGTTTATTAGAACTGTACAAACATTTATAAAACAAATACAAATAAAACTAGATGCAACCAGTTCACACTGCACGATTCAATTGAATTGAATTGAATTCAATTCAATTCAATGCAATTGAACATGCGCAAAGTCTGTCACTATGTCGCTAATAGAGAGTACTAGTAATACTACTACAAACGTCTCACTCGTATCGTAGTCGCCGTCTGACTGCCCCATCCCTCCGTTCGGGCATTGTTTTATACTAAACTGTATAATACCAGCAAAGGGGCCCCCGTTCACGCGCATCTGGCAAGCTTCGACGCAATGCAATAAAAACAAGGATTAATTCGTTCAACACTAATTACAGCCATAATATATGTACGATAACAATAGATGTTTTTAAAGTTTAAACACGACGTAAATAAAATAATTCGTTTTTACAACATGCAGGTTTGCGGTCTTTGTCGGTATGTAACAATATATATCGCTTATGGATATTTGCAACACCAGAGACGTCAAAAAAACTTCATATCGTAGCGCTGTGAGAAAAAGCTAAGCCGGAAGCTGATTCTAAATCCTAATGGTACACAAGCGAAACGATCATGAGCGAGGTGGGTCGAGGAAGTACGTATGAACGCCCAGCCGATGGCGAGCGGTGCGGTGGTAGAACGAAGACGAACCATTCTGAATAGTTTCTCGTACAGCGGAACCCTTAACGAGTCTGGGAGGATGTTTGGCCCGCCAGATTTGTCTTGCTCATTGGAAAATAGTTTTAAATATTATATTTGATAATATATATATAAAATTCACCCTTCCTAAAATGACGTAAGTTCCCACATTTTTTATAAAGTGTCTGTTAATAGTTGTGGCCCACGGGAAGTGTCTGGCAACTGTACACTTTTGTTTATAAGAATATCATGTATGACATATGTAAAAACTAGCCTTGCTACTTTGACGTAAGTCAGCATGGTTTTTTCCCACCTTGATACTTAGTACCTGTAAAACGGCCCCGATTTCAGCATAGCGAGTATCCATTTCTTTCTAAGTTTATGTTAAACTACTGATCCTAAAAAAATCGTCTTTTCTAAAATCACGTAAGTGTGAGGTGACTGGGATCTTGGACTATAAGAAAATTTAAAGTTTCGATGAAGTGATTACTCACTTATGTTAAATCCTAACTAATATTATAAGTGTGAGTTTGTTTGTGTCGTTTTTACGCCTTAACAACGCAACAGATCGTCAAGAAGTTATGAAGAATACGAAGAAGAAGAACATGCTTATTTCGTGCATATATGTATATACTTCTTTTTTAATCTCGGGGAATACATTTGCGCGTTATCTCTGGGCCCGGAGATAGGTTGCCGAAGGGAATGTGGGGCTCCAAACGGCCGGTTCGGAAAGGGTGGTATGTGTATAAATATTAACAATAAGAGGGACAAACACAGGAGAGTGTTATTCCATAAAAGTGATCATCAGCCGATGCATCCTACCCATTATGATATATGGTGTTAAGAGTGAACACTGACGGTGGGACTGTTCCACAAATTTAAAGTTGTGTAGCGAGCTATGTTGGATATTTTATTATATTCTTATGCATAGAATTAGAAGTGAGGACATCCGTAAGAGAACCAATCGACACAGCTCAGAGAATAAGCAACTTGAAGTGACAAGGGCTTCGTCGACGTCTGTTACAGGACAGATGGGCGATGGAACAAACGTCTGCTGGAGTAGAGACCGCGTTTCGGTGAAAGTAGCGTAGGACGCTTTTCAGCCTGGTGAATCGATGAACAGCATAAGGTCTACGGAAAGGGCCGGATGAGGAAAGCAAGAGTTAGGGAGGTCTAATTCTGCGATTGACTGAAGAAGATAAGAGATCGTATCATTAGGATATGGGTCCAAAGTTTATGTACGCGAAATCGTATGGAAGACTATACACATATAAAGAACATACAACAGTCCCTTGAATAGCATCGCAATATATCGATGTTACACGGCTGACTTATCTTGAAGGTCAGAAGAGCAATTTCCAGCCTATTAGGAGGGCTGATAAGTGGTGAAATTACATACTAATGTTCGAGAAGGCCCACGCTATCTGCTATGGAAGGATGTAACGGTATACCGCTGTGATAATGCAACTTCTTGTTACGTACAACATGCATAAATGCATTATAATAGTGCAGTTTTTATTATCTTACAAAAGGCCTGAAGCTTTTTAGAATGTGTATGAGAACAGCAAGATATGACGTCACAACTTAAACGAGTTAAATAGCGTAATAATTATTGTTTAAATTATCTTTATGGATTTGAAGAACTTTATTCTCAAAAAAACATTATAGTTCACTTATATGAGATACAATAATTTATATTCTAACAAGTCCTATAAATCTAAGAGCGCGTAGACATAGATAAAAAATAATAATAAATAGGAGAACAGATAAACATAATGATTAGATTTTCTGAGTAGTCAAATGTGTAAATTATTTATTTTATCTTTTAATAAGAAATTTTTGAAATATACCTTTTTAATTTCGTTTTATAGGAATTTATATTTTTACACTCTTTTACTACATTTGGTAATTTATTGTAAAAATTGGCTCCTGCGCATAAAATATTTCTTTTGCCATATTTTTCTGTTCTGGGTGCTCGAATAATTTATCATATTATTATTATATTTATCATAATTAATCATGATTATAATTTCATCAGTCCTTTCGTTTAAACAGCAGGCGTTAATACAGGTTACGTTGTATTAATTTTTTATGTTAGTTGACCCCGGAAGATCCACTCCATTTTATATCGCAAGCAAAAGTATTTATGCCCATTTTCGATATTAAAACTACATTTAAAGAAAATAACAGCAACATCGATCCAGTACTCCTAGTAAGTAGGTTTTCCGTGAAAGCTTGACAGACATATAGATCGAATTACTATAGCATTTTTTTATAGATGATATTATTTATCTATAAACTTGAGAAATAATTGGTCTCCCATACAAACTTTTATCCTCTATTCCAACCAGTTCTAGTTTTATTTATCTATCCCCCGTCTATCTGTAAATTACATAAATGACAAAAATGAGCAAAATAACCAAAATGACAAATCACAAAATACCTATTCGACTTTCTGGGATAACTTTTACATAAATCTATCCCATAATCTATGCCGTTTTTCGGGATAAAAAGTTCTATGTTCATCCTCGGCATCGTAATTTTTATATATATACTGATTTTTAATCAAATCAGTCCAGTAGTTTTACCGTGAAAAATCAACAGACAGACACACAGAGTTTCTTTCGCATTTATAATATTAATAGGTATGTGTATTCAATTGGTTATTGAAAAAAATGTGCAATAAATTCTGAAACAATGTATGTATATTTTTGTATATATTGTTTCAGAAGAGCGTCAGTATAAAAGCACCTTTCAAACATCTTAACCCGATATTAGACGGTCTGGTCTAAAGTTTGTCGCCATAACAACCTTGAGTTGTATTCCGGCATTAATGACCAGGTTCTAGTCGGTTGAGAGAGCAACAGCGCATTTGTAGCACATTTGGTGTTGTAAATGTCCATAGGTGATGGTAACCGCTTTCCATCAAGTCGGCCGTCTGCCTGTCTGCTGAACTCTAGCAATAAAAAAAATATAGGCTAATATTATTAATGTAATAGGTGTATTAGTTTTGAAGAGCTAGTTTGTTTTCATGTTGCTATGGCGTGATATGAATTCTCAAAAGGGCAGTTGAATACAGCAAATATCCAATAAAGCTTAATATCTAAGCATGCATGTAAACACGCGCACTCTTGGCTAAAAGCCGATACAGTAAGAATTTTTCGCATAATCCAATAGCTTCACTGCGTTGCTCGCTTCGGTCGTTTAATATATATGGTTATACGCAAGTGTTTTAAAGTCCTGTGGATTCCGTACGAGTCTTTTCTATTTTTTCGGTTTGGTGAGTTAGGTTTCAAAATTTAAACAGCCCATTAACGTCCTGCTGGGTTTGGGGGCTCGCATTTATACCGTACGTACATACCTGTACATGTACTGTACATAAGTATAGGTATAGTACTTTATTTATATTTCATGTTTTATAATACACCACCAAAAATCTTATATTGAAATTTCGTTTAAAATCTCGTTAGACACTGGGTTGCCTGGAAGAGATCGCTATAAGCGATAAGGCCGCCCATTGTTATAATGCAAATGTATGCATATCAACTGTCTAGATTTAAGTTTATGGTGAACAATAAAGAGTTTTCATTCATTCATTCATTCATACCTGTTATTTGTCATGGTCGTCCAAGACGGATTGGCGGGACTGATTCATCGGTTCCCTCGATGTGCAGGTTTCATTACAATGTTTTACCTTACCGTCATAGTAGAAGAGCTGGTGAACAATTAAGGGTAGGTTCTTGAGGCAGTGTGTTTTTTTTCATTGTCCTTGAAAGGAGTATTTCAAGGACTATTAAATAAGAAAATCGAGCTCAGCTGAAGGGTAGCGGCCCCTTAACAATCGTAGAATTTTTTTATAAAAAAAATTATTTGAGGCATTTTGAAATTTTTATATCTTTTAAGTTAGATATTTAATATAGTGAAAAATAAAAAGCCCGATTAATCAGTCTGTCTTAAATGTTAATCAGACTGTTATAAATTGGTATTTTAGAAAAAAAACGAAAATGTTCTTGAGGTATCTTGAGCTTTTAGAGGAGAAATATATCGTGTACGTATCAAGCACGTGGTAATTAACCGTAATTTTAATTATAAGTCGTTCGCAGAAGGTTTGCTGATGGTCGACTCTCCCGCTTCCCACGACTGGGACCGGGGCTTGTCTAAGTAGTACTAACAACTAGACCACCGCGGCTCACAGTAAACAAAAGTACATTGTAAAAGTACATATTAAGAGATATAATAAAGGACAGTACTTAACAATATTCGTGTGAACCCTAAAATGGACGCTGCGTCGCAACAGGCAACAGATGTTGCAAATCGGCATTAAATAAACTTTTGGCCGGGAACTGTTCGAGTGAAACAATTCCACAACATCCTGGTGTTTTTACGATTCAACTTTTTCAATGCAATTAAAGTAATGGATACAACATAATTAGAATTATTGTAATCTATACATACCCTTTCTAGGGAAATTAAGATGCTTAAATAACATATCGTGCTTTGGATTACCAGAACGTACTCGTGCCGTATGTCGCCCACGACTTGATCAATAGCAGTCATCACTTTTGCCTTACAAAATCGCTATGTCCAAATTCCTATTAATTCGGAGTCCGTCTATCCCGATACTTATAACCTGGATGTCTTCAGAAAGGAAAAAACAACACACATGACACTAGATAGGATAACATATATAGGTATAGACATAAGGCACACACTGCACATGCATTTCCTCACAACACCAGCATGTAACCGATACACTCTACATTAGTATAAGTTTAGTATTAAAATAAATTAATATAATAAGTTATTAGTAAGATACACTTCAACACAAAAATCACTAAATTAATGTCACACACAAGAACCAAAATAACCTATACGCGTGTTTAAATTCTAAAAATTAAATATAGAAATTAAGTTGTAAAAAAGGGTACGGAACTCGAGTCTGTAGAGTTATTAAAAAATAAAAACTTCGTTTAAAAAACAGACTTCAAAAACTAAAATGTATAAAATAACTTATTTCTAAAGCTATTATTATTAATATATATTATCTAAAACATCTTAAAGTCGGTGCTTAGTAATTTTCAAAATATAGTAATGTTTATGTTTTACTCTGCACCGACTTCAAGATGTTTTAGATAATATATATTAATAATAATAGCTTTAGAAATAAGTTATTTTATACATTTTAGTTTTTTAGTTTTTGAAGTCGGTTTTTTTAAACGAGGTTTTTATTTTCTTATTTGTTACTTTTTAGTGTCTAGCTATGTATGGGTGGACCTACGAATGGTGCCGCGCTTCTTAAAAAATATAGGTCCCAAGAACCGGGAACAAAAAAATGATCGTAAAATGAAAACTACTGGGCCAAACTATGTCAAATTTTTAGGGGACCACATGGCAGCTATTCCGCGTCGAACAAAAAAAGAATCACGTAAATCGAATCATAACTCTCAGAGTAATCGGTGTACATATGGAACGGAGTGAAAATTATTTTCATGAAAAATGTTCATAAAATGTAAACTACTGGGCCAAACTATGTAAATTTTTTAGGGGACCAATTGGAAGCTATTCCGCGTCGAACAAAAAAAGAATCACGTAAATCTGATCATAAATGACGGAGTAATCGGCGAACATACATAAAAAAAGCAAAAACAAAAAAAAAAGATTCCGACGAATTGAGAACCTCCTACTTTTTTCGAAGTCGGTTAAAAAAAGAAAAATAAAACCTGAATGTCTTCAAGTCCCGTGTGAATAGGTATCTTCTAGGTAAGCGTGCTACATCCTAGACCACATCTCGGCTCCACATAGGGCAAGATTGTGGTCAAACGCGAAGCTATACAATAAAAATAATAATAATTGATGACCTTTTTATGTTATAAAAAAGTTCTAAGAAGTATAAATTGATCTAGATCAGTTTCTATTCGCTACTTGTCTTTTGCTAGGAAGAATGCTATTGTACTTAGGTCATAAATAAACAAGAAATACAATGGCATTCCTTATTTGATGATGAATTGACATTTAATCCTGTTATTAGATCATCGGACCATGAATATAATGCAGATATTATAGGCCAGTGGCGTAGCTTGCCTAAGACAGTCCCTGTATCAAAATGGGGGGGCACAAATTCCCTAATTGAATTAAAATGATTATATATTGATTATAAGTTATTACTTATACTTAATGCTCCTGGGAGCTTAATTAGACAAACAATTCCAGTCAAAGATACACTTTTCTCGCTTTTTTTCAGAAAAATTATTTATCAAATCATCTATAGCTGAAGACGATTTCAGTTTTTATAGATTTTCTGCCTCTACAATGGCAAGAAATCTCAGAAATGTTATTAATTTATCAAAGGTTTTTGGTAACATTTTAGGAATTGTTGCTTATCTTGGGGGCCTGTAGCCTGGGAATCCCGTATCATTGATACTGCTGATACGGCGGTAGCTACACCCTTCTTGTAGGCCTACCTCATCCATTCCAAAGGCAAACATAAATATCATTAGCGATAATGGGAAGTATTCAGCCAACAATGATGGCTAGTTTGAATTTAATGTGGCTATAAATCTGCGCTTAGGTTCTCGCATATGTGCACCACACACATGTGTCTGTGGAATAGAGGTAATCGACCCGGGATACCACGGTCTTTCTTGCCGCCGCAGCGCCGGCAGATGGTCACGCCACGCCGCCCTGAATGATGTCTTGCGGAGGGCGCTTGCCACCGCTAACGTGCCGGCTCTATTGGAGCCGAACGGTATTGCACGTGATAATGGTAGGCGCCCTGACGGAATGACTCTAATTCCCTGGCAGCGTGGCAAGCCTTTGGTGTGGGATGCGACTTGCGTAGACACGTTGGCCGCATCCCATTTACCAAACACGTCTATATCGGCCGGTTAATATGCAACCCTCAGTGAGAGTTATTTGTTTGTGCCGTTTGCTGTCGAGACGTTTGGACCGTGGGGTCCTGAGGCCATGAGCTTCTATCAAAAATTATCGAAACTACTCATTGACTCTTCAGGTGATCAGAAGGCTGGTGCCTACCTCGGCCAACGGATCAGAATTGCGATCCAGCGAGGAAACGTAGCCAGCCTTCTGGGCACCTTACCCATAGAAGACGGTGATCTGGGCTCAGTATTCTACTTATAGTTTTGAGGGACTATGGGTAGAATACAATACAAATAAGTTAAGTTTTCTTACATTGTATTCAATAGTATGTAATGTTATAATTTTATTGATTTTTTTTTAATGTTGCATCTCCAATTAAACCTCCGATTAGTTCATCGGACTGTAAGTACCAAAATTGCAAGTATTAAAGACGTCCCTCATCCATTTCAAAGGCAAACGTAAATAACATTAGCGATAATGGGTTGTAAGCGGCCAACAATCACAGGAGTGCGGTGCTAACGAGCTATATCCTGGCGACAATTGGAGCGGCGGTGAGTTCGCAGGACCCTCGAGCCAGTGTGGTGCTGATCGCCGAGCTCATCATATTGCATCACGTGAGTATTTAGAATTTTGTACAAATTATTTGAATATAATATGTTTGCAAGCGGTGACAGTGGGCTGGTCACACCTGTCGTAATACCGACGGCCCATAGGGCAGATGAATCATGGAGTGACAGCGCGTCTTTTTATTAGAGTATAGATTCGCGTTTAACCATTATATCGGCCGATCTCAATTGGAGATGTGGGCTAAAATGGGTACACTTACTTAGAAGGTACCTATTCATATGGGAGTTCAAGACACAGGTTGTATGTACGAGGAAAACACACTCCGGCAGTGAGTCCCACTCCTTTGCAGTGCGCATAACAAAGGCGGAAGCAAAACGCTTTGCTCGTAGGTAATATGTCAACCCTATACTTGTCCCGCATGCAAGTGCGTCTTGATGTCTGCTCATGGAAGTGAGAGAGTGGGATGAAATAGAAAAGCTACAATACCCACTGTCCAAAATGCATCCAATAGAAAACCTAGATGAAAACATACGCATAAGTGAACCAATGGATGGCCTGCGCAAGGTCTTCGGCCGGGCTGGTAAGGAAAACGGAGAACCACGCGTGCAGCAGGTGCATTGAATGCTGATTACTAACACGAATCAATAGACAAGGTTCTGTAGTCATTTTAGTAACAACGGAAGTCTCAAATCATCTTTATGACCAACCGTCTGTCTTTATATCTCATGCTTAGTCATATTTCTCAAGAACTTAAAATGTGTCTTTAGGGTCCTATTTGGCGGAAGCGTGTATTTTGTACTACTTTATTAGACGTAAATAATGCCTTATGAATAATAGCGTGTTGAAAAAGTCTTGAAATATCACAACGATGTCCTTTAACGACTTTTTCAACTTTTGAACTGAAGAGGAAAATTGTGAACAAAATTCTAGTGATTGCGTTAGAAAGAAGCAGCATAACTAACTTTTTTATTGCCGGAAGTAGGCATGGAGTGGACCACTTACAAGCCGATATATGGCATTGTGCAGTAGTTGAGGTCGCAAACGATTCTCGAAACGTACAAAGATTATATACAAATTTCCAACAATAATAGATAGGTCTAGGTCTGCGAGGAACAACAACAGCCTCGCTGGAAGATCTTCCTTTGAGACGGAGGAGCATTCCATCTCGCTCCTGCATCCATTAGGGTCATCTCTAAAAGCAAATAGACCGGTGGCCCATCTGATGTAAAGAGGTTACCGTCGTCTATGGTCGTTTGCAACAAGGCGATGCCAACGTTTTGTCGGCCTTTAGGATGAGATAGGTGGGATGGGAAGAAGGGGACAGGAAAGGAAGGCGGAGGTCTAGTGGGCTACCGAAACTTTTAATCACGAAAGACCATTATCTGAAGACTAACTATTTAACGCAATAGCCTTGAACGTGGTAACACCGTCGAGGCGGAGATTGAGTCAAATTTTACATAGATGATAATAAAAATCAAGTATACATATGAAACTATTATACACATCTAAGTATATATATATATATATATATATATATATATATATATATATACTTAGATGTGTGTGTGTGTGTGTGTGTGTGTGGATGCGTGTATAGGTATATCTCTATTATTTATCTAAAATTAATTTATTCACTAAAAAAATAACACACTACATACTTACCTGTACTCACATGGCAAAAAGAGTACAATGTCACGTGTTAATGTTTGCTGTCCCCCTCTCACTTGGTACTAGAAATGGAGACACGGTAGATGTAATAACTCAAACTACCTAATATTAATTAATTGTACTTAAAGCGCAGACTTCGCATCTTCGTCAAACCCTTTCGGGTTTCAAGATGTAGATATATAATAAAAAATAAAAACTTCGTTTAAAAAAACCGACTTCAAAAACTAAAATGTATAAAATAACTTTATTTTTTATTGCCTGAAGCAGGCAAACAGGCGGACGGCCCACTTGATGAAAGGTGGTTACCGTCGCCTATGGACGTTTGCAACACCAGGGGCGTTGCCAACGCGTTGCCGGCCTCTAAGAAATTTTATAATGCCTTTCTTGAACGACCCCATGTCGTAGCGCAGAGGGAAAACCTCGGCGGGAAGTTCTCTCCAGATCATTGTTGTACGCGGTATAAACGTTATAGAGAACCGTTGCGTAGTTGAGCGTGGGAGCTCCAGGAAATGGGGGTGAACATCCCGTCGATGGCGAGCGGTGCGGTTGTAAAAATTAGGTGTTGGCACCAGATCAAACAGTTCCTCGGAACACTCTCCGTTGTACAGGCGGTAGAATACGCAGAGGGACGCAAAGTCTCTCCGAAGGCTAAGCGATTCTAAGCCGCCTGTGGGATCGTCGACTATACGAACGGCGCGACGTTGGATGGAGTCAAGGGGGTCGGTCTGGTAAGCGGGTGCTCCAGCCCATAGGTGTGAGCAGTATTCCATATGCGGCCTAACTTGTGCTTTGTAAAGCACAAGTCTTTGCCGCGGGGTGAAATACTGCTTAGACCGGTTTAGCACACCAAGCTTTTTTGAGGCAAGTTTAACCTTGCCTTCCAGGTGATCCCGAAACTGCACGTCGTTCGTTATATCAACGCCTAGAATCCCGATACTGTTGGAGATGGTAAGGGTTGTTCCTTGGAACTGTGGCGCAGGGACAAATGGGGTCTTTTTTGCAGAGAATGCGCAGACCTGTGTCTTTGTGGGGTTAAATTGGACAAGATTTTGTCGTCCCCATTCAGAGACTCGCTCCAGGGAGTTCTCCACTTCAGACACAAGTCTGACCCGACTTTCTTCCACTAGCGACCGAGGGGCATTTGCCCGGCTGGTATATCTGGCGTCACCTGTACTGTCATCCGCATAGCAATGAATGTTCTCTATAGAGAGCAGATCATTGATATGCAGGATGAACAGTGTAGGTGACAGCACAAAGCCTTGAGGCACACCAGCATTGATAGGCTTTGTGGTAGAGCAGCAACCGTCGACAGCGACCTTGATACTGCGCCCACCAAGAAAGCTGGATAGCCACTTGCAGAGCCCCTCAGGAATCCCGTATGATGGCAGCTTCGTAAGAAGTGCCCTATGCCAGACCCGGTCAAAGGCCTTAGCGATATCAAGGCTGACTGCCAAGGCTTCACCCTTGCTCTCAACGGCTTCTGCCCAACGGTGGGTTAAGTATACCAAGAGATCCCCAGTGGAACGACCATGGCGGAAGCCATATTGCCGGTCGTTGAGTAGCTGGGAATCTTCGAGGTAACCCAGAAGTTGTCCGTTGATAATCCGCTCCATCACCTTTGAGAGCAAGGAAGTAATCGCTATAGGCCGGTAGTTGGACGGGTCAGTTCTATCACCTTTTTTTGGGATAGGATGCACAAGGGCAACCTTCCACGAAGACGAGACACAGCTAGTGGTGTAAGAAAGTTTAAAAAGACGGGCCAGGACTGGAGACAGCTCTGGAGCGCATGCCCGAAGCACAACTGCAGGTATACCGTCAGGCCCGGACGACTTCTTGACGTCAAGGGAGCTAAGAGCTTCTAAAGCTATTATTATTAATATATATTATCTAAAACATCTTAAAGTCGGTGCTTAGTAATTTGCAAAATATAGTAATTTTTATTATTATGTTTTACTTTGCACCGACTTCAAGATGTTTTAGATAATATATATTAATAATAATAGCTTTAGAAATAAGTTATGTTATACATTTTAGTTTTTTTAGTTTTTGAAGTCGGTTCTTTTAACGAAGTTTTTATTTTTATTTGTTACTTTTTAGTGTAACTATGTATGGGTGGACCTACGAATGGTGCCGCGCTTCTTAAAAAATATAGGTCCCAAGAACCGGGAACAAAAAAATGTTCGTAAAATGAAAACTACTGGGCCAAACTATGTCAAATTTTTAGGGGACCACATGGCAGCTATTCCGCGTCGAACAAAAAAAGAATCACGTAAATCGAATCATAAATCTCAGAGTAATCGGTGTACATATGGAACGGAGTGAAAATTATTTCCATGAAAAATGTTCATAAAATGAAAACTAGTAAGCCAAACTATGAAAAATTTTTAGGGGACCAATTTGAAGCTATTCCGCGTCGAACAAAAAAAGAATCACGTAAATCGGATCATAAATCACGGAGTAATCGGCGAACATACATAAAAAAAAGCAAAAAAAAAAAGATCCCGACGAATTGAGAACCTCCTCCTTTTTTCGAAGTCGGTTAAAAAATATGAATAGAATAGAACAGAACTAAGCAATTGACTGTAAATGGTTATGCGAGTCATTTGTTGTTGACTTATCTATGCGTACGATTCCTACATGCTACCGAATATTCCAAGTATTTTTCCATGGTATGAGTTAAAATTGTTACAATCATTACACCCCACAATACATTAAAATTGTCCAAGTGTACATTTTTTTATTGCTGAAGCACAGCAGACAGGCTCACGGCGCAACTGTGATGGAAAGTGGTTACCATCGCCTATGTACATTAGCAATAGGTGCTGCTAATGAGCTGCCAGCTTTGAAGGAGGAACTGGAACCTGGCCACAGTTTTTTTTGAGGCATGAGAAATGCATGTCGCACACTACCTGGTCTTTTACTAGGGATTAGACCATAGCTACGAGAGGTGAGACCACGAATGGGCACTAGAGTCAAATCGCCGGCTTGTGTGGAGACTCAACTACTCAGTACTCCACTAAAACCACCCTCCTCCCATGTGCCCCGCGCTTATGGCAGGAAGAGCGTGAGACTTGTACGTAGTTACGCCCACGCTGATCCTAGCGCATCAGTGCTTGAAAATGCCCCGGGAAAGGCAAACTCACTTCGTCAACAGGGGTGAAGACTCCTCTGCTCGCTAGATGCTAGAGGGGAGCCTGGCCACTGTTAATTATTCGTTGAAAGGGAAAAAGTAGATAATCTCATTAAGTGGAAGAACCGACAAATAATACGAAACGCTAAGAAATTGTTTACTTTGCATTTTATCTATTTCGTTGGAAGTAAGACACACTCTTATTGAAGCTTGTTTAACAGGTGCCATCAAAATGCTCGGCTGTTACATTCTGTTGCTGAGTCTGTTTGTTGCGGCGAAATCGCTTCCTCCTGAAAAGGTAAGTTGTGTTTCATGCTATTTAACACCTTGATAAACTTTAGAATCAATATCAAGTATATCATGTGACATGACAACTATTTATAATACTGCTTGAGGAACCATCAATGAGAGTTTGTGCCGTTTGCTGTTGAAACGCTACAACCTTGGGATTCTGAGCTCTCCTCCTCCTCTCCTCTACAAAGACCTCTCAAAACGCCTAAATGAACAAGTGATCCAAGGGCTGAGTCCTACCTCGGAATACGGATCAGTATGGCCATATATCCAGCAAGGTAATGTAGCCAGTCTTCTGGTGGACCTTATCTAGGCTCAGTATTCTACTTATAGTCTTACGAGATTATAAGTAGAAACCAAAATAAGTAAGTTTCCTTCATAGCACTAGTGTATATTTATTTGATGTTCCGTCCTGACCTACGGGACCGAGATATGGACACTCACGGCAGGATTGGTTCACAAGTTCCAAGTCGCTGAACGGTCTATGGAGCGAGCTATGTTGGGTGTTTCTCTTATGGATAAAATTAGAAATGAGGATATCCGTAGGAGAACCGACGTAACTCGCAAAATTAGCAAGTTGAAGTGACAGTGGGCCGGTCACGTCTACCACAGGACCGATGGCCGATGGAGCAAACGAGTCCTGGAGTGGAGACCGCGTCTCGGTAAACGTAGTGTCGGACGCCCTCCAGCCCGATGGACCGGAGACCATGCAAGGTCGCCGGTAGGCACTGGATGAGGAAATCGGAGGACAGGGATGAGAGGCGCTGTCTTGGGGTGGCCTACGTCCAGCAGTGGACTGCAATGGCTGACGACGACGATATTTATTTGATGTTAATATATAATTTTCTACTACAACACTATGTACAGCAGTGGAATGAAAAAGTTCGCCAGTTTTCAAATTGATTCGTTTAACCGCGAGTACATGTTACCTTTTCAAACTAAGTCACAGAACAGACAGTTCCACAGAAAATTATATTCAACCGTTTGACAATAAAGCTTAAAATTATTTAGATCCAAATTGTTTGATTTTCTATCTTGTCCAAGAAGTTTGTTTAGAGGTGTAAACCCTTTCGATTGGTTTTAATATTTAAGATAAGCGTAGTAATTATATCCTCTTTGTTGATTATTGTTAATCTTATAGTCTGTCATTGCCAACAAAGCAATTTACTTTTTTCACGTTTCTATCTATACATCTAATAAATAAAATTGAGTGATCGTGTGTAACGTCAGAATAACAGCTGCTTAATAAATCCATATGAAAGTATACATGATGCCTATATAAAAAAAACAAATTTATACATTTTTTCCTGTCTGGATGTTCCGGCTAAGCTCTGAAACGGCTGGACTGATATCGACGGGACTCACTGGCAGATAGCTGATCAGAGGAAGTCGCGAGCACAGCTAGTATGTTACAAACGTAATATTTATTAAAATGTTGAGAGTACCTTGTTCTTTTGCAAGCAACAGTGGACTTTCAGGTGACTGTTGCAGACTCATTAGTATACAACCTATTTTTCTCATAGAATTGAATTTTGAATGTGATTTTTATTTTTTATGTCAAACTGTTTTTTTGTCGAGTGAAAATTATTGAGAGATACACGTATTAAATATACATTGTCTTGTGTTTATTTAGTTTATAATATATATTTAAATGATACAAAAGAAGGATATTTCTATAAAAAAATAATTATATCTCTCGCTCAACGACCACAACAGTGATGAACATTTTAATTCCGTGAGTGTACATTGTATACCTCTCTTATGTCTATATGTATAATGGTCGATTTAATCGCTCTCGGTCTATTCCTTCTAGGCATTTCAAAATGCTGTAATAACTACTTATATTAATGTTATTGTTTATCGTAACATGTGTCAGCTACAACAGTGTTTTTCAACCTGTGGGTCGCGACCCCTAGGGGGGTCGCAGAGCCTTGCTCGGCGGGTCGCCGGCTAAAGGGAAAAGGCAATTTAAGTTTCTACCTCGTACTTAGCTACTTTCTAAGCTCAGCAGCTTATTTAGAGTATAAGGACCTAATAATGAATATGAGTAACAAAATAGAGATAAAACATAAACGTAGTCTATCAAGTTACTAACTTTTATTTGTTTTGTTTGTCTATGACCCAAACGGGTTGCCAAAATTTTTCAACGTGTAAAGGGGTCGCGTATTCAAAAAAATTGAAAACCACTGAGCTACAATATTTGTATTACAATACAGATTCGTATTGCGTCAGTAGCATTTACTAATGAAACATGACCTAATTTTACATCACTGTGACCCAAGTCTGTGAAGTTTGCCAGTCAATTAGTTCGGTATTTAGGCACTCCAATTAACAACACTTCATTACCATCTCTGTAATTGGAGAATTGCTCGACGGAATTTGAAATACACTACAAAACTTGTTATAACTTTGGTGTCATATCTTCATATTTAAAATACTTGATATTTTGATCGCCTCTGCGGTTGAGTGGGCTAAGCCTTTGCTGGCTTACCTTACTGCAACGGGGAGGCTCCAGGTTCGATTCCCGGTAAATTTCTAAAACTAATTTTCTCCGTTATTTACTATGGTCTGGGTGTCTGGCATCGGCTTCAGAGAAGTCAATTGTATATTACCCATAACACAAGCGTAACTTGCTTAATAAGGGGATATTATACAATATGTGTCTCTGCCTGCCGATTATTTAATGTTTATTACTGGCTAATCTAACAGGTATTGTTTTGTGTGAATTTGAATAAAGTGTGATGGTTTTGTGAATTTGTGATTTTTTTTGGAAATGATTTGATAAAGAGAAATGAGAAAAAAACATATTGTGTAGTCATGGTACGTTCATACCATGACTACACAATATGTTTTTCAAAGGTGGAGATGTTTTCGGATGTATTCCTATGGGAAATTTTATACAACATAACAGAATAGAACGAATACAATAAGTATTATGTTATTCTTATATGGCGACTTCAAGATGTAAAAAAAAATATATTATTGAAGTGAAACTTCTTTATCGGCGTTGGAAAAAAAATCCGTCACTTTTTTCGGTTACGCGTCACACTATTTTGCAAGATGGCTGAGTGTAGGACGGTGGTTGCGTAGCAACGAGTTGTTGATAGATGGATTGTGAGACGAGCATTGTAATATTTCTTTACTTTATTGTGTTTTAATTAATATACGAGGTTGATGATTTATAAATAATTTATTTAGTATCCTGCATATATTAGCCCCTACCACGGTCGATTCGACCGTGGTAGGGGCTTTATTTATTTAACCAATTTAAAGAAGTTTCACTTCTTACGTGTGTACACTAGTACAGGCACACACACGTTTTTTTTATTTGTTACTTTTTAGTGTCTAGCTATGGGTAGGCCTACGAAAGTTTCCGCGCGCCTTTAAAAATGTAAGTCCCAAGATACGGGAACGGAAAATTTTCATAAAAAATGTTCATAAAATGAAAACTACTGGGCCAAATTATGTTAAATTTTTGGGGAACCAAATGGCAACTATTCCGCATTCCACGCTATGCCACGCGGACGACGTCGCGGCCACAGCTAGTTTTAATAATATTGGGATAAAATGTTTTTTCAGTCTCATTACGTTGTCAAATTCAAATGTTAATAGTTTTAAATATTTCATGACTTCAACTTGCGTGTTTCTTACATCAAGACTCAAGAGTATTAAATTAGGTATTATTATTTATCGATCGATAACCGTTCACGTGGCTAATTTTATTAGTGCTGGCTGGCTACTGTAGCTAATTTCACAACAATGTACATTGGAAATAGAATCTTGTTTCATTTAGACAGGTTCTAAGATCAATTACCGCTACTGTACATTAAATCGTAGCAAGCTGTATGAACTATTATAAACAATATGTGATATGGCGACGCTTGTCGTACAACTAGATTGTTGTGTTGGGTCTTTGTAGAGATGTCTTCTATTCTCTAGCTTCTGGCAGGGTTCTTGCATCCTGGCAGGGATGCCATGTGCTTGTGCTTGCTGCTTGTAGACTGAGGTGGTAGTTGTATTAAAACTACATTGTCCCAATGTGTATGATGTCTTTATTCGTCTTCGTTTAACGAAGTTACAGCCTCATATACCTACTACATTTATGCTACGTGTGTAAATACTTCATTATTGTCGCTGGCCCCCCTTACAATAAACAATACAAATGATTACATACTACAAATATTTTGAAAGGTAGAAAAGTGAATCAGGAATACGTTTTTTTAGCTAGTCAGAATAAATTTGGTTGCATAGTGTTTGTCATAGGAACTATTTACTTTGAACTTCAAATACATCTTTTATCTATATTAATATTATAAAGAGGAAAGATTTGTATTTTTTAACCGACTTCGAAAAAAGGAGGAGGTTCTCAATTCGTCGGGATCTTTTTTTTTTTTTTTTTTTTTTGCTTTTTTTATGTATGTTCGCCGATTACTCCGTGATTTATGATCCGATTTACGTGATTCTTTTTTGTTCGACGCGGAATAGCTTCCAATTAGTCCCCTAAAAATTTTATATAGTTTGGCCCAGTAGTTTTCATTTTATGAACATTTTTCATGGAAATAATTTTCACTCCGTTCCATATGTTCGCCGATTACTCCGTGATTTATGATCCGATTTACGTGATTCTTTTTTTGTTCGACGCGGAATAGCTGCCATGTGGTCCCCTAAAAATTTGACATCGTTTGGCCTAGTAGTTTTCATTTTACGAACATTTTTTTGTTCCCGGTTCTTGGGACCTATATTTTTTAAGAAGCGCGGCACCATTCGTACGTCCACCCATACATAGCTAGACACTAAAAAGTAACAAATAAAATTTAAAAACTTCGTTTAAAAATCCGACTTCAAAAACTAAAATGTATAAAATAACGTATTTCTAAAGCTATTATTATTAATATATATTATCTAAAACATCTTGAAGTCGGTGCAAAGTAAAACATAAAAATTACTATATTTTGAAAATTACTAAGCACCGAATTTAAGATGTTTTAGATAATATATATTAATAATAATAGCTTTAGAAATACGTTATTTTATACATTTTAGTTTTTTAGTTTTTGAAGTCGGTTTTTTTAAACGAAGTTTTTAAATTTTTGTAACGAATAAACTCAAAAACCATCCAGACCGATTTCAAAAATTCTTACCCCATTAGAATGCTACATTACCTCAGATTAATATAGGCTGTATTTATTACTGGAAAAAATTAGGAATCCCTACTAAAACTTCAATAACGTTTGAATGGTGTCCCGAGATGGTTTAGATTTAGATTCACAATTAGACCCGGTAGGTGGCACTGGTATCAGGTTCTGGATTTGTATTTTTTCAGGGCAGCACAATGCCTGCCGAAACCGCTAGACTTAGATATAAAAACATCGTCATATACAAACGGTCTTATTCATTTTGAGTTAGAAGTAAGTTTGAGGGCTTTATTAAGAACCATAATGAACCCTTCGAACTTACTCTAAGGCATTATGAATAAGACCGTTAAGAGTTAAGCTAATAAATATCCCAGTACTGATCTTAGGCCTCCCGATCCTATCGTATGGGAATGTACGGTATACTCAACTTGGTTGTCCAAGATAGACTGAAAACAATATATTTTTATGCACAAGACATTAATTGTTAAGATTCGAACTTACTTCACTGAAATGAGAAGCGATTACTGAAGCCATTGAAACACGACAGACTAATAATTTAATGAATAATAAACATTTTATTATACTCAAGAAGAAAATTAATAACTTTTTCTATATCAAGTACGGTAATCCTGTATTCATTTGTGCTGTAGAATTCGTATAAAACGATGATGAAAGTGCTTTAATGAGAGAATTTAATATTCCTTAGGTGTCAGCCAACCATATAATCAAAATTAGAAGCATTGACCTGAATAATGCTCATGGTCTATCAATGGAGACTCGTTTGGAGAAGACCCTGGAACCAACTGGATATAGGTTGGAGTTAGAACCGTATTTGGAAGATGGGATATTTAAAGGTCGAGTGAAGATTAATGTTACTTGGCTTGAAGATACAGAGGATGTAAAAGTTCACTGCTCACATGAGATTGCTATCACTGATACGATTGTAAGAGCTCGTGATCCTAGTGATACGTAAGTCATCTTTTGGTTTGGTTTTCAAGTTATTTAAATAATCAAAGATTCTTCCTCTTTAGAAGCGATCTGTTACATACTTTATAAGAATTTATTTATAACTTAATTTATTTTTAATATCTAATAGTATTTTTTAAAGTTAGTTTAGAATAGAATAGAATAGAATAATCATTTATTGCTATAAATGTATGTGTACATAGGTGTTTTTTTGTAGTGTCTCAATACATTTTGCCTTATTAGGCGTGCAATTTTTCACATCTTATAATTAAATCTAAATTGAAACTAAATAACATTACAAAAATATTGAAATAATTACTATAATAATTAAATAAATTAGATTATATTAAATGTCAAGCAAAGCAATAGTTAAATAAGAATACATAGTAATCATTAGAATTTATCAATTATATAATCATCGATTTTATTTCTAACAAATACACAGATTTCATAAATATATAAGCAAGAAAGTGTTAAAATCTTATAATCTATGAAATATTGCCTGCAGCTATCCGTATTTTGAAGTCTAAATATAGATCGTATACAGCGTTTTTGCCCTTTGCAATGCAACTTCTGTATCCGTAGAATTCCCCCAAAATATGATGCCATATCTCAAAATTGATTCTGTTAGTCCATAGTAAGCTAGAACACCATCTATATTTAAGGTTGGAGATATTTTATAAAGAGCATATGACGCACTGCCTAATTTTTTATTTCAGTTTGATATATGTGATTTCCAATTTAACTGTTTGTCTATAGTGACGCCTAAAAATTTTGCAAAATCTACCGACTCAATCACATGATTTTGATATTTAATCATAATGTTAGATACACTATTTCTTTGGCTAAAGTGCATAACTTGAGTCTTTTTTCGATTGATTTTTAAGTGATTATGATTTAGTTTAGCCAATCAATGATCGACGATAGTGTTTCGTTTATGTTGGATTCATAATTTGTATTTGCTGTAGGTGCAACAGTTAGTTCATTGACCTTAAATTGTATAACCATCTAAGATCAAGTTCCGATGAAGAGTTTGCTATTCGTAGTTCTTGGCTTAGTAAGGACGACATAATAAATTGTGCAATGTAAAATAAATTATATCCGTGCAGAAACGGAGAACTGCAGTCGGGTGAAATGACAAAAGAAGAGGCGACAAAACAACACACATCCAAGTAGTAGGGAACTTGCGCGTCTGGATGCCTAATATCACTCGTCTAGAGTATGCCGCTATAACAACCTTGAGTTGTTTATCTTAATTTTTGTTGGTAAAAATATAACCAAGTTAACCTGAAATCGTAACTGAGCACTATGTCACTTATGTTTCTGTCTTATTTTTGTCTGAATGCCGATAAAAGTTAGATAATTTAAATTTCAGAAAACTGCATAACTACAAAGTAAGAGAAGTAATTAAAGACCCTAAGAAACCTGTACTGATTGTGTATCTCGACGAGACAGTTTCTAAAGGCTCAGTTGGTTATCTCGAATTCCGTTTTGATGGAACATTGGAAACTACAACTACTGAAGCTTTTTTCAAAACTACTTACACTACAGAAAATGATGTGGAAAGGTAACTCTCAGTTAAAGGTCATAATAAATATAATAATAACACAGAAATTGTAAATATTAAGTCAGAAAGTATAACATTCTTGAATAATTGTAGTTAGTCTAAAAAATGAGGTACATTTCAAAAATCTTAGATTTATGTAAAGTTTAGATATTATAGATTAATATGAGAAATGATAATAATATATCATTACGCATCTATCTGCTTAATAAGAGGTAGATTCTAAAATTTTGATTCTATTTTATCCAGGATTGTAGCTGCGACCCAATTACGCCCTAACAACGCAAGGCGAATGTTCCCGTGCTTCGATGAACCTGGATACAAAGTACCTTTCGACATCAGTGTCGTTAGGCCCAAGAACATGGTTGCATTGACCAACACTCCTGTATTAAAATCTGAGGAAATGTAAGAAGTTAATTTACTACCAACAGTTTTCTAGATTATGGAATCAACAAACAACTGAAAAGATGGACGTTCAGTCATTGTTGAAAACTTATGATTTATGGTTTTTAACGAATTATTTTATAAATAGTACGAATGTTTTCATATAACTTGCAAAGTAATAATATCTTATAAATAAAGCCCAAAATTCAAAACATATTTTTTCAAGAACACAGAAAAATAATAGGTTATCGGAAAGTTCTGTCCGCTCGGGGCAGAAAAAGTTTCAATAACTTTCCGTGTTATAATTTGGCTCTTTCTTTTTAAAACCTTTTTGTATACATACTGATCTGTCAAATAAACTAAAATCAAGATGATTAATTATGGCTGATTGATTTACGCCAGTGTACTCCAAAGAGTACATTGAATATATGTGTACTCGTAGTACGCAGCCAGTGTAAGAAATGCATTATATGCACTTCTCTGCTGGTACGAAAAAAAATCGAACTCTTCTCCGTCTGGCAGATAACTGGGGATAAAAAGTGGATTATCTATGAAAACATTCTAAGGAAAACAGCATGTTGTGAACTCCTAAGTATGTCCCCTCCACCTTTTATACTGAAGTCAAGCCTGAGTAAGAAAATGTTGTGCATATGGTGGGATCTTCGGTGACCAGTACATTGTTAGTTGTTAAAACTAAACGAAAAGCTTAATTTAAACCTCTACAGAGAAGAGTTAGTTAATTTATAAACAGCACTCCAAAAAAAACCCAGCAATGTTTAAAAAAAAGAAATCATGCTACTCCATGATAATGCCAAGCCTCATGTTGCTTTGGGGACTCATCACAAATTAGTAGAGCCAGGCTGGGCAATTCTATCCCATCCACCATACTCCCCATATCTAGCTAGCACCATCTGATTACCACTTATTTCTCTCCTCTTAGAGGGCATAAAATCCAAAACGTAGAAGATATCAAACAAGTACTGGTTCAGTTATTCACTTCTACGGATAAGGCGTTTTTAAAAATGAGATAAACAAACTAGTATCATGCAGGCAAGAAGTTGTAAATAATGATGTTATTCAATAAACTTTAAAGTATAAATATTATATCATTCTAAAAAATGGACAGAACTTTCCGATAGTACTTAAGATCTATCTATGTTATTACCTATATACTATACCAGATATTACTCTAAGTGACATATCTCTTACAGTGCTGGGGAACCAGATGCAGTTTGGGAACATTATGAAAGAACACCACCAATGTCTACTTTTACGTTTGGTATTGTAATTGCCGATTTAAAACAGTTGGGAAATTCTACATACTACAAAGATGATAACGGCAACAATATGGGTATAGTCGAGTATATTATTAAAACTCTATTGCAAAATATTTGGCTTATAATTATCTCTAAATTTACAATTTTAAGGAACAAGATTAGTAATCTCAATAAGGTCGGTAAATATGATCAAGGATCGTATAAATTATTAACTCGTTTTTTGTATTTCAGAAATACGAGTTTGGGGTCGTGCCGAATACCTTCAAGCTTTAGAGGGCGTCAACGAAAAAGTTTCGTTGGTATTTGGTGAAATTGCTAACCTTTGGCGAGTGCCACTGCCTTTAAAGAGACTGGATATTGTTGCTTTGCCGAATTACCAAGGGATTAAACCAGCTGATAATTGGGGGCTTATTGTTTTTAAGTAATTATAATTTATTAATAGGTTTCCATCTGCATGCACGAACAAGTGTGCGATTAGGCAAAAATTTATATGAAATATGTGTTGCTAATACATTCAATTGAATAAAATAAAGAATTCATTGATTATGATTTCCCTGACAATGTTAAACGCGTAATAGTCCAATATTTTTAAATATATAAGTATTATCTTTTATTTCATAGCTGCCTAATCAACTGTGACAAGGCAGAGTTATAAGGGCTATTTATTCTCTAAGAAACTTTAGTATATATATATATATATATATATATATATATATATATTATATAGAAGATTCCTTCATATTTTCAGAGAAAGCGACCTAAGCAATCGTTATTACCTTCAACTTGCTCAAGAGTTGACATATCAATGGCTGGGCGCCTTCACAACACCAGCCTGGTGGTCTGATGCTCATCTTAATAAAGCGTTAGTCGGATATCTTGCTGCAGAAACTGCCTTCAAAGTAAGTGGTTGTACGTTCACTACACGAAGGCAATTCTTTAAAGGTAACATCGTAAAATTACAGATTTTAGATCTTTATTTCGTTACTGTTTTGTTCATCATCTATCTCTTTCTAAAATGTATCTGTTCTTCTCTTTTCCTTCCGGAGTCTTCTACATTTTTGTGAAACTCCTTAAACCAACTAGACCGTTCCACCTTCGCTCGCCATAGTACAACCCGCAAGAGTTAACTTGAAACTTTACTCGGATGAAGAGTGCGAGGTACTGACGCGTCAAGGGCGAGAGCGGTAAGAAGGCGGGGGTAGGGAGGGGAGCTATAATTCCGTTCAGGTCTCAAGTTAACTCATGCGGATAGTGTTTTGTTTCCAACATAACTGACTGGTTTTCGCAAAACGTGCCACTCCTTTAAAGCAGCGTAGACTTTCTTTCGACTTATTTACTTTGTCACGGACATGAAGGCTTGTGCAGATGCTTATCTTAAAACGCTTTAGTGGATAAATTATTAATTATATTTTTCGTCGTACTAGATTAACAACGGTTCAGAAATGGAGGGCAAATGGCCGATGACAGTCCTGTATTCTTTGTACTATGAATACAGCAAACGTTACCCGCATTCTCGCATCACGGGCATGAAACAAGAAACTGCTTGCACCAAGATTGAATTGTTGTTCCGAATGTTCAACTACACTTTAGGAGGTGAAACTTTTAAGAAGGGATTAAGAATGTTCTTGGAGGCACGGTAAGATTTGTACCTATATTTAAGTTCTCACTGACCTTAATTAATATTCTTGCAATGTATTCGTTTGTATTTAGACCGCGTATCGGTAAACTTAGCATACGACGCCCTCAGGGCTGATGGATCGACGACTTGCGTATGGTCACCGGCAGGAACTGGATGAGTAAGACGGAAGGCCGGGATATGTGATGCAGACTTAGGATTACCTACGTGTAGGAGTGGACATTGATTTGCTGAAGAAAAAGAAGTATTCGTTTGTTGTGAGAGTTGAATTGCAATTGGACATTGCTAAATACCTAATTATTTTTGGGTGTCTGAACTTCTTTTTGAAAATTCGCAGAAGGAATTCGTAGGCGCTAATTACTTGAGAATAACTAATATATTTATTGTAATTGTACAAGCAGTCGGTATTCAAATTGTAAGTTCAAAAATGGATGTAACGCTCTTCTTGAGTTTCACGTTGACGTTTTTAATTGACATTTGAATTTTGAAGTTAAAGTCGCGTTCTCAACATAGGTTTTGCAACCATTTTGAATAAAAAATCCATTGTTATTATACTAACTAGTGTAAGGTATGATTCAATAGTCATGCCCCCTTCACTGCAACACCCGTGTTACACCCGTGACCCTTTAAGGCTAAGTGCGTACAACGATTTATCAATATCGAAGTCTTCTTTTCCGAGTCCGATATTGATTAATTGTAGTGCTTGCTTAGCCTTGAAGCTGACGCAAGCATAACTTACAGATAAAAGACCGTGGTGAGGCCTACGTTCTGTCACCCTGTTTTTGTCTATCGGCTTTAGATTTCGCAAAATGTGTATATTCCACATGCCGTTACATAATAGTGTATTGGAATTTCAAACAAGTAATAACAAGGTGTGAATGAAATTTTTTCAGTCGTGATAGTCTTATCAGCACCTGTATTTGAATGGCTATTTCCGTCCCAACGATCTTTAATTACTACCCTCTGTGTTCTGTTTACATACGCACGGTTTATGCGTGATCTATAATATTATAACATTTTAAACATGCTGTGTCTGTAGATTGAAGCTTTAAAAAAAACACCTGGAATGTAGTATTTATTTAAGCTACGGAGAACACTATGCTTTTTTTTAGATTTTTTGTCTGTTTGTTCGGGCTACTGGGCTGGTTTCGAAGCAGGTTATGCTGGTCAACAGTAAATTTTTAGACTTAAAATGCGCTGCTTTTTATCCTGAGAATCCCACGGGAAATTTTCAGGGAATGATTTAAATTGGCCAAATTGAATTGAATTCCAATACAATTTTTTGACTGGTCACAAGAAAATATATAATTTGTTATTAAATATGTGATATTATTTTATTCCGGGAATCCCGCGGAAATTATCCCGGGAGCAAATTTGAATGCATATAAATTAGCTTGTTCCGATACAGTTTTACTAAAACGACAGCTCACATTCTTTTTTAAATACTGCAGTACTTTGTGTCTCGAGAATCCCGCGGTAATTTCAAGTCAAGCGCGGGCATATCCTAGTTATGTTATATTTGTACAGAAAATTCAAAACATTCACGGGCGACGACATTTGGAACGCTCTCAACACGGCTGCCTCTACTGACAACAAGATATCTCAGGGTCTCGATGTGAAAACTGTTGCTAACAGCTGGATAGAGAAGGACAGACTACCCTTTCTCACAGTGAAGAGAGATTATAACAGCAAGAGTGTTGTTATTACCCAGGTATGTTTTATTTGAGTTTTTCTTTAATGATGGAGTACCAGAGGCAGAAACGGCCCACCTGAAGGAAAGTGGTTTCCATCGCCTATGGACAATTACAACACCAGATTTATAATTAACTTGTAGGCTTCAAAGGAACTTTATTTTTTTTATTGCATGAGTTCAGCAGACAGGCAGATGGCCCACTGGATGGAAAGCGGTTACCAACGCCTATGGACATTTGCAACATCAAAGGTGCTACAAATGCGCTGCCCTACCACCTGGCTGTGGGTTGTTTTGTCGCCTCTTACGACAGGCCGCCCGGCCGCAGGAAATTGTATTCTTTTTCCGTTCCTGCACGGATAAAAACTTTCTATCACACTAGCGATGAACTAGTGAAATATTGTTAGCGATACCACCACGACTTTCTTATTGCATGGCAACAGCGGCACCAGAAAACGCGACAGTAGCGCCACCTGTTTGGCTATGTATTTTTTATTATTATTACAGTATAGGTTCGTGTTTGACTGTGCTTAGCGCGTCCGGGGACATCGACCATGACGTCAAGGCCCGTATATCAGCAGCTTGGGCCAAGTGACGTGAGGTGACAGGTGTCATTTGTGACTTCAAAATGCCGTTTAAGTTAAAAGGACAGATCTACAAATCCATCATTAGACCTGTCCTTTCGTATGGCAAACGTGCCCTGTACTTGAGCGACACAAGCAGGAGCTGCGTGTTACGGAAATGAATATGCTTCGGTGGATATGTAGAGTCTCGCGGAAGGACTGCGTCAGGATTTTCCGTATCCGCGACAGTCTTCACGTCCGTGACATAGCAGACAAACTGCAGGAGAGTCCTGCTTACGCTGGTCCGGCCATGTTTTATAGAAACCGGCTAGTTACGTGGGGAAAAAATATCTAGCCGTGCCGTCTCCGCCAGGTCCCGGTCGAAGGGGATTTAACATATAAAATACGTACCAATGGTCTCAAGGGATGTTGAAGATCGCGCGAAGTGAAGAAGAAAAATTGGAAAAGCGTACCCTTGGCGTAGAAGCAATTGCTCCGAACGCAACCGGGATTTAACATTCGGATGATGATAAGGTTTGCGTTTGACCATTATCCTGTTCGAAAAGGTTAATAGTCAACTTAAATCAAGTCTTAATTATAAAAAATTAGATCTTCAGAAACTATCACAATATAGTAGGCTCAGGTGCAAACCTGAAATGACTGCAACGTAACGTTTATTCTTTATCAAAATAGTTTTTCTTTTCTTTCATACAAATCCTATATGAACAATATAACATTGCAGAACTTCTAAATCCCTTTTTCTCAAAGCTCCTACACACTCATCGGCATGTTAGAGTGGTTCTTTCTCCGTCCACGCAGTTAGATTATGGATCGCCGTGTCACATACGATCTGAGATAGCTCATCGGAGAGCAGTAAAAAAAATTAAAGTAATTCTATGTTAAATTATCCTTATATTTTATGTGTATATATGTATGTATGTATCTTAAGAGTATCTTGTATTTAGTTTATTTTTGTTAATCTGTTTATATTATATGTTATACCGTTAAATATCTTTAGTGTACACAACCCTGCTTTTTGTTTCTCCCCTTCTCGCTAAACTCATAGGTTTGCTGGAAGAAAACTCTTTTAGGGTTAAGCTCGCCTTAGTACATCACCACTGTTCTACAATTTTGTATGTAACTTTTTGTGTACAATAAATAATAAAGAAACAGAGTGAGATAACAACAATAAGTCGTTTCGTTTTAAATTCAAGCACAAATTTGTGCTAAACCAAGCTTTTGGGTTGTTTTTTTAACGACGTCAATACGGTGACTAAATGTTATTTTCTAAAAGTTGTGAAAATTGGAATTTGTTTTTTGCCGATAATGATTAACTATACCATTGTACCGGGCCATCTTGATTGACCTATTAATTTCATGTCATTACACAAAGCGGAAATTAATACATATCAGCTTGAATGTCCTATTAATATTATAGATGTATTCTATAATAATTACAAATTAAATTGTATCAAATTAGGACTGGATTATTATTTAGACCTAAACGGTACATAATGATATCGAGAGATATATTTATAGCCTGAAATAATGATACACTGCTAAATATTACAATATTATATTATTAATATTTATACAATATTTTTTTTACATAATTCTAATCATTTCAATTTTATAGAACGTCTTACGATTTTGTCCATAGAAAGTATATCTCCGGGAACGCCCTCACGATGTGCCAGACGCTGAAAAAATGCTTTGGTGGGCTCCTCTAGTGGTCGCCCGACAAGACAACTTGGACTTCAGTAAAACCACTCCAATTATGTGGATGCAAACCAAGGAGCAGACGCTGAAAGATATGCCTGATAAAAACAATTTTATTATTGTTAATCCTGAGGAAATCGGTGAGTATGAGAAATAATAATTTTGATACTTTACAACAACTATCCAGTAAAAATATAGTTTTCAAAAACTTATATATAAATAGATGGCGCAACTGGTCAATCTTCTCTCGTCCTTCTGGCATTTTATTTTATTTGAACACGTTTTTTAGACTAATAAATAAAGTAAATATTGAAAGTCTTCACAAGTTTCTTTGATCTAATTAATATTTTTTAAATATTTTTTAAAATATATAGTATCAAAAAGCGACAGAAAGTTATGTGGATTTTACGAACTTTTCAGAATTACACGGTTTACCCGATTTATCTTTCCTAATATACTTCCTGCCATGATGCCCAAGAATTGCGTATTGTTTGCACTTTAGAAACGAAAATTATAATACAAGTTTTTCTTTGAGTTAGTTGATAGTCTATAATAGTTTTCCAACAAAACATTCGCCAAGAAACAATTGTTTATAGGAAGTGACTAGCATCTATAGTAAGGAGTGACCGCTGGAACAGAACAATTCATTTTGAGTTCTCATTTACTCTTTAAACGTTTCTTATATTTATATACATACAAGTGTACTTGTAGTTATTCGTTTCAATTACTTCTTAATTAAATATCTATATGAATGCAATTATGGCTAAACTATGACATTTCTCAAGTAAAGTTGTGACCTTTATTTAAAAAATACATTATTCATCTCACAGTATTAAGGAACATATTATAAATATACAAGTAACTGTAAGATCAAATGAAAGGTGTTTGATTTCTTAGAATACATTAATTCTTTCAGCTCCTTACCCAGTTAACTACGATCAAGACAACTGGATCCTCCTATCGAATTATCTCCAAAGTGAAAAGCGCACGACCATACCAGAGTTGACTCGTGCAAAATTACTCCATGATGCGTGGAACTTGGCTTATGCTGGTGAACTCTCCTTCGCCACTGCCTTCAACATGACCTTGTTTTTGAAGGAAGAGAGAAACCATCTAGTATGGGATCCTGTGTTTACTATGATAGATCACATCGGAAGACATATTTGTCTCTGTCTTCATGGCAAATTCCAGGTATAGTTTTCACTGTAGTTTAAATTAATTACATCACACTAATTATAAATTAAATAATAATACTGTTACAACTTAGGTTCCAACAAAAACAAATTCCACCTGCATATATATAAAACACATTTTATTACCTGTCGGCATTTGTAATTCTTTTATGATCGTCTTCTTTTGTTTACTTATTTATTTCTAGAGAACAGCCTATTGTTCTATTGCAATCGTTACGACCGCTTGCGGCTGAATTGTTAGCCAGGTGTTGCGAAATACGTCGACTACTATACGGGCACATTTGTATTTGTGAGGTATAAAACGACGGCTTGATGGAGAGAGTGGGCAGTTAAGCGACAACTACGATCAAGGCGTGGCGTGTTTACAATCGGGAATCTCTTAGTGACGGAATTTGCGCGTTTTATTGAATAACGACCTTTTGCATTACGTTTGTATTTGTTGTGTTCGGCTATAACCTGTGTTATACGTGTTTGTATAGTTACTAAAAGTACTAATAAACTATATAATAATTCTAACGGCATTTTAATTCGAATTTCTGAAAACTTTGTTTGTTTGCTTGAACGTGCTAATCTCAGGAACTGCTGGTCTGATTTGAAAAACTCTTTTAGTGTTAGATATCCCATTTATCGAGAAAGGCTATAGGCTATATATCATCACGCTAAGACCAATAGGAGCGGCACACAAATGAAGAATGTTTCAAAATCGGGTTTTTCTTACTATTCCACGCGGACAAAGTCACGGACAGAAGCTAGTTTTGTATGTACTTGTAAACTCAGTTTGAGTATTCATTCATGAGATAAAAGTAATTTATCAATAAATTATAAATAACCCTTTTACATATACAAAACAATGTATTTTTTTAAAATTGTATTTTATATAACTTACACCCAGTGATTGTAAAACAAGTCCTAAAACTTCTTTAAACTTAGGCTTACGTAAGAACACTCCTAAGTCCATTATACGAAGAGCTGACTAAGGACGAAAGTGGAGACGAGTGGAGTTGGCGCGTCAACCTTCGATCCTTGACCAAGACGTTCCTCTGCCAAGCTGGGTACAAACCTTGCGTGAAGGACGCCCAGGAGCAATTCTCTAAATGGATGCAGGCCAAAAGCCCCGATGAAGGGAATCCGTAAGTGTTATTACTATTTATTTTTATAGTTCCTACCTGTTTTGGTGACTTGTTGCAAAGTTGGCAACGAAGCCGACAGCCTAGCTCATGGAAAGTGGTTACCGTTCTTTACAGACGTTTTCAACATCAACCAGGGACCCTATTCTGCTATTTCAATATCTTGGCGTTGTTAAAATATTATATACATTTTAAATATTTATTTCGCGATTTGTCGCTTACAAATATTTATGGAGTTTGAGTGGCACGCCATTGGAATTAACGGAATACCGATATCAGGCAAACCTACGATTGGGATGATAATGTCCAGTGATTTTGACGAGATGGTAATAGTAGAATGGGCCCAGGGGCGAAGCCAGCACGTTGACAGGCTTTAGGTTGGGATAGAAGAGAAATGGCATAGGGGATGCAATAGGAGGGCGTCAAAAACAAATTATTAAAAATGAAGTGTGCGTCTTTGGACGCCCGACAGAAGTAATAACTGGCGTGAGAGAAAGGGAAGCCAGCCAGACTGGCGCCGTGACGTGTTAAGTAACGAAGCAGTTTATCCTCCTAGCCTTAAGAAGTTATCACTTCAATATGTTTTCTTATTGTATAGAGCTTATGGGTACAGGAAAACTGAAAAAAAACTTCGTTTTATGAAATTCCTAGCCTCATTCTCTCGTACAATTAGGTTTCCTTAAAATATCAGAAACCACTGCAAGGAGTAATGTGTGCATGTTTATGCTTGCATAATGAGCAACCGGAGAGGAGGATGGACCACGTCGTATTCATATTATTACGCAAATACCAATTCACACTTGCAGATTACCTTTTCGGCATTTGTACTTCTTTTATTTACTCTGTGCTTAAAATTGTATGTAAAAATGTAATTAGAAAATTGCCTATTGTGTATTATAATCCTTTTTGGTAGGCATTAGCCAGGTGTGATTCTTGGAAATTATTGTAATTCCGTCGAGTATTGTGTCGAGACATATTGTATTGGTGCAGTATAAAACAATGCCCCAACTGAGAGTTGAGGCAGTCTAGCGATAGACGGACTGGGCGTAACTCTGTTCTAAGTCTCAACCTTTCCTACACAAAAGCGCGGGGCACATGGGAGGAGGGTGGTTTTAGTGGGTATAGGGTGCTGCCCGTGCAGTCATCTCGGAGTCTCCACATAAGCTGAGTCGATCGCGAGTGGGTTACAAAGCATGCAGTAACTCTCTCGCGATCGATGTTGGTCTGATCCCTTGCCAGGACCCAGTATTGTGCGTAAACAGCATTTCCCCCGCCTGAAAAAAAAAGGTCTAACGATAGACACAAGTGACACAAGACGTGTGTACATTCGATAAGGTATATAGTGACGGACTTTGCGCGTGTTATTGAATCGTGCATCACGTTTCTAGTGGTCGCGTCCAGTTAACTATGTACCTGTGTTATATGTGTTTGTATAGTTCTAATAAATTCTATAGTTAACATTTTAATTCGAGTCCCGTAACTCGTAACAATATTTAGAAAATTACTATTTGATGTTCAGTTGCTATGCAAGAAATATTATTTCATCAGAAGATAATATTAGATAGATAAACAACATTCAGTTTTCAGTTTGGCAATTGTCCTATTTTAATAATCGTAATTATTTATACATAAGGTCGGTTTTACCCACAAAATCACAATACACTGTTGTTTTCAATAATTTTGTCGTTTAGATATTATACAACATCGACCGGACCTTTTTGTACAGAGTGAGTATACTAGTTGTGAAATTGCTAACAAAATATAGGTGTACTTTTCCACCATATTCAATTAATGAATCATCTCATATAGAAAAATAGTTGAAGAGGTGTCCAGTCGTAAGCTGTAAATAACAGTTCAAAAACCGTCCACAATGGCGCTGGTGTAGACAAAGGGTATGGTATGAATGTAGCTGTTGTAGACGAATCGAAGTATGCTGAGTACATTTATTTTATATTTTTTAATTTTTTTTATGAATTGTGACATACATCGCGAATAGTGATTTTGTTTTGTGAATTTTGGATAATAAGCTTAGTGATTTTGTAATATTTATTTTTATAAAACTAAAACACTATAATACTACTCTTATAACTTTTGGCTACTAAATCTACAAAGGGCACCAGTCTCAAACAATAAGTCCTATATCACTTGTAAATTGTTGTGTGCGAAAATAAAGTTTCTTTCTTTCTTTAAAATTCACCCTGATGCCAAAGTGGCGCCACCCTAATTTAATGAATTTCGATGGACTTCATATACAGAGATGGTTCTCCTAACCTTTACCATCCATAGCTAATTTTTATAATTAAACAAATTCCTCGAAGCGCGGCCTCACCCCGCTATCCATTGCGTTCAGGAATGTATTAACCTCTTCGAAATTCGCCACAGGCAATACCTCTAATGTTGAAAATTTTCATAGACAACGATAATATTTATATACTGATATTTTTATACTGTCTATTGCGGGGTCACCGTTCATTCCAGAAATACCTGATTCAATTAAGTTCGAGTATGAGGCTCGAACCAGTAAAAAGGGATAACCCCTTTGGGATAAGGCCCTCTGTTATCACTTTTGAATATTTTTTGCGAATAAAATTACGTGAATACTGGAAGTTAAACGTAAAAAGGACTCTCATTCTGTAAAGATTTAAGAAATTACTTGAATAAGAATTAAAATCAATTGTCCAAACATTTTTAGTTAATATATGAAGGTGAGATTATTATCAGAGATATATAAGAAGAGTAGTAATTTTTTTTTGACGAGGGGAAATCCGCTTGAGCATTACCCACCTGGCATCCTGGGGAAACGCGGTGGAGGAGTGTGAAGAAATCCTAATGACCACCCGAGTGTGGGATGACTACAACCTCCCGGTTTTCCGTTTTTCGCGTTATGCCAGGGTTAGGGGAAAGTGGAAAACAACCAACCACGCGTGCCTTGGCAGGAGAACAGTAACTTTTTTTATAGAGCTGAAATACGATTGAAGACTAAACACCGTGATGCAAGCGTGGTGGAAGCGTGTGAGTTTCACCACATTGGGATGGTACTAGCACGTCAATAGAAACTCGAGACGGGGATAACCACTATAAGTCCTGGGTGTTCCGTCCTTCGTTTTTTTGCCACGGCTACAGAGACCTTGCTTCTCTGCGCGTCTCTGGCAGCGCGAGGCACAGCCAGTAGTAGAGTAGAGTTCAGAACACTTGGTTCAACTCCGTTATATAAGGAACATCTTCACCGAATTTAATGAAAATTTTATACATTAAGCATACAAAAGCGTGAAGAAAGCTTCTTGGATAATTACCAATTCTCTTGAAATATGAAGATGTTTCTTATATATCGGACTTGAAATAAAATAAGGGTAACGTGAAATAAAATAACAACGCAATATTTCAATTTTATCAATTGAAATACTTGCGTCGTATCATTATAGATTAAGTAAAAGGGAACAACAAATAGCGCATTAATTATTATTTAGTGGCTGCGAATATTACTTAGTAAAGACTGGACCTTACTTTGCACAAAGAACTACCCTTTGCATACAACGAGGTAATACTGCCAGCTTTTTAGATACACGCCCCAAATATCGAGGTTGTTCGTCAGCTTCCAGAATGGAAAGAATAAAATCTAAAGCAGGGGACATTCTTGCTAACCCACAAGAGGTTTTAGCGCGATGGAGTGAATATTTTAGAGAAATGTATGATAATATCTCGGATGCTGGCACAACGACTGAGTCTGTGACCGACTTCGAGGAGTCAGCATCCGAGATCACTTTGGAAGAGATCGAATGGTCGATAAGAAGTCTGAAAAATGGAAAGGCAGCAGGAATCGATAGTGTGTCTGCTGAGATGATCAAATATGGTGGAACCTGCGTCCGGGACGCTTTCCTGTCCTTATGCAACTTGTGCTGGAGGACGGGAAAGGTTCCCAAGGACTGGAGGCGCGCTGTCATCGTGCCCTTGTATAAAGGCAAGGGGTCACGTATGGAGTGCGCCAGCTACAGGGCCATCAGTTTGATCAGCACAGCATCTAAAGTGTATGCGAAGATTATTGAAAGGAGAATGAGAGTGGTATCCGATGGATTACTGTGGGATGCACAAGGGGGCTTCAGAAATGAAAGGGGATGTATGGATCAAGTTTTCTCGCTCCGCAATATCGTGGAGAAGCAGCTGGCTATGGGCCGGAAGGTTTTCTGCGGTTTTGTGGATCTAGAGAAAGCATTTGACAGGGTTGTGCGGAAGGACCTCTGGGACATATTGCCCGGATATGGGATCAATGGCCAATTGCTGCGTGCTGTGCAGTCCACTTACGAGGACTGTATGGCATGCGTGCGGGTGGACGGCAGCCTGTCGCCCTGGTTTGACGTCAATATTGGCGTCCGGCAGGGCTGCGTGCTGTCGGCTTTGCTGTTCATCCTATATCTGGACAACTGTCTCCAGAGATTAAGATTGATGGATGTTGGGGTGCGGATGGGTGATCTAGTTGTTAGCACTTTGCTTTATGCGGATGATGCCGTGCTTTTAGCCGAATCGCCATCAGAACTGCAAACACTAGTCACGATGATGAAAGATGACTGTCAGGCGAGAGGCTTACATTTGAATTCGAAGAAAACAAAGGTTATGGTGTTTGAAAGAGAAGAAGAAACCAGAACGAATGCAAGGATAATGGTCGATGATGTTATGCTGGAACAAGTGAATGAGTTTGTATATCTTGGATGTGCTTTTAGCAGGGATGGAAGGTACACCGCTGACATAGAAAGAAGAGTAAATTTGGGGAATAGTGTGAATGGAGCGTTAGGTAAACTTCTAGGCGCTAAGAACCTCAGCCAGAAAGCCCAGCTTGCCATACACAACGCGGTGCTGGTACCTACGCTCACGTATGGAAGCGAGAGTTGGGTATGGAACAGAGAGCATGAAAGTAGAGTAAACGCGGTCGAGATGCGAGCACTGCGCAAAATCTGCGGAGTGACGCTCGCGGACCGCGTTCGTAATACCGAAGTAAGAAAGAGAGTTGGTCTGAAAGAGAGTGTCGGGATGAAGGTAAGGAAAGGAATGCTCCGGTGGTTCGGGCATGTGGAAAGAATGTATGATGAAAGAATGACTAAACAGATATACAATGCAAAAGTGGATGGATGCAGAAGTCGCGGAAGGCCACGACACACCTTCCATGATCAAATTGATCGTGTATTAGCAGAAGGTGATGTCAGGAGCCTTAAGAACAGACGAGCGTGCATGACAAGAGCTATGAATGTCAAAGAAGCAAGTGAGGTGTGTAAGAATAAGCCTGTATGGCGCTCTGTTGTTCGTGCCTACCCCGCAAGGGACCTGGCGTGAAGTTATGTATGTATGTATGTATGCCCCAAATACCGCTGCGCTGTCTAATCACTATCAGGTGGGGATGGACGGGTTCAACTAGTAGTGTTGTTTTTTTATACATTGTAATTGTATATATGTTAAGGTAGTTATTACAATAGTTTTATTATAGCACAGTTAAATTAAAAAATGGAATAAAACAATTTTCTAATAAAAAATGTTCTTATAATATTTTAAAAATATGTTGTTTTAATGGCGGACTTGTTCTATCATATATGTAAATAATGTTAGAATTCATTGCAAAACGTGTCCGCATCACTATTATCACAATTTCAGTAAATGCAAGATATTTTCAAGAGATACGATGCCGAAGTTTCCATAAACAAATCTACAGCACGCTTTATTCATGAATAAAATTTATTCTGTGCAGGATTTCAAACCAGTACATCTGTCCGGTCTTCAAATATGGCTCAAAGAAAGAGTGGGAGTTCGGTCTGCAAAGGGTGATAAATTTCCCACCATCAAGGAAGCAGAATGAGAGAACCTACCTCCTAAAGACTCTGGCAGGCTGTCCAGTGGACGAGTACAAGATCAACAGGCTATTGAATGTAACAATTTTGGAAGGGAATGGAAATTTCACTGAGACCGATCTATTCCTAATCTTCAGTATGTTGACAGGCAGTTCGCAGGGATATACTACACTGTTCCACTTCTTGAATAACAATTGGGGTGTGTTGAAAGAAAAGTAAGTATATATTTTAGGCTAAACCACAAATATTCACAATCTGAGTTACGCTTGCTGAAACTTCGAGAGCGGTCATAAACCAGAGGAAATAACGAAAATTCTTTTCTTAAGTTTGCCATTCTCAATATTCATTTATCATTTTAACACTCAAGACCCTTTATCTATCTTAGGTAAAGCTTAAATAGTATTATTTGCAATGAAATACAAAAACTTATCAAGTGGGCCTCTATGTCCAAATCATATATAAGATAGCTAAAAGCCTTGGGAACAATTTTGATAAAAATTAATGCGGTATCATTAGTTTTGAAATATCAATTTACGAGTTGGAAATCGGTGTATTTTGGAAAAAGAACACGCACTGTATTATTACACAAACCGTGTATCTAAGTTTAATAAAGTATAAGTATAGGTGAGGTAAGTATGGATAATATGACAAGGAATCGTGTAATAAGAGAACCTTGTGGACTGAAAGAAGATGTAATAATAGGAGTGAAAAAGGAATGTTAAGATGGTTTGGGCATGTAGAGAGGATTGATGAAAATAGAATTACATACAAGCATATAACAGCATTGTGAATGGTAGAATTGGTACCGGTAGACCACGACGTACATATCATGATCAATTATCAGAAGTGTTAAAACGAGGTCAGGTAAAACGCATATGAAATAAACGTGCATGTATGAAGAGGTTAATGAAAGTAGATGAAGCGAAAGTTGTTTGTCGGGATAGTCGCAAGTGGAGATCTATAGTCTCTGCCTACCCCCGTGGCAAACAGGTGTGATAATATGTATGTATGTGAGTTTAATACATCTAAAATCATAAAAGTTAAAAGGACAAAAAAAGAGAATAACTAAAGGAGTGAAGAAGGAACAAAGTATAAAATCACAAAGTATATTTTGCAAATACATATTCATTTCTGTAAAAGAATGTCAAATTTCAAACCCTACTACATAGTACGTAGTTCATTTTAGTAAAAGGTATTCATTTATTTATTAATATAACCAGGTTTGCAAGCAAGACAAATGTTTGGGACAACTTGATAACCACAGCAACCTCCCATTTCACTACTGAAGAAGGCTTGGAACTTGTCTCCAACATGTACGTGGCGCATCAAGGGGAATTCGGATCAGCAGAGCACATAATTGAGAAGTCCATGAGGAATATCAGAGAAGAAGCAAAATGGTCGGCGGAAAATCTACCAGTGATTGCATCTTGGCTAGACTCTTATCTAGCCAGTACTAAGATTAAGGATGATCTATTTATTCAGCAATAAGTTTTAGATATAACTAGTTGTGTAAGCGACTTCGTTGGCTTTCTATTTAGACTTCAACCTAAGGGGCCGCCTTCAAATCTTGGGATAAAATTTTCATAAACTGGGATATCTCCTATATTTTTGCCACATTTCAATAAAACCTCTTAGGTGTGACGTGTGAGAGTGTTATTAATATAAAATAAATCTACAGGTTCTAAAGAGGACACTCTCCAATATGGTTCATTTAGTGTCTAGATTTATTGGTAAAGTAAAAATTTTAATAGTTCTGCGTCACCTTAACTCTTTAGTGATTCGTAATACCATTATGTGAAAATGGCTATTTTAACCAAGCACGAATCTTTTAGACTTGATACGAGTACTATATAATGTCTTCAATTAAAGTCTTTTTTTAAATATATTCTACATTACGTATTTTACGGAGCTTTCCATGGAGCATTTTCAGTTAACGTGAGAAACTCGCGAGTTAAATCCTTATGACATTTTGGACAGAGGTTTTACTCGTAGCCAGCCAGTCGCAGTCCACTGCTGAATGTAGCCCTTCCTTAGTCAGCCCTACGCATCCCTGTCCTCCGTTTTCCTCATCCAACACCTACCGGCGATCTAGCGCAGGTCGTCGATCTATCGGGCTGGAGGGCATCCGATGCTACGTTTATCGAGATGCGGTCTCCACTTCATGACTCGTCTGCTCTAACGGTCATCGGTCATACGGCAGTCGTGACAGGCCTACTGCCACTTCAACTTGCTAATTCTGCGATGCCCAAGCCATTCTCATTTCTAATTCTATCTACAAGAGAAATACCCGATATAGCTTGTTCCATAGCCCGTTGAGCGATTTCAAACTTGTGGACCAATCTTGCCATCAGTGTCCATGTCTCGGTCGACCCGTCTAGGACGGGAGGACGCAATGCTCGAAGACTTTCGTCTTCAAGCATTGCGGGTTGGTGACGAGAAGACTTGACAAAGCTTACCTTTTCCAGTTATGTAATAAGTTATTGATTAAGTTCGTGTCTGTCCAAACGACCATTTATTCGAGGATTCATTCGCAATTTAACTAATGTAATAGTTCAGGGTTAAAGGCTGCGAAGGGACAACAAATATACTGTCAAATATAAGTATGGTACTTCGAACGCACTCATACTGTGTAATACAAAAGCTAATGTAGTAAGTAAAAATGTTTTAAGAACAAAAATTGGCGGTCTTATCACTGCAAGTAATATTCTAATAGCTTACCATCAGATGGAAAAACATAGAAAAGAAGTGGTTAGAAACGGAAAACATGTAATAGATATAAACTTATTAAACTAATCTAATTGAAATCATCGACATTGTTCTTTTAAAATAAAGTTTTAAAAAGGAAAAAATTATTTCTAAATACGTATACTAAACCAAATAAATGTAAGATTTTCCTAAATGTCTATATTTCAATGACGACATCTTTTCAATACTCGTAGCACTGACTCCGTCTGCATTTTGTTCACAATTCAACTTCTTTCGATGTTTTTTGATAAACCAATTTTAGCTGTATCTACATATATTTAAGAATAAAGAGTTTCTTAAAAAAATGGTTTTTTATTGAAGTTAATATTATAAGTGAAAGACAATACTGGGATCGACTCGGTCAGCAAAAATATAACTCTAAAATATCCTATTTCTTCATCGGTTAAAATTTGACTAACGTTCCACACAAGTAATGCCAAAATGCAACAGATGCTGAAGAAAGTGATTGAATACTAAGACATTGAAACCGGTCAAAAAAAAATGCTACAGGTGTCTTCCCTCGCTTTTGGACTTTTATAAACCAAATTAGCTAAAAAAAACTTAGAAATGTTTAACTTGCGTATGACTTTACCGATTTTGATGATTTTTGTGTGTGTGTATAAGGGTCCTCGAATGGTTTAGATTTACAATTGGAACCCGTAGGTGGTGCTGGGATCGGGTCCTAGATTTTTATTTTCAGTACAGAACGACGTCTGTCGAGATCGCTTGTAATTTTGTATGTTACAAATTAAAATAACAGAAAATACAAAAGTAAACAGAACTATAATAGCTACAATACCCGTATAATTATATCAATGATAATATATGAATACACAAGAGATGACAAAATAGCTAACTAAATCCATAGCTAGGTGGTAAGGCATTTGCCCGTCTGGATGGTCACCAGTCAACACCCGTGGTATAGAGTGTACCGTCATAATAACCTCTAGTTGTGTTCGGACATTAATGGGCAGTCCCACCCTGGATCTCAGCTGAATATTCCATAGGGGATGGTAATTACTTTCTTTCAGGTGGGCTGTCAACCTCTGCATACTGTATTCTAGCAACAAAAAGTAACTTTAGTTTTTACTGTTGTAAAGTTACAATTGGGATGTCAGCCCTACTATACTCCAGAAAAAACATTTTTACTTTCTATTGTTCTAAATTTACAATATTTCTAATTATAAGTTTACATTGTTTTTAAAAATATTATTGTATATTCTTTTATATAACTAATGCACTGTTATAGACCTTATATACTTTTATTGAAATTATCTACTTTTATAGATCTTATCTCCTTTCATAGACCTTATCTACTTTTAAAGATCTTATCTACTTTCATAGACCTTATCTACTTTTATAGATCTTATCTACTTTCATAGACCTTATCTACTTTTATAAATCTTATCTACTTTCATAGACCTTATCTAATTTTATAAGTCTTATCTACTTTTTACTTTGATTAAATCATTATCTATGTTTTTATTCCTCTTCTATATATTATATTCCCACCACACTAACGCATTTTATATTTAATTTTGAACTTTTTTAATATATTGCATCTATTGTACTGGTTCAATATATTCCAAAAGAAGTTAATACCTCCAACAGAACAGGTATTAAGGAGATAACTAAAGTTTAAGATGTAGAACTTGGAACTTGGGGTTTGCGTAAGTACCTACATTAATAATCTGCAAGGTACAGCGCAACTTTAAATTAATGTCAAACAGATTTGTTTACTTATGAAAGGACTTAATGGAACTTTTTCAATTTAGGTAGATAGATAACACTTTTATTTATTCTTTTTAAACATAAGCAATTAAATTTATTCTGAATACATAAGTTATAAATTAATACAATAAAGTTAACCTTCACTGAACGTAGTTAACGAATATTAGTTTTATTGTATTGTACCTGTAAAAAGATAAAGAACCTAGGTCAGTATCATCTATAGGTAAGATGCCCAGAAGGCTGACTATATATACCTACCTCCCTGGATCACCATATTGATGCGTTGTCCGAAATTGGTAACCGTTCTTTCACAAGTCAATTAGGGGTTTTATAAAGAGCTGTATTGGGTCTCCGACAGGGCTTTCGGTGGAAGCCTGTAGGATGCGCTGGAGGGTATGCCGGTGGAAATATTACACCAGTCACTCTTACGGTCCACGTCGTTTACTAGAACGCTAATTAATAACAATTAACTTACCATTAGCTATATTAAATCCGTAATCGGTATATAATCGAATATGACTCTAACACGTGACTTATCAAACACTTTTTTTCGAGGTGGGGGAAATACGTTTCGTAAACTACCGGGTCCTTTTCTAGGGATTAGACTAAAGCGATGATAGTTAGCCACTGAAGATAGTGCAGATAACAGAGTCGATTGCCGGCGTGTGTGGAGACTCAGCAAGGTACCTCCCTCTATGTGGAGAGGTCATGGGCCAATACTCCACTAAAACCCTCCTCCCATGTGCCCCGCGCTTGTGGTGAGAAAAGCGTCAGACTTAGAACAAAGTTACGCCCACGCTGATCCTGCGCATCAGTGCTTCAGAATACCCCGGGAAGCAGGACAGACTCACTTCGTCAACAGAGGGAGGAATCCTCCGCTCCCTAGATGCTGCAGGGCCCCTGCAACTTATCACACACTATTCTATGCAAACACTAACCTGATGATTTTATAAACACACTTCTCGCTGATTATCTTTCACGGCGACTATTACCTACACACTGTTCACTGATTTTATCCATACACTAAAATAAAAATCTTCAGTGGTCACACAATACAAGATAAATAATGGTAGATGGTAGGGCATTTGCCCGACTGGATGGCTACCACCCCTGGTCTAAAGTATGTCGCCATAATAACCTTGAGTTGTGTTCCGGCATTAGTGACCAGGTTCCAGTCTCCCTTAAGAGAGCAGCAGCGTATTTGCAGCAGTACCTTTGGTGTTGCAAATGTCCATAGGCGATGGTAACCGCTGTCTATCAAGTGGGCCGTCTGCCTGTCTGCTGAACTCATGCAATAAAAATATAAAAAAGTTCCTTTGAAGCCTACAAGTTAATTATAAATCTGGTGTTTTAATTGTTCATAGGCGATGGGAACCACTTTCCTTCAGGTGGGCCGTTTGCAAAAACATGCTGAACTCCTGCAATAAAAATAAAAAATATAAAGAAGCCTATTACAGTGTGCAGTAGTGTAAAAGAGAGAGATATAAGTTTCGTTTTAAATCTCTGGTTGATTACAACAAAAAAGCATAGAAAGGTTGGGTTATAACTTTAACAGAATATGGGGCTCTTAAAAATTACTTATATAGATACTTCAAGTTCCAGCAAGATAGACAAAGCAGCAGCGTACATGCACATTAAGATAACCGATGTGTGAAGTCCTCCAATCCGGAAAGCCTGGTAGATATGTTATCTCTCAGGGAACAGGAAGACTTTCCAATGGGAAGTTTACAGTTGATACTGTTAATATGATTCTTATAAAAAAAGTAGATTATTGATATTTGGGTTTTTCTACTTGTAAGACCATGACAATTATTATTTATTTATTAAGGTTTATGGCTTGGCAGCTAGGCCTTTAAGCCAGATCTTAGTTTACAATATAGTTTCTTCATTTTCTTAAGCTTATGTATATACTAAGCTGAATTGTAGGCTGTAACTGGCGCCATCCAACGGAGTTCTTGTGACAACTCGAAAGATTCATTTCAGACTTATTTTACACATTTTTAGAAGATAAAACTGCACAACACAACATCTCCTTTCAGTTCCCACCAAAAACTCGTCATGACAATTATGACCGCTGTGATCATAGATTATGTCATTGTTACGTTATCTAAATCAAATTTCTTAGAACATATACCTCCACGTTTCTAGGGAATACAAGGTTGTTTGATAACCCTAATTTATAAGCGATACTTTATGACTGAATGAGATAAGTATTATTGCGTCATCGTGAACTTTAGTAGTTGATAGTGAATGAAATGTTGTGTATTTGTTGAATTGTTTTTACAAGTTATAATCCTCATACGCATTAGCGGTTAGGCGTCAAGGCAGTTCGTTTGAGTGGCCAGCCGGGGCGATTTGGCCGGGGACCTACTGGGATTCACGTAAAAACTACTGGGCCGATTTCGATGTGGTTTTCGTTGATCAACAGTAAATTTCTGGACTTAAAATTTGCGGTATTTTAAATCTCGGGAATTTTCTTGGTAGCGGTTTAAATTTGGATTCCGATGAAATATTGTCACTGATCGATAGCAAATTCTTTATCATTAATTCTGTGATACATTATATCTCAGGAATCCTGCGGGATATTTTCTGGGAATGGTTTAAAGTAGTTAGAACACGTTTAAATTAGATAATTCAGTCTAACGTGGATGAAGACGCTGGACAATCCTAGCGTTATATAAATTTCTTTCTTTCCCTCATTACGAACAACAGTACTACGTGCTAACCTCCCCAATTTCTAAAATGTGTTGTGTGTCTCAATAGTACTGATGTTGCGTATATTTACTTAAAAAAATAATTTAAATAAATAGTTAGACCAAAAATACACTAATTTGACTGACAGACAGACACATTTTCAATATCTTAGTTACACTATTTTTTGTTATTTTTATATTAGTGTTTAATTAAATTATAGCAGTGAAGTTATTAAATTGCAAGCTGTGTTCACCTGTAAGTAGGTCGCATTGTAAACTTTAGTCATAAGTCCACTACTTAATCAAATGTAAAAAACTGCTGGCGATCTTTTGTTAAAAAAAAAATGGTGTGTGTCCAGCTCGCGCAGTAGAAGTGAAAATTCAGAGAATATATTCACACATAAGTCTCCTCTAATTTATATTAATATAAATGTAATTCCTTTAACTTTAACATATTAAAATTCAAAGAAACTTCTTAAGTAATTTAAGTAAAACTTTCAATTTTCACTTTTTTACCATAAGAAAAATATTATCAGTTTTAGTTCGGTCCAAATTGGACCTTATTGAATTGGTCTTATTGGCTCTCCAATCTGTGCTGCACTATGTAAAATTCGTATCTCATTCTCTCGCACGTTTTGTCCTATACATTTATGTGTTTATCTCTTTTTAGTGTCGCTTTTTCTTTACATCGTGTTTCAAATCACAGCGATTCTAAAGAAATTTCACTTCAAAAATACAATAAAATAACTTGTTTATTAAAAGTTAAAACTATGGGGTTAGTCTTATCAGTAACTTTCTGATATTGTTCCCGAAAATCTAATAACTCATAAAAATACTTAATGAATTACCTTTTATAATAATAAATATTTTTAAAATTTTCGGCAACTTCAACAAAAAGAAAGGAAGATATATTTTATTTAGAACAAATACAACTTAGAGTATTACCAAAAAGTAAGATAACAGAAACAAAACAAGTCCTAAAACTGGACCCAGTCCCAGCATATGCTGACCAATTAAGACCAGCGCTGCTCTTCCGCCTGGGACCAGCAAGTGAAGTCACGAAGGACAATACAACACATATAATAAATAATACATAATGTACAATACGATTCAATAATGATAATAAAAACAAACTCTACGCTTAAAATGTCCCGTAATATTTTACTAAATCACAACCGAATCTAATAACGACCTACTTTACAATAAAACTCAGCCTAGACAAAAACATGTTTATTTCAATTTTCCTTAATAAACTTCGTAGAAATACGATATAAACAATATTTGTTTCTGTATCTTGTGGGGAATAATTACAATTTTACTCGGTATCCGAGCTGGGACAAAACGCCTGAGAGTTATTTCAGCGATAATAACATGGATACACAAGTCAAGCCCGTTTGGTAAGCAAGCATTTATGTATGTTCTCGAACATTTAGTTCGTGTTAACAGGGTGATAACGGACAAAAAGCGTTTTTTGATCGATTTCTCAGCCGTTGTTACAGTAATATTTTATTGGATTAAGTTGGTAGGCAGGTGCTCCAGCCCAATGTTGTGTTTTGCAAAGTCGTAGTACATTATTTTAATCTATCGCGATGACGCGATTTTAGTTAATTTTTTTACACCTTGGATTACATTATTGGAGTTTTAGTAAGGATCTCTAATTTTTATGAAAATATAATATAGCCTATGTCATCCGAGGATAGTGTTGCCTTACCAACAGTGAAAGAATTTTTCAAATTGATTGTGTAGTTTCGGAGCCTATTCAATGCAAACAAACAATCAAATCTTTCCTCTTTATAATATTAGTATAGATTATGAGTTGTGTAAAACTGCAATATATTAAACACATCTAATTCAATATTTGCTTCGTAGATAGTTTATTCAAATTGTTCGCTGTTTTTGAAGCAGTGTGTTTACTCGTTATTTGTGACAAGTCGTTCGCAATTATCGGGCTCTGTGAGTTACAAAGCAGCTGACTGCGCGAGTGTCAGTCAAGATGGTACGCTCAGGTCTCGTAATTGGTGAGTTTATTACCGTTTAATGAGATGTTAAGGGCTTTGTTTTATAGGTAGGTAGCTGCAAGACGTGTTTATTAGTCGAACAAAGCTCGTTTAAGATTTCGTTTTACTTTAATTCTTTAAAAGTGTTGTTGCTTTGTAAGTGAAGTGTAATTTGTCTAATGTTATAACGAAGTTGATGTTATTGTCTGTATTTTCAATCAGAGGCATTATTTAAATGGTATTTACCATTATATGCTTTTATTACAATATTATATGCTTTAAGGAATTTTATAAGTGTAGACGTGAGAAAGCAACTGGTAGAGAGTCTAGTCCTTTCGAAACTTAATTACTGTGATACTGTGTATGGACCATGCCTGCTAACAAGAACGGAACGTCTTATACCACTTAACCCAATTTTGGCATGTTTGTGGATTGGTTCTGTTTTGCATAAGTAGGTCCAATTTATGTGTGGATGCAGTTCATACGTAGTAGAAGTGAATCAGAGAATGTACTCACAGATAATTCTTTTCTGATTTTTATTAATATAATTCCTTTAGCCAACATCCGTGAACATATTATAATTAAAATAAACTTCTAAAGTATCACTTCCAATTTTTCACTGTTTTAATCCAAAAAATGGTATCAGTTTTAGTTCTGTTCAAATTGGAGCTATGTTAAATCATCGGTCTTATTGATTCTTCAACCTGTGCTGCACGACGTAAAACTCGTATCTCATTCTCTCACAGCCTGAGTCCTATATATTTATATGTGTATCTCTTTTTAGTGTCGCTTTTTCGTTTCATCGATTTTCAAATTACGATTCTAAAGAAGTTTCACGTCACAAAATAGTTTATTTTATATTATTATTACCTATGTGTCAAACTCCTCAAAAAACAAGCGCGGCGATTGTTCTATTATTTCTCTTGAAGTTTTATGGTCAGTGCCCATCATTTATGGATTGATGTTATAAGCAGGCAACTATGAAACGTCGTTTAGTTAACATTTAGAATTTACAAAGTTCTGATATCAATTAATTTGTTTTTTCCAGTAATTCCTGTCTCAGTATTGATCTCAATAGTGGTATGCAAGCCAGGATCCTGCCCACCAACGCTGCCGGTGGACCAGTGCCAACCGCTATGTGGTCCAGCCTCGCCCTGCAATGAGACTCAGCTGTGCTGTCCAACCGCATGCGGAGGTGCTATGTGCGTCGACGCCATGACGAGGAGGCACTTGGTTACTTTAGGTAATTTGTTTTGTCTAAATCGATATGCCCTAGAAATGGGGAGCTCATCATACGTGGTAGACTCATGCCAGTATCATCACCTTGATGACAGCTCTCCGTGCAGGACAGGATGTTCGAACATAACAAGTATCAAAGTAAAGTGGAATTTTATGCTGTCTTACTACTATTATATCTAGACACGTGTCAATTACACTAAGTGATACTCCAAAGGCGCTTTAGACACTCAGGTCCCTGCAAAAGGTGATGACCTAAAGATGACTTTACGTCATGGTTCGACATTAAAAGATGGCTTAAATCTCACGAAAAAATACGAACGTGGACTCCGGGGTCCGAAGCGTATAATCTAAAGACAATAGGGGTTTTTTATATTCAGAAGAATCATGCATGCTTAACGTAATACTACAATGCAATTTCTCAAAAGAATGAGTGAATGTAACTCTTTATTATTCATTATAACTTAAACCTAGTTAATTAAAGAGAATTATCTATAAACTCTTTATTGTTGACCATAACTTTTTTTTTTTTTTCTCACACTGCAGTGGTATACCGTTGTTGACCATAACCTAAACCTAGATAATTTATCTATTCTAGCAACTGCTTGGAAGAGATCGCTTTAACTATTAAGCCTCCCTTTGTTCAACTAAGGTCCAATTTTTCAATCACCAAATAAAAGTTATTCCTAAAATAAGAAAGAGAGAGAGATAACACTTTATTGCACACCAAACTATACAATTACAAAAACAAACCGTATTTACAATATTTTTGAAGCAATACATAAATACTCAAACTAATTTAAGAAATAAATATACAAATACATAAATATTTACATAGTCATATTTATATATACAATAATACATAAGTTATTATAATAAATGTATTAGCATGATTATATTCCGTTAATCAGACATAGCTATTTGTGGACAAATTGTGTTTGTTATCTGAGCAAATTTCTAAATGTTGGCAACGATTTAGCCTTCCTGACAGTAAGAAGCTGCATATTCTAAGGTTGGACAGCCTGCATCGTAAAAGAATTAACATAATAAGGATCAAGTGTGTGCATGCGTCATAAGTTCTGATATGTATGTACCATGGCGCAAATTGTGGGCACTAAATAGGCGAAGGAAAACTTTCCGGTGGTACTGTGATGGAATTCAGTGCCAACTAAATTCAATTTTTTCAAATTATAAAGGAGAAAAAGCGGCACGTCTAGCTAAAAAATGTTTTCTTTATATTTCTTATTCTATTTATATCTCAAGTTCTTTTTTTATAAGTTTCATACAGAAGTATGTTACAGAATTACTTTTGGAAGAATTAATGGAGTTGTAGCAAACAGTGCATAGTCAGTAAGACAAAGAGACAGAAATAATAATTACACAGTTACAGTTATAATAATGTCGAAACGTACTAAAAGAGTAAGAGACGTACTTAGAGACTAGAAAAGATTTCGAAAAAATAAAACGTTGTACAGACGATAAAACATAAAGAACAACAAAACTTAAAAATACACCGACTACAATATGTTGTGCACTATACTTATTTTTTGTTTTATCATTATTAAGAAAGTACTTTTAATTAATAAGAATAATAAAGTAAATAAAATAAATAATCGGCAGACACATTGTATATTCCCAAATTAAGCAAGTTACGCTTGTGTTATGGGTAATACACAACGGACCACTCTGGAGCCGATCCCAGACACCCAGACCATGGTAAATAATGGAGAAAAAACGTTTCCGAAATTTACTATACCGGGAATCGAACCCGGAGCCTCTGCGTTGCAGTGAGGTAGGCCGCCAAAGGCTTAGCCTGCTCAACCAGGTTTTAAAAAGTGGCCGTCTAAAGTGTTTTCATTTATTAATTAATTCAATTATTAAACTTTCAGTGAAAGAAGGTCGTTGTCCAGAATATCCACGTGGCCCATGGATTTGCACCCACACGTGTACCGGTGACTCCGATTGTCCAAGAACCCTCAAGTGCTGTGCGAACAGATGTGGGGCACTGACCTGTATGAAACCAGAATCTGACAGAACTACCACCACTTTGCCTCCCTATGATTATAATTAAACACCTACCTGCTAATTTCATGGTATTTTTATCTGAAAGAAAGAAGATAATGTTTATTTAGAGTTATTTAAAATGGAAATTATACAAAAGCAGTTTGAAAAAAGGCGCAGGTTAATAATTAACTCTGAACAGGCCCTAACCCAGCAAATGTTGGTTGGTACCAACCGACGCTGGTGTTCCGTTAGTACCAGACAGTAACGTCACCTTCAAAGAAGAATAAATACTTAATGAATATTTATGCCTAAGAAAATTCTAGAAAAATATTATTTATAATTAATTATAATATCTCACTAATGGTTGGTTTATACATTGCGGGCGCGATACGATGGTCGGGAGAAGGCAAAGGGACGTGGAAGAAGAAGCAAGGGAAGAGTCACTTACCACGCCACCAGTCCGCCCCCACACTGTACTGGGTTCACACGCGCACTAGGATATGGTTAATGTGCATTACATTAAGTTACAACAGTTTATTTCTTTTGTGTTCCAATAATTTGACTATACGTATCTCTATTGCCGTGACAGCACTGACACTAGCTGAATGTCTCTTGTTTTGCACATTCTTCATTTAAAGTTTTATTCTTTTCTTGACCGCGAGTATGGGGTGGAAGAATTTATAAGGAGTTATTCCTCGGCGCAACCAAACATATTAAATATATAAGCAGTGAAGTAAATTTCAACTAGATTATTACGTACTAGCTGACCGGTGCTCGCTTAGATGGGTGTCATTAAAAAAACATCATTATCTATCACAATCAAATATAGTCTATGTCACTAAGGAATAATGTAGCTTTCTACTGGTGAAAGAATGTTCAACATCGCTCCAGTAGTTCAAGAGATTACTTCCTACAAACAAAGTCACATATACTATACATATTTTATGTTTGATATTTTTAATCATATTGTTAATGCTGGAGCGCAGCAGATAGACTGACCGGCTTACTTGATACGAAGTGGTTATAGATTTGAAGCTTTTCGGAGTTAAGTTTTTTACTGGCCTTACATAAAATTGAAAATAAAGAAACTGATTGTTATATCTTCCTACTTTACGTTTTTATAACATAAACTCAATTTCAGGAAGTTCATTTAGATATATCTTTTTTTGTAAATAAAGTATTTAAGAAGAAATACCTCATTTATGTTACGATTTGTTCTGTTCTCTGTATTTTAGTCATTTTATGTGTACCATGTACATATGTACATGATACACATAAAATACTTATCTACATGCTAATAAATTTCATTCATTTCATCTTATCTACAAAAATTAATAAGTAATTTAAATATAACCTAAATTAAGTAAAAGTATTCTTCCTAAGAAAGTGTCCATTAACACTTTTCTTATTGTCTCTATTAAGGCGAAGACACTTTGTTCATGTGTTCTTTATTAATAGCTAGCACATTACACTACACTTTTGTTTTGTTTATAGCACTAGTTCGAATTGTTTTGTCTTTTTGAGCCTTCTCGTTATGTTCGTATCGTTGAATATGTCGTTCATTTAGAAATGAAAACTATTTTTTATCACGAACGACGCAAAAGTTCTTGTTCGATTCAGATCAAACCCTCGTGCACCGAAACCGCGTGAAAAGCTATAGTATTTCATAATTTTGATACACCAGTGAGCTTTATACAGAAGTAAGTTCCGTAATTATTATAAAAAGGATGTCCTCTAACAAATTAATTATTTCAAATAAATGTAGCCTAATTAAACAGCATCAAAACAACTCTTAATTTGCTAATTACTCGTCCGTCATTGCAGAACTCTTACTTAGCTTCGTTAACTTTTAATAAAACACCGCGTTACCTCGTATTTTGAAGAACTAAGTACTTTTACACATCTGCGCAGAACGCAACCAAAATATAATTTTATCATGAATATATATTCCATCCAGTTTTTTTATATTGTTCATGAGTTTAGCACACAGGCAGACGGGTCACCTGATGGAAAGCGGTTACCATCGCCAATGGATATTTGTAACACTAATGGTGCTATCAACTCAAGGTTGTTATGGCGATTATTTCTGGCAAGAAAACAATTTGCTATGGAAATAAGGTATTTTAATTAATGGAAAGGTTAATTAAACAATGGCCAAACGCTTTTTGTTTAAACAATAACTAAACTACGTTTTAACGGTTTTGAGCGCGGTAATTTATTTGATAACCGCGCCGAAACACAAACCAACATAAATGACAATTTCTTTTTATTTTACCCCTCACCTATTTTAATATATTAAATTATTAGTGGTAGGTATGTTTGCTGAAGAGTTTCTTGCGTCATTTCTTCTCTTCAAGCCACAGCATGTTGCGAAGAGGTGTTAAATTAAATTAGACTCCCATAGAGTAAATAATAACCGTTAACAAAGTTAATAACCATAAACAAAAGTAAATAATAAAATGAACAAGTTCGCGGTAGGCTAAATAAAACTTTAACAACACTCATTGACACTGACATCTTTGTCTTCCGTGATCACGGCTGAAAAGTGGCCGAAACGTCGGAATAATAAAACTCAAATAAATTACTGCGCCTAAAACCGTTAGAACGTAGTTTTGTACGTACACTAGTTCCGAAAACTTAAGAAAGTGTTATAACAGGGAGATAACAATAATTACGTTTAGTTATGATATAAAAATTGCTTAAACACTGCGGTCCTTACTTATAATAAATAATCTCGTTGATAAACGATTAGCCATCTCTTAAGTAAGTAATTTAATACCCTAGTGATTTTATATTGTTTGATTTTATAAAACTTTTAACATTTCCTTTAAAAATTAGTACTTTAGCAACGGTAGCACCACCAATTTACCTTTTGCCGTTACTTTACTATCTCTTATCCTTAAGAGGAGTTTATGGGTAAGATTTTCACTAATCAGTTGCTGAGCAGTTTCTTAAAATTTAACAAACGATTATAAGTAAGGCCATGCATGTTCTTTGCCAGTATTCGAATGCACACGGTAGGAAATGGTGAGTGAAACTATGCTGTTCTTAAATATAATTAAAATAAATTTATTAATTAATAATTTTACGTCTTACTGTAACTATTAACCTATAAGGTCGGAACCGAAGTATTTTATGCTAAAGAAACACAGTCTTTTAAATTCATAATTTAGTGTACAACTAATTTGTTTATGACTAATTTCCATATTATCTACTTTCTCTACTTACTAATTGATGTTGATTGAGTTTTTGGCGGGAACTGAAAGGAGATGTAGTGCTGTGCAGTTTTATTTTCTAAAAATGTGTAAAATTACTCTAAAACGAACAATAGTTGTAGGATATTGAAAGTTTTTGAGTAGTAATTATGTGTTTTGTGAGAAATGTGAACTGTATAGTCAAAAGTGGCCTTTTGAGTTGTCACAAGAACTCCGTTGAATGGCACTAGCTGATTACCTACAGTTCAACTATGCTACACATAGGCTTAAGAAAATGAAGAAACTATATTGTAAACTAAGATCTGGCTTAAAGGCCTACCTGCAAAGCCATAAACCTGAATAAATAATAATTGACGTTGATTAATACTTAATAAATAATACTAGGTGAATCATATACAACTTAAGGAACTAGGGGTACTCTGATGTAACACACGTCAATTAGATATTTGTTTGTTTCAAACTTTAGAGTATTGAATTCTTAGACTAATCGCAAGTGTATCGCGACTTCATAATTATAACATGGAGCATATCGCAAGTCTATTTTGGTGAGTGTTCATTAGCCCCAGACTGGCACCTAAAAAGAATTTAATTAAGCACAATACGAGGCCTGCGATAAATTGCTGGCGGAAAAAGTGATGTCAGCCATTTTGTTTGCACACTTTTTAAGAGGTGCTGTTGTCGTGACGTCATCAGCTGCCGTACGTATGTTTGTGGAAAATTGACTCGTTTATTAGTAATGAAATTAAATATACAACTTGAAATTGTTACCAAGGGAACGCATATATAAATGTTCAATAAAACAGTATGTGGCCATACTCGTATAAGTGAAACGCGACCTAAGTGACACATAGTTAAATCTGCGAATGGCGGCGGATACAACAATAGTTTTTTGATGAGCAACTCTAACCAAAAAACAGTCGCCATCACTTTCCCAGGCGAAAAAACAGTTTTTGCTTTTTTTGGAGCCGGTTTCCCCTTCGCAGTCCACTGTTTGAAGTGTATTTTTGTTTCGGGCGTATAATGGTATATCCAAGTTTCATCTACAGTAATTAATCGGCGCCAAAACTCGAATTTATTGCGCCTAAAATGCGCCAAGAGAGCGTTGGAAATGTTCATTCGAACACGTTTTTTGTGTTTGTCTAACGTGAGCAAACGCGGTACCCACCGCGCGGACACCTTTCTCATGTCTAAATGTTGATTTAATATGTGACAAACACGTTTCTTTGACATGTTCGCAATCTCTGCTATCTCTCACATTTTAATTCGGCGATCGTCTAGTACCATTTGGTGAACTTTGGCGATGTTTTCATCGGTGGTCGGTTGCAGTTTTTTTACGTCCCCAACGTTCATCGCCTCCCAAGCTCTTACGGCCACGTTTAAATTCTGGTGCCCAAAATTTCACTGTGGTAAATGATGGTGGAGAGTCCCCATACACGGAATCCAACTCATCTTTGATTTGCGTAGGCGTATTGCCTTTCAAAAACAAATATTTAATGACAGCTCGATACTGGATTTTGTCCATTTTCATAATAACACTCACATCAACTGACTCAAACGATTGTTACACGACAACTGCGCGTCGAAAATAGCTGAAACTTTGGTGAGTAACTGTCGACAGATGAACAACGACATTCACTAGCTTTTATTTACGAGTGTTGCTATCTTCATGTCGAGGTCGGAAACTTTTCAGACTACCCTAGTATGAATGTCGTTAACAAACATATCACGAAAAGTCAATTTTGATATTGCAAATTTTAGTTGCCTTATTAATTATTCGTCTTTAGGCTCTCTGAGTGCGATCGATACCCGATAAATCATCAAAAGATCAAATAAATTTACCATTTAGAATTAGTTACCAGACACAATAAAAAATATTTTGCTGTATTAATGAAACGTTATGCCTCTGCTACACCTGGTTTATGTTAGTATTAATAGAAAAAGAACACTATAGTGATTGTGCTTAAAAGCATTTTACTTGTAGTGTAAACAATTACGCGTTAACGATTAGCTACATCTTTATCTTTACATAGCTATACTTAATATTATAAAGTATAGCTATGTAAAGTGAGTTTGTAAGGTTGTAGGGGGTAATCTCTGGATCTATTAAACCGATTTTGAAAATTCTTTCACCAGTGGAAAGCTACATTATTCCTGAGTGACTTAGGGTATACTTGATTGTGATTAATAACAAGTATTTTCTATTTTTTTTCTGATGCCCAGCGAAGTGGGCATGGGTGAGCTAGTTTAGTATAAAACAAAGTTGCTTTCCGTGCCTGTCTGTTTGTCTGTGTTTGTGTGTCTGTGTATCCGCTAGCTACTTCTAAACCACATTACGGATTTTTAAGCGGTTTCATCATTAGTTAGGCAGTTATTCAAAGGTTTATTTATATAACAAGCCTAATTATTTTTATGTAGGTAAAATAGAGATACTTCTTAGGGTTTGACCCGCGGCGTAGTCGCGGGAAATACTCTAGTTAATGTATATAAGGTGTCTGTTAATATTTAACGTCATTCAGAATGTTATATCTCAGATAACGCACTAAATCCTTAACTCAGTCATTAACATTAATATTATCACAGGTGTAACAGGAGCATTAGAATAAATTCCACTTAATGAAAATTGTTTTTCTTTTTCAAAATGAGAATGTAATAACATTATTCAACGTTAATTTAATAAATTGGAACCATTAATTTATTCTTGAAAGGCGTTGATGTAATCACAATTTCCTGCAGATTTTTCCTCGTGAACGGGAAATTTTGTTTTTCATTACCTTGAAATAAATTTGGCGGGGAAAAAGAAATAATTTTCATCCATGATAATTTACTTTTGTGAAGTAAATTACTTACTTGAAGATTTGGATCTACTAAACTGCTGTGCTTTGTACTGCTGCGTTTTTGTTATGACATAAAAATTAAAATAAATAAATAGGTGATCAATACGATGACTTTACAAACTTATACAATAAAAGAAAACTTAACTTATTCTATTCTTATATTGTACTAGTGATCGATCGTGGTTGAAATTCGACCATAAAAATTTAAATGATAAGTTTGAACATTATTAAGGTTCTATTGTCAAAGATTATACTTCTGTAATAATAGATTTCGAAAATAGATCAGTGCTAATCCCTTTGAAAATGGTAAAAAAAGGAAAAAAACAATAGTTGGATGAAACCCATTGAAAAAGTAAGAGAATATAATAAAAATGAAAGGAAAAAAAATTACGGGCGATCTGAGGTCGGGAAGTGGAAGGGGGTGAGTTTTAAGGGTGAAAAACTGTTTATCTCGATTTCCGGCAAAACTACAAGTCCTATGGAAAAAAGTTAAACGACAAAGTTGAAGCCAATAAAAAGATCTACAACTTTTGTATTTACACTTTTTTCACATAACCTCAAAATTTATGTGAAAAATTCAAATAAGCAAGTTTTTGGTTTTTTTATTTTTTTTCTTTTACAAAAATATTTCTTTTTCACGAAATTTGGTTAACACTTACCTCTTTATGACCCAAACACATTGTAATTGTTTTGATGTAAAATATTTATTTTTTCACCTTATTTTGACTTAATATTGAAAAACCACGGTAATTTTCAATCGAAAATTCTCGCGACAAAATATCAGCTTTAAAAAAATAGTTGATGGGCTTTTTGTTCGTTGAAATCTCTACTTTCTGATACACCCTAGACATCAGTCCTTGGAGAAAGAGTTCCGTGGGGGTACTAAATGTACAATATTTGGTTTTTATTATTTGGCTACGGAATTCTGAAATCTTTTATGGCTTATACCTATTATCTTACTATTTACATTCACTTGCTATACCATCAGTTGAATTTTGATTTTTCCTTGTGTGGAGCTTAAATTCAAATTTTACACCAAAGTAAGTGAGCGGTCGGTAAGATATAGGAACGCGGCATTATATAGAATAACCCATATCTGTAAAATTACTCGGCAGAGCTTTTCAAGCACTTTTTCAAAAGTATTTTTTAAGTTTCTCTTAGTTTTTTAAAGTATTTGTGTAGAATTGGTTATCATAGCAACTACTACAGTTAGGGAGAGGTTTTTTTAGGTAATTAGGTATAGAATCCGTATTAAATAACGTATAATAATACATACATATGAATTACTTTCATAAAAATGCATTTTTCTTGAGATCTTGGATTGTGTTGGAGCCTGATATATTTGTACACGGCATAGCAGGATTGCCATAAAATTTGTGCAGGCGTTAGGTAATTGTATTAAGTGAACAGCCAAGATAGCTACTTAGGTATCATACACGAACCTATACCATGATAAAAAGTGAATTACACTTAAAATGTTTCTATATTATTTCATTCATTTCATTACTTGTACTTGTCACTTCATTACTTGTAACTTTTTGGGTCAAAGCAGCAAGATTAACACGTATTACGAAATTTCATTTATTCTTCCGTAAGTTCTGAGTTAAATATATTTTGCCATGACGGTGACGATATTTCAATGTATTTGTATTGGAATGAAGCGCTGTTATACGTAGAAAAGTGGCTATTATTTATGCGAGTGGTATTGCGGAGCCGATGAGTTATGTGATTCCAATGTTCCATTAATGTATCCAGTGGTGGCGATACTCTTACCTGCTACGTTTTTAAAATTGAATAAAATTTAAAAACTTCGTTTAAAAAAACCGACTTCAAAAACTAAAAAACTAAAATGTATAAAATAACTTATTTCTAAAGCTATTATTATTAATATATATTATCTAAAACATTAATTTTCAAAATATAGTAATTTTTATGTTTTGCTTTGCACCGACTTCAAGATGTGTTAGATAATATATATTAATAATAATAGCTTTAGAAATAAGTTATTTTATACATTTTAGTTTTTTAGTTTTTGAAGTCGGTTTTTTTAAACGAAGTTTTTAAATTTTATTTGTTACTTTTTAGTGTCTAGCTATGTATGGGTGGACCTACAAATGGTGCCGCGCTTCTTAAAAAATATAGGTCCTAAGAACCCGGAACAAAAATTTTTTCGTAAAATGAAAACTACTGGGCCAAACTATGTCAAATTTTTAGGGGACCACATGGCAGCTATTCCGCGTCGAACAAAAAAAGAATCACGTAAATCGAATCATAAATCTCAGAGTAATTGGTGTACATATGGAACGGAGTGAAAATTATTTTCATGAAAAATGTTCATAAAATGAAAACTACTAGGCCAAACTATGTCAAATTTTTAGGGGACCACATGGCAGCTATTCTGCGTCGAACAAAAAAAGAATCACGTAAATCGGATCATAAATGACGGAGTAATCGGCGAACATATGGAACGGAGTGAAAATTATTTCCATGAAAAATGTCCATAAAATAAAAACTACTGGGCCAAACTATGTAAAATTTTTAGGGGACCAATTGGAAGCTATTCCGCGTCGAACAAAAAAAGAATCACGTAAATCGGATCATAAATCACGGAGTTATCGGCGAACATACATAAAAAAAGCAACAAAAAAAAAAAAAAAAGATTCCGACGAATTGAGAACCTCCTCCTTTTTTCGAAGTCGGTTAAAAATAGGCACGTATTTAGAGATGAGTATAGAATAACGACATTAAATACATTTTTGCAGGAACTTTAATTAAGGGTTATGGATTTTATGATTGTTTAAAGTCCAAAACGCGACACACGTAAATACGTGACAGTTATTTGTTTGTGCTGTTTCCAGTTGAGACGCTTGAGCCGTGGGGTCCTGAGATCATGAGCCTGTACGAAGAGCTATCAAAACGACTCATCAACTTTTCAGGTGATCAGAGGGCTATTTCCTACTTCGGACAACGTATCAGTATGGCAATACAGCATAAAAACGTAGCCAACCATCTGGGCCTAGCCCTACTGCTGGGCTCAGACCTCCCCATTATTGGGGAACAGACGGTATAACTGCCACGCTTATCCACGCTTTGACACACCGGTTATTACGATGTTCAGTTCACGATATTTCCATTCACCGTTGTTAGTACGTGGTATTTGTAACAATATGCACATTTAGGTAAGCAAAACCACTTAGGCAGTGGTGTATTCGAACCCCGCGTTCTTGAGTTTGGGACGCATGCGCCAGCCATTAAGCTAACACGACTATTTTATATAGTGATGTGTTTTTTTCTGTTGCATTCTACCAGCCAGTATTTTTTTGTCACTGATGATAGTATATTATATATACTATCATCAGTGACTAAAAATACTATATTATGATATATTTAATTTAAATTAAATAAATATACCATATAAATGATATATTTAATTCAAATTTATTTAAATTAAATAAATATATTTTAATCTATATACTTATAATAAAATTGTAGAGGTCGAATTTCTGTACAATTAAAAAAAATGCTAAAAACCGAGTCAGGGGGATGTAAGAAGTGAAATAGAACTAATTTAGATGTTTTTAGAATTTTTTGTTTCTCTGTTTGTCTGTCTGTTTGTACCGGCTAATCTCAGAAACGACTGGACCGATTTACATGAAATTTTGTATGGTGACAGCTTATATCCCTGGTCAACATATAGGATACTCTTGATCCCCAAAAATTAAATAGTTCCCGTGGGATAGTTAAAAAGCTTTAATTACTTAATCAGCTTATAACAGACTGAATGTAACTTCTCTGCAACGTAACATAATAGAAGCGGATAATTTGACAGGGTGTGGTGTCAGTGAGAGAGTTTTATCTTATATATATAATATATAAAGCAGAAAGTTTGTTTCTTTGTTTGTTGGCTTGAACGCGCTAATCTCAGGAACTACTGATCTGATTTGAAAAAAAAATTCAGTGCCAGATAGCCCATTTATTGATGAAAGTTACAGGCTATAAACCATCACGCTAAGAGCAATAGGAGCGGAGCACCACTGAAGAATGTTTCAAAATCGCGGGTGTTTTTTAACTTCCTTTTCACGCGTGACTTCGTGTCACGGGCAGAAGCTAATCTTATATATAAAAACGAATCGCAAAATGTGTTGGTAAGCGCATAACTTGAGAACGACTTTACCGATTTTGATGAAATATTGTGTGTATGTTTGAGTGGGTCCCGGGATGGTTTGAATTGGTTCTAGAATCCTCCTAATCACCGGGAGCGATTTTGGTGATTTTGTTTTTGTGTGTTTGAGTGGGTTCCCGGATGATTTAGATTCGCAATTAGAACCGGTACTGAGATCGGGTTCTAGAATCCTCTTAATCACGTGGACCGATTATGGTGATTTTGTTTTTGTGTCATGAAACAAAGTCTTTTAGGAATTCAGAAAATATGGCGGTACGAAGTTCGCCGGGTCAGCTAGTTAATAAATAGTATAAAACGATATTACAAAATTGTTTATATTTTTAATTACAATTTATGCGTCGATTTAACACGGGCTGTAAAAAAGTTGGGACATGAGTCGCATGTATATCGAATACGAATCTATGGTTCGTATAGTTCTCTGAAGTTTTTTGGCGGGAACTGAAAGGGAACGTTGTGCTGTGCAGTTTTATTTTCTAAAAATGTGTAAAATTACTCTAAAATGAACAATAATTGTAGGGTATTGATAGTTTTTGAGTAGTAATTATGTGTTTGGTGAGAAATGTAAACTGTGTGGCCAAACGTGGCCTTTCGAGTTTTCACAAGTGCTCCGTTGAATGGCATCGATTGTAGCCTACAATACAACTGCGCCTGGCTTAAAGGCCTAGTTGCCAAGCCATAATCATAAAAAACCTAAATTTTTTGACAGCATGGAGAATCGTTTTCCAGGGACCAAAAGTACTGTTTTCATCCCTATGATTAAGCAACTCCAAGCGTACTTTCAGAATATGAGAAATGATAAAGATATAAAAGTAAGCCCAATTTTCTGCCAATAGTAAGCGTAAAGAACGGTTAATAATATATAGTAACCCAATATAACATAATGCATAGGTAGACATATCGCTGGAGTATAAAATAAAAGGTGATTGTGGTCAAAGAGATTGAGTGCGCCAATAATTCATGTGCCCACAATTACCTCGCCAGGGGCGAAAGTTCAGCGCCGGGTGCGAGAACATAATTCTCCATATTTTTTCAAAATGTTACCTAATCCAATTTTCCTTTTATACCTATTTTATGTTCCATCGATAAAAATATTGGAAAATAGTTTCTTTTAAAACAAACTAGCTTTTATCAGGCTTTGGTCAGATATTGACAATAAATTCATGTCTCTTTCAATCCCTCGGGAATAGTAAGATTTTTTGCTAAAATATGTACTTTGCACTTTATTGGATCACTGACAACGTGTATGCAAAACCGCATGATTGGTTGAATAATTAAGGTGTGAATGCGTCTCAAACAAACAAACAAAAAACTCAAATTTACATTTACAATATTATAAGAATTTTTTATTACTGGAGCACACCTGGTAAAAAGTTATTACCTATAATATTTTTTTGCAACACTAAAGGCTTCGAAAGGGGGACTGGAGCCAGGCCAATGATGCCTGATAACAACCCAAGGTTGTTGTAGGTTGTAGATTAGACAGGCCATCCGGGCAAACGCCTTCTCAGCTTGCTAGTTATTTTGTCGACCTTTACGTTAGGTCGCTAGGCAATGGGAACTAGTATTCTTTCTCCGTTATTGCACGTATTAGATGTTTATTCTTCTTCTTCAGCCAATCTCTATCCACTGCTGGACGTAGGCCTTCCCAAGTACGCGCCACATATCCTGGTCACCCGTCTTCCTCATCCAGCCCCTGCCGGCGACCTTGTGCAGGACGTCAGTCCACCTACGCTACGTTTTCCGGTCCTGCGACAAACGTGACCGGCCCACTGCCACTTCAACTTGCTAATTGTGCGAGCTATGTCGGTTACCTTCGTTCTCTTAAGGATGTCCTCATTTCCAATTTTATCCATAAGAAAAAAACCTAACATAGTTCGCTCCATAGCCCGTTGAGCGACTTTGAATTTGTGGACCAGTCTCACTGTCAGTGTCCATGTCTCGGCACCGTATGTCATTGCGGAATGGTCGACGAAAATATATAAGATGTTTATAGAAAATATACTTCACAGTCTACGGTACAATTTCTCATTTTTCATTAAAAACGGTTGACATAAAACACTCCATTCATGGGCGGGTTTCGCGACGCGCGACAAATAATAGCAACAACATTGTGCCATTGTATAGAGTTGGGAGTACTGGCACAATAGCCGAGTGCTCTTTTAAAATCACTTTATTTGTATTGCTGACTACGTATTTTGTACGGCACTAAGGTAGTTGCTTAAAGCCTAGGGTTACATGGATTTTGCTGAAATGATTAATATAATATGCTTTATTGGATTAATTTATTTGTTTTTTTTACTAAACCCTCACCTCAAGCCGAAATATGCAACACTCGTTGAGAGTAATATGTTTGTGCCATTTGCTGTTAAAACGCTTGGATTGTGGAGTACTGAGGCTGAGGCTTTACGAAGATCTATTAAATCGACTCATTGACTTTTTGGGTGATCAGAGGGCTGTTTCCTTCCTTCGGCAACGGATCAGTACTGGCAATCCTGCGAGGTAACGTAGCCAGCCTTCTGGGAACCTTACTCATTGTTTTCGATGATGTGAGCTCTCTATTATTATTATTATAAGGGATAATAGGTAGAATACATATTAATTAAGTTTTCTTTATATAATTATATAAATTAATATAATTAACGAAAAACATATTATTTAAAATTATATCGCAGAATGTATTTCTGTACTTAGGCTGTAAATATATTAAATCCCTGCAGGAACGGAGAATGAATACACAATTTCATGCGGGCAGGCGGCCTGTCGTAACAGGCGACAAAACAACCCACAGCCAGTTGGTAGGGTATATGCCCGACTGGATGGCTACCACCCCTGGTCTAGACTATGCCACCATAACAACCTTGAGTTGTGTTCCGGCATTAGTGTCTAGGTTCCAATCGCCCTTAAGAGAGCAACAGGAGTCGGCAGTCATTTGTCTTGGTGTTGCAAATGGCCACAGGCGATGGTAGCCGCTTTCCATCCTGTCTGCCTGCTGAACTCCAGCAATAAAAAAATATGACTATATTAGATAATTATCTTTTATTGTATTAAGAACGAATATGGTTTGTGAAATATATATGTATCAAAACTACCTATATATAATTTCTATACATTTGGATTCAATTTTAAGCATAAAAATAAACCGCACATCAATTGCGCAATCCCCTCTTTTTCAGCCTCGATTCACCCGTCAACGAATGGGGTTGGTACTTACCAGGCGCCTTCGTGCGTGAAGTTCGGCTAGGCCTAGCACTGGCAAATCACAGCTCTTTGTGGTATTGATTAACTAATTCGGTGTTTCTGTTTGGTATTAAGTTCGTTTTGATTAGTAGGTATTCGTTTTGTGTTTTGCGAAACGTATCGTTGCAATGGTCGACTCACTACTACCGATTTTAACCGCCCAACGCCATCTAGCGTTCGCTTTCCAAAGCCCCGCTATTCGTGGTGATGTAACCGAGGTGAAAATGGTGCGCATTTGAAAATGAAATATGAAGTTGATACAACATATTAATAATATTTATTGAATAACATTAGGATAACGTTGAAGAAGTTTAACTGCAGCAAACAAAAGGCGAGATCATCACTCAATATTAGAAGTGAAACATATAAATCTTTTATCTTCTTTATATGTTTAAAATATCTTTACACCTTCCAAATCATAATTATCTTACCTATTGTTACGAGTTGCAGGACTCGAATTAAAATGCCGCTAGAATTATTATAGAATTTATTAGAACTATACAAACACGTAGAACACAGGTACAAATATAACTGAACACAACCAGTCCAAACGTAATGCACGATTCAATAACACGCAAAAAGTCCGTCACTAAATAGATTACAGAATATACACAAGTCTTGTTTCGCTTGTGGTTATCGATAGACTGCCTCATCTCTCGATTGGGGCATTGCTTTATACTGTACAAATAAAATATGTCTGCTCGACCGCGTGGACTGAATTTTCTAGAATCACACCTGGCTCATGACTACCATAAAAGATAACAATACACAATGGGCTGGTTTTCTTAATCAAAATTTTTAAACACAAAGTAAACAAAAGACGTCGTAAAAGTAAACAAATGTCGAAAAGGTAATAAAATGTCTACAGGTGTGAATTTGTCTTTTGTCGGCGTTCAGGTCGTAAGATTAGATTTAAATAGTCTAAGAGTATTTCATAAATTTTAAATCCACGCCATAACGATTCCATCCATGGTCTCTTCATAACTAATTTTATATATAGTGTATCATTAATAATAACTACTCTTCTCCAAATAAATTTTCTTTTCATTCCATTGTCTATTGTTTATGTTTTCTTTCATTCATGATTTATTCTTCCCGCTCACACACCTCAGACACCGTTCGGATACACACTCAACTAATCTATTATACATTAAATCATACGTTCGGAAACATCGTAGGATTGTGTGATTGTGTGAGATTGCTTTGTTTTTACCTTCTTCAGTAGTATGCCTAGAGGAGGTATACATATGTCTACATAATAAAGGTAGTAGGTAAAAACAAAGCTCTCACCTCACATCCAGGTGTTAATTACGGAATCGAGAAACTAGGCCACCCACTTAATATCCGATTAGCGGAGGAAAAATAATGGTGTGTGATTAAGGCACTTTTCGAACGGTCGAAGCGCAAATCTTTTATGATTTAATTGACTTGGACTCGGGTTGGAGAGCTGTTGTCTCACAACTAGGAAACAGGATTAATCAAGTTTAAAATGTATTATGTGGTAGTTAGGCCCGTCACTTTTTTAACTTTTTTTAATGCGAAGCTGGGTAACTGGCAGAGGCCACGTACTGAAAAGTGGTCCACGTAATGGAAAGTGGTCCACGTACTGGAAAGTAGTCCACGAACTGGAAAGTGGTCCACGTACTAGACAGTGGTCCAAGTACTGAAAAGTGGTCCACGTATTGGAATGTGGTCCGCGTATTGGAAAACAGTCCACGTACTGGAAAGTGGTCCACGTATTGGAACGTGGTTACCGTCGCCTTTAGACGTTTGGAACACCAGGTCTGAAGCTGACGTGTTGCCAGACTTTATCAAGGGGATGGAATACGGGATGGGTTAAAGGAGTTGGGATAGGGGGAACAGACATGAAGAATGGGATATGGGAAAGAGAATCACCTCTGTTCGTCTGTTTTTGTTTTATTTGTAACTAGCTGTCCTGGCAGACGTCGTCCTGCCCGAAAAAGCTTCAATCGATATGCCGACATTGTGTGTAAACTCCTTAAATAGCTTTGTAGAGGTAAGCCGTCGTATTGCTTACATTCCTGGCGGAAAATCAGCGTTGGTTGTGAAACCAGCATTATACAGTGCATGGGCCTTTTTAGGACACCATAATTGATGTTATGTTACTATGTTGTATCTTGTCCTAAATATACATTTTCTTTCTCTTTTCTTTCTTTAGAAGGAAAAGGAAGAAAGCCATCGGAATTCTTACTCATCGCACAAAACACCATTATCTTAAGGCTAATCGTTTCACGCCGATTTTCTGTGAGAGTGTGGTATCGCTCTGATCAAGCCGGCCGTTAGAGCAGCAATCATAAAATCATGTTTGATTTCAGCACGGCTCTACCATGACAGTCAGTCGGTTCAGAGTTCTCGTGGAACTAGCGAGTTTATATTCATATTTTCTGTTAATATGACGAGCGAGTGAGGCGGAGCCTGCCTACCGCTGCTGTATGCGTGACAGAAAGGTAAGGCAGACTGGCGCCGTAACGCGTTACGTAACGAAGCGATTTACCATCCCATAAGAAGTTATCACTTCAAAAATTCACAGTGCATAATGTGAATTTAATTAATCAAGGTAATTCGAATATTATATTCCACAACAATATTAATACAGATTGTAAGTAAGCGGAAGTTTAATTAACTTTGATTACTTTAGCTCACGACAGGAATTCATCTTCCAATGTAAACAGAGGTGGAGATCTCAGCAAACAGAACAACGAAAGCAACAGTTGTTCCGGTGGCAATAAAAACGTCGGCGCCGGGAAATAAACTAGGCTTTATCGAAGTGTTTTTATTTGGAAAACCGTGGTCATTCTTTGAACAGGATTACTTCGATTGGTCAAAATCTAATCTTTAGTTTAAGTTTAGTTTTTTTTAACAACTCTACTACTACTCTACTCTACTCTCTCTACTCTACTCTCTTTCTAGATTTAATTTTTAGAATTTAACACGCTTATTAGTTATCTTGGTTCTTGTGTGTGACATTAATTTAGTGATTTTTGTGTTGAGGTGTATGTATCTTACGAATAACTTATTATATTAATTTATGCTAATTATAATACTAAACTTATACTAATGTAGAGTGTATCTGTTACATGCTGGTGTTGTGAGGAAGTGCATGTGCAGTGTGTGCCTTAAGTTTAGTTTATCAATATCAATACCTCTTCGTCTTCGACTTCAGCCGGTTTTTTTTGGGGTAACCCTAAAAAAACGCGTAAATTTACTCCTTATGACATCTGCTATCTGCCAGTGAAAGTCCTCTCAAAATCGGTCCAGCCGTTTCAGAGATTAACAGGAACATCCACACAGTCAGACAGACAAAAATTATAAAAATTGCGTTTTCGTAATATCCTGGTTCGAATTACCCCCCCCCCCCCCTTACTTTGTCTCATTTTTATTTTGACATTACAAACAGACACTTCAATTTCATTTATCTGTAAAGATAAAGGAGGAAATTTGTCAGGATGGCTGGGTGATTTTTTTTATTCTTCTGACCCTTCGATGCCGTCAAGGAATCGAATTCGGAGCCTCTTCGGAGGTAGATAAGTAAAAGCTTAGACCAATCAACTACAGATGCCGTCCAAAATACAAATAGACATTGCAATTCTTGGCACAGGAGTTAATAATATTTTGGACAAATACAGGTGATGTATTAATATTACACAGGAATTGATCGCATAAGTTAGGCTGGTCAAGCGTATACAGTAAACGAATATCTAGGGCAGAAATAACTATATAATAATTAATAACGATTTACATAATGTATAACAATATTATTTTGAAATTGTTTAACTGACTAAAAAATAATTTATAGTAATGTGGCATTGATTCGTGCTTCTATAAAGATAAAGTTTTTTATAATGTAATTAGGTAATTTATTTACTGATAAATTAATGTAATAATGGCCAGGCATCATTACAATTGCCTGAATTGTACGTCCGAAAGGACAAACTTTCGTTCCAACAACGGACACCATACCTTTGTAATTTTATGTTTGTGACAGTTCATACAATAAGGGCATAACGCCTTGCCGCTTGCATAACGATCGACTTTAGATAAAATTAGTTAATCGTATTAAACTGCCTAAATACATTTCACACAAAATATATTGACAGTTCTTTAAACATATTAGCATTAACAGAAATGATATTTCCTTTAGAAGCCCCGTGGTGTCAAATATCGTAGTTTTGCCACATACCTCATTACAAAGCTCCCTGCGGGTTCCTAGTATCAGTATTATCTCGGAAATCTAATTAAATTTCATATAAATGTGCTAGAAGCTTAATGCCTCTATTTGCATGTACAGCAATTGCCACTCAAAGGATATATTGTATTATTAAAAGCCAAGCGGTATGCACACATGATTGTTACGGAAGTGGCACACGACATTGAATTATTAAGCATCCAATTCTCTGCCATGCCAGTTTAGTGTTTAAGTACATTATAGTGGATTTTTTCTTACGAATAGAATAGAATAAACATTAACGACCGCTTGCATAAAGTTGCTAAATTTATTTAAGAAATACAAAACGTATTTAACAGCCTTAAATACAATTACCGTCTTGCACAACGCAAAATTTACCGCTAAATATGTTTAATGTGATTAACTAATTTTATTTAAAGGCGATCGTTATGGAAGTGGGCCTTAATCTATGTTAGAAATTATTACAATCTTACGCTTTAGTACATTGCTAGTGATATGAAAAGATACGGGGACTTTTGGGCCGAAGAAATGTGTTAAGTTTTTTTATTACAAAATCGAATCTAAAAATAAATAGAAAACTGTGCAATAACTATTTAAACTCAATACAAGCAAGTAATGAAAACTTCTGCAGCGTAACGATATCGTTTCAGTTCAGAATGTAACAGACTTCTAACTTGTTTAACTATTGTAGTTTCAAAGTATTTTATTCGTATCGACATTTTACAAAGTAGGATATTCTGTAACAATGCTCTTGAAGTATTGAGTTATTTTAGCTTTTTTTGCGTTACAAACTAGGGTAGTGCAACTTATGTTAGGTCTAGTAAGTTCTATCTTGTTAGATCACTGTATTGTTAGTTAGATTACTGATTAGGACATATTAGTCGAGTAGTTGTAATTGAATATTTATAATTACCACGTTTACTAATTAAAGTGTAATATGTATATATAAGATTAAATAAACCAAAAGGCAATTATATTTTTTAATGATATGTTGTCTTTAAAATTTAAATAGATTATAGTTTTGTCATTACTAGCGGTCGCCCAGTGGTCGAAATTCGGCCACAATTAATTTAAATTATAGGTTTGAACATTATTAAGGTTCTGTTGTCAAAGACTTCTACAATCAAAGGTTTCGCCAAGGCTACACTGTTAATTTGACTTTAACAATAAACAAAAGAGTATATATGCGTGTGTGTAATGCTTTTTTATTGATTTAGGGCCGCTTGCATAAGGTTGCTTAAATTTATTTAAGAAACAGAAAACATATTTAACACCCTTAAAATAAATACAATTAACGTATTGCACAAGGGAAAATTTGTCGCTAAATATGAATGAATGAAAACTCTTTATTGTTCACCATAAATTTAAATCTAGACAATTGATACGGATACATTTGTATTAGAACAATGGGCGGCCTTATCGCTTATAGCGATCTCTTCCAGGCAATTTAAATATAAGAATTTTGGTGGTGTATTATAAAAAAAAAAAAATTTAATAAAGTACTATATACTGATACTACTTATTTATATATATATATATATATATATATATACATATATACACATACATATAGATAATAATATATACATATATAATTAGATATATGATGATATTATAAATATTTATAATATATATTTTATTAAATTAATGTATCTATTGTTTGAATATACATTCAAACAATAGATACATTAATTTAATGCAACGATTTTTATTTAATGGACCAATAATGGTCAGTGACCATACTTTTAAATGTAGAAATTGATTTAGCTTGTCTGATTGGTAAAGGGAGGGAGTTCTACAGGCGAACAGCCTGTGCGGCAAAAGAATTTTCTATGAAGGAAGAAGTGTGTGCAGGTATTTTTAACAAAAGATTTTCACTTGAGCGCAAATTGCAGGAATGAGATTGGTAGAGAAAACTAAAAAGTTCCTTTAAATATTGGGGAGAACAGGGATTGTAAAGGATGTTGTGCAAAAGTGAGAGTAGGTGAACATTCCGGCGAAAGCGAATACGTAACCATTTAAGCTTATCACGAAATTCGGAGACATGGTCATAAATATGCTTAAAGAACTTTCAATACGTTTTATGTAAAACGTATTTAGGCAGTTTAATATGATTAACTAATTTTATTTAAAGGCGATCGTTATGCAAGCGGCCCTTAATGTATTTTTTATGCATAATTTATATAAGTGTGTGAAATTTGTCCGCGCAATTTTCGTAAAAAGGGGTATAAAGTTTTTGCTTAATTATATTGATTAATATACTGATTGAACTGTATTGTACATAATGTATTATTATGGGTGTTGTATTGTTCTCCGTGATTTCACTAGCTCGCTCCAGCCGGAAGATCAGCGCTGGTCTTAATTGGTCAGCATATGCTGAGACTGGGTCCAATTTAAGGATTTATTCTGTTTCTATTATTTTACTGTTTGATAATATTGTTACACGCCGACAAAGTGAATGCACACCCGCAGTTTAATACCTTTCCCGCATTTGGACTTCTTTTGTTTATTTTGTGTGCAAAATTTGTGATTAAGAAAAACATCCTATTGTTACTGTACTCGTTTGTGGCCGCAGGTATGCAGATTACGTCTTGGAAAATACAGTCCACGCGGTCCATTGTTGTATTGTACAGATTAGTATAAAACATTGCCCGAACGGAGGGGTGAGGCAGTCCAAGCGACGATTTACGATGTGAGCAAGATGTGTACATTCGATAAATCACTATATGTGACGGACTTTGCGCGTGTTATTGAATCGTGCAGTTTGTATTGGTTGTGTTCAGTTATATTTATACCAGTGTTATACGTGTTTGTATAGTTCTAATAAATTCTATAGTAATTCCAACGGCATTTTAATTTGAGGCCCGCACCCGTAACAATACAATTTTTTTTGTCCTAAATAAAATATGTCCTTCTTTCTAAGGTTTTTGCCATTTGCTAGTAGCAGTCGTGCTCGGAATATAAATATTATCCCTGTTATAATGTAATCAAATCTCTACTCAACATAATGTATTCTGAACCGGTAGCGTGTTAATTCGGTTACCAGCCCCAAGGTGGTAAACTATTAATAAAAGTCCCTAACGTGGCCAATATGACCGGTTGATGGTATACTGTGAATTGATACAACGGGTTAATTTCAATAAGGTAATAGTGTAGAATTGTCTTGTAATATTTATATTTGAACCTTAGATTTTTTTAATATAACTTTTTGTATATTTTTTTAAAGAAATTGTTTAATATCTAATCTGGAAACCATGCCATAAATTAAAGAGATAAAAGACAGTGTCAATGGTCGGTCTACGTTGTCTGGTGTTGCGAAGCTGTCTCGCTGTGTCGTTGAGTCAAAAGTGTTTCCAAAAATAAGTGTATAATGCCACTAAAAAATATCCACTATGCATCAAAAAAAAACTTGTTTTATTCTGCCAGCTTACCACCTAAAAGAATTTTTTGTATATTTTTTTGTATAGGAAGTGAAATTTTTTAAAATAAAGATACACATTTTAATAAAACCACTAGATGATGACCGCAACCATTCATGGGCTTAAAGCGGACATTTTTGGAGAATCGTATTAGTAAAATTGATACGTGTATAGAATGTAGGTAAGACAGAAACAGGGCCATATTGCGAAAAAGGGGACACCGCGGCGCATATCTACTATTTTTGAATTCGCGAGATGGGAAGAGCCGAGAAGATCAGCTCTGACTAATTTAGGTACGGCAACTAGAATGTTGGATGTAATGCTAAAGAAAGAAGAAAATTGGCACAAACTACAGCACGACGATAGAAATTAGGTCCAGAAAGGCTCGTGACGAAATAGAAAGAACAAAATCCTTCTCTTCCCCGCTGCAGTGAAGTAATGCCTAACGGTATATCACTGCAGTGATAAAGGTGTCAGAGTTTAAAAAAAGGTGTAAAACATAGCAGAAAGTTCCCCTTAATTTTAGTACTTGTCATATTCATAATACGTATCTGCGAAAGAAGCCGCTTTATCCCCTGGAAATGAAAATATAAGCGTTTCATTGCGAAGCTCAGATCTGTTATTTTTGGGGTTAGCGGATACCCGCATCGTTTGCCCAGCTTTACGGGCTTGCCATTTCGGTATTCTTAGTTTGCAAGTTTCTTTATGATTTTTTTCTTTACTACCAACGCGTTTTAAATGTAGCAATCACTACATGTAGCCTGTAATATTCTCTCTTCCCCATTATTAGGTTAGTGATATGATACCCGGATACCTTAGCTACTAAGCTATCAAGACTTTCATACATATTAATGTCTCTCATGTCTGAAAGTCAAAAGTCTTTGAGCAATGCGTTCTCCCCTTCTTACTCGTTTCTACGGGGCCGAGACATGGACATTGACGGCAGGCTTGGCCCACAAGTTTCAAGTCGCTCAACGAGCTATGGAGAGAGCTATTTCGGGTGTTTCTCGTATGTATAATATTAGAAGTGAGGATATCCGTAAGAGAACTAAGGTAACCGACATAGCTCAAAAATTAGCAAGTTGAAGTGGCAGTGGACCGGTCATATCTGCCGCAGGACCGATAGACGATGGAGCAGACCAGTCTTGGAGTGGAGACTGCGTCTCGGTAAATTTTGTGCCGGATGCCCTCCAGCCTCTATGGACCGACGACCTGTGCAAGGTCACCGATAGGCGCTGGATGAGGAAGTCAGAGGACAGGGATGAGTGGCCCCGACTTGGGGAAGCCTACGTCCAGCAGTGGACTGTGAATGGCTGACGACGACGCCTCTGTCAAACTACTTTGAAAATTAGTTGAGCAAAAAGCGAAGTATCATAAGTACCACTAGCCAAATGTGATCAGACTGTTAGTATTACAAACTTAACTCCTAAACCGAAAGTACAGAGAAAATTAAATTCAGATTAAATTTCCATCTATTAGAACCTTCCAAGAAGTGATCTATTTAACAGAAACGTATTTTATACATAAATACAGCTGGAGGCGGAAATGGTGAGGCAATCGCAGGAAATGAGCATCCTTCGTCAACAAAATGGAATAAATAAAACCAAATCAAATATATAAGTAAATCCATTTTATGTTTACATTAATTGACGGTTGAATTTCTTCGTTATTCCTTGTTTTATTTTATATTTTGTACATATATTATTATTCTGAAGATTTGGTTTCTATCAGCATCGAGGTCGTCTATCTTTGCACTACTGGATGTGGTAGGCCTCTACAACGTTTCCCTATATATTCAGATCTTGGCATCTCATTCCTGTGACGGGGATTCGAATACTGACAAAGAATTATGCATTGCTAAGGTATTTTTTTATGGATGTATAAGGTTTGCGTTTGACCACTGTCTCACCTGATGTTGAGTGATGACGCAGTCTAGGATGGAGCACGCTTACCTAGAAGATATCTATTCACTCGTGACTTGAAGACTTCAAGATTCTATTCGTCAGGAAAACAGACTCCGGAAAGTTATTCCACTCTTCGGCAGTGCGCGATAGAAAAGATGAAGGGAAAAATTGGTTCTGCCTGGTGGTGTTTCAGCCAAGTAGTTTTCTGAACAATATTCATATTGTTACAATTACATTGATGGTGTTGGAAGAAAATCTTGTTGAAAATTGCACATTGACAAATGTGCGAGTTGTATTCGGGTATTAGTGATCAGGTAAAAGTCTCTATTTAGAGAGTAGGAGCACGTTGGTAGCACCTTAAGTGTTACAAAGGTCCATAGGCGATGGTAGCCGCTTTCCACAAAAAATAGGGGCTCCCGAACGTATCATAAATGGTCTGATATAATATAATAAATTTATATCTATTATATAATGAAACAGCGAAATATACACACCAGGTAGTTTTTGCCAACGTCGAGAATCTGGGAAACTTTCTGGAATTGTTTGAACTAAACCATAGCTCCTCAACGTGGTCTGTATGGACCCCTGGGGTTCGCGAGCTGCAAATAAGGGTCCACAATAGTGAACTTCTTTTAAGCAGGTCGTGACGATATTTAGAACTTTCTGTTAATAGAATATTAAGAATTATAATTTTTAATATTAAGAATATTAAAAACACGATAGTGCACGTTTGTACTTACGAGCTATAAGATATAGAATTCATGAGACCAGTTAAAAACTATACTGAATCCAGCACAAAAAATGTCAAGATCGGTTCATAAACAAAAAAGTTATGGCTGAATATATTACATAAAAAAAAACCGACTTCAAAAACTAAAAAACTAAAATGTATAAAATAACTTATTTCTAAAGCTATTAAATATTAATATATATTATCTAAAACATCTTAAAGTCGGTGCTTAGTAATTTTCAAAATATAGTAATTTTTATGTTTTGCTTTGCACCGACTTTAAGATGTTTTAGATAATATATATTAATATTTAATAGCTTTAGAAATAAGTTATTTTATACATTTTAGTTTTTTAGTTTTTGAAGTCGGTTTTTTTAAACGAAGTTTTTATTTTTTATTTGTTACTTTTTAGTGTCTAGCTATGTATGGGTGGACATACGAATGGTGCCGCGCTTCTTAAGAAATATAGGTCCCAAGAACCGGGAACAAAAAAATGTTCGTAAAATGAAAACTACTGGGCCAAACTATGTCAAATTTTTAGGGGACCACATGGCAGCTATTCCGCGTCGAACAAAAAAAGAATCACGTAAATCGAATCATAAATCTCAGAGTAATCGGTGTACATATGGAACGGAGTGAAAATTATTTTCATGAAAAATGTTCATAAAATGAAAACTACTGGGTCAAACTATGTCAAATTTTTAGGGGACCACATGGCAGCTATTCCGCGTCGAACAAAAAAGAATCACGTAAATCGAATCATAAATCTCAGAGTAATCGGTGTACATATGGAACGGAGTGAAAATTATTTTCATGAAAAATGTTCATAAAATGAAAACTACTGGGCCAAACTATGTAAAATTTTTAGGGGACCAATCGGAAGCTATTCCGCGTCGAACAAAAAAAGAATCACGTAAATCGGATCATAAATGACGGAGTAATCGGCGAAAATACATAAAAAAAACAAAAAAAAAAAAAACAAGATCCCGACGAATTGAGAACCTCCTCCTTTTTTCGAAGTCGGTTAAAAATATACATTTATTTCAGAACGAATTGAGAACTTCCTCCTTTTCTTGAAGTTGATCAAAGAAATAGTGGTAAACATTCGTATGGTTAAACACATATTATTCGTCGACTAGTGGAAACTACTCGTTGAGGAGAACATATTCTATCAACTACATTCTAATAAAAAAATACAAAAATATACTTTTGTAATTGGCAGAACAAACACACAGATTGTTATCGCTAAATTAAGCAAGTCCTCTGGGGCCGATGCCAGACACCCAGACCATAGTAAATAACGGAGAACATTTCTTTCCGAAATTGACCACGCCAGAAATCAAACCCGAAACATCTGTATTGCAGTGAGGTAGGTCGGCAAAGGCTTAGCCCACTCAACCAAAGAGGTTGACACAATACCTTATTAGCTTTAAAGTCTTAAAGATATATGTATTCTAAGTTGTAAGTTCTCTAAGTTGTTAGCTATGAGGTGAAAAATTCTAGAAAATCAAGATTGTCAAACTTCGAAAATACTTTCAACAAAAATAGGATTGTACAAGATGTTCTTGTTAGTTCTTGCGCTTTGGGGTATTTTCGATTAAATTCTTTTTCATTGTTCTGTAGTCTAATGACAGAAATAGTGGACGTTTGAGACCCATATCAATCTCTTGTACATGACGAAGTGATGCGCTTGGCTTGACTTGAAGATGGATTCAATAGTGGACGTTTAAGACTCTTATAAATCTCTTATACATGACGGAGTGATGCGCTTGGCTTCGCTTGGCTTGGAGATGGATTCAATATTTAAAGAAAATCAAATTGTACTCAATTTTTGTGAAATGTGTCACGTTGTATCCAGATGAGCGCAGTAAAGGAATCCATTTAACGAATCGACGTTGCATCGAAATGTCGATGCGAACGATTTTAATTGTAGCTTTCAGGCTTTTGGATCTGTTCCATTTGATATAACGCTTTTGTCACTGCCTGCGTGGAATAGTTCAAAAAGTAAACATTCGTCATTGGTACTCTGCTCTTATTAGTCTTAGCGTGATGATATTTAGCCTATAGCTTTGCTCGATAAATGGGCTATCTAACACTTAAATTTTTTTTCAAATCAGACCAGTAGTTCCTGAGACTAGCGCGTTCAAGCAAACAAACAAACAAACTATTCAGCTTTATATTAATATATACACTACACTAATACATTACACTAATGTGTAAGATAGAAAATGTAAATTAAATCAAATCAAATCATTTATTTGCTGTAAAATAAAATTTAACTTCTTTGTATTTTATTCTACCCATAGTCTTCCCCCAAGACTATACTCAGTATTCTATTTATATATAAATAGAATACTGAGCCTAGATCACCGTCTTCTATGGGTAAGGTGCCCAAAAGGCTGGCTACATTTCCTCGCTTTATTTGCTTAAAACAGGGTTAGTGAAAACATTAGATGACAATATGTTATTATATGTTTTAAATGTTTTGCCCTTTCAAGCATGCAAATAGTAATTAAAAGTTGAAAATCAACTAATTAACAAATACAGACTGTAATCCACTCCATCCACAAACATTATTTTCCTTTTTGAAGTTATACTTCTTTAGGCGCGATGAGAGTACATTTTTACGATGCGCGCGCACTCCGTCACACGAAAAAGCTACACCATGAAGTTAGCTATAGTCAACCGACACCCTGAAGTTAGCTATACTCAATATTTTAGTTTTTCAGGATGGCCGAGTCCTAGGCTGGTGGTTGATCAACAACTCGTTACGCAACGAGTTGTTGATAGATGGATTGTGAGAGGAGCATTGTAATATTTGTATACTTTATTGTGTTTTAATTAATATACGAGTTTGATGATTTATAAATCATTTATTTAGTATCCTACACACACACACACACACACACACACACTCACACACACATATAATAAAATGTAAAAATGAAATATTAAAATAATAAAGTTTGTCAAAGTATATATTATGTATAGTCAAAAATTTAGAATTGGTCATCAAGAAAATTTACGAAAGTGTATATTAGTACTTTTTATATTTGTAGTGTACATACATAGCAACAAGGGTTTGTGCTTTGGAAAGCCTACATGGAGCTGCTTAATCATGGAATATTGCTCACACATGTAGACTGGAGCACTCGTTTATCAGATTAATCTTCCAAACTGTATTCAACGTTTGGCTTTTCGCGGTATGGACGATCCTTTATTTATAGAGACCCTAGATAGAAGTACCTATTCAGAATGGAGAACTAACTATTCAGAATGGTGCCTTCGTCTTTCTTCTACCACTGCACCACTCGCTATCACCGCTGCGAGTGTGGTTTTTGAAGTGATAACTAGTTATGGGAGGGTAAACCGCTTCGTTACGTAGCGTTACGGCGCCAGTCTGTCTGGCTTCGCTTTCTCACGCAAGTTATCACGTCTGTCGGGCGTCCCGAGACGCACACGTTTGTTTTTTATTCAATAGCTTCTCCTCCTCCACGTGACAGGCCAGAAGGTTTTTTTAAATATATTTTCATGATTTCTTTTTTAGTTTTTGTACTTAGTAGGTTTTGCAGGGATTTCGAATGAGCTACCAACTAAGATTTTACCAAGCATTGGCATATGGGATTTTTCAAAAATCACGTCACAAATTTCCTTCATTGCCAGCAGCAAGTTGCTAACACTTCTTATATTGCAAATATCAACTGCCCACTACTAATCACTTTCCATAACTAAAGCGATTTGAAAAAGAGAACTAAATTTAAAATTAAACCCAGAGGCCGTCAAATAATATGTTACTTGCTTATTATATTTTAGCATAGCGTGTTACGGTACTAATAATTAATTGGTCACCCAAGTCACTGGAAGGTGACTCAAATGTACCGCAATTTACGAGTCATTACCACGCCTCATTATAGCACATTTACAATACTTTGGAAGTTAATTGCTTCAAAATATGGATGTTAATTATGTTTCATTTTCTTGTTAACATAATTACTACTATGAAGAAAAATTACAGAGCTTTCAATCTTGAACTTTGGCGACTTTAATACAATTTTAGGGTCATAAAGCTGAGCTGAGTATTTTATTTCTTTTATGCTTTTTATTTCATATTTGCTTCTGTTTTGTTTCTTTTTGTCCTTATGCATGTTTTTTTAACCGCTTCGTCTCATGACGCAGAAGTTGGCCAGGGCATTTTTACTGTTTAGGTTATTTTAACTTTTCTTTTTAATTCTTTTTTGCTTTTTTTTTGTGTTTTGTGTATGTCTGATTAAACTTCGTAGAAAGATGTTTATACTTTATATTTATGCTACAATTTTTTATTAAGAAGTTGGCAAACAGGCAGAGGGTCCAGCTCATGGAAAGTCATTACCGACGCCTATAGACGTGTGCAACACCAAAAGTAATGCGAACGTTACCAGCCTTTAGGAAAGAAAAAAGGGAGGGGATGAGACATTGTTACAGATCTAAGCCTACAGACTCTGTGACAGCGACACGATGAAATATCAAGACGTCAGGAGACTCCAAAATTTAGATCGAACGAATCGGAACGTGAGTCAATCGAGAAAAGCGTGTATAATATAATTCGAAAAGGTATTTTTATTTAATAAATTTTTAAGTAAATAAAGCCAGTTTCTCTTTAGACCGGTGTTTCCTTCCGACACTGGTATCCACAGCACGTAACAGTATATGCACTAATGTGGCTTCGTTAACTGCGTTATTTTTTAACGCATTCAGCCAGAGCCTAGCGGTTTTATTCATATTGAGATAAAGTAAGTTTGTAGGCGTTTTTAAGGTTCTTAAAGAAACCTATAGAAGAATAAGACAGTTAACCTTTAACTTTATCGCAGATCAAGCCGTATCATGAATCAGTTTTATTGATAGTCATGATTATTGTTAAAATCTACGTTTTGAGTATCAAAGCACTATGTTTTAAATATTCTATTGACTTTTCTATACCTATTTATTTTTATTCATTCTGTCACTCTGTTAGTAAATACACGAATTGCATCTGACCCAGCCTAACTTATTGTTTTTTCTCTCCCAAATTAGTACAGATTTCTAAGCTTTTCTCTCTCTGTATGGGATCCCACAATTACGTACATTCTACATAGCACACTACTGTCCTTTTGGAAAGCCATCAGTCGAAACGGCGACAAAGTCAAAATTAGAGCAGACGTCACACGAAGCCACCTTTCAAACACGTCAGTGACCGCTTGTCAGAGCGTCACGTCACGTTGTCCGCTGCCAGCCGACCGTGTGCATGCGTTTGACATGCAAATGTGGCCAAACGTGGCCGTACACTGACAGTCTTCATGAGCCAAATTGGCGGTTTAGCCTGACCGCCTGGCCACCTGGCAATCAGTTAACGCTTTAATTCGTAAAAGACCAAAGTGATATTGAATTTCAAGTGTAAAAAATGTGCGTGTATACACAACTACGAAGTGAAACTTCTTCTATATGACATAATATTTTTCTACGTTTTAACGGTTTTAAGCGCTGTAATTTATTTGATTTTGGTTTTCCGACGTTAAATAATAATAAATAAAATTAAAACTAAATAATTAAAATGAACAAGTTGGCGGTAAGCTAAACAAAACTTTAACAATACTCGTTGACACTTGTCATCTTTGTCTTCCGTGGTCACAGCCACTGAAAAGTGGCCGAAACGTCGGAATAACCAAAATCATATAAATTACTTCGATTAAAACCGTGAAAACGTAGTTTTATTTTGTATACAAGTCGCGAAAACTTAAGAAAATATTATAATATTTTTCGTTTATTTTTAAATTTAAAATAAGCAAGAGGAATATGCTTCCTCTTACTGTCAGAGAGACCAAAACCTTACCAACATTTAGAAATTTGCTCAGATAACACTATTTGTCCACAAATAGCTATGTCTGATTAACAGAATATAATCATGTCAATACATTTATTATAACAACTTAGGTATTATTGTATATATATATGACTGTGTAGATATGTATGTATTCGTATTAATTATTTCTTAAATTAGTTTGAGATTTTACGTATCTATTGCCTTTTTCCTGCACCACCTGATAATCACATACATCGCCTGATAAAATTACTTTCATTTAGGTTGCCAGGAAGAAATCTCTTTGAGCGATAAGGCCGCATATTGTATTGCCTAGAAAATAATGTGAATATGGTCTGTTTTTGTTATTGTATATTTTTTGTGCAATAAAGTGTTATCTCTATCTCTCAAGAGACTTCTTTTATTCTATTAACTTATTATTAAATAATATAGTACTGTTACACGCCGACAAAACTAAATGCACACCTGCAATTTATTACTTTTTCGGCATTTGGACTTCTTCTGTTTACTTTGTGTTTAAAATTTGTAATTATAAAAATAGCCTATTTTGTATTGTAATCCTTTATGGCAGGCGTAAGCTAGGTGTGATTCTTGGAAATAATTGTTATGCGGTCGAGTATTGTGTCGAGATATATTCTATTGGTGCAGTACAAAACAATGCCCCCAACTGAGAGTTGAGGCAGTCTTGCGATAGGCTCCCCCAGGGGGTGCCGCCCTGGACACGTCTCCGTCCAGGTAGCGGTACATGAGGATGCGTCCCCGGGGCCCCGAGCGGCCACTGTCACATTCCACCTGCACTCCGTGACAGTGGTGTCCCACCTATCCACTTCAAATCCTTGTATTCCTTTCCCTTCCTCCCAAACCTCCTCCCCAAACACCCCTCCCTTCCGACGACAACGACCAGCGTCGAGCTCTGCTCCGCTGGCCCTCGAGGAAAACCCTGTGACCGGCGTACGGTGGGAGCGACTCGACCGCAGCTGTTGCGATGGCTCTCGCGGAAACGCGGGACTCTGACCTTCAGACTGCGGGCTGTCAGCCTTGTCACCCCAATGCCACCAGTGTGGCGCGCTTGACACGGCGTTTCATACGCTAGTCGAGGGCGCACCCTGGGCACCAGGTTTGAATTCGAGTCAATTTTCTGAACGAGATAGGGGGAGAAATAGAATTGCGCGTATTCATGCGCCTCCACGTGGGCGCCGGCGTCAGCCGGGAGCTCGGAGGCGCAGATATGCGGATGATTTCCCTCCCTGAATAATACCGCTTCAGGGGCCCTCTAGCATCAAGGGAGCAGAGAAGTCTTCACCCCTGTCGTCGAAGTGAGTTAGCTTTTCCAGGGGTTTTCTCAGGCACTTTTGCGCTAGGATCGGTGTGGGTGTAACTACGTTCTAAGTCATACCTTTCCTGCCTTAAGCGCGGGGCATCGGAGGAGGGTGGTTTTAGTGGGTATTAGCCATTGTACGTCCAATGGTTCGAGTCTCCACACAAGCTGATCAATTATGTTTGGATTGCCTTTAATGGAATGCCTCCATAAGCGATAATGGTCTAATCCCTTGCAAAGGACCCAGTATTGTGCGTAAATAGCATTTCCCCCGCCTGAAAAAAAAAGTCTAGCAATAGGCACAAGCGACACAAGACGTGTGTACATTCGATAAGCTATATAGTGACGGACTTTGCGCGGGTAATTGAATCGTGCATCACATTTGTACTGGTTGCCTCCAGTTATATTTGTACCTGTGTTATACGTGTTTGTATAGTTCTAATATATTCTATAGTAATTACAAAGGCATTTTAATTACAAGTCCTGTAATTCGTAAATAAAAGTATTTACGGAGTTTACGTGAGTCAAATTAAGTGAAATATTTGAAGAAATTTGTGTGCGTGAATTTATGTAGTTACAAGTGGTTTGCGTATCCGTACTAATTCAATTAATTTAATTCCATCTAATAATGAGTTCTCGTAGCGCACTACAACGCGATCAGCATCCTATTCTAAGATCGGCATACTTTAGCCGGCTTCACTTTGCGATCCCGAAGCTCCGTCTTTCTATTAATTATCAAGAGAATAGTTCATAAGTTATGAATAGTTGAAATATTTGTAATATTCCGTTACAAATATTTCAACGGTATGCAGTATCCGTGCAGGAACGCAGAAAGAATACAATTTCCTGCGGCCGGGCGGCCTATCGTAAGAGGCGATAAAACAATCCACAGCCAGATGGTAGGGCATTTGCCCAACTGGATGACTACCATCCCTGGTTTAAAGTATGTGGCCAAAACAACCTTGAGTTGTGTTCCGGCATTGGTGAACAGGTTCCAGTCTCCCTTGAGAGAGCAACAGCGCATTTGTAGCACCTTTGGTGATGCGAATGTCCAAGGCGATGGTAACCGCTTTCCTTCAAGTGGGCCGTCTGCCTATCTGCCGAACTCCTCCAATAAAAAAAAATACAATATCGACAAAGAACTTTCATTTAAAAAATCCATATCTAGCCAACAAATAGGTCATGAAGTCACCACGAAGCCCTCCGTTATAACCTTTTAATTATGCTACTCTCAGGAGCGCTGACCCTTGCATATTTCATACCTCAACGGGAAGTTTTCCAATACTTCAAGTGTTCCACGGATTGGCGCTGGAAAATTTAAGTCCTAATTTAAATATGCGTTACATTTTACTGTTTATTCACTTATACATTATTTCATCAAGCTCTTACAGTAATCTTATATCTAATATCTTATACTAATATATAAAGCTGACCAGTTTGTTTGTTTAAACGCGCTAATCTCAGGAAATACTGGTCTGATTTGAAAAATTCTTTCAGTGTTGGATAGCCCATTTATCGAGGAAGGCTATAGGCTATATATCATCACGCTAAGACCAATAGGAGCGGAGCAGCAATGAAAAATGTTTTATAATCGGGGGGGCTTTGAAAACAAATTCCACGCGGACGGCGTCGCGGGCACAGCTAGTTATTTATAAATGACTAGCGGCCCCGGCTGACGTTGTCTTGTTCTGAAAACATAAAAATCTAGAACTGGTTCCCAGCGCCACCTACAGGTTCCAATTGTGGATTTAAACCATCCGGGGACCAACTCAAACACACAAAAACAAAATCGCTCCAGGTGATTAGGAGGATTCTAGAACTCAATCTCAGCACCACCTATGGGTTCTAACGGGATAAAAAGTATCCCATGTCCGTCTCCTGGTTTTAAGCTACCTCCCCATCAATTTTCAGCCAAATCGGTACAGCCGTTCTTGAGTTATAAATAGTGTAACTAACACGACTTTCTTTTATATATATAGATTACTTTGTTAAACCTTGTATTATTATAAACTACATTTAAATAAAGACGAATAATAATAATAATTATGAAGTAAAGATATGTTGCTGGGAGTTTGTTGCGCTGCTTCTTCTTCGTTAATTGTAACTAAAATTGCTTTCGAACCGGTGGCAGACTTGTAACTTCCAATAAGTAACCTGTAAGATTCCAGTTTGAAAAAATATATCAATACATATAAATAAAATTGGAGTGTCTATTTGTAATATTGAAATAACCGCTTTTTACTGCATGCATATGAATATATATACGGCACATACACCAAAATAACATGTATTACAATTTTTGTCTGTCTGTCTGCTTGTTCCGGCTAATCTCTGAAATGGCTGGACCGATTTTGACGGGACTTTTATTGGCAGGTAGCTGATGTAATAAGGAGTAACTTAGGCTACTTTTATTTTAGAAAAATCTTTTATTTTGGAGTTATGACGATTTTCAATCACCACGCGGGAGAGACCGCGGGGCGCAGCTAGTTTATTATAAATTTTCATATCATCTATATCTAATATGGATAACTTTTTTATGTTATAATTTTCATTTAGGTAACACTTAATAAACAGTATGCTTTTTCTTTCATTATAATATGTAATTTATAATGTGGGTAGGTGATCGTAAATTATGTGAGTTTGATTTTAAGAATAGTATTTTTTATTATTTAATAGCTAAACTCAAAAGAGTTTATTCAACCTAAGTTTCATCGGAGAACATTTTTGAAGGCCATACATACGAACATATAAATTAAAATTAAACCTACTATCGATTATATGTACACAGCTTGACAACGAAGTAAGATACTCCCGAGCAACTCGTCTAGGTAAATACGCAAAAAAGGATCCAACCCACAAAATGATACTTTTGAATTATTAAAGATTAAAGTGTTAGCTGTAATTCCGCATTGATGTACTTGTTTGTGTCTATGGGTTCTTAGGAAAATATAAGCGTAAATTTATCATTTTTTATACAAATAAGTTCAACAGCATCAATGCGGAAATACAGCTAAAACTTTAATCTCTAATAATTCAAAAGTAACATTTTATGGGTTGGATCCTTATTGCGTAACTACGACTTATGGTAGTTTGCTAAACGAGGGATGGAAGTGACCTATTAGGCACGAAATGGTTTGGAGCACGAGCTTAGTGAGGGCGCTAATAGTTCAATCGGTTAATTAGACCTTTCACCCCAGGTTAACACTCGGCTTTTCATTTCGAATTCGAGGAAAGTAAATAAAAAACTGATTTAAACCAAACGACTATTTCTCTATTAAAATCAGTGTTTAATCCGTATCTAAATCTTATGAACTCATTTAATACGTCACATATGTATACATCTACGATATATACGATACGTCAAGTAATATATTTTTTCTGTAGCATTCTACCAGCCAGTATTTTTTTTGTTACTGATATATAGTATTTTTTTTACACAGGATACAATATTTACACCATTTGTTAATACAAGAACGGACTTCAAAGTTTATTTTAACATTCCCGAAAACTCACAGGAAGTAAGGCTTTTGTATGAAATATTTATTTCTAAAGCCTATCAGTATGTACTGCAGAGCTGTTTCAAAACAGCTAGTGCCGCGTTTTGACAGACGTACTACCGCCATTTGTCATTCGTTATGTGCTCGGCATACAAATCCTTTTCAGTAACAACTTTTATAATATTTCAATTAAACCCTTATTGCTGCAATATTTTAAACGCAAAGTGTTGTTAAGACTTATTTAATTAATTTACTAGGCTATTCAGCATTAACACCTTGAAATATTTTAGTCTGTTGAAATACAGCAGACAAACCCACGTGATATTAAGTGGGTACCAACTTCTATGTAAGTTCGCAACAACTTATTGTGGAAATATGAAATATGGACACAATGGTCTACGACGTCTGCTCTCACGTGTCTGCCTGCATCAGTCGCGCACCCGAAGTTGACGCGTGTTTCTCGCCTCGCACTGTACGCCGTCAATAAAGACGGATACATTTTAGAAAGCGATAGACGATGAACGAAAGTTTTAGAATAGAAAGTTCGGGAGGAAAAGACAAAGATAGATAGATGTTAGAAAGGGATAGATGATATGCGAAAGTTCTGGAATAGAAGGTTCGGGAAGGAAAAGACAGAGATAGATAGATGTTTAGCAAAGATACAGATAGTAAATAAAAGAATAACGAAAAGAAGATCGAAATCATGGGTTCCAGAAGATTCTTCCAGGTATATAAGCAGCGTAAGGCACGCTTACCGGGCAGTTTAGAATTGAGTTCAGTTAAAGACAGTGAAGCAACAAGTGAGATACGAAAGAGTGGAAGAAAAGTTTAATTTATATTAAACTTTTCTTTCGTCGTCGTCGTTACTGTTTCCTTGGACAGTGACGAGTCTAGTGGTAAATTTACTGAAAAGTTTAGTGGACAGTAGAGTGAAGGAGGAGTGTAACGTAGTTCGAGAGAAGATTTGGAAGCGAGCTATACGTGGTAAATTCGGAGGTGGCCTACGCAATATTGGCGACGGTATTGTGAGTGAGACATCTTATCGTCGGGACAGTGCATCGTTAGTTGTGCGTTTAAGGGCAACCCTGCAGAGAAGACTTACGTGCGGCTGTGTAAGTCAATAAAAAGCTTTTAGTTAAAAACGGGTGTTTTCTTTCAAACCTAAGTGCATACGATACATATACATCTGCTTTAAAATAGCTCTTGTTTCGTGATACTTAAGAAAATCTATTAAATTATAACATTATTATATGAGTAATTACTACAACTGTAGCTCCATCTATTCCATCCTTATTTTTTGTATATACATTATTTACATCCATTCCATGTATTTTCTGTCATAAAATTAGGTTGCCAACACATCGAATCTCTAGGATATCAGAAATCAGAAATCTTTTATTCATAACAAAGTTACAAGTCAATTTCTATACCATATTAATTATGGTCACAAATAAACTTAAAATTAAGACATATCATAAACTAAAATCCTGACTCAAAGGGCGCGCGTTCGATCTTGGCCGGAACGCATGCACCACTTAGGCAGTCTTTACGACCTTATTTGCATGTAGATACGATTACCACGTACTAACAACGATGAAGGAAAACATCGTGATGCAACCTGCACATCGAGATAACCGATGTGTCAAGTCTGCCAAGTCACCTTGGACAAGCTTGGCGGGTATACTGTCCGTTCCCCTATAATGGGAGGCCCGAGCCCAGCAGTGGGACATTTATGGGCTGTTTTTATTATTTTATTACTCGTATATTATATCAACTCCTCATGACTATAACAGGTGTGGTTGACCAATCAATTCCTGAGTCATATTTTAAATGAACCTACGTATGGTGACTCCATTCTCCTTTTAGGTAGTTTATTGTATACTAGCTGCGCGCACGGTTTTACCCGCTTGGTGATGGCAAACCGTTATATTTTGGATAATTCCCACTATATCTTTATAAATTCTGCCTATGTGTTATTCTGATATATAAGCTATATTATTGTAAAGTTTCATCAAAATCCATTGAGTAATTTTTGCGTGAAACAGTAACAAACATACATCCATAGATCCATACATCCATACAATCTTACAAACTTTCGTGTTTACAATATGTATAGAGATATCTTTATAAATTATAGCCTATAAAATACAGTGTTTTTCTAATGTGTAAGCTATAGTATTATAAAGTTTTATCAAAATCCATTCAGAAGTTTTTGCGTGAAAAAGTAACACAGTAATCATACTGTGGGGCGCTGTAGCCCACGTATTTAGTTTGTAATGGACTGTATGAGAGAGATATGACCTAGGTCCTTGCACTAGAAAAGTAGAAGCTCCACCAACCTTGAGATCTGCCCTCTCCTGGCTCGGTTCAGGTTACACACATGAACAGCACATGGCACTAGATTCCACCTTAGAGCTAAAACTTTTGACAAAGTCTAAGCACATATAGTCAGTTCTTGGAATATTCTTGATGTTATTCAAAAAATGATGAGCAAACGGCCCGTTGTGGTGTCGTGAAACGTCAACAGTATGTGTCCAAAAATAGCTGATCCTACCCTACTGTGCATTGGCCGTCGCCTCACACAGAAAGAGGGTTAGACAGCAAAATTGATGGAGTGATATTCTACCTACCTTATACTAGGCATCCTTGCTGAACACATACATTCTTACAAACTTTCGCGCTTATAATATTTTTATAGATACAGAGATTATAGAGATTAACGGTACCATGACATGACACAGGCAGCCGACTTGTAGGTAGAAATTAGAATAGGCGGCACCGTGAAAAAAAAACAACCCCGTAGCTCCTAGCAACCGCAGATACTCGGTGAGGTAATGAGATTCCATTCAATTGGCCATGTTGGGGCTAATTGATTCCGACGGCCCGAGGGCGACTCTGCTGATGTAAATATTAAATGATAATGAAACGGCGCGTTTGTAAAGTCATACGTTGATTGTGTTGATCTCCGAATGGATGTTGGATAATTGTGTCAATACTAGGATTCCCGCGGCTTCGTTCAAGTTGGATAAATATCACAGTTAGAATTGTGTATCATCCCCACTCACTGCGTTAAACAAAGGTGTCCCACAGGGATCTATTTTGGGGCCTATTCTGTTTATCCTTAATAGTGAGTATATCATTAATTAAATACATCGTTGCAAGTACCATATTTATGCTGACGATGTCCAGATTTATAATTATAATTTCGGAATTATCGGAATCACATTTTTTGCCGACCTTGCCACTTTAAACCACTGTTAAGAAAATTCCGGCAGGATTCCAGGGATCAAAAGTACTGCAGATTTTAAGTCTGGGAATTTGCTGTAGGTCTACGTAAACCCCAATGAAATCGGTTTTTGCGTGAATCCCGAACAGGCAGACGAAACACAAAACTCTTTAAAAACGAGTAAAAGAATATTTCAGGAATGCATGAATTATTTTTTAAATCGGCAGAAAAATCATATATCGACGCCCCCGGAGAATAAAATGGTAATGTACTATTACCACTTTTTTAATGTATTAATATTGTAATTTCGGCATCTGTGAGTCGATATACACCTACGGATTTATTCAAATTATTTTTTTCGGAGAAATCTCGTCCAGTATAACAGTTTTTATTTTTATTCTCCGGAAATCATGTAACAAGTTTAACCCATAAAAACATCGTAGTCGTTCATTACGGAACGAACATATGTCTCGATAAATCGGTAAGGCGTTATACCATTTTACTCACGGAAATAAACTGATAACTCTTTTCAATAACACATTATACCTAAATTAGTTCGGTAAGTTTTGAACGGTAATCGTATATTACTGTGTTTTAAACAGTTACAGTAATTTATAATCAAAATTCATTAATATTACTGCATATTACGATGTTAACGTTGAATGCATTTATACAAAAACAAAGTTGTTCTATAGTTATACGAAAAAAGACAGTGGTAACTTTTACAAGAACAAAATCGTATTGGCTTATTACAATTACACTTCATTCATGAAAATACTGTAGAAAAACATCGTAATATACGGTTATGGTTTTCATTATATTACAACTTTACGAGAATAAAATGGTTATATGCCGTTACTTAGGATACACCTAAATATAAAATCAGTACCTATTATATATTTTTCGTAATAACTTCAAAAGTATACATTATATTTTATTTTATTCTATAGCCACTTATTAAGAAAAAATATTGAATAAAATGGTATATCATATGATAATATAGGCCCGTTACTTTATGAGCTAAAACAGAATAACAGTTTTTTGCTCGTCCTGTAAAAGTTACTTTTGTCTATTACGATTTAATTCCCCGGGGGCGTCGATATACTTCCAAGCAAAGTATGTTGCATTTGTGTTATGTAGATAATAAAATGGACAATTCTGGGGCAGAACTCAATACTTCAGACCAGAATAAAGGACTGAAAAACACTTTGCGAAAATTACTCTGCCGGGAAGCGAATCCGGGGCCTCTGCTTTCCAGTGAATTGGGCGGGTAAAGTTTTCTTTTTCTTCTTCAGAGTACATAAGTAAGTAGGTTGTAAAATTTTAACTCTCGTGCGAGTGCCCTCGGTGAGACATAGCGAGATAGTTTTCTTCCAGCATAATATTTTCTTAATTCTATAGATGGAACATATTTGTTTCCGAAAGTTAACCTTTGAACTATGACGAAGAAAATTCTAGAAACGGGAATGGAATTTTTTTATAAAATGAAAATAACCGAGCCAAACTATGTTAAATTTTTAGGGGACCAAATGGCAACTATTCCACATCAAACTAAAAAAGATCACGTAAATCAGATCTTAAATCTCAGAGTAATCGGTATACCTACATAAAAAATACAAATTAAGTTGAGAAGCTCCTCCTTTTTGAAGTCGGTTAAAAAAAAGAACAATGTAGACAGTAGAATTAAAAAATATTTTTAATGAAAATTGGTTTCTGTAGAATCTGGTACGTAGTTTTTTACGACGAAGGCTAATTTTGACAAAAAAAAATCAGGGTTCTGCAACCAAATGACATATGTATACAGTGGAAGTTGGTTACCTCGACCATGGACAAAGATAGTATTCTTCTTCCACGTCTCGATGAAAGTTAATTCCGTTAGACACGCATTTGTCCGATTTAATATGTCTTGTTGATTTAAAAGGGGGCCGAAAGCTTAAATTAAAATGAAAAAACCACCTCGGTAGATTACTAAAAAAGAAAGAAATTTGAAAATCGCTCCACAATTGATGAAGATGTCGTGTAACAAAGAAGTCGGTTAACAATGTTTGTGAGTTTTCTCTGGATTTCCCTAGAATTCACTCATCAGATACTGACATGGTGACAATGGAACCATTGCGGGAGTAAACCTTTTCATTAAAAGAAAAACTTTGGAAATCAGTCCACAATTGACGGAGAAATCGAGTAAAGAACATAAAAAAAACATACAGCCTAATTGAGAACTTCCTCTTTTTGAAGTCGCTTAAAAATCAATTTCAACCTTAAAACATTAAAATGTAGTAAGCGAACAAAAATATCACAAGAAGTGTAGTTTCACCTACATAAGCAAGCGGTTAAGATTCTTTTTGAGTCTCTACGATTTAGAGGATCTTCAAAAACTGTTTGCTGAAAATTCTAGCCTCGGTTTATTGAAGCATAAATGGCTACGAGATCGGTATGCGGAAGCTTGTGTGGTATTCGTTGAAATACCTATCGTGCTTATTCAGCCGTTCATTTGAGAATCGAGTAAATATTGTTTTTACTTTTTATAATGAGAAAACTTGGCTTAATTTCCGGTTCTGTGAAGGACTGCCGTGCTATTTACCTGCCGGCTTAGATATAAAATATTTTTAACTGATTTCTTAATGAAAGAGGTTCTCAATTCGTCTGTATGGTTTTTGATGTTTGTTATTCGATTTCTCCGTCAATTGAAGACCGATTTTCAAAATCCTGAATATGGTCTACAGTTACCACCAGGATCTGATGAGTGGATCCTAGTGAAATCGAGTTATGTTTTTTACGCTATTTCTCCATCAATTAAGAAAGACAGAAAGACTTTATTTGATGAAAATAGCGACATAATTACATTCCTCAGGGGACGTCTACTAATTATGTGAGTCATATTTGAGAATTATTCAACCCCTCCTCTTCCCTTGGTGAGATTTCGTAAAATTTTCTCAAGTTCTCACGCGAGATTCTTCAAAATGTATGTTTTGGCTGTAAACGTGATGGATTGAGAAAAAAAACAAAACCACATCTTTATTTAATATATAATCGAGTGCTGCTTAACTGCGAGGTTCGGACGAATACGTCAAAAACTTTTGTGTCAGATTTGGCCATATTTTATTGGATATGAATGGAGAAAGAATACAATTTCCTGCGGCCGGCCTGTCGTAAGAGGCGACAAAACAACCCACAGCCAGATGGTAGGGCATTTGCCCGACTGGATGGCTACCTCCCCTGGTCTAAAGTATGTCGCCATAACAACCTTGAGTTGTGTTCCGGCATTAGTGACCAGGTTCCAGTCTCCCTTAAGAGAGCAGCAACGCATTTGTAGCACCTTTGGTGTAGCAAATGTCCATAGGCGATGGTAACCGCTTTCCATCTAGTGGGCCGGCTGCCTGTCTGCTTAAGGAAATAAAAGACTTTCAAAAACTCGAAAGTTCGTTAGAGACATTCCAAAACTATCACGATATGGTGGATAAGGTTAAAAGACTACAGGTATCATTTTAGTATTAAACGAGAGTAGAATATAATACTTTAATTCTCTCGAAATTATAACTCTTATTGCTATATAACTAAGAGTCGTGTTGGCTGCTTTTTTCTCTCCTTTGAGCCGGCGGCGGGCGCCGAGATTGCATTCTGTTCATATACCGTTCATCTACAGGTCGACGGGCCAAAGTTAGAGAGGTGTGCTTACAAGTCAAGAGTTGAAGCAGTTTGATTAGCGTTTTTCCATCGATATTTAAAAGTCAGAATATTCATATGTCGGAAAACAGAATATTTGTCACGAGTGAATGACAATGCATGTCTGCAGATACATATTGTTGCGAGTTGCAGGAATCGAATTAAAATGCCGTTGCAATGATTATAGAGTTTATTAGAAATATACAAACACGTATAACACAGGTACAAATATAACCGGACACAACAAGTCCAAACATAATGCAGAAGGTCGTAATTCAATTACATGCGCAAAATCCGTCAGAAATTAGATTACCGAATGTACACAAGTCTTGCTTCGCTAGTCGTTATTTCTCGACTATCTCGTCCCTCAATTAAGGCATTTCTTCATACTGCACAGATACAATATATCTGCCCGGCCGCAAGGATCGAATTTCCTAGAATCAGTTCGTACTTTAAATCCGACACACCTGGCTGACTGCCGCAAAACATTACAATACACAATGGGCTGTTTCCTAATAACAAATTTTAAACACATAGTATATATTATATGTTTGAATATGAAAACGCCGAAAGACCGTGCCTTGTAATCGACCCCTTTCCCGCTGGGGGTGGGGGATCGTATGAATACGAGAGAGACTCTTCATTCAGTCGCCAAGAAGAGGGTCGTTACGCATCCACTGCTCAAATGGAAAGTTTTATCGTGGGAGCTCGCTTGCATCCTGCTACTTCAGAAAAAATGTTTTTAATGTTCCCAGGCTCTTGCAAGGTGGTTAAATTGAGGCAAGTTATTATGTTCTGAATTCGTCCATGGGGTTCACTGTGTAAAACGACATCAAGATAAAATTTGATACTGCCTAAATTTCTTACAACACAGATTTACTTCATCATATATAATTGCGCGCTGGTTTTTCTTTCAAGAAGTCTCGTCGCGTTGGCAAAAATGGCAGAATAGATTATGCAATAAATATAACCCTCTATTGACAGACGATACTATAGAGGACTCGCCGATTTTTTGTTTTGATACCGATGGCGGAAGCCAGGAAGCACAACACCTTTAATTTTTATAGTTATAATAATTTGCACAGCACTTTGGTAAGGGCAGCAAGAGGGTGGCGCACGCGCACGACATTCATCCGCCATAACAGATCGACGACTAGGCCGTCCGCTAGGTGGCGGGGTTTTCATTGGCGAATTATGGTATAAGGAGAGGGCTATTAGGAGCTGTAAAGTTGTAAAATATAGATCCAATTCCTTAACGTATGGCCACTACAATATACTTGAATAATATCAGAAAAGTAGCAGGAATTCACGAATAGGACCAAAATATTGTTGCACCAGAGGAGCTACCAATGTGCTGGCGGTCTCTAAATGGGTACTGGCCACTGAAGCCGGAAAACAACTCAAGGTTATTTTGGCGGCTTCCTCCAGACCAGAGGTGGTAGCCATCCAGACAGGAAAGTTCCTTACCACCTGGCTGTGGGTTCTCTTATCGCTTCTTATGAAAGCCCCCGCTACAGGAAATTGTGTCTTTCGTCTATTCTATGGTTCCTTTGCTTCCTTCGCAGTTCCTAATACACTCTCACACCACGCATCTATTCTTCTCTTCTTGGCTCTTCACAGTAATATATTAAATCTTCTACTTTTTATTTCTTTGAATACAGTATTTATGAAAGTTATTGTGGTTATTGTAGATGCTAGGCCAAACAACGATGGACTTAACTCGAAAGTTTAAAATGTTAACTGGCTGCTTAACTAATGAAAATTGAAATCAGGTTCAAGTGTATCTTTTAGTTAGTGTATGTTATATGTTAAATACCTTGTTTTTTAAAAAGGTTTTTAAATACAACCTTTTGAGATCCTGGATATCAGCAGAGTGCTACCCAAGACAAGTAAAACGAGCCCAACCACACTCTATCTTATTTAGTACAGGAGTTCCTATGGTCACCTTCCGACTCCACCATCAAATCAGCTCTATGGTACCAAATTATTGCATTGTCACACGATACACATGTGCGTGCAAAATGTTAGCTCACTCGGAAACCGGGAAGTTGGTCAAATTTTACTTGCAAAATTCCACCCGAACTTACATATGTATGTTTATTTAATTTGCAATGGATGTACCTAATTGCAAGTTCAATAAAAGCTTGTAAAAAAAGAACGAGAACTGAATGTGTAATAAAATGTTGAAATAAGTAGCTGTATTTAATATTGTAGCTTAATGCGTTAAGCTGAAGTTCCCTCGTAATACGTTAATAGTACATGAAACTTCGCTCATCGGAGCGCGTTTCGCCCGGAATCGGATCACGTATTGTATTTTAAAAGATACCACTTCATTCACGATACAATTATTTTTCAAAGGTAAATAAATTCTCTTCTGATTAAATTTTAAAGATAACACATTATTGAAGTCGAAAATCTACGATCAAATCGCAGTTGTTTTAAGGAATGGCCAGGCAAAAATCACCAATTATAATAAACGTGTATGTATGAAGAGATAAATGAATGTAAATGAAGCAAAAGATGTATGTCAAGATCTTTGCAAGTGAAAATTCATCATCTCTGCCTACCCCTGCGGTAAACAGTTGTGATAGTATGTATGTACGTACGTACTGGATGGCTACCACCCCATGTTCTAAAGTATGTCGCCATAACAACCTTGAGCTGTGTTCGGGCATTAGTGACCAGGTTCCAGTCTCTTAAGAGAGCAGCAGCGTACACACCTTTGGTGTTGCAAATAGGCGTTAGTAACCGCTTTTTCATCAAGTGGGCCATCTTCCTGTCTGCTGAACTCCTGCAATAAAATAAGTACATTATTAAAGCAATAATTTTGTTTATTTGCTATCTCTAACTATTCTACTCCTTGTATAATATATTCTAATATATTAACATGTTGTAGTTGTGTATACTTATTTGTAATATTTACACTTTTTAGTATTATCAGTCCATATCTGATAAAATCGTGAATGATTTTTTCCATATAACCGCTTGTATGTTTGCGTTGATTATATCTTAGTTCGGAACTTTACAACGTCAAGTTAATATTTGGACTTGTTTATAATTTTTTACAATCAATTAATTAATTAAAATAAAACATTTACAATTTAGACGAACTCCAGTGTACTCCGAGTACGAGGTCGTCACTTAAAGAGCAATCAACAGGTTGATTGGGAGTCTTGAATCAGGACATTGGCAGTTTGCGGCGGAGTGAGAGTTATAGAGAACTAACCGCAATATTCAAACGGTTATTGAGTTGAATTCTCTTAAGACTCATAATAAAACAACATGAGATTTATAATAAAAATGTTAGATGCAGACAGTATAATAGTATCAAGAGATTTTTTTATTTTTATTATTTTATTAGTTGTAATTCTGTGAAGTTTTCAAACAGAGTCAGTATAATTTATTAATTAATAAAAAAACTTCGTTTAAAAAAACTGGCTTCAAAAACTATAAAATAACTTATTTTTAATTATAATATCTTATTTTTAATATATATTATCTTAAAGTCAGTGCTTAGTAATTTTCAAAATACAGTAATTTTTATGTTTTGCTTTGCACCGAATTCAAGATGTTTAAAATAATATATATTAAAAATAAGATATTATAATTAACTAATTATTAAAAATAGCTTTAGAAATAATTATTTTATATTTCTTAGTTTATGAAGTCGGTTTTTTTTAATGAAGTTTTTTTAATTCTTACTTTTTAGTGTCTAGCTATGGGTGGGCCCTCAAAAGGTGCCGCGCGCCTTAAAAAATGTAGGTCCCAAGAAAAGGGAACGGACAAAAATCATAAAAAAATGTTCATAAAATAAAAACCACTGGGCCAAACTATGTTAAATTTTAGGGGACCAAATGGAATATATTATATCGGCTCATAAATCTCTGAGTAATCGGTGTTCATACATATAAGAAAAATACCGATCAAGTTGAGAACCTCCTCCTTTTGGAAGTCGGAGAGAAAGAAAATAATTGTTAAAAAGCACCTTATCTAGGAATTTCTCTGGAGTTTCCTGCGGCTTATTGTCTTTAGTAATGGTTACGCGAATTGGTAATTGTTACCTATATTCATTTCATTTCGATGTAAAACCACAATGATGGAAATATAGCTGCACAGAACACAGGGAAATATGGCAGTTATATAAAGGAAGGATGGCACAGTACCTTTGCGTAGTGAAGCGATGGTTTTCTCCGTGATTCTTGAAGTTAGCACGACACGCACAATTTCACGAAAACTAGTAAAGTCTATGTATATAAAGTATATGGACGAATATAGTTTATAATGTTCAAAAGCGATGCGTATCCGTTGCAGTTCGTAAGCGAAAGAGATTAATTCTATGCGATGACCACTATAGCGATGTAGTTGACGTCTCATGCTGTCTCCTTTCTTCTGCTTGCTAGGGTATGTACCGAATAGGAAAAAAAGATAGGATGTGGTTTTACATGATTTGAAGTATTACGATTCGTTCCATTACTTTAAGAATTTTCAATATAAATATTAAATGAAATACGCGCGACCAAGTAATATAATCTTTAGTAATTATGTATATACAAGAGGACCTAAAACGCCGCAAATATGCATCCATTGGCAGTGGATACATATTTGCGGCTTTTGGTGTCGAAACTCTCGGGCCATGGGGTCCAGAAGCTCATTGCCTTTATCGAGACCTATCAAAACGGCTGGTAGATGTCTCACGAAACCAAAACGCTGGCCTGTATTTTGGGCAACGCATAAGCATTGCCATACAACGTGGTAATGCGGCCAGCGTTTTGGGAACGTTCCCAACTGACGGTGATTTGGGACCTATTTACTTTTGTAGTTTCTATCTTTATAAATTAAGTTGTATATATATTATTAGAATAGGATGTATAATTATATTTGTTTATTTTAATTTTAAGTTTGTCTATCTATTCTGTAATTATGTTGATTTAATTTTGACTTATGAGCTTCACTGGAAGAGTATTAAGCATCACTATCTTACCAATAGTACTGCAGGATACACCGTTAGCGTCCTTTCTTTATCTGTCTTTAACATATCGCAGAATATTCAGAAGTAAGATTCGATACATTCAATACATTTTCTATGACAACAAATGTAACTACGAAAAGATGCTAGGATTAAGAAAAATAAATTGTTGGCATCCTAAAATATATGGCAGCTAATAAGGGATGTCATGAAACTATAGTTGTAGTAATTACTCATATAATAATGTCATAAAAGATTGTGTTAGGTATCACAAAACAATACCTATTTTAACGCAAATATTTATTGATCTGTTGTAGCGAATAAGAAGTATTTGGTTGCAAATTTTAAGACAAGTAAAATACGGCTATATCGTGTTCTTTCTTTCTTTAGAGATTAACTAGAGTGGTGCAAAAGTGGTGAAAGGAGATGTAGTGCTGTGCAGTTTTATTTTATAAAAATGTGTAAAATTACTCTAAAATGAACAATAGTTGTAGAATATTGATAGCTTTTGAGTAGTAATTATATCTTTTGTGAGAAATGTGAACTGCACAGTCAAATGTGGCCTTTTGAATTGTCACAAGAACTTCGTTGAAATGCTTATGCTTATGAACAGTTTCATTTTATGAAAATGAAGAAACTATATTGTAAACTAAGATCTGGCTTAAAGGCCTAGCTACCATGCCATAAACCAAAATAAATAAGTTCTTCAGTAAGTAGAGTGATAAATTTATGCTATTTTTAAATATTTATGGAATTGTTGTGTGTTTCACTGTTCATATATGAGATGATATAAAGACTTGAAATAGCATTGTAGTATCTGCGAGGCATGGGGTGGCTATAGGGGAGGTCGGAGGTCACCAGGCCAGGTCGGGCCCAATCTTTATACCATCTTGGTAATATATCTAAATGTGTTGCTATCAAATTAATGAATTCACTTATTCTTTCTCTTGATTCTGTTGTTACGATATATAAATGTATTTTCATATTTTGCGAAGTTTCGATTACGCTCACACAATATAGATCCAAAATTAATTTACAATGTTAATACAATTTGATCAAAAACACAAAACATATAATCCGTAAAATTAGAAAGACTTGATGCTGCTAACGCTTCGTGTCTTCGAGAGTACTTTGTGATTTGGATGCATCATCATCGCCAATATTGGCTCATATAATATGAAGATAGTTATTTATTCTTTATAATACATCAATCGATCGGAGTTACTTTAATTTGATTGACTCTGTACATAGGTTTCACCACAACCAAGTTTCGCTCTCGAATACTATTTCATACTTTGAAATCGAATCATTCAAGTGAAACGAATCTGTTTTGTCGTGAATAGAATAACAAACAAGTCGGCGATACGTCACAAAGTATTGTGGGCGGCATTCAAAGCCATAGTTCCCTGACACACAACTGAATGTTGTATCGCCTGTAAATAATACATGGCTTGTGGCATCAAATTTAAGAGTAAGCGTTTATCTGTGCAGCAATGGAGAAAGAATAGTAATTCCATATATTTGTCACCGTCAAATTGTAAATACTGTTGGATTATAATCTATCTCGCGAGATTGTAAATTGTCGAAATATTATAAACCGTAATTGTTCTGCTTAAAATTTAATGCATAATGTTTGGTAAATTATAATCTATCACCGCCTAATCGTCAAATTGTGAAATAACAGGCGTTCTCCTCCATTTGTTGTTTTTTTAAATGGCTTCAATGTACAGACATGTTTTATCCGTGCAGGAACGGAGAAAGAATACTTAAAATATCCTGCGTCCGGGCGGCCTGTCGTAAACAACCCATAGCCAGGTAGTAGGGCATTTGCCCGATTGGATGGCTACCACCCCTGGTCGAAAGTACGTCGCCATAACAACCTTGTGTTGTGTTTCGGCATTAGTGACCAGGTTCCAGTCTCCCTTAAGAGAGCAGTAGCACACTTGTAGCATCTTACGTGTTGCAAATGTCCATAGGCGATAGTAACCGCTTTCCATCAAGTGGGCCGTCTGCCTGTCTGCTGAACTCCTGCAATAAAAAATTAAAAAAGACACGGCATGTTTAGAATTTATATGTGTGAATTGTTTTTTGTCGGTCATAATTATAGTATCTTTGGTGTTGCTTACCATAGAATACCGTAACCACTTTCCATCAGGTGGTCCGTCAGCTTGTCTCTTGTACTCACCGATCACCTTGTACTCTAGTAACGTCAATAAAAAATTCATTACCACTCATTTTTCGTAACTTGTTCCTGCTTTTGGTTCCCTTTTAATACCATTGTGGTAGATACCGCAAATGCCGCAAAATTGCAAGTTATGGCGCGGGTATTTCGCGAATTTACCACTCGACTGTGCCTCAACGTTGTTCTCAACGGTATACTGACACTTGTTAAATATTACTTGACAGATAATAAAATGTTTCTATATTTGGAGCTTGAGGTAAATAGCTATATATCACAAAAATGATTTTCCTAATATGATATTGTTAAGAGTTTGCGGGACTCGAATTAAAATGCCGTTATAGAGTTTCTTAGAACACTTAGAATCCCCAAATTAAGCAAGTTACGCTTGTGTTATGGGCAATATACAACGGACCATTCTGGGGCCGATCCCAGACACCCAGACGATAGTAAATAACGGACAAAATTCGTTTCCGAAATTAACCATACCAGGAATCGAACCCGAAACCTCGGCGTTGCAGTGAGGTAGGCCGGCAAAGGCTTTGCCCGCTCAACCACAGAGGCCGTCAATTATTAAAACCACAAGAAGCGTATTTCAGCGGACTCTCAATATCGTATACCGGTCATATACCGGGTTATCGTATACCGGTTCGCGGTTTTAAACCCAGTGGGGCTTTATTGAAACATTTGCGGTTTTAACTTTAGACTTTACCAACTCAATGCAGCTTAAAGAATTATGAATATTTATCATGTATAAGTACGGGGTTTGGAAACCGGTACGTCGTACTGGTTACAGCCAGGTAAAAAAAAAAAAGGTTAGGTTCACTAAAGACGCTATAAGCGTTGTGTAAATGTATACGGTATACCTACAATTATACTTAGTCAGGTCATAAGTTCTGTCAAAAACTTTTTATAAAAGTAATGATACACTTTTTGGTAATTATATAGAAATTATATATGAAATGAAAGGTAATTTAATTTACAATACAATTTTATTTACATTATTCAAAATGCCCTCCTCTATTTTGAATACATGCCCTTAATCGATGCGGCCAATCATCAATCGCAGCACGCACCACATTCATAATCTATTCCTGCCGCTGCTTTAGCCAAAGGCCGGTCAACCAGTTTTGCGTGCTTCGTGCCCTATGAGCTGGTGCAGAGTCCTGTTGGAATATCCAATGTCAGTTTTGGAATATTATTTGAGAAAGAGGTTCCACTATGTTTGTTAGGACGTTATTTTGGTACACCTCGGCACTATTTTTTACACCTTTTCACAGAAAGACCCCAGTTGAGCCTGAATATGAGACTCCAAGCCAAACCATGAGTGATGAAGGATAATGTCCTTGTTGAACCCTCGGAATACGCGTGCTGGCTTCACTGCTGTGGGTATACACCTTATCATTTTGTTTATTATAACTTTCTTCGATGTTAAAATTTTTTCAGCCGAAAACAAAATTTCGCGGTTTTTTTCCCGCGTACCGCCGTAACAAAGCGCGGGATCTATCCAGCCTAATTTTTTTCAAACGCTCATTCAATAAATGTCCGGTCTTCTTACGATAATCTCGTAGTCCCAGGTCTTCATTTATCACTCTTTTGACCGGGGTTCTGCTTAAGCCCATGTGAAGAGCTAAGATTTTTTGTTTACGAACAGGATTTCGTTGTATTCGCGCCTTCACTGCTTTGATGATCGCGGGTGTCCTGATGAGATCGGCCGGTTCTCTTACGATCTTCGAAGCTTGAATCTTCAGTGAATCGTTTAATAGTGCGATAAACAAATAGTAGGGTTATTTTCAATTTTCGTAGAATGTTGAAAATCTCTTTTGGCGCGTAACCGCAGCGGTGCAACGCGATAACCGCTACTCTATCTTCTTTCTTCGACCACTCCATATTTGAAAATTAATGGGTTTTTTATGTTCGGCAAGCGCAATCGTTCTATTTTTAAAATTGGTGAAGTTCACCTAGCCAGTATTTGAAAATTTTTAGTAATAAGGTTTTGACAGAACTTATGACTCGACTAAGAGTTCTGATGAAAAGGCTATATGCCTTTTCATCAGAACTCTTTCCTATTCTAAAGAACTGTATAAATACATAGTCATTTTAAGTAACTTCTATTATAAATAAATCGTATCCGTGCAGGAATGGAGAAAGAATATAATTTCCTGCGGCCTGTAATAGGAGACAAAACAACCCACAACCAGGTGGTAGGGCATTTGCCTGGATGGTTACCACCCCTGGTTTAGACTATGCCGCCATAACAATCTTGAGTTGTGTTTTGGCATAATTACCCAGGTTCCACTCTCCCTTTAGAGAGGAGCTGCGCTTTTGTAACACCTTTGGTGTTATGAATGTCCATAGGCGATGGTAACTCTTTCCACTAGTGGGCTGTGAGCCCGTTTGCTGAACTAGTGCAATAAAAAAAGGGTACATAGTACAAAACTTTACCAAAAAATGCATGGTTTGAAGAGCCACAATTTTCCCGAGAGATTATGATTGCAGCTTTTAGGATAAGGTTTGGACACATTCTAGTTAACAATTTTTACCATCATTGATGCAAAAATCTACCCCACTTTGTGAGCACTGTAATAAAGTACAAGATGTTGTGCATTTGTTCTGGAATGCGGCCAGATCCGACCAATTAGAAGAGTATTCTTGCTAGGCTCATTATCAACTCATTGAGTAAGGAGGATGGGTTATTATCTCTTATGCTCGGCGGCTTGCCGCACGTTTTGGATGGAATAGAAACTCATAACCCGATCGGACATCGTTTTTTGTTTCAAAATATGCCATGGTTCGCCATTACGGCGTGCGTGTGTTAGGAAAATGATAATAGTGATAATCTATACATTATAATAAAATTGTAGAGGTCAAATTTCTGTACAATTAAAAAAAATATGCTAAAAACCGAGTCAGGGGGATGTAAGAAGTGAAATAGAACTAATTTCGATTTTTTTTAAATTTTTGTTTCTCTGTTTGTCTGTCTGTTTGTACCGGCTAATCTCCAAAACGACTGGACCGATTTACATGAAATTTTGTATGGTGATAGCTTATACCCCTAGTCAACATATAAGATACTTTTGATCCCGAAAAATTAAAGAGCTCCCGTGGGATAGTAAAAAACCGCACCCCGTGGACGAAGTCGCGGGCAGAAGGTAGTCTGAAATATAATGATCAAAGTTTATTAAACTAGAATTATTACAATTACATTAATACAGCACAATAATACAAATAAATATTAAGACAACTCGCAAGAGTTGTCCCCACACTTGTCAGGTGTCGAGCAGCAATTTGCCTTTAAAGAATACTGCCATTATCGAACAGTATAATTATCGACCACAATATACTATGGTCCTTTTGTCCAACAGAGTTTTCGCTCTGTTCTACCGGTGAACGTAGACTATCGTTGTAGACTCTCGTTTGAAGACTAACTTGTAGACTAGTTGAATATCGTTTGCAGACTAGCCACCCTCTGCCCGAACACCGAGTATTTATAAGATACTCGTAGTGCGTCTGCAGCGACACTATCCTGTAATACTTTGGCGCCACTTCACTTCCGCCATTCGTATAACTTCCAACTTCCGGTTACTCCATTTTCGATGGCTTGATAATAAATGCTTCCACGTTGACATCCGGTTTTACGATTTCCGATTACTACATTAATCAATATTCTATCCGGTTATTGTCTACTTCCGTCATATGGTTACTTTACAATAATAAATACGATTCTAACACGTGCTTATGAATTTGAGTACTTGCCATTGACTACTTGCTTTTTTTTATGTCGGTAGTTGGGCCCTAATTTCTACAACAGCTGTGTACTCGGCACTTGCAGCATACGATATGTTTTTTAAACCGACTTACCCTAGCCAATTTCAACAAGCAATTAGAACAACCAAGTTAGGTGGTAAGGCATTTGCCTGTCTGGATGGCTACCAAGAACAGTCTAAAGCAGGGGCACCAATTAGATTCGCCCGGGGTCCGTTTTAAGAAATGAAATGACCATCGCGGTCCGCGCAACATTTTATCGATTTATTTTATTATTAAACAAATGTAATTATGGAAATATTCCGGATGCGGACTGGTCCGCGGTCCGCCATTTCACGACCCCTGGTAACTAAAGCATGCTACCATTACAACCCTAAGTTATGTTCAGGCATTAGAAGCTTAGAGGCCACGTTTCAGTCCCCTTTTCGAGGCCGCCAGGACATTAGTAACACGTTTGCTGTTGCAAACAATCATAAGCGACAGTAAACACTTTCAACTTCAAAATTTGATAATAGGCTGTGTACCATATAATAATTACATATATAAAAGAACGGACGTGACGATAGTATTTTTTTGTTTTTTTTTTGTTTTTTAATAAAATATCTACGTAACCATATATAGTGTAAACTCTATATAATGACACCGAAGGGACTGTGCATTTTATGACGTTAAAGAGAGTTTTTGATAAATGGAGAGAAGGCTGTTTTGTCTGACATCTTTTTTTACTTACTTAAAAGTTGCGGTATTTCTTAGTTTCGGCATACATGATGCCGGCAGTCGAATTTATTACGGGTTAGGATACTTAGGCGATAGAAGAACGTACACAGCTGCGCAGCTTCCAATCTTGGCATCTTAAAAGGTACTTTGTATTCCTGAATTGTTGACGTTATTAAGAGTGGATGTAATGCTATTAGAGTGTATCATTGTATAGAAGACAAACTAAGCAAAACAAAGCCGACGCTTAAGGGAGTTTGTCGTTAAATCGAGTGATGTTACATAGAGTTTACACTGTATATAAAAAGCTCGAATAAAAATCTTTTCCACTGAAATACAGGTCGCGTGTAAATCCGTAACGCAAATATATCGTAATCCGCAAAGACTGAACGTAATGAAAATGTTTGAGGTAAGTGGCTTAAACCCCAATAATTCAGTGACTCAATATCGATTCTATACGACTCTGTATATCAATTTTTGATTTCAATTTAAGTTTCGTATTTTTTTATAGCTGGAGCACAGCAAACAGTCTGACGGCCCGCCTGGTGGAAAGTGACTACCGTCGCCTATGAACGTTTGCACACCAGAGATGTCACCAACGCGCTGCCGGCCTCGAAGAAATTTTGTGACACCCTCTTTGAAAAACTCCATATCGTAGCGCTGTGGGACAACTTCGGCTGGGAGCTCATTCCAAATCCTCACGGTACGCGAGAGAAACGTTCTACAGAATCGTTGCGTACTTGAACGAAGCGGCTCAAGAAGTGGGGTGAACTCCCAACCGATGGCGAGCGGTACGTTGGTATTCGTTTAAAATAAATGTCAAGATTTATGTAATAACTGCTATTAATAAGATGCCTAATTATAAGTACAAGTGGTCGCCCAGTGGTTGAAAAACGACCATAGTTAATTTAAGTTATAAAGTTTGAACATTATTATCCGTGTAGGAACGGAGAAAGAATACAATTTCCTGCGGCCGGGCGGCCTGTCGTAAGAGGCAACAAAACAACCCACAGCCAGGAGGTAGGGTATTATATATATGCTCGACTGGATGGCGACCACCCCTGGTCTAAAGTATGCCGTCATAGCAACCTTGTGTTGTGTTCCGGCATTAGTGACCAGGATCCAGTCCCTCTTAAAAGAGCAGTAGCGCATTTATGTGATATGCATCACATCACACAGATGCATAGTGATGTAGATGTAAAAAGTGAAATAGAACTAATTTAGATTTTTTTTCAAATTTTTTGTTTCTCTGTTTGTCGGTTTGTCTGTTTGTCTGCCTGTTTGTACCGGCTAATCTCCGAAACGAGTGGACAGATTTAAATGAAATTTTGTATGCTGGTAGCTTATATCCCTGGTCAACATATAGGATACTTTTGAACCCGAAAAATTAAAGAGTTCCGGTGGGATAGATAAAAAATCGCACCACGCGGACGAAGTCGCGGGCTGAAGCTAGTAATATATATGTTTGTTTGTAACTCTGTCTCTAAGTGAGTTTCGAATAGGCTCCAAAAGGTCTGAACAGGATTTCAATAAAAAATTACCTAGTATTTCTTTTATACTTGCAGTTTTAAACAACTTAAGAATAGATGGATAACACTTTAAGAGGCTATGTAGGCCTAATTCAAATCGGCATTTCATAAAATCAACCCCGCACGGCCGAAATTTACTTCGATGGAACAGCGCCAAATAAAACTTCGAGCGTGGCGAAATATTGCAATTGATCATACCGACGCGCACCGCTTGATTGACTTGATTCAATTTATTTCATTCTAAGGCTCACGAGAGCGAGACAAACTGTCCTAAAGTGAGATAGACCGTTTGTATGCGTAATCTGTATTGAAATTTTGTCCCACCTTCCTAAGCGTCTTTAGCCCGACGGCTTACCAAGCTCAATAGTAACTAGGAGGTGCAGGGTTCGATTCCTCATCAGGCTGTACGTTTTTTTATTTTTCCAACAACTTTTTAGATAGGTAAATTTTATTAAAATTATTTCATTGTACCTATTATGGAACAACAAGGAATTCATATTATTCCTTCCCTATTAATATTTTAAGTGCGAAAGTAACTGTCTGTTTGTTCCGTTTTCACGGAAAAACTACTAGACCGATTTGGCTGAAATTCATTACATATATATTTTCGATGCCGAGAATGCTTTTTATTCTGAAAAATGGAATAGTTTCCGGGATAAAAACATATTTGTCTTTTTAACCGACTTCGAAAAAAGGAGGAGGTTCTCAATTCGTCGGGATCTTTTTTTTTTTTGCTTTTTTTTATGTATGTTCGCCGATTACTCCGTGATTTATGATCCGATTTACGTGATTCTTTTTTTGTTCGACGCGGAATAGCTTTCAATTGGTCCCCTAAAAATTTTACATAGTTTGGCTTACTAGTTTTCATTTTATGAACATTTTTCATGGAAATAATTTTCACTCCGTTCCATATGTACACCGATTACTCTGAGATTTATGATTCGATTTACGTGATTCTTTTTTTGTTCGACGCGGAATAGCTGCCATGTGGTCCCCTAAAAATTTGACATAGTTTGGCCCAGTAGTTTTCATTTTACGAACATTTTTTTGTTCCCGGTTCTTGGGACCTATATTTTTTAAGAAGCGCGGCACCATTTGTAGGTCCACCCATACATAGCTAGACACTAAAAAATTTAAAAACTTCGTTTAAAAAAACCGACTTCAAAAACGAAAAAACTAAAATGTATAAAATAACTTATTTCTTAAGCTATTATTATTAATATATATTATCTAAAACATCTTAAAGTCGGTGCTTAGTAATTTTCAAAATATAGTAATTTTTATGTTTTACTTTGCACCGACTTCAAGATGTTTTAGATAATAATATATTAATAATAATAGCTTAAGAAATAAGTTATTTTATACATTTTAGTTTTTTTATTGGTTATGCATTTATGGAAAAACTACCGGATGGGGACTATGCCCATATTCCCAGAGCCCTAGTACCACTAACAGTTCACCCCAATAGCCCGGTACTTTCTCTTCTCATTTCCCACAATAGTCCTACACTGGCCGGGGCTTGTCCTTGGGTGCATTATTGTATGGTGTAGAGAGGGATAATCGCCGGTCAGTGTCACGCCACATTTAGATTAAATTTGTCAAGGGGCCTCTACGTGTTGGCCTCCACATGGCTCCACGCAAGCTCTCCAAAAGTCCGGGCCATTTTTATGGCCGTGGTCTTGAAAGATATACAGATAATAATAATAATATTTTTTATTAAAAAAAGTATTTTTTATAATAATGATAATAAACTCAGTTTATAGTATATATTTTCGATGCCGAGGATGAACATATATTATGATGCTTTTTATCTCGAAAAATGGGATAGTTTCCCGGATAAAAATGTATTTGTCTCTCTATTTGTTATGCTTTTACAGAAAAACTAATACACCGATTTGGATAAAATTCGGTATATATGTAATTTTAATAATGACGGTGGACAAGGGATACTTTTCAACCCGGATAGTGGGATAGATTTATGTAAAGAAAGGAGAACAGGTTTTTATGATTTACCATTTCGGCCATTTGGACCATTTCAGCCATTTCAGTCAATTCAGCCATTTCGCCCATTTCAGCCATTTCAGTCATTTCGTCCATTTGGGCCATATCAGCCATTTCATTCATTTCAGCCATTTCGGCCATTTCGGCCATTTCAGCCATTTCAGTCATTTCAGCCATTTCGGTCATTTGGGCCATTGCAGCCATTTCGGTCATTTGGGCCATTGCAGCCATTTCGGTCATTTGGGCCATTTCAGTCATTTCGGTCATTTCAGCCATTTAAGCCTTTTCGTTCATTTAGGACATTTGGGCCATTTGGGCCATTTCAGCCATTTCAGCCATTGCAGCCATTTCGGTCATTTGGGCCATTGCAGCCATTTCGGTCATTTGGGCCATTTCAGTCATTTCGGTCATTTCAGCCATTTAAGCCTTTTCGTTCATTTAGGACATTTGGGCCATTTGGGCCATTTTAGCCATTTGGGCCATTTCAGCCATTTGGGCCATTTGGACCATTTCAGCCATTGCGGCAATTTGGACCATTTCGGTCATTTCGGCTATTTGGGCCATTTCGGCTTTAAAATTCTTGTTATTATTGCTCCTTCGTTTATTTAAAATTATTTTTCAATGGCGGTCGCGGAGCAGAGCAGCGCGTCCGTGTTAGCCGACGGTCTAAAGGGATCTAATAAATTCCATACATTGGGACCGGCTGGCGGGATTTTTGCAGTCATTTTTAATAAAATAATTAATTACTTTCAAATTAAGTTAAGTAACCGAATAAAAGATCTATAATTGTATTTGTTATAATATGATATGTTACTGTTATTTATTTTAGCGATGTACGATTAACAGTAATAACAATAACCAAGATTGAATAACACGTTTAGAGGTTACTTTGCAATTATTTTCCATCGAGAAAATTTATCGAAAATGCGTTTTGATTTTAGAGGTTACGTCAGAAATATGATCAAGATTGACATATTTTTTTTTTCGCCGCAATAAAGTGTGTATAACTACTGTAAAAACGGTTGAGAAATCGATCTAAAAACGCATTCTATCACTTATCACGCTGTTAATGTACACTATTACAGAAAACTTACGAACTAGTATTATTCTAATTATGTACAGAGAGCGGTGTTATCGCTAAAAAGCAATCTCTTCCAGACAACCCTTGGCAAAAATATTGCGGATTAGAAGAGGCGATGGTGATATTATTATAAATAATTATTATACGATTACTTACATTTTCATAATAAATATATAACTATACTTTATATACAAATAAATATACACATAAGTTATATACATATACAAGATATAGTGATAAAATGCAACTATCTAAACATAATAAACATATAGCCATATGCATATATTTCTATTTGTGCAGGAACGGAGAAAGAATACAATTTCATGCGGCCGGGCGGCCTGTCGTAAGAGGCGATAAAACAACCTACAGCCAGGTGGTGGGCATTTGCCCGACTAGATGGCTACCACCCCTGGTCTAAAGTATGTGGACATAACAACTTTGAGTTGTGTTCCGCATTAGTGACCAGGTTCCAGTCTCCTTTAAGAGAGCAGCAGCGCATTTGTAGCACCTTTGGTGTTGCAAATATCCATAGGCGATGGTAACCGCTTTCTAACAAGTGGGCCGTCTGCCTGTCTGCTGAACTCCTGCAATAAAAAAAAATGCAATATAATACTAATTATATAAAATTACATATTGCAGATAGTATTGTTACAACCTAAGCCCCGACAGACAAATTCTACGATAAGATCTGTAAAAGCACATTTTATTAGCAGTCAGCATTTGAACTAAGGCTGGTGTGCACCAAAATTTAACCGACGGTTACCAAAAAATAATCACTGTTTTTCCATATATTTTTGGCGATTATCTTATTTTAACCTTCGGTTAAAAGTCGGTGCACACCAGCCTAAGTGTAATCCTTTATGATCGTCATCTTTTGTTCAATTATTTATTGGCATACGTTTCTAGTTATTTTACAGAACAGCCTGCGGTTCTATTGTATTCGTTTACGGCCGCTTGCGGCTGAATTATTAGTCAGGTGTTGCGGATTACGATTACAAGCTGATTGTGTCGACGTCGCCGGGTGAGCACATTTGCATTAGTGAAGTATAAAACGACGGCCTGATGGAGAGAGGGGGCAGTTGAGCTACGACTAGGTTACGGGCGCGCGTGTGTACATTCGGGAATCTAATAGTGACGGACTTTGCGCGTTTTGTTGAATTACGACCTTCTACATTTCGTTTGGATTTGTTGTGTTCGGTTATAATCATACCTGTGTTATACGTGTTTGTATAGTTCTAATAAACTCTATAATAATACTAACGGCATTTTAATTCGAATCCCGCTAACTCATAAGAGTATTTTCGGACCATGTTCTTAAATGTAATTATTAGATAGGATATAAAAAATATTGTGAATTATTACTCTAATCTTAATTTTACGAATATGTTAATTACTTATTGAAGTGTTTATGTGTATGAATAAAACGACCGTATACAAAGAGAGCACGTTTATTACTGGCTCGCGGGGGGAAGGCGGCCACTGTACACTACACTCCTCCCATGTTATTCAGAAGACCTATAAAAATACAAATATTAACTTAAATATAAAAACTTCTTATAATTAATGACCTTTCTCGGTCTTAGGGTCATAGGTTCATACCCTTGCCTCCTACCAGTGGTTGCTGTTGGCAAATTAGAGTCAGCAGCCACATCGGCAGGACTGCCGCCTATGTCGGCAACGTTTTCCGACTGCTCAGTCGCTCCGTCTCCTCCCTCTACAATTTCAGGACCGGAATGGGTGGTTTCTACATTTTGATCATCAATAATCTCCGCGTCGGCATACGGTTCAAGTGAATCGGGGGGCGCCAGAATCTGGGGACTTGGCGGCCGCGACGAGGAGACGGATATCGAAGGAGAAGTGGAACATGGTGCCGTCATAGGTTGCCTCAGTACTGAAGTACTTGTGTTATCGGTTCCACTTCTAACACTTTCGTTAATGTTATATTCTGAATTAGTTCCAATATATTTTCTGATTTGATTTAAATGCCTTATACAAGTAGTATGCAAATCATCGAAATATATTTTAAACATTCTTCTGCCTATTTTGTTTACAATTTTCCCCATCATCCATTTAGCTTTTCTAGCAGAAAACCACCGCGCCCATACTTTTTCACCAATCTCAAATTTCCTACATTTACTTATTTCATAATTTTTAGAATTATTGTTCTGTAGTGTCTCAGTTTCATCCGGAAGAATCAAATCTATTCTGGACCTTAAATTACGTCCGAACAGCAACTTAGCTGGAGTGGAACCGGTTGAACTGTGTGTGGTATTACGGTATTCAAATAAAAATCCTAATAATTTCTCTTGGATTTGGCGTTGTGATAAAGTATTATTTTCATTAAGAATACATTTAATCATCTTTTTGCATGTCTTAACCGAGTTTTCTGCTTGTCCGTTGCTAGATGGGTGATATATAGGAGAATTTAAATATTTAATACCATTATTTTTGCAAAAATTTTGAAATTCTGCTGAACAAATTTTAATATCGTTATCTGACACAATTAAATATGGAATTCCAAATCTAGAAAAAATATCTTTTAATTTAACTATAAGAGCGGCAGTGGAGGTGCCACAGTTCATTTGAATGCATTCTAACCACTTACTGAATGCGTCTATGACAACGAGATATACCGTTTGCCCTATCTCCATATAGTCTATATGTATTCGATGCCAAGGCGCGGGGGGTCGCGGCCAAGGGGCGGGTGGCGCGCGCGGCGGAGCAGCGAGCACAGCGGAACACACCGTGCAGCCCTTCACTTGGAGCTCGATCTCGGCGTCGATGCCCGGCCACCACATTCTACTACGCGCTGCACTTTTCGTTTTCACTATCCCGAAGTGAGCCGAATGTAATTCATCCAACAATCTTTTACGAAATATTGCCGGAACAACGATCTTATGACCGCGGAATAAACACTTACCTACGACCTCTAAATCGTTTTTACATTTAAAATAGGGATTTATAAGTTTACATTTTATTTTACGCGGCCATCCGTGATTCATATAATTAATAACTGTTTGTAACGTTTTATCCTTAGCAGTAGCTCGCTCCATTTGTTTGAATGAAACCGGTTCTAGGGTGGAGTTCATAAATTATAGTGGTATTGGCAGTGATTCCTCTTCTCCTTCAAGGGCTTCAGTAACGCTGTATGGAATAGAAGCGCGGGAAAAATAATCTGCCACGATGTTATTTTTGTTGCTTATGTACTGTACGGTATAATTATAAGCCGATAACATAACAGCATAACGTTGTAACCGTAGGGCGGCCGTTACTGCAATACCATTTTTCTTTCCAAAAATGGATAATAACGGTCTATGATCTGTTCGTAGAATGAAGGGTTCACTCCGTCCATATAGGTACTGATGGAATCTCTTGACACCAAAAATTATAGCCGTCGCTTCCTTTTGAATTTGACTATAATTTCTTTCACTTTGAGTTAGGGATCTTGAACCAAATGCAATTGGTCTCTCAATACCTCTGTCATCTATATGAGCAAGAACCGCGCCGAGGCCGGTTGGCCCTGCGTCCACCGTTAGGATCAGCGGCAGTCGCGGATCAAAGTGCGCCAGTACGCGTTCCGAGCATAGTTCACGCTGGACAGCATGGAGCGCCCGATCGTGGCGTTCTTCCCATCGCCACGGAACCCCTTCTTTTAACAGTTCATGCAATGCACTTAGCATCGAGGATGCATTCGGAATGAAATTCCTATAATAATTAACTATGCCTAAAAATCTCTTCAACTCTGTTGTATTAGTAGGCGCCGGGGCATTTAATATAGCTTCTACCTTTTTTGGGCACGTTCGCAGGCCTTCCTTATCTATCACATAACCTAAATATGTTACGTTTTCTTGAAAAAATGAACATTTGTCTTTTTGCAACTTTAATCCAGCATTCTGTAACCTACTCAATAGTTCTCTAAGTCGGGCGAGATGGAGCTCTCGGGTGGGAGCCGTTAAACAAATATCATCGTACCAGCAAACCACGCCTTCAATGCCGGCAATTAGTGTTTCAATTGAACGCTGAAAAATAGCTGGAGCATTAGCAAGTCCGTATACTAAACGTGTATATTTAAACAGGCCTTTAGGCGTATTAATGGTAGTTAAGCTTTGAGACGAATCTTTGATTTTAAATTGATTATAAGCGTTACTTAAATCAAGCTTTGTGTAATGCTGTCCGCCTCCAATTTTAGCAAAAACTTCCTCTATATGAGGCAATGGGTATCTGTCAATCTTTAAAACCTTATTTAAAGTGCAAGAAAAATCTCCAGCTATTTTTACTTTTCCGTTGTCTTTTAAAACTGGGACAATGGGAGTTGCGTACTCAGAAAATTGTACAGGCTGTAAAATACCTAACTTGACTAATCGGTCTAATTCTTCTTCTACTTTTTCTTTCAGGGCAAACGGTATGGGTCGCGGTTTAAAAAATTTTGGTACAGAATTTTCCTTAATATATAATTCTACTTCGAATTTATTAAAACACCCAAGTTCTTCTTTCCAAAGCTCAGGAAATTCGTTTAAAATCTGTTGCACCTTCCTATTTCCGGACAATTCTATCAAATTATTGTTATCAGAAACTAACTTAATATTAAATTGAGCCATAAAGTCACGTCCAAGGAGAGGTGGCCCTCCTCCTTTAATTACATGAAATTGTATTTGACGTTGAATATTATTATAAGAAACATAACAATTGAAATGACCAATAGGAGTGACTTTATGTTTCGTGTACAAGCAAAATACAAGATTCGATTTCAATAATTCGTATTGTTTAAAATACTTCAAGTAAAAATTCTCGGATATAACACTGCGACCTGCACCACAATCAAGTTCCATGGTCATAAGCACACCATCTATCATTACATCTACTTTAATAGGTTCAAAGTTCGCATACCTTAAATTGTTGAGGTCGCATTCGTTGCAAACATGATCAGTTGCTTCGATATTATTTATCGACATCTTCCCGCACTTTTTGACACACATTTTTTTAAGGTGACCTTTATCACCGCACACCAAACACTTGTAATTACGAAAACGACACTTTTCCGCCACATGGTTGCGTAAACCGCACACAAAACAGCGCCCGTCCGCCGCCGCTCCAGTGGCGGCCGCTCGCGCCACAGCGCCCTGCGCCCGGCGCCCGCGGACGTGGTACATTGCTTCTTCCTGTTTGATTCGATGCTCCCCGGCGGCGTCGACGAAGGAACGTGCCGCGCGAGCGCATGCAGCTTGTTGTGCTATTTCTATGGCCTTAGGCAGGGTGAGAGACGCTAATTCTTGTTCAAATAAGCGATCTCTTTCCGGTCCTGCCCTGAGCCCCAACACAAATCTGTCTCTGAGCACCGTATCTAATTCAGCAGCACTAAAGTTGCAATATATCGCCAATCCTCTGAGTCGTGCCGCCCAATCTTCTATGCTCTCGCCGTCGATTCTCACAGCATCATAGAATTTTGCTCTGTCGGCAAAAGTCGAGCGTTTTGGTTCAAAATGGTTATTTAAAACGTCAATTAGTTCCGACCAGGTGACGTCGTCCAAACTCCGTGGATGCACTAAATTTTTAGCAAGACGGTAAGATTCGTCTGAGAAATGCGTTAATAGTACTGCACACCAGTTATTCGGCGGTATCACATTCAATTTTATGAAATTAATTAATTTTCCGTAAAATATCTGCCATTCTTGGCTTTTGTGATCGAAAATATTTAAGTTGCCGATTATGGCAGCCATCTTGCAACGCGCGCGAGGGCAAGTATTATACTCGTCGCCAGTGAAGTGTTTATGTGTATGAATAAAACGACCGTATACAAAGAGAGCACGTTTATTACTGGCTCGCGGGGGGAAGGCGGCCACTGTACACTACACTAAATAAAAATGTTTCAGAATTATTAAATTAATAAGAAAAAGTATTCAATTTTTGCATATTTATTCATATAGTAATAGATTACTGTAATCGGTCACCCCACGTCGTGAGGAACATCAGAGCCATTAGCAGGGATGGGGAAAAGGGTACTGTGTATTAGGGTTGCTACGTTAAGAATTATTTTCATGAATCTAAAATGTTTTACGAGGTCATTAGAATTTGTTCTATTTCTTGAAATATTTTAAAATTTAGCCTGGTTCACAAATATTCAATCCTAAGTTATAGTTTTGTTCCTCCAGCAAGTGTGTAGATTTCGTAAATAGATAATTTTTACTGTGCTACTTGACAAAAGAAATATTTCCAAAAAAATATGAATTTATACAAAATAACTTTTATTTAAAGCTCTAAAAAGAACTTTGTAACGTGCTTAATATAAACTTGCACGGATGGCGCCACTGTGCCGCTGTCTACCCCTCCCACTCCTCATACGATACGTCGATATCGGCGTGTGGGTCGGCCGGCAGTCCTCTGTTACGCTGTATCGAGACCAATAAAGGAAAAAGTGGGTGTTGTCTCGTAAAAAGAAGTACAACAAGTGGCCCTTAATAGAAAAGTTTGGAGAAGGTTGCACCGACAAGAGTACAGCTCTTAAATGATGAATGTTATCACACTTAGATACATATTATATATACATATATATATACACACACACACACACACACACACACACACACATATATATATATATATATATATATATATCTGAGCGTGATGATCAAGCAAAATCAGTGAATTTTTCTATCCAAAAAGTTTTGCCTTAAGAAGTTTTCACTTCAAAATTAAAGATTTAGTGGAGGGCGACGTAACGCTGAGTCGCAGCCCTAAAAGAAAGGGAGCCACCATTCGAGCAATGAAAATATTAGCCTGAATCCCCTGTTTAATTGGCAAACACCCATGTATTGATTTCACGCATTTCGTTGTGGTCTTACAAAAACAAAACCATTAGGCGTCGTTGTTTTGATTTTAGTTGTTTTAATAAAAAATATTTTGAATATATTCTCTAGTTATTTATTAACGATCCTTTATGATCTTCATTGAAGGAATGCAGCAGTTTTTCAATAACAAAATATCAATGTTTAAAATATGCTCCTGTAATGTTACCGAAGTAGTAACCAGTCTTTTGGATAGCACCCCGAATGAGGTAAAGAGCATCTTTGTTGTTAAGGATGTTGGGTGCAAAGTCGTCACCGAGAGCTGTTGTTGAGTCTAAGCCAACTTTCTCATTCATGATTTTCTTGAAGTGGTGATAAACTTGAGAGCCAATGGTTGCCACCCCTGGTCTAAAGTATGCCGCCATAACAACTTTGAGTTGTGTTCCGGCATTAGTGGCCAGGCTCCAATCTCTTTTTAAAGAGCAGCAGCGCATCTATAGCACCTTTGGTGTTGAAAATATCTATAGGCGATGGTAACCGCTTTCACTCAGATGGGCCATCTGCCTGTCTGCTGAACAAATGCAATAAAATAAAAAAATTTAGAAAGTAGTACGAAAAAAAAATCTTGTTTTAATTTATATCTTCAGAAATTTAGAGACGTAGTTTAACATCTTTGTTACAAAAAGCATTGTCAGATGAAAAATAATACTAAAATCGTCAAGAGACTAAAAACTCATCTCATTAGGACGACGAGCAATAATCCCTAAGATCCATTTACAAGACGACTTTCCACAGTAATGTAATCCCACAATGGTGATGACTAGTAGATTAGACGTCTTCTACCAAAAACTGCAAAGAAATATCTCTCTTATATATCAGAGACTAATGTCTATATTTCTGTAACTTATATAAAATTCCACGTACCTTAAATAACCATTTGAGAAAGAGCCCTGAAATTGCAAAGAAATTCCGCTTTTATTTAGTAAAATTTCAAGAATGAAAGAGGAGCGGAAGCTCAATTTTAACTGGTTTGCTCTACATACATGGATACTGTTGGTGTAGATCTGACTGTAGGCGAAAAACATAACGCTTGAAACGTATAAATGTTTTTATTACGGTCTTAATTTAGACTTTGCAGGAAAGAAAAATTCGTGATAATTGAAAAAATACATACACACATATTATCCCGCCTGATTCTCATAAAGGCAGATAGAGACGATGGATTTCCACTTGTTGCGATTTGGACAAATACTTTTCGCTTCATCTACATTCATAACGCTAAGTACGAGTCCAATTTTAGAAATTGGTTGTTTCCTTAATTTTATTTATTAAAGTGTTTATTTGTCCTAAATAATTTACTACCTACAATTCTTTCTTTTCTTTCATAATCTCATAAAGGCTTATTAACCTTTATCAGATGAGTTAATATAATTAGCTTAATATTTTATTTTATTTGGCGAGAATTAACCCAGGTCCCTCTTCTTTCTATTGGATTAGTCGGACTAAACTTTGTACCACAGAGGTCATCAATTATTATTAGACCCTTAACATATTTCGGGACTTCTATAATAATTTCACTCTATATTACCTAATTTATAATCTAACTAGCTTATGTCTACGGCGTCGCTTGCGTTAATGTAATTTTTTTATTCCAGTCAATATTTGTTATGCCATTTAGTGAATGAAGGTGAAATTAACCATGAGAGCAATACTTAAAAATTATATTGTCGTTATCGTTGCCATGACGATGTATTTGTTAGTGAATTACAAAGGTGGGGCTAACAAAACGTGATCGGATCGGTGGCCATCGATAAAAGCGCTTAAGAGAGAAGTGAAGGTTAGGTTTAGTGGGTATTTTGATGGTCGTCATCCTTTCTTCAGTTCGGAGGTCACGGAGGTCACGGCATACAGCCGATCAAGAGTCCCACATATCCCTCGGTTTAAAGTCTTCCCCCCAGACCCAAGGATGGTGTCCCAAGAAAAGATATTCCCTGCGTCATCAAAAATAAGTATAATAATAATACTTGTAGTCCTGTAGGCAAAGACGTTGTGATAAAAAGAGACCTATAGAAATGAATCTCGAACAGATCGATCGTTGCTCTAAAAAAAGAATGCGTACTACAAAAAGTTATTAAAAGTTCGTGTCAATGTGTTTTGTGTAAAACTCTTGTCTCCAGCGTACGACATTGACGGATGGTAGCGGTAATGAATCGCTGGGACACGGCGCAACAAAAAGTTAACAACCATGAATAAATGTTTACTTTATTGGCTTTTTAATGCATAATTTTATGGGAAACCTGCCAAGGGGTTTCAGAGTCGAGCTCGGCTTAAGAGATTGCTTTTAGCGGTTTAAAAGTATTCGATACTAACTTTACAGGGCTGGTCTAAGCTAAATGTTGGATAAGGCCTATATTGTAGGCTCACTTTTCCAAGTGGTAGGGTATTTGCCCGTCTGGATTGCCATCACCTTTGGTCTAGTGAAGCCGCTATAACAACTTTGTGTTTCAGAATCAGTGGCCAGGTTACAGTCCCCTTCCTTCGAAGCAGGCAGCCATTGGTAGCACCATTATGTTGCAAATTTGTTTAGGCGATAGTGACCACTTCAGTAATTAAAAAAAAGTCTAAATTGTAAACGATATAACTGGACGTGATATCAGACTGAGTTCAGCTGGACACTCGAAAATCAAAAACTCTGATGGATTACGCCAGTTTTTGAGGTGAAAATTCACATCAATGAAGGATAAAGATAAAGAAGTAGGATGACCCTTTAGCGTTAAATCTCAGTTGTATTAGAAGCATCTGCTTCAGAGATCGGGTTTCTCTTTACTATTTATATTTCCGTTTGTTATTTTTTGATTGTGGAGCACAGCAGACAGGTTGACGGCCCAACTGCGATGGACAGTGGCTACCGTCTCCTATGGATATTAGCAATACCAGAGGTCCTACCAATCTGTTGCCGGCCTTGAAGGAGAAACTTGCACTTCGTGCGATCTTCAGTTTTTTTATTGTGTGACTACTGTCAAGCATGGCTAGATGCTTGCCAGTAGTCTCACAATAGAAACTTACGTCATTAAATTAGCATTTACTGAAACTAGCTGTTCTACTGGGATCCAGCGCAGATGGTATGAGTAAATATTTGTCTTACTTGTTTGCTTTGTTACTTCACATAAGGAACCGATTTCAGTATGTTTTACTGATGGTTTCATTAGCGTAGGCGACTATCTTGCAATCTCTTCTATATCATGGATATGAACGCTGCAGTGGCTACGGGAGTTTCTAATGCGGTTCTTGCTACTGAAATGACTCCATACATCTGTACCATACTGGTTTATGTAACACGCAGCTCTTACTTGTGACGCTCAAGTACAGGACCCGCTTCACTGCTGGACAAGAGTGCAGGTGAAAAACAGTTTTATAAAACAGCATTAGTAATCTTCTTCAATGCTTTGTAAAACGCCCAAAAGGTTGTTTTATCGAAGACATACTGATGATATCGTGTCTGAAATCATTAATCGCTGTCGCAGCGTATAAAGACGCAGTAATGAGCAAGCGATGTTTTCCATAAACTGATGTTTTTCGACCTTGAATGTAGCAGTCTTTGTTATGGAAATGTTTTGTCAATACGAACACAAGTTTAGTAAGTCTAAAGTTTTTATTTACTAAAAAATATTCACAAAGATTCCTTGTACGGTATAATTTTTAATCTATTGTTATGAGTGGCAGGACTCAAATTAAAATGCCGTTAGAAATACTATATTAGAACTATGAAAGACGTATAACACAGGTAGGCTAAGACTTAGCCTACTCAATCACAGACGCCGTCCTGTTTTATTGTAGAGGCTGGATTTTTTTGTTGTTACATGAGTTCAGCAGATAGGCAGACGGGCCACTTGATGGAGAGCGGTTACCATTGCCAATGGACTTTGTAACACCAAAAATACTATCAATGTGCTGTCGCTCTCTAAAGGCAGACTGACACCTGGCACTAATACTGGAACACAACTCAAGATTTTGATAGTGGCATACTCTAACCAGGGGTGGTACCCATCCAGACGGGAAAATATCCTACCACCTGGCTGTGGGTTATTTTGTCACCTCTAAGGACAGGCAGTCTGGCCGCAGGAAATTATATTTTTCTATGTTCCTGCACGGATGTACTTTAATGATCAAATCAAAGAAGAAAGAAAAATGTTTATTTAAGACAAGATACAAAAAGACAAATTAGTGACATAACACCTAAAAAGGCTCTTGTCAGCATAATGTTGGTTTTACAATCAGCGCTGCCCTTTCGCAAGGACCTGTAAGTGATGCCGCGTCTTAAGCAATTTAATAAGCTTACACAATCAAAATTAAATAATCAAACTTATCATCTTGATATATAAAAATGAATGTTTGTCTATATGTCCTTTAAAGAATCGTAAACTACACATTTGATCATGTGATGATCTTTAGCAAAGTTGTTGTGCATGAGCCAGAGAAGGTTTCTGAGTTGGTTCACAATTGGACCCGGTAGGTGGCACTGCTGTCGGCATATCGATTGAAGCTTTTCCGGGCAGGACGACGTCTGCCGGAACAGCTATTTCCAAATACAACAAAACCATAAAAACAAACAGCGGTGACGAACCATATATATAACCATAAATAAAGTACTGCTGGTTTGGTGTGTCACATCATTTGACTTACAATAACTATAAAATACTTGTATCATATGTACCTTACATATGATACAAGTATTTTTGGTGGTAATACGTTGTCTTCTGTTCTTATACTAATACGAGTAAGTATATAAAGCTGAAGAGTGTGTTTGTTTGCTTGAACGCGTTAATCTCAGGAACTAGTCTGGTCTGATTTGAAAAATTCTTTCAGTGTAAGATAGCCCATTTATCGAGGAAGGCTATAGGCTATACCATATACCATCACGCTAAGATCAATAGGGGCGAAGCAATAATGAAAGATGTTTCTAAATCGGGGAATTTTTAATTTTTTTAAACTATTCCACGCGAACGAAGTTGCGGGCAGAAGCTAGTAATAAATTCGACCGTTCATTTGCCTTACTATCGGTTAAAATTTGACATAAGCTCCATACAAATAATGTCGAAATTCAACCGATGGTAGGCAAGTAAATTAATGGTAAGATATAGGAATCGACCATATAGCTGAAAAACGGATTAATTTGGTTGAAAGGTACAGGACTGTAGGAACACGGTTCTTCAATGACATTGAATGATTCAAGTTTCTATTTATACTGTTACGACCGACAAAGACCAATTCACACCTGCAGTTTCCCTTTCTGCATTTGGACTTCTTTTATTTACTTTGTGTTTAATATTTGTAATTAGAAAAAGAAGCCCATTGTGTATTTTCATCTTTATGATAGTCATAAGCCAGGTGTGATTCTTGGAAATTAAATCCAGGCGGTCGAGTATTGTGTCGAGACATATTGTATTTGTACAGTTAAAAGCAATGCCCCAATGGAGGGGTGAGGCAGTCAAGCCATAGCCACAAGCGTGGCAAGACGTGTGTACATTCGATAATCTATATAGTGACGGATTTTGCGCCTGTTATTGAATCCTGCATTACGTTTATACTGGTTGTATTCAGTTATATTTGTACCTGTGTTATACGTGTTTGTATAGTTCTAATAAATTCTATAGTAATTCCGACGGCATTTCAATTCAAGACCTGCAACGTAACAATATGAATCGTTTTGGTTCATTCATAAAAATTTAAATACATAAATAAACCGTCTAATATCGGTTTAAATGAAGTCACATTTTTGATAAACAATAGTTTTACACTTCTTTCATTCCTTTCTTAATGGAAAGTTCCATGTGAACTTTTCACATATCCACAGATGAAATCTTAGAAAATCTCCGACAAACTTTATCCACGCGATTGTTCCCTAAGCGATATTAACATAAATTATTCTACATTAGAGTTAAAACTTAATATCATCTGTGAAATTATGTTGTTAAGAGCTCTCTAGATAACAGGAGTTTATCGACCTCATCTAAGTAACTTTCAGTGCCTTGATGGACTTAATTGGTGCCGTAAAACTTGTGAATCGTCACCATTTAATTATTAAACTGGTAATATTTTGGCTTTATTGTCGATTTACGTATTATATTGTGAAGTTTTATTATGTTATGAGCGGTTGCGGTAGTCTCTCACCTCAACCGCAGACTGCCCCCCCCTGTTGGTGAAGAGGGTATCCTTCCCCGCAAGTCACCCTGGGTTCGTTGATAAGCGTTGGAGCATCACAGATGCAGTACCTATTGGTCTAGTTCCTGTAGCGCCCCGTAAAACCGTGTGAGCTAGGGGCGCAGGTTAGGTTTAGTGGGTAGTTTGACGGCCAACCATCCCCCTGTCCTCTGCATGAGTCTATGGGGGCATATGACCGATCAAGAGTCCCACATATCCCTCGGCGAGCCTTCCCCACAGGCCCGATGACGGCGTCATAAGAAAAGACATTCCCCTGCGTCACCAAAAACAAAAATCTCACCTCAAAGTGAGACCTGATGCAGCCGGAGACACTCATATCTCCGGCTAGCAAACAGTGGGGCAAGCACGTAAAGGACCGGCCGTCGTCCGTCTAGGCTGGCGGTGAATGCGCGAGCGACCCCATAGTCCGGACAAGGGACCTTAGATTATCGTACAGGGGTTTTTGAGGGTATCCCTAACTGCAGTGTGGCAAAAGTACTTACGTGAGATGCTAGTGCCGCCCCGACCTGGCGAATCCCACACTTGGACGACCTTTCCCTTCACACGGTTTATGGTCCTCAAACGGATTTCCCTTGTATAAAATAAAAGTGGTAAAGCCCATAGCTGTGCGGGCGGCGATCAACAGGACAACCGGATCCGCCCGCACATAAAGGTCGGAGAGGAGGGCTGCGCACCGAATCACACGCCCCTTCTCATCTCAAGGCGAGACCCGAGGTAGCCGCAGAGACCAATATCTCCGGTTAGCAAATAGTGGGGTTAAGGTCATGTCGTACCAAAAGTCATACCAATGTGCTGCCGCTCTCTAAAGGAAGACTGGCCACTAATGCCACAATACAACTCAAGGGGCGGCATACTCTAGACCAGGGGTGGTAGCCATCCAGATGGGAAAATACCCTACCACCTGGTTGTGGGTTGTTTTGTCGCCTTTGAACGCGCAACCGATCGGTGCGGTGGTTAAACGAAGACGAAGGCAGAATTCTGGACAGTTCCTCGAAACACTCCCCGTTATACAGTCGGTAGAATACGGAGACTTAGAATTGATTTAAATGAAACTAGTGCAGTAAAAATTTAGCTCTAATGTTACTACTATTTTGTTGAAAGAATTTGAACTGTGTAATATGATGTATAAAGGCGTTTAGATAAAGCGTTGACTGCGAATTACCGCTTGCACTTATGTCTCAATCCATTGTCGTTCCGCCTTGTCCTTATCTCAATTCTCAGACTCCGTCGTCGCAAGCATTGCAACAAAGGGACCGTCAGACACATTTCGAATGAAAGTCGTCTCTAGTTCGTTAGCACATCTCAATCGCATGCCTGTCTTTAAACAAAATACCTGTTTGAAGCTTGAAATTCTTTTGATGGCAGACAAGCAGACTGCCCACTTGATGGTAAGCGGCTACCATCGTCTAAGAACATTTGCAACACCATAGGTGCTTCAAATGTGCTGCTGCTCTTTTAGGGGAGAGACCGGAACCTGGTCATTAATGCCGGAACACAACTCAAGCTTGTTATGGCTATTCATTATTATTTATTAAATAATTAACTAGCTGACCCGGCGAACTTCGTACCGCCATATTTTCTGAATTCCTAAAAGACTTTGTTTTATGACACAAAAACAAAATCACCATAATCGGTCCAGGTGATTACGGGGATTTTAGAACCCGATCTCAGCGCCACCTACCGGTTCTAATTGCGAATCTAAACCATCTGAGAACCCACTCAAACACACAAAAACAAAATCACCAAAATCGCTCCCGGTGATTAGGAGGATTCTAGAACCCAATCTCAGCGCCATTTACCGGTTCTAATTGCAAATCTAAACCATCCGGGAACCCACTCAAACACACACACAAAATTTCATCGAAATCGGTAAAGTCGTTCTCAAGTTATAAAATTACAACGGAAAGTGGCATTGATTTTTATATATATACAGATTAAATAATAGTAACTAACCATATACTTTTAAAACTTTTTATAGTTCTTACATTATAGTAAATTATTTTACATGGATTGTGTGAAAGATGATATGATGATTTGTGGTGTGACAGAGGACGTAGATCAAAATAGAGGAGTGTGGAAGGAAAGTACATATTGTGCCGACACCAAATAGGTGAGAGAAGATCAAAGAATAGAGAGAGAGAGTAGATTAATTTAGATTTAATTTGCTAACTAAAAGGCCATCCCACCATGCTTTTAACCCAAGAGCACACTAACCAATAAAGTTAGCGGACATTGGCTAACTTGGTGCTAACTTGTAAATTACACGCGACGTCACAAACTTGAACGTCACGAACAGTCTGAACTAGATTTGGGCAGGGCAGCTTATAAATAGACTTGGTTTCTGTTCAGAATTTGTATATAACTTTGCTGTTGTATTTGTATGGATAAATGCTAACACTATCAGTGAAATGTTATATTAAAATAGGGCTTGTTTTCTACCGACTATTACAGAATATGATTGAATAGAAAACGCTTTATTGTTCACAGTGGTTCACATCATACACATTATGTCAACAAAATACAGTAGTCACTAAAAACAGTTAAGTCAGGAATAATGTTTTAGTATAAAATCCTATATTTACAAAACTCCAGGCCATAAACTAGCTGATGCTATTCCTTAGAGAAACTTTTAGGGTACGGCTAACTCACAAAATTGATTTTAGAAGGGCGCCGATAGAAAGTTAGTCTTCAAGGAAAATTTTAGCGCTGCACAATTCCAAAGTTTGCCTCGAGGCGTTTAAATTGAATATACTGCTTTTAAAAATGTTTGTCATGATTTGAACTACGTAGGTATGTTTCGCTCGCTTAAACCCAACGATAATATTCTAATCCGTGGTCAAGCCATGGCTACGCAAGACTGCTGACGGTTTTCTGTCAAACCACTTGGGCCGCCGGGCGGATGGATAGAGTAGGTGTTTTTTTTTTTACAACTCTATGGACTCTAGTTCCGTACCCTTTTTTACAATTTAATAATGTAAAAAGTTTAAAAATGATACATGTTTGTTATTGTGTGTGACATTTATTGACTGTATATTTGTGTAGTGGTGTACCTTAAGAATAACTTATTATGTTACTTATTCTAATTATAATACAAAACTTGTACTAATGTAGAGTGTATCTGTTACATAATGGTGTTGTGAGGAAGTGCATGTGCAGTGTGTGCCTTATGTCTATACATGTATATATTAATCTAACTAGTGCTATGTGTGTTGCTTTTTCGTTTCTGTGCCTGGGTTATTAATTGTTAGGCTCTTTGTTTTGGTTTGTTTGTGAATTGTGCGTGTAATGCAATGTGGTAGTTGTTGCAGAGTTTTAATGAAACAAGCTTGCACAACGAAATAGCTTATTTTTAATTATACAGAAAATTATTACAATGACAAAGCACTTTCCAATAAGACGAGAGGACGCAGACAGAGCAGTGTTGCCAACGCATGGACAACATAAAAATAAAATTTAATATAATATAAAAAAGCGTGGGGTGTATTCAATTAATAATATAATATCTTAAAAAGCGCTTTGAATACACCCCACGCTTTTTTATATTATATTAAATTTTATTTTTTGTTTTTTTAGTTGGATTTTTTATAAAAGCGTGTTTTTTTTAGTTTTTTAAAACTATTATTTATTTTTCATTTTTTAGTTGATTTTTGTTTAAATGTTTTTAAATACAAGCTTTTGAGATCCTGCATATCATGTAGCAGCAGAGTGCTAGCCAAGACAAGTAAAACGAGCCCAAACACGACGGGTCTATCTTGTTTAGTACAGGAGTTCCTATGGCCACCTTCCGACTCCATTATCAGATCAGCTCCATTGTACCATATTATTGCATTTTGACGCGATATAAACATACGAGCCCAAACACGACGGGTCTATCTTGTTTAGTACAGGAGTTCCTATGGCCACCTTCCGACTCCATCATCAGATCAGGTCCATGGTACCATATTATTGCATTGTCACGCGATATAAACATACGGGCCCAAACACGAAGGGTCTATCTTGTTTAGTACAGGAGTTCCTATGGCCACCTTCCGACTCCATCATCAGATCAGCTCCATGGTACCATATTATTGCATTGTCACGCGATATAAACATACGGGCCCAAACACGAAGGGTCTATCTTGTTTAGTACAGGAGTTCCTATGGCCACCTTCCGACTCCATCATCAGATCAGCTCCATGGTACCATATTATTGCATTGTCACGCGATATAAACATACGGGCCCAAACACGAAGGGTCTATCTTGTTTAGTACAGGAGTTCCTATGGCCACCTTCCGACTCCATCATCAGATCAGCTCCATGGTACCATATTATTGCATTGTCACGCGATATACACATACGTGCAAAATTTCAGCTCAATCGGAAAACGGGAAGTCGGTCAAATTTAGGGGTCGGTTACAGACATACTGACTGACATACAAGTGAAGCTAATATAAAGCGTGTAAAAAATACAATTCCACAAGCAATTCATAAAAGGCGCCAATTTGAACATTCCAACCATTGATGTAACAATGATACACATCAATGATTTCAACAGTGGTAGTGCGCGTTGGTGTGAGTGTGTGTGAAAGTTTTATTGTTGATTGTGTTTGTTACTTTGTGTGGTGTTATAATTTATTGTTTAATTGTTGTGACAATGTGTTAATGTGTGAGTTTCTTGGAAATTGATGTTGAAAATTTTTCATTTGGTATTGGTGTTGATGGATGGTTTAGGATTGTTGACCCTCCATTAGACGTCGGACGACCGTCTTGTCTCCCATGCGTATCACCATTTTTATGTTGCAATCCCTCAGCGTAGGTGTTAGTATAAATCCCCTTTGCTCCAAACTTGACTATGTTTTGACGGCTTAAAGCGTGTTTTGAACTCAGGATTTTCATCTTGTTTTAAAAACGTATACTCTCTGTTATTTCCCCTTCTCCCAATTACTTGGGATTAGCACAATATGTCTTTGCTTCTATTCGAGAATGCATACGTCCCCCATCACACCACAAATTATTATGTTATCCTTCATACAATCCATGCATTCTTTTTTGTCACGTGACTATTATCCTTCTCAATGCACGCCCATTCTACCTTAGTCTTCTTAATCTTAATATGGAGGACTGGTGCAACTTTCACAAATACCCTTATGTAGTTATTTCTCACCTTATGCATTCTTGTGTTACCGCACATTCGTCTCAAATTTCCATTTAATCGTTTACGACAGCTTGCGGGCGAATCGTTAGCCAGATGTTACGGATTACGTCGACTACGATACGGGCACATTTGTATTTGTGAGGTAAACAACGACGGCTTGGTGGAGAGAGGGGGCAGACATGTGTACAATCGGGAATCTAATTACGACCTTCTGCAATACGTTTGGATTTGTTGTGTTCGGTTATAACCTGTGTTATACGTGTTTATATAGTTCTAATAAATCTATAGTAATTCTAACGGCATCTTAATTCGAGTCCCGCTAAACTCGTAACAATAATATTATTGTGTATGACGACATGGGGCAGTTGTTCTCGATTTTCCACCCCAAGCCGCAAGGGATTATAGTAGACGAAATGAAATATGAATTACTAGGCGTAGTCATTTATTTCGATGTTACAGTCAGCGGAATAAAATGGTAGAGAAAATTATTGCAGAAATGACGAGAAAGCCCGTACCTTTTTTCCGGTTTTCCTCCATCTTGAGTTGATAAGATGAAGTTGCCTTTTTCCTGAATACCTAAACAAATAAACTCTCTATTTCTCTGCTTTTTTATTTATTGGTTATAAAAGATTGACTTTATGTATCTAAGAATCCAATAGCTTCGTATACATATATCAGTTTGGTATGGTTTTACGTCGGTATACAGCGTGTTTTTTTTTAAGTGGACCTGTGTGGCCATATCCGGAAATATATATAAGATATGGCGATAAATGCTCAAATGCGTCTTGGGGTCGATTTTGATGAAAACTAAAACGGTATCATTCGATTATTGAAAAATCAATTTTTGTGCCCAGTAGCTAATCGACTGATTATGAGAATAACCATTACATTATTATAAAACTAGCCTGGCCATAAATACTGTTACATAAAAACTTTTCTTTTTTTCAACTTTTTAATTATTTTGAATTTAGAACACGTATAAAATAATATACAAACTTAAAACTTTACTAACTTCTTTCGATTTTGTGCCATTTCATATATTTTTTCGTGTTCATTATCAAATTACAATATGGAATGGGGTGTTAAAGAAAATAGGATTGCAGTGGTCGCCCTGCACAAAGTAGGTATGGAGCCGTCGGTCATATTCCAGACTCTTCAAAAGCTTGGTATCAGCTGTGTGTTCGTATATCGTATTATCAACAGATACAACAACACTTCGTCTGTCGAAGACCAGAAAAGATCTAGGCGGCCGCGTGCTGTTAGAACTACAAAGGCTTTTAATGCTGTCAAAGCCAGAATTCGTCGAAACCCCATTAGGAAGCAAAAAATCTTATCCCGAGCAATGAAGATTCCCGCTAGGACTCTGTCGCGTATTATAAAACAAGATCTGAAGCTCGGTGCTTATCGTCGATATACAGGACATGCCCTAAATCTTTACCATGAAAGAGAGTGGATCGATCAAAACGCCTTCTGTTGCGATACGCAGGTGAAAGGCACAGAAATATCTTCTTTACCGATGAAAAAAATTTCACGATTGAAGTGTTCGCTCACAGTTCTAAACAAGCTGCTCAAGTGGTCCTAAAGGTACAACGTGGTCATCGTCCTGCGTCAGTGATGGTTTGGTGGGGCGTGTCTTATCAAGGAGTCACAAAACTACATTTTTGTGAAAAAGGAGTGAAAACTTCAGCCAAAGTGTATCAAGATAGTCTCAGATCATGTTGTGAAACCTCTCAGCAATACACTTTTTACACGCTTTATATTAGCTTCACTTGTATGTCAGTCAGTATGTCTGTAACCGACCCCTAAATTTGACCGACTTCCCGTTTTCCGATTGAGCTGAAATTTTGCACGTATGTGTATATCGCGTGACAATGCAATAATATGGTACCATGGAGCTGATCTGATGATGGAGTCGGAAGGTGGCCATAGGAACTCCTGTACTAAACAAGATAGACCCTTCGTGTTTGGGCCCGTATGTTTATATCGCGTGACAATGCAATAATATGGTACCATGGAGCTGATCTGATGATGGAGTCGGAAGGTGGCCATAGGAACTCCTGTACTAAACAAGATAGACCCTTCGTGTTTGGGCTCGTATGTTTATATCGCGTGACAATGCAATAATATGGTACCATGGAGCTGATCTGATGATGGAGTCGGAAGGTGGCCATAGGAACTCCTGTACTAAACAAGATAGACCCGTCGTGTTTGGGCTCGTTTTACTTGTCTTGGCTAGCACTCTGCTGCTACATGATATGCAGGATCTCAAAAGCTTGTATTTAAAAACATTTAAACAAAAATCAACTAAAAAATGAAAAATAAATAATAGTTTAAAAAAACTAAAAAAAACACGCTTTTATAAAAAATCCAACTAAAAAAACAAAAAATAAAATTTAATATAATATAAAAAAGCGTGGGGTGTATTCAATTAATAATATAATATCTTAAAAAGCGCTTTGAATACACCCCACACTTTTTTATATTATATTAAATTTTATTTTTTGTTTTTTTAGTTGGATTTTTATAAAAGCGTGTTTTTTTTAGTTTTTTTAAACTATTATTTATTTTAAAAATATACCGTGTACTTTCCAACAGGACTCTGCACCTGGTCACAAGGTCACGAAGGTCACGAACTACCCAAGCCTGGCTTGAAACCAACGTTCTGGATTTTATAAGAGCTGAATGAAGACTGGGCTTCATCTAGCCCAGACCTTAACCATTTAGACTTCAAATTATGGTAAGGTTCAGAGTACATGGCCTGCCCTAAACGACACGGCGACATTGAGTCTCTTAAAAAATCTTTGGAGCAAGCAGTGGCAAACTTTCCCTTGGAAACAGTGCGTAAATCCATAGATTCGTGGCAAAACAGATTAAAGGCCTGTATAAAAGCCAAAGGTGGCCATTACGAATAGAATATTTTTTATATTTTTTGCTGAGACTAATAAATATGTAGGTATAATTTTAATAATATTGCATCACTTCATTTAAATAAAATGAATTTTCATTTGTAACAGAACTTATGGCTGGACTAGGTAGATTATACCAAATCATATTTTTTTTAAAATTAATTCAATTACAAAAATATTTTGTATCTTATAGCGTAGCTTGTAAGGATCGAATTCTGTAAAGGAATAATATAAGTAAAACTATATAAAAGAGTCGGTTTTAGCGAAATGTTCTATTTACTTCACATACTGCCTTATACTGACTAAATGAGTGTACAAACGAAACCTCTTCAAATGTACTCATATAGAAACAAGGAAAATGCGAGATTTCCACATAAAAATTTAAATTAATTTATTTTTCTTTAACGCTCCTTCCATCTTGCGCCGATAATTCCGCACTGGTTTTATTGTTAGCCTAAACAAACAACTCGTGTTGGGATAGCCATGTCGGTCCACTCGTAAACCGGCGGTTTTATGGCCACACAGATTGACCCAAGATTGGCTACCGAGTACAAATTTTAGGATTTATTTTATCGTTGCAAAGTGACGTAGTCGATAGCCATTATGTAGCCTATAATAGCGGCTTATAAACGCTGAGGTCAGTCTGCCTGACTTCAGAGGAATACACGTATGTATACAATACACGTTTCGCCAAAGCGGTCTGACGAGGTTCACACATCGCTGAGACAAGCGATTTCGGTATACCGACTTTTTCCATTTAAATCCATAATATTATAAAATTCTAAACATGCCGTGATACATTGAAGATATTAAAATAAAAGTAACTAGAAAAGACTATATACACAACGGAGTAAACGATGCAATTGATGACAACATATCTATATGTTGTATATTTGTTCGGGATTCACGTAAAAACTACTGGGCTGATTTCTTTACGGCTTTCGCTGATCGACCGTAATTCTTAGGCTTGAAATCTGCGCTACTTTTTATCCCAGGAAACCTGCGGGAATTTTTCTGAGAATAATTTGAAAAGGCCAGATTGAAAAAAAAATCGGGTTCCATTGCGATTTTTTCACCGGTCGATAGAAATGATACAAGCTACACAGTACTGGAATTAAAATACCGTTGGAATTACTATAGAGTTTATTAGAACTGTACAAACACGTATAAGACAGGCACAAATATGACTGGACACAGCCAGCAGAAACTGCACGATTCAATAATACGCACAAAGTCGGTCACTATATCGCTAATCGAAACACATCACACGTCTTGCTAGTATCGTAATTGTCGCTTGTCGCTCACCCCTCCGTTCGGACATTGTTTTATACTAAACTGTATAATACCGACAAAGGGGCCGCGTTCACTGAGTTAATCCGCACATCTAACAAGCTTCGACGCAATGCAATAAAAACAAAGATTAATTCGACACTAATGACGGCCATAAAAAAGTACGATAACAATAGGATGTTTTTAAATTTTAAACACGAAGTAAACAAAAGAACTCCGAATGCAGGTGTCTGCGATGAACAGAACCTCCTCATTCATTACAACCTCATTTCATTACTACATAATATTGTTATAAATCACTCAAGTCACTCGCCTTACATACGTCTAAACATCATCACAAATATTAATTGTATAAAATCTAAAACCAAATAAAACTTGTGAAATCTATAAAATATATTATTAAAATCGTAGCAGACCTTTAAATTTAATATAACCACAAAACAGCAGGAAAGGCAATAAACTGCGTTTTACTACAGCGTATGCGTATGCTCATATATTATCTAAAACATCTTAAAGTCGGTGCTTAGTAATTTTCAAAATATAGTAATTTTTATGTTTTGCTTTGCACCGACTTCAAGATGTTTTAGATAATTATATATTAATAATAATAGCTTTAGAAATAAGTTATTTTATACATTTTAGTTTTTTAGTTTTTGAAGTCGGTTTTTTTAAACGAAGTTTTTAAATTTTATTTGTTACTTTTTAGTGTCTAGCTATGTATGGGTGGACCTACGAATGGTGCCGGGAACCGAGAACCGGGAACAAAAAAATGTTCGTAAAATGAAAACTACTGGGCCAAACTATGTCAAATTTTTAGGGGACCACATGGCAGCTATTCCGCGTCGAACAAAAAAAGAATCACGTAAATCGGATCATAAATCTCAGAGTAATCGGTTTACATATGGAACGGAGTGAAAATTATTTTCATGAAAAATGTTCATAAAATGAAAACTACTGGGCCAAACTATGTCAAATTTTTAGGGGACCACATGGCAGCTATTCTGCGTCGAACAAAAAAGAATCACGTAAATCGGATCATAAATGACGGAGTAATCGGCGAACATATGGAAAGGAGTGAAAATTATTTCCATGAAAAATGTCCATAAAATGAAAACTACTGGGCCAAACTATGTAAAATTTTTAGGGGACCAATTGGAAGCTATTCCGCGTCGAACAAAAAAAGAATCACGTAAATCGGATCATAAATGACGGAGTAATCGGCGAACATACATAAAAAAAAAGATCCCGACGAATTGAGAACCTCCTCCTTTTTTCGAAGTCGGTTAAAAAGAAGCTAGTATGCGGTTAGTCTTACAAAGAAAAATAATTTACTTCATTTCAATGCACTCGATGACAAGATTACTTGAACAAGCACAAAAACAAGCGGCAATCGTAAAATAGATAATCCCAAAGACATTCCAGTTCACTGACTCCTAAATGTAAAATCTTTGAGCTATAAAGCCTAAGATTATTGGTTGTCTGTGACACGGTCATTCGGTGTCAGCTGGAGTTATCAAAACGGTTCACTGCTTTTATTACACGAAGCTCTTTTTATTCAAGGTCATGGGTTCTTGAACTTCACTGCTTTTGAAATATATTGGAAGGAAAATATTAAAAACTAGTTGCTTGTTGCACACTATGTATTTGACACACGTGTATATACTCTTTTGTTTATTGTTAAAGTCAAATCAAGTCGGACAATTGCCGACCGAGCTAATATTAGAGCCGTGGAACAACATGACTCGAAGGGCTTTCAAGGATTCGACAGGCCAGTGTACCTTTTTGTGCATAGAAGTCCACTGGTTGTCCGGAACGGATTAAATATACTACATAATTGTCTTTCTTTTTCCATTGACCCACTTAAACCTATTTTGTGGCCAAGGAAAAGGAGCTGACTCCTTCCCCTACGTCACATTGTTTCACTCGGAAGGCAGATAGTTAACGAAAGTTATTTTTACTTCTTTATTTTACTGGTAAATTGGAGTACAATGTTTATTATTAGATGTTAGGTAGTGTAGAATATTGTTAAAACTCTGGTCACGACAAAAACAAAATCCACTTGCATATCTGAAACAAAGTAAATTTATTACCCGTCGTCGTTTGAACTACTAACATTTAAATTCTTTTATGGTCGTCTTCTTTTGTTTACTGTGTTTAAAAAACCGCCCATTGTTGTATTGTAATATTTTATGGCAGTCATTAGCCAGATGCGTCTGGTTAAGTCGACTTAGATACGGGGACATTACAGTTCATACAGTTAAGACATTACAGTGGGAGTGCAGTTGAGCGATAACCACGAGCGAAGCAAAACGTGTGTACTACAATCGGGAATCTAATAAGTGACGGATTTTGCGCGTTTTATTGAATTACGACCTACTGCATTACGGTTGGACTTGTTGTGTTCGGTTATATTTGTACCTGTGTTATACGTATTTGTATAGTTCTAATAAACTCTATAGTAATTATTATTCTAAGGGTATTTTTAATTCGAATGTCGCACTCATAATAATATTATAAATATAAAATCATTTGGTAAGTTTAACACGAGTAACGTATAGTACGAGTATGTCTATGAATCAGATGTGTGTGTTTGCTGAAATCAATGCAAGCAGTTCTGATTGAAATGATTATATTCTGTTCAGTGAATAATCTCTTCGCTTTTAATTAAGTGTGTAATACTTTTTATTTGTGAAATATCTTTGCAAGGTTCGTCGGGTGCGGGCTTTTGAGGGGAGCGATGTGTAATTGGGCGAGCGAGCTGAGCGATTAGGTTTCAACACTGTTCCAGTACCGCTCCGGTTCCCGTTTGATGGTTACAGGTCGTTACTTCTGGGTCCCAATTCTGCTATTACTATCGCTGCAAAATCACCGGACACTATCGGCTTAATGGTAGGTTTGCCTGTTTTCGGTATTCTGTTTATTCCAATCACGTAATAGCACGCCTTTATTTATAATAAATTACTTGTTGTACCCGGCAGACGCAGACGTTGACTTGCCCTTAAAAATAAAAATCAAGAAACCGATCGCAGCGCCATCAACCAGGACCAATTTTTAATCTAAACCATTCTCGAATCTACTTGAAAAAACACAAAAAATTACATCAAAATCAGTCCCATCGTTAAAGAGGTGTTCAGTGGCGCCACCTACCGGTACCAATCTTAAATCTAAACCATCCCCGAATCAACTTGAACACACACAAAAATAATTTCACTTAAACCCTGGAACCCGATTGCAGCGCCATCTATCGCCATCGGTTCAAATTTGAATTTAAACTATCCCGGGACCCACTTGAACACACACAAAAATAATTCACCTAAATCTGACAAATCAAAATGAGTTTAAATGCAGTTACCTTTGCTGAAATCGGCCAGGAGAGATCATAATAAATGAATGGCAAGACTCATATTTTGACTGATGTTTTTTAATGAATTGATGGATATCATATTTTAATACCTACTCATCCTATTCCGGACGAAGACAATTCCAAAAACACAAAAATCATAAAAATGGTCTAGCCGTTCTCGAGTTGTAAATGGTGTAACTAGCATGACTTTTTTAAGCTAAAGAGTTTGTTTGTTTGAACGCGCTAATGTCAAGAACTACTAGTCTGATTTGAAAAACTCTTTAAGTGCTAGATAGCCCATTTATCGAGGAAGGCTATAAGGTATGTACCATCACGCTAAGACCAATAGGAGCGCAGCACCAACGAAGAATGTTTCAAAATCGGGGTTGTTTTTCCTTTTTAACCGACTTCGAAAAAAGGAGGAGGTTCTCAATTCGTCGGGATCTTTGTTTTTTTTTGTTGCTTTTTTTATGTATGTTCGCCGATTACTCCGTGATTTATGATCCGATTTACGTGATTCTTTTTTTGTTCGACGCGGAATAGCTGCCATGTGGTCCCCTAAAAATTTGACATAGTTTAGCCCAGTACTTTTCATTTTATGAAAAATTTTCATGAAAATAATTTTCACTCCGATCCATATGTACACCGATTACTCTGAGATTTATGATTCGATTTACGTGATTCTTTTTTTGTTCGACGCGGAATAGCTGCCATGTGGTCCCCTAAAAATTTGACATAGTTTGGCCCAGTAGTTTTCATTTTACGAACATTTTTTTGTTTCCGGTTCGTGGGACCTATATTTTTAAGAAGCGCGGCACCATTCGTAGGTCCACCCATACATAGCTAGACACTAAAAAGTAACAAATAAAAAATAAAAACTTTGTTTAAAAAAACCGACTTCAAAAACTAAAAAACTAAAATATATAATATATAAAATAACTTATTTCTAAAGCTATTATTATTAATATATATTAACTAAAACATCTTGAAGTCGGTGCAAAGCAAAACATAAAAATTACTATATTTTGAAAATTACTAAGCACCTTCTTTAAGATGTTTTAGATAATATATATTAATAATAATAGCTTTAGAAATAAGTTATTTTATACATTTTAGTTTTTTAGTTTTTGAAGTCGGTTTTTTTAAACGAAGTTTTTATTTTTGAGAGCTTCCGCTGCCTGCGTTTCACCTTCTACGTAAACAAAGTCGCGAGTTACAGTAAGCGTTAGCCCAAAGTGACTATTCCACGCGGACGAAGTAGCGGGCAGAAGTTAGTATAGATATAAAAGCAAACATTTGCGAAATATAATTTTGAAGTTTTGGTAAATTTACAATTCTTATTTCGGCTACGCTATTTCTGTTAATCAATTATCATCAATTTTTGTTGTGGTTATAATTTTTTCTATTATTATTTCGCCGTTATGATATCGAGAACATATAATAATTTTAGTAGAATATGAATTATTGTCATTTTTGCAATGAAATTGAATTTCTTGGCAACACCAAAGATATTGAAATAGCAATGGCACTAGATAGGATAATAATATAGGTATAGACATAAGGCCCACACTGCATATGCACTTCCTCATAACACCAGCATGTAACAGATACACTGTACATTAGTATAAGTTTAGTATTAAAAATAGAATAAATTAATATAATAAGTTATTCGTAAGATACATCTCAACACAAAAATCACTAAATTAATGTCACACACAAGAACCAAAATAACTAATAAGCGTGTTAAATTCTAAAAAATAAATAAATCTAGAAATTAAGTTGTAAAAAAGGGTACGGAACTCGAGTCCGTAGAGTTGTTTATATAAAAAAAAATATATTGAAATAGCAGAATTGGGCCCCAGCCTACTGTTTTGATCTACAAATATATTCACAGCTAGAATTTTTTTTATTTTTATTGATACAAATGCGCTACTGCTCTCTTAAAGGAGACTGGAACCTGGTCACTAATGCCGGAACACAACTCAACGTTGTGATGGCGACATACTTTAGACCAGGGGTGGTAGCCGTCGCAGCTTTTTTTTAACTCTCTTGGCAGTGATATAATTTGACATTAGGACTGTCATTGGCTATGTCTAAATTTATTTAATGGTGCAAGTGCAACGTTACACAATAAAATAAATAAAATAACCGCAAACATTGTATATCCCCAAATTAAGCGAATTGCACTTGTATTATGGGTAATATACAACGGACTACTTTGGAGCTGATCTCAGACACATAGACCATAGTATATAACAGAGAAATTTGTTTCCGAAATTTACCTTACCAGAAATCGAACCAGGAGCCTCAGCGTCGCGGTGTGGTAAGCCGTCAAAGGCTTAGCCCGCTCAACCACAGAAGTTGTCCATTAAATACTCCATAGATATAAAATCAACATACAAGGAAACAGGTGTGACAATATGTATGTATTGTTACGAGTGCGGGACTTGAATTAAAACGCCGTTGGAATTACTTTAGAATTTATTAGAAGTATAGAAACACGTATAACACAGGTACAAATATAACTGGACACAACCAGTACAAACTGCACGATTCAATAAAACGCGAAAATTCCGTCACTATATAGCTTATCGAATGTACACGTCTTGCTCGTATCGTAATCGTCGCGTGACTGCCTCGCCCATCCGTTCGGGAATTATTTTATACTAAAGTATTCAATACAACAATCGACCGCGTGGACTGAATTTTTCCAAAAAAACATAAGCCGCACATTTGCGGCCATAAATGAGTACAATAACAATAGGATTTTTTTCATCTAATTACAAATTTCAAACACAAAGTAAACAAAAGAAGTCAAAATGCGGGAAAGGTAACAAACCGCAGGTGTGCATTCACTTTGTCGGCAATAAATGCCTATGTAATCTATGTGACATGAAATCTGTTCAGATTTCCTTATGGTATAGATATATATGATATAACGTATCGTACTATTAATATCAAAAGAATCTAATAATTTCAAAACTTCAATATATTCTTTGGAACAAAATCCTTTACGTAACCGTATCACATATTACGGTATTTGAATGATTTCTGAGCCCTCAGGGAAGGTAGCAAGCGGTCGGGTGAAACTAGATTTGTATGTACCGGAAGTTAGGGTGTAAACAGATTATGCAAGAGCTTTCAAATATACATAGGGATTCTGAATCTATAAACAGATGGTAATGAACAGAATTTTATGGAAAGTAAAGATGATAATGATATAGCTTTTGAATGAATGATAAGATTTTGTTTATGATTTCAAAATAGATTAAAATCGGTGTAGTTATGGCAAAAGAAGAATATTAAGGAATTACAATCGGCCATTAAAAAATTAACTCCTAATACGGTCATAAATGTATATATCTCCAAACGATGATAAAGACTTATCTGCAAGTTAACTAACAAACTACTTAACTAATGCAAATATAAATCATGCTATACAAACATGTAACACATATTATTCTACTCGTCCAATTTTCTCAAGAGAGGGACACACGTCAACATCGGTTAGCTCCGGCACTCTCCGGCGGGCCTGAACAAATTTGTTTATGCTCTATTTTATTATGCAAATACATATCATATTAATGGCAATAAGATTACGTTTCAGAAATACGATTTACTGAGTCTTTTTATCGGAATAAACAAGCCTATATAGCGTATCGACACGTTATGGTTTATGAGTCTAGGTTATCGCACAATGTTTGAAAGGTTTACTTACGAAAAATTCTTATACAACGTCACGCAGCTTAAATATTAGAATGAAGACTGTGTAAATGAAGTAAAGATTAGAGTGGCGCAGCGATCGTTTTACTTACGAATAGTAAAGGTAGAGTGAGTGGAAATTTCTGCTTATATAAATGAGCGCTAGCTGCAGGGTGCAAGGGGGTATACCTGTCAGAAAACAATACTTAGAAAAAAATAAATGTTCTTAATTCAATTGCTGTTTGAATAAAAACTGCTTGCGTCAAGGTTGTTGTCCAAGTTGTTAATAAATGTTGTATATTTTTCTACTCTTTTATGTAAACACTGACATGTATAGGTCGCTTAGCCTCACGTCTCTCATCGTTCAGCCATTCCACATCTTGAAACGTAACGTGGCTAAAAGGTTCAATGCTACGTGTTGTTACTGGAATATATTATTACTTAATGTGTAGATGCAAATGGATCTCTTTGGAAGTAATCCTGGCTGTACCCACACTTATGTACCAAGCGAAAACTTGAGGAAGACATTGAAAGACTTAAGCGACAAAAAGGAGATCAGCTACGCCCGTGCATTTTACAAAACAGATTAGATGGTAAGCAACTCTAAAAACTTCTAACCCTTATATGATTAGAAGCGCCACAGGTTGATCTCTCTGCCGGTGTTCCACAGGGCGGCGTACTATCTCCTTTATTATTCGCTGTTTTTATAAACTCAATTTCCAATGAACTTACTTCATCCTATCACCTCTATGCAGACGATCTGCAAATTTACACGCAGGAACCGGTTGCTACACTAAATCAAGCAGTCGCAACGATAAACTCTGACTTTGACCGCATACTACAATGGAGTAAATCGAATGGACTTCTTGTTAATCCTGAGAAAACTCAAGTAATTATCATCGGTAGCTCGCGGATGCTGTGTAAAGTTGACTGGACCGTTATGCCAAGTTTTCTTTTTGATGGGAAACTTATCCCTATCAGTGATAAGGTCAGAAACCTTGGAGTTATATTTGATAGTGAGCTGTCCTGGAGACCCCATATAACGGAGTTGAGTCGGCGGTTGTTTCTCTCCTCCAGATCACTCTGGCGGCTGAAAAACTTCCTGCCCATCGCCACCAAAATTAAGCTAGCAGAGTCACTACTTTTGCCCATACTTGATTATGCCGACGCCAGCTATCTAGATTTAACTCAAGAACAGCTTAATAAACTTGAGCGACTCCAAAACTTTTCCATAAGGTTCATATTTGGGTTACGCAAGTATGACCACGTTTCTGAATTTTGAAAAAAGCTCAATTGGCTGCCAATCCGTATTCGCCGGAATACTCATATTCTTTCATTGCTTTACAGTATTTTATTCATCCCTACTACTCCACAGTACCTTAAAGAACGCTTCGAATTTATTTCTTGCTCTCACAATTTGCGCCCTTCCAGTCAACATAGACTTATTACTCCTATTCATAATACAACGTTCTTCAATAATTCTTTCACGGTTAAGGCTGTCCAACTTTGGAATTCATTGCCTGTTGCTGTCAGACAAGCAAAATCCCTTATAATATTTAAGAACTTAGTCAGAAAATTCTATCTGCAATATAATGATATGTAATTTTATGTAATTAGTATATATTATATTGCATATAGCTATATGTTTATTATGTTTAAATAGTTGCATATTATCGCCATATATTATATATGTATATAACTTATATGTATATAACTTATGTGTATATTTGTATATATAGTATAGTTATATATTTATTAATAAAATTGAAGTAATCGTATAATAATTATGTATACCACCATCGCCACTTCAAAACGGAATATTCTTGCCACGGGTTGTCTGGAAGAGATCGCTTTTTAGCGATAAGACCGCCCTTTGTACCCTACTATAATAATACTAGTTCGTAAGTTTTTCTGTAATGGTGTACAATAAAGTGTTATCTATCTATCTATCTATTCTATAATATAAAAAATAGTATTAAAATAAATCAAACCCAAATTTTTTAATTACGGATAAATTTAATAGTACATTATGGTACTAGTGTGTAACATTGGTGATTACCGCCGAGGCGCCATTGAGACTCGAGCCGTAGGCGAGGGTCTTAAGAGAGCCGAGGACGGTAATCATCAATACACACGTGTATCATACGACGTTTTTCAACACACTTGTGAATAAAATAACAACAAAATCTCATTTTATTTAGAAGATAACAGTTTTCCTATGCGCGCGCATTGCGATCGGCCACAGACTAAAGGGATGAGGTTTTTATTTTATTTTCCGCGCATAGGGTTTGCGCCTATTCTGCCACGTACAAAATTTAAACTTCTCTTTTATTACAGAGAAAAATAAGTTATATATGAGTGAAAGTTTTATTTATTAAACACGTACGAGTAAAAATTATCTATTTAAATAAGAAGTTGCATGAAATGAGCAAGCAATAGGAACATTAATTTATTTGTTCTATAGAACACGATCTTTTTTTTTATAAAAACTTTTTTAAGATCAAAGCAACTCAACCAATAAAATTTAAAAAAAAATCTATAACTCACTAGTGAGTTATAATTTTTTTTTGTCACAGTTTGATTATGGGTGTCATTCTGTGCGTAATTGCGGTGACCATAGAGCCACTTTATGAGCAAGTGTGTTAAAAATTCCTTTATTTTTTATTTTGACTACTTTCATTCGTAGAATTCATATCTTTATCATAACGTACTTATCCAAGAAAAATCGGATGAAATTTAGCGTAGGTATAATGTAGATTTATTGATCATCAGATAATTAAAACTTACGTATAATTATGAAAAAACTCTAATGATGGAAATTACGAGTTTTGTTAATAATATTTCTTATTAATTTCCTATTTCCCCATCCTCCCCTATATGTACATTCTATCATGTAGATAGATATATTTTACCATGTGGCAACTGCAACAATATACATAGCATTAGAAAAACTACACATAGCCAGCCAAGTTTCGAACTCATTTAAATCAGACGCTGGTATAACCTAAGCCCCTTAGGACCATATAATTGATTTATTAATTTTGTAAGTAATCAACTTACGAATTACGATCATATCACAAAATTCACAGCAATTTCCAAACCTTTATTCGATAACGAACATCGAAATGTCGTGAACATTAGCAGTTGCAATGTATTATAGAAGCCCCTTTCTGCCCTTCGATAAGGTCAAGAGCATTCGCGAGGAGTTTAGGGCTACCAGTCACGAAGATCCTAAAAGCTTTGAGTTAACCTGCATTTTATTTGGGTTATGATGCTCTGCTTAACAAGCGGGGTAGAATATTTACGGGGGTTTTTATTGTTTAAGTGTTATTGAGTATTGAAGACCTTTTTGATACGAGAAAAAATAACACTGGTCGGCAAAAAAATATGAAAATTCACTCCTTGTAACTATTGTATTTTTTTATTATAATTTCGACACTTATGTATATAAATATAGTATTAAAAGCTTTGTACGACTTATATTTTTTTTTTGTAATTGATGTTGTCAATTAAGCGCTTTTTTGCTTTACATACAAAATGCACATTGAATTATTATGACAATAGCTCATTTAATTCCTTCGAAAACATTTAAAATCATCAAAATTATATCGATACCTCTGGGCTCAAAGGGCGTAAAGCACATTTTGGGGCATATGGAGTTAATAATACCATCGTATTTAGTTTTTCATTCTCTATCGATTGGTATATACGAAGTTGCCAAATTCGCACAAAAATGTTCTTTACGCCCCATCTTTTTGGGCTGCTAAACCAAAATGAAACAGGAAATCGGGCTGTAAATTACATTACTGCGCAAGTTAAAAATGTCCTAGGTTGTATAGGAATCCAATTATTAGTATTAAGGCGTATAACGCATTAATGCTTGTTAATGAGGTAGTCTTGATACTTTGAAATTTGTATATTATAAGCAAATTCTTCACTTTAAAATACAATAAATATGAATGTTGCAAGACGACCGTGTTCGCTGCTCTTTTCTTATGCCTCTAATGTCCCCGCCGCGCGCGCGCCGTCCCCCGCATGTCGTCTCTTCGCGCTGCATGCCCCACTCCTTCTTACAGCGTGAACATCCTCCGCCTCCTTGGAAGCGGAGCTTTTAAGCACCTTGATCCTTGTTCACCGGCAGGATGCAGATCTTGTTTAATGGCCGGCGTATTGTTCCCCTTGGAGTAGTGATGTCAGCGACTCGGCAGAGGTTGTCTGTTCCAAAATATAGTCTTTTTATTCGGCCAGTGATCCACTTCGTTGGTGGCAGTTGGTCATCCTTGATGACCACCATATCATCGATGGATACATTTGGACCACTTGTCTTCCATTTATGGCGTTGTTGTAATTCAGTTAGATATTCCGTCGACCATCGTCTCCAAAAGTGTTGTCTTAGGTGCTCCAGATGTTTATATCGGTTAACGGATATTTGAGCAACGACAGGTGATGGCAGTGATGTCAGGGGTCGACCAATGAGGAAGTGCCCAGGGGTTAAAGGACTAAGGTCAGATGGATCCGACGACATAGGTGTCAGGGGGCGTGAATTTAAAATAGCTTCAATTTGTGCAAATAACGTTGTAAGTTCTTCAAAAGTCAAACTAGAATTACCTGTAATGCGTTTTAAATGAAATTTAGCTGACTTAATACCAGCTTCAAAAATTCCGCCGAAGTTGGGCGCGTACGGTGGACTAAATTTAAATTCGATACCTTCACTTATACCGAACTCAGAAACTGACTCATTAGCCGATTTTAACATCCTTTTTAATTCGTTATTTGCCCCCACATAGTTTTTGCCATTATCACAATAAATAACACGGGGTTTTCCTCGCCTTGAAATAAATCTACGTAAACATAAAATGAATGCGTTTGTACTTAGTTCGCTAACAATTTCAAGATGCAAAGCTTTTGTGGAAAAACATATAAATAAACATAAATAGCATTTACTAGTGCTTGCGCCACGTCCTTTACGACTGGAGATATAATATGGTCCTCCAAAATCTGTGCCACAGGTCTCAAATGGTGGAGAAGGGTTTACACGAGGATGAGGTAAGTTACCCATTTTGGTTTGAATAGTTTTACCCTTCATTTTCACACATTGAACGCATTTGTTAACAGTTTGTGATGCTAATACTCTGCCACCAATTGGCCAGTAACGATCACGTATTGAACTCAGTAAGAGCTGAGGACCGCAATGAAAAAGACGAAGATGTTCGCTTTCAAACAAAAGTTTTGTAAATGGATGGTTAGAATGAATTAAAATTGGATATATTTTATTATAAGGTTGTGAAGCACAAACGATCCGTCCCCCAACACGTAAAATATCATTTTTATCAATAAATGGACTCAAAGACAAAATATTTGATTTATTCTTAAGCGATCCTGTAGTTTTAAGATCATAAATATCTTTAGCAAATGAAGTGGATTGTGATAATTTAGCTAATCTCTCTAAGGATGTTTGTAATTCATGTAGTGTAATTTTTCCTTTTAATTTATTATGTTTATTTTTGCAATTATTTATAAAACGAAGTATATAACATAAAACTCTTTGTAATTTAGATAGTTTTGAAAATTTATCAAATAAATTATTGTATTGTTGACATTCTATAGTTAGACAAATCTTTGTTTCAGGTAATGTTGTATTAGTATTATTAATATTGTATTGAGGCCACTCACTTTCAGGTTTGTTTAAAAACGGAGGACCATGCCACCACATTGTGTTATTGTTAATGTCTTGTAATTTTATTCCTCTTGATGCAAGATCTGCTGGATTTTCAAGAGTCGGCACATAACGCCATTCGAATTGAGAGGTAAGTTCACGAATTTCTTGTATACGATTACAAACAAAGGTTTTTAAAGTTTTAGGTTGTGTATTGATCCATCCCAAAACTATAGTAGAATCACTCCATAGAATAGTACGAGTTATTTTAAATTCCTTATAACTCAAAGATCGTATCACCTTTGTAAGTAGTCGTGCACCCAATAAAGCGCCTAACAATTCCAGTCGCGGTATAGTTAATTCAGGTTTCAAGGGAGCGACCTTAGCCTTTGCACAAAAAAGGTTTGTATGTATTATATTAAGTTTATTTTCAGATTTTATGTAAAGGCATGTACCGTACGCGTTTTGTGAGGCATCGGTAAAGCAATGTATTTCTGCATTAATTGGATTTTTACACACTGCGTGCCTGGGGATCCCAAGAGTTGAAAGGTGAGTTAAGTTTTCAATAAATTCATTACATGTCATTTGAATATTTTCTGGAACTTCGTCGTCCCAATCAATTTTTAGTAACCATAATTTTTGTAACACAATTTTTTGTCTTATAGTTATAGCACTTAACAGACCGAGTGGGTCAAATATTTTGGAAGATATTGATAAAATACTTCGTTTTGTTAATTTAGGTGGCGTCTCGAGTTCTGTAGAAAATTTTAGTATGTCCTTTTGTGGACACCATTTTAATCCTAGTACGGAAGATTCCTTGTAAAATTCTTGACAATCGCTTGTCATAGGTAAATCTTCCAAAATATCTGGCACATTTGTTCTAAATTTTCGTAAGGGAAAACAAGCCTCTGAAAGCTTTTCAATTACGCTCCGAATTGTATTTTTTAACTCTAATTTTGAATTAGAAGATGTATTTAAGTCATCTACATAGAAGTCATGTTCGATAGCATTTTGCACATCAGAATTATCATAACATTCACGAGATAGTTCTAGTAAACATCTTGTGCTTAAATAAGGAGCTGAAGCCGTACCATACGTAACGGTGTTTAGTTGCAGTATTTTTAATGGCTTAGTATCATCGTCTCTCCATAAAATTAATTGCAAATTTCGTTGTGATTCGTCTATCATTATTTGTCGGTACATTTTTTCTATATCAGCTGTCACTACATAAGCATTTTGTCTAAATCTTAGCAGTATTGAAAATAGATCGTCCTGTATAACTGGACCTACCAGTTGAATATCGTTAAGAGAATTACCGCTTTTTGTTTTGCAAGACGCATCGAAAACGACACGTACACGAGTAGTTTCACTATTTGCACGAATCACAGCATGATGTGGTAAATAATATCCAAATGAGGGACGATTGATTTGCTTTAAATGGCCTAGCTGTTCGTATTCGCGAATAAAAGATTTATATTCTTTTTTCAAAAGAGGGTTTTTATTTAATTTTTGTTCTAAATTCATAAATCTCCGATGCGCTATAGTATATGAGTCACCTAGAGCGACCTCTGGAGACTCAGTTAGTGGCATTCTTACCGAAAATCGACCATCAGTGAGACGTTTTGTGTTTTCAGTAAAATGAATCTCGCATAACTTCTCAGAGTTTGAATAAAGTTTTTTATTTAGAGAAGGCAATTCTTCTATTTCCCAAAATTTGTTTAATGTTTCATTTATACTTTGAGAAAAATTACATACTAATTTATTTGTTTGTTTACAGTCATTAATGCAAGGACCGGATATTAACCACCCTAAATGAGAACCTTGCAACGTGGGTTTATTATGCCCCAATTTGATTTGGTTTAAATTTATAATGTCCCAAAACACATCGGCTCCTAACAAAATGTCAATGTCCGAAGGCCTGAAGAAATTTGGATCAGCTAATTGAATATCGTTTGGTAAGTTGAGACTTGTCGGATTAATGGTTATATTTGGTAATTGGCTTGTAATTTGAGGTAGTATTAAGCATGAAACCTTTATAGAAAATTGGCTAATTCGAGATTTTATTTTTACATGGCAATATTGATTTATGTTTATATTAGAATTATTTATACCTGAAATAGTTGTTAAGTTTGTATTGTTATTAATAATTAAATTTGCCCTTTTTTGCAGGTTTTGAGTTATAAATGAAGATTGACTGCCATTGTCGAGCAATGCCTTAGCAAGGTAAGTATTATTATATTGATCAATTACTTGGATGATGGCAGTACACAGTAGTACCTGGTTTGGTACTACAGCAGACAGCGACACCGTAGAACTGGCAGGAGCAGCAGCGTCCGTCTGATCAGCTGAAGAAGAGATCGAATTGTTGCTATTTACATTTTGTTGATAATTTGTTTTATTTTTGTGTAATAACGTGTTATGTTTTGATTTGCATATTTTACAGGGACCGCGAAAACAACGACTAACGTGATGGTTAGTGCGAAGGCAATTTGGACAAAGTTTGTGCTTAGCAACTTCTTTCCACTTCGACTCAATACTTAGATTTTTGAATTTATCACAATCATGAACGAAATGCAACTGTTTACAAATGACACATGGTTTGTTTGAGGTATTATAGTCATTTACTGTAACAAACGATTTTGAATATTGCAATGATGAGCGTTGAGGTCTTACCTCAGTTTTGCTAAACTGTACTGTTTCCAAAACATCGGCTCTGTTTCGGAGAAAGGTATAAAATTCATCAAGATTTGGAGAAATTGATAATGTATTCCTGTGTTCCTCCCAGTTGCGACCTGTGGTACTGTCTAATTTGGTGACCATCATATAAATTATAATTGTATCCCAGTGTTCCGTAGGTTCATTTAATAATTTTAAAGAACTTAAATTTTTTGTAAAATAATCAATCATGAAACGTAATGATCTGTGTGATTCTCTTGCGATAGGTTCGAAATTAAATAATGATTTTAAATGATTATTTATCAGAAGCCTTTTATTATCATACCTGTCGCAAAGAAGTTGCCAAGCCAGTGGATAGTTTTCAGCGCTAAAATCAATGGACCTTATTACGAGTGCAGCACTCTGTTCGAGAGAAGAGCGAAGGTAATGGAATTTATTTATATCTGGGATGGAGTTGTTTTTATTGACTAACGAATCATATAAGTCTCGAAACTCCAACCATTTTAAATAATTTCCATCAAATTTCGGAAGATCAATTGCTGGTAACTTAATATTAAAATTAGCATGATGGGAAGAGTCGCTGCACTTCGTGTCATTTAAAGAAGTTTCGTGTCTGTTAGCTTCCGACACATTTTCGACTGTTAATTGTGCTAACGAAATTAACCCACAAAAGGTTTCTTCCAGTTGCTCCCGTTCGGCTATTTCGATTACATCATCTGGTTCCAAGCACTCAATTTTCGTTTGTACTTCGTCAAATTGACGAAAAAGTGCTTGAAATCTGTCAAGTTTTAACTGCAGTTCAACAAATTGCAATTTAGTCATGTTTGACGGTTCTAGCAGCTTTACCATGTCAATATATTTTTTAAAGATGGTAATTCTAGCCTTTATTGAACTGCGTGATTGTTTAAGCTTTTTTAAATCGTCTGACATGATTATATTTACTTATGTAAGAGAACCCTGAGGTGGCAAATAACAATTAAATAAGTATCAAATCTTAAAGAAAGAATTAATAAATACCGTCTAATTTGGCGCTCGAATTCGGTACAAGTCGGTGCGGTCGCGTCGATGAGTCACTGCATACGCGACTCAGGTAAGTATGATGTACTCACGCGCAGATCTCAGTCCCACCGGAGTTCGAACGGAACGTCGAAAGCTGGAATAAGTCGGCAAAACAATTGTAAGATAAACTGTTGAAATAGCAATAATAGCCACGAAAGAAGAAAGGCTATATATGCGTAAATGAAATATGCGTAGAAATTAGCAAATATGAAATAGTAAGATGGACTCAATGAAAGTATGTAATGAAAATAGAAGTAATTACCAATTATAATTGGTAACAAGATAGTACGAATTTAGATTAAATAGTAAAAAATATGTAGGTAGTAAGTGATTAGCTAAAAAGTAAGAAAAGGCAGCAAGAAATGGCAAAAGAAGAATTATATTGAAGCAGGTAGATTTTGTAATAAATTCGTCTTTGTTATAATTTAGATAACAAAGGAAGATGTGAAATTGTAAGAAAGTAAGAAGGTAGTAAGGTAGTGAGATCGTCTATAGTAAGAAAGTAAGAAATTGAAAGTAAATGAATTTGCAAAGCTTAATTTGAAAATGAATATGGAATGTAATGTTGAAACGGAAAGGACTTACAGAAACGGAATGGACTATATAGGTTTGCTCAATATGGCTCCGTGTCCGTCCAGTTTTAGAGGTCACCAATGTTATACTATCACGTCGGGTCACCAGTTGTTAATGAGGTAGTCTTGATACTTTGAAATTTGTATATTATAAGCAAATTCTTCACTTTAAAATACAATAAATATGAATGTTGCAAGACGACCGTGTTCGCTGCTCTTTTCTTATGCCTCTAATGTCCCCGCCGCGCGCGCGCCGTCCCCCGCATGTCGTCTCTTCGCGCTGCATGCCCCACTCCTTCTTACAGCGTGAACAATGCTCATTATTGTTCTTTACAACCATTCAGCATAATCAGCAACTGTACCATACTACCTCAAACCTATTGTAAATGCATAAAGTATTTCCTGATTTTAGGGTGTAAAGCACATTGTGTTTGACAACTGTTCACTGACAACAACTTCACGCCCTAAATATTAAAAAGATAACGATTTAAATGTACCTTACTACCTAAAAAATAATTAAACATAACTTTTTGTTCGATTCATTTGTTCTTTACTTCCTTACACTAAAGTTTACTTTGTCTTTTACTATGTAATACAACATTTTTAGCCCTTATTTTCATGTTGTTATGGTATCTATTAAAAAAGATGTCTGTCTGTCTTTGTTTTTAGTATTAAAATAATAATAAAAACGACTAATTTCGATTTAATTTCTTCGAATTCGAATTAATAATAATTTAATTAATATCAGTTTTACGAGTAGGTATCCAGTGTGTTTAAGTTTTAAGACTGTGGTTTACGATCTTACTATAGTAAATAATTTTACATTATTGTCCTTTACCATTTAATATTTTTAGTTTGCTCATACAGTTTCAAGTAATAGTTTTTATAATTATTATTCAGGTTAGATAATATTTAATCTCCGACAAAAAAAGACGTGTTAGGTACTTATATGTTTTATAACTCAGTGATTTTACGTGTGTATGTGTACTACCTATTTACCTATCAGTCTGTGGCATCACAGTTCTTGAACAGATGAATCGATTTTGGTTTAGTTTTTGTATTTGTTTGTAAACACCTGTTCAAGAGAGTTTTATCTATGTTTGAAGAAAATCAGTCGAGCCGTTTAAAATTATGGGGGGGGGGGTGAAGGTTGGGGGGTGAATAAACAACCCAAAACAGGAAATACACTCGAGTGGGGTATCAAATGAAAGGGCATAATTTATATATTAGTTCAGCCGGAAGGCAACTTGAATTTCAATCGAATATTATTTTGAATCGTTTTTGTACTTATTTCAATTTCAGAACACACACAATATCTCTTCAAGAATTATTATTGAAAGATAATAAATATATAAGGTTGGGGGAAAAGTTTCTTCGCATTTTATATAAAAATTCAAAAGGTTTTTTTTATAAAGTTTATTTACATTTGCCTAAAGTATGTAGGTGCCATTTTGTTGGATATCTTTTTGCCATCTTGTAAGTAGGGACGTGATCCCATTGCTATAAAAAAATTTGGGGCTTCTGATCAAAAAACTGCGACAAGTGGTTTTGGCAGTCCTCTCGTGATGTTAACCTGACACTGCCTAAGGAACTGCAAAGACCGAAACAGGTGAAAATCTGAAGGTGCAAGGCCAGGACTATACGGCGGATGCATTAACACCTCCGAGCCAAACTCTCGTAATTTTTGCTGAGTGGCTAAAGATGTGTGAGGTCTAGCGTTATCATGGTGAAAAACCACACCCCTTCTGTTGATTAATTCTGGCCGCTTTTACATATACAGTTCAGAATCGATGGTCCTGCCTGGCGGTAACAGCTCATAATGAATAATGCCCTTCCAATCCCACCATACATACAGCATCACCTTGTTGCGAGTTAACCCGGGGTTCGCCACAGTTTGTGAAGCCTGACCGGCCTTTGACCACGATCTTTTTCGCACGTTCTTGTCGTACGTGATCCAATTTTCATCACCAGTTATCAGCGTCTTCAAAAATGGTTCGGTTTCATTACGTCGTAATAAAGAATCACAAATGAGTACAAATTTAAAATGAATTGAACTTCTTCATTACATTCACTCATTTTAACAATAAGAAAACAAATGAAAATTACACATTTTCGTAATTTGAATTTGGAGTTGTCTTCTTTAAAATTAAAACTTTTTAATGATACCAAAACCAGCCAGATACAAATGGTATAGCCAAAGAGATCTAATTACAAGTTCATACATACTATATGCGAAAAGACTTTTTCCCCAACCTATCTCAGATCGAGAATCAACGGAACCAATTGCTTCCGGTATGTTAAATGATGTTAGTAATCCTCTCGATCCAAATAATCTAAGTAAAAATAGCGATATTATTGAAGATAGTGAGGAAGAAAATTTTATGAAATGCTGTAAGCCAAAGATGTTTATTAATTCTAGTGCTGATGATGAAGTTAATACTTCCACATTCTCTCGATGGGGTACCCCCCACCCCGTTTAACCCTTTTTATTATTAAAGTTGTACAATTTTAAATGCAAACTTTGTGATTTACAACACAATTAAACATTGCTATTATCATTTACTACCTAATATTATACAACTTTTTTACGCTAGGTTATATTTACTGCCTAAGTTAATAACGTTAGCTGTTTTTAAATGGGTTTAAAGGACATTTTGTAGTTTTTTTAGGTAGTAAAGCAAAACTATTTTGGAAACTATTATATTTAGGCTTCATTTAATAATATTTACTTAAAATATAGGAAAATGTAAGTATTTTTCTCATAGATTGTTTTTATATAATCATTGAGACAAAAAAGTTATAGCTAATTTTGTTTTATTTTTTAAGTTTTTTGGCTCTCCTGAACAGTAGCTGTTTTGTGCTATACGCCCTTTGAGCCCAGAGGTATCGATATGTCTAATTAAATAATAAACTCATTTCTATTGTAATTTTGTGGTGAATGAAGTAACATATATTCTGAGCATTTACCATTCGTATCGTTTCTCTAGATATGTCAAAAGGGTAATAAAATGTGTTTCTACAGACGCAGGTGTGAATTTGTCTTTTATCGGCATTCAGGTCGTAACAATATTATATTGCTTAAAAATTTGTGGAAAAGAAAATTAAATCTACTGACATGATAAGAAAAAAGTTTTGCACAAAAAAATATTCAGTTAGGAGCAAAATATGAAGAAAAATGTACGTGATAGCAAGAAACCAAAACCAGATCTAAATTCAGCATGTCAAATTCTATATATTTATCGAATTTTTATTTAAAGAAGGATTTGGTTGCCGACCAGTGAATTCTTAATATTTTTTATTATATCAGTTTTGTATTATGATCAGATATACATAAATTATGATAGTTGTTTTACATCTGTGCAATTTTTTTGTTTGTGTCAAGTATTCATTGCTTTTATGTAAGGTGCTAAAGGCGTCATCTTCATTGATTGGAGTTCTGCTGGACACAGGCCTCTATAAGTTTGCGACAATATCGGGAATAATGATCGTCTAGTTTCTTCATCCAGCCCCTACCGGGGACCTTATTCGGGTAATCGGTCCACTGGACTGGAAGGCATTCTAAACTACGTTTACTATGACGCTGTCTCCACTCCAGAAGTCGTCTGCTCCATCAGCCATTGATCCTGCCACTAGATAATGGGCTTGGTTATACATGAACCATGCAAAGCCATATTTCATAAAGAAGAAGATGGAAGAGAAAGACTGTGAACGAGATTCCGTCGTCTCCTGTTACTAGACTATAACGTTCGCTGAGAAGGCGGTGTACGGGGAAAGGGAGCACTCCTATTAGCTTCCCGCTGCACACAATACCAGACGATACAACATCATCATGATCCCAGCGTTAAATCCCGGTTGCGTTCGGAGCGATCACTTCGACACCCAGGGTCCGCTTTCCTACTTTTTATTCTACACTTCGCGCGATCTTCGGCATCCCTTGTATTGAGACCGTTGGTACGCATGTCATCCCTCACAACGTCAAGCCAGCACCAAACGATACAAGGTGTGTAATAATCTTCAGCTACAGTAAATATACACCCACGACAGATGGTCTTCGAGAATATTCCGGAATCATTACCGCATACACTTTTGACATCAATAGGATCAAAGAGTTCGTCCAAAACAAAAGTATTATCAAATGCAGTAATTATTGATGTGCTGATAAACTATTTCTTTAGTCAGGTTATCATCTCAAGCGATGGTTTATGCATTCTCAATGAAATAATGGTTTGAATAGTTGACGTCAGTAACAACAAAGTTTTTTTTTATTGCAGGAGTTAAGCAGACAGGCAGACAGCCTACTTGATGGAAAGCAGTTACCATCACCTATGGACATTTGCAACACCAAATGTTCTACAAATGCGCTACTGCTCTCTTAAGGGAGACTGGAACCTGGTCACTAACCGGCGAGCAGAACTCAAGGTTGTTATGGCGACATACTTTAGACTAGGGGTGGTAGCCATCCATTCTGGCAAATGCCCTACCACCTGGCTGTGGGTTGTTTAGTCGCTTCTTACGACAGGCTGCCCGGCCGCAGGATATTGTATTTGTTTCTCCGTTCCTGCACGGATAAGATGCGATAGCCCTGCTGCTAATAACCTTTATAAAGGAATGTCAGGGCACTGGGTTTGGTATACATGATTTCACGTGACTTTTAAAAGTTTAAACCACTCCATTATTTACGAGAAGTCATAATCAATCTTTTTTTATAAATCTTCGAAACTGCTTTGTTAAATCTTAGTAAGTTTTGAAATTAGTATTTAATCAATACAGATAAATATAATTAAACTGTCTGTTTGCAATGTCAAAATAACAGTTTTTTTATTAAATGCGTATGAAAGTATATACAGTACTTACTAGTGATAATCTCTCCTTAATGACACCTTTACGTACACACCTCCTTCGTTGACGGTACGAAGGGTCTTTCACCGTACAGGCTGCCTGTTTATGGAACTCAGAGCTGCTAAATCCATATTTTCTTTTAAACTGATGGCTACTAAATATCTTTGGTCCTTGCAAGTTTAAAACATGCTGCTGATTCTATATATAGTATGATACATCTTATGTTATATATAAAATTCTCGTGTCACAATGTTCGTTCCCATACTCCTCTGAAACGGCTTGACCGATTCTCATGAAATTTTGTGTGCATATTGGGTAGGTCTGAGAATTGAGACAGAATTGGACAACATCTATTTTTCATCCCCCTAAATGTTAAGGGTACCCCTAAATATTTTTTTAATTATTAGATAAAAAATTTATTTTAATTTTTTTATGATACAGCATTAAAAACATACAATATACACATACAACATAGTATTTTTATAATTTTCTACTGGGATGATTTAGATTTTAATTTGAACCAGGTAGATGGCGTTGCAATCGGGTACCAGAATTTAGGTGTTCTATTTGTTGTTGTATGTATTGAAGTTTGTTCCGGAATGGTTTAAATAAACGATTGGACTCAGTAGGTGGCGCCGGGATACTCCTCCTAAACGCTGGGCCTGATTTTGATGAAATTTTTTGTTTGTTCGAGTGGATTTGAGAATAGTTTAGATTAACATTTGGTCCCGGTAGATGACGCTGGAATCGGGTTCTAGATTTTTATTTTTTAAAGGCAGGGCAACGTCTGCCGGGTACAGCTACGTTTTGTATGATAAATAATGTATAATATTATTTCTTTTTTACTTATTCTTGGAATGTTCCTTATTGTTTATTGTCTTCACCACCACTGTCGTCTTAATATTTTCCTTAGTTTAGGGCTTAGGGGATTGCCTGGAAGAGATCGCTTTAAGCGATAAGGCCGCCCTTTGTTCAACATTTACTAGTTATAAGAACGTAGTTTAAATTTTTGGTGAACAATAAAGTGTTTTCATTCATTCATAATTCGTCCATTTTTTTGTCTGTCTGTCTGCTTGCATGTTCTGGCTTATCTTTGAAACGGCTGGACCGATTTTGACAGGACTTTCACTGGCAGATGTTATAAGGAGTACAGCTAGTATGTTTTTTTTAATTATTATTAACAATTCTACAGACTCGAGGTCCGTACCCTTTTTACAACTTGATTACTGTTAGAGAGTTCATACACGCTTATTGTTAATTTTTGTTATTGTGTGTGACATAAATTTTGTGGTTTTTATGTTGTGTTGTGTACCTTAAGAATAACTTATATAATTTTTTTCTAATTTTAATACTAAACTTATACTAATGTAGAGTGTCTCTGTTATAGCTGGTGTTGTGAGAGAGTGCATGTGCAGTGTGTGCCTTATGTCTATACCTATATATATTATCTTAACTAGTGCCATGTATGTTTCTTTTTCTTGTGCCTAGGTTATTAATTTTTAGGTTCTTTGAGTGTCTTGGTTTATTTGTGAATTGTGCGTGTAATGCAATGCAGTGGTAGTGCGCGTTGGTGTGAGTAAGTGTATAAGTTTTGTTGTTGGTTGTGTGTTTGTGACTTTGAGTGATCTTAATTTGTTATTTAATTGTCGTGACATGATACATTTTTTGTTGGTGTAAGTGATGATAGATGGAGGGGGACGGTGGTCCAACGTCTAATGGAGGGTCAATAACCCTCCATTAGACGTTGGACCACCGTCTTCTCTCCCATACAGCTAGTATGTAACATGTATATCTCATAATACTGTTACAATTGACATACATCGCAAAGAAATGATGTTTCGCCTCATCCCAATATCCATAGGCAACGGTAACCACTTTCCATGACAGTTAGGCCGTCAGCCTGTCTGCTGTACTTAAGCAATAAAAAACATCTGATACGATAGATCCGATTCGAACTAAAATTCAAAATCACGTCATGGGACTGACGGTGTGCCTTGCCTTGTATAACTATTTCTTACTCTGTAACAACTATTCACAATCGTTGTTTACTAATTATATATAATTAAAACTATAAATATTTAAATTAAAATAATACATATAATTAATAAAATATATGAATATCAATTAAATATAATATAATTTAAAAGTCACCTACCATAATGTTTTGCTATAATTCGATACACGTAAAGGAACGTCGCGAGGTGAAAAAAAAAAGACGACTGAATGACGGTGGAGAGGAAAAAGACATTTTGGATTGGCTCATAGATGAGATTTTCATTGTATTTTAACTGTTACATATTTTGAAAACTATTATTCTAATATCATAGTATTAATACAAGCTAAAGTCGGAATTACTAATTATATTCTTGTTAAAATAAGTGCTTCTTATTCCCATACTGGGAACTTGGTTGGGGGTAATCTCCTCCAACTCTCTCCAAAATCTACTCCGTCGACGTGCCTGAGCCTCATGTACTAGAAGCTGCGAATAAGGAGTACCGTGCTGTCCAGCATACTGCAAGGAGTCTCAGGGGAGTGCGGTACCTATTCCAGGACTAGCCAGGAAAGCTGATTTTTGTTTGGCAAGAACCCACTTGTTACCCTCTTAATTTCTTTAAAAAAAAATAGTTTTAAATATACTAATTTTCTTATCCTTATTTTGATCGCGTTTTATTTATTTTAAGAAACAACGTGACAGCAATGGCAAGCAATGGCCTAAAGTGGAACTCTGATTCTCAACGCAAACTTTGCTCACAACCGAGATTAACATACAGATGACTACCAACTACGCTTAATCAGATAGATGAAATTCCTCAAGGCTGGCCTACGTAATTACTAACTTCGCCTATTAATTAACATAGCGGGAACGTATCTTGGAGGGATAGAAACAATTTGTTAATTAGTTAAAATCGATACAGCTTCCAATGATTGGATTTTGAGACCTTATTGAATCATTGAACAAAGTGAATTTCGATTAAGATATTGTATTTCGACTACCGACATTATATCCTACTAGTTGTTGCCAGCAGCTTCGCTCGCATAGATTAAAAATACTCATAGAATACCCACCTCTTAAGGGTTGAATTTCGAAAAAAACACCGATACACGTATACATGTATTTCTAATCAGAAACAGTTATATAAAATTTTATGATTCTTACTTTCAAAATGACAGTTTTTCATACAAACTTTCATCTCCTTTTTCACCCCACTAGGGGTTGGAGTTTCAAATATCCTTTCTTAGTGTGCACCTATTATATAGAAAAAAAACACTGTTGCTTAGTCCTAGCCCCAGTAGTTTGGGCTATAGGTTGGTATGTCAGTCATTCAGCCAGTCAGTCAGCCAGTCAATCAGTCAGTAAGTCAGTCAATCAATCAGTAAGTCAGTCAGCCAGTTAGTCAGACGGTCGATCAGTCAGTGAGACCAAGTAAATTTATATGTATAGATTATCCTGTTATATGAAGGTGTGTGTTCGACGAAAACTAGGTATCCCATTTTTCGGGGTAAGAAATAGTTTAGTAGGTATTTAAAAATATCTGAATTCATGCACCACCTACATCGCCAGATTAGCGAAGAATATCCTATAAAAGATCGCTCTAAGAGATGAGGCCGCCTATTTTTTCGTCTAAAAATATTGTATTGTTCACTTAATCTCTCTTTTGTACAATGTTTTTTTTGATCGTCGTACTCTTATTTAAAGGAACATTTTGATTCTCTATATTTTTCTTATTTCCGTTGTTTGCGCTCTAGTCAAAATGACTGCCTAATACTTGTACACACTTCTTCCTTCGTTGATAACACCTACACGGTACAGATGTTTCATCCGTGCAGGAACGGAGAAAGAATACAATTTCCTGCGGCCGGGCGGCCTGTCGTAAGAGGCGACAAAACAACCCACATCCAGGTAGGGCATTTGCCCGAGTGGAAGGCTACCACTCCTGGTCTAAAGTATGCCGCAATAACAACCTTGAGTTGTGTTCCGGCATTAGAGACTAGGTTCCAGTCTCGCTTAAGAGAGCAGAGAGCAGCAGCGCATTTGTAGCACTTTTCGTGTTGCCAATGTCCATAGGAATTGGTAACCGCTTTCCATCAAGTGGGCCGTTTGCCTATCTGCTAAACTCTTGCAATAAAAAATAATAATTCATTTATGGAAATTACTACCACTTAAAATCTGAGAAGGTAAATAACTGTCGTCCTTTATAATCACTATTGCTAATTATTTTTGGCCCTCTCGGGTCTAATCGCAGTGCTATTTATACTGTATGTATTATAATATGTTTTATGTTGTTGTATATAATAAAGTCTTTTATTTATTCAAAATGTTTTGTGTTTCTTATTCTTTATTTTCTACACCAAAGTTGGTGTCGTGTTTTAATATTTTCCTTTCCGCCCTTTGTTCAACATTTATTGTACCTAGTTTTTACGAACGTAGTTATAATTATAGGCGAATGAAAACACTATTATTATTTTCATTCATTCATAAAAGCGTGTGCCCATAAAAATTAGGTATCCCATTTTTCTGATTGAGAAATAATTCGATGATCATTTATCGAATTTTATAATTAACAGTTAAATCACATTTGTTGGCGTGAACTTTGAATACTTTATCTACGAAAATATCCTTTTTTGGGAATGAAAAGCCAAGGTAAGAATTAAGAATGCCCAATATTTATTTGTTTTAGGTCTCGCTATCGGTACTATATACTATTGTCAAATAATTTAAAACTACGGTACAAATAAAACTTAAAATCCGTTGACATTTTACAAAAACACAGCTTCATAAAATAAATTTAATTTAATATAACAAATACATACATTATACAAAATATTATGCCTACTTTAAATTAAGTAATTATATTCCCAAAATCTTAAAACAGTTTACTTTAATAGAAAATTACATTCATTTTTTTATTTTTTTTATTGCAGGAGTTCATCAGACAGGCAGACGGCCCACTTGATGGAAAGCGGTTACCATCGTATAGGGAAATTTGCAACACCATAGGTGCTACGATTGCGCTGCTGCTATCTTAAGGGAGACTGGCACCTGGTCACTACGGAATACAACTCAAGGTTGTTATAGCGAGATACTTTAGACCAGCGGTGCAGCCATCTAGTCGCGCAAATGCCCTACCACCTAGCAATGGGCTTATTTATTTGTTGTATGCTAATATTACAGCAGTATTACAATAGGCTTTCACTCGAGCTGAAGTTAATATCAACATTGAAGAAGGAATATAGTCAGTACGAAATACAAGAACAAGACTATATCGCAAACAAAACGCGAACCAAAGCAACATGCAAATGAAATAGTCAATATGAAGAAATTGCATGCTCCAGTTTATTTTTCGATTTGAGTTTTCATGCCGCCTGTTGCGGTTATAAGGAATTTTGATAATATAAGAATGTTACATACCGACAAAGAAATGCTCACCTGGTTTATTACACTTTCTTAATTCTGACTTCTTTTGTTTACATTGTGTTTAAAATTTGCAATTAGATAAAAGCTTATTGTTATTGTATTCGTTTATGGCTGCAGGTGTGCAGATTACGTTTTCTTGGAAAAATTCAGTCCACGCGGTCGAGGGTTGTATTGTATAGTTAGTATAAAACAATGCCCGAACGGAGGGGTGAGGCAGTCAAGCGAGGATAACAATACGAGCAAGACGTGTACATTCGATAAGCTATATAGTGACGGACTTTGCGCGTGTTATTGAATCGTGAAGATGTACTGGTTGCGTTCAGTTATATTTGTACCTGTGTTATATGTGTTTGCATAGTTCTAATAAATTCTATAGTAATCCAACGGCATTTTAATTCGACTCCCGCACTCGTAACAATACGAATATGCGACAGTGATTATTTTAACCTGGCAGTATTGCCAATTTAAAATATTGAACAGTGCAATAAATATTAATGGCACAAATGCAATAAAAGTTGGAAGCAAACAATATCCAAAACATTCCCGGTACATATTCGTAGACATATGAAACTGTACGAAAAATGCCATACGTAATGAAACAAAAGTATTGGAAAACGAGCATAGTTCAAAGAGGGAGCTGCTGGCAAATATGGCAGATGGACTCCAGGGAACATTGGATATTACAACGTTTCATTTTCAGTACATAATTGAAATTGCTTTCCGCATACCAAATTTATTTATGCCTTTTTTATTGGCTACGTTTGCAACACCAGGGGCGTTGCCGACGCGTTGCCGGTCTCTAAGAAGTTTTAGAACGCCCTTATTAAACGACCCCATGTTGTAGCGCAGAAGGAAAACCTTTTTTTTATGTTTGCGTATAAGCAAACTGGCAGACGGGTCCACTTGATGGCACGTGGCTACCGTCACCCATGGACATCTGCAACACTAAGGGAGCCGATGCGTTGCCTATCTTGTTGAGACTTTAAAAATCTGTTTACGCCCTTTTTGAAGAGCCCCATATTGTAGCGCTCTGGGAAAACCGCGGGAGGTCATTCTATAGCTTGCTTGCGTAAGGCATAAAAGAGCGAGCGCCACCTACAGTGGATAACTTCCAGGTGTCGAGGAAGTGTGGATGAACTCCCAGTCGCCGGCGAGCAGTGCGGTGGTAAAATGGCGATGTAGGTTCCAAACCAAACAGCTCCTCAGAACACTCCCCGTTGTACAGACGGTAGAACGCGCTTAGAGCTCCAACGTCTCTTCTGAGACTTAAGACCTCGGCGGGAAGCTCCAGATCATTGTTGTACGCGGAATAAAAGTAACAATACTATGACTATTGAGCCTTAAAAATGAAAGATCAAATGGACCTACTTATGCACAATGGAACCAACCTACATACTGACAGTTTTGAGAAAAAGCCGTTTTTATTAAAATTTTGCATACAAAAAACAGTGTCAATAATTTGGAAAAAAATTAGAATATTGTATATTATATTTTGTCCCATACATTCAAATACAATCTTAATGTAAATAATTTCAAATTGGATTACCATGGGTCATGGATCTTGTTAGTTTATTATACTCTTGGTGTTTTGTGGGTTAGATACTTTGTGATAAAAATGTTTTATTAAAATGTTTTGATTCTTATTGATTCGATAGGAGGTGCATTTTGAAAGCCTTCTGCATCCTTAACCCAATTTTGGCATGTTTGTGGATTAGTTCTCTTTTGCATAAGTAGGTCCAAATAAGAACGTACCACATGGCGTCCTAAGCTCGGTGCAAACACAAAGCCTAAATTAGATAAGAATCATTACTTAAAGCACTTGAACGGTTGGAACTTAGATTGGGTGGCTTGATAGGGCTTTAGAGCTCCTTTGACGACCACGACCCGCCTGGTCCTTTAAAGTTCCTTAAGATTGGATTATGGTATCAAGGTCAGATTGAGGTAATTAATTATTTGCACCGCTTGTTCTACCGCCGTTCCTGTAAAATATTTGCACTAAAATCGCATCGGACTATCCTCTATTGAGACTTTTTTTGCAAAGTTATTATAACTTACTCTATATATCTATAACATTGTTACGAGTGCAGGACTCGAATTAAAATGCCGTTGGAATTACTATAGAATTTATTAGAACTATACAAACACGTATAACACAGGTACAAATATAATTGTACACAACCAGTACAAACTGCACGATTTAATAGTACGCGCAAAGTCCGTCACTATATAGCTAATCGAATGTACACGTCTTGCTCGTATCGTAATCCTCGCTTGACTGCCTTACCCCTCCGTTCGGGCATTGTTTTATACTAAACTGTACAATACAATAATCGACCGCGTAGACTGAGTATTCCAAGAAGACGTAATCTGCACACCTGCGGCCATAAATGAGTACAATAACAATAGAATGTTTTTTTCTTAATTACAATTACAATTTTAAACACAAAGTAAACAAAAGAAGTCCAAATGCGGGAAAGGTAATAAGCCAGGCGTGCCTTCACTTTGACGGCGTGTAACAATATAATAAATATGTAGAGAGTTCATGTTTGTACAGCCCGTTTAAATATGTGACAAAATCAGGGATAGTAATTGCGATTAGTAGATTCTGGAAAAAAAATTAAAAAAATTGCCTGTTGAAAACTGCTGAGCGGATTTTAATGACACGCAACGCAGACCTAGCTTATATCCAGAGTCAACACTAAGGACACTTTACCCCGATAAACGAGGTCGTTTCCGTGGGAATATATAAACCGAAAAAGATAGCACTGTAGTTGCGCATTTCTGGCGTTGCCATTTTTATATTGCATGATTTCAGCATTCAGGCAAACGCCCCACCTGATGGAAAGCGGTTACTATCGCCTATTTGTAACAACAAAGGTGGTACCAATGTGCTGCTGCTCTCTAGGCAGACTGGAACCTAGCCACTAATACCAGAACACAACTCAAAGTTGTTATGGCATACTCTAGGCTAGGAGTATTCATCCAGACGGGTAACCCTGACACCTGGCTGGATTGTTTTGTGGCCTCCTACGGCAGGAAATTGTATTCTTTCTCCGTGCCTGCAATTTACTAAAATACATTTTTACCACAGAAACATGAAAAAGACAAACAGCGTCAATTGTGAGACGTGTAATAAAAGAGAGGATATATATCATATTCTTGTAGAATGCTCCAGAAATAATAATGAGAGACAGCGACTAAGGAGAGACTTATGCTTGGACTTGCTGGACTTTGGAATTTTTCATTCTTTTTTAGCCGACCCCCTGTCTGTAAAAACAAAATTAGTTTTAGAGTTTATTGTTAAAAGCATTAAATAATAGTGATTTTTCATGTTCACGCATGTAGAATGACTTTTATTGTATGCTTATGTAATTATTATTAATGTGATTGTTAGTTTTTTGTTTCCACGGACTGATATGGACGCTAGTCCAAAAGTCATAAAAAAAAACAGAAACAGCGATAACACCGTTAGTCAATAGACAAGAATACTATATATACTCTATAACATGTTTTTTTGGATTCTCTAGTCATTTTGACAAAAATGGAACCCTTACCTTATACAAACTATGTTCGTCCGTACGTTTGTCTGTCTGTATTATCTGTATTTGTGGCTGACAGAAACAACGATAAAAATAAAAATCTGGGACCCGATCCTAGCGCCACCTACTGGTTTCAATTGTGAATCAAAACTATCCCACTCAAACGCACAAAAAAAACATCAAAATCGGTAAAGTCGATCTCAAGTTATGCGCGTACATATCGAGAGCTTCATAACATATAGGCGTATACGCAAAAATACCATTTTTTTATTGTGTACTAGAAACTCTGCACGTTCAAATTTTGAAAAACTTACCAGTATGCAAGTGAACCTAAAAAGAAGGGTATACCAAATTTCAAGTTTACACAATCAACTAGTTTTGTTTTACTCATAATTTTGTCCCTTGTGTAAAACTGCACTTTTGTCTGTACGACCAATTTTGTTATGAAGCCCTCGATATATTTCTATGGTTCATTTTTAGGGTGTGGTTTACATATATGTCCCCGGAATCATAAGTAATGAGGGGGAAGGGGGGAGGGGGAGGGAGGAAAACTTACCCCTTCTGCAACTCCCATGTGGCGGAAATGTATAGTTCCTGAGTTATTAATGTTTTTGTCAATCTAACCTCACTTCTGTTTTTCACTAATATATAAAATAAATAGTGAATGGTTACCAGTCGGTTCTGGCGCTTTGGTCTACACAAAACCTAACCTAACCCACTGTTTAAAACTCCACATATTTAAATTTTCGGATACATACAGTCTCCTATTTCGATAAATCCCGTCAAAAAACGTAAAAAAACGTCTCGGCGACAAAATTACCAGATCATTGTTGTGAATTTCAAACTTCGATAATTAATTGAATATGTATTTTTTCCACTCAAAACCAATTTCAGTTGTTATAAATAAGTCCTAAATATATTCCTAAACACATTAACCATTAAAATCATCCAGGAAATCATTCGGGGACATATATGTAAACCCAACCCCATTTTTATTAATATAGTTAATGACATAGGCGTATTAGACAGGACTTGATAATCAAAATTATGCTCGTTAATGACTTTTTATTTAACTCAATGAAAGGTGATTGATATCCATAGAAATATGAAGGCTTTAAAAAAAGTATTTAATACAAAATACTTATCTCAAAAATTACTCAACGAATATTGCCAAAAGATTTTATTTATTGAGAGACTTTTTAAGAGTCCTACACTCTTAAAATATTTCAGAATTTTCCACTAAATATTAGTTATTGATAAAAAAAATATCATTTCATATAGTTCAAGAATATAATTCATTGTACTTACGTATAACTATGCAAAAAGGCAAAGAAGAGTGTCTGTATTGTACATGCTAACAAAAACCTCTGCGCCTTGCAATTACTGAGCGCATCGTAAACACGCCTCAAAGTTACGATTATTCGTATAACGCGTGCTTTTAGGAGCTTGTACGAGCATTTTTAATACACAAAGCTCTACAACAATATAAACTTTAAAAACAAAAAAATAAGGTTCATTTTCATTTGAGCGACTAATGAATGTAACTAGCACTCAAATCTGTTACGTTGTTACTTTTAATGACAAGCGATATGTTTGTGATGTTCTAGACATTTCAGACAGAGGTATTGTTGCCAGGGGGTTGTAGAAGAAGTTCCGGAGTTACGGCATCGTTTCCAATAATGACTGACTCCAAATATATGTGTATCTAGCTTCTGCTCGCGACTTCGTCCGCGTGGAATAGTTAAAAAAAGGAGGTTGAAAAAACCCTCCGATTTTGAAACATTCTTCATTGGTGCTCCGCTCCTATTGGACTTAGCGTGATGATATACAGCCTATAGCCTTCCTCTATAAATGGTCTACCTAACACTGAAATAATTTTTCAAATCAGACAAGTAGTTCGTGAGATTAGTGCGTTCAAGCAAAGAAATTATTCAGCTTTACCTATAAGTACAAGATATATATATATATATATATATATATATATATATATATATATATATATATATATATATATATATATATATATATATATATATATATATATACGTTCTACTTTAAAAAAAACATGGAATATTACCCATGTTTGGGAAAGCTTCAAGTGCGTGTATTTACGATTGATATAATTTACAAAATATTTTATATTGAACACAGATTTTACTGACACAACGAATGAAAGGACGGACACCGTCATAAAGATTTTATATATGGAATATACGACTAATAAAATCCCTGGAGTTTTTCCGTGTAAGCACAGAATGAATGTGGTAGTATAAAAAATAGATGAAAATGCAAACGGTATGCCATAAGGTACTTTACAGGGGTAGTCAAGTCACTGTTTATACTGTGTTTATGGTATTTTTACGTCTTACGTATGACATAATATTGTTACGAGTTGCGGGACTCGAATTAAAATACCATTGGAATTATTATACAGTTTATTAGAACTATACAAACACGTATAACACGGGTACAAATATAACCGAACACAACAAATCAAAACGTAATGTAGAAGGTCGTAATTCCATAAAACGCGCAAAGTCCGTCACTATAGGTAATAGATATTCCCGATGTGTACACACGTCTCGCTTCGTTCGTGGTTCTCGCTCGACTCACTCCTCCCTCCATCGGGCCATTGTCTTATACTGCACAAATGCAATATGTCGGCCCGGCAACGTGGACCGAATTTCCTAGAAAAATCCGTAACACGGATTATAAATATGCTTTGTTTCAGATATGCAGGTGGATTTTATTTTTGTCGGGACCTAAGTTGTAACAATATGAACTTTTTTTACTGCGTGAGTTCACCAGACAGGCAGATGATCCACTTGATGGAAAGTGGTTACCATCGCCTATGGACGTTTGTAAAACCTAAGGTACTCTCTAAAGTAAGGGAGACTGGAAACTGGCCACCAATGCGGAAACACAACTCAAAGTTGTTATGGCGGCATACTCTAGACCAAGGGTAAATACCCTAACACCTGGTTGTGGGTTGTATGGTCGCCTCTACGACAGGCCGTCTGGCCGCAGGAATTTGTATTCTTTCTCTATTCTTGCACAGATAAAGAACTGTATAGTATGATCATAAATGGAGTCTATGTTTATTAACGAAATTGAAATATATCTTATTGAAAAAAAAAAAAAATTTAAATAACAATCATGATTGTCTAACTTGTTTTGCGTTGTTTAATCCGGCTCGAAGGACCAATTTTTGAGACGTTTCTTGGTATTTTTGGCTATGTATTTATTTCACAATAAGCTATGCTAGGATAGTAAATGAGTGCGCGATGTGCAGTCCGCTGGCACACACACAAAGGTCGCAGCAAGTCGATTCCTGCAAGCACGCTAATAAACACCACCAGCGGAATATTCGATGTGCATAGAACAAATATAATAACTATGAATATGAGTTAGTTACGCTTTCACGCCTTAACTACGCAACAGATCAGCAAGAAAATTTAGTAGACACGCTGTCAGGAGTGTATTAAAGCACATAGGGTACTTCATCTAGAAAAAGGTACTTTTCCCAAGGTATAGACGAATATAGCCGAAAACATGGCTCACCGATCACGTTTCATTAGCATCACCGATGCAATTCACTAGCAAATACATCGTCATGGCAACGACAATGACAAAGCAATTTAACTCTGTTGCTTTCAAGGTTAGTTCCACTTTCACTTTTCGATGCTGGGGGAATGCGTTTGCTCACAATCTCCGTGACCGGGAGGAGGCTACCAGAGGACGTGTGGGATACCCAACGGTTCTTCACTCTTTTCAAAATTGCTAACCAATAACGTGAATGAAGCCGCGGGTAAAAACGAGTAAAATAATAAATACTTAAGCTATCACAACTTGAATATCATTCTACTAGATTATTATTAAACAAGTTTTAAAACATAATTATTATTTCAAGAAATACAAAGTCACAAATTGATTTCAAACTAAGTCAAACTAAACAACGAAACAGGAGAAACTAAAACAGAAAGTTTAACAGCTTGTTTTAATAACAGCGATGTTTCTGACTCATTGTCTGTCTACTTAAAACTTTTAGAAGTGATCTCCTCATGAATCAAACAATTTGTGTATTCCTTAAAGCTTGGCCAAATCTACGAAGTGTTAAGTAAGAATTCATTTAATATGTTTCATGTTAGCTCCCTTACAATTACATAAAATTCATGTATCTGCTACACTTTGTACGATGACGACAAATTTCTAAGGCTTCGGCCTCACCGTAAGTGGCATACTTAGGCTTCGGCCTCACCGCAAATGTCACGCTTGAACGTTAGTTAGAAGGCAAGCTGAATGGTCGAAATGCTTCGATACATAATGACCACACTGGTAGCTGCCATGCTGTCATATCTCTTACTGTATTCGCTGCCACTTACCGTCTATGTTTACTTCATTGGCAACTTCTTGGCACATTTTTGTTAATACACCTACGTTTTACCGTCCCACGAACACAGCGCTTGAAGATGCCGGGGGATAAAAGTAGTCCCCCGGCAGTGGAAGTGGGGTTGCGAGGCCCACGCCTGCCAGGGCTGCGAAGAGTCTAGGTAATTTACCCGTTGCCCCGGCATAAGGCGCAGGAGGGAACACCCAGGGGTTTTAATGGGTATCCCTAACTGGCGAGTGAAAATAGTATGGCACCAGTTCTGACTGGGCATGCTAGTGCCACACCGACCTGGCGATTCCCACTCACGGGTCGCGAACTATCCCCCCAAGCTTCTGTGCTTGTTGCGGCTAATGGTCCTAAATCGAATTTTCTCGGGGTAAAAAAGGTAGGTACGCGGTTCCGGTTCCTCTAATTTGTGATGGCACTACTTGAGAAATTAACAGTTTTCGAAATTCAGTTGGTGTTGGCGCAAAAATAAAAATAGCTAGAGTTTGTTGAGAACACCATAGACCCTGGCCTCTCACTCACCGTTAAGACCTTCCAATCGCACCCAATCATTACAGACACAAGTAGTCATACAAGATTGGCTTAGGCGTGTTGCTGGAGATTTTTTCCACCGCTTCTTCTCTGCCAGGTCTAACACGTTGCGAAGCGGTATTAAAGACTAGAATCGGTTCTGCTAGCGGAGTCGATAGGGAGTCCCCATTATAACACTTCAGCCCGTTGGCTTACCTCATTAAGCCTTTCACGGTTTAATCCGATAGAGTCATTCCCCCCGCAGCGGTCAAGCCGAGGTCCAAACTCACAGGAGGTGCCTTCTCGAGCGCTCCAGTACTCCGTTCTCACGGGATCGGGAAGCCCACTAAGCCCGGTATCGCTGAAACAGCCGTCTGCGGCTATTCAGCTGGATCCTGCACAAAAAAAGAACGCCATTCGACCACGATCTATGTAACTGTAAAGATCAAAGTGAGTGTAAATTTGATGATTGGAATTTTGCTTAGAGGCAGGAAATGAAATAAAAGTATTTATACCGTACATTGTGTTCTTTGTGAAACTTGGCGCCCGACAGGAGTTTTCACGTGATGTTCTGTTACAACAAACACTATCAAAATTCTAAAAGTAGTATTTCTGGAATCTGCTGATCGATTTAACCCCCCCCCCCCCCATTTGATAAGATTTTAAGATATATAATCTTAACAAAAAGTTACAAAAGAAAATTTTGAATCAATTGTTGTACTATTATTGGTATCGCCAAGTAACCTTCTTTCGGCATATATAAACTTTTCTTCTATAAATTTAAATTCTTCCTTTAAATCTGACGGCGCGTTTCCTTTTCGCACGTCACGTCAATCATTCATCTCAATCTAATACACAAATGTTAAGTTGTGGGTGGGCGGAGTAAATAGGGGGGAGGTATACTTACCCCTACGACAACCTCTAAGGTCCGGAGGGTTTAAATTTTTTTTAGTTTATAATCATAACCTCACTTATTCTTGTTGTGAAATTGTGCCACTTTTGATAGTAAAAAACCGTAATTTGAGTTTATGAATGTACTCACGAATTGTTTATGAATGTACTCATGAATTACATATAACCACTAGAACTTTTTGTAACACTAAAACTGTTTTTAATGTAGAAATAAAGTTTCAAATTAAATTGTGTAAATTTGTAATTAAGAAATTCGAAATTTTGTAGGTCAAGATTTAAAATTAATTAACATATTGTTTTATAATATAATTTTCGGAAATCGATATATTTCTACGAAAAAAATATTCATAAATATTTTTGTTTCTCGCCTTTATTGCCCCCTATTATTGGCGCCATTTTATTCCTTTTATCTAGTAGTTGAGTGAATGTGCTTTCCTCTGTTAATTTTTGATTTTACGTCGACTTGAGCCGTGTTTGACGTCGACTTGGCTTTCTTTTGGACATTGGCTTTTTTATTTAATTTCCTAATGAGCGATAACGAAATGGCGAAGGAAGCATCTACTGATGTAGCGATGTCGTCTTCTCTTGTAGCGGGGCCGTCTTCTGATGAAGCAGGGCCGTCTTCTGCTGCGCCAGTTTTAGATTTTTACTCTGATAGTAATTATGTGGATCGGCAGCTATATGTCAATGAGATTTGAAATATGTGGAGCTTCCGTGACATATTAGAAAAACTTGGTACTAATGAGCAATGCATTGCATTTAGTGAGCAGGAGGGTTTACTACTTAAAGAAAAAAGGTGTTCCACACATCGCACCTTAATGAAAATTTGCTTTAACAGTGGGTGCAAATAGGTTGGAATGTTTGTATGTTCAAAGGGCACATGTAGAATTAAAGGTGGAGGCAGTGCTAAAAAAATATCACGAAGAAAAGGAACATTTTTCGAAAATATTCTTATAGATTGAGTACACGTATATTACTTAATATATGCCTATTCTCGTGGATGGTCATACGATCACGTTATTTTTGATGATCCATATAAAAAAATAAAGTCAACATGTCTGAGTCCAAATATCATTGCTGACTGGTATTCTTACTGTCGAGAGGTAATAGTTATATATTATATAGAAAAACACCTCGAAGTCCATAGTTAAATTGGTGGACCAGGGAAATTGTACAAATAGATGAAAGCAAGTTTGGGAAAAGGAAATACAATAAAGGTAAATTTAATCAAGATTGTGTTATTAAATTCACCTTTTTTGTAAATTTTGTAGTCTTATTGCATAATTTTTTTTTGTTTCAGGACGTCATATTGAAGGGCACTGGGTGATAGGTATGATTGAAAATCGGTCAGAGGATCTTCGCTTAGAAGTGTGCCCAAGAAATATAAGATCGGCAGAGGTGCTTGTCCCTCTCATACAAAAGCATGTTGAGGTGGGGACGATTTTATATACGGACTGTTGGCGGGCATATGAGTCTTTACCAGAATTCGGATACATTCACAAGAAAGTTAACCACTCGGACCCCGATAGTCCGTTTGTTGCAAAAGATGGGACACACACCCAGAGAATTGAGTCGCAGTGGAAGGTCGTGAAAAAGTTTTTTAAAACAAAGAGTATAACGAACACTGAAAACTTTTCCGATCTTATCGTAGAGTATTTATGGAGGCGAAGCGTTCTTAAATATAAAAAAGACGCCTTTTTAGAATTAATTGAAGCGATAAAATACATTTATAAAGTAACTTAATTTATATAGACACCATGTTTTATTTAAAAACATCCCTTACCCGCTAATAGAGCTAGAGATAATAGAGCCGCGGCAGCGGCCGGCGAGTGCCAGAACCGATTGTAACCATTTACTATTTATTTTATACACAAACAGTCGGTTATTTTAGGTGATATTCAGACTAAAGCGCACGGGCCGAGCGAGCGAAGCGAGCGTGCCGCGGCAGCGGCCGGAGAGTACCAGAACCGATTGTAACCATTTACTATTTTTTTGTACACAGACAGTTACGACACCTTGAAAGTCTCATATGAAACATTTGTTTTATTTATCAATTTAGTGGACGACTAGCAAGTTGGCTTTTAATATGACAATGAATCAATATATTAATGATATCAATTTTATTTCAATTGCAATACACTGCAGATTTTTTAAAATATTGGTTAAATATAAATTAATGCGATTACGTAAAAAAAAATATCGTCTTTATTGGTTGCCATTTTGAATGGTTATTCTTGTAGTGTATACAAATGTGTTCTATTGTGTTTATTGAGTTTTTTCTTCATTTTTATCCAATTAAGCTGGTTTTTGGGTTATTTTGCCTCTATTAATGTTCATTACTGGCTTTTTTTTAACTTTGAAAGGATTTTTCGATTTCATACTTATGATAGAAGTGTAAGGTTAGCGAAAAAAATCAGTGAAAAGAAGTGAGGTTATGTTTATTAAAAAAAAGTTTATTTCAAGATCTCCGGACCTTAGGGGTTGTAGTAAAGTATGCCTCCCCCCCGCCCACTTCATCACCTCACTACTTAAAATTCCTGTATAAAGAAGCTATACATTTACCATTAAACATACTATCTACATTAAACAATTACTACAAGGACAATAAAAATACCGCATTCATTAAAACCTAAATACATTATAAATATAAACAACTAGAGTTTACCCCGCAGCTCTGCCGCGGGTCAACCTCTAGTGCGTACCTCTTGTTTAAACAGCCGGCGTTAAAACAGGTTAAATTGTTTTATATTTTTATATTGTTGCTTATTGCTCTCATAAGATTTACTTTTTTTAATTTATTTATATCGCAAACTATCCCATCTCCCGGCATGAAAAGTATCTATGTCCATTTTCGGTATTCAGACAGACAGATTGAGTTACTATCGCACTTTTTTCTATAGATTATGAATTTTTATATCTATAAACTTGAGAAACGATTAGTCTCTCACTCAAACTTTCATCTATTTTAGTTTTATTTTTGCGATAAAAGGTATGACCAAAATGCTCAAAATGACCGAATTGGCCAAAATGACCGACATGGTCAAAATGACCAAAAAGGCCAAAATTACTCTAATAGCAAAAATGACCAAAAAGGCCAAAATGATCAAAATGGTCAAAATGACCAAAATGACCAAAAAGGCCGGAATGACCGACATGGCCAAAACGACCAAAAAGGCCACAGTGACCGACATGGGCAAAATGACGGAATAGACAAAAACGACCAAAAAGGCCAAAATAACCAAAAAGATCAAAATGACCGACATGGCCAAAATAACCAAAAAGGCCACAGTGACCGACATGGCCAAAATGATGGAATAGGCAAAAACGACCAAAAAGGACAAAATGACCAAAAAGGCCAAAATGATCAAAATGGTCTAAATTACCAAAATGGCCAAAATGACCAAAAAGGCCACAGTGACTGACATGGCCAAAATGACGGAATAGGCAAAAACGACCAAAAAGGCCAAAATGACCAAAAAGGCCAAAATGATCAAAATGACCAAAAAGGCCAAAATTACCGAAAAGGCCAAAATGAAAAGTATCCCTTGTCCATCCTCGGTATTTAATTTACGTACCGAATTTCTGCCGAATCGGCCGATTAGTTCTTCCGTAAAAGCATAACAAACAAAAAGACAAATATATTTTTATCCCGGAGACTATCCCATTTTTCGGGATAAAAAGTATCCTATGTTCATTCTCGGCATCGAAAATATATATATATACTGAGTTTCAGCCAAATCGGTCCAGTAGTTTTTACGTGAAAACGGAACAGACAGACAGACAGAGTTACTTTCGCATTTATAATATTAATAGGGATATACCAATAAATAAAATAAATAATAAATAGTGATCAGTGAAGTGTACTGAGAAGAGAAGCAGTTGTGTTTCATGTCCATTTATCAGGTGAGTGCGTGCTCCGATTCCCATTCAAAATTGACCCAACCTCACATTTTTTTTACTTTGAAGCAGTTCACTTCTCGCTAAACCCAGCGCCGCCGCAACAATTATAATAAGAGCCCAAGACTGCCAGACCTTCTACATTTTATGAAACCTGAAAAATTTATACAGATAAGAACGACCAGCGACTATAAGACTTTGGGTTGTTCTTACTTGGGCAGGTAACAGGTAGTAAAGGTGTATAAAATAGTACCTTAAATTCGTTAAAGTATAAAGCTCAATTTTTTTATATATCCTTCGGGATAAGTTTAGGAATCTCGTCATCCATTCCCAGACACTTAGGACAGTTGCTACCCCCTGCCAGACAGCCCCAAACATTAATAAATGACATAGCAATAAGTTTGCCTCCCTTAGTATAAAAGTTTTTTCCCTGTTACGGGCACAACGTATATCCTTTCATCATAACACCAAGCTGCGGAGACCAGACAATTAATCTGGATATAGGTGGTAAGATAACCGCACCTGACTCACGTTGACAAATGGGCTGGCTCGGATGACGGTCGATTATACCGTACTGTAACAACGTTAAGGATGGTTTAGTATATAACGTAGTATTAATAAACACTGTATTAGAGAGTAAGACATTTTTCATTATAAAGTGTCAGTAAAAATATTCTAGATTTATTTATTTATTTTTTAATTGCAGGAGTTCAGCAGACAGGCAGACGGCCCATTTGATGGAAAGCGGTTACCATCGCCTACGGACATTTGCAACACCAAAGGTGCTACAAATGCGCCACTGCCCTCTAGAGGGAGACTGGAACATAGTCACTAATACCGGAACACAACTCAAATTTGTTATGGCGACATACTTTAGACCAGGGATGGTAGCAATCCAGTCGGGTAAATGCCCTACCACCTAGATGTGGGTTGTTTTGTCGCCTCTACGGCAGGCCGTCCGGCTGCAGGAAATTGTATTCTTTCTCCGTTCCTGCAAAAACTATACCATTGACAGGAGTGAAAAGTATCATATGTTCATTGTTGATATCATGACTATAACGAGGGCTTCATAATAAATGGGCGTACAGAGACAATAGTGCAGTTTTACACGAGGGATAAAATTGTGAATAAAACTAAACTAGTTGATTGTATAAGGCTGAAATTTGGAATATCCTTCTTTTTAGATAAACTTGAAAACTAGTAAGACTTTATAAATTGTAACATGCATAGTTTTTATTAAACAACAAAAAAATGGCATTTTTGCGTATACGCCTATATGTTATGAAACCTATATGTTATATGTATACCAAATTTCAGTAAAATCGGTGTTGCAATATTCCGTGAAAACGTAACAGAGTTAGTTTCGTATTTAAAAATATTATGTACTATGAATTATATTGATATTCTTACGAGTTGCAGGACTCGAATTAAAATGCCGTTGGAATTGTTATAGAATTTATTAGAACTATACAAACACGTATAACACAGGTGCAAATATAATAACACTCGCAAAGTCCGTCACTAAATAGATTACCGAATGTAGTACACACGTCTTGCTTCGCTTGTGCTTATCGCTCGACTGCCGATCCTCTATTGTGGCCATGTTTATACTGCACAAATACAATATGTTTCTCGGCCCCGTAGACTGAATTTCTTAGAATCACAGCTGGCTAGAATGACTATCATAAAATATTACAATACACAATGGGCTTTTCTAATTACAAACTTTAAACACAAAGTAGACAAAAGAAGTCCAAATGAAAAAAAGGTAATAAAATGTCTACTCTAGGTACGCAGGTGTGAATTTGTCTTTTGTCGGCATTCAGGTCGTAACGATATTAATTACTTCGCACGTTCTTTCTTTTACCTAAACAAATAACAAGCTTCCCAATACTACAATCAAAGTCACATATTTAGCTAAATGGCCGACTCTTCGAGTACTTTGAAACCTTCCAAACATTGATTTGGAACCAAACAGACTGCTCAAAGCTGTTGTTAAGGATTTCTTTCGTGATAAGGGTTCTTTGATTAACTTTGGTGGGGACGTGTTAGGTTTGTGAAGCAGGACGATGAAAGGTTTCGTAAATATATACGGACACTAATTTTAACTTTTGTTAATATACTTATGTGTATATGTATGTACCGTGAACAGAGCGAACGCGCGCTCACGTGGGAAACGCTAGTAAAAACATTTCTGCTGGCTTATTTTTTGGAACGTTTTGTAAAGCAATTTCCCTTGGACACTTAAGAAACGGACATAACAAAACAAAACTGTATAAGAAGATGATTATAATTTTATTTCATCCCTTAATTAATTTTTAATACTGTAATCAGAATATTCCACGACAAAAAGTCGTCATAGCGTAATAGTAAAAGTCTAGGCTAGCGCACGTGTCCCAAACTCAAAAGTGCGCGGGTTCGATCCTGGCTGGAACGCATGCAACATTAATGCTGGTGTGCACCGACATTTAACCGGCGCTTAAAATAAAATAATCACTGTTTATGCATACATTTTTAGCGATTAATTTATTTTAACCATCGGTTAAAAGTCGGTGCACACCAGCCTTAGTCAGTTTTCTGATCTAAAGTGCATTTTGTTACAATTCCCACATGCTAACAACGATGAAGGAAAACATCGTGATGCAACCTGCACATCGAGATAACCGATGTGTCAAACTTGCCAAGCTGCTTTGGACAAGCGTGGTGGGTATACTGTCCGTTTCCCCAATAATGGGAGGCCCGAGCCCAGCAGTGGGACATTTATTTACTGATATTATATATTGTTATATTATAATAGGAATATATCGTGTTACTCTAATAAACATTTTAGATACCGCCTTAAAAGTCATAAAGTTGATTACTAAGAAAATTCCTTTGATATTTCACCAAGAATTTTAAAACAAATAGTGCAACAAAATTGCATAATATTCTACGACGTAACAATAGTAAAAATCATTTTCTTCTATCCGAGAACTTAATAAAATATAACGTTTTGTCCACAAAGGGGAAAGTTCTTTGTGTCAAAGGATTGAGAGTAGCGAGCTCTTATGTACAATTTCAACTACATAGCCTGCCTAGTAACCGAGCATATTTAAATCTAATTTAAGTTCGACCAAAATACATTTTGTTGTCAGTGGTCTGAATCAACACAAATGACGAAAGATCTTAAATTCAAATTCAAATTAATTCTTTTTTATTCAAAATAATTTCCACTGGAGAACACTTTTTGAAGGTCATACATATAGGTTAAAATTTAATTTTACTTCCTAGTCTATGCATACCGCTTTGCAACGTGTTTCTTGCTGTTAAGGAGAAGAAGCGGCAAGAAACTCCCCAGCAACACGTCTAGCTAAAAATTGTTTTTCTTTATATTTCTCTTATTCTATTTATATCTCATGTTCTTTTTTATATAAGTTTTATACAAAAGTATGTTACACAATGACTTTTGAAGAATTAATGGTGTTGTAGCAAACACTGCATATTCAATAAGACATAGACACAATAAAAGTAAAGAAAAATATTACTATAGTTATAATAAACACATGACGTACTACATTTTTTTTATTTGTTTTGCTGCAACATATCTCCATAAATTTCTTACAAGCTTGGCAAGATAAAAACGTTATGAAACCACTTACGGCTGCCCCATCGCACCTTTTTTTGGACGCTGGGGGAATGGCTATACCCTTGGACTCAGGAGTCACCGAGGGGTGTGTGGGACTCCCCACGAGCAGCGATGTACACAAGTTTCTGTTGATAGAAGGAGCTGGAAGCACTGACCGTCAGACTAACTTTTCGATTGGTAAGCTATCATAGGCATATTTATCTACAAGTATAATATTGTTACACGCCGACAAAGTGAATGCACACCTGCAGTTTATTACCTTTCCCGCATTTGGACTTCTTTTGCTTACATTGTATTTAAAATTTGTAATTAAGAAAAACATCCTATTGTTACTGTACTCGTTTATGGCCGCAGGTGTGCAGATTACGTTTTCTTGAAAAATTCAGTCTACGCGGTCGATTGTTATATTGAATAGTTTAGTATAAAATAATGCCCAAACGGAGGGGTGAGGCAATCAAGCGAGGATTACGATACGAGCAAAACGTGTGCATTCGATAAACTATATAGTGACGGACTTTGCGCGTGTTATTGAATCGTGCAGTTTGTACTGATTGTATCCAGTAGTTATATTTGTACCTCTGTTATACGTGTTTGTAAAGTTCTAATAAATTCTATAATAATTTCAACAGCATTTTAATTCGAGTCCTGCACTTGTAACACTATTATGAAATTCTAAATATGCGGTGTCTGTACATTGAAGCTATTAAAAAAAACAACGGGAATAGACTATACAAGCGACGGAGAAGCCGAGCCAATTATTTTTAGATTTCTTGTCTGTCTGTTTGTCGTTTTGTGTTTTTGTTCGGGATTCACGTAAAAACTACTGGACCGGTTTCGATGCGGTTTTCATTGATCGACAGAACACATTCTTAGACTTTTAATCTGCGCTACTCTTTATCCTCGGAATCCCGCGGAAAAAAATCTGATTTGAAATGGCCAGATTGAATTTTTTTTTCGAATTCTAATGCGGTTTTTCAACTGGTCGGTGGAAAATAAAATGTGTGATATTTTTTTATCCCGGGAATCCCCCGGCAATTTTTCATGCAAGCACAGTTTTCATTAAAACGATGGCGTACATTCTTTTTTAAATTCTGTGATACTTTGAGTCTCGGGAATCCCCTGGGAATTTCTAGCCAAGAGAGGATGAATGACTAAATGAATGAATAAATTTATTGCACATAAAATTAGTACAATAGGCGGTCTTGTCGCCGATCTCCTCCAGACTATCCTATACAATTATTATCCGACTACATTATTTATCCTAGTAAATCAATGAAAACTGATTAAAAATATGTCTTATCTGGTTATCAGATGGGCGAAAGTCGATCTTCAGCGTCTCCTGTACTATGTCTATGTCCCATTAGAGACTCACAACGACCACGTTCACGACTGCGGTTATTCCCCTTCCACTTCCTTGCCGGCGTTACAATCGAAAACTCAAGTGGAACAGCTATTCGATCCACCTCTTGACATGGGTCGTTGTGAGCGTTGTGTGATCGAAAATGATGACGTCATTAGTGACGTTTTCGTCACGACCACAACGACCGCGGTCGCCTTGTGGAACGGCTAACAGAGCATTTTGGGCTACTAATGAAACGCGCTGTCTATATAGTCTTTTCTGAGACATTGAGGTTTCAATTTGACATTCGTAACTTTAGCAATTAAAAATGTGAACCAAGCATATGACGTTTTATAGAATACTAGCTGTCCCGGCAGACGTGGTCCTGGCCGGAAAAGCTTAAATCGATATTGAAGCGCCACAGCAGCGCCACCTACCGGGTCCAATTGTGAACCAACTCAGAAACCTTCTTTGGCTCACGCACAACAACTTTGCCAAAGATCATCACATGATCAAATGTATAGTTTACGATTCTATAAAGGGCATACAGACAAACATTATTTTTTATATATAAGAGATAAATCAATGAACATTTTCGCTTGTTTCTATCCCTTTTGAAACTTGAAGAATCTTCCATCGGCTAAGTATTTATCGAACTTTAATCTATTCTTTTTGGAAGGGTTCAAACTCTCTTTGATCGTGGCGATGTATAAAGTTCGAGTTTTATCCAAAAAGTTGTTACGTTTATTAACTTTTTATATTAGTTTTAGTTTGGTATACGAGTATACCATAAGTCTGCGCAGATATATGTCTCTGGGGTGATATTAAATGAATTACTTAGCTTTATGGGGAGGTGTGACGAGACAATGTTCCCATGTACACCTTTTATAGTAGTAGTGGTCGCCTAGTGGTGGAAATTCGACCAGAATTAATTGAAAATTATAAGCTTGAACATTATTAAGGTTCTGTTGTAGACTATACTTCTATAATCACAGATTTTGCCAAGGTTACACTGTTAATTTGACTTGAATAATAAACATGGAGTATATATGCATGTGTGTGTCAAATACATGGTAGTGTGTGTAATTTTTTTTAATTGATTTAATGTATTTTTTTATGCTTGATTAAAAAAAATAGCATTTTGCACTCCTTCTACATATAAACTACGTGTGCGAAATTTCATACTCCTCCGTCCGCGCAATTTTCGTAAAAAGGGGTACAAAGTTTTTGCTTCAGGTATTAATATAATAATAACGATTTTAAGCGCTGCTTTTATTTAATTTTATTTTTATTCAGCGACAGCGATGTAAAGATGAGAGATATTTATTGTAATGTATATAGAGATATATAAGTGCACACACCTAGACTACCTACAGTAGTAACATACGGAAAAATTCTTTAAACAAAATTTAACACGCCATAGCCCTAATTCTGCTTCAACTTAACATCTTAGCGTTGCAAAGATATTCAAAGTAAGATTCCATTGCGATAGTGTCATAAATTCATATTCTACTAAATCCACAATTTCTTCTCGATATCGTCGCGGCGGAATAATAACTAGTAGAAAAAATATATATTACCATTAGCAGGAATGGTGTTAGCTGCAAAGCAATAAAGAAAAGCGACCATATTTTTAACATTTTTTTCCCGAGTTTTCTCTTATAAATATTTACAAAGATAGAGTGTATTTAACAGATTACCAAAATCAGACTAATCTATGATTGAGACGATAGTGTTCGGCGATTTTGATGACATAGTAATAGCAGAATTGAGGCTCAGGAATCGAACCAGTAACATTTGAAAATACGTTTTCTAAAGAGCTAGGCGGGCGTACCACTACTCAACCACAAAGGCTGTCCAATTAAATATTATTTTCAATCCTTAACGTTCTCTTATTTATTTGATGAGAATTCTGTTAATAAATAAGTGATAAGCGAAATAATTAGGTTTAGCAGCTTAAATATTCTATCTCGTACACAGAAGCTTGGCTGCCGTGCAGTTAATAGGGATCCTTAATGAGCCAGGTGTGAGACGAGACGGTAATGCAATTTCACGTGCACTACCTTGGGTATAGTGTATTAACCAGGGCCGTATTTACCCAGGGGTGCAAGGGGTGCATAGCACTCGGACGCAAGGACTTAGGGGGCGCAAACCAAATGACTTGAAATAAAAAGTAAAAAACAAACATTATTATTTTTCAAAATCTGACTGATCTGTAAATTAAAGAAAAAAACAACCCTCAGTTACGGGAATAATGGGCACTTAAAACTATCATTATTTGCTGAGCACGGTTCCATAATTATAATAAACTAGATGTACCCGTCAGACGTTGTCTTGTTTTGAAAAAATAAAAATCTAGAAATTGCAGCGCCATCAACTGTGACCTATTGTTAATCTAAATCATTCTCAAATCTATTTGAAAAACACAAAAAACCATCAAAATCGGTCCCACCGTTAAAAAGGTGTTCAGCGGCGCCACCTACCGGGTCCAAGGGTCCAATCGTGAATCTAAACCATCCCGGGACCCACTTGGATACACACAAAAATAATTCACCAAAATCAGACGCATGAAAATAAGTTTAAATGCAGTCAGCATTGCCGAAATCGGTTGGAAAAGATCATAACAAATGAATGGCTAGACTGATTTTTTTAATGATATTTTTTTATGAATATCATACTTTAATACTTATTATCCTATTCCGGACGAAGACAAACCAAAAACATAAAAATCATAACAATTGGTCCAGCAGTTCTTAAGTTATAAATGGTGTAACTAACACGGCTTTTTTATATAATATGTTATATAGATATGCAGGTATTAAATAATGTTTAATTTTATGTACGTGTAAAATTATATTATGATCTCTGCGAGACGGGCTTTGCCTCGTACAGGGTTCTTTAGGAGCCATATCTCGCTCAGAATGTGACAACCAAGATTACTTACCTTAGCATGTTACGTCACTTACGTGGAATAATCTATTGCTACACAATTAGCAAGATTAAAACTGAGTAGTCCATGGACGTGTTAAAATTTGCCAATATAGTAAACAGAGAAAACCTTAGGAGATGCATTTGCGAAAATGTTTAGGTTTTACATATTTCCACGTAGTGGTTAAGTTTTCTGTATATATAGTATTATTTTGTATATATTTGTTATAGTAGTATGTCTTTGAAGACCACGGGCCATAACGATGGCCCGGACATTTGGGGGGATTTCGTGGGGCCATGGAAAGGCCAACACGTAGAGGCCCCTTGACAAATTTAATGTAAATATGGCGTGACTGACCAGCGATTATCCCTGTCTATGCCGTATAGTAATGTACCCAAGGACAAGCCCCGGCCAGTGGTAGGTCTATTGCGGGAAATGTAAACAAAAAGTACCGGGCTATTGGGTTGAACTGCTAGTGGTACTAGAGGTCTGGGAATAGGGGACTATGGCGTCTGCCCGTCGCAATGTTCGAGGAACATGGAAAAATGTGCAGGTGGTGACTCGCCACTCCCTGCATGGGCCCCAAAAAATGATATAGAAGACAAGGGCAACATGGGTGTGAGTGGCTAGGGATGTAGAGAGGTGGGCTGCAGGTTCACCAAAGCTTAAAGTAGTATTATTAGTCTTAAGTTTAATGTTCAATTAATTAGGCAACAATTACATCTAGATTATAACACTCGTCTTCTTTTGTACTATTTGCGCTGTCATCAATGGAGCGTCACCCTATCTAACGTGGTAACATCATAGACAATTTGTACTTAAGCAAAAAATATATTTGCACACAATTGTATCTGTGCAGGAACGGAGAAAGAATACAACATCCCGCGGCCGGGCGGCCCATAGAAAGGGGCGACAAAATAACTCATAGCCAGGTCGTAGGGTATTTGGCCGCCTGGATAATTACCAGCCCTGGTCTAGAGTATGCCTTGAGTTGTGTTCCAGCATTAGTGGCCAGGTTCCAGTCTCCCTTTAACCCTTAATCAAACAATGGTAGAATACATGCGGTATGCCACATTCGATCGATCGATATGTTTTTAGAAAAAAAGTAAAATTTGAACGAAACCTATAGTTATTGTTGTTTATCTGCTAGAACGATTATTAAACTTTTGAATGTTGGTAGTGGCGGTAAAAGAAATAAAATATATTGTTTGTCATTGACTGTCAAAATCAAAACACCCGCGAAGATTTATTAATTTTGCACTTTAGTTGTGATTTATTCATAAATATTTGATTTCTGTTTGGAAAAAATCCGGTTAATAAATAAGAGCTATTTAATGGTAAAGTTTATGATATTGTTAGGCGTTGAGTGTATAAAATTAGTTGCTTTCAGTAATAATTATATCTAAAATATGTTCATATAGTATGTGGCTAATATATGACCATTGTACGTTAGTAGAAGTAAATGTTTGAAATAACGAAAGTATCGGTGTAGGATATTTTGTCTATATGTGTAAATAATTTTCGTTTTTATTGTTTATTTTTATAGGGCAAAATGTCATCAAGTTGGCCACTATCTTATGCTGCACTACTTAGTGTTTTGGAAAATTGATCCGATATTGATTCGGAAGATGACGTGGTACTTCCATTTGTTCCATCTAATGCTAATTTCATTTAGCTCAAAATTCAGAAGAACAAACATAAAAATAATACATTTTCATATTATACGCTAACAAAATGGTTTTATTTTCCTGTTCAGACAATGGTCATATAGCTGCCACATTTGGGAATCGTTATCAGACAACGGTCATATATTAGCCACCTAAAAACACACTGACCCCGTATTTTTTTTCTTTTTTTATATTTACATATCATAATTAGAGTATAATTAACCAGAATTAACCGAATATCCCAACATATCGCTGCGAGTAGCTAGTATCCGATTAAGGGTTAAAGAGCGGCAGCACATTGTTAGCACCTTGGTGTTAAAATGTTCATAGGCGATGGTAACCACTTACCATCGGGTGGGTCATCTGCCTGTCTGCTGAACTCAAGCAATAAAAAAAAACTATATTTTGTTACAGCTTTGTCCTGTAATGAGAAGGTTGGTTAAATAAATTTAAAAAATACCTGTTTCACTCCACCAATGTGAAACCACCATGTAGACTACACTTTTTTGTCAAATTTTATCCATGGCTATAGTTTCTTAGAGAAAGTAAGATTAGATAAAGACAGACGGATATGAGGTTTTCATGAGGTTCCGTTTTTGCCACAATGTCTAAGGAAGATAGACAAGGAGGGGCGTAAGATGGTTTTTGCACTCCAGCATTCAACATGCTCAGGACGGCCCTGTGTTAACTCATAGTTATACATGTGCATGGTATTTAGTATCTACATGAATAAACGGTTGCCTCCATATCAATAACCTTGTTACTGCTACGATAGCTTAACATAAAATGGTTTCGCCTTTTTTGTGATCGTCTTCTTTACTAACAGTCAAACGAAATTACCTGTCGTGAAGTTCGGCTATATACGTGTATATAACGTGTGTATTATACGAAAAAAAAAGTGTGTGTGTGTGTACTTATGTACACGCGTTAGAAGTTATACTTCTTTGGCGTATCAAGATAAAAATCTTTTCAAAAATTTTATCTTTTGCCTTATTCTACGTTTGTAGAAAAAACGACACTAACAATAGAAAAACTAAAATGTTGGGGTTCAGGGTGTCGGTTTTTCGTGTCAGTGTGCGCGCGCATCGTAAAAATTTACTCTCATCATTTTTACCTAACGCGCCTAAAGAAGTATAACTTCAAAAATAAACTCTTAGTAGGGGAGCCCAAGATGCTAAATGTGGAGTACTCGAGCGTCGCGGGGGCCTGTTGGATTGTGAAGATTAGATACTAGAAAGAAGAAATGTTATATGATGTATGGAGGGGGGAGGGTGTACATGTTTTTTTTTAAAAGAGTCGCACAGAAATATTCGAGCACGTCAAATATTCAAATGGCATGTTAAGTAAACCCTAAAGGAACTTATATTCAAAAGACTAACGACTTGGATGCGACCAAAAGCCATGATGGATTTTTGAAAATGCAAAAAAGTTACATTGAAATACTCAAGCGCGTCAGATTCATGTACAGACGGTTCAGCTTGTTATCCTTGTCGTACTGACCCATAATCTGACAATTATGTGAAGGAATTTTTCCTAATCAAAGGTTTGAAAAATAAATTGAAACATAAAAAATACCCCCACCCTGTATGAAGGGTTACTATATGGTGGGGCTACATAATAGGGTGCAAGGTTTTTCCCCTTATTTTATTTTGCCAAGCTCGAGTAAATCCCAAAATCTCCGCTTGGCCTCCCCCCCTACTATCTGATAGTAGTGATAAGTGATGTCAATACATAAAGGATTGTACCAGGCCACTCAGAAAGTATTGAGAAAAAAAGTTCTTATGTACGAGAGACTGGCCAGTTACAATCTATTTTGAAATATGATTATTTGTAACTAAAAATAGGTACGTTCCAATTTCAAAATTTGCCTCCACATTGTTTGCGAGCTCATTTAAATTATCGTGTCTCATTGAAAAGTGGATCTGCACTGGAACCATTTTTGTGCTATGATTTCAAGTGTTGACTGAACCGGACAAATCGTACGATATACTTTAAATGGCATTCATGGATGAAGGCTCTCCTAAGGCAACCGTGTATCATTGGTATAACGAAATCAAGAGTGGTCGACTAACTTTGGGGGATGAAGAAGAAAGTGGTTGCTCTTCGACGGCTGTGAAACAAAAAAAAAACACATATTGTGCCGACCCCAATTACAATAACAATTTTTGAAAGTCAGATATTTTATGATAAAAATTAACTCTACTTACCATTCTGTGTATTGTATATCGTTTCGCAACGTATATACAACATATGTAATGAACAGACGAGCGTGCATCACAAAAGCTATGAATGTCAAAGAAGCAAGTGAGGTGTGTAAGAATAAGCCTGAATGGCGCTCTATTGTTCGTGCCTACCCCGCAAGGGACCTGGCGTGAAGTTATGTATGTATGTATGTAATAACCATTTTTGCTGATCAGTAGGAAGCGGCTTGTATCGTATAGGTACCTAAGCCGGGATAATCAGTACATAAAATAGATTATCCGTACAACGGTCGCCTGACACGGCGATTTTACAACACCTACGCGGGTCGGGAGGCTGTGATGGGTAAAAGGGTCGCTCGTTTGTTTATTTTTGTACATTTATCCATGCACGCGGTTGTTGATACGCAGCTTACTTGGCTTATGCTAAAGAGATAAGAGAGAAGAGAGAATTAGATATATTTTTATTGTGATACGTAGAGTTTCCTCGCGGCTAAGCTGCGTGTGTTAGCAAAATAAATAATAATGTTCTGAAAAATTTTTTATACTAGAATTTTTACAATATTAAATACAGAACAATAATACACAGAAATATTAAGACAACTCTGAGAGTTGTCTCCACGCTTGTCAGGTGTCGAGCATCAATTTGCCCTTAAAGAATACTGCCATTATCGAACAGTAATTATCGACCATGATAAATATACGATGGGCCTCTTGCCCAACAGAGCCTTCGCTCTGTTCTACCGTCGTGATAGGTTGCTGGTTGTACACTAGTCGTGGACTCGTTGACTATCGGTTTAATACTGGCCCCCCTCTGCCCGAACACCGAGTATTTATAATATCCTCGTAGTGCGTCTGCAGTGACACCACCCTGTAATACTTTGGCGCCACTTCACTTCCGTCGTAACACCAACTTCCGCCATCCGTATAACTTCCCACTTCCGGTTACTCCATTTTCGATATCCGTTGGCTTGATAATAAATGCTTCTTCATTGGCATCCGGTTGTACGACTTCCGATTACTACATTAATGAATACTCTACCCGGTTATTGACTACTTCCGTCATATATATATATAGTTTACAATAATAAATACAATTCTAACACGTGCAAAGCCTTTGCTACTAACTTTATGGCACAGAAATACTCGTAAAAACTAAATCAGACCTTTTATATATATTTGTGGTCGCCCGTGGTCAAAATACAACCATAATAATTAATATCAAAGAACAAGAAGCGGAAGAAAAGCGCTGGTAATGCCTTGCATTAGCCGTTAGCGAATTACAATGGCCGCTAAGTCCAATTTTAAGACTTATATTGTTTTTTTTATTTTATATTTCTCAGTACTGTTTAAGAAAGAAAGAAAGACATATTTTACTTAGGATAAAAACAATACAGAGTATTATCAAACAGTAAAATAACAGAAACAGAATAAGTCTTGAAATTGGATCCAGTCTCAGCATGTGCTGACCAATTAGGACTGTGACGATAGTCACGTGTATATTATTATGGTGTCGGTACTTAGCAATAAATCAGTCAGTCGTTCACTCATGCCTTTTATTGACGTTCCATTGGCGACGAGAATAAAAATATTAAAATTACAGTTAAATCGTGCAAATAAGTGTATTTAAAATGTCGATTGGTAAAATAGAACCATTTAACTTAAGCTCTAAGCAATGGCCGGCCTATATTCGTCGCGTAAACCAATATATATTGTTAAATCAAATCAAAGAAAATTTAAAGGTGCCGATGTTAATAACGGTTGTTGGTGAAGAAACTTACGCTTTAATGTGCGATTTGTGTTCACCTCAATTCCCGGAAGTTAAATCTTATGATGAATTGGTGAAGCTAGTGACGGAACATTTGGAACCACAACGATCCGAGATCGCTGAACGCCATATATTCAGATTGCGGCGGCAGCGACCCGGCGAGTCCTTAACCGAATACCTTCAAGCTTTAAAGCATCTTGCGGCAACTTGCAATTTTGGCAAATGCAAAAGTTGTTCCACACTCGAAGAGAACTTGCGAGACCAATTTGTCTCGGGGTTAACAAATGACGCCATGCGTTCACGGATATTTGCCCAAAAGGAAATTGAGTATAAAGAGGCGGTGGAGCTGGCATTGGCGCTGGAGGCGGCAGAAAAACACGCCGAAGTGAGCGGCTCTACGACGGCGGCAGGGACGACGGACTCGGTGGAGGGCGGCGTGGCAGGCGGCGCGGTGGGTGAAGGCCTGCATTACACCCACAAGGGTCGAATCAGGTCACGCGAGCGGCGTTCAGGAGCGATCAGCGCGAGCGGCGCAGCAGCGGGCGGCGGCGACGCGGGGCCATCGGGCTCGAACTCCCGCCGCTGCTGGCGCTGTGGCAAAGCGCATACGGCCGACAGGTGTAAATTTAAAAACTATAATTGTGATGAGTGCGGTCAAAGGGGGCACCTTAAAGTGAAGTGTAGACAATTATCGCGAAAGGGGGGTCGACATAATTATGTGAGTGATGATTCGGAAGGAGACGTTATATGCAACATTGAACTCGCAGCCAAAGGTAACCAACCATTTTTTATAAAGTTGACGATTGATGACTATATCATGGAATCTGAAGTGGACACTGGTAGTCGTATTTCGGCAATAAGTGAGGAAATGTATCAACGTATGTTTTCACATAAAAAAATTGTAGTTGATAACCTAGTTTTACGTGACTACTCGGGTTCACGAATTAAATCATTGGGTTACATTGAGGTGGACGTTGTTTTGGGGCGCATAAAAGCCAAATCATTACGTCTTTACATAATTAAGAGCGGCGCACGGCCTTTATTGGGGCGCGAATGGATGCGTGCATTGCAAATAACACAAATTCACCTCAATGAAATTGCAGATGATGAATTTTCGAACCAATTATGTACGGAATTCCCTGAAGTATTTTGCGATAAATTAGGCACTTGTAAACGGCCCATTCGACTGCAGCTCTCAGATAACGAACCGGTTTATTTTCGAGCGAGACCGATGCCGCTGGCGCTTCGCGCACGGGTCGAGAGGGAGTTGGCACGCCTAGAGGCGGATGGCTCCATATACCGCGTAGATTATTCAGATTATGGTACACCAATTGTCCCCGTAGTTAAAAAAAACGGCGATATAAGAATTTGTGGTGATTACAAAACTACAATTAATCCTAAGCTAAAAAGGGATTATTATCCTTTGCCACGGATTGAAGAGTTGTTTGCTAAACTTAGCGGAGGGGATAAATTTACCAAAATAGGTTTAAGACATGCATACGAACAATGCTTGCTGACAGATGAATCGAAAGCATATACGGCGATTACAACACACATAGGGACGTTCGTATACCGTCGTACACCGTACGGTTTGTCATGTGTACCCGAAAAATTTCAAAAAATAATGGAGGTGACGCTACATGGGGTGCCGGGGTGTGTCGTATTTTTAGATGATATCTGTGTAACGGGAGCGAATACCTTGGAACATATGAAAAATCTGAGAGCTGTACTCGAAAGGTTGCGCAATATGGGACTCACGATTAAACAGAGTAAATGTAATTTTTTACAAGATAGTGTAAAATATATGGGTTTCATAATTAACAGGGATGGATTGCACCCAGACCCTGATAAACTGGAGGCTATTTCTAGCGCGCCTAGACCCGAAAATGTGTCTCAACTTAGAAGTTTTTTAGGAATGCTTAATTACTACGGACGGTTCCTCCCCAAATTAAGTACCATTTTACAGCCGTTACACCATCTTTTAAAAAAGAATACAAACTGGAAGTGGAACCCAAATTGCGAGAAAGCGTTTAGTGAGGCAAAGCGGTCCCTCCTGAGTGAACGCGTGTTAGCGCATTATGAAGAAGGCCAAGCTAACGTAAACCACTCCCCCACCGCTCAGGACTTGTGCCTGCAGGCGATGGCGGAGTGGCAAGCGAATTTAGCCGTAATAAGTGAACCTTATTACGTCCCTCCTTCTGGGAACTGGGTGGGCGATCTCGATGACATGGTAGCGGTGGTGGCCAGAGCCGGGTCCGGCACACCGCTTACATGTCTCGAAAGAGGAAAGGGCTATGCTGTGGCGGAGAGCGGGAGTATCGTCGTCATAGGCGTTTACTTTTCGCGCAACCGCCCCCTGGCGGAGTTCGAGCTTCACTTGGACGCCGTCGGGGCTGCCGTACGCAGACTGTCGCCCAAAACGATCTTCGTGATGGGCGACTTTAATGCAAAGCACCTCTCCTGGGGAAACGTACTCACGGACGCTAGGGGTCGGGCGGTCGAGGATTGGGCTCTTCAAGCCGGCCTGACCATACTGAACCAGGGGTCGGTCCAGACCTGCGTGCGCGCGCGGGGTGGATCGATCATCGACCTGTCATTCGTCACTCATGCGGCCGCCCGCAGAGTGACCGGATGGAGGGTGCTGGAGGAGGTGGAGTCGCTCTCTGATCATCGGTACATCAGATTTGAGCTCACGACCCCCTCCTCCGGTCCGAGCCCTGTTCACCGTCGCCCCCCTCTCCTCCCGCGTTGGGCCCTTACCAAGCTCGATCCGGAGCAGGCCGAGGAGCGGGCACTCTCGGAAAGCTGGGCCTACCCAGCCGACTTCGCGAATCTGGATACGCAGGCAGAGCACATGCGCAAGACCCTGACGAGGGTTTGCGACGCTGCGATGCCACGCGTCTCCAAGCGGCAGCCTCCGTGCAAGCAATCGGTCCACTGGTGGACCGAGGAGCTGGGCGAGATGCGAAAGGCAGTTCGCATCATCAGCCACAGGCTCAAACGCTGCAGGGCGCGCCGTCCTCCGGACTTCGTCGCGGAAAATGGACTCGTGGGCGAGTTTAGAGAGGCCAGAAAGGCCCTTTCGATTGCAATATTGCGATCGAAAGCCCGGGCTCGGGCCGAGCTCCTCGAGACGCTCGATCGGGACCCTTGGGGGCGCCCGTACCGTGGGGCCCGCAACAAGTTGCGGCCTTGCACATCCACGGTCACGGAAACGCTCGAACCCGAGGTGCTCCGGTCGGTTATCGATGGGCTCTTCCCGGATCCGGGGAACTTCACTCCCCCCAGTATGGGTCCACCCATTCCCGACACCCCTACGGACGAGGAGCCTCACTCCATCTCCGAGGGGGAGCTAGACGTCGCCCTGGACCGGCTCCGGGGCAGGAAGACGGCACCGGGACCCGACGGGGTTCCAGGTCGACTCCTCTTCCTGGCTGCAAAACACCTACGCAGCCAGCTGCGGGACCTCTTCGAAGCCTGTATTCGCGCAGGTAGGTTCCCGTCGCAATGGAAAGAGGGGCGTTTGTGCCTACTTCCCAAGGGAGGTCGGCCTCCCAACGATCCGTCCGCCTACAGGCCCATAGTGCTGCTGAACGAGGTCGCCAAGGTCTTCGAGAAGATCTTGGCGGAGCGGCTTGTGAAGCATCTAGACACTGTGGAGCCGGGGCTATCAGATACGCAGTTCGGGTTTCGGCGGAGGCGCTCCACGATGGACGCCTTCGAGACGCTGCGAACATTGACGGACGAAGCCGTCCAAGCAAAGGACGTCGTTCTTGCAGTGTCGCTAGACATAGCGAACGCCTTTAACAGCCTCCCTCATGAGACGATCAGGGAAGGGCTCCGCGCGCACGGAGTCCCCCCGTACCTCACGAGGCTGTTGGGCGAGTACCTGCGAGATCGGCACATCCTTTGGGAGGGTGGTGAGTCCGCCAACCACGTGCTAGGTCGGCGACGTGTCGCGTGCGGCGTTCCACAGGGATCGGTCCTCGGGCCTATCCTTTGGAACGTAGGCTATGACTGGATCCTTCGGGTGACGGTCCGGCCCGGAGTAGGGCTGATCTGCTTTGCGGACGACACCCTACTCACGGCACGCGCCGCGTCTTTTGCGGAATCCGTGGACGTCGCCAACGACGGGCTGGCGATCGTCGTAGATCGAATAGCTAGGCTGGGCTTGAAGGTCTCCCCCGCGAAAACGGAGGCCGTCATGTTCCATAGGAAATTCCGGAATCCTCCCCCGGACTTGTCCGTTACAGTTCAGGGGGTGGCGATTAGAGTAGGGCCCACGATGAAATATCTTGGGCTAGTCCTAGACGGGAAATGGCTGTTCAAAGCGCACTTTGAGCAGCTAGTTCCCAAACTTCTGAATTCCGCGGGCGCACTCTCCAGGCTTCTTCCTAACGTGGGGGGGCCGGGGGGTGCGACGCGGAAGCTTTATTCCGGCATCCTGAGGAGTATGGCACTCTACGGTGCGCCCGTCTGGTCCGATGCGCTTTGTAACGAACCCCCTTTTTGAGTCTAGTGACTATGGAATACTCAAGCCAAAGCATAGAGTGAGAAATAAAAGAATTTATAAAGTGAAAATTAATAGCATTTATTCATAGAATAAATCTTGTAATATTGGCCATAAATCGTAATCATCTAGTAGCAGGAACCCTCGTCGCAATACCGTTAACCCTATGTTCACAAGGTAGGTTATATAAGAGTGTCGATCAGAGGACAGGAAGACTATCAAAGGTTGATGTAAAATATATATATATAATATTGTAGTAGTATATTGTAAGTGTAAAATGCTATGCATTTTATGAATTATGATAAATGTATTACTCATGATATAAGCTCATCACCTGAGTACGCCCGTGCCTTTATTTTGCCAAAAGATATTCTAATATAGATTCATAACAAATTATATATTTTTGTGTAAGGCACCCCTCCTAACCACCTCTCTGATATGCCACCGCATTAGCTATCAGTAAAAGAGCTCATATCGAGATAAAAGAAGAACCTCCAATTTTTTAATTAATATTTATTGAATCAATTATAAACATTATCTAAAACTAGCGTCGGTTCACAACGTACTATTGCTGGCGAGAAGAGCCGACAAGAAACTCCCAGCAGTACGATCTATCCATTTAAAAGAAACCCGTTTGGAGTGCCTTGTGTGTAAAATGAGTTGGAAAAGCCAAAAGACTTAAGTGAACATTTCATCTCAAAGTCACCTTTCCAAAATATCAAATAATATTGTCAATATGAGGAACGTCACCTCAGAGACCTCCCCTGATGCAGTAATAAGAATATCACAGTAAATTAAAGATAAAGGTTAATTGAAGTTTAAATAGTGATACTCTCTACATCTCGTAAGATTCCCATCCCTAAATTGTCAGAGTAAGAGTTTCAGAATGTCTCTCTATGAATTGTAAGTAAATTTTAAATTAAAGTTTGGCGAGAGACAACTTCACTCATATTATAGATTCCCTTGTCAAAGACAGGTTTCAGGTTTGCCGTGAAAGTTAAAATGAAATTGAAAGTTAAAGTAAATTAGCAAAACCTTACATCCATCTAATGACCCTAGCACCCAAGAGATGAGAGTATAGCACCGTAAAAGTAAAGTTTAAGTTGAATTTAACATAAAATGGTGATACTCTGCATCAAAGATGCCTTCCTTGGTAACAATACTCAAATGTAGGTATTTTTAATCATCCTTTCCAATTCAGTCAAGTCCACTTGGCCTAACTACATCTAAGACTCTCATGAAGTCACATATCGTGAAAGAAAATAAGTTTTGATACGATTGATCCTCCTGCAACACGGTAGCTCATCCCCCTAACCAGCTAGGGCGTCATCGAGGTGCCCACGCGCCTCCAGGCTGATCCGCGACTTAACCAGTTCCTAACCTTCAGTTACCAATTCAGTTAATCTTAATATGTGAAATCATTTTAGTCTCGTGAATACACATATTATAAAAAAAACAAACTAAATTTGCTTAAAAGCTGTACGCGCGATAATCCTGGATAATTGTCGAATAACCATCCTAGGGTAATTTGTCCCGGTAAGTAAGGAGGTCGTGAGTCTCCTTACCCAGAGTTACAAAGACCATAAACCCGGATCCTAGTCAAAACTAACATGAAAACGTTCAATATGTGCTTTCACCCATCTCGTCACTTCAGTTTGTAATAATATTTAAATGCCTATTTTATACACATTTGGTAACAGTAGAGCTGCTTGTTTAAGAAAATATAATTAATCAAAAGAAACCTTTAATAAAAATTTAAATTGTAATCAACAACTCCTTTGCACCAAACAAAGCCAAGTGCCAAAGTAGACTCTCTCAACAAGAAAGTATTTAAAATATTAAAATTCAATAAAAACTAAATAAACTTTAAATTTTCTAAAGTCAATTAGCCTTCCCATATGGAATGCATGATTGTTGTATAGTGTAATGTAATAATGTAGTGTTATAAAACCATATATAAATATATACACATATAAAAATAGACTAATTAATAAATTATAAATCAAGACTTCGACTTCACAGCCATAGTTCAATAATAATCCCTTCGATATCAGAACCAATGAAAACTCATTACGCAGGCTGACTCCAAGCTCACTGAAACAGAAATAATCGGACAATAACAATCAACGCTCCAGTTCTAATCAGCAAACACAACAAGTAAGAGTCCATAATCAGGTCCAACGACGTGTGTGCAACAGCAAGACAAGAATTCCTATAAGTCTCCATTGACATATAATTAATCTCCCATAGTAAAGTAACTAATAATCATATTACTTGAAAGAATCATCAAAATCTCCCAATAGTTCCCGGTTATGAAGAAGTCATGTTATTTAATTAAGTTTCCTAAGACAATATTATATTTAAGGATCCTTAAATGAAATTAGATTAATACATTTTTATCCGCAAGAGACTATGTATCATAACTCCTAAGTAATGTATTAGCTCACTGAGGCTTTATAGATAACCCTTAGTCATTTAGTTAACTATGAAACTAAAACAATGTACAAACAATTCTTATCTGTTAATAACGCACAAGTCAATTAAGACATACTTTAAATTATTTTACCCTTATATAGCTCGTTCTCCATACAATATATAAATTAAGTACAGTAATTAATTAAGTTCAAAAATATATAGGACAGTAGATACCTATCTTTATATAAGATTATGTAAGATTTCATATTAAAGGCTTATGTATTTCTATAGCATTTATGCCTAGACAAATTATAGAAACGTTCCTATAATATTATAGTTTTGAAGAAACGGACCTAAGGAACCCTAATACGTCTAAAGACTACCAGCTAAGTGTAACAAAATCAATGTTACTTATAATATGTACTACTAAGAATAGAAGTTATTTGTAACTACACATTACTAATCAGGCTTTTAAGATTAATTCAAATCGTATGCATACGAACAATTATTATTGAACTACTAATACATTACAAAAGACAAGAATGCATGATCACGTCAAAAGAACGTCTGAAAACATAACAAGCAAGATATCAGGTAAGTCTACATGGTTAATATAACTATTAAATAAAGCTTGAAGACTTAGCTTGGCTCTTTGACGAAATTTACAACAACCACATCCGACGTATACATATTGAACTTTGATTGTTTTATTATTAATAGCGATTAGTTTATCCATTTAAATCTCAATTAGACTTTCTCCATCTGAAAATATATAAAACACAAAATTTTCCGAGAATAATCTTTTCATTGTCTTCCTCTGTCAAACACGAATATTCAAGTCCTTTCTTTTCTCTGTCAAAGTTTCAAACTAAGAAAAATTCGATTATATCATACAAAGAGATTAGTAGTAAATACATATATTATGCGAAATAAAGGAGGGAATACATTATATGGAGAACAGCCATTCCTTTATAAAAAAAATAATAATTAATAAGTGAGAAAATAATAAATACATGATGATGCGTACCGTCACAGCTTCACCGCCACAACCGAACCCTGCTGCACCGCGCGCAGCGGGTTCTGGCCGTGAGGACCATACGGGGGTACCGCACAGTGTCGTGGTCGGCGCCGACTCTCTTGGCAGGCGAGCTGCCCTGGCCTCTCCAGGCAGACGTCCTGTCCAGAGTTCGTCGCGCCCAGCAGGATGCCCTAGCTAGAGGACTGACCTTCTGTCAAGTCGAATTAGAGACGGTCAGGAAGCGGGAAACCGCCTCCTGCCTCGTCGCCTGGTCTCGTGACCTCGAACACCCTGTGGCCGGCGGCTATACGGTGGATGCAATCAGGCCGCAGCTGGAGAGATGGGTGACCCGCACCAGCGGAACCCTGACCTTCAGGACGACTCAGATACTGACCGGACACGGTTGTTTCGACCAGTATCTGTTTCGCATTGTGGGCTGCTTGCCTTCCCCGGACTGCCGCCAATGCGGCGCACCCGATACGGCGTTACACACGCTTGTTGAGTGCGCTGCATGGACGCCTCAGCGTTTCGAGCTCGAGACACACGTAGGAGCCGTCCGATCGCTTGGCGACTTGGTAACGGCCATGTTGCACAGCGACGACCGCTGGGAGTCTGCGGTCTCTTTCTGTGAGGCGGTTATGTCTCTAAAAGAGGCCGCAGAAAGGGATAGGGAGCGAAGTCCTGCAGCGCGTGCTAATGTCTCCACCCGAGGTCGCCGGCCTTCAGCTAGCACCCGGAGAGGCAGGTACGCGCATTACTTCCCTCCCTGAGTTAGGTTCCGGTACGAGGGGCCCCTTGCTACTAGGCAACGCAAGGGATTCAGCCCCCGTTTCGAAGTGGGGTGTGTTCTCCCAGGGCACACTCCAGGCACTTTATTGCGCTGGATCGACTGTTGCGTAACTATGTTCTATATCTCAGTCTTTCCTTCACAACAAAGCGCAGGGTCGACGGGAGGAGAGGTTTTTTAGTGGGTATTGAGGTTGCTCGCCCGTGCGGCATCGCTCTGAGTCTTCCACACTCCTCAGTGTCAAGCCATCGCGGACGAAGCGCAAAAAAGCATACTATTGCTAGCGTTATCGCCCCCGATGGATGCGCGCCGTTTCCTAGTGACGGCCCTGAGAGTGCGTAAATCGGTCAGCATTTTTCCTCGCCTCAAACAAAAAAAAAAAAAAATTATGAAGAAGGCCGCGAATTAGTGCTCTCAGTGGACAGCAGCGCATATGGTCTCGGAGCGGTGCTTGCGCATCGATATCCGGATGGCAGTGAGCGGCCGGTCAGTTGCGTCTCACGCACCCTCAGTGCGGCCGAACGTAACTACAGCCAGCTGGATAAAGAGGCTCTCGCCATTTTATTCGGGGTGACGAAACATCACCAATATTTATTTGGACGTCATTTTACCTTGCGTACAGACCATCAACCTTTAACGTATATTTTTGGGGATAAGGGAGGAATCCCACAAACTGCCGCAAGCCGTTTACAGCGTTGGGCGATGCGCTTGGTCGCATACGATTTTAAAATTGAATATGTACGATCGACGGACAACGGACCGGCCGATGCTTTATCGCGGTTGCCGTTACCTCAGGAGGGTCGGTCTGCAAGCTCTGTAGATTATTTAAATTTAGTCGAAGAAATGATGCCTGTATCCTTTAGAGATATTGCGAAGGAGACAGAACGCGACCCCTTATTATGTAAAATAAAAAGTTATGTGTTATTTCGCCTGGCTGGTGCGAGTAGCGACCGGGAAAAGCCTTATTTTGCGCGTAAACATGATTTCGTAGTTAATCAAGAATGTTTAATTTACAAATATAGACTAGTGGTCCCTTACGTTTTACAAAAGAATATTTTAGAAGAATTACACGAGGGACATTTGGGTATACACAAAATGAAAAATTTGTCGCGTAATTACGTCTACTGGGAAAGTCTGGATCGGGATATCCAAGAAATGTGTAAATCATGTAGCGCATGCCGCAATGTGCGTGACGCACCGCCGCGCGCGCAATTACACCCGTGGGAGTTTCCGTTGCACCCATGGCAACGCGTGCATGTTGATTTTGGGGACTGCGGAGGTGTGCGCTATTTAATTTTGGTGGACGCGCATTCTAAATGGATTGAGGCCGTAGCGATGCGCAGTACAAATGCAAATGCTACCATAAGGGTTTTACGAAGCATTTTTGCACGTTTTGGCTTACCGTCGCAACTCGTAACTGATAATGGCCCACCTTTCTTGTCACAAGAGTTTAAATTATTTTGCGCAAATAACTGTATTAAACATACGACTTCTGCCCCTTATCGACCTCAGGGAAATGGCGCGGCAGAAAATGCCGTCAAAACGGTTAAAAAAGCCATTAAAAGAGCCTTGTACCAAAAGGAAGATGTAAATAAGTCCTTAAGTAAGTTTCTCCTTCAATACAGAAATTGTGATCATGCAACGACCGGGGTGTCACCAGCAGTAGCTCTGCTAGGTCGTCGACTTCGCAGCCGGCTGGATGCTCTACGGCCAGACGTAGCAGCTGTGGTCAGTGCTAAGCAAGACCGACAAATAAATCTAGCAGCCGGTTCTGACAGAAGTTTTAATGTAGGAGACCCGGTGCTCGCTCGCGATTATAGCGCGAGGGAAGATAGTGGGTCGAAGCCACGGTAGTAAAGAAAACCGGACCCGTTTCTTATAAAGTGAATTTAAGCAACGGTGCAGAATGGCGAAGGCATGCAGATCAGTTGATGTCACGTAATAAAAAAAAAAGATATTCACTTTCGCGAATGAGCACTGAGGCAGGGGTGGGCGAAGGAAGCCCTGACGTCGTGAACCCAGAGGTCGAAAAGGGGGTCAAGGGTGGTAGCCAGGACATGTCGGGCGATGGAAGCAATGACCTGAGATTGTCGCGAGAAGTGACAGAGTTGCAAAACCCGCAGCCTGAAAAGTCACCACAGCCCAAGGCATCTAGACTGCAGGCGACGCCTTCACCTCCTGACATGTCCGCTCGAACACGTCGGGCTTTGAATCGAGCTAAACAAACATTATTTAAGTTTATAGATATTTAACCTGTTATTATTTAGTTTCTTATTAGTTTAGTTTTAATATTGTGAGAATTTAGTGGGGAGAAATGTGACGATAGTCACGTGTATATTATTATGGTGTCGGTACTTAGCAATAAATCAGTCAGTCGTTCACTCATGCCTTTTATTGACGTTCCAAGGACCAGCGCTGTTCTTCCACCTGGGACCAGCCAGTGAAGTCACGAAGGACAATGCAACACACATAATAGTACATAAACTGTATATTTGTCCTAAATTAAATAATTCTTTCTTTCATTAAAAACTTGAGTTAAAAACAACTTAAAAAGGTAGGGAAGTAATATTATTTCCGTAAAAATAAACTCCACCGTCGAGCCGGGCACTTGCGGAATAAAACAAACCACGGTCCGCAGCCTGCAAAGCGAAAGCAAATAGAATGTAACTTTTTACGTAACCTTCACTAAGCTACGGTGCAAACGAGAGCTGTATTTATCTATACTAATAATACATACATACTATACTAATAAAATTGTTACAATTTGGGCCACCTTCATATCTGTAAACAAAGCACACTTATTACCCGTCAGTGTTTGAGCTAATAACATTGAAGCGCTTTTATGACCGTCCTCTTTACCGTTTACTTTATGTTTAAAATTTGTGATTGGAAAAACAGCCCATTGTGTATTGTAATCTTTATGGTAGCCATTATCCAGGTGTGATTCTTAGAAATTCAGTCTACAGAAATATTGTATTTATACAGTATAAAGCAATGCCCCAACGGAGGGGTGAGGCAGTCTAGCGATATCCACAAGCGAGGCAAGACGTACATTCGATAATCCATATAGTGACGGACTTTGCGCGTGTTATTATATTTGTACACGTGTTATAGGTGTAGGTGGCGCTGAGATCGGGTTCTACAATCCTCCCAATCACCTGGAGCGATTTTGGTAATTTTGTTTTTGTGTGTTTGAGTGGGTTCCCGGATGGTTTACATTCGCGATTAGAACCGGTAGGTGGCTCTGAGATCGGGTTCTAGAATCCTCCTAATGACCTGGAGCGATTTTGGTGATATTGTTTTTGTGTGTTTGAGTGGGTTTATATTCGCAATTAGCACCGGTAGGTAGGTGGCGCTGGGATCGGGTTCTACAATCCTCCTAATCACCTGGAGCGATTTTGGTGATTTTGTTTTTGTGTCATGAAACAAAGTCTTTTAGGAATTCAGAAAATATGGTGGTACGAAGTTCGCCGGGTCAGCTAGTAAAACTATATATTAAGAGCCTGTATACTACTAATTCAAATCGGTGTTTCACATAGTTTACCCCCGCGCAACCAATGTTTACTTCGATGGGACAGCGCCAGTTTAAGGCGTGCGTGCGTGTGGTAAAATATTGTATATCACCGAACATACGCTACGTAACATAACCTAACGCCAACTTGTTAAATTTAATTATTTAGTTTTAATTTTGATTTTTATTTACTCTATGGGAACCTCATCTAATTTACCACCGCTTCGCAACATGTTTTGACTTGAAGAGAAGAAGAGGCGCAAGAAACTTTTCAGCAAACGTGCCTAGCTCTAAAGCCGTTAAAACGTAGTTTTATTAGGTATACAAGTCGCCTTTCCAACACAATTTGAATAATTTTCCTTGTTATTAAAAAACTTTCAGTGATAGCTTAGATAATTTGACCTGTTTATCAAATGGGGTTTGTTATATAAGCGACATAAGCTGCCTTATATATGAGAGCTGTACGGTTTATTTTAATATCATAAATAGCTAAAAATATTATATAATATTAATAGTTAATACATACATACATAATATAAATAAATTAAATAGGTAAGTAAGTCACGTAACACGTTATATTAATAAGTCCGAGCGCGAGCTTAAACTTATACGAAAAATTGTTGGAATAGATCCCAGGATGGTTGAACAGCATATAGTCGAGTTGAATCCATGTTTAGTTCAAAAGTAGCCGTGCTATAAAAATGCACAGCGACATCTAGTATTGAGTATTTAAAACATATCTCTAGATGCCATTATTTCATCAACCCACTTTGTAGAATACTTTTCAACGTTAGAGAGCCATGCTGGAACCATTATTATGATTACAGGTCTTAGAGCTGCGCCGGCTGGATTAGCGTGACACTACACTGTCACAGAATATCGGCATGAAACTGTTAGCGTTGAGCTGCTCATGTTTCGTACGCTAAGTGAGAGTTCCGAACGCCCCCTTCCCTGTCTCCTATCCAATCTTCTCTATCCCATACTTAATAGGTAATATTAAGAGCCTTACCAAACAGCAAGGGTAACCTGGTGGATTTAATAAAAAAAAACAGAAATAAAACTTGAACCTTAGAGCTATATTAATGGACTATCAAGCAATAAAGTTTTATTTTTATATTGACGTAACAACTCAAGATGCTGTTACGAGCTACAGGACTTGAATCAAAATGCTGTTGGAGTAACTATAGAATTTATTAGAACTATACAAACACGTATAACATAGGTACAAATGTAACTAGACACTCCCAGCACAAACAGCACAATTCAATAACACGCGCGAAGTCCGTCACTATATAGCTTATCGAATGTACACACGTCTTGTTTCGCTTGTGCCTATCGCTACACTGCCTCAGCCTCACCCCTCCGTTCGGGCATTGTTTTTAGTAAACTGTACAATACAACAATCAACTGCGTGGACTGAGTTTTTCCAAGAAAATGTATTCTGCTCACCTGCTTAATTATTCCTGCGAACGGCCATAAACGAGAAAAATAACAATATGCTATTGTCTAATTGCAAATTTTAAACACAAAGTAAACAAAAGAAGCCCAAATGCGGGAAAGGTAATAAACCAGGTGTGCATTTCTTCGTCGGTATGTAACAATACTTTCGAAGATGTCAAAAAGTGTCAAAATCGATTTGACTGCAAATACAGTAATAATCAATCTCCAAACTAATAGAATAGTGGTAGATACGAGTTACTATATAACTTCGTTAAATGTAAAGTGGCCTCCAAACAAAATTTGTTTGTTTCCCATTGTCCGATCAGAGCGTGCATAATTGTGTTACGCCCGCCTGGACGCAGTAATGGATAGACGGAAGCAGGTAAACTATCCACGCTCATGACAAACCCTGGTTGGTTCGGAGGCCGTTGTCACGGTTGAGTAACGATTGACTTGACACGAATGATAAAAAACGTAGAAATAAGTCTTTGTAGTTTCATTACTAATGCATGTATGTATGTAGGTACGTATCATTTCGTATGACATGGGTGGTAACGCTATTTGTCAGCATACATCATCCTCCCTCCAATCTTCACTTACTAGTTAATTCTCAATAATGAGACAGATTAATTATACAAACGCTTTGTGGCCTTAGGTGAGGAGCGACACCTCCGTCCTGACTCTAGTGGGTTAATGCAAGACCCCCGCCTCCGTGCTTGCCTTAACTATCCCGTACGGAATGAAAATTTCTAGAGCTAAGACTCAAGCTCCAGGGTTGGAAGTGATAAATGGTATTACGTCAGAAGTAGCCTCCGTGAAGCTGCAGCCCATCTTTACATTCCTTAACCATTCACACCCAAGTTGCCCTTCGCCAATCTTGTACAGCATTTTTAGGGGCCCGTGTATGAGTGGCGAGTCACCGTCTTCCCATTTTATCCATGTTCCCCGAACATTGCGACGGGCAGACGCCCTAGTCCCTATAGTCCCAGATCCCTAATTCTAGTAGCAGTTCATCCCAATAGCCCGGTATTTATTATTTTAATTCCCTACAATATTCCTACACTAACTGGCCTTGTATCAGGGTGCATTTTTATACGGTGCAGCCAGCGATAATCGTCGGTCAGTGTCACGCCACATTTAGATTAAATTTGTCTAAGGGTCTCTATGTGTTGGCCTTCCCATTGTCTCATTCTACTCGAAAAGTCCGGGTCATTTTTATGGCCCGTGGTCTTGAGACACATACAAAAAAAATTAATCAACTATAAAAATTTAGACTCAAATTTACTCAAATACAGTGTAGAATGCTCGTGTTAAGTTATACGGCTTGATTAAACAGAATTTGCCTACAATTGAGTTACAGGTATATGTATCGCGCTTAAATTCCTTTTAAAACACAAAGCCTTCCAATGCTTTGTTATAAAGTACCTTTACATCCGTCTTTCGAGGAACTTATAATGTCACTCGGGGTCTTTAAGAACTTCCGAGATATCGAATATTACGTACGTTATACAAATAATTTTATGGGAAATTATTTTCATAGGACACTTTAAAAATATAAGTAACTAGAGTTTAACCCGCGGCTACGCCGCTTGTCAATCTCTAGTGCGTGGTTCTTGTTTAAAGAGCAGGCGTTAATACAGGTTACATTGTACTAAATTTTCATGTTAGTGATATTTGCACTCGGAAGATTAATTTCATTTTATATCGCAAACTATCCCAGCTTCCGGCATGAAAAGTGTTTATGTCCATTTTCCGTATTAAAACTACAGTTAAACAAAATTACAGCAAAACCGATCCAGTACTCCTAGTAGTTTTCCGTGAAAGCTTAACGGAAAGACATATCGAGTTACTATCGCATTTTTTATAGACGACGAATTATTATATCTATAAACTTGAGAAATGATTGGTCTCATCCAAACTTTCATTCTTTATTTCAAACCGTCCTAGTTATACTTACTTATCTATCCCCGTCTATGTGAACTACATAATAGACAAACATGACAATAATGACTAATAGGACAAAAAAGACGAAAAGGATAAAAAGGGCAAAAAAAGACAAAAAGAACACAAAGGTAAAAAACGAGCCCAAACACGACGGGTCTATCTTGTTTAGTACAGGAGTTCCTATGGCCACCTTCCGACTCCATCATCAGATCAGCTCCGTGGTACCATATTATTGCATTGTCACGCGATATAAACATACGAGCCCAAACACGAAGGGTCTATCTTGTTTAGTACAGGAGTTCCTATGGCCACCTTCCGACTCCATCATCAGATCAGCTCCATTGTACCATATTATTGCATTTTGACGCGATATAAACATACGAGCCCAAACACGACGGGTCTATCTTGTTTAGTACAGGAGTTCCTATGGCTACCTTCCGTCTCCATCATCAGATCAGCTCTATGGTACCATATTATTGCATTGTCACGCGATATAAACATACGGGCCCAAACACGAAGGGTCTATCTTGTTTAGTACAGGAGTTCCTATGGCCACCTTCCCACTCCATCATCAGATCAGCTCCATGATACTATATTATTGCATTGTCATCGACCTTTGACAGGTGTGCAAAGTATGAATTAAATCTGATCGTTCAAAGTAGGACAAAATCGAGCTCAAAGGGGTCGGTTACTGACATACTGACATACTGACATACTGACTGACATACAAGTGAAGCTAATAAAAAGCGTGTAAAAAGGATGAAAGGGGCAAAAATACAAAAGGGGCAAAAATACAAAAGGGGCAAAAAGGTCAAAAATGACAAAAAGGGCAAAAATGACAAATAGGACAAAAGGGGTAAAAATACAAAAGGGGCAAAAAGGGCAAAAAAATACAAAAAGGGAAAAATTACAAAAGGGTCAAAAGGGCAAAAATGACAAATAGAACAAAAGGGGTAAAAATATAAAGGGACAAAAAGGGCCAAAAGGATACAAAGGGCAAAAAGGACAAAAAAGGTCAAAAGTGACAAAAACGAATAAAAGGACAAAAGGGGCAAAAAAAATATAAAAAGGGATTAAAAGTGCAAAAAGGGTACAAATACAAAAGAAGCAAAAAAGAAAAAAATACAAAAAAGGCAAAATGGCAAAAAAGGCAAAAAGGACAAAAAATACAAAAAGGGCAAAAAGGACAAAAAGGGCAAAAAGGACAAAAAGGGCAAAAAGGACAAAAAGGGCAAAAAGGACAAAAAGGGCAAAAAGGACAAAAAGGGCAAAAAGGACAAAAAATGGCAAAATTAGCAAATAGGACAAAAGGGCAAAAATACAAAAGGAGCAAAAAGGGAAAAAAATACAAAAAAGGCAAAAGGGCAAAAAGTACAAAAAGGACAAAGGGGGCAAAAGGGACAAACAGAACAAAAATAACAAAAAGGGCAAAAAGGACAAAAAGGACAATAAGGGCAAAAAGGGCAAAAATGATAAAAAGGGCAAATAGGTCAAAAGGGACAATAAGGACAAATCGGACAAAGATGACAAAAATGATGAAAATGGATAATCACAAAAAAACCTATCCCACTTTTTGGGATAACCTTTACATTAATCTATCCCAAAATCTATCCCATTATCCAGGATAAAAGGTATCCCTTGTCCACCCTCGGTATTGAAATTACATGTATACCGAATTTCAACTAAATCGGTCCAATCATTTTTCCGTAAAAGCATAACAAACAGAAAGACAAATATATCCCGGAAACTATCCTGTTTTTCGGGATAAAAAGTATCCTATGTTCATTCTCGGCATCGAAAATATATATATACTGAGTTTCAGCCAAATCGGTCCATTAGTTTTACGTGAAAACGGAACAGACAGACAGACAGACAGAGTTACTTTCGCATTTATAATATTAATAGGGATTACCGGTATTGTTGAAGAAGATTATGCCATACCGGTATTTTTTTACCGTTACTTGGTAACTTTATGATTTAAACATAAAAATATTACGTTAAAAATCGTATGTATCGGTAATTTTTACGTTATTCCAAGCGACGGCGTTGCCATTTTTGAGAATTGGCTTTATAACGATTGCAAATTACCGAAATTTTCGACAAACAACTCTTAATATTACGCGCGTGTTAGGTTAATTTAATATTTGGTACATTATATTGTTTATAACCTTCTTTAAATTTTAATGTATTGTATAAAAACATGGAACAATAACAAAGTAAGTGTTTAAACAAACAACTGATACTCAAGTTTAATTACATTATTTTCACCTTTGTTATTAATCCAAAAGTCTGAATCTATAACCACTAAAATTTAAAAATAAACGGCCAGTTGTGTTTTCACGACTATAAAACGGAAGGTTCGGCCGGCATGGATTATTATCGATCCAGCCGTCGAACAGAGCTCCAAAGTTGTTCACCATACCTGCTAAGAAGTTAAGTAAATTATTGTTCTTATTATATACCTATACCAATTTGAATTATGTACAAATACAATTGTTACTATGTTTAAACTAATAATGATTTATAGATTATGTACCATTAAATTAGCAACTATTTAAACATTTAAAATATTTTATTTTGCTATTACGCGCTCTTAGCACAGTGCTGTTTGAGAATCTTTGCGAGTGAAAAAGAGCGATGATGGTAACAAAACATAGTTATAACGGTAAAATTACCGATAAAAAAGTATAAATGTTATATTTATTTACCGGTATAATGGCTAGAAATAACGGTAACTTTTATAACGTTATTTATTTTTACCGTTATCTGAAATTAGCATAAATAACGATACCACATTTTTAGCGGTATTTCAAGCCCTGACTTAAATATTAAACCGTTATATCACACTGCGTAAGCGATATTGTTTTATTTAAATAATAGTATAGGATCCCGCTATACAACGACCTTCACCGAGATGATTATATTTTGATGAAACCTATTTTATATTTAATTTAATGTGTCAATAAATATATTGCATATGGGTTGCCTAAAAAATTTCAGTCCAGTATATGATTAATTATTTATTTTTTATTTTTTTACATTTCACCGGTTTGTTTATTATACAAATTCTATGCCAATCTAAAGTATGTAGCCCATAGAATATGCAAATGTTAGGTTGCCTATTCTTTTCCGGTCACAACTCTTGGGTAGCCAGGTATAATCCTTTTCATGTTCAAGATCAAATAGCATGCGCACTCTCTTTCTTTAAATGGACGGACTTCAAACAGCTGGTATGCTGTGTCCTCTTCTATCGCATGGGATATGGTTGGTTGGGACCTCCCAGCAACACGTATTCTCTCGCAGCAATATTTCACTTTTCAAAATTCGACAACCGGGACTGATTTTTCGCAGGCAACCCTATACCACCGTGTTCATAATGAAATAATCTTTATTCTCATTTAAATTTAATTCAATAATCAGACCGGTGCAAAATGCTAGTATCGATTTACCTGTTTATACCTGGCTACCCGAGAGTTGTGACCGGAAAAGAATAGGCAACCTAACATTTGCATGTTCTATGCGCTTCATACTTTCGATTGGTATTTGTTTAATAAACAAACCGGGAAAATGTTATTTTTTTTAAATTATTAATCAATCATATACCTACTGGACTGAATTTTTTTAGGCAACCCATATGAAATATATTTATTGACACCTTTAATTATATATAAAATAGCTTTCATCAAATTAGCACTCGGTGAAGGTTGTTGTATAGCGGGATCTTAGCCTATAACAAATATTCAAAATTCTTCTGAGATAGCAATGATCTCCAAAGACATAATAGATATGCATATATTAATTCTAAACTATTATTAAACTAAACTTAAAGTATTGTGGCGACCGAGGGTGGAACTGCCCTGCAGCGTAAATCAGTTTTAGAACTTTTAGAAAGAACTAGAAATTTCTGGAAGGAAAAGACAAGGACGGATATATTCAGAAAAGGATAGAAGATAAACGAAAGAAAGAGATAGATAGATGTTAAAAAGAGACAGACGACGAAAGAAAGAAAGAGATAGATAGATGTTAGAAAGGGATAGATGTATAAACGAAAGTTCCCGAACAGAAGGTTCGGGAAAGAAAAGACAGAGATAGATATATGGTTTCTACAAAATTCTTCCGGGTATATAAACAGCGTAAGGCGCGCCTACCAGGCAGTTTAGAGTTGAAAGTTTAGAGTTTAAAGTTGAGTTCAGTCCAAGACGGTGAAACGACAAGTGCGATACTAAAGAGTTATTAGAGAAGGTTAATAGAGGGCAGAGACGAATTAAGTGGTGAATTTAGTGACAAGTTTGGTGGACAGATACGCGAAGAAGGTGTGTAGCGTAGTTCGAGAGAGGAACTAGAAGCGAGCTACACGCGATAATATTGGAGGTGGTCCGCGCAATATCGGCGACGGTATTGAGGGTGTGACAACTTATCGTCGGGAGTGTGCATCGTTGGCCGTGTGTTTAAGCACAGCAACCCTACAGGGAGGTACTGCGCGCGGCTTTGTAAGTCAATAAAAGCTCTGAATTTAAAACTGGTGTTTTCTTCCAATCCATAAGTGCGTACCCCCGCTCGCACGTAACAGTATTATTAATTACGAAGCCGGCAAACAGTAACGGCCGGTTTTTGGAAAGTTATACTTGCTTACAGACGATCGTAACACTAGAGACAAAGCATTGGAATACCAGAGACGAAGCAAACGCGTTGTCAGCTTTTAGGAAAGGGACAAATAAACTTTTTAGGGGGAAAGGGTAAGGTGAAGGGTTAGTGGAAGGGGTAGAAGAATCAAAAAGGAGGAATGGGATAGAGAAGATTGGATAGGAGACGGGGAAGGGGCCGTTCGGAACTCTTACTCAGCGTACGAAACATGAGCAGCTCAACGCTAACAGTTTCATGCCGATATTCTGTGACAGTGTAGTGTCACGCTAATCGAGCCGGCGCAGCTCTAAGACCTGTAATCATAATAATGGTTCCAGATGGCTCTGTAACCTTGAATAGTATTCTACAAAGTGGGTTGATGAAATAAAGGTATCTAGAGATATGTTTTAAATACTCAATACTAGATGTCGCTGTGCATTTTTATAGCAGGGCTACGTTTGCTTTTGAACTTACCATAGATGCAACTCCTCGACAATGTGTTGCTCAACTATCCTGGGATCTATTCCAACAATTTTTCGGATAAGTTTGGGCTTCAGCTCGGACTTATTTTAATATAACTTGGCTTCAATTTGCCTTGTTATTTAAATAATATTTTTAGCTATTTATGATATTAAAATATACCGTACAGCTCTCGTATAAAAGGCAGCTTGTGTCGCTTAGATAAGAAAAAACCCCATTTGATAAAGAGGTAAATTATCTAAGCTATCACTGAAAGTTTTTTTAGTAACAAGGAAAATTATTCAAATTGTGTTGGAAAGGCTTGCAGCAATAAGGTATGCTACCTAAGCTATCACTAAAATCTGCTGCTGCAAGCTGCGGTGACGTATAAAAATAGATAAATGCACACATTTTAGAATTTCTTTACGGGACTATTTAACTAAACTAGCGTTCGCCCGTGGTCGATATTCGACCATAATAATTTGTTGTCGACGACTTTAATTCTATAATCACAGATTTCACCAAGGCAACAATTAACAAAAGAGTATATACGCGTGTGTCAAATACATGGTAGTGTGTGTAATGATTTTTTTATTGATTTAATGTATTTTTTTAAAGAATAGTTATCATTTTTTTTAATTAGCATTCGTTGCTTCTTCTCTATATAAACTATAAGGGCCGCTTGCATAACGATCGCCTTTAAATGAAATAAGTTAATCACATTAAACTGCCTAAATACGTTTTACAAAAAACGTATTGATAGTTCTTTAAACATAGCGGCGAATTTTGCGTCGTGCAAGTCGCTAATTGTATTTAAGGGTGTTAAATACGTTTTGAGTTTCTTAAATAAATTTAAGCATCCTTCTTTCTAATTCGACCCCTACAGTTTTATTATATGTATAGATTTAGCTAAGCAGTCCCAAAGGGGAGAACAGTACTCCATGCAAGGTCTTATTTGAGCACAGTAAAGATTAAGCAGCTATTCCGCAGTGAAGTACCGTCTCACCCTCGAAATTCTTCTTCTTCATTCTTCACTCAGATTTTTTGCAGCGAGTTTGTCTACGTTTTCAATATGGGAGCCGAAGTTGAGAGTGGATATTAAAGAAATACGAAGAAGTTAAGTTGGACGGTTACCGGAATGGACACGGGCTTATTTCAAAGGGACTTTTTTTAGCTGTAAATAAACATGCTTGGGTCTTGGCAATTTTGAATTTGATCAAACTAGTATCACCATATTTGGATATTGCCTGCAGGGTTCAGGATCAGGATAATGATTGTAGCATAGCTCTGCCATGTTCAAATTACTTCTTCCGTGATAGTATGATGTACCAAGTACATCTGATTGACTCTGAGTATATTGTCACGCGTGTGTGTAGAGTCATGCAGAAGGAAGGACGGGTTGACCCTGAAACGAGTCTTGGAGCAGAGCACCATGGGTGCGCCAAAACTACGCATGGAGTTATCGGAAGCGGCGCAGAAGGCGCTGCGGCATGGTAATTGGTTGGAGAGCATCGGGCATCCTCCGAGTGTTGCATCAGTAAGGGAGCGCTGGATTGGCCATACGCGAAGGTGGAGTCGCGCATGCCAAGGAAGAAGACTTGTCGTCATGGAAAGTCATGCGTGAGAGTTAAGCAACGTGCACCGCATAAAGATAAAAACACCTATGAGCTGGTTTGTGTTATGTATAGATTCGTGACTGTCGTCGAGTGAAGTTTTATCCCGGACTTGGACAACGTACCGGACTGTCTGTTCAGCGTGAGTTATACTTGCATTGGCTTAAATAAGGGCATATTCTTTTAGATCGGAGTTTCCTTCCAATCCCGGTACCCACAGCACGTAACAATACTTTCGTTATCAAGGACATTATGTACTAAAATAACACTAAAAATGTCTTTAACATTTTATGAATTGTGTAACAGGCAGTATTATAGAACAATATGTAATGAACCGCAAAATGCTGCTATGTAACAGGCACGTCGCATGTTATAGGCTATTAGGGTTGGCAAAGTCATTTAATAAACATATTATATAAAAAAAAAATTTTTGGACATAAAATATACATAAATAAATTATGTAAGGCTAAACGTGACCGGTATGGTGTAATTAGATTGTGTAAAGACAAAAAAATAAAAACTTCAAAATATAGTAATTTTTATGTTTTACTTTGCACCGACTTCAAGATGTTTTTGGAACGTAGTTCCTTATCGCGCGGTACGAATGAGGGCCAGACGGAAAAAATCTTACGAAAAAGTTGTCCGACACTTTTTGAACTTGCCAAGATAAAATGCAGTTTATGCCCACGCAGCTAGAGTTTAATTTGGAGTACATTATTTTTAAATGTCATGGGTTGCTGACGTACAGATAGCATTTGCGGACATATAGAGTCTTAATGTCATTAAAATAAGGAGCAATATCGCGAATCTGGTTTAAAGTTAAATTTGTTTCAAGAGTCGAATTGCAGGATGTGATTCGATTTTTAAATTGTTTCTTATATTGAACTTACTCATTTAGTATTACACTTCGCATTGAACAGTGTGGTGTCGCGACGATTATTTTTGTTGAGTGTATACAGGTTTTTTTTTTAGATAATATATATTAATAATAATAGCTTTAGAAATATTTGCAGATTTTATAATATTTTTTTAATTATTTATTACATGAGTTCAGCAGACAGGCAGAGGGCCCACTTGATGGAAAGCGGTTACCATTGCCTATGAACATTTGCAACACCAAAGATGCTACAAATACGCTGCTACTCTCTTAAGGGAGACTGGAACCTGGTCACTAATGGCGGAACACAAATCAAGGTTGATGTGGCGGCATTCTCTAGATGGTAGCCATCCAGTCGGACAAATGCCCTACCACCACCTGGAGAATATGGACAGTATAGCCACACATCATGACTATTTATACAAAAAAATACATTCAGTCACAATTTATTAATAAACTTTAAGTTTAGCGTTTTACCCTCATTTTTTAGTATATTGTCTTTAAATTAAGCAACTTATGTTTGCCCATAAGATACTGTACATAAACAAAACAAATAAAGGAAGAAAGCAAAAGAATACGAGTACCAGAATAGAATAAAGAATATAAAAAGAGTTAAAAATGCATCAGTTATATACACACCACTGTCCTGAGATAAGACAGGAGGATGACAATTTTAAAAAAACAGTGCCTTTTACTTTCTTCGCGGGACACTTCTTGGGATTTATAATTATTCTAGCGGCCCCAGCAGACGGTGTCCTGCTTTGAAAAAATAAAATCTAGAACCTGATCCTAGTGCCACCTACCAGTTCCAATTATGGATTTTAATGATCCGGGACCCACTTAAACACAGAAAAACAAAATCACCAAAATCGCTCCCGGTGGTTAGGAGGATTCTAGAACACGATCTCAGCGCCACCTATCGGTTCCAACGGTGTAAAAAGTATCATATCTTTCAAGTTGAATCAAACTGCACACGGTGTCCAAATTTGATTAAAATCGGTTAAGTAGTTTAGGAGTCCATCGCGGACAAACAACGTGACCCGTAATTTATTATATTAAGATTAATATATTTCGAACCCTGTAAGGTATCCAAAATGCATTCATTCATTGTATCAAGCAGACTTTGTAAAACCTTTCTCAAGAATATAGTCTTCCTTCCCAGAAAAGGATTAGGAATAAACTACTGTTATTTAAAATTCCAAGTTTAGTGGGTTCGCAATACAAATACAACTATATAATATTTACGAGCATAATTATCTATTTCCTTTACTTATAATACGTAACAAAGCATCTAGCATTGTAGGAAACCTACATAGACTGGCTGTATGGGAGCCTAAATATTTTATAATAAAACCATGTGTCTAATAATATTAGTCAGTTGCTATTGAACTGTCGATGTGAAATATTACCTGCTATTCAATTAATACAAAATATAGTCCAAGTGAAATGCATTGTTCATTTTATATATTATCCCCGCAAATTGCTATTGCGCCTGGCCGCCATTTTGGTGACGTAACCGTAGCCGAACACTCAGTACTGTTAGCATCACTGGCCGGCGCGTCACTTGAATGTTGATTTGACAAGGTTCCAGCGCATGAGCAATTTGCGGGGATAATACTGCAGCGTTCCGAACAGGGTAATGACTTATTTTTGCATCAGCACCAATGAAAAACATGTATCTGACGGTATATGTTGAATTATATTTCTTGCTCCCTCTATTAAAAATAAAAACAGGGTTACCAGCCGTCAAACACAGAGTATTATTTAATGATAAGAGAAAATGTACACTGTTGTTGCATGCAAGCTAACTTCATACATGATCGATATCTATATATATATAAATCAATTGCTGTTAATTAGTCTCGCTAAATCTCGAAAAAGACATGACTGATTTGGCTAATTTTGGTTTTGAATTATTTGTGGAAGTCCAGGGAAGGTTTAAAGGTGAGTAAATATGAACAAACGTTGAAGGATAGTAAAAACAACAATTTCGCTTTCCCTTAGAAGCTATTCCTACCTGTCAAACATTTAATTTTGATGTTCGTCTCGTCGCTTAGAAATCAATTAAATTTAAAAGTGAAGTTTCTTTTTTCACTTTTAAATGTCAAGTGTTTGATGTTCGTTCAAGTTGTTTTGCCCACATTTGTTTACTAAAGTTGAAACATTCTGCAATTATCAGCCAGCTTTTTTATTTATAGATTCTGAGGCGGTACAAAGTTTGCCGGGTCAGCTAGTAATTATTTATAATATAGTGGTATACAGCTTTGCTGCAAATTAGATATACGTAACCCTACTAGCTCGTAAAATTGACTTACCATTGGAGGCAAAATCGAATAGCGAGACAAACTCAGCTACAAAATGAGATTCCTCAAAGAACATTTTAACACGATAAAGCTGCGGTAAATATTTTTCCAATATTTTCCTTCATGGGAGCAAAGTGAAGGAGTGTGCGGTAAGTTAATTCAAGTTGATTATTTCAGTAAACAACATTTTGCTTTTAAGTTAGACGAACATATTTCGCAGTTGTAAACAAGCCTGTATACCTACATAAATTGTAAAGGGTTTTAAATATCATTCAATTATACTATTATCTATTTATGCTTACTAGTGGTCGCCCAGTGGTCGAAATTCAACCATAATAATTAATTCAAATTACAAGTTTGAACATTATTAAGGTTCTGTTGTCAGAGACTATATATACTTCTATCATCACAAATTAAGGCTACATTGTTAATTTGACGTTAAGAATAAACGAAAGAGTATATATGCGTGTGTGTGTCAAATACATGGTAGTGTGTGTAATGTTTTTTTATTGATTTACTAGCTGACCCGGCGAACTTCGTATCGCTATATTTTCTGTATTCCTAAACGACTTTATTTCGTGACACAAAAACAAAATCACCATAATTGGTCCAGGTGATTAGGAGGATTCTAGAACCCGATCTCAGCGCCACCTGCCGGTTCTAATTGCGAATCTAAACCATCCGGGAACCCACTCAAACACACAAAAACAAAATCACCAAAATAGCACCCGGTGATTAGGAGGATTCTAGAACCCGATTTCAGCGCCACCTACCGGCTCTAATTGTGGATTTAAACCTTCCCGGGACCCACTCAAACACACACACAAAATCTCATCAAAATCGGTAAAGTCAAATTATCTGTCGATCGTCAGTCGTTTTTTTGTGAATGCAGAACAAACAGACAAACCCATAAACCGACAAACTGACAAGAAATAAAAAAATACATTGTGTTCTCCATCGTCTATATAGCCTGAGTATCGTTAATGTAGTGTTTTTTAAATAGATTCAATGTATAGACACGGCATGTTTACTAGCTGTCCCGGCAGACGTCGTCCTGCCCGGAAAAGCTTCAATCGATATGTTGACAGCCGCGCCATCTACCGGGCCCAATTGTAAACCAACTCGGAAACCTTCTCTGGCTCATGCAGAACAACTATGCTAAAGATCATCACATGATCAAATGTATAGTTTACGATTCTATAAAGGACATACAGACAAACATTCATTTTTATATATAAGAAGAAGGTTATAGATTTGAGTAAAAAAACTTGACTTACTCAAGTTTAACTACAACATATTCATATCGATTACATTTCATATGGTTATACTAGATGCTGCTCTTATCTACAGCATATTGGGGTATGTTACAGCACTTAGGCTATATCGATGGCTTTATGAGCTGACATCATAGAGCCTCAAGGTCCTAACCCTTATGGCTTAGCCCTGGATATAAGGAAAATAATACCAGATTTACGGAATATTGAATCACGAACTAAAGGGCACATATTTGCTTGAAAATAAAGTAGTTAAAAAACACCAAGATTATTACTTCCATTTATATACGATCATAAAATTGGTTTAGTCTAGATATTTCTTAACCGACAAAGTGAATGCACCCCTGGGTTACTACCTTTCGCGCATTTGGACTTCTTTTGTTTACTTTGTGTTTAAAATTTGCAATTAGACAATAGCCTATTGTTATTGTTTTCGTTTATGGGCATTCGCAGGAATAATTAAGCAGGTGTGCAGATTAAGTTTTCTTGGAAAAAACTCAATCCACGCTGTTGATTGTTGTATTGTACAGTTTACTGTAAAACAATGCCCGAACGGAGGGGTGGGGCAGTCTAGCGAGAACTACGATGAAAGCAAGACGAGTACATTCGATAAGCGATATAGTGACGGACTTTGCGTGTGTTATTGAATCGTGCAGTTTGTACTGGTTGTATCCAGTTATATTTTTACCTGTTTTATACGTGTTTGTATAGTTCTAATAAATTCTATAGTAATTCCAACGGCATTTTAATTCAAGTCCTGGAGCTCGTAACATTTATAAACATTATAAACAATGTTTTGAATTTCTTTCGTCCTCTCATAATTTACGCCCTTCTACTAAACTTAAATTGAACACTCCTGCGCATAACTCAAACTTTTTATAACAATTCATTTACTGCTAAGGCTATACAGCTTTGGAACGCGCTGCCTGTTAGCATCAGAGAAGCAAAATCGCTAGCGATATTTAAAACTATGTTCAAAAAATACTACCTGTCGTTGGAATATGATATTTAAATTCATTCATATATTTATTAGATATGTATTTTTACGATATGTATATTAAGTATATATCTATGTAACATATAAAATTTCTGCATATATATATATCTGTGTTATCTATCTATCTATATCTTACTCTTCAAGTACACTAGAAGAATTCAAAATTGATTTTATTCCAGGAAAGTTACTTGAATATTTTAATTTACTTCTATAATATAATTATTTAAATATGTTAATATGTGATTATATAATTTATTTTATTATTTTGTCGTAAAATTTGATTATACGATCATTTTTGTTGGGATTGTAAGTTTTCTATAGGACTGTGTTTGTTTAAAAATAATTTAGGTAATAAATAACCTGGTCGACCTGAACGCGATATGTAGGTCTGATTTCTAAGAGAGTATTTGCTATATATGTAATAGATAGCTCGCAAAATTAGCAAGTTGAAGTGGCAGTGGGCTGGTCACTAATATCGCAGGTCCTATAGCCGATGGAGCAAATGTGTCCTATAGTAGAGACTGCGTCTCGGCAAACGAGGACGCCCTTCATCCCAGTGGATTGACGACTTGCCCAAGGTCGCCGGCAGGGGCTGGTTGAGGAAAACAGGAGGCCGGGATATGTGGCGCAAACTTTGGGAGGCCAAAGAGAGAAGAATGCATGACTAAGTGTATATCTATACTAAATGCATATGAAAGTGTATACGGTACGTATATCAAAAAGACATGTTTTATTATTTTTGTCTGGCTGACTGTCTGGGTGTTCTGGCTAATCTATGCAATGGTTGGACCGGTTGGTACAGGATTTTCTCTGGCAGATATCTGATGTTATAAAGAATAACTTGGCTACTTTTATATACACGCCGCCGCCGTCACCGCACCAGAAGGCAAATTAAATTAAAGTAGTGGTCGCCCAGTGGTCGAAATTCGACCATAATTAATTTAAATTATGTTATAAATTTGAAAATTATTAAGGTTCTGTTGTCAGACTTCTATAATCACAGATTTCGTCAAGCCTACGCTGTTTATTTAACTTTAACAATAAACAAAAGAATATAGTTATCTATGCGCGTGTGTGTCAAATACATGGTAGTGTCTGCAATGTTTCTTTGTTATTGATTTAATGTATTTTTTATGCATAGTTAAAAAAAATTATTAGCATTCTGTACTCCTTCTCTATATAAACTATAAGTGTGCGAGATTTCATACTCCTCCATCGGCCCAATTTTCATAAAAAGGTGTACAAAGTTTTTGCTTCACGTATTATAATATATACATGATGATTCCAGGCGGACGAATTCGCGGGTAAAAGCTAATCTACAAATAAATACTCGTATTCATTCATCATATATGTATACATACATACATACATATATATATATATATATATATATATATATATATATATATACTTGTTTGAAAATGTTATTGTGAGAATTTTAATGTCGTACAGAGATTGTAAATGTTACGGAAAGAGCATAGCCGTGTTGGAGCACTGTTGATGACAAAATTCACGGCATACTCACTAAAATGAAGAGAATTTGTTACGGAAAATATTCATAGCGTTTACGTTATTTTTATATTTTGTTCCGAAAGAAGCCTTTAATGATGAAGAAATACCCGCGTTATGTTTAGTAGCAAGGTAGGTTTCAGCTCATAATACAGCCTGTTAAACCGAAGTAGACTACTTCGTGTTAGCTTGCATTCAACAAAAGTACATTTTCTTTTATCAGTAAATAATAGCCTGTGTTTCACGGCTGGTAAACCTGTTTTTATTTTTAATAGAGGGTAGCAAAAAAATTTAGTTCAATCGATACCGTCAGTTACATTTTGTCATTGGTGTGTCGACTTAAAAACCTAATAAGCTTTTTTTGAAAAGGTATTTAAATACAATCTTTTGAGATCTTGGATATCATGTTGCAGCAGAGCGCTAGCCAAGAGAAATAAAACGAGCACAAGCACGACGGGTCTATCTTGTTTAGTACAGGAGTTCCTATGGCCACCTTCCGACTCCATCATCACATTAGCTCCATGTTACCATATTATTGCATTGTCACGCGATATACATATGCGTGTAAAATATCAGCTCAATCGGAAACCGGGAAGTTGGTCAAATTTAACTTGCAAGATTCCACCCGAAGTTACATACATACATACATAGGTACATCCATTGCAAGTTAAATAGAAGCTTGTAAAAGAGCCATTATCCTATTCGGAACGCTGAAGTAGACATAAGTGTCCTGATAATTACGAATCAGTCAAATTGGATAAGGAGGAATTATAAAAGAGAATAGTTAAAGAGTCCATGACTAAATTGTAGGAATTAAATTGTGAACCGCTTATTAAAATGTAAATAAAGGTCATGCTAAGTGTTTTGCTACGTGTGGTAAAGGAAATGGATAATTATGTTCGTAAATATTGTATTGTTACGAGTTGCGGGACTCGAATTAAAATGCTATTGGAATTATTATCAGAAGCAGAAGATCGTAATTCAATAAAATGCGCAAAGTCCTAGTTCCTAAAATCAGCTTTTACTTTAATATCCGTAACACCTGCCTAATGATTACAATACAACAATAGGCCGTATGCCAATAAGTAAACAAAAGAAGACGATCATAACAGAATTTCAATGTTATTAGTTCAAATGCCGACGGGCAATAAATGTGCTTTGTTTCAGACATGCAGGTGGATTTTGTTTTTTTCGGTACCTGAGATGTAACAATATAGTTGTTTTTCTATTGTTTATTATTGTTATTCTACCCATTAAACTTGGAACTGTGACTAGCATTTATTTGTAGTTTACTTTAATTTTGTTTTCTATTATCAGTCTTGTTTCAGTGCATTACTTTTTAATCGACTTCGAAAAAAGGAGGAGGTTCTCAATTCGTCGGATCTTTTTTTTTTCTTGCTGCTTGTTTTATGTATGTTCGCCGATTACTCCGTGATTTATAATCCGATTTACGTGATTCTTTTTTTGTTCGACGCGGAATAGCTTCCGATTGGTCCCCTAAAAATTTTACATAGTTTGGCCCAGTAGTTTTCATTTTATGAACATTTTTAAATTGTCTGAATTTCAGTCGGGTTCTTGATTTTTAAATTTGTTTATTTTTATAATTGAAGTGGGTTTAGTTATTTTGAATTAATCAATATTACTCGTGCGGTGTAAGTGTTATCATATTATTAAGTATCTAAATTTATTAACACAAATCTTTTATGGAAATCAATAGCTTATTTTATTTGTGAACCTATTTTTAACATTTCTCACCTTCCAGTTTAAATCTAGGTATTTTCCATTGTCTAACAGAATATAATAATAATGATAGTAAATATTTAGCTCAAATTTATGTAAATTAAATAATAATTTGGTGAAAAGTAATTTATAAGTATAGCATGATTTACAAAATTCTTGATATTTTTATAACATTTATACCGCGATTTAGCAGCGGCTGTAAAAAGAAGTTGGGACACGAGTCGCTTGTATTGTCTTTAGTTCGCAAAGTTTTAAATTTTTTGACAGTAGGAACAATCGTTCGTCAGGGGCGCAAAGTACTGTTTTGATGCCTGTGATCGAGGCTCCACGCGTACTTTGAGAATGCGTGAAATGAAAAATCTGTTTTGATTGCAAAGATTCCTATTACAAGGTCCAATAAAACCTTGAATCTAAAATAGACTATTTTTCCTTCACTTTGACGTAAACACGCTCAGAGACGCTTATATCGGTTGCCCAACGTGGCGTGCGACGGCCAAAAATCCTTTTGATCTCACGCCATTGAAATAACACCTAGCCTTCATGTTTCAGTGATTTCACCACGAAGGCTTCTGAAGGTATTATTAGGTTTCCAATCGCGTGACAGTTTAACCTAATGAGTGCTATTGAGTTGAAGTTAAATAATGCTAAAGAATTGCCATCCAAGAAATAGTCACGAACGCTGTACATAAATTGTTTTGCTTATCGAAGCTGTTTCTACGGTTAACTGGGTTTTCCAAGTCTTACTATGTATTTCGCAATGCTTGAAGATGAAAGTCTAGTCAGTACGTCCTACCCATCATGACACACGGTGCCAAGACATGAATACTAACAGTGGGACTGGTCCACTAAATCAAAGTCGCTCAACGGGCTATGGAGCGGGCTATGTTAGGTGTTTCTCTTATGGATAAAATCAGAAATGAGGACATCCGTAAGAGTCAGAGCTCGCAAAAATTAGGAAGTTGAAGTGGCAGTGGGCCGGTCACGTCTGTCGCAGGACCGACGGCCGATGGAGCAAACAAATCCTGGAGTGGAGACCACGTCTCGGCAAACGTAGAGTAGGACGTCCGCCAGCAAGGTGGACTGACGACCTGCGCAAGATTGCCGGCAGGGGCTGGATGAGGAGGACAGGAGACCAGGATATGTGGCGTGTATTTGGGGAGGCCTACGTCCAGCAGTGGACTGAGATTGGCTGAAGAAGAAGAGGTATAAACTTTATAGAGGTGGAACAGCCTTGTAATAATTGTCATAACAGATGTAGGGCTCGTTCCTTTAGTATCTCACAACGATCCGTCTGCCTTTTCACAAAGCGACCACGGTTGTTTGCTCACGCAACGCTCACAACGACCCATGTCAAGATGTGGGTCCAATATCGAATCATCCGAGCAGGAAAGGAGAAAGAATACAATTTCCTGTGGCCGGGTGGCCTGTCGTAAGAGGCGAAAAAACCACCCACAGCTGGATAACTACCACCTCCGGTCTAGAGTATGTGTTTTAAGGCTAGGGAAAATGCCGACCGATTTACGCACAATACTGGGTTCTGGCCAGGGATCAGAATCGCATCGGTCGGGGGCGGCATTACTGCATGCAAAAGTAATCCACCCGCGATCGACTCCAGCTTGTGTGGCGACTCAGAATAACTGTGTACGGACAGTTACCCCACTACCCACTAAAAACCCTCTCCTCCCGTGTGCCCCCGCTTTTGTGTAGGAAAGGCTGAGACTTAGAACAGAGTTACGCCCAGTCCGATCCAGCGCAAAAAGTGCCTGAATGTGTCCCGGGAAGCAGGACACATCCACTTCGTCATACGGGGGTCGTGAATCCTTTGCTCCCTAGCAAGCTAAAGGCCCCCCGCAGCGGTATTATTTCAGGGAGGGAAGAAATGCGCGTACCTGCCTCTCCGGGTGCCAGCTGAAAGCCGGCGACCTCGAGTAGACGCATACGCACGGTCAGTAGGACTCCCTATCTCGCTCTGCGGCCTACTTGAGAGACATTACTGCCTCACAAAAAGTAACTGCAGCCCCCAGGTGTCGCTGCTATGCAACATGGCTTTCACCAAGTTGCAGAGCGAGTCGACCGCTCCTACGTGTGTCTCGAGTTCGAAACGCTGCGGCGCCCATGCGGCACACTCGACTAGCGTTTGAAGCGCCGTGTCGGGCGCACCGCATTGGCGACAGTCCGGGGAAGGCAAGCAGCCCACAATGCGATACAGATACTTATCGAAACACCCGTGTCCGGTAAGTATCTGCGTCGTCTTGACGGTCAGGGTACCGCTGGTGCGGTTGACCCATTCCGTCAGCTGTGGCCTGATTGCATCCACCGTGTGGCCGCCGGCCACAGGGTTTTCGAGCTCTTGAGACCAAGTGGCGATCATGGCTGCGGTTTTCCGCTTCCTGATCGCCTCGATTTCGACCTGACAGAAGGTCAGGCCTCTAGCTAGGGCATCCTGTCGGGAGCGACGCACCTTCGCCAGGAAGTCCGCCTGGAGAGGCCAGGGCGGATCGCCTGCCAGAAGGGTTGCCGCCGTCCACGACATCGTCCGATACCCCCGTATTGTCCTCATGGCCAGAACTCGCTGCGCCCCGTGCAGCAGAGTTCTGTTGTGGCGGTGAAGTGCAATGGACCAGACGGGTGCACCGTACAATGGCATGCTTCTAAGGATGGCCGGAGTAGAGTTTCCGAGTCGCACCCCCCGGGCCCCCCACGTTGGGAAGCAGCCGAGAGAGGGCGCCTGTAGACCTCACGACTTTGGGAACTAACTGCTCAAAGTGCGCTTTGAACAGCCATTTCCCATCAAGAACTAGCCCCAGATATTTCATCTGGGGCCCTACTCTGACTGTCACCCCTTGGACCGTAACGGACAAGTCCAGGGGGGGGGGAGTTACGGAATCGCTTATGGAACATGAGGGCCTCCGTCTTCGCGGGGGACTCTCAAGCCCAGCCTAGCTATACGATCTACGACTGTCGCCAACGCGGCGTTGGCGACGTCCACGGAATGACGTAAATGACGCAGCGCGTGCCGTGAGCAGGGTGTCGTCCATAAAGCAGATTAGCCATACCCCAGGCTGGACCGGAACCCGAAGGGTTCAGTCATAGCCTACGTTCCAAAGAATCGGCCCGAGGACCGACCTGTGGGACGACGCACGCGACGCGTCGCCGACCTAATGCGAGATTTCCGGACTCACCGCCCTCCCAAAGGATATGCCGATACTGGCCATAACAACCTACCATACCAACCTAACACAACCTATTGTGTTTCGACATCAGTGGCCAGGTTCCAGACAACCCTTAAGAGAGCAGCAGTGCATTTGTAACGCCTTTGGTGTTGCAAATGTCCATAGGTGATGGTAGCCGCTTGCTATTAGGTGAGCCGTCTGCCTCACTGCTGAAGTGACCCAATAATAAAAATAAAAAAGTAGGTAAGTAGAAAATTGACACTAATTGTTTGGGACTCAGCGTGAACGCAAGTGTATGACTGTCATCATGACAGGATTGGGACCCAACGCGTTGATGATGTAATGATAACGTATTGATAATCCTTCTAATTAATTATTACTTTCTTAATAATAGATTTTGTGGAATAAATACTTTTTGTTTATAAATATTATAGTACTGGCAGCTTGCTTTTTGAAGTTTTTATAATAAAATAAAATCGAGTTCGTTGCGATTCGAACGTAAAGAAAAAATGGTGTTTCAATTTTTATAGTCCCATTTTTATTTAAATTTTTATGATTTTGCCTCGTTCGCGTCCATCACATCGATTTTATTATAAAAACGTCAAAAACCGAGCTGCGAGTACTATAATATTTAAAACAAAAAGTATTTATTCCACAACAACAGAACTAAAGTGCGAAAATAACACTATCTATTCAGTGATCAAGGTTCTAATTTTACTTTTGTATTTAATGTGGGTAAATGTATAGCTTCTTTATACAGGAATTCTAAGTAGTGGGGTGGTGAAGTGGGGACCCCTCCCCCCCAGGAGGCATACTTACCTATACTACAACCCCTAAGGTCCGGCGACTTTTTTTAATAAACATAACCTCACTTATTTTCACTGATTTTTTCGCTAATGTTGCACTTCTATCATAGGTCCGAAAACGAAAAATCCTTTCAAAGTTCAAAAATGAAAAAGAAAAAACACAATAGAGCACATTTGTATACAATACAAGAGTAACTCTTCAAATCTTTCTTCTAACTTCAAAATGGCGACCAATAAAGACGATTTTTTTTTACGTAATCGCATTAATTTATATTTAACCAATATTTAAAAAAAACAGCAGTGTATTGAAATTGAAATAAAATTGATATCATTAATATATTGATTCATTGTCATATTAAAAGCCAACTTGCTAGTCGTCCACTAAATTGATAAATAAAACAAATGTTTCATATGAGACTTTCAAGGTGTCGTAACTGTCTGTGTACAAAAAAATAGTAAATGGTTACAGTCGGTTCTGGTACTCGCCGGCCTCTGCCGCGGCACGCTCGCTTCGCTCGCTCGGCTCGTGCGCTTTGGTCTGAATATCATCTAAAATAACCGACTGTTTGTGTATAAAATAAATAGTAAATGAGTACCAATCGGTTCTGGCACTCGCCGGCCGCTGCCGCGGCTCTATTATCTCTAGCTCTATTATCGGGTAAGGGATCTTTTTAAATAAAACATGGTGTCTATATAAATTAAGTTACTTTATAAATGTATTTTATCGCTTCAATTAATTCTAAAAAGGCGTCTTTTTTATATTTAAGAACGCTTCGCCTCCATAAATACTCTACGATAAGATCGGAAAAGTTTTCAGTGTTCTTTATACTCTTTGTTTTAAAAAACTTTTTCACGACCCTCCACTGCGACTCAATTCTCTGGGTGTGTGTCCCATCTTTTGCAACAAACGGACTATCGGGGTCCGAGTGGTTTACTTTCTTGTGAATGTATCCGAATTCTGGTAAAGAATCATATGCCCGCCAACAGTCCGTATATATAGTCGTCCCCACCTCAACATGCTTTTGTATGAGAGGGATAAGGACCTCTGCTGATCTTATATTTCCTGTGCACACTTCTAAGCGAAGATCCTCTGACCGATTTTCAATCATACCTATCACCCAGTGCCCTTCAATAAGACGTCCTGTAACAAAAAAAAATGCAATAAGACTACAAGATTTCCAAAAAAGGTGAAATTCATAACACAATCTTGATTAAATTTACCTTTATTGTATTTCCTTTTTCCAAACTTGCTTTCACCTATTTGTACAATTTCCTTGGTCCACCAATTTTACTATGGACTTCGAGGTGTTTTTCTATATAATATATAACTATTACCTCTCGACAGTAAGAATACCAGTCAGCAATGGTATTTGGACTCAGACATGTTGACTTTATTTTTTTATATGGCTCATCAATAATAACGTGATCGTATGACCATCCACGAGAATACGCATATATTAAGTAATATACGTGTACTAAATCTATAAGAATATTTTCAAAAAGGTTCCTTTTCTTCGTGATATTTCTGTAGCACTGCCACCTTTAATTCTACATGTGGCCTTTGAACATACAAACATTCCAATCGATTTGCACCCACTGTTAAAGCAAATTTTCATTAAAGTGCGATGTGTGGAACACCTTTTTTCTTTAAGAAGTAACCCCTCCTGCTCACTAAATGCAATGCATTGCTCATTAGTACCAAGTTTTTCTAATATGTCACGGAAGCTCCACATATTTCAAATCTCATTGACATATAGCTGCCGATCCACATAATTACTATCAGAGTAAAAATCTAAAACTGGTGCAGCAGAAGACGGCCCTGCTTCATCAGAAGACGGTCTTGCTACATCACAAGACGGCCTCGCTACAAGAGAAGACGACATCGCTACATCAGAAGATGCTTCCTTCGCCATTTCGTTATCGCTCATTATGAAATTAAATAAAAAAGCCAAGGGCCAAAATTAAGCAATCCAAACAAAGTCCAAAAGAAAGCCGGTAGTCAACGTAAAAAGAGGAATCGAAATTATTATAAAACACAGCACAAGTCGTCGTAAAATCAAAAATTAACAGACGAAAGCACATTCACTCAACTACTAGAGAAAAGGAATAAAATGGCGCCAATAATCGGGGGCAATAAAGGCGGCAAACAAAAATATTTATGAATATTTTTTTTCATAGAAATATATCGATTTCCGAAAATTATATAAAACAATATGGTAACGCCACCTGGCGGTAAAACGTCATCCTCCCTCAATCCTACCTCACCCCCCCGCGCGCATACGACGCTTGCCACGCTCGCTGGCACCTATGAGTGTAAAAATCGATCCCGCAACGAACGCACGCGTGTGAGAAGTGATAGTTGTTGCAACATTAAGGGTGATCAGACCACAGCCGGCCGGCCAGGAAGCCTACAGCAGCTGTCGAGTCCAGGTAACCTAGACTTTCATTTCCTAAAGACGTTTGCCGCCCAGTTACAGTCCATTGCCGCCGCACCATATTTTGGTCTCTTCTAACCGGGTCTCCGGACCGTTTTCTATATGAAAGACTCTTTAGTTAATTCCCGCATAATTTTCTATATTTAATTTGGTCATTTACCAATTAAATCACATCACATTTGGTTACGTTAGGATACCTAACCTACGTAGCTAATAATCATATATTCAATGTACTCTGTGCTAATAATCATTCCGCCATTTTCTATACGCTAGCTATTCCCTTATACATTCACTTGATCATAGTTTATTACATAAATATTACATGATTGAGTTGGCATTGCAAGGAATAAGAGTCGTATTTTACATCGCAAATACATATTTCGCTTCTAAACATTTCTAAACTTATTTATTCATTACATCTTTAATATATTCGTCTTATAATCGCGTCGTTCAACCATTTTCATATTCGCTGTCTCGCTTATCGCAATACGTATCACGTACCTCATTGGTCTTCGTTGATATTGCTTATTCTGTCATAATCCATCGGTTTACATACTCATTATCTCTGCCTCGCTCGTGCACGCTGCACGGAGTGGCAACGCTTCGCATCGCGCTATCCGCAACCCGCAACTATCTCTTTACTTCAAACTACCTTTTTGTTTAAATTGATATTAAGTACTTGTTTTCAATACATTTCGCCCGCTATACAGCTATATTCACATTGTTCATTTTTATTCGTATTTAACTGTCGCTTCATAGTATAATAAAATGTCAAAGAAAGAATCAGAAGTTTCATATGAAAGCATCGATCATGATTTAGCTTTAAATAGTCGAAATACGCTTTATGCTCGCCTACAAACCTTATTTAACTTGTCTAAACAATGGCAAGAAGACGACGAAGCTAAAGATTATTTTCTTTCTTCTTGTATTAACTTAGAGAATATTCGTCAAGAGTTTCAAATCGCTAATAATACTTTCAATAAATGTAGATTAAAATTAAATCCTAAAGCAAAATTAGATGACCAAACTTGGGCTTGTTTTGAGGATCTATATTGCCGAGTTAAGTACATTTATGATAAAGTTTCATCGCTTGAACAACAAAACAATTTAATTTCGCATACTGAAAAACAATATCCAAAATTACCGCGTATTGAACTAATGTCGTTTGATGGCAATTTACATAATTGGCCAACCTTTTATTCGAGTTTTAAGAATATTGTTCATGACAATGCTTCGCTTACCGATACGGATAAACTATATTATCTTTTAGGAAAACTTTCACCTAAGGCTCAGTCCACATTTGCTGGCATTACACCATCAGGTGAAAATTATTCGCTTATTTTACAAACGCTTCTTGACAAATTTCAAAATAAACGCATACTAGGATCTTCCTATTTAAATCAAATTTTAGAATTTAAACCTATTTCTATCGCTTCCGCACAAGGTTTCGAACAATTTTCTGACACACTTGTCACAGCCGCTAACGCTTTGAAAAACCTTAAAATTGATAATCTTGCTGATTTTATGTTATTACATTTATCACTTAAAAAACTCGACACTGAAACCATTCGTTCGTTTGAAATGTTTTCGAGGCATAATAAAATTCCAACTTTTAATAGTCTTGCGGATTTTATTAGGGATCAATCGCGCATATTTGAAAGCACAGAAATAAATTCATCTTCGTCGCAAAATAATATTCCCACTAAAGGACCCGCGTCTCGTTCCAGAAATGAGAAAACCTTTAAACCACCGCAACCGCACTCATACCTCGCTATTGGTAATACATCTAAATGTCTCTGTGACAACATTGTTCACGAGCATTTATTTAAATGTCCCGCCTTTTCAAACATAACTTCAAATGACCGATTTATATCCGCAAAAGAGCATAATGCTTGTATTAATTGTTTAAGCGTAAAACATAAAACTTCAGAATGTCAATCGAGCTCCCGCTGTAGGGCTTGCAACAATAAACACCATACATTGTTGCACTTTGAGCAACCACAATACGCCAACCAATTTACAGTTGCGAACCCGGTGCTATCTAACGTCAGCGCAACATCATGCCCGCAACCCGTTGCAGTCAACTCTGCGCGCGGAGTGAGCGGTAATACACCGTGTTCCGCCGCAAACAACTACTCGCTGTGTACTATGTCCATCGCTGGCTCCCAGGCGACGAGTAGCACTTACGCACCCTCGCAAGTCGCGCATTGTACTACGAGCACGACTGTATTACTGGCTACGGCTGTTATCATCGTGCGCTCGCGCAACAAAGAACATTATCTTCGCTGCCTACTAGATTCAGGTTCTCAGAGTAACTTCATTACTTCTGAATGCGTTGAAAAATTAAATTTAGAAAATGTCACTTATAGTTCTGATATGACGATTAGGGGCATAGGAGGCATTGAGAAGCCGGTCAAGGGTTCCGTGAACTTTCAATTCTTCTCGCGCTTTAATCCACAAATTGGCTACAATATATCGTCCCTTATTGTAGACAACATTACAGATAATTTGCCCACAACTTTTGTAGATACCGCCGCGTTACCTTTTATTCAAGGCATCCCGCTTGCCGATGAGTCATTCGGTCGTCCGGGGCCGATTGATATGTTAATCGGTGCACCGCTTTTCGCTCAATTATTGTTACCACAAGTTAGACAAGGAGATTGTTTCGCACTACCTATGGTTAATACCGTCTTAGGATACGTTATAATGGGATCAGTTCCCACAATGCAGAAATCGCATGCTAATAAAGTATTATCTCGCTGCTGTTTAACACGGCGCAATACCTCTGTCAAAACACCTAACTTAAAACCTTATGTCACTCGGTCCGCTGATGATGATAAGCTTATGCAGCTTCATCGTAAAAGCACTACTCGTGATAAGGGCAGCAGTAGTAATAACTGCGCCTCTTTACCGCTTCAAAGCAACGCTTTGTCTTCAAATACTTCATACTATAATAACAGTTCATACAAACGCCTTTTTCCCTTTAAAAATAAATTCAAAAATCGCGCCTGTGTACATCAAGTTTATAATAATTAATCTATCCGCAATAATTAATGTAGCAATAAAAATATTTCTTAAATTTAAATTTTGTACGTATTTCATACTTATTTATTATATTCGCGCTTAATTATTTAAAATATCATAATTATATTCATGTTTTTAATACGTATTGCATTAGTCGCTATATATTTACGCTCGCGTATTTTCATTTCGATTATCTGCATAATTGAGATTGTAATGAAAACTACTTGGCATCACTTTATAATTTTAATTCATTAACAAATTGAATTACTACAATTTGACGATCGCTTCATTAATTTAAATTATATTTGCGCCGCGTTCTACTATCAATTTTTTACAAGTTATATATGTTAAATTAATTAATTGATGTAGGTATTGCTTTTATTTCACACGTTTATTGACGACGCTAATCTTTCGTTTTGAAATACATCGCTATTTGTTTACGTCATTAAGTATTATTTGTTTATTGCATTTTCCGCATCTTTTTTTATATTACCGCTAAAATACAATATTTTGATTTATCGTTTTATCAACTTTAATTTAGAATATCACACCGTTTAATGTGTATTCTGTTGTCAATTAAATCGCGCCATAGAAATGACAGCTAAGTCTTATTTTCGCCGTTTTCATCAAGTAGTTGACATTCCGTTGCGTTGTGCTATATATTTTGGTTGATAGAACTGATTGTATCGCATTTATTTTCTGTATTCAATCTTATTTAGTCTTTTATGTAGTAAACCAGATTCACTCATTTAAAGACTGTACATACTGCGCTGTATCACATAAAGATGTTTCAGCTATTGTCTGGTGAAACTCTTTGCATTGTTAACTCAATGGGTGCTTCTATACGTTACTTCTTGCGCTCTTATATTCATAATAAAGTATATTTTTATACCCAACTTGTTAACATATAATACCATCTTACTTTTATCCCTAGTTAAAGTATATATTAATTTACACATGTATAATTAGCTAGCGTATAATGTATCCGTGAATTATAATTTCTTTAACTTCGCATCCGCTTCGCAACTTAGGATTTCTCTCTATTTTTCTCGCATTCGCGATTCCATTAAAAAAAGGAAGAGCTTTTTTTTAAAGGTACCCTTTAAGGCCGGGGGAAATGGTAACGCCACCTGGCGGTAAAACGTCATCCTCCCTCAATCCTACCTCACCCCCCCGCGCGCATACGACGCTTGCCACGCTCGCTGGCACCTATGAGTGTAAAAATCGATCCCGCAACGAACGCACGCGTGTGAGAAGTGATAGTTGTTGCAACATTAAGGGTGATCAGACCACAGCCGGCCGGCCAGGAAGCCTACAGCAGCTGTCGAGTCCAGGTAACCTAGACTTTCATTTCCTAAAGACGTTTGCCGCCCAGTTACAGTCCATTGCCGCCGCACCACAATATGTTAATTAATTCTAAATCTTGACCTACAAGATTTCGAATTTCTTAATTACAAATCGATAAGTATTAATGACATATTGATTAATTTATTTTTATAATCACACCTTGTTAACCAAGCCATTAAAAACAAAAGTGACACTAAAAAAAATAACACTTTTTAATCAATCGATTATATATATGTCTAGCATGAATTTGTATTTATGCGTCAATTAAATTTGAAACTTTATTTCTACATTAAAAACAGTTTTAGTGTTACAAAAAGTTCTAGTGGTTATATGTAATTCATGAGTACATTCATAAACAATTCATGAGTACATTCATAAACTCAAATCACGGTTTTTTATTATCAAAAGTGGCACAATTTTACAACAAAAATAAGTGAGTTTATGATTATAAACTAAAAAAAATTTAAACCCTCCGGACCTTAGGGGTTGTCGTAGGGGTAAGTATACCTCCCCCCTATTCACTACGCCCACCCACAACTTAACATTTGTGTATAAGATTCTTAAGTAGCAGCCTTAATGTGTTTTAAAAACAAGTATAGCCTAACCATAATGTCTAGAATGAGAACTATTTTTTTTGCCTTCTGGTAATATTCTATTTTATGTTTAGTCAATGTCAGTATACCATAAACAAATCAAATTTATGCGGTTTTTTTAACTATCACACGGGAACTCTTTAATTTTTCGAGGTCAAAAGAATCCCATATGTTGACCAGGGATTTAAGCTACCACCATACAAAATTTCATTTAAATCGGTCCAGTCGTTTCGGAGATTAGCCGGTACAAACAGACAGACAAACAAACTAACAGACAAACCGACAAACAGAGAAACAAAAAAATGGAAAAAAACTAAATTAGTTCTATTTCACTTCTTACATCCCCCTGATTCGATTTTTAGCATTTCTCTTCATTGTACAGAAATTCAACTTCTACAGTTTTATTATATGTATAGATAGGTTGATTGATAACACTTTATTGTACACCATTACAGAAAACTTACGAACTAGTATTAATCTAATTGGGTACAAAGGGCGGTCTTATCGCTAAAAAGCGATCTCTTCCAAAAAACCCGTTGCAAGAATATTGGTTATTAGGAGTAGTGATGTTAGTATACATAATTATTGTACAATTACTTTCATTTTAATAATAATTATATAACTTTATTTTAACGTTTATCCGGATCTTAAATCCGCTAGAAAATAACTAAATACACATGTAACAATACCAAGTTTCACGTGAGCAGTGTTTTTTGAAGTTTACCAAGGAAGTAGAATTTAAAGCAAAAATCTTTTCTTTATAATTCGACGATATATACCAAAGAACATCCGACATGATAGATTTGTAATGGTTTGTTTAGCTTCTTTTAATCAAATAATTGTTCAGTTCACTATCATAAGGTGTTAAAGCTCTTGCTTTCAAAATTATGGTTATCTATATATATAAAAGAAAGTATATTAGACAAAGTGTCCAACAACATCAGAGACCGACATGAGCAACCACCATGGTTGCTTATGTATGCGGACGACATCGCGCTTGTATGCGGATAGGGCCCGCCTGGTGCGACGTGTGAATGCGTGGAAGGAGTTGCTTGAGAACGGCGGTCTAAAACTAAGTGTGGCGAAGACGGAGTACTTGGCTTGCAACGTTACGGATCCCACGTCCGTGCGCATAGGCGAAGATACGGCCGAGCGCACGGACCAGTTTAAGTACCTGGGATCTGTACTCAGCACGTCCGGGGACATCGACCATGACGTCAAGGCCCGAATATCAGCAGCTTGGGCCAAGTGGCGTGAGGTGACAGGTGTCATTTGCGACCCCAAAATGCCGGTTAAGTTAAAAGGACAGGTCTATAAATCCATTGTTAGACCTGTTATTTTATATGGCAGTGAAGCGTGGCCTGTACTTGAGCGACACAAGCAGGAGCTGCGTGTCACGGAAATGAATATGCTTCGGTGGATGTGTGGAGTCACGCGAAAGGATCGCGTCAGGAACTCCCGCATCCGCGACAGCCTTCACGTCCGTGACACTTACGCTGGTACGGCCACGTTTTACGGAAACCGGCTAGTTACATGGGGAACAAATGTCTAGCCATGCCGCCTCCGCCAGGTCCCGGTCGAAGGGGTAGGCCCAAGAAATGCTGGCTTGACGTTGTGAGGGATGTCATGCGTACCAACGGTCTCAACACAAGGGATGCCGAAGATCGCGCGAAGTGGAGAAGAAAAAGTAAGAAAGCGGACCCTGGGCGTCGAAGTGATCGCTCCGAACGCAACTGGGATTTAACGCTCGGATGATGATGATATATATAAAAGAAAGTCGTGTTAGTTACACTATTTATAACTCAAGAACGGCTTTACCGATTTGGCTGAAAATTGGTGGAGAGGTAGCTTAGAACCTGGAGACGGACATAGGATAGGACTTTTTATCCTGTTGGAACCGGTAGGTGGCGCTGAGATCGAGTTCTAGAATCCTCCTAATCACCTGGAGCGATTTTAGTGATTTTGTTTTTGTGTGTTTGAGTGGGTTCCCGGATGGTTAAAATCCACAATTGGAACTGGTAAGTGGCGCTGAGATCGGGTTCTAGAATCCTCCTAATCACCTGGAGCGATTTTGGTGATTTTGTGTGTTTGAGTGGGTTCCGGGATGGTTTAAATCCATATTTTTTCAGAGCAGGACAAAGTCTGCCGGGGCCGCTAGTTATTATTAAAGTAAACATCATAGGCTATGTTGACAAAATGTGTAGGTCGTAACTAAATCAACTTGATACTTGCACAATGTTTGATCTCGTACAAAAGTCACTAGTAAGTATCGAAATTATTCTTGACCTAATATTGGAATTGTTAAAGTGTTTATTTTGACACCTTGTAGTAGCACAATTTCCCCACAGGCAGGCCAGAAACATTTTTCTATTAATTATACAATCCAAATTTATGTAAGTAAAGTGCCAACACATTAAGATCTGACAAAATGGTAACTTCAGATTGTCACAAACATTTTGTCCATCAAACTCAGGGCAGTGGTCCGGACAACACAAAAACAAAAAAGCCCCGACGAAATCGCTCAAACATTTTCACTAATGAGTCGAGCTGCGGTTGAATGGAGAACAAAAGACTGAGAGATAAAACATAAAATTAACGTAGTACTATTCTATGATTGCGTGAGCGGTTCTTAGGGTTCCGTAAGTTTCAGCAAAAACAAAAGCGTATTTGTTTATCCGTCTTTGTAATTTGTACACTTATTATGATTTTTTTAAGCTACTGGAACTATTGGGTTGTTCGAAAAGTAATTTCCTTTTTTTTTATGGAAATGAAAACAGTTTTCGTATAATAAACAAATACTTTCTTAAATTATAAATTGACCGTTCTGGTCCAATACCTTTTGCCATATTTCTGGTAGTAGCATAATTCCACGTGTTGTTATTCGCCGGTTCGCATCAACTAATGCCTTTATCGCGTCTTTATTAGCTTCAACCGGTTACTATCGCCTAAAGACATTTGAAACACTAAAGTTGCTACAAATGCGCTGCTATTCTCTTAAAGGAGACTGGAACCTGGTCACTAATGCCGGAACAACTCCAGGTTGTTATGCCTACCCTATATAGCCAAATAAGAAAAACAGTAGCAGTTTGTCACACCTATGTAACCCTACACTGTACATGGACTGGCAGACGCTTGGCCGGTTCTTACAATATTCTAACAATACCAAGATTATGAAACGGCAACTTGAATAATCTTCGCAGGCCGGTTGTGGGGAGTAAGTTAGGATTTGTGTCCGGTTCCGGAAAACGGCAACAGAAAATGATTGCAGAATTAAGGCACTGGTATAAGAAACAATAGCGTTGCTACCCGTTAAACAATAGCTTGTGATGGAATTCGTTATGGATTAAAAACACGCTTGAAAAATGTCGCTTATATTGTTTTCATTGTAATAGTCTTATACTAATATATAAAGCTGAAGAGGTTTTTGTTCGTTTGTTTGGTTGAACGCGCTAATCTCAAGAACCACTGGTCGTATTTGAAAAAGTCTTTCAGTGTTAGAGAGCCCATCGAGGAAGGTTATATATATCATCACGTTACAACCAAACTTTTTTTTAATTATTCCACGCGGAGTCGCGGGCAGAAGCTAGTAGATTAATAAAATTGTGTATTAATGCTACTACTAAAAAAAAGTCTTGGTAGCGTACTGTGTAGCGCACGCGTCCCTAACTCAAAGGGCGCGGGTTCGATCCTGGCCGGAACGCATGCACCTCTTAGGTTCCTGATCTAATGTGCATATTGTTACAATTACCACGTGCGAACAATGGTGAAGGAAAACATCGTGATGCAACCTGCACATCTAGATAACCGATGTGTCAAACCTACCAAGCCGCCTTGGACAAGCGTGGCTGGTATACAGTCCGTTCCCCTATAATGGGAGGCCCGAGCCCAGCAGTGGAACATTCATGGGCTGATATTATAATGATACTATTTTATTTTTCGTCAAAATCGGCCTTGAGACTCTTTTGAGTGTCTTTCGCTGTTAGTACCTTAAGGATTTGGCCCTGAAGGCCCACCCACAAATTTCACCTGTATGTTGGTATGGTGGCACACGCACGCCGGTTGACGGAGATCGGTTTTCATATTCACTATCGACCGGGCCAACGTAGAGGATAGCCATAACACATGCTAGGTTTAGGTTTAAAGAACTTTATTTTCCATAAGAACAGTAGTTCACTTACAATGAGGTTAAAAGTAATAATTAGTAAGTAATACAATATAATTCTTAGCACTAATGTGGTCCTATGCAGTCTTCGATACAATTATGTTGCGGTTTATTATATAAAAGGTTATTAGTATCATTTAGAAAATGTTTGTATTTTTACATGCTGCTTACAAGAAATCCATTATGATAACTAACTAACTAACTACGTTAGCTCAGCGACGCAAAGTGAGTCTTGGCCTCCGAAACCCCACTTTTCTCTGTACTGCGCAGTGTCTTGCCAATTGTAGGCTTGTAGTGCGGTCAGGTCAGCTTTCACTCTATCTTTCCAGCGATACTTGGGACGACCAACCGGACGCCGACCGATTGGTCGCCCTAAGTATACTTTCTTGACTCCTCGATCCTCCTTCATCCGCTCTACATGACCGAGCCTGCGGAGACGGTGAGATTTTATCTCCCGAATTAATCTATTATCATAATGAAATAAGATTAAGCATAAACGTCAACCGCGTGTTCGTCCGCGTTTTTCTCTTTTCAGTTTTTCCTAAACCACTCGCGTTTATTAGTAGTGCGTTTTAAGCCTTAGACAGAAAATTATTACACGAAAATAAGTAGCGTGATATCTTTCCGTTTGCTATAAATAACAACCAGGGCAACAGAATCCAGTTTATCTTGTAAGTCTGCTAACTTGAGATTAAAAAATAAATCCAATATCGAACCTTTACCGTCATATTTCAACGTCTTCGAGGTGAAAACGAAAAGTTGTTTAAGAATATATTAGGGAAATGTTACTTTAGGGTGCTTAACTCTGGAAGCAAAAGTTATAACTAAAAAAAACTACGTATGTTTATTTTTTATTTTTGACACGATTTTATTATCTTTGTCTATATGGCATACGTATGTTTTTTATAATTTATTTATTCAAACAAAAATAAAACAATGTTTTTATATATCTACACCTTAAAACCCGAAAGGGTTTGACAAAGATGCTAAGGCCCGGTTCACACGGCATTGTACTGCACGTTTTCTTTGTATTCGTTTTTTTAACGTACACCCGAGTGTAAAAAGCGAATAGTTGCAATCTTCACACAGTTGTCACAGTGAGTAGACGTCAGTGATGGATCCACGCTTGTTTATCCTTTTATATTGGTATAAACGAAGGCGCCAACGGTTTCGTTGTCGACAGAGCAGAACGTTTTGGGTACATCCTATAAATGAAGAATCAGGGCGCACTAAACTATTTGATTAGTTATAGGATAAATTGAGAAACGTTGAATAATAATAAATGCTTGTTCGATTGCTATTCGATTAAAAACGTATGAACATCGTGCCGTGTGAACGAGACAGAGCTATACTATACGCCACTGCAAGCCGAATACGTTACAGTTCATTCGATTTGCTTAACAAGTCCGTTGCGTATTCGTTTAAACGTATCAACAGAATACGTTTTTTTGCAGGACAAACGACGTGTGAATTATTCTATGTACATTGTTTGCGCCACTATTTATTCGTTAAGACGTATACTGCAAAAAAATGTGCAGTACAATGCTGTGTGAACCGGGCCTAAGTCTGCGCTTTAAGGTCAATTAATAAATACAAGGTAGTTTGAGATATTACATAAACCATGTCTCCATTTCTAGTACCAAGTGTCCCCCTCGGACAGCAAAAATGAACACGTGACGTTGTACGCTATTTTTGCCATGTATATACAGGTACTGTTTTATTTTTATAGTAAATAAATGAATGTATGTATGAATGTAATACTGATATAGACAGATCTACCAAATTTAATCCTTGGTTGAAAGGCACATAACTGGAAGAGCAAGGCAGTGTTCACTAACATTGAATGGTTCAAGTTTAAAAATCAAGTCAATTTTTTTTTTAAAATAAATTAGTTAATTATACAAATTTAATAATACATTAAATTATAAACTAGTAAAATGAAGAAAACTTGTATTCTACCTATAATACCTTAAGACTATAAGTAGAAATACTAAGCGTAGGTCATTGAACTCAATTAACTCGCTAGACCGCCTTACCGCTTCGTTGTCCAAGATAGTAAGCAGCCCTCTGATCACCCGAAGGGTCAATGAGTCGTTTTGAAAGATCTTTGCAGAGGCTCGTGGCCTTAGAACCCCAGAGTCCAAGCGTTTCCACAGCTAGTCCAAGGCTTTCTTAAAATATAGTGGCATAAGGTAGTCCTGCAGAGATTAGTCCATTAACATATTCATTTTTACCAAGGACTCTTCACCCCTGAACGTTAAGCCATAAATCGTCATTCGATATTTGCAATTTAATGACAATATTACCATAATCGATGTCCGGCCCACTCCCAGCCGACGTCTCCTGTTCATTATGGATTGCCTTTTAAAAATGGCAGCATTAATAGTGCAGAATATTTTTAGGGTTCCGTAGCAATTTTAGCATAAACTGGGGCCTTATAAAATTATCATGTCCGTTTTTATATATTGTTCTACAAGACTCGAATTAAAATGCCGTTGGAATTACTATGGAATTTATTAGAACTATACAGGCACGTATAACACAGGTACAAATATAACTGGACACAACCAGTAAGAACTGCACGATTCAATAACACGCGCAAAGTCCGTCACTATATAGCTTATCGAATGTACGTCTTGCTCGTATCGTAATCTTCGCCAGTCTCACCCCCCCCAGTTCGGGCATCGTTTTATACTAAACCGTACAATACAACAAAGGACCGGGTGGACTGAAGTTTCCGAGAAAACGTAATCTGCACACCTGTGGCCATAGACGAGTACAGTAACAATAGGATGTTTTTCTTAATTACAAAATTTAAACACAAAGTAAACAAAAGAAGTCCAACTGCGGGAAAGGTAATAAACTGCAGGTGTGTATTCACTTCGTCGGCATGTAACAATATTTTAATCCAATCTCATGAAATCTATTAGGTCTATATACTTGTACTTAAATACCATTTCTTAGGATTTATTATAATTTTGACAGCTCGATGACAGTTCATTTAGTAATTTTCTAATGCTGTACCGACTCGATTTGTACTAAAAATCGATCTCATAAATAAATTTTAATCAATTACTTTTCTTTAAAGTACAACAAAATTTATTTACGTATATTGTAGATGGGTAAACAGTCTGTGCGTTACGTGACTCAGAGAACATCACTATTACGTCACCAACAACAATAAAGTACGACAATTATGTCATTTGTTTCATGTCGGCTTTACTGTCAAGAAATATGTAACTTGATAGACATGTAAACGTCAAAAGTAAAATAATCCTTGGAAACAGTATACATGTTATTCGTCTTCTTTTAAGTCATGCTCTCACTGCTGAGGATCATGACTTCAATGGCAGTGAATAAGTGCTCTTCTCCACCGAAATAGGTTTTTTAGCACGGTCGAGGGCCAAACTTATCGATTTGTTAGTAGATCTACCACGAGTTCGCTTGCCTTCAACTTTCCCCGTGACCACATGACCCGTGACCGTCTCTCCATGTTATCTGGGTTCTTGACCGAAGTACTTCAGTACCCGTTGTAGGCAAACTGATGATAATCTCTGCTGATCTCCAATAATAAGCTATTCAAGTATGGAAGCATATTGTATATGTATATATATACAATTTCACACAATGGTTCCATTCCACAGCGCTTTCTGCATTCAATAATGTAATGAAACTACGAAATAACTAAAAATCGAGCTCAAAAGAGGAAGTTTTGAATTTGACTGTATTTAGTTACACGATTTCTGCATCAATTGTGGACCGATTTTCATTTTTTTTTATTCAAAAGAGTATACTCCTGAAGTAGTCCTATTGCCAACAAGTTAGGATCTTACGAGTGGGTCCCATGGAAATCGAAAGCACCCTCTATATATATATATTATAGACACGTACAACGTGTTTTATATATTTTTATTTTCTACAACCATTCAAATATTTGTGTAACTATAGAGTAAAAGAAAAAAAAATAGCAAAAATAAAACTGACATCAAAAGTATTCAAAAGCAGCAATAAATATTTTTACTCAAGTCGGTGCCAAGTGAAATATAATACAATAAAAACCAACAAAACATGCAAAATGTAGTAATCATTACGCTTTACTTCGCACCGACTTCAAGATGTTGTATAAAATATATTTCAGAGTGATATCATTAGTCAGTTTAAAAATAAAAAATACTTAAAGCGAAAATTATTGAACAGAATTCGTGAGTAGTTTTTGAGATAATAAAATTTTTAATAATTATTGGCAAGACTAATTGCCTCACAGCTACGAAAATGCCATTGTTGAGAACATTTAATTCAACAGAATTAAATGTTCTCACTGAACTATAACTTTCAAATTTTGACAATGTTTAAAATAAGACTTCTCATAACGGTAGAAATTCCCTTTTACCCATATTTTTTTTATCGTCGCAGCAAAGAATATTAAAAAAAAATCTACAATAATTGTAGTCTTTTCGAAGCATTCCCACAATCGCCAACCTCAACGACAGCTCTATTCCACTTACAGATCACAGACAGATAAATGGGTGACTAATGGATTGTAATTTCGGCAATATTCTTTTAGCCTTGCTATTTTTTTGGGTATCTAGAAATGTAACCCCTTATAAAGATTTCTGAATTATCTCTATATAAATATTATAAACGTGAAAGTTCGTAAGAATGTAGGGATGTATGGACGTATGGATGTATATTTGTTATTCTTTCACCCTAAAACTACTGAATGGATTTTGTGTTTAGAACTTGTAATTAAGAAAAACATTCTATTATTATTGTACTTGTTTTATGGCCGTCATTAGTGTCGAACTAATCCTTGTTGTTATTGTATTGCGTCGAAACTTGCCAGGTATGGATCGGTGCATAATAAAGCAATGGCCCAAGGCGGAGAGGGGCAGTCAAGCGAGGATTACGATACGAGTAAGACGTACATTCGATGAGCGATATAGTGACGGACTTTGCGCGTGTTATTAAATCGTGCAGTGTGTACTGGTTGTATCCAGTTCTATTTATACCTGTTTTATACGTGTTTGTACAGTTCTAATAAACTATAGTAATTCCAACGGCATTTTAATTTAAGTTCTGCTAAGTGAAAAACTAAGTTTCTTTGTTTTTGTCTTCATTCTTTATATATAGGTAACGAAATAGCTGACATACTTAACCATCATAAATTAATTATATTTTTTATCAACATTTCTATTTTATACATCGGCATGAGAGTAAAACAAAATAATATACATTTTCAAAATATTATTAAGATTCATAAGTTTCTAAAATAAAATTAAATAAATTTCTTGTTTATGGGTGCTTCCTCATCGCGAGCATTCCTGTTAAAAGTTATATATCCTAACATTACATTAGTGAAGAAGGAGAAACAAGCATTACATTTCGCAACTTGTAATGTTACAGATTCGAGTATTACATAAGTAAAGGAGGTGGTGAACCGAGCATTGCAGCACGCGAGATGTAATATTACAGATCCGAGCAGTACATTAGTGAAGGAGGGGAAGCGAACATTGCAGCACGCAAGATGTAATGTGACAGATTCGAGCATTACATAAGTAAAGGAGGGGAACCGAGCATTGCAGTACGCAAGATATAATGTTACAGATTCGAGCATTACATAAGTAAAAGAGGGGAACCGAGCATTGCAGCACGCAAGATGTAATGTTACAGATTCGAGAATTACATAAGTAAAGGAGGGGAACCGCGCATTGCAGCACACAAGATGTAATGTTACAGATCCCAGCAGTACATTAGTGAAGGAAGAGAATCGAGCATTACACTGTGCGTAATCTTTAATAATACAGTCTGTAATACTCTGATACAACTTGTAACACAACGACCGCTTCATATGACATTGTGGAATCAAGTAAATGCTTAAAATAGAGTCATAAATGTTTCGTTACAGGCGAATGCTCATCAGTCAGAGAGGCGGAATTGTAACGTAACGCTTGAAACCACTTATAAATTTAACATTACAGGCGTATGCTTGTCAGTCAGGGAGGCCGAGTTGTAAGGTAATGCTCGAAATCAAATAATAAATGTTACTGTATATATAATATTAGGCAAATACTCGCCATTGAAGGACCATTTATTACCATTAGCTTATTAATAATTTCATAACAAAACTTTACTACTACCTACTACACTCAACGTTTCTTTGCCCATTTGTTCATATTAATATGAGAACTGGAGTATTATGGACTGAGTATGCATAAATAATGTTAGTACTGTGTCTCTGTATGTACGTCCACTAGCAATAAATGAAAGAGCGCATCGTGCTAATTGAAACGAGTGCATGAGATAAAATACAAACTTAACTTGGCTGCTTTCATATGACTTATTTTATTCTCATTAAGGTTGAAAATTTTCCGTGTCAACTGAAATAGTCATTTGCAGATTTACACGGTCAACTTTATAGGCTGTGTAGTGCAGCCACGGTATACAGCAATTGCAAAGCTATTTAAAGACATTCTAAATTGATTGACCGCAAAATAATATTGTCTTTGCATAAACAACTGTTATTATCCAGTATAAAATATAATATTACAATAATACGTGTTAAAAGACCAATTTTTGTAAATTACTGTACATTAAATATTATTAATGTACAGTAAATTATTTTACCAAAATTTGGCGTCAATCAAGAACCTATAATTTGGCTGGGGTTTTGCTTGAAGATGATACTAAAACATGAATAAATTTTAACACTGTTTAGATACACAAAACGTGTGCCGCCATACTTGTATAAAAAGAAGAAGACTAAAGTTTGTCGTAACCAACTCGATATTTTTATAGGTCAATGGAACACCGAGGCTTTACTTATTTATTTATAATATTTTATCCAACGGTTTATTATACTTTTGAAAGGTCGATTATTAATCAAATAGTAATGCTCAAAATCCTTACCGATTTGATATTGTTACAAGTTGGGCCACCTGCATACCTGTAGATAAAGCACATTTATTACCTGCCACTGCGTTCGAGCTAATCACATTGAAACGGTTATGATTCTTTTGTTTACTTTGTGTTTAAAATTTGTAATTCGACAATAGTCTATTATGCATTGTACTCGCTTATGGCCGTTCGCAGCCATAATTACGCAGGTGTGCGGATTACGTTTTGTGGGAAATTGCGTCGACGTTTGCCAGGTAGGCATACGATATGGCATTGGTTCATTATAAAGCAATGGCCTAATGCAGAGATGGGTAATCAAAGCGATAACACAAGCGAGGCAAGACGTGTGTACCTTTTAGTGACGGACTTTGCGCGTGTTATTGAGTTGTGCATTACATTTGGACTTATTGCGTCCGGTGATATTTGTACCTGTGTTATACGTGTTTGTATAGTTCTAATAAATTCTATAGTAATTCCAACGGCATTTTAATTCGAGTCCCGTACTCGTACCAGTATTTTATTTGTCAATGAACTTTAACAAATTATTGCACCTCTATCATTTGCTCGAAATATTGTATTGTGAAATAAATAAGCCATAATTATATCGCGCAGGTTTATGCTTAAAAGTGAAATAAAAGCAAAATTATGAAATATATCAAATATAAATAAATGCCCTGTTTTTTTACTTTTAATTTATACCATTTTTACTTTATAACCATTAATCATGATTAAATTTACGTATATTGTCATAGTTTATAGTCATTACATGAGTCTTTTTGTGATTACAGAACGTCACTATTACGTACAGCGCATTTCATTAGTAGCTCAAAAAATGCGCCGTCAGCTGTTTCACCTGGCGACTGTGGTCGTTATAGTCGTGGCAAAAACGTCACTAATGGCGTCATAATTTTGGATCACGCAACACTCACAACGACCCATGTTAAGAGGTGGGTCGAACCGTTCCACTAGAGTTTATGATTGTAACGCCCGCAAACAAGGGAAACAGGAAAAATCGCGGTCGGTGTGAACCACTAATGTAACGTAGCCGTCGTCGTCTGAAACGATGAATGACACTTATGTCATTTGTAGCCTGTAGCAGGTGAAATTTACTGCCCTCGATAGGTATGCAAACGTAAAATAGTTAGACAGAGTTCAGCTAAATCAATTATTACATTTAAACATATGGTCACTGACCATTATTGGTTAATTTAATATCAGCCCATAAATGTCCCACTGCTGGGGCTCGGCCCTCCCATCATTGGGAATGGACAGTATACCCCGCTACGCTTATCCAGGCGGCTTGGCAGGTTTGACACATCGGTTATCTCGATGTGCAGGTTGCATAACGATGTTTTCCTTCACCGTTATTAGCACATGGTAATTGAAACAATATGCACATTAGGTCAGAAAACTCCCGAAGCGGTGCATGCGTTTCGATCAGGATCGAACCCGCGCCCTTTGAGTTTGGGACGCGTGCGGTAACCATTACGCTACCACGACTGTAGTCATTTCAACCAAATTTCAATCCAAACTTAGTTATAAAATGGCTCTTACGGATATAGCAAGTTGTACACATACGTAACGTTGATACATTAAAAGGATAAATAGTCAAAGTTGTCACAACCCAAGTTGGACCCTTACTGTAACCGTCCCTCGCAAGTCATTTACCATCGTGCGAAGCTGGTGATAGTTATCACAATAGGAACAATCAGGTTGACAGCACAGTAATACGGCGGTGTGAGTCATAAGGGTTCAGCGAATCGCATCTTCGGGCTTAGGGGTTATTCCACTGCGCTGATTTAAAGACTCTTTTTCTAAATCAGGGTTATGGGCCGCTATAACCCTGATTTAGAAAAAGAGTCTGCCTGACCGTGGCAAGCCGCCTTCACGTTGTTCGCTGCCCGTGTCGCGCTTACGGTTCCCCTATTCCTCCGATAGCTAAACGCTGTCGAGTCAGTCTGCTTCGGTCAGCGCGCGAATGCAGTCTTGCCGCGGTTATCATGAATACTTGAGAACTTTTACGCGCAGCGTTTGTGTTCTATGATATAAACCTTTTTCTTAATATAAAATGTGGTACAAAATAGTAGTTTTCATTACACAAACCATACACCACAGGGTGACTTATAGTGATTAATAAGTAAAACAGAATCAGAAACATATGACTAGGCAATACCCACGCTGTATCGGCCCTCTAATAAATATGTAAGCTCGTAAGAGTCGTATAAGCTCAGGAAGGATTTGTTTATCAGAATTCATCATGAATATGTGGGTATATTTATGATATTTTTTTGTTATAACATTCAACATGTTTACTTTTTCAATCCAACAAGATAATGTTTCTATTGCATTAGTAAAAATTATCACTCTTTGTTTACCTTATAATTCACTGATTACGGCAACGTGGTGCACTGGCAACCATTTCCAAACAGAGGTTCTATATCTTCCTCATACGTCCAACCTCGCTTCGTTAGACGCGACGCTCCGCCAGAATGATATTAACAACATATCACTCTTAATAATGACATTCCAATGATTTGTCTACAAATGTTCACTCTTTAACACCTTTTTTCGTTAGTTGCACATCCAATTGAAAAATGAGACGGAATTCGAGGATTTCGAACTACGCGACGTAAGAGAGAGTTTGATGCACGTATTTGAGAGTAAAACTCTCAGTTATATTTTGTTCGTGTACAATAAACAGTATTATTATTATATTTTTAAAAACATTGATCATTCCGAGAAAACTCACAATAAAACTTCCATAGCAAACGGTAAACACTTTCCATTGAGGGGCCATCCAAAAATTACGTCACACAAATTTCGTGATTTTTTGACCCCTCCTTTCCGCTTATCACAGCTGGTGACATTTGTAAGACTCCTCCCTCCCCAGTGTGAAGTTACATCTTTTGCATAATAGTCAAGAAATAATTAAATTAAAACAGCAGTTCCGAAATTATCTTAACTACCTATATTAGATTTTCAAATGTGACGTCACATCGTCGACCAAGCCATTTAACGTGGACGTAATTTATTGATGGCCTCTTATGTGGTTCTTATTACCTGCTTCCCGCTATCGCCTGTGCCTTACGCCTTTCCCACAACTGGCAGCAGCGCTAACCGTTGTCAGCTGTGAGAATAGACGTAAGTCTGTGGCTATTGTGCCGTCGCTTCAATTTGTTTACAGCCATTGTGTCAACGCGAATATTATTAGTATTATAACGCTGCCTCAGTTTGTATATAGTCTGAATTAAGTCGTATAATCACATGAATTACTGAGGTTTATTATTAATTCATTGTTTGAAAGCATCTGTGGTTGAGTAAGCTAGGTCTTTCCGACCTACTTTCGGCCTTGCAGAGGCTCCGGAGTCGCTTCCTGGTAAGCTAAATTTGAAGAAAGAAAAACATTTATTTGGTTTATACAAGACAGCGAGAGAGATTAAAAAGTAATAATAAAATAGGTATTACACTAAGGGCCTTGCATAAGGTTACTTTTTATTTAAGAAACACAAAAAGTATTAAATACCCTTAAATGCAATTAGCATCTTGCACAATGCAAAATTTGCCGCTAAATATGTGTAAAGAACTGTCAATACGTCTGGTGTAAAACGTATTTAAGCAGTTTAATGTAATTAACTAATTTTATTTAAAGGCGATCGTTATGCAAGCGGCCCTAAGTATAACAGCAAAACAGTAAGTCTCGCGATGGTACCAAATCGATGCAGTTCAGCAAAGGGGTTGCATTGAATGATTCAAGTTTGTGTTTATATAGATAACGGTTAGACATGTAAATAGCCCTAACTAAAATTTGAGAACGAATTTATCGATTTTGATGATTTTTTTGTGTGTTTGAGTGAGTTCTCGAATGGTTTAGATTCACATTTGGAGCCGGTAGGTGAAGCTAGGATCGGGCGCTGGATGTTTATTTGTTCCGGGCAGGACAACGTCTGCCGGTAACTATAGTTTATTATAAATAGTAACAAGATTAAATATATTTTAATTACATCAATAATATATTAAGGGCCGCTTGCATAACGATCGCCTTTAAATAAAATTAGTTAGTCATATTAAACTGCCTAAATACGTTTTACACAAAACATATTGACAGTTCTTTAAACATATTTAGCGGCAAATTTTGCGTTGTGCAAGACGCTAATTACATTTAAGGGTGTTAAACACGTTTTGTTTTTCTTAAATAAATTTAAGCAACCTTATACAAGCGGCCCTAAGTCTTGTTTCTATTTAATAAGAATCTTACTTAGAACCACGATATATGAAATAGACTTTAAATAATGTTTTATAATTATGTACTTGTTTTTTGGTACGAGTCACTCCGTGCAGGAAAAGAATACAACTTCCTGCTGCCGGGCGGCTTGTCGTAAGAGACGACAAAAACACCCCACAGCCAGATGGTAGGGCATTTTTCCGTCTAGATGACTACCACCCCTGGTCTAGAGAATGCCGCCATAAGAACCTTGAGTTGTGTTCCGGCAATAGTGGCCAGGTTCCAGTGTGCCTTTAGAGAGCAGCAGCACATTTGTAGCACCTTTGGTGTTGCTAATGTCCATAGGCGATGGTAGCCGCTTTTCACCAGCGGGCCGTGTTCCTGTCGGCTGACTGATGCGTATCTGTCACTGTGTAGGGTAATTGCCCGTTCCTGTTCCGGCATTAGTGGCCAGACTCCTGTCACCCTTTAGTGAGCAGTAGCGCATACTTAACGCATTTGGTAGTGCAAACGTCCATAGGCGATGGTAGGCGCTTTTCACCAGCGGGCCATCTGCCTGTCATGCGTATCTGTCACTGTGTAGGGTAATTGCCCGTTCCTGTTCCGGCATTAGTGGTTAGACTCCTGTCACCCTTTAGTGAGCAGTAGCGCATACGTAACGCCTTTGGTAGTGCAAACGTCCATAGGCGATGTGAACCGCTTTCCGTCGTGTGGATCGTCTACCTGTCTGCTGAATTCACCCAATAAAGAAGTCTTTCACTTTTCTCTTAGTGGCGTCTAATAGGAAATGAAAAAACTTTGAAATAACTATTTCTTTATTCGGTTTCCTTTTCTTCGACACAAACATTGTTTTTCAACAAACATACGGTATACAAAGCATATTTACAATTTTTACTGTGTTAATATCCATTAATTTATTGACATGTCGCTAAGGCGAGAACATTTCACTATTATAACATTAACTATATTACTAAAATCGGTTAGTTAGTTATAGGAAGAGGTTACAGATTTTATTATGAAACGTTGAACACGTTCCATATCAAACGTTTTGTTACAATTTTAATATGAACTTGCTTAACATTATACTAAAAATACAGTATCAAAAGAAAACATAACTTTTATAAAAATATGCAATTATTTAAATAAATTTAAAATGTTGTCAGTATGAAACATTTACTCTTAAACTCTAAAAATAATAATAAAAGGTAAGAAATCTATTACGTCACGTCTTGTGGACCAATGCAGTTCTTACACATTTATTAAAATTTCGTCTATATAGGTTTCCAAGTTTCCGAGATAATTACTGTGACAAAGTGAAATTGGCTACGAAACGCAAAGGCTACGTTCCACTCACAACGACCAAGCTCACGAGAGCGATTTTTCCCGTTCCGCTTGCTTGCGGACGTTACAATCATAAACTCAAGTGGAACGGATTGCTAGACCCACCTCTTGAGATGGGTCACTGTGAGCACTGCGTGAGGGAAAACTATGACGTCATTGACGTCAGTGACGTTTTTACGGTGACTATAGCGTTTATACGCTATAGCGCTATAGGCCCAAAATGCTCCTTCAGCCGTTCCATATATGGAACGGCTGAAGTAGCATTTTGGGCCTTGTGAGCTAAGTACTTCTTAGTTCTTCGTTCTTCTTACTTGTGAGTAAGAAGAACGCGGCTTATGTGTAGTGACACACCCGCGGAACATTCCACGCTTTTTTATACTATCTATGATACATCAGCAGAAAATCCGTCCAGTTAAAATTAGCGCCGATCCTACCGCCGAAGAACTTTCCGCACGGAATGTTCTGCAGGTGTGTCGTTAGTCTAAACTATTTAAAAGTCTTTATGTATAAAAATGAATGTTTGTCTGTATGTCCTTTATAGAATCGTAAACATACATACATTTGATCACGTGATGATCTTTAGCAAGGTATTGTGCAAGAGCCAGAGGTTTCTGAGTTGGTTCACAATTGGACCCGGTAGGTGGCGCTGCTGCTACAATATCGATTGAAGCTTTTCTCGGCAGGACGACGTCTGCCGGGACAGTTAGTTATATATAAAAATGAATGTTTGTCTGCATGTCCTTTATATAATCGTAAACTATACATTTGATCATGTGATGATCTCTAGCAAAGTTGTTTTGCATGAGCCAGAGAAAGTTTCTGAGTTGTTTCACAATTGGACCCGGTAGGTGGCGCTGCTGCTGGCATATCTATTGAAGCTTTTCTCGGCAGGACGACGTCTGCCGGGACAGCTAGTTATTAATATAAATAAGCTAAGTTGTCCAGATAGAAAATATTAATAGTTTATTATAATCTCACATTTATAATGTCGTTTGAAAACATTATCCAAAACACGTAATCAAATAGCAATTTATAAAAGCAGCCAGTTTCATATCAGTTTAATAAACAATGTTTGGAACATTTATTATAAGTTAAGGTAAAGCCATTAAAATTTACTGATGAGTTTTGCTCTACGTTTGTGGTATTAAAGGGGATATTTCGTTTTGCGTTATTATCAAGTTATTAGATAACTTAATTTCACATAGGGTAAATTATACTATTGTTGCCACCATATTATTTTATAAATTCAAATTCAAATTCAAATTCAAATTCAAAAGTTTTTATTCAAAATAAGTTCCACTGGAGAACACTTTTTGAAGGTCATACGTATAGGTTAAAATTTAATTTTACTTCCTAGTCTATGTACACCGCTTCGCAACGTCGTAACGTAAAAAAAGTCATAATATTTATTTTGATAAAAATAATATTATTGTATTTTAATTGGGAGGGGGGGGGGCAACAGCCATAATTAATAATAACTAGAAATAAGCTTGATTAAGAGAAGCTATTAATAAGCCTTCACAGATAGCAGTAAAAAGAAAAAAGAAAATAATTAAAATTAAACAAAGGAACAATAAAAAATGTGCATAGATCTCTCTTTTATTTCACCATTTATCCGTGCAGGAACGGAGAAAGAATACAATTTCCTGCAGCCGGGCGGTCTGTCGTAAGAGGCGACAAAACAACCCACAGCCAGGTGGTAGGGCATATGCCCGACTGGATGGCTACCACCCCTGGTCTAAAGTATGTCGCCATAACAACCTTGAGATGTGTTCCGGCATTAGTGACCAGGTTCCAGTCTCCCTTAAGAGAGCAGCAGCGCATTTGTAGTACCTCTGGTGTTGCAAATGTCCATAGGCGATGGTAATCGCTTTCCATCAAGTGGACCGTCTGCCTGTCTGCTGAACTCCTGCAATAAAAAAAACAACCATATCCCAATTATTTGGGCTCGGCACAATATTTTTTTTCATTCCACACTCCTCTACTCTGACATACATCTTCTGTCACACCACATATCACCCTTCACACATTCATCTTTTTCTTGTCTACCTCTACATTTGTATCAATCTATAGTTTAACATTCTTTTTGTCACGTGACTTTCATCCCTCCTTATATGCCCATACAAATTTTATCTTGTTCCTCTCAATTTTTCAGTCACGGGTGCAACTTTCAAAGATCCCCTTATGTACTCATTCCTCACCTTATCCATTCTTGTAACACCACATATCCATCTCAATATTCTCAAAAAATGTGCATAGATATAAGGTACTTGAACTGATAAATCAGAGTTTGAATAGAACTTGACCAACTTTGCGCTAAGCAATGCTCCACTCGAGACCTCGAGAACCCTACGGCCGGTGACTTTACGGTGGACGCAAGCAGGCCACAGTTGGAGAGATGAGTTACCCGCACTAGCGGAACCCTTCAGGACGACGCAGATACTGACCGGAAACGGGTGTTTCGATCAGTATCTGTGGCGCATTGTGGGCTGCTTGCCTTCTCCGGACTGTCGCCACTGCGGCGCACCCGACACGGCGCTTCATACGCTAGTCGAGTGCGCCGCTTGGGCGCCGCAGCGTCTCGAACTCGAAGCGCACGTAGGAGCGGTCGATTCGCTCAGTGACTTGGTAACGGCCATGTTGCATAGCGACGACTGCTGGGGAGCTGCGGTTACTTTTTGTGAGGCAGTAATGTCTCTCAAGGAGGCCGCAGAGCGGGATAGGGAGCGAAGTCCTTCGGCGCGTGCTATGGTCTCTACTCGAGGTCGCCGGCCTTCAGCTGGCACCCGGAGAGGCAGGTACGCGCATTACTTCCCTCTCTGAGTTAGGTTCCGTTACGGGGGGCTCTTAGCAGCTAGGAAAGCAAGGGACCATCGACCCCCGTCTAACGAAGTGGGGTGTGTTTTCCCAGGGCACACCCCAGGCACTTTGTTGCGCTGGATCGGCTGGGCGTAACTACGTTCTAAGTCTTAGCCTTTCCTTCACAAACTAAAGCGCAGGGTCGTCACGGGAGGAGGGGGTTTTTAGTGGGTATTGGGGTTGCTCGCTCGTGTAGCAATGCTCTGAGTCTTCCACACTATTCTGTGTCGATCGATCGCGGACGGGGCACTGTCAAGAGCATACTATTGCTGCAGTGCATCGCCCCCGGTCGATGCGTGCCGTTTCCTAGCAACGGCCCAGTTTGTGCGTAAATCGGTGTAAGCATTTTCCCTCGACTCAAAAAAAAAGCAATGCTCCACTATTCGTAAATATCTTCCAACTTAATTAATTTATTATTGGTTACAATATGGGAAGTAGTAATATTTATTAATATGTGAAATACATTGATTGGATGCCAATCAATGGGTGGCGTGCCAACATTGGTAGAGTTCACCTTAACTAGTTGAGTCTGCGACATTTTATGCACGAGGTATAAGCTATGGTTTCTTCAGGAAACCGGTGCCGTCATGTAGCGGCCGTAAAAGCGCCCGTCATGCCGTTGACATTATATAAAAAAATTCATACCGATGCTTGACGGCTGTATTTTTAATTTTTAAGCAGAAACGTGTCGCTAGGAAGATAGTGGACGACTTTGATTTTGTTTTAATAGTGTATTTAGAAAATTGGAATTAATCAAAAGATGAAACTAAATGTATGAAGGAGAATGTTTTATAAAAAATTCGTCGTTTTCTAGACTGCAATGATAAAGATATTTGCGAATATATATTTGAATCTGATATCAGTTTTATTTGATTGTGTGCTTATTAAAATTAAAATGAAACATAATCTATATAATCCACACAAAAAACTGCATTTTTTGTGCATATTGCACTAATAACAAAACGTATACAAACAATTTAACGCCGTAAAGACGGTCGTCTTGCAAATGGCAGTAACGTTTTTCTCTCTTCTTTCTTTCTTTTTGAGGGTACGGTGTTAAATACTGCTAGGTAACTGCTTTTTTTTGTAGCGTGGAAACGCATTTCGCACACTACCGGGTCCTTTGCTAGGGGTTAGACCAAAGCGATGAGAGGTAAGCAACTTAAGATATCGCATCCACCAGAGTCAATAGCTGGCATGTGTGGAGATTCAGCAAGGTACTGTAATGACTAACCTTTTCAGTCATCACTTATATTAAGAAATATAATAATTCGAATTTATTTACATAGAACGCCTCACAAAACAATCGACAACAGAATTGTATCGGGCCGCGCACGGAACACATGGTCATAAAAGTCTCTTGATTGATAATAAAATATATTTTTTGGAACCAGTCTCTTTATTGAAGATCCCGGTGTATGAAGAGGTCACCCATGGGCCAATACTCACCTAAAACCACCCTCCTCTCATGTGCCCCGCGCTTATAGTAGGAAAAGCAATAGATTGATAAGGTAGTTACGCTGCTGCTTACGTTAGCCATGCTGGCTAGGTAGGAAGCCCTACGCTGGCTTGTTTGTATAGAGTACGTTTCGGTGACGTCTTGGGATGCTATATTATGGCACCGCTCTTTTAGAAAACTATAGCTTTAGACATTCATTCGCCATTTCTTCTTCATAATTATATGGTCAGCCTACACGCCATAGATATAGAAAATCATTCGAGAAGAAAAAATACCTAAACCAAATATTACAACAACTGTAGGTGGAACTTTCATACAATAAATTTAAATACATGCCTTAAACATTAATATCTGCTTTTAATATCATTTAATATTCGTCTATTCTAACAATATTTCACTTTTGTCTTTCATATTTTCATGTATAACTTATTAATAATAAACGAGTCATTTTAATACATCATTTTATTATATTTGCTAAAACCTAAATTAGATATTATTATATTGAAAATGTTTCAAGTGCTTCAAATTCATAAGGTATCGTAATATTAGAAAATGTAGTAATTATACAATAATTTTCTATAGCGTAAAAAGTTTTTTTTAGTTTAGCGGCATATTTTTGTTCGTAGCTGTTTATTCTACACCTGCATAATGTAAATTTATGCAGGGTTATACATATTGAGTTAGAGTAAGTTTGTAGGCTACTTTCAGAAACTTACAGAACCTTACAAACTTAGTATAACTCAATATGAATAAAATCGATAAATTATTCGTAAATGATTATAAGATTTATGCGACATGAATATTTTATATTTATTTTTATATAAACTTTTTAAAAGTTATAACGTTTATAGACTTGATACAAATGTATATTACAAGCTTTTATTTAACTTGCAATTGATGTATGTAGTATGTAAGTTTGGGTGAAATCTTGCAAGTTAAATTTGACCAACTTCCCGGTTTCCGATTGAGCTGCAATTTTGCACACCTATGTATATCGCGTGACAATGCAATAATATGGTACCATGGAGCTGATCTGATGATGGAGTCGGAAGGTGGCCATAGGAAATCCTGTACTAAACAAGATATACCCGTCGTGTTTGGGCTCGTTTTACTTGTCTTGACTAGCACTCTGCTACATGATATCCAGGATCTCAAAAGCTTGTATTTAAAAACCTTTTTTAATAAAGGTTATTTAGTAAATGTAATTAACTGTTTATCATATAAAAGAATAATTAGAAAAGTATTTCTTTTTGTTCCATAAAAAAATGTAAAGTTTTTTGAGACGTTTTTGCAAACTGATTGTATTATAAATATTTTTTGGTAGATAGTCACGTAAAAGACATATTCATTCTTTTCTTCCAACATATTTAAATTCTTTATTTAAATCTGATGTTACCTTTTGCGCACGCACGTCAGTCATTCATTCCATCAATCTATACATATAATAAAACTGTAGAGGTCGAATTTCTGTACAATGAAAAAAATGCTAAAAACCAAGTCAGGGGGATGAAAGAAGTGAAATAGAAATAATTTCGCTTTTTTCAATTTTTTTATTACTCTGTTGGTCTGTTTCTACGGGCTAATATGTGAAACGATTAGAGCGATTTAAATGATATTTAGTATGGTGGTAGCTTATATCCCTGGTCAAAATATACGATGTCAATAGTTGACACCAAAAAGTTACAGAGTTCCCGTGGGATAGTTAAAAAAACTTTGATTACGCGGACGAAGTAGCGGGCATCAGCTAGAAAGTAAAATTAAAAATCCGTCGTCGCGCGAATGTAGTAAAATATATTGCGCCCGCAAATCAAACCATAAATGTATATAATTTATAATTAACCCGTTTCGCACTGTAAGTACAGAATATAATAAACATATACAATAAATACATACACAATAGATGAAATACTGTAAACATAAAAGTACAAATGAATTGAAATGAAGAGGAAGTGAGGAACAGCTGCATTTCATGCGCGTTAACCAAGTACGTGCGTGCTCTATCTCATATTCCCATCTAAATTTCCCAATACTTCTTTATCCACAAAATGGACGTAGTCCATTGTTATCACTAAATCCAGCGCCACCGCAACAAGGGGAGTTGCCAGCCAAATTATCTAAGACACTTTTCAATATTTTGTTAAATGTCATTCACTGCTTACATGTAGTGTCGTAAATAGCCTTTTATGCGCCCTATGCGAGCTTCTATAACTGCTCCCTTGTTTTTTTAGATATTATAGGTATTACAATATTTAAAATTAGCTAGAGCTAGAGAAATGCTATGTACTTTACGAACTTTATTTCATCCAGGGTGATAACATGACGCACAAGGACCTTGGTGTTGGTGGACCAATTATCTAATATTTTGGAAGAAAAAGCTATTTTTTTAAACACAAATACCCAAAAGAAATTAACGCAATGTTTTGTGTAATATAACAGACGTTTTTGATGATACTAGCATGTACATTTGTGTTGGAATCGAGCACTAGGGGCGCAGCGGGAACTTATTAGGAACAAACCGAAAATATAATCCTAGTCCTATATATAGGCCTTTTGTCTGACCATTCTTGCGCCTCCCAGAGTCTACGCCCTGTGTCCGCCTTATTTACAATACTGCATACTTGATTTTGTATGTAAGCAATAAATTATGATATAATAATTCAAGCAGCTTGTGAAGTATTTTTTAAATAGAAAATTTGTGAGGTAAAATAAAAAACGTTTTGTATGCCCGTTTTTTTAAACGTTACATATTTTAAACCCATACATAATACATAATAACCCATACTTAAAAAAATTCCCGAGTGACAAGCGTTGGAAATGATGTGACAAAAAAGAATGTTGAATTAGCAAGATTGATGGATAATAAGAGTAAAGATGGCCCAAAAAAGAGATGGATGATTCGTGTGAAGGATTACGTGATGATTTAAGACATGGCGGAGGACGCCTAAAACGAAAATATATATTGTTAGGACCAACAAAGACCAATTCACACCTGCAGTTTTTTACCCTTCAGCATTAGGACTTCTTTTGTTTACTTTGTGTTTAAAATTTGTAGTTAAAAACTGCCTATTGTGTATTGTAATCTTTTAGGGCCTATTGTTGTATTGTGATCACTGCCAGGTGTCTCGTATTAATAGTATTAAAATATGTACAAGCTGATCCTAAGAAATTCCCCACGCGGCCGGGCAGGTATATTGTATCGGTACAGTATAAAGCAATGCCTCAACTGAGAGATGGGGCAGTCTAGCAATAGCCATAAGCAAAGCAAGACGTTAGTGGCGGACTTTGCGCGTAGGATTGAATCGTGCATTAAGTTTGGACTGGTTGTGTACAGTTATATTTGTTACCTTGTCGTACCTGTGTTATACGTGTTTGTATAGTTCTAAATTAACTCTATAATAATTCCAACGGCATTTTAATTCGAGTCTCGTAACTCATAACAATATTATTATTATTTCGTCTTGTGTCGGTAATTTCGAAGCATCCCATCTTCCAGCCAATAGCATGTCTGCCAGTACAGTTGCTGCACAACAGGATAGGACAACAAGTCAGCTTTTGGAAATGACTACATATTTCCGGCTTTTGGGGTCGAGAGCCTGGGAGACCATAGGGCCTGAGGCGCACAAGCTTTATCGAGATATAGCCTATTGGTGTCTCATGTAACCAAAAGATTGGTCTATATCGCAAGCAACGCACTAGCGCTGTGATTCAGGGAGGCAATGTGACCTGACTTTTAGGCACGTTTCCAACTGACAGCGCGCTGGTACTAGATTTCATAGTTTATAGTTAGTTTTTGTTTGTATATATAGTTTACGTTTAGTTTGATATATATCATGTAAAATATATATATATATATATATATATATATAAATATAATATAATATTTATATAATAATTATAATGATAAATTAAATACTAAATAAAATTTTCGTAGATCATTAAAATAATATACATTATTTCAAAATGGAATTTTACAGATTACTTATTGAAAATCATGACCATTTCCAAAGCAGGTTAAGTTAGTTTAAAACGATAACAAGCGGCATAACAAACTCCCATGCATTCCAGAATAGAGAATAATAATAATAATCGGCAGACAAACACACAGATTGTATATCCCCAAGTTAAGCAAGTTACGGACCAAATCTGGAGCCGATCTCAGACACCCAGACCATGGTAAATAGCGGAGAAAATACGTTTCCGAAATTTACTACACCAGGAATCGAACCCGGAGCCTCTGCGTTGCAGTGAGGTAGGCCGGCAAAGGCTTAGCCCGCTCAACCACAGAGGCCGTCAAATAGAATATAAACAAAAACATATCGTATCGACCCCAAATGGTTGGGACTAGGTGGAATGTAAGCATATGCCCATTTCGAATGACGTACTTTGCACATCTGATATACACGTATAAAATTAAAGTAACTTGAAACATTTTCCGTATATTTTTTATTCCGTGTATTTTTGTTAATTTGCTAAATCAATATGGATAAAGTAATCCAGGGTTTTAGGCCCATAAAGTCCTAACACTAACATTATCAATTAATTGACTATTTTTAAACGCTGAAAACCTCAGCTGGGCTCATAGCTAAGAGGTTTTAAGCATTATCACTCTGTGGCAATCAGTAATATTATATTATAAAAAGATTTACAGGTTACAGTGTTGAGTGTTAAAATTTAAAGAAGTACATTTTCATCTTATGTGCTAGGTGTTTAAGAATTGGCACTGTCCAAAAATATTCTTGATTTAATTGTTTTTATTAAGTAAAAGAAAAGACCTTTGAATTTTGACCTGTCAAGCAATTTTTTCGTTGACTTATTGAATTGATTACAATCGCGATTGTTTGGGGTTATTAAAGTACTAGATTTTACCTCGCGAAATATTTTTTAATTGAATTTCAAACGTTTTTGCAATAATATATATTTTCTTTATTGTAGGAGTTCAGCAGACAGGCACACGGCCCACTTGATGGAAAACGGTTACCATCGCCTATAGACATTTGCAACACTGAAGGTGCTACAAGTGCGCTACTTTCTCAAGGGATAATAATAAAATAAATAGATTATTGGAATTCAATCCAACATTTCTCTACCAAAATAATAAAGAGATAATTGTCATTCTAAATATAGATAATTTATGAGAGACACTATTGTTCAGAATTGTTTTTCATAAAGCAAAATTAAAAAGACACAATCCCAATTCCTAAATGATAGGGCAAAACATACATTTTCTCTAACAGTTATGACTATGTTGATATGATTGCTATTATTTATTATTATTATAAAAGTTACAATTTAATTACTGAAAACCACGTCACTATCAGAGCTTGTTAACATCTACTTGCTTATATCTAATCTTAAATTATCATCTATTAATGATAAAGTAATATCTTACACAATGTTTTAAACACTGTTACTCGAAAAAATACAGTCGCTCATACATTTACCTAACACTTAAGCGTAATATTCCATTGGAAAGAAGAGACATCTAGTTTCTATATTTACAAGTCTCTAGTTTTTATTGTCAGTTCTGAACCTTTTAAGAATAAATTAAAACTTGATAATATACAACGTCTATTTACACTCATTCATTTTTAATTATAATGCCAATTATTCCCTATACATTAATCACTACATCCAATTTCTATACATCAAAAGCTTGAAAAGGATTTATCAATTGTATTGTCTTATAAACAACTCGAAATATCATTTATGGTATTGTGCGCGTAATACTAAATACACCACCAGAAGCGGTTGCAGGCTTACGCACTCCTATGACCAACATACATGGACTAGGTGATATGAAAGTCGCCCCGAAGGAGTCTCGTGAAAGTCTTTTTGAATTGCTGATTGGCTAAAGCGTAACAGAAAGGATTGATAGGACTGTTAGCGTAACACAAAAAATACGAGAACATGTACAGATGCTTGTTAATACATGGTGGGTCTGTACAGAAACCTTCCACCAATGCTAAGATATGGTAAGGTGTCCAACAGATAACAAAGGCCCCTAATATAAACGATATGGTTCTGAATGCTTTCCGAGCGCGATTTTCTGACTTCGATTTTTGCCGGCCGATACTTGGAAATAGGCCATCTCGCCTCGAGCGTTTAACTTTTAATTTTTTCCCTATGTTTTTCACGAACTCTTTCCTCGAACCACTGCGGCCTGACCCAGTTACAACGGTACTTGTTACTTCACTGTTTTCAACCGCTGGACTTGTAGTGGGATTTAACTTTAATGGAGAGATCTTCGCCTCCCTCGGCTTGGGCGATTGGGGCTCATTGTTATTGGAAGACGATGATACTAAAGTAATTACCGGCTTGGGTCGCTCGCCAGATGTTAAACTTACCTCCGTGTTCACTTTGATCGGTTGTGGAGGGGAGGCATTACTTTTAGGTGTAACTTGGGCTTCAGCGGTCGCTCTGATCAGAGCAGCCTGCAATAATGATGTGTTGGTAACGTTACCTGAATTTAAATTAGGTGGTGATGATGGTTCAGTCGCTGTGGGAAATGTGACTGATGATGGTGGACTCTCGTAAGTAGGTGACGGTACAATAACAGAACTCTCATCCATGTAGCGTAAGTCAGCGCCGTCCATTCCTATTAGGACGTCGTACGAAGTACCATCACCTTTTACAAGTTTGAGCGCTCGCATTCTACATGATTCTGATTGTGATGGTGGACTTTCAGATACTGATGGGCTGCATCTGAATTCGTTTGGAGGGGGGATGATTCTTTGTGCAATAGTAGTTGATACCTCTTTTTGGTCGGATGGCGTAGCGATTCCAGACGAAATTGGAGAGGCAAAACTGGCTGAAGACAAAGGTACCGTAGGAACTGGAGTATGTGCACTGCTTTGTGTATCTGGATTATCCGTGTCAAGTAAACTTTTTTCCGAAATCTGCGATAGTGATGTCTTTGGCTTTTCTAATTCATGTTTCATTAATGGAGATTGTTTTATATCTGTTCGAATTAACATACCACCATTCAGTCTCATGTTGTTTAACAATTGCATTGCACCTGTTTGCATTACAAGATTGGCAACAGAGGGTCGCTTTTTGATATTGGATTGAGTTGTGCTTTCTTCGTCTGAGTCAAACGCCGGGCTGCTAGACCGTTCAGCCTCTACCTGATCCTCTTTTTTTTCTCCATCAGATTCAGCTGTTGTTGAGGTTCCTGTAGCAGTAGCACTGCTTTTGTGCGCTGAAGATTTCTGACTAGAATTTGAATCGGTTGACCCTCCCAAATTTAACAACGGTGCAGCCAATGCGCTTTTGGATGCAGATTCTTGACGAGCCTCTGACACTTTGACCTGTTCTTCACTTGTTATAGTTGCTTTTGATAGACCAGACATGCCAGCAGCTCTTCCAGCCATACCAGTCATCACACCGGCGCTCAAAGCGACCATTGACTGCATCTTTCGTTGCTTTGCCTCGCTTTTCTTTTGCATGTCGTATGCTGTTTTAAATATGCCTGCATAAAGAACAATCAATACAAAAAGTGTTGTCCAATAGTATCCTATGATCAAGGCAGTGTTAAATATAGGATCTTTAAGAAATTGTACAGCACATTCTCCTTCTTGTAAATCTCTGTATCCAACAAAATGTTCCCAGCCAAAGATTGTTGTGAAAAATAGTAAAGCAGGTATAATCCATGTAACTGTCACCATCCAAATGACTCTGTTCTTTGTTCTCCATGCTCTATATCTGGCAGCAATTTTGACACTGCAAAATCTATCGACTGTTATAAGTAAGACTGTATATTGGGATACTAAACACACGGTGTAGTCAACTGAGAGCCATAGATCACAGAGTAAAGGTCCGAGATGCCAGTAGCCTTTTAACACATAATCAGTGTAGAAGGGCATAGAGAGTGTACCTATAGACAATAAAATATTATTATTCTTAAAATCAGACAACTCTAAGGTAACTAAAACAATTTTAATCCTGTTCTGATAAATATTACATAGATATATGTCTGTTTGCAAACAAGTTGATACTTAATTAACACAATTTAACGATGTTAGCAAAAATTCAATTCTTATTTAAACATATGCTTCTTACCAATCAGTAAATCCGTAGCAGCAAGTGATGCTATAAAGTAGTTGCTGGGTTGTCTAATTGTCCTGTCGACTAAAAAGGCCAGTAGCACCAGAACATTGCCACTAACAGTCAACAATATGACCAGTACTAGACAAGTTGCGAAGATAACTGCGAGCCACAACGGAAACGGTGGAAGAACTGGCTGCTGTGGACAAAAGGCTAAAATAAAGAACAAAGCAATGTTCAATTCACATAATGATTAGACGACTGCATTAAATGTTATGTTAGTACATATTTGTTGAACCAAAATAGTAAAAACTAATGCGTTAAAGATTTTTTTTTAACAATCCCGACTTCAAACTAAAATCAGAAAAAATATAATCAATTTTTTTCGATTGTAAGAAACTCTTTGATGCCACCCGTGATCAGAAGGCTGGTTCGTATTTCGAGCAAGGAATCAGCATTGCCATACAGTGTGGCAATGCAGCCAGCATCCTGGGCAAGCTTCCTTCTGGCAGCGATTTTTTACATAATTTATAGTTATTAATTTAGTTTATTTATAAGTATTTCTTTCTACAACATCTCGAAGTCAATGGCGAGATACTCTAGACCTTGGCTGGTAGCCATCACAGGCAAATGCCCTACCATCTGGCTGTGGGTTGTTTTGTCGCCTCTTGCGACAGGTCGCCCGGTCGCAGGAAATTGTATTCTTTCTCCGTTCAATCGCACGGCAAATAATCCCTAAATTGAATTAGCAATAATTGCTTGTTCTCATCACAATTTGTTCATATACTTTAAAGGTGAGCTACCAACACGGCTGATCGACTCTTTGGGTGATCAAAGTTCTAGTGCCTATCTCGAACAACATATTCTCATACACATCAATATAGCAATCCAGGGAAGTAACGTAGCCAGCCTTCTGAGCTTTGATGACTTAGGCTCAGTATTCTAGTTATAGTCGTAAGTTTTCTTCATTGTTTTTTTTATTTTGATGGAAAGCGGTTACCATCGCCTATGGACATTTGTAACACCAAAGGCTACATATGCGCTGCTGTTCTCTTAAGAGAGATTGGAACCTGGTCACTAATGCCGGAACACAACACAAGGTTGTTATGGCGACATACTCTAGACCAGGGGTGGGCGCCATCGAGCAGTCAAGCAAATACCCTACCACCTGGCATGCTACTCGATTATGTTTCAGTTAAGATAGTCTGAATAAAATTATTTTTTATTAAGTTTTTATATAATTAAAATAAAGCTACTTCCCAGGGTTTGAAAACTGTATTTAAGGTTTAAATCAAAAGACAAGACCTATTCATATATAAGCCAATTGCGTGCTGAAGGCAAGTACGGTAGACCCCTGGCCCTGACACACTCCACCGATAATGGTTCAATCGATTTACTGTCTGCACCGTTAAACAATAGCACCCCACCTTTGTAGGCTGTGTGGTGTCTTCGCAAAATATAGAGTAAACAATACAACTATGTTTATAAGGGTGTGAAATGGCTGGGCCCATTTTCGGCTCGAATTCACTTTAGTAGGCCATTGTGTGGCTGATCGGCTATTCAAAGGGCTGCATAACCTTGACAACATATGCTTACGGCTGTATTGCTATAAGGTGTTGATATAATTGAGAGCTGATTTAACCGCATATCGTTTTAGCCGGTGGACCTAATCGGGTTTTGGTACACATTAATTTAATTTAATTTCAAAAGCACAACAGACAGGCCTACTTGCTACCCACCTACCTAAACCTTCCAGCGTCCCTCCGCATCATAATGAGGCGCCACACACCGACAAGCAGGGGTGTCCCTAAGACTAGAAACACCCCACGGCACTGGGTATGGCTCGTCGGGAGGGTCCCCCCCCCCTCGCCCTCCCACTATGTTATACGGAGGAGATGAGCAAAGCCTCGCCTGTGAACCCCTGTTCGCGGTCTGCGACAGGGGTCCGCCTGCTCATCCTCCTCCCTTCCCTTTCTTTCGGCGGCCTCCTTCTGGGACATAACGTCCTAATTACCTACCTACCTAGGTTTAAGTAACCGCTTTTCTACAAGTGGATTGTAGGTTCTAGTAACCTAGGGATATTTGCAAAATCAGAGATGTTACGAATGCGCTTTCGACTTCGAAGAAATTTTATTATAGCTCCGAAAAAGTCCATATTGTAGCGCTGTGGGACAACCTCAGCTGGGAGTGTATTCTTGAGTACGTTGCGTACATGAGAGAAGCGGCTCAAAGAAGCGGGGATGAACGTTCAATCGATGGCAAGCGGTGCGGTGGTAAAAATAATACCATTTTCAATAGTTCTTCGGAACATTCCCATTATACAAGCGATAGAATACGCAAGGTCTTGCCGAAGGCCAAGAGTATCTAGGCTGTCTGTGGCCGTATTGCTTAAAACCATTTCTTCCAGGCAGTCTTTGGATCGAAAAGATCTAATTGATCTCATCCTTTAAAAAAAGTTTCGTACTTATTATTGAGAATATATAAGTCCAATATTATTATAAATGATTAAGTCACACGGCCATGAAGAATAAACACACAAATAATTGCATAAATTCATATTAAGAAGAAAGAAGGCAGGTTTATTTTTAAGACGAACATATACAAGGACACAAACACGTTTAAACTAATAAAGCAATAATACAAAGAGAAAAACACTAGAATTTAACTTTATATTAATTATTACTATAAATACTTAATAACAATTATAATTAAAATATTAGATTAAATAATATGTAAAACAATAAATTATGTAAACTAATAAATTATGGAAAACAATAAATTATGTAAAATAATAAATTATGTTAAATAATAAATTATATAAAATAATTGTAGACATAATTATTAGAGATCTTTGTAATCCGTACAGGCAAGATCTTTGTTATAAAAGGTTTTTATACAACTTAATTATTTTATTATTAATTTAATGTACTATGGTTTTGTGCAATAAGTGATTTGGTTGATTAATCAAACTCATAAACAAGGTGATCATTTGCCTCATAAGGGATAAGAAATAAGCTTGAAGATAACTTACCAAACCTCCGTTAACTGTGAGAATATTCTCAAAGGTATTATTGAAGTAGTAAATATCTGTATAATTGGAACCGTTAGCCAATAGATAGCCACCGTGACACTCTTGGTAGGGTCCAGCTGTGACACAGGCCTTTTGTTTCAGTTTCTGCAGTTTCCTGTTTTAGAAAAAAAGTAAATATTATTTTAATAATTTCAATGTTATTTTAACAACATTGTGTGTGCGGTTCACGAGCAGTAGAAGTGAAACAAAGTGTGAAAAGGGGTAAGGACTCCAAATTTCATGATGTGACATTTCTTTTCTTATATCGTGATAATATATTTAAGCTAAAGACCTGTCAACGCGTCTAATTGAGGTCTCCCGTGACTAAAGGGCTGGCTTGCACTTTTTTTTTGGCCAGGGGAAATCCGTTTGAGGACTAAGCCGTGACAGGCACAGTAGCCTGGAAGGATGTTCGCGACCCATGTGAGTGTGGGATTCGCCAGATCGGGGGTGGCACTAGCGTGCCCAGACAGAACCGGTGCCACGCTATTGCCACTCCCCAGTTAGGGATACCCACTAAGACCCCTGAGTGTTCCGTCCTGCGCCTTCTGCAAGGGCTACGTGTTTGCGGTTTTCCCAACTCCGCGTGCCCTGGCAGGCATGGGCCCTCGTCACTGGGCCTCTTCCAATGCCAGGAGACTAATCCTCTGGTCACAACTAGGACTGATCCGTGCTTGGGGCGGTCTGTAACACGCCCCCGGGAAGAAAGATGAGCGAGCGCGGAACACTCGCGCTCTCGTCTCGACGGCATGTGCGGGTGAGTGAGAACCCCTATACCCTTAGGGGCATCAGCCGCGCCGCCCGCTTACTATCTGACCTCCGGTGTCGGCGCGTCCTCCTTTGGCGGGAGCGGAGCAGGGAATTACGCTCATGCTCCCGTTCCGCCTCCTCCTTCGCATACATGACTTGCTCGCAGAAGGAGGAGACAGCGTCCCATCCGTTAGAGCTCCCGACCATGGAGCGTACCACGGCCGGGAGCAAGGTGTCTAGTCCGGTATGGAAGATGAGCTCCCGGCGCTGCTCCGTCCAGGCTGAACACACCTGGAGTGTGTTCAGCGCCGTGTCCTCGTCGCCCGTGTTACAGTGGTGGCACCCTGACGTGGCCTCGCGGACGAGGCGACACAAGTACCTTCCGAAGCAACCATGCCCCGTATGGACCTGTGTCAGCCTGAACGTCAGGGTGTCGTGACTTCGTCCAATCCATTCATGCAGAACGGTCCTCACCGCCGCAATGGTGGCGGGGCCCGCGCTGGGGCGTCTTAGGCGATCTTCCCAGACCGCTATGGCTACCTGGAGGAGCTCCGACCGACACGCCTCGATCTCACGAGGCGCGGGTCTAGTGCCCCTGCCAGGGCCTCTTTCCGCCACGTATACAGCGACGCTAGGACCCTGGCTTTGACCCAGATCCGGCAAGTAGCGAGGCCACTCCGAAGGACACCGTACGGTATCCTCTTAGGGCTGGCTGGCACTTAGGGCAACGCTAATGCGCTGCCATCCAACGTGGCAATGCGGCCAGCATTTTGGGCACGCTCCCCGCGGACAGCGACCTGGAGTCTATTTTTTACTTATAAATTGTTATTTTGTAAATATAGTTATATTATAGTTTAATTTTTATTCATATTAATTTACTTTTAACACCTTCTCTTTTAAAAGTAATATGCAAAACCTTCAAAAACTGTTCTCCAATGGAACTGACTGTGAATAAAAACTATTGAATTTAAGCTCTGAAACACGAAATTTGAAGTATTAACGAAATATTTCCAACTCTATCAGTATGAGTATAGTGTTTAAATGATTAAATATAATGTATTATATCTCATTCTCTCGCAGGCCTTGTTCTAAGAATTTATGTGTTTATCTCCTTTTACAAACTTTTATTCAACTTGCAATGGATTGGTTGGTTCGGGTGGAATCTTTCAAGGTATTTTTCAATTTATTTGACCAACTTCTCGGTTTCCGATTGAGCTGAAATTTTGCACGCATATGTATATCGCGTGACAATGCAATAATAATATGGACCATGGAGCTGATCTGATGATAGAGTCGGGAGGGGTCCGTAGGAACTCCTGTACTAAACAAGATACACTCGTTGTGTTTGGGCTCGTTTTACTTGTCTTAGCTAGAACTATGCTGCTACATGATACCCAGGATCTCAAAAGCTTGTATTAAAAAACCTTTTTAAAAACAAATTTTACAACCTAACTATTCACTTTATTTATATATAGTAAAAGCTATAAATATGCCGAGAATACAGAAACCGTGAATACGGAATGGTAATTTATATGGGGATACGTTCCTAGGTGACAAAAAAAATTACAAATACATAAAAAAAAACAACTTAATTGAATTTTTTGAACATTTTGATTAATTATCTTAAGGCTTACGCAATCATTTGAGGAATTTTGTAATTTTCTCTTACTTGGCAGTTTTTAAAGCAGCTTTCATTCTGTTGCTGAATGTAAACAATTCTCAAAAACACCGATCGCGGCGAAGGCGGCTTATGTCGAAGTCCTCGGTGATATCATTAAATTAACAACATACTTTAATATATAATAATAATAAAAACTTTATTTCGGACCGGGGTCCATATTTAGTTAGTGTGTTAGTTACAAATTATCTTATAAAATAATGATTAGTAGTGTTAGTAATATTATATTTTACACAAATTTTAAACGTATAGCCACTTATTTTAAGCCTATGACTACCCCTATCCAATGTTCTTGGAAGGGGCAGTCAAATCTAGCTGCAATAGCCTTCAGAAGACTGTTGGTGCTGCCGCGCAAACGCTGCATCAGTGAAGCGGATTTTTTGCGGATAATCGCCTTAAAACCGTCTGTGCGGGCCTCCGCAAACATCCCAGACGCACTGCAGTGTCGCGGCAACCCCAACAGCATTCTGAATACATTATTATATTGTACTTGTAGGGCGTTGATGGCTCGTTGCCTATAGTCCACCCACAGGCCGCTCGAGTAAAATGACTGACAGTAAGCTTTGAACAGAGTAGTCTTTACTTCAACTGTGCTTCGAGCAAACCTGCGAGCCAACATGTTGCCCCGAACCGCCAACGCCCTACGTTCCCTTTCTATATCCTCGTCGTCCCTAAGGTCACTCGTTACAATATGCCCCAAGTACTTGAACCTATCAACCATCTCAAGAGCTACGCCATTGAGAAATACAGGAGGGACATGGGTAGGTATACGCTTCTGTGTTTTTTGTGTTTTAAACACTAAGATTTCACTCTTCTTAGAGTTGTACTTCAGCCCATGCTCCTCCGCGTAGTTCTCGCATATAGACAACAATGTCCTTACGGCGTTGATAGACGGACCCAGCAACACCATGTCATCCGCGTAACTAATGTTATTAAAACAAATTTCATCTATATAGCATCCGACGTGAGTGCTGCTGAGTCGCTCAATGAGCTGGTTGATGTAAAAGTTGAACAGCAATGGCGAGCTGATTCCCCCCTGCCTCACTCCACATTCTAGCCTATATTCATCCGATGGTGTACCGGCCCATCTCACCTGGTTTGTCTGGTTTGAGTACCAGAATTTGAGAATAGAAACAAGTTCGGTCGGCACACCCGCATCTCCCAACTTGTTCCACAGAAGGTCATATGCAACAAGGTCAAACGCTTTAGACAAGTCAAGAAAGCACGCGTATACCGGCGTCCTCCTCTTAGTATAGTACTTGACAGTATGTTTTAGACTCAGTATAGCGCTCTCAGTTGACAGGTCAGCCCTAAAGCCAAACTGCGCATCAATTAAATTCAATTGACGTGTGAGTCTGCTGTTAATCACACTGTCAAGTACCTTAGCTGTTATAGTCGCAAGTGAGATTGGCCGATAATTGTTTTTATCTGAGGAATCTCCCGTCTTGTTTTTAATTATAGGCACCACTACTGTGCGCATCAAACTTTTGGGTAAGTAAGAGTGAGCAAGGCACAGATTAAAAAGCATCGCCAATGCTCGAGGCAAATGCACACCAGCGTATTTGAAGTGCTCGACGCTGAGACCATCGTGACCCGGTGATTTACCTCTTTTCATGGTTTTAAGAACTTCAGAAATACTCTTGGCAGAGATCAAACCACCACTAATACCGACGGCCCCACCGTCCGACATCTTCCCAGATGCCGAACCTAAGGGCGACGATACACTAAAGTGCTCCCTAAATAAGTCTGCAATCATTTTATGATCATGGATACCGCCCACAGCTGCAGGAAGGCTAGACTTACAGTTTAGTTTATTTGTATTTTTCCAAAAGCTCTTGAACTTTTTTTCAGAATGATTTAATGCCAGGATGTCCATTTTTAGCTGTTCCTCTCTATCTTGACACCACTTTAATTTTCTTTTAAAAGTCCTACGACTTTCAAGCATTTCACTATAAACAATACCGCCAGAGGGCTTCCCCGCTGTCACACTTTAGGCAAAGTTGTAATAAGATCTATTTTACTTTTTTATTAGTCCATTTAACGGCATTTACAAAGGATATCGGGTTGGATACCTATTGGAATCCTTTTATTATTATGTATGTACTTATAAGATCCGCGAATAAAGAAATTTTCAGCCGCGAAAACAGAAATCGGGTCGCATTTTTTAAATCCGCGAATGAAGGAAGCGCGAAAAAGGAGCTTTTACTGTAGTGTATTACAGTTGTTTTTTAATAGCTTTAATGTAAAGAAACGGCATGTTTCGAATTTTATAATATTATGTAGATAATGTTCAAATAACGTTGAGCTTTACTATCTGTCCAACGTGGACGAGACGCGGGCGAATCCTAGTATTATAACTAAAATCAGATTAAGGCAATTGGAAGGTCATCATTTTGGCGCGCTTGTACGCTGACATTACACAATAACTTTTGCGGACAGGATCACCCCCCTAACCTCTCCCCCGGAAATCTCATACCTCACGCCCCGCTTACCGCGAATATGTAGCTCGCTTCGTTAGCTGCTAAGCGTCTGCATTTTGGTAGTACTTTAGTTAGCTCGGGGCGAATCTCCGGCAAGATCGGTCAAGTATACACACATATGGAAAATAGTCGAGTGCGCCGCCATACCCAACAATAACATTGGCACAAATATAATATGAAGTTGTATGGCTGTTCTTATGCATCAAGATGCAGACAGCAAATCCCTTGAGTACCATATCGGAATATATTATGCATTTTGTCCTGCTCCATCGTCTACGTTCGGCTGACGTCATATACTACGATATGCTTCGTAGCATTATTGCTGCTACGACAGCTACTCGACGTAGCGACCCACTTGATATTTTGTTATCGGAAAATATTGTTTCTCAATATCTATTTTTGTAAGTTTAAGCCATATGTAGTGTACTTTATTAGCCATATATAGTACTTTATATATAAAGCTGAAGAGTTTGTTTGTTTGATTGAACGCGCTAATCTCAGGAACTACTGGTCTGATTTGAAAAATTCTTTCAGTTTTAGATAGCCTATTTATCGAGGAAGGCTATAGGTTATATATTATCACGCTATGGCAAATTGGGAGGTTTTGAAAACAAATTCCACGCGGACGACGATGTGGGCACAGCTAGTGACCTACATAAGTGATTCGTAAGCATTATCTACTTCTTCTTTAAATAATAAAACAAAGCCGTTTTCTGCGTCTGCCATTTGTAATTTTTCAATTTCGATATTTTGCAGATTGCAGAAAACTTAAATATTTCTTATTTCATGTGTACGAAGTCGTTGGCACAGTTACCATAACGTAAAAGGCTAAACCCCTTATTTCTTTACAAGCTTGTGAAAGCGAAACTTCGTTCGCATTTCCACGACGATGAATGAAGACATAAAACAACGCAATCGCATAGTGTTCCGTTTTTTGATGCCGCCGTAACGCTAAAAAATACATTTGAAAATTTGACTATTTCACGAAAACGACGTAATTTGGTCAGGATAAAACGTGTATAAGTGTTGGCCCGGGACAATAAGGTATCTTTGTGTCGCATTTCATTAAGATAAAATTCTAAAAGTTGTATTTTCGAATTCAGACCGAATTAGGTAGAATTCTTTTTTAAATTCACTGCAGTACAGATATACTAAAAAATAGCACTACACATATTGAAAAAAAAAATGTTGAAAGGATTTGTTGAAAAATTAATAAATAATAATTAATTCGACACGTTAATGTCTTAAAAAACTTATGACCGGTTGTTACTTTCTATATATTTTTATTTTAAGGTTAATAACCTTATTCTTATAACCAAATTATGACAGGTAAGTAGGTCGATAAAACACACCCTGAATATGTCAATCACTTTTCTAATGACGATATTATTCCTGTTGAACACACATTACTTCCTTATATTAAGTTTTCAACGGCTGTCTCATGCTATCATGTCCATCTATCTATGTACATAAGTCATAGGTGTTTTTATGAACAAGTAAGTATTTTGGATTGTAATAGATTTTTTTCATGAATGTATAGGTGCAATGTGTAATGTGTATATTGTTACAATTGCCACGTACTGACAACGCGTAAGGAAAACGTCGTGATGAAACCTGCACATCGAGATGACCGATGTGTCAAACCTGCCAAGCCGCCTTGGATAAGCGTGGCGGGTATACTGTCCGTTCCCCCCTATAATGGGGGGCCCGAGCCCAGTAGTGGGACATTTATGGGCTGTTATATATTTTTTTATAGGTGGGCAAACCACCGTCTCGCCTGGTATTGAGTGATGACGCGGTCTAGGTTGGAGCACGCTTACCTAGAAAGATACTCATTCACTCATGACTAGAAGACTTCAAGATTGTATTTGTCGGAAAAAACAGACTCTGGTAAATTATTCCACTCTTCGGCAGTGCGCACCAGAAAAGTGTAATGTATGTGTCATTTTTTATACCACATAATATAAGGTAGATACAAATATCGTTAGTCCGGTAATAAATACGTGTGCGAACAGTCTGTTTTATTTATCCGTGAATCTTATTAAATATCAGTACATATAAAGTAAGCTTAGCGCCTAGATATTTATCAACTGGCGACGAGGATTCGAAGAACTACACAACTTTACGTGTTATTGTGAAGTTCGAGTGAGATAAGACACTATAATGTCAGTAGGAAAACTCGAACCGTTTGATCTCGAGAAGGATAGTTGGAATCTATATATTGACAGGTTAGAACAATATTTTATTGTAAATGATGTGAAAGCCACATTAAAAACGGCTACTTTAATCACTGTAATTGGGAGTGAAGCATATGAACTGATGGTTAATTTGTGTACACCTGACAAACCCGCCTCAAAAAGTTTCAATGAACTTGTAGAAATTATGAGAAGACATTTACAACCTAAACCAAGTTATTTAGCTGAAAGGTTTAAATTTAGACAACGTAAACAAAAACAAGGTGAAAGTATAGCCGAGTATGTGGCAGACTTGAAACGATTAACAAAACACTGTGGTTTCTGTTCAAAAAGTTTGAAGGAAAATTTAAGAGACCAGTTCGTATGTGGATTACTGAATGATAACATTAGGCAAAGGATGTTTGCAGAAGAGGAGTTATCATTTGATTCAGCATTTAAAATGGCTATAAATAACTATGGAGACGGCGGAAACAGACGCTGCCTTAATGGAAAACCGGAACAAAAAAGTAAGTGAAGATAACTTTGTGAACCAAATGAAAGAAGTTATATGGCGAAATCGCCAGCCTGGCAGCAACCGGGACCGAGGATACGCAACCGCTGGCGGGAGCAGCGGTCCGCGAGCGCAGTCGGCGCGTGAGTCAGCGCGAACCGGTGGCGCAAAGTTCACAAGCGGAGCGATTGTGACGGAGCGGAGCGGGCGGACACTTGCATCAATGCAAGGAGAAACAACTCTGGCTGAGTTATTTAATTGCAAAGTTTGCGGGGGAAAACATAACCCTGGTAAATGTAAATTTAAAAAGTACGTTTGTCGAGTTTGCAACCGAGAGGGACATTTGAAAAAAATGTGCCCGCGAATTCGATCTTCTTCGTCAATGTATAACGTACAAGATGAAGAAATGGAAGGTGCTATAAAGGAAGACAGCAGTAGTGACGAGGTAAACAACTACTCTTTATGTGTTAAAAAACTAAATAACTTTGGACCATACACCATAAGCATCAGCGTCGATAATACAATGTTGTCAATGGAGATAGATACGGGTAGTGCAATTTCGTGCATTAGTTATATGTGTTATCAAAAATACTTTAGTAATCATGAAATGATGGAATGTAAATTAATTTTAAGATACTACACGGGAGAAATTGTTAAGCCGATGGGGAAAATTAAACCTTTGGTGAAATATAAAGACAAGAGTAAATATCTAGATTTATACGTGATTAATTGTGGTAAAACTAGTTTGTTAGGAAGACAATGGATAAATGAATTAGAAATGGAAATACCTACAATAAATTATACTAATATTAATGATACAAAATTTAACTTGTATGATTTTAGTTCCAGATATTGTGATTAAAAATAAAGAAAAATAAGTGTTGCTTTTTTGCGGATTCTGTGACATATCTTGGATTCGTAATTGATAAACAGGGGGTTCATACGTGTCCGAGTAAAATTAATGCAATTAAAAAAGTCACAGTGCCATCTAATGTTTCTGAATTACGATCATTTTTAGGTTTAGTAATGTATTATGCCAAATTTGTGCCAAACATACATTACAAAAAGATGAAGCGAAAAAATTTAGATTGTTTTGATTTCTGTGGCTTGGTGGTCTTTGCCAGTTTACTGTACCGTAGAAGTTTTAAGTTCGATTCTTAAAGTGGTAAATTTTGTAAGCGATCTTTCTTTCCTTGTATACTATGATCTGGCATATAAGTTTACAAGGAATAATTTAAATATATACTAGCTGTCCCGACAGACGTCGACCTGCCCGGAAAAATTTCAATCGATATTTAACAAATAAAAAATAGGGGTTGATCGTAGAGGGTTGAAAATTTAGGGTTGTATGTATATTTTAATGCTGTATAATAAAAAAAATATATCTAAAAATTAAAAATAAAATTAGGTGTGGACTACCCTTAACATTTAGGGGGATGAAAAATAGATGTTGTCCGATTCTCAGACCAACCCAATATGCACATAAAATTTCATGAGAATCGGTCAAGCCATTTTGGAGGAGTATGGGAACGAACATTGTGACACGAGAATTTTTTATATATATATATATATATATATATATGTCCTTGTCTTTTCCTTCCAGAATTTTCTACCCTTTTCTAAAAGTCTTGAGACCGGCTGACGCTGCCAGAAAGTTCTACCCTCCCACAGTATTCATAGAACTTCACTTTTTTGCTATATTATTTTGAAACCACAGACAGGCGCTTCAATTTTATTAGCGTTGTAATGTCAAGACTTGCTCGTAATAACAACAACAAAGGATCGCCTCAAAGTGATACCGCAGTCATATTTCATCACAGCTTCTAAACCACGACCCAATTATATGGAAACTTTCCCAGACCATCAAATTCACCATCAATCTTTCATAGGGTAAGACAGACGGAGGTCTGTTACTATATTAGGCTAATACTACACGGGCGGTTCTCCCGCCGCGGGAATCCGCTCGACAAAGCTGCCGTAGACCATCAAACTACTCAGTTCCGGCCAGGCATTGGTGCGAGGCGGTCGCAGATGCCCTGTTCTCCTGCATTTTGCAGTTTTTGTCGCGCCTTTTCTTTCCAAAAAGGCGATAAATTGCGAATATAGTTGTGTAGTGTCAGTGTACAGTGATATCTAGTTCGATTCCGGCGCGAATCGCAGTTTTTTGGCTCGGGTGAGTGATTTACTCTCTTCGCTTGCTTTCGCGCGCTTTGGCGCATATTGCGCAACATTTAACGACTTATTTTGTACATTAAGTACACCCGCGCGCGTCGCTGGTTTCGCACGGGGAGCGGGCATCCAGCAATGGATGCCCAGGACCCAAAACCACCCCCTGGGCTTTCAGGTGCGCCTTGTAAGAGAGGCCACCTGGAGGCCAAGGACGGTTGGCAGGCTGCGGAGATCGGCGAGACGCGTAGGAAGAAGGTCCCGTCAGCATCGTTCGCCCGGCGCAGCAAATCTGCCGCCGGGCCACGTCCAGGCTGCCCGGCTGCTGCCGTTATCACGGCGGCACCTGAGGCGCCTGTCTTGTTAGGCAGGGCGGCGTCCGTGGTGGATCTCACCGTGGATGCCCCCGCTCGTAGGACTAACGTTATGGGGCCACCGGAAGGTCCCGTGACGCGTAGGCCCCCATCCAGCCGTGCGGCAAGTAGGGCCGCACACCTGGATATAGCTAGGAGCTCGTCGCTCGGGTCGCACTCGGCTATCTACCTGGCCGTGAGCGACGCGAGCGACATAGACGTAGGTGCCTTCGGGACGCCGTCGACCTCTGCATGGGCCTCACCTGTGCAGGGGAGCGACGGGCACGAAGGCGGCTTTCGTACGCCGCTGTCAGGTAGCACTCCAGAGTCTCTGGATAGTGCGCTTGACGGTGCCGTTCGCGCGTTCGATTATTCCCGCCCTGCTTCGCCTGCCTGTGGACAAATCGTCTACACGGCGGCCGGAACAGCGACGGTGGGGGGCGATCGCCCCACGACGACGGTGGCCTATAGCGCGCAGGCCTCACTTGCGCCTCTGCCACTGGCTTGCGACCTAGCGGTTCGCAACGTCGGGGACGGCCGTCCCACGACCCCGGTCGTCGCGCGAGCTTCACTCGCGCTATCGACCGAGGTCGCGAATAGGGAGTTTGTAGGCGCGGCAGCGGCGACCCCTTCGTCTTCCTTCCCTACTGGGATGGGAGTCGCTGTCGCGGCGTCGGCGCCTGCGTGTGCAGCGACTGCGGAGACGGCGGCGACGGCGGCGGCGTCAACGTCTTCGTCTTCGGCGACTGCAACTTCGTCCGCGTTCGCGTCCACAGGTTCGTCGTCTTCGGCGGCGGGTCCAGCGATGCGAGCTTCGTCTTCGGGGACATTTGTGCCCCCTGTATCGTGTGCTCCGGTATTTGCGGCCGGATCGAGGTCACGGTTCTGGGACCGGTCCCGGAGCAGCGACGCCGATTCGGCCCCTACGTCGGGTGCGTCCACCCCAGCGCGCGCGCGCTCGCCTTTGCGCCCCACGTGGGGCGCAACCGAATCGACCGCGTCGGCCGCGTCGGTTCTCGCGGGTGCGGAGGCCTTCCTCCGCACTGAGGGGGGGGAAAAGGGGCGCAAGGCGCGCAAGGCAACCAACGCCAAATTGGCCGCGGCTAGCCAGTGCGCCGCCCTCGTAGAAGACATCACGGCCCTCGGCCCCGGGGAACTGCGCCTAGCGGCGAGCGCCCAGGTCGCCGAGATCCTTCAGATCGCCCAGACGTCGGGCAATCTGAAGGGTGGCTACGTGCGTCGGCTGAAGGATGCCGCGAACAGAGTGTCGGACATTGTCGACACGCTGGTCACGCGGAATCCGGAAACCGAGGCGTGGAAGCTCGGCAACGAGAATGCGCGTTTGCGCATGGAAGTGAACTCTTTGCGGGAGGAGAATCTCTCCTATCGCAAGGAGTTCGAAGAAATGCGCAAGGCCCTCAAGGCCTCCGCTCCGGCCGTGGAGCCGGCGCCCGCCGTCGTGGCGGCGCCGCCCCCCGTGCCCGTCAAGCGGAAGGCACGGGCGGTCGCGGTGGAGGTGGCGGCGATTTCGGAATCGCCCGCCGCGCCCGTCGCGACTAAAAAATCGCGTCCGACCCCCGCCGCGGTGGCGGGGTCGACACCGGTTCCCGCCGACGGGGCGGAGCCGGCCGCGGCGCCCGCCGACGGGGCGGCGCCGCCGTCCGTCCCACTCGGGCGCGGCGGCGTTGAGTACGATGCGTTCGTGCGAGTCGTGCTCGATGCCGTGGCGCCACTCATCAACGCGAGGTTCGCCGCCATAGAGGACAGGCTGGGCCCCGCGCCGACCCTCCGTCCACCGCTTGCGGCCGACGGAGGCAGGGCGCCGGCACCCAGGCCGACTCCCCGCGCGCTCGCGAAGCCCACCGGAGGGCCCAAACCGGCCACGGCTGCCGCTGCAGTCCGCCGGGGTCTGGGGGAAGCAAGTACCCCGGTCCCGATGGAGGTAGTGGCGGCCCCGGCCGCCGGGGTGGCAGACTCCCCACTGCCACCGACCCCCCCCGCGAGGAAAAAACACAGGGGGGGCGTGAAGCGAACGCTCCGAAAGCGGAGGAAGGCGGCCCGCGCCGCCGCCGCTGCCTCGGCGGCCTTCGCTTCGGCGCCCGCCCCGATCGTTTCGGCCTCTGGGCGGCAAATGGCCCCCGCGTCCGCGCCATCGGTGGCGCCCGTCCCGCGCGCCCGACGTGCCGCCCCGTATGTGGCGCCGTCGCCGGCGCCCGTGGCGCGCGCCCCTCACGCCGCCCCGTACGTCGCGCCGCCGCCGACGCCCGTGGCCCCCGCCCCCGCCCCCGTTCCCGAGGGGGGGGCGTGGTCCACGGTCGTGGGGCGGAAAAAGGGTAAGGGGGCGAGGGCCAACGGGCCCCCTCCCCCCCCCCAGGCGCAAGCTGCTGCCCCACCGACGGGGTGGAGGCAGCAACCGCGGAAGCAGGCCGCGAGGCCTGCCGTCGTTCTCCGCGAGCCGAAGTCGGCCGCAGTCATTATTAGACTGCTGCCGGCAGCGGCCGCGAAGGGTGTCGGCTATCGCGAGGTCTTCGCAAAGGCCTCGACGGTGGTCGACATCACCGCCATGGGCCTCCGCGAGGGGCTGAAGGTGGTGCGGACCGCCAGGGACGCGCGTCTCCTCGAGTTCCAGCCGGGACCCGAGAGCGCGGCCAAGGCGGACCGCGTCGCCGAAGCCCTGCGCGGGGCCCTAGAAGGGATGGCTGAGGTCGTCCGCCCCGTAAAGCGTGGGGAGCTTTACGTCTCAGGGCTGGACGACTCAGTCACGGTCGATGGGCTGCGTGACGCGATCGCGCGCGCGGGCAACTGCCGGCGCGACGACGTGCTCACGAAGCACATCGGTGCAGGACCGGGCGGATTGGGCGCATCATACGTGCTGTGCCCCGTCGCTGCCGCCAAGACCATCGTCGGGTTGGGCTACCTTCTGGTCGGCTTCACCTCGGCGAAGGTCGAAGCACTGGAAGCCAGACCGATACGTTGTTACAGATGTTTCAACGTCGGTCACGGCACCCAAACTTGTCCGGACACGTGCCCGGACCGGACTAACTTGTGTCTCCGCTGCGGTAAAAGCGGACACAAGATGCCGGACTGCACGGCACGGAAACCCCACTGCGCGGCGTGCGCGGCGGGGGGACTGAACGCGGCCCACCCCACGTTGGCGAGGTTCTGCCAACCTCCCTACGTGAGGGGCCAATTCGTCCACTCGCGGGCGAGACCACGTACCGGCAAATCGGGAGTACAGACAATGGACACCTCCAATGCCTAGTACACCCGTAACGACGTTCTTTCAAGCTAACGTAAACCACTCCCCCACCGCTCAGGACTTGTGCCTGCAGGCGATGGCGGAGTGGCAAGCGAATTTAGCCGTAATAAGTGAACCTTATTACGTCCCTCCTTCAGGGAACTGGGTGGGCGATCTCGATGACATGGTAGCGGTGGTGGCCAGAGCCGGGTCCGGCACACCGCTTACATGTCTCGAAAGAGGAAAGGGCTATGCTGTGGCGGAGAGCGGGAGTATCGTCGTCATAGGCGTTTACTTTTCGCGCAACCGCCCCCTGGCGGAGTTCGAGCTTCACTTGGACGCCGTCGGGGCCGCCGTACGCAGACTGTCGCCCAAAACGATCTTCGTGATGGGCGACTTTAATGCAAAGCACCTCTCCTGGGGAAACGTACTCACGGACCCTAGGGGTCGGGCGGTCGAGGATTGGGCTCTTCAAGCCGGCCTGACCATACTGAACCAGGGGTCGGTCCAGACCTGCGTGCGCGCGCGGGGTGGATCGATCATCGACCTGTCATTCGTCACTCATGCGGCCGCCCGCAGAGTGACCGGATGGAGGGTGCTGGAGGAGGTGGAGTCGCTCTCTGATCATCGGTACATCAGATTTGAGCTCACGACCCCCTCCTCCGGTCCGAGCCCTGTTCACCGTCGCCCCCCTCTCCTCCCGCGTTGGGCCCTTACCAAGCTCGATCCGGAGCAGGCCGAGGAGCGGGCACTCTCGGAAAGCTGGGCCTACCCAGCCGACTTCGCGAATCTGGATACGCAGGCAGAGCACATGCGCAAGACCCTGACGAGGGTTTGCGACGCTGCGATGCCACGCGTCTCCAAGCGGCAGCCTCCGTGCAAGCAATCGGTCCACTGGTGGACCGAGGAGCTGGGCGAGATGCGAAAGGCAGTTCGCATCATCAGCCACAGGCTCAAACGCTGCAGGGCGCGCCGTCCTCCGGACTTCGTCGCGGAAAATGGACTCGTGGGCGAGTTTAGAGAGGCCAGAAAGGCCCTTTCGATTGCAATATTGCGATCGAAAGCCCGGGCTCGGGCCGAGCTCCTCGAGACGCTCGATCGGGACCCTTGGGGGCGCCCGTACCGTGGGGCCCGCAACAAGTTGCGGCCTTGCACATCCACGGTCACGGAAACGCTCGAACCCGAGGTGCTCCGGTCGGTTATCGATGGGCTCTTCCCGGATCCGGGGAACTTCACTCCCCCCAGTATGGGTCCACCCATTCCCGACACCCCCACGGACGAGGAGCCTCACTCCATCTCCGAGGGGGAACTAGACGTCGCCCTGGACCGGCTCCGGGGCAGGAAGACGGCACCGGGACCCGACGGGGTTCCAGGTCGACTCCTCTTCCTGGCTGCAAAACACCTACGCAGCCAGCTGCGGGACCTCTTCGAAGCCTGTATTCGCGCAGGTAGGTTCCCGTCGCAATGGAAAGAGGGTCGTTTGTGCCTACTTCCAAAGGGAGGTCGGCCTCCCAACGATCCGTCCGCCTACAGGCCCATAGTGCTGCTGAACGAGGTCGCCAAGGTCTTCGAGAAGATCTTGGCGGAGCGGCTTGTGAAGCATCTAGACACTGTGGAGCCGGGGCTATCAGATACGCAGTTCGGGTTTCGGCGGAGGCGCTCCACGATGGACGCCTTCGAGACGCTGCGAACGTTGACGGACGAAGCCGTCCAAGCAAAGGACGTCGTTCTTGCAGTGTCGCTAGACATAGCGAACGCCTTTAACAGCCTCCCTCATGAGACGATCAGGGAAGGGCTCCGCGCGCACGGAGTCCCCCCGTACCTCACGAGGCTGTTGGGCGAATACCTGCGAGATCGGCACATCCTTTGGGAGGGTGGTGAGTCCGCCAACCACGTGCTAGGTCGGCGACGTGTCGCGTGCGGCGTTCCACAGGGATCGGTCCTCGGGCCTATCCTTTGGAACGTAGGCTATGACTGGATCCTTCGGGTGACGGTCCGGCCCGGAGTAGGGCTGATCTGCTTTGCGGACGACACCCTACTCACGGCACGCGCCGCGTCTTTTGCGGAATCCGTGGACGTTGCCAACGACGGGTTGGCGATCGTCGTAGATCGAATAGCTAGGCTGGGCTTGAGGGTCTCCCCCGCGAAAACGGAGGCCGTCATGTTCCATAGGAAATTCCGGAATCCTCCCCCGGACTTGTCCGTTACAGTTCAGGGGGTGGCGATCAGAGTAGGGCCCACGATGAAATATCTTGGGCTAGTTCTGGACGGGAAATGGCTGTTCAAAGCGCACTTTGAGCAGCTAGTTCCCAAACTTCTGAATTCCGCGGGCGCACTCTCCAGGCTTCTTCCTAACGTGGGGGGGCCGGGGGGTGCGACGCGGAAGCTTTATTCCGGCATCCTGAGGAGTATGGCACTCTACGGTGCGCCCGTCTGGTCCGATTCGCTTCACCGCCACAACCGAACCCTGCTGCACCGCGCGCAGCGGGTTCTGGCCGTGAGGACCATACGGGGGTACCGCACAGTGTCGTGGTTGGCGGCGACTCTCTTGGCAGGCGAGCTGCCCTGGCCTCTCCAGGCAGACGTCCTGTCCAGGGTTCGTCGCGCCCGGCAGGATGCCCTAGCTAGAGGACTGACCTTCTGTCAAGTCGAATTAGAGACGGTCAGGAAGCGGGAAACTCATTCCTGCCTCGTCGCCTGGTCTCGTGACCTCGAACACCCTGTGGCCGGCGGCTATACGGTGGATGCAATCAGGCCGCAGCTGGAGAGATGGGTGACCCGCACCAGCGGAACCCTGACCTTCAGGACGACTCAGATACTGACCGGACACGGTTGTTTCGACCAGTATCTGTTTCGCATTGTGGGCTGCTTGCCTTCCCCGGACTGCCGCCAATGCGGCGCACCCGATACGGCGTTACACACGCTTGTTGAGTGCGCTGCATGGACGCCTCAGCGTTTCGAGCTCGAGACACACGTAGGAGCCGTCCGATCGCTTGGCGACTTGGTAACGGCCATGTTGCACAGCGACGACCGCTGGGAGTCTGCGGTTTCTTTCTGTGAGGCTGTAATGTCTCTAAAAGAGGCCGCAGAAAGGGATAGGGAGCGAAGCCCTTCAGCGCGTGCCGCTAATGTCACCCGAGGCCGCCGGCCTTCAGCTGGCACTCGACGAGGCAGGTACGCGCGTTACTTCCCTCCCTGAGTTAGGTTCCGGTACGAGGGGCCCCTTGCTACTAGGCAACGCAAGGGATTCAGCCCCCGTTTCGAAGTGGGGTGTGTTCTCCCAGGGCACACTCCAGGCACTTTATTGCGCTGGATCGACTGTTGCGTAACTATGTTCTATATCTCAGTCTTTCCTTCACAACAAAGCGCAGGGTCGACGGGAGGAGAGGTTTTTTAGTGGGTATTGAGGTTGTTCGCTCGTGTAACATCGCTCGGAGTCGCCACACTCCTCTGTGTAATCCATCGCGGGCGGAGCGCAAATAAAGCATACTATTGCTAGCGTTATCGCCCCCGATGGATGCGTGCCGTTTCCTAGTGACGGCCCAGAGAGTGCGTAAATCGGTTAGCATTTTCCCTCGCCTCAAAAAAAAAAAAAAAAAAAAAAAAAAAAAAAAAAAAAAAAAAAAAAAAAAAGACCATCAAACTACACGGATTGCGGTTTGTCGCTGAGACTGCCACACACGCGCACGTGAGTACCCTCGCACAATGTCCCGTACAGAATGACGTAATAGCGGGAAACTACCCGTGTAGTTTGAAGGGGCGGTTATCAGCGGCGGATTGACGCTGCATGCGGCGGTCGTATTTCTCCCGCCTGTGAATCGCGGTGGGAAACCGCACATTGTAGTGTATGTATGTATGTATGTATGTAGCATACAACTTCTATATTAAATTGTGTCTAGTGCGGTTCAAAAGCGGTTTCCCGCGGCGGGAGAACCGCCCGTGTAGTATTAGCCTTAGATGAGGGAAAATAATTGATTCGTTTTATTATTGTAATTCTATATTTTGATTGGTTTGATTTCTTGTAAGTACTTGAATGTCGTTGGTGGAGAAATAAATAAGCTTATCTGGAATCGATAGTTATTTATATTCGCTAAAATGGATCTATAAAATTAATATATCGTCTTTCCGTTTGTTCGTCTTTGTTTTTACATTTTTGTATGTATGTTTGAGTTATTTATCTGAGAATTTGTTAGATAAATTTGAACCTTAAAAGGAAAACGGTTTAATGAAATTCATTTAGATATATAGATGAATTAGTATGGTCCAATGTGCCTGAGTTTATTTTATGTAAATCCGAAAGGAAAATCTATAATATTGTTACACGCCGACAAAAGTAAATGCACACCTGCAGTTTATTACCTTTCGGCATTTAGAATTCTTATGTTTATTTTATGTTTACAATTTGTAATTAGAAATCCTATTGTGTATTGTAATTGTTTATGATGATCATTAATCGGGTGTGATTTTTAGATTCTATTGTTATGCAGTCGAGCATTGTGTCAAGACATATTGTGTAGTTTAGTATAAGACAATGCCCGAACGGAGGGGTGAGGCAGTCAAGCGACGATTACGATACGAGCAAGACGTGGGTATTTGTACCTGTGTTATGCGTGTTTGTATAGTTCTAATAAATTCTAAATTAATTCCAACGGCATTTTAATTCGAACGAACAACGGCATTAAATTTTGAACATGCCGTGTCTGTACATTGAAGCCGTTAAAAAACCTGGAATATACAATATAAACAACGGACTACACCATGCATTTTTTTTAGGTTTCTTGTCTGTTTGTCTGATTGTTCGGGATTCACATAAAAACTATGGACCGATTTGGATGCGGTCGTCACTGATCGACAGCTAATTCTTGGACTTAAATTCTGCGCTACAGTTCATCCCGGGATTCCCGCGGGAATTTTCCAAGGAGTTATATATATATATATATATATATATATATATACATATATAATAAATCAGTAGAGGTTGAATTTCTGTACAAAGAAGAAAAATGCTAAAAACCGAATCAGAGGGATGTAAGAAGTGAAATAGAACTAATTTAGATTTTTTTCATTTACACCGATTTAAATGAAATTTTGTATGGTGGTAGCTTATAACCCTGGTCAACATATAGGATACTTTTGATCCCGAAAAATTAAGGAGTTCCCGTGGGATAGTTAAAAAAACCGCACTACGCGGACGAAGTCGCGGGCAGAAGCTAATTTGAATAATAAGACGTTTTAACGGTTTTAAGCGCGGTAATTTATTTGATTTTTTATTATTCCAACGATTCGGCCACTTTTCAGTAGCAGATCACGGAAGACAAATATGTCAAGTGTCAATAAGTATTGTTAAAGTATTATTTAGCCGAGTGGTTTCAAGTTGTTCGGGTGAATAAAAATTAGTTTACTTCGACACAGTTTTCACTAAAACGATAGCTTACATTCTATTCTAATTGAATTAAAATTTGAATAGCGGTACTCTGTTTCCTGGGAATTCCGCAAGAAGTTCAAGTCAGGTGTATGCATAAAAAATAAATGCACATTCATTTATAACAGAACAGTTCGTGTAGACAAATGATATTAGCATTGAATGAATCGAACGAAACTATATGGGAATGGCATAATACTTAGCATAATTATACGTGGTTCCCATAATTTTTATACTCTATTCGTTTAGCGCTAATGCCACATGTCTGCGGTGCCAGAACAGAAGTCCGGACTAGGTATATACCTAGATATCTCCATAGTAAATAAATTGAAAGAAAAACGTAAAGTTAAAATAGTCTTTATTATTGAGAAATAATTTCAAGAATTATTTCTTAATAATATTACGACCGAGGTGCCATCAAAGTGCCATTTTATTACCTTTTCAGCATTTGGAGTTCATTTGTTTACTTTATTTTTAAAATTTGTAAATTAAATATGTAAATTGTAATCTTTTATGGCAGTCATTAGCCAGGTGTGATTCTAAGAAATTCAGTCCACGCGGTCGAGCAGACATATTGTATTTTTACAGTATAAAGCAATGTCCCAATGGATAGTCGAGGCAGTGGAGCGATAACCAACTGCGTGATGGACTTTACGCGTGTTATTGAATCGTGCGTTACGTATGGACTGATTGTGTTCAGTTATATTTGTACTTGTGTTATACGTGTTTGTATAGTTCTAATAAATTCTATAGTAATTTTAACGGCATTTTAATTCGAGTCCTGCAACTCGTAATAATAATAAAGACTTTAAAAAGAAAGAAAGAAATAATTCTTGAATATAATAAAAGGTAATAAAATATCCATTTCACAGGGCTGCCTACGTTTTAGCAATTGATCCTGTCCGTGTTCAAAGATTGAGAGCGGTCACATTTTATGAGGCCGGCGCTATTTGATTTACAAATCATAATTGCTTTATTTATGTCGGATAAATATGAAGTGGTAGGTATATTCATGAGCCGAGAAGAATAGAACAGTCTAGACAAATTTAGGTTCCAACATAATGGCAACTGCAATCTTACACTTATTTATAAAGCTGAAGAGTTTGTTTGTTTGCTTGAACGCGCTAATCTGAGGAAGTGCTGGTCTGATTTGAAAAATTCTATCAGTGTTAGATAGCCGATTTATCGAGGAAGGCATCACGCCAAGACTAATAGTAGCGGAGCATCAAAGAAGAATGTTTCAAAATCGGGGGTATGTATTAAATTTCTTTTTTTTAAACTATTTCACCCTGATGAAGTCTTGGGCAGTAGCTAGTGTTAGATATAATGCTAAAGAATGAAAAAGATAGGGACAGTATCAACTGTTAGAATATCAGTCCCATGTGTTATGCGAGATATGAAAACTACTTTGTTATGCTAGAATATCAGTCCAATGAGTCTATTGCATAGAGGGATCCACTCTGTCTTGTCGTTGATATGTGTAATTACTGGTATATTACCTATAATGGGTGTGTCCAATTGTAATATTAATATGTGCTTATTAATTAATAAGTCTCAAACAATGTTATAATGTATTTAATTAATGAAGCATGCTTTCACACATGTTCAAATAGGCTCGTGATGAATTAGAAAGATAATAATCCCTCTCTTCTCAGATGTAGTTTAGTAATGAATGCCTCACGGTATATCACTGCAGTGCGAGTTTTAATTTTAAAATAAACGGTATTTAACTGATTGGGATTGATTTACAAAAGCAGAGAGTTTTTGTCACGGAGATGAATATGCAGCGGCGGATCGGAGGCAACTTTCATATCCGCGACATAACAGACAAAAAGCAAGAGAGTCGCATATTGGTATGGTCAAGTTTTATTGAAATCGTTTAGTGGACCAATGGCTTAACCATGCCGCCTCCGCTAGGTCCTGGTTGAAGCGAAGAAATGCTGATTTGCCATCGTGGAGAATGACAATGTAAATAGGTAATCTCACACTAAAGAATATCGAAGGCCGTGTGAAATGGAGAAGAAAAAAAGTGTGTGTGCTATTCACACATAGCAAAAGTAAAAGTTCAGAAATCTAGCCTACGAGAGATTGAGATAGATATGAAATAATATAATTATAAGGTTTGTTATTTTTATCATTTTTAATATGCTCAAAAGTTATTTAATATTTTAATACAAAATATTACATTTCATATATTGCAAATTTAAGATATATTATACCACATATTATTCGGATTATATGTTTTCACTTGGGACAAATAACACGAGAGGCTTAATACAATTAAAATAGGAAACAAATGCTCCAGTATCAATTTGATTTATAAACTTCAAAATATTTCCAACTCTATCTGTATTAGCATAGTTTTTTTATGTTTGCTTATAGACAAACTGGCAGACGGGCCCACTTGATGGCAAGTGCCTACTGTCGCCCATGGACATCTGCAATACTAAGGGACCCGATGCATTGCCTAACTCGTTGAGACTTTAAGTATCTGTTTACACCCTTTTTGAAGAGCCCCATATTGTAGCGCTTTGGGAACACAGCGGGAAAGAGAGCCCAGTGTGTAAATTAATAGTGTTTAAATTGTTAAATATCTGTTTTAAGCGTCTTTTTTTGTTTCATCGAGTTTCAAATTAACGATTCTAAAGAAGTTTTACTTCAGAAGTAAGAAATTGAATTTTAGCCTCCAAAGCCAAGGAACCGCATGCAACTGGGATTTAATCGTAAGTAGTTAAGGTCTATATAAATACAAACAATGTTCTAACATAAAACTATTGCACTGCCTAAATAACTCATGGAACAGAAGATGAAATCGCTATATTAAAGATTCAATATACGTTATTTAGTGGCGACCTTCCACATGTAGAGAAAGGGTAATAAAATTGTGTATTCAGTATCTTCTGTGAAGACTACTACAGGCACGACGGTGCTGTACGGATTACATCTTCTGAATACGAATTTATTCTTTGCGAGGATTTCAACATTGGGGCTGATTCACAAAGGAGTTCCTTTATCGGATAACTATCCGTGCAGGAGATTTTCTGTCACTGGGTGGCTTGTCGTAAAAGGTGACAAAACAACCCACAGCCAGGTGGTAGGGCATTTGCCCGTCTGCGTGGCTACCAGCCCTGGTCTAGAATAAGCCGCCATAACAATCTTGAGTTGTGTATTTTTTTTATTGCAGAAGTTCAGCAGACAGGCAGACGGCCCACTTGATGGAAAGCGGTTACCATTGCCTAAGGACATTTGCAACACCAATTGTGCTACAAAGGTGCTCTCTTAAGGGAGACTTGAACCTGGTCACTAATGCCGGAATACAAGGTTGTTATGGCGACATACTGTGGCCGGAGGTGGTCACTATCCAGTCGGGCAAATGCCCTACCACCTGGCTGTGGGTAGTTTTGTCGCCTCTTACGATAGGCCGCCCGGCCGCAGGAAATTGTATTCTTTCTCCGTCCCTGTACGAATAAAAAGTCCCTTCTGAAAATATCCCTTAAAAGATAGAAAGAAAGAATAACATTTATTTTCAATATCGACACACAATACAGAACAATACTAAGATATTAAATTACACAGATAAAGAAATTGTATGCCGCATACTGAAAATGAGGTTGGGACTCAGCATTTTGCCGTGCCGAGCCTAGGCCCGACACAGCGCTGATTTTCAGTGCCCACCTCCTCAATCACACATATGGCATGCGACCCGTATCAAACATTAAATATAGTTATTAAACAACATGACATGACAAAAGTGACAAAAATAACAGCTCCAAACCCTAATAATTGTAAGCTACCCAATGTAACAAGAAATGCAACCAGACTTGTATTCGATTTTGACTGAAATTTTGAAAGTTCCTTTATAAGGTAAGAACAAATACTTGACTTTGTGCAATTTTATTATTAGTGTTTTCATTAGTAATTAAGTTCTTAAATATGTAGGGTCTTCTTTTTGCAATTTAAGTAAGCTATTTTTAAAATGAAATTTAAATGAGTGCATTGTTTTCAGGTCTCTTATGGGCGGAGGAATATCATTCCAGCATTTAGTAGCAGCATATTTGAAGGATCCTCTAAATGCACTGGTTTTATGCTTGTCTGTTACTAAAGGTGTGATCACGGAGCGTATTGTATGTTCCTGTGATCTATTTTGTCTCCAGCTTATATTGTTATATAAATATTTTGGTGTTTGGGAAAATATTACTCCAAATAACAGACACGCTAAGTGCAACTTTCTTCGTGCTACCATTTTTAGTATATTGTGCTTATTTAAAGTTGGTGTTATATGGTTCCTCCAGGGAATCTGAAAGCAATATCGAATGCATGCATTTTGTATACGTTGTATAAGACTTTCAGTTCTTGCGAGTAGACATGGTCCATAAACAGTATCACAATAATTCAGTCTAGATAAAACTAAGTTTTCTACTAGCCGTTTTCTGACTTCTTCGTTTATATAAGGCCTAATAGTATATAATATTTTTAATCTGTAAAAACAGTTTTTTACTACCTCGTTTATATGTTTTTCAAATCGAAGGTGTGAATCAATTGTAAGCCCTAAGTTGCGTGCGGTTTCAACCATTTGAATTGGTTCATTTTTTACAATAATGGTAGGATTAACTTCTTTGATAATCCTAACCTGGTTACGACTGCCTAGTATTAAATATTTCGATTTTAATGGATTGAGTACTAATGCGTTTGAGTCAGAGCATTCTGTAGTTCTAAGAAGATCACTATTAATATTTTCTACTGCTTTGTCTATTTCGTTTGGCTTGAAGTGCATGTATAGCTGAATGTCATCTGCATATATATGAAATTTGCAGTTTTGTATGCACTTGACTATGTCAGCAGTATAGAGAATAAACAGCAGTGGTCCTAGTATTGAACCTTGTGGGACTCCTCTAGCAAGATGCATAGGACTCGATACGACAGTTGTTCCATCTGGCTTTTGTATTTCGACATGTTGTCTTCTGTTCTCTAAATAACTGTGAAACCATTCTATTGTATTACTAGTAAACCCATAAAATTTCAGCTTAGATAAGAGTAATTTTGTGTTTATGGCATCGAAAGCGCGAGAGTAGTCCAATAAAACCAGAATAGTACCTTGCCCCTGATCACGAGCTTCCGTTATATTACCTATCACATCACACAGTGCTGTTGCTGTGCCATATCCCTTCCTGAATCCGGATTGTAGATCAGGTAATATATTGTTACTTTCTAAATATTCTATGACTTGTAAGTGTACTGCCCGTTCCAGAACTTTGGAAAGGCATGGTAGTATACTTACAGGTCTGAGATCTTTGTTACTAACGGGATTATTTATCTTTGGGATTGGACGAACAATAGCTTGCCGCCATAAATCTGGAAAATTTCTTGAGCAAATTGAGTAGTTGATAATATGAGTTAATGTATTTAATGAAGTAGGCATTGTTAATTTAAACATTTCTATATTTATTTTATCTATTTCAAGAGCATTTGATTTTAATGAATTAACTATTTGTCTTACTAATTTTATTTAGAGAAAAACTAGCTTGACTATATCTGTGACAGCGACAGAGTGTGTAAAAGAGTGACAGCACATTGACAGCACTTTTGATCCTACAAATGTCCATATGCGATGGTAACAGCTTTCCATTAGGCCGCCTGTCTATCTGTTGAACTCGTGCAAAACAAAAGGATATACGCTTATATACATATTTGGGCTCAGATTATAAAAAGATGAGTGTGATTTTATGATTACTTCTTATTATGTTGATATCTATACTTCTATATTAATATTATCTATATATTAATATAGAAGTATAGATATCAACATAATAAAATTAAAGAATTAATACGTGAAGCAAATACTTTGTACCCCTTTTTACGAAAATTACGCTGTAGGAGGAGTATGAAATTTCGCACACTTATCTATACATATAAATAAAATGGTAGTGTCTGTTTGTAATATTGAAATAACCGCTTTTTACTACATGCGTATGAATATATATAGGGTACATACACCAAAATAACATTTTTTACAAGTTTTGTCTGTCTGTTTTTTCCGGCTAATCTCTGAAATGGCTGGACCGATGTTGACGAGACTTATATGGGCAGGTAGCTGATGTAATAAGGAGTAACTTAGGCTACTTTTATTTTAGAAAAATTATTTTATTTTGAAATGTAATTGTGAATTATTCAAAATATGTCGATTTTCAATCACCACGCGGGAGAAACCGCGGGGCGCAGCTAGTAGTTTATATGGAGAAGGAGTGCAGAATGTTAAAAAATAAAAAATAAATTAAAAAAAAATATGCATCAAAAATACATTAACTCAATAAAAAAGACATTACACACACTACCATGTATTTGACACACACAGGCATACACCTCTTTATTGTTAAATTCTAACGAACAATGTAGCCTTGGCGAAATCTGTCATTATAGAAATATAGACTTTGACAACATAACCTTAATAATGTTCAAACTTATAATTTATATTAATTATTATAGTCGAATTTGGACCACGGGCGACCATTAGTAAAGAGTATTTTTGTATGTTTAAATTCAAAAACTACTGGACCGATTTCATAAATTCTTTCACAGTTAGATTGTTATATTATCTTAGAGAAACATATATTTATACGCTTATTTCCAAAATATTTTAAAAAAATTACCACCATTGCGAAGCCGGGACGGGTCGGTGTTTTTATATATTTGAAATGGGTTTAGATATTTTGTATAAATTAATCGTGTACAAGGGTTAACTTAATTTCGCTCGGATGACGTAAGCGCGAGGTACTGACGCGTCGATGGTGAGATCGGTAAGAAGGCGGGGGTCGAGAGGGGGCGCGCATTCCGTTCAGATCTCAAGTTAACTCTTGCAGATAATAGTGTGTTTTCACATTATTAATTGTTCATGTTGAATATGAGAATATCACCCAACACATTATTTGTGTGTCAAGGTTGTTAATTTTAAAAAGTAAAAAGCATCCGGTAGATAAATGTCACTCGATGATACTTCCGGTAACCTTTTTGTTCGAATCGGGGTTCTCATGTCTGCCCTTCTCTCTGTGTGCCTTCGGTAGTGCGTAGTATTAAATTGTGTAATGTGTATAAACTACGTTGTTTAACCCTAACCATTATAGATAATCAAATTATATCCACTGCAGTTTCATTTAATCTATCAGTTCAAATTCATTCATTTAAATCGATAAGTTATTTTACTTGTGATTTTAATTTTAAGATTTCTCGTCTCCCAGATAGAATTGAGTGCTGGTGTTTTTCGTTTTGTAATAGTTTTTTTTTTAAAGCCGTAAATAAATTCATTACATTTCTTTGGCCCAAAAGTACCCGTTTCCTTTCATGCTGGGTATATCTATACTAATGTTATAAAGAGGTATAATTTGTGAGTTTGTTAATAGAAAGTAATCTCTTAAATTACTGAAACGGTTTTGAAATTTTTTTCACCAGTTGAAAGGTATATTATTCCTGAATGACATAGGCTATATTTTATTGTGATTTATACTAATAATGATATATTTTGATTTTTTTATGACGATCAGCGAAGTGGGCACGGGAACGCATGTCAAATATGTTACAGCAAGGACGTCCCACGCAAAAATTGCGCACGTCCTCATACAAGGCACTGCGAGTGCTTTCCACGTTTATGAATTAATTAAAGGTTACAAAGCTTAATCAAAAACTAATTTGCGTGCGTGCTTGTGTGCGTGCGTGTGTATTTTTTAATGGCACCCAGCGAAGTGGCCACGAAAACGCATGTCAAATATGTTACAGCAATAACGTCCCTCGCAAGAATTGCGCATATCCTTGTAAAAGGCACTGCAAGTACTTTCCACGCTTGTGAATCAATGAATTAAAAGTTACAAAGCTTAATCAAACACTGATTTGCATGCGTGCGTGCTTGTGTGCGTGATTGTGTATTTTTTAATGGCACCCAGCGAAGTGGCCACGAAAACGCATGTCAAATATGTTACAGCAATAACGTCCCTCGCAAGAATTGCCCATATCCTTGTAAAAGGCATTGCAAGTGCTTTCCACGCTTGTGAATCAATGAATTAAAAGTTACAAAGCTTAATCAAACACTGATTTGCATGCGTGCGTGCTTGTGTGCGTGATTGTGTATTTTTTAATGGCACCCAGCGAAGTGGCCACGAAAACGCATGTCAAATATGTTACAGCAATAACGTTCCTCGCAAGAATTACGCATATCTTCGTACAAAGCACTCTGAGTGCTTTCGGCGCTTGTTAATGAATTAATTAAAGGTTAAATAGTTATCATCAAACACTGATTTGCATGCATGCGTGTTGTGTATTTTTAATGACACCTAGCTAAGTGGGCACGGATCAGCTAGTCGTACATATACTAGGTATGTACCTATTCTCATTCCGGAGCTATTGTACTTACCATTGAGTTATAAAGCTTGTGCCTATAGTGTATATAGGTGTTGATCTGTTGACGTCTAGGCTAGCTTCCGTGGAGTTCATTATGAGTTGCAAGGCTGCGCTATTATTGTCTCTGTTTGATGACGGAAGCGGCCGAGATCCACGATCGACTTAACGATAAAGGCATCTGAAAGCAGGAATTATGCTTATATAAAGACATTTCACGCGATTTTGATTTTTGTTATTAAATAACATAATACTGTAATAAGTAAAATGCGGTGCATGAAAATTTGTAGCAGAAAATACTAAAGGTACTATCGCGTCAGGTACACCTAGTGATAGCAACTATGGTAACTGTGATTATACCTCATCTAGACTGGATCTGAAACTCTTAGAATTTTTATACTCAGTTTAGAGAACATGGACTACTGTAAACGATATGCCAACATTGAGTTTCTTAAAGAATCTCTGGAGCATGCAGTGGCTCATGGACACTGCGTTAATAATATTATATGTTACAGCCAAAGTAATAAATTTGGATATTATATATATTATCTAGCCATTATTTATAATGTCTACTCAATTTAGATAAAGTGATAATTGACACAGAATTAATCACATTAACTAGCAATTTTATATAATATCTTCAAAGACTTGGATAATGTAATAAAACAAGTAGGTATAGGTAAAGATTTATAATATAATTATATTTCAATTTGCCTAAGAATTAAAATAACATTGTCATAGATAATAATTTTATTAACATTGTTATAAAGTTATTTAACTGTAATTTATAAAGTAAATTTAAAGCTCACTAGCCATAAAATAAAATTTAAAAAAAAAACACAGAGATGAATATAAGTATTTGGTGTCACTCTTTAAGGACTACGATAATAAAATATTTAATTTAATATTATGAATAATATCCGGATAAAGGGATTAATTTATCACATTGTCTAGTCAATTTTGCTATTATATTTAATGACCAGTCATTATATATAATAGCTATTTAATCACTATGACTGTAACATATATATATAGTCAAGGTGGCGAAGTCCGTGAGTGGGAGAACTCCATACACCTCTCATTATTTCCGTGTTTGAATAGCGACGAGAACAACAAAATTAGTCAGTGAAGCTAAGACACCATTAAATTCTGTCTTCCAATTCGGTAGTTGACAGTATGAAAAATATAGGCTGATTTTAATATATATCGTAGATTACGATCCAAATATGACAAAAATAAATTGTTTTAACTAAAATAATAAATGTCAATTGATATTTTTGGGAAATAAAATTGTTATATTGCACCCATTAGCCACGTGACAATGACGCCGATCAGAGCGCGTGACGTCATAGTGTGCAAAACACAAGAAGTTATCAATGACTTCTCAGATAACACTTCAACGAAACAGATGTTTGTTTTGCACACTGTGACGTCATGCGAGACGCGTCAAACTATCATGAGTTTGACGCGTTTTTGTGACGAAATTTCAAAATATTTATAAAATTGCTAAATTAAATATGTTTTTTTTTGCTGAAATATTAATATTTTGGCTAAAATAGACCATAAGGCTCAAAATAAACCTGTTTCTCAAAAATTGTCAACTACCGAATTGTGGTTAGCGTTAAAAAGGTATAAAACGAGCGGTGTATGAACTTACCCCCATTGACGGACTTCGCTACCTTGACTATATATATGTACAATAAATAACATAAAATACATATTATCACGCCTGTTTCGCATAGGGATAGGCTAAGACTATAGATCTCCACTTGCGACGTTTCTGACAAACAACACTCGCTTTATCTACCTGCATTAACCTCTTCATACATGCACGTTTATTTAATATGCTTTTTGTCATAAAGTATATAATAATAATTATTACATTATATTTTAGAACAATAGAACAATGATTTTGTTTGCTCATATTTAAAGTGGTTATCAAAAATAATACATATTTTTTATTGCAACTGCAAAATGTTGATAAATGGAGTTAGGATGTCTTGATAGTTAAACGTCGAAATTTTATACAGATAATGAATTTGATAACGTTGCGAGAAGACGCTGTTAATTATAGATTAGTCTATTCGTATGATTAACTTCATGTGAGAAGCGGAACATCACATATGTGTAAGCGTGCCTACCTCAATCACTGTCTCGCATTCACGGCGACACAATGGAAGTGCAGCGAGATAGCGGCCGCGACGGATGCTGATGCTTCACACACGCTCCCGGCTCCCCCATCCGTCCTAGGAACATCACTTATATTACACACGGTGAAATATGTAATCAGTAGAACAAAACACATGAGTGAAATACATCAATAAACTAAATAGATATATGATACTGTTACAACTATGGTCCCGACAAAAACAAAATCCACCTGCATATCTGTAACAAAGCACATTTATTAGCCGTCAGCATTTGAACTCATAGCATTAAAAAAAAAATATGGTCGTCTTCTTTTGTTTGAAATTTGTGATTAGAAAACAGCCCATTGTTGTAATCTTTTATGGCAGTCATTAACCAGGTGTGGCGGATTAAGTCTACTTAGATACGGGGACATTGCAGTTGCGCAGTATAAAACGATGACCTGATGGAGGGGGAAGGAGTCGAGCGAGAACCACGAACGAAGCGAGACGTGTGTACTACAATCGGGAAACTATCAGTGACGGACTTTGTGCGTTTTATGGAATTACGACTTTCTGCATTACGTTTGGACTTGTTGTGTTCGGTTATATTTGTACCTGTGTTATACGTGTTTGTATAGTTCTATTAAACTCTATAGTAATTCTAACGGAATTTTAATTCGAGTCTCGTGCCTCTTAACAATATGTATGTACCTAGTAGTAATAAGTTTGCTGAAATATGTATAAGACAAAAGAGTAAACCAGGAATATGTTACCAGTAGAATTAAGATAAAAAGGAAGCCCTAGCAGATATGAAAATTGTATTAGTCGAAAGGATCCTTGTAATATGAAAAAAATATAAACTTCGTTTAAAAAAACCGACTTCAAAAACGAAAAAACTAAAATGTATAAAATAACTTATTTCTAAAGCTATTAAATATTAATATATATTATCTAAAACATCTTAAAGTCGGTGCTTAGTAATTTTCAAAATATAGTAATTTTTATGTTTTGCTTTGCACCGACTTCAAGATGTTTTAGATAATATATATTAATATTTAATAGCTTTAGAAATAAGTTATTTTATACATTTTAGTTTTTTCGTTTTTGAAGTCGGTTTTTTTAAACGAAGTTTTTATTTTTTATTTGTTACTTTTTAGTGTCTAGCTATGTATGGGTAGACACACGAAAGGTGCCGCGCTTCTTAAAAAATATAGGTCCCAAGAACGGGGAACATAAAAATGATTGTAAAATGAAAACTACTGGGCCAAACTATGTCAAATTTTTAGAGGACCACATGGCAGCTATTCCGCGTCGAAGAAAAAAAGAATCACGTAAATCGAATCATAAATCTCAGAGTAATCGGTGTAAATATGGAACGGAGTGAAAATTATTTTCATGAAAAATGTTCATAAAATGAAAACTACTGGGCCAAACTATGTAAAATTTTTAGGGGACCAATTGGAAGCTATTCCGCGTCGAACAAAAAAGAATCACGTAAATCGGATCATAAATGACGGAGTAATCGGCGAACATACATAAAAAAAAGCAACAAAAAAAAAGATCCCGACGAATTGAGAACCTCCTCCTTTTTTCGAAGTCGGTTAAAAAGAAATAAAGAAAGTTAATAAAAGAAGACGAAAAAATAAAATAAAATATAAAAAATTGTTAAAAGCCTGGACAAATGCAAATTTTTTAATCGTCACATTTTGGATAATTCACGCTTTATCTTTATAAATTGTAGCCTATGTGTCATTCCGATGTGTAAGCTATATTATTGTAAAGTTTCATCAAAATCCATTCAGTAGTTTTTACATGAAAGAGTAACAAACATACATCCATACATTCTTACAAACTTTCGTGTTTACAATATTAGCAATATACATATAAGTAGTATATTAAACTAGTTATATGTATATTATATACTAGCGGTTTGGCGCGGTTTCACCCGCGCTCTGTCCCGCTCCCGTGGTATATAGCGTCATGTTTTATATCCTATGACACTCCCTGTTAACGTAGCTTTCGAAAGTAAAATAATTATCACAATCGGTTTAGTAGATCCACAGATTACCCCCTACAACGTCACAAGCTCACAAATTCACAAACTTTACCCCTTTATAATATAAAAAAGTAAAAAGTATAGATAATAATGTAACGAGAGCGGAACTCGAATTAAAATGCCGTTGGAATTACTATAGAATTTATTAGAACTATACGAGCAAGTCGTATCGTAATCGTCGCTTGACTGCCAATCTCTCTTCTCTCTAATCTTGGGCCATTGCTGCACCGATACAATATAGCTGCCAGCCCGCATAGATCGGATTTCTTAGAATCAGTTCGACACACCTGCCTAATGACTGCCATAAAAGATGACAATACACAATGGACTGTTTTTCTAATTACGAATTTTACAAACACAAAGTAAACAAAAGAAGTCCAAATGCAGGGACGTAATAAACTGCGCTTTATGATAGGCATGTGTGCATTCACCTTTGTCGGCATGTAACAATAATATACCAGACTAGTATAGTATACTGGTTATATATATCGTGTATACCAAAACGTCGCAACTACCCTACGGATAGAATATTAATTTTAATCGCATCATGGCTTCATTGAAATGGAAAACCTCAAGCGTTATGGACGTTTGAAGTACACCTCAGCTGCTTCCGCAAAGGATATCATTTAATCTTTCAAGTGGCAAATATGTGTTTTGGATACGAGAATTGGAACAGGCTAAATTTCATTAGCTACACGTTCAAATTGTTACGTGTGAAGCGGGTATGATTTTGTAAACAGGTATTTAATTATAGCCAGAGAGAAATCCTGTTGTTCCTTATCTACACTAATATTATAAAAAGGAATGATTTGTTCGTTTGTATTGAATAGGATCCGAAACTACTGAATCGATTTGAAAAATTCTTTCACTGTTGACAAGTTTTTTTTAAGGGATACGCATTTCGCACACTACCGGGTCGTTTGTGTGGATTGGTCCAAGCAATGAGAGGTGAAGCCACGAATAGCCACCAGAGTCAATCGCCGGCTTATGTGGAGCCTCGACTACTCAATACTCCACTAAAACCACCCTCCTCCCATGTGCCCCGCGCTCATGGTAGGAAAAGCGTGAAACTTAGAACGTAGTTACGCCCATGCTGATCCTAGCACATCAGTGCTTGAGAATGCCCCAAACTCACTTCGTCAACAGGGGTGAAGACTCCTCTGCTCCCTAGATACTAGAGAACAATATTGGCAAGCTACACTATCCACGAGTGACATAGGCTACATTATAATTTCAAAAAAAATGAAAATTTTATGAAATACCCGTGCGAAACCGGGGCAGGTCGTTAGTTTCTTTATATATAGGATATATGTGAATTGTTTTGTAACCAGAGGAAATACGATTGAGGAACATAGGTCGCGCAAAAGGGGGATTACGACTAGTGTGTAGAATTCGTCAGGTCGGATTGGCACTAGCACTTCTAAACAGAACTTGAAGTGCTAGTCCCACGCCACAGTTCGGGATACCCAGTAAAGCCTCTGGGTATTCCTTCCTACGCTTTACGCCCGGGCTTCGGGAAACCGGACGCAGTACCAGCTCAGCGTGCCCTCGTAATCGGGGCCCTCTGACGGCACATCCACTGCCACGGAACTACTTTTTATTTTCCTGCATGTTCTTGGTCTCTGCGTGGAGCCGTTTGTATCGCGCTCTACGGGAGGAGTAGTGAGCATGTGCGGAACATGGTACGCCCCCATCTCGACGGCATAACGGCGAGTGAGAACTTTATCCTGAAGGATATCCCCCATCATCTTCCCAGTCTCTGCGTGGAGCGATTTGTGACGCGCCCCACGTGAGAGGTGAGCGTGCGCAACACGGCGCGCCCCCATCTCGACGGAATAACGGCGAGTGAGAACCTTATACCTAAAGGACCTACCCCGCCTACAATGTTCATTCATTTTAAGTATGCCATACTTATACTCATGGTAAAGGTAGTCGCTATGAAACTTATACAAGATATTTTTGATATATTACACTATACTATCCATTTTTAACCGACTTCGAAAAAGGAGGAGGTTCTCAATTCGTCGGGATTTTATTTTGTTGCTTTTTTTATGTATGTTCGCCGATTACTCCGTTATTTATGATCCGATTTACGTGATTCTTTTTTTGTTCGACGCGGAATAGCATCCAATTGGTCCCCTAAAAATTTTACATAGTTTGGCCCAGTAGTTTTCATTTTACTAACATTTTTTTGTTCCCGGTTCTTGGGACCTATATTTTTTAAGAAGCGCGGCACCATTCGTAGGTCCACCCATACATAGCTAGACACTAAAAAGTAACAAATAAAAAATAAAAACTTCGTTTAAAAAAACCGACTTCAAAAACTAAAATGTATAAAATAACTTATTTCTAAAGCTATTATTATTAATATATTTTATCTAAAACATCTTGAAGTCGGTGCAAAGCAAAACATAAAAATTACTATATTTTGAAAATTACTAAGCACCGACTTTAAGATGTTTTAGATAATATATATTAATAATAATAGCTTTAGAAATAAGTTATTTTATACATTTTAGTTTTTTAGTTTTTGAAGTCGGTTTTTTTAAACGAAGTTTTTATTTTTTATTTTGGTCAATCATATATGCTTGTCCAATTATTCTAAATGTATTTAATTTTAACATACCTATTAAATAGTTACAGTATGTCATATCTATTCATTCTAACTCTAAGCCTAGAAGCGTCCCCGTTCAATTCAATATGATACACTGTATCTACTTACTCAGATCTCTCAGACAATCTTCCGGGAATAGACACAAGGCTCTAGTTATACTGGATATTAATCCAGTTATGGTAAGCCTCCAGCTAAGTGGAAAGTCACACGCGTCGCAGTTTCATGATATGGTGGTTTAATCTAATACGGATTAAATAGTGCAGTAGGTGAGTTGTCTTTATTAAACAGCTAATAAGTCATAATGGTTTTATTTTACTCTCCGATATTTATCATACGCCATGTCGAAAACTATTTAAACAAACACTATCAATTATTATTACTTTCAATGACATCATTAGCCGAGTTCTTGTAAGATTCAATTGAGCAATTAGTTTAGTTTTATTCTACTTTTTAATCTACATTATTATAGTTTGTAATTATTGTTTAAGTTTAGATTGTATTTTAATTAATATTTGAAAATACATTTAGAAATAAATATATTATTTTTCTTTTACGCTCTTATTATCGAAATTAAAAAATAAATCGAAATAAAAGTAGCGATTGAATTGTTTATAAAACTTTATTTCAAGGTAGAAATGGCGACCATTATTTACCGTTTGAGCGGACTCCATTTAATTACAATAGATAAATTCTAAAGCCTTGAACCGTAAAGATAGCAGCGACAATGGTTGCTTAAGAATGATTTAATGCTTTCAACTCCTTTCACAAACAATGAATAATACTTATATTTTTAAAATAAATTATTCTAAAATGATAAGAAGAACAACTACTTTTCAAATATCTGTTTTTGATTTCAAAATAAATGTAAATTTCAAGTCAAAACTGCTATCTACATAAATTACTGTAGATTCATGGAGGTACTTATAAATTTAAATAACCAAATTTTACTTTAATAATATAATTATAATTTTTGATTGAATTTTAGACTAGTAATGTTTGTTTTAACACTCTTGACTGATTTGATACAGAATATATTTAGTCCTTTTAAAGAAAGTTAACGTTACATACAAAAACCAGAACAGATATTATGATTTCAAAATGATCCCTTAGTTACTAAAATGACTACGGTATACTAAAAAACCAATCAAATAAAAAAATGAATTTCAGCTAAATGTATTGTTTGGGGTATTTTTGCCGCTTCTTCTTAAAACAGCGATAAAAAGTTATAAAGTGGTGTGCATAGGACGGGTTGGTTGCTTTTGTATATAAAAGCAGGATAAACCCACCACTATGATGCCATTATGACGCCAATGAACGACCATTCCGATAGGATTGTAATAGTAGACTTAGGGCCCAGGAAGTATACTTAACTTTTGACTTAGATATATTTCTGACCTTCAAAACACAATTCTTTTTTATTACTGGAGTACATCAAGCAGACTGACGGCCCAACTGTGATAGAAAGTGTTTACAGTCGTCTATAAACATTTGCAACACTAAAGGTGCTGCCAATGTGCTGCCACTGGAGCTAAAACCTGGCCACTACTGCCGGAACACAACTCGAGGTTGTTATTGCGGCAAGCTCCAGATCAGGGGTGGTAGCCATACAGATGTGGCTACTACTACTACCTGGCTGTGGGTTGTTTTGTCGCCTCTTTTGACAAGCCACCTGGCCGCAGGAATTTGTATTCTTTCTCCGTTCCTACACGGCTAAAATTATAAATTGTTTAGCAGAACTTAGTTCAATAAAATCATTATTGTATATTTGAAACTTAATTTATAATTCAAAGTATAAAAATATACTATCAATTTAACTATCTAACATGTATTAACATAACTTCTAAATTAACCGGTTTAAATCGGTTATAGTCAACTTTTTCGTAAACCTTCAAGACTGTGTTATATAATCGTGAATTAACTGTTTTATTCTACGTGAAAATATTGTAAAGTGTTTGTGTGCGACTGAAAACCTGGTGTAACACGTGTAGTGGCTTCGTTTTGGTGGTATGCGACAAGCACTATTCGAAATGTTCAAAATCGGTTTATTCAACAAAACCTATATAATGAAATTGTGTTCCCAAAAACTGTTTAATGGAGTTCAAAGAGTTAACAAAACCAAAATGGGAAGTTCCTATGTACTTAGGCTATAACCGGTTAGACTTTTTTACCGGTTTTCAAGCCTTATATGTAGCTGATCACAGCCAGTGGGAAGCGTGCCCAGAATGCTGACTCCATTGCCACGCTGTAAGGCAATGCTGAGTCGCAAGGTTTGACATAATAATAACTAGTGGTTGCCCGTGGTCGGAATTCGACCATAATAATTATTTTAAATTATAAACTTGAACATTATTAAGTTTCTGTTATCAAAGTTTATAGTTCTATAATCACAGATTTGGCCTACAGATTTGGATTTGAAGAGTATATATATGCGCATGTGTGTCAAATACATGGTAGTGTATGTAATGTTTTTTTTTAAATATATTTTTTATGCATAATTTTAAAAAAATTAGCATTTATCGCTTCTTCTCTATATAAACTATAAGTCTGCGAAATTTGATACTCCGTCCGCGCGATTTTCGTAAAAGGGGTATAAAGTTTTTGTTGCTTCACGTATTAATACATAGATTTTGTTCCCAAAATCCGTTTAATGGAGCTGAAAGTTATAACAAAACCAAAATGGAAAGTTCTTATATACTTTATAACCGGTTAGACTTTTCACCGGTTTACAAGCCTTATGTGTAGTGCCTAGAAGGCTGGCTGCATTGCCACACTGCAAGGCAATGCTGATTCTCTGGGCGAAAGTTTGACATAACAATTTGAAATTGATGTCATACTTAATTCTGTCGCTTACGTAGCTTAAGTATAAGCTACATCTTACTCCTATGATTTATTGAATAGTATCCTAAAATTTTAAGTGAATTATTTATTCATCAGCGACCCGGGTGCCTGTAGCTATAATTAAAACAATTGCTTTTGTGATTGTGATCGCTTTGAGTTCATAATGCAGCTATGAATCACTAAATCGTCACTGGGCCAGGCCTGATGGGGACAAAGGCGCCTCATTAATAATAATCATTCGTCCTCGAATGCTAACAAACGAGGAAAGATATTTAAAAGGAGAATTTATTAACTGTTGTCCTTTGAATCTGGCTTAAAAGGAACTTTATTACGCAAATCTATACAGATGAATAAAATTGAAGAGTCTGTTTGTAACCTATCTATAACGATGGAGAACATGATGTGTTTTTTTTTAATTTCTTATCTGTTTGCCTGTGTGGATGTAATAATCTCTGAGACGGCTGGACCTATTTTGACGGGACTTTAACTGGCAGGTAGCTGATGTTATAAATAGTAACTTAGGCTACTGTTTTTTAGGGTTCCGCGAAAAAAAATCCAAGAGGACGTAGTCGCGGGCACAGCTACATAAGGTATATAACGATTACTACATAAGACGTGAGGCTATTGAAATCATAACATATTTACATATTTTTTTATTGCATGAGTTCAGCAGACAGGCAGAAGGCCCACTTAATGTTGTGCGGTTACCATCGCCTATGGACATTTGCTACACTAAAAGAGCTACAAATGCGCTTCTGCTCTCTAAAGGTACACTGCCCACTAATGTTGGAACACAACTCAAGGTTGTTATGGTGGAATACTTTAGACCAGGGATGGAAGCTTTCCAGTCGGGCACATGGCTGTGGGTGTCTTTGTCGCCTCTTACGACAGGCCGCCCGGCCGCAGGAAATTCTATTCTTTCTCCGTTCCTGCACGGAGGATAGAGCTGCCACTTATCAACCATCTGCTCCAATAGAGTTCTATTTTGTTCGTTCAGCGCTATGTGTATAGTTGTACAGTAGTATTTGTAACTAATTTAAAAGGTCTTGTTCATTTATTAACTAACTTTGATATTACACTCGAACTGGAATAAATTTTTATTATCCAACTTTGTTACATCTCTTGTCATCAAGAATAATCTTACGTTAATTTTTTTTCTGGAATAATATGTTCTATGAATTATTTTATATCTTTATTTTTACTTATTTTTAATTTTTTTGTGCCCCTTGTATTTCTATTAATAATCTTGTAAATGTTTCCATGTGGACGTCGTTGGCTTCAATATTGTTACATACCGACAAAGACCGCGCACCTGCATGTTGTAAAAACGAATTCTTTTGTTTACTTCGTGTTTAAACTTTAAAAACCTCTATTGTTATCCTACTTATTTTAGGTCTGTAATTAGTGTCAAATGAATTAATCCTTGTTTTTATTGCATTGCGTCGAAGCTTACCAGATGTACGTGAACGGGTGCTCCTTTATCGGTATTATACAGTTAAGTATAAAACAATGCCCGAACGAAGGGGTGAGGCAGTCAGGCGACTATACGGCTAAGACGTTTGTAGTACTCTCGATTAGCAATATAGCGACGCACTTTGCGCGTGTTGAATTGCATTGAATCGTACAGGTTGAACTGGTTGCATCCAGTTTTTATTTGTATTTGTTATACGTGTTTGTACAGTTCTAATAAACTCTATAGTAATTCCAACGGCATTTATTTTAATTCGAGTCCTGTAGCTCGTCACAGTATAATTACTTTCTACATATATTCATACAAGTCCTGTGTGTTACCTAAAAGCTTTGAAATTGCAAACTATTCAGAAATCTACATATTGCGACCTCCCGAACTATCCTTAATCGCATAAAGAATGTCGTTTGCGCAAACGGAAAATGTTATAGCATTATTATGGACGGAGCTATACTCGGGATTGTAGGATTATCCCTCGGGATTCCGGCCGAGTAGAACTTACGTCTTTGACTCGCCACGGGATTTGTGGATTGATGTTGAAATTTTAAAGATGTGTTGGCAAGTTTCGAGGACTAAAAATTTAGTGCATAGATTTTTTAAGTACTTTTGCGTTTTTATTTATTTATTGTTTTTGGAATACTACTAACAAAATGACTGCCCATCTAATGGGAATTAGTTATTGTCGTTTATGGTCTTTTATAGATATTTGGAACACCAACGCTGTTATCCACGGGCCTTGTTGCTCTTGCCTTGATTTGTCATCGTGTAGAGATCTTGGTGAGGGCGCACGAGTACTCGCCGACCTGATCCTATCTTGGTCGATGTAGGGTACTACTACTGGAATGGTCACTAAAACTCCCCATCTTCCTACTCGTCTGTAACCAGTGCCAGTTGCGTGAAATGACAATCGTCTGCTCCGCCCCTGGCATACGCGGGCAAGGCCGGTTATCTCCAGTGCCACCGAAGGGCGTAAAGTACCCCACAGCCACAGAGTGGGAGCGGGGAACAACTTCGCTTAAATGCGGATGGACACTCCCCTCGGTTTCGCTCGCACCCGTTTACGCACGGTGCTGAAGGTTATCCAGGCTAATCTACCGCTGGAGAATTCATCTGCGTGGGGGCGGAGCTCTGGTTCAATGCTCCTTTTCTCATCCAGAAGATAGTCATCTCGATATGGAGTGGAGGGTCCACGCTGCTTGACCTAGTCAGGGCAGCGCACACCTGGCGGGAGTTAGGGTCATCCTCTCGCCGATCACGACACCACGCACACTTCTAACTTCAACTCGCACTACTAACATTGTCGTTATCAAGAATATCATTATCATCATCATCAACAATTACTTTAATGTACTTTATCCTAAAGATTTTCTACTTTATTCTTCGTCTTCATCATCCTAATGTTAAATCCCGGTTGTGTTCGGAGCGTCTGCCTCGTAGCCCGGGGTCCACTTTCCCATTTTTTCTTCTCCACTTCGCGAGGTCTCCGGCATACCTAATTGTTAGACCATTGGTGCGTATGCCTTCCGTTATGACATCAAGTCATCATTTCTTAGGCTTACCCCTACGACCGAGACTTAGCGGAGGCGGCATGGACATTTGTTCCCTGCGTAACTAGCCAATTTCCGCTAAACGTGGCCGTACCAACGTATGGAACATTCTTGCAGTTTATTCGCTATGTCACGAATATGGAGGCTGTCGGGGATACGAGAGTTCATAACGTAGTCCCTCCGTGTGACTCCACACATCCACCGCAGCAAATTCGAATTCGCAGCTCTTGCTTGTATCCCTCAAGGCCACGCTTCACTGTTATATAAAAGGACTAGCTTAATGATAGTCGTTATACAAGATATTGCGTAATAATATAACTACCATAAACATGCTTCATAGTATAGGTACGGGCACAACTGATTTATGACCCACTTTGCTAATAATTCCTTTAAAACCGTCAAAATAGTAAGGTTTATTGTGTGTGTTGCACTTAGGACGTTATAAACATTAATAAAAATGCGTCACTAGCCTCAGAACTACGCAATTTTAAACTTTGTTATCATTGTACTAGATATGTGTTAGATAAAACAGTAATGATTTAAAATAATTTGAATCTCGAACTGAAATCTGCCTTATAATTCTAACTCTTTTCATTATAGAAAAATTATTATAATTTTAAAAATAAAATGTCATTCTAAAAGTATATCAGAAGTCAAGTAAAGTCAATGAGAAAAAAATTAAAACTCAATATCTAAAAATTAAATTGTATAATGGGTAGTCTCGCAGAACAAAGAGCTCGGATTGTAGTGCTCAGTGAGGAAGGCTATGGCATTCGAGAAATATCACGAGTGTTAAATATAAGTCGGAACACAGTGAGAACATGGATCAGACGGCACGCTGAAGAGGGCATACTTGAAGATAGACGAAAACATAATCATGGCCATGCGGTATAAACTTAAAACAAACGAGTGTGAAAAAAAATTAAAAAAAATCGCTATTAACTTATAGATTTATGAATGTTTTCAATTTGCTGTTAGTGCTTAGATCTTTCGGTCCTTTTAATTTAGTCAGGTTATTCGTAGAATGATTAAAACATTACATGACAGATAGCACTGCTAGCAGCCTTAAGTTTTTGCTTCACATATATTTGTTTTCTAAGTTATTTATATATATGTAAATATTTATAAAAACATAAATATTTATAATAAATAAATATTTTTTAATATATATTTAATATCTTTTTGAATACATTTAATTAAGACTCTTTATAACTAACCAAAGTAAATGGAGTCATTGAAAAAATAAGTGCCAAATTACGACAGTGTCAATACTTATTAATGTAGTTAGGGATGGCTTATTATGATCTTATTAAATTGAGTTAATCGATACCTTCGCGATTAATGTATCGACAAACCCTACGTAAATAAAATTGTTAAATGGAGTAAAGCATTCTTTACAATGATATGTGCGTTAACTTATGTAGTATACACATTGGTTGCGTCTGCATGGGTAACAAATGTTCCCAATATAAACTATGTCAACGTTATTACATATTTATGTGCTATATTTTACGGACTAAGATGTATTAATAAAATAATCTATTTGTTATATTAAGACATAAATTAGAATTTTTTTAACAACAACAACAAATCACAATGCACAAATATTCTTACCAATTTAAACATTAAGAGCTGTGCAACTTTTTTTAAACTGTACTGTAGTTTTAATTATTACTCAGAAAATCTAAAAACTTAATCAAATATCAAAACATAATTTAAAACAATAAGTTATTGGCAAGTTTACTGTTTGGGTCCAACAAACAGAGGAGATAGTAGTTGAAGGGTCCAAACCAACTCCGACATAGAAAACCTCGTGGCCGAGCCTAGAATAATTGAAGAGAGAAAGGCTCTGTATCTCCGCTGGCTCGGTCACGTAGAACGGATGGAGGAGGATTGGAATGTGAAGAAAGCATACTTGGGGCGACCAGTCAGTATCACTAGAAAGATAAGAGTGGATTACCTAAACGAACTTCACAACTGAGAAGACTAGACTAGACTTAAGCATATATTTGTATATGATGACATTCTTTTTATTGATAAAAAAACGTTAATAAATATTACATCTTTCATTCTTTCCAAATAGATCAAAAATATTATGTTTACGCCAGTAATATTATGATCTAGAATGTTGTCGTAGCTACGTCTCACAACACGACTCGCTTTAGCTCTATAGGCTCTTGATTGGGCTATAGTGAGAGTTGTCGGCTCAATTTCTATTACGTGTCGCTGCTGAGCTAAAGGAGTAGTACAGTTCCTTAGAGCGAATGACCTATATCCCTCTTTACTTTTTAATCAGCCGTTTTGCAGAAATTAGCCGTTTTGTTAGCGGACGTGGGACGTGGGTCCGCTACTTCGGAGACTTCTGCATCTCATCCTTGCGATGGTAAATCTTAATATGGTTTCATATTCCAAAATCGCCTTCCTTTAGATTTTATTATGGGAGATTCCATCTACCTGTTGTTAGTCATAAGACACCTATGCCTAGAATCATCCTTAAAATTTACAAATATCTGACAGGATTAATTATCGATTATTCGATACTGAAATGGGTTCTACATTATGCAGTATTTACATGGTCGATAATAAACTCATTGTACCTGCCATAGACTGCAGCTCGTTGCTTAGCATTATTTTGTTATTAATGACATTATCAAAAAAACTCAAATGAAAACCATTTTTATTTGATCGAATATAATATTATTTAATATTTCTAAATAAACATGCATATTCAAATTAAGTGCCGACTTTCGTCATATTTGCAACTTATTTAACTTCTGGGATAGTTTTCTGTTTGTTTTACTAAGTGAATTATTATTAACGATCTATAATATGTAGTTTTGGACTCTGGCGAATCTATTAAGGAAAACTGCTTTTGGATATCGAAGTTACTGATTTATATTATGTGACCTGTGAATCTGTTTAATTCGACCGACCAAACACACTATTGGATTTTTATATCAACACAAAACTTGATGTGCAGTGATATGTATTAATGAAAATTATATACAATTTATAAATAATATGAAATTTTATTTTAAATACAGTTGGAATTCATGGTGGAAGAAATCTCCATACCTAAGCATACAATATATAGAATATCGGTCTTATTCATAGACAGAGTAAGTTTGAACGCTTCTTTAGGCACCATAAGCGTTCAAACTTACTCTCTCTATGAATAAGATAAAGTGTATACACAAACTCGCTATACGTACACATACACACATATACACATGAACACCCACACACACATGCATATATTAGGTACGTTCATATACGAGTTAGCGCCATTGATACTCGCTAGATGTGCTAGTAGTACGATTCTCCCGACTGAAGTCTCTATCTCCATATATTCAATGTACTCTGTGATCATGGCGTTCGTCGAATAACAAACCAACAAAGTACAGATATGCAGCACCATTATGAAGAACATCCTTTTTCTCGTACCCAATATTTCGCGGCACGTTACGACGTTTGTTTACAAACCATAAGAAATCATTTACACCGTATTGGACTGCATTACCGGCATTATGCTAAGAAAGTACACTTAACGAATGCACACAAAACTGCAAGATTAAATTTTGCACGTAATTATTTAGACTTTGACTGGACTAATACCACATTTTCAGATGAAAAATCATTTAGATCTTCTCAACATGGTCGCTTAACTTTGTGGCGTTATAACAATACGCGATACACTGAGGATCACGTAGTACCCAATCAATTATCTGGTCGAATTTCAGCTAACATGTGGGCCTGGATGGGTACCGGGGGTATAGGTGAACTTGTCCAAATTTCTCCTCGTCAAAACGCATTAAACTATGTCGATTTGTTGGAAGAATCAATGTTACCGACAGTGCGAATAGTGTACCCACTTGAAGAAGTCCCTGTATTCTCCTACGTTCACGACAATTGTCGAGTACATACCGCCAGAATTGTCTCGAACTGGTTTACCCAGCATGAAGATGAAATTACTCTAATTCCATGGCCATCTAGGTCACCAGACCTCAACCCAATAGAAAATTTATGGGGTTTGATGGTTCAAATGTGGGATAACAGACACGAGAGGACAAAGGAAGCAATTGAGCAGCACTGTAATGAAATTTGGAATTACATGAGGGGAACCGACATCTTCAATCGTCTAATAGGGTCGATGCGTAATCGACCATTAGACGTCATTGAAAACAATGGTGCTTATACCCGGTTTTAGATTTAAGTAAAGTAAAATGAGTTCCATTTCTAACTTTGAAATACTACAACCAATTAATAAAATTAACAAAAAAATTTTTTTTTTTTCCACATTAATGTTGTGAATGTTTTATTTTCTTGTGTATTTCTGCTACCTAACGTATAACGATAACCCTCATATCTAATGTTTTATATACAAAAGGTTTGGCCTGTGTCACCTTTGGCTTGTCGATTTATGACCGGTTCCGATATCTCACTATTCATACATACACTTAATGACAGAGATAGTAATAGCAGGTAAAAGCATTTGTCAGATGTTACACGAGTATAGACGAGTCTCTCCGATCTGTTTAATACAACGTAGTCAGTAACTGTCAATGTCTAATAACATGATAACAAGTTCGTTACCACGGAAATGTATGTTCAGGCGAATTTCAACCTAATTGTATTTCATGACTGTAAGAAAATGACCTTATGGTGGGTCATGTTTCAATTTGTTTGATTGTACATAGAATACATAATTTGTTTTAGTTCAATACAATTTCATCTGCAACTGGCAGCTGTCAACAACAACCCGCATTTTTACGTTAATCTTTAATCTGAAGAAGGGGGGGGGGGGGGACTTTATGTCACTTTGTTTAAGATATTTTATTTACTCAGTCGTCATAAAAAGTTTTGTGTAATATTTTTTGAGGGTTTTAATTAAGTTTGTTAGGAGTTGTTGTTTACGAACTTTCTTTTGTTGTGCTTGAAAGTTTGTTTAAATATTCGCAGTATTATGAAAAGTTATTATTTACAATAATAATGAACAAAAAATATATTTGTGAATCTGAAAAAATCTATAGTTTTTACAGGTTACTAAAAGTTTTGTGTACCTATACACACTCGGTAATGAAGATAATAAAAATATTGTTTACAAGTATGCAATATTTTTATTTAACAGTATTCGTCGCGGTGTACCTGACGAAATCCTTCGTAATATTTTTTTTTAAACCGAAGTCAAAAACATATTGATATAGATTAAAAAATATACTATTTTCAAGATAAGAAATTTAATTGAAATTTTTTTTAAACCGAAGTCAAAAACATATTGATATAGACGGCTAACGTGCCGGCTCTATTGGAGCCGAACGGTATTGCACGTGATGATGGCAGGCGCCCTGACGGAATGACTCTAATTCCCTGGCAGCGTGGCAAGCCTTTGGTGTGGGATGCGACTTGCGTAGACACGTTGGCCGCATCCCATTTACCAAACACTTCTAGATCGGCCGGTTCGGCGGCGGAAACAGCGGAATCGCTCAAGCGGCGGAAATATGCAACCCTCAGTGAGAGTTATATGTTTGTGCCGTTTGCTGTCGAGACGCTTGGACCGTGGGGTCCTGAGGCCATGAGCCTCTACCAAAATTTATCAAAACGACTCATCGACTCTTCAGGTGATCAGAGGGCTGGTGCCTACCTAGGCCAACGGATCAGTATGGCGATCCAGCGAGGAAACGTAGCCAGCCTTCTGGGCACCTTACCCATAGAAGACGGTGATCATCTGGGCTCAGTATTCTACTTATAGTCTTGAGGTACTATGGGTAGAATACAATACATATAAGTTAAGTTTTCTTACATTGTATTCAATAGTATGTAATTTATATTATACTTTTAAATATAATAATTGTAAACGTAAAATTCAATAAATTCATATATATTAAATTGAAATTTATGTGTTTGAAATTCTCAACAATAGAACAATGCTGAAACAAAATTAATAGCTATAGATTATTAATCGAGATAGTTTCAAAAGCAAAATCAAATTTAGTTAATTAACAAGTATATTGAGTTTCAAGAGCGCTTTTGATTGGTATATCAGAACTGTTATTTGCGAGTCTAAGTGTAAGGATACACCTACCGAAGGTACGCTGTCTTCGGCGATTGAAGTATAATAAGTATATATATATATATACTTATTACCTGGGCTCCTGTCATTGGTCAAGACAGAGATTCTCATTATCTTTTTTATTTTTTATCTTTTTACTTTAACTACTGCTTATTTTTATTTTCTATGGGTGAATAAGTATTACAAAGGTAGGTTGGGTAAGTGGAAGGATGGAGTGGTGGGTGACAGTGCGATTGAATAAGTGGATAGATTGGATATTTATATGGATGGTTGGTAAGATGTGGGAATGTATGGAAAGATGGACGAGTGGTGAAGGATTTTTAGAGGTGGAGGGGAAGGATGTTATACTTTATTTTTTATTTCTATTTCTATTTTGCAATTCTCTTATGTCTATTTATGTCGTTGTGTGTATTACGGTTTTTATAAATTACTTTCTACTATTACATTGTGTCATGTTTGTGGCTACATTTTGTTATAATTTTTATATATTTCAGAAGGTTGCTGCAGTATTATATTTATAAACCAAACAAATCTGATCTGTCTTAATGAACTTTTCTTATTAAACCTTATTTTATTCCCATCTTATTATATTATATAAGCCTACATATTCCTTTGAAGTATTCATTTTATCAATGTTGGCAATTTGAAGAGGTAAAACTACATACGTTTAGGGCTGTACAAGTATCGGAGCATGTAAATAAAATGGTTCAAGTACGTTCGCCTAACTTTCATTCACGTGACGCGCCACATATTTAAAAAAAATGTTGTAGATGGCACTAGTTAAATATAAGTAGAACTAGATGGCGCTGCCCAATAATTAAACTTGCTATTGATTACCTCATATTTTAAGTTAAACTTTCTGTATTATATAGATTTATTAGTTCAATGAAGCAAAGCAATATATAATCAAAGTGTCTTATATAGTTCAACTTAGGTCATTTACGACACATTGAATGCGTTCTCACGGAAACAGTCGCTAAAGAAGATATTCGGCATTACGTCAAACGCTACGTTATTTCGGCTGATTATGTCAAAGTTTACAAAAAAAATACTGCGACCGTATTTAGCCTTTTCACCGTCGTTCTTTCGGCAGGTGTTTCGCTAGCTATAGGCTGTATGCACACTACATGGTACATGCATCGAATGTGGGCAAGCATCAAATGTTCAATAAAGTTGCAATTACATATTCGCGCTGCCCGCTTCTCTCGCCACTTTCCTGCTTGCTGTTGTGGAAATGGAACTAATTCCAACGAGGTGTGACATTCTTCTTCAATGGAAAAAATATTATTAAAAGCCAAAATTATTACTACATTTCAAGTGAAGTTATAAAATTTGACACGAATTCTATTTCGTATAAACATGCGTCTATTAGGTTATCTCCTTACTAGCTTCTGCCCAGACTTCGTCCGCGTGGAATAGTAAAAAAAACATGATTTTGAAACATTCTTCATTGGTGCGCCTATTGGTCTTAGCGTGACGATATAAAACCTATATCCTTCCTCGATAAGTGGGCTATCTAACATTCAAAGAATTTTTCAAATCTGACCAGTAGTTCCTGACTTTAGCGTGTTCAAGCAAACAAACAAACTCGTCAGGTTTATATATTAGTATAAGATTTTAAGAAAAGAATAATATAAAACTATCATTATATTCCAAGAAAATTGGATATATCACAAGTCTAAACAATAGATTGTAATCACGCCTGAATAAGGGTAATTATTGTTACAAACATAACAGTACATAACAGTCACACGATCCGAACTGTATTTACATGCAAACGAGGTAGGGACCGAATTAACTCTCAAAGATAACAGGAAAGCCATTGTGTCGTGCCTTACAACGTTTCCCTCGTTTTTGCTTTACGTGCTAGGGATTCTAATAATTCAAAGTATTGTATGTATAACACTTTAATTGTAATTTTTAACGGTTTGAATCACGACTAGCTGTCCAGGGGAAAGCATCACGTGAAAATTAGTAAACAGATTTAAATGAAACTCGACACAGAATTAATTGGCTTATAGCCTTGGTCAACACTCGTGATAATTTTTATCTCGATATATATGAAGTCATTTCCATAGAACCTATAATATTATAATAAAATCTATACATGCTGTGTCGGCACGTTGAAACTATATGGACGACGGAGAACATGATGCATTTTTTATATCTAGTATTTTTATTGGTTTGTCTGTTTGTCCGGAATTCACGTAAAAACTACTAAGCCGATTTCAATGCAGTTTCTGCTGATTGACAGCTATTACTTACTATTATAATTATTCTACGTAAGTAGAAACGCTAATTATGTAACAACTGTTTAATTGATGTACTTTTAATACTTTCAAAGTTTAAATTACTGTAATGAATTTAGATTATAATTCATTCTACTAAATCTGGGTTGCCAGCTCAACTTGCCGTTGCCAGTTTCTAACTTTCTATGAAACTTGTTCAAAGTTTATTAAACTTGTTTTAGTTCAGTTATATTACTTATATCTCTTATGAGGCATATATTTATATCTTTGTGATATTTTGTATATTTATAATATATATATATATATATATGTATATATATATGTATATATATATATATATATATATATATATATATATATGTGTGTGTATAGCCTTGGATAAAATTCGTATATTTTCAAGAATTAAATTCATAGTCAAGGTGGCGCATTCCGTCAGTGGGGGAACTCCATACACCTCTCATTATTTCCGTGTTCGAATAATTACTATGATAACAAATCAGTCACTGAAGCTGAGATACCATTGAATTCTGTCTATATACCTTGACTATATTTTATTATCTCTCTTGTCTATCACTTTCTCCCAATCATTTAGGGTTGGCACAATGTCTCTTCCGTCTATACGCCTCTCTTCTGGAACACATCTTCTGTCAAACCACAAACCATCATGTCATCCTTTACGAAATCCAACCATCTCTTTTAGGTTTATCTTTGCATTTGTACTCATCAATCTTGCAGGTTAACATTATTTTCGTTACATGACTTTCATCCCTCCTCATTGCACGACCATTTCATCTCAATCTTCTTCCTCTTAATTTCTCAGTCATAGGTGCAACTTTCAAAGTTCCTCCTTTATCCTTTACATTAGTTTTTAGTCCTTTGTTAATTTTTTTCCCTTAATTTACAGAAATCCTAATAAAAATGCCTTTGAACTCGTAATTACAAAAAGGGAGGACTGTCATTATTATTTAATGTGTTATTACAATTCAAAAAGTTTAAATTGAAGTTAAATTAAGGATTTTAATGAGCGGAATGAAACTCACCCTATGCGGGTTAAAGGGTGATTTTATATGCTAATTACGACGGCCGCAGTTAAAACTTTATGTGATGAATTCAATTTCATAAAAAAAGCTCTCTCATTTGAGATACTTAGCGTGAAATTCATTTTAAGGCTTTGTTTCTCAGAATTTTTTGCATGCTTGCTTAAATAAACACAAAAAAATCATCAAAATTGATCCCAGTGTTATGAGGCGTTTAGCGATGCCAACCGGGTCCAACCGTGAATCTAAATCAACCCGAGATCCACTTGAACACACGCAAAATTTCACCTAAATCATGGAACCCGATTGCAGCGCCATCTACCTGGTTCAAAATTGAATCTAAACCATCCTGGGACCCACTTGAATAGACACAAAAATAATTCACCTAAATCAGACAAATGAAAATTAGTTTAAATTCAGGCACCATTGCCGAAATCGGCCGGGAGATATAAGAAATTAATGGCTTGATGTTTTTTTAATGATATTTTTTTTTATTGATGAATATCATATTTTAATACTTATAAGCGATGCGAGTGAGCGAAGCGCTGTATAGTATTGAAAGGAGATTTTTTGTACTTATAATAGCTGTTTACCTGTGAAATTGCCGTTCTGCAATACTGGCCATTTCAAATAAAAATAAATTTTGATTGGCTAAGAATTATAATTTTAAATTTTTTATTTTTATGTCATGGTTTTTTTTTCAAAATTAGTAATTAGTTTATTGATTGGTGATAGACTGATAGTCGATTAAATAAAAAGTCTATCCACTACTTTTTAACTCCATGAACAGCACTAGTGCTGCTTTTTTCTTTCTATATCCACCATTATCAAATGTTAAACGTGTGCTTTATTCTAAAATATAAATCAACAGTTTAAACCAATCTTTTACTTATTTAATTATTACAAATAATATCAATTAGCGTTGTTTTCATCGCATTTGCATCTTTTTCGTCATCATGGATACGTTAAAAATTTGAGTAATTATGAAATATGAGAACCCTCGTGGCAGCAACGCGGTACAAACGGCGAGCAACATCAATGACGTTTATGGAGCGAGCAATTACAAAGGAACGCATCACCTGTTATTGATTTGCCCGCTTCTGTTTTGGAAATTTTGACCTAATAAATGAACCTCGTGATCGTCCGAAAACTTTGGTCGTCAATGACGAATTAAAGGCGATTATGGAAGCTGATGTTACTTAATCTACGGCTACAACAATTAGAGCCTGTCCGCAAAGCGATTTTTCACAGCACGATTTTTTTCCTGTAATTCTGTAACACATTGAATATTATAGGAGTATCCGCACTGGCGATAAAAAATCGCGCGAGAAAAAATTCTGTGACTTGATGCAAAATGCGAAATTTAAATCGCGCGAATAAAAATCGTGCTGTGAAAAATCACTGTGCGGACAGGCTCTAAGTGTCAAAACAGTATTGGACCATTTGCGTCAAATTGACAAGGTAAAAAATCTTGACAAACGGGCGCTCTACAAACTCAATGATTGTTACCTGTGACGAAAAATAGATTCTGTTTGACAATCGCAAGTGCTTAGCAAGTTGGTTAGATCCTGGTTCAGCACCTAAATAATGCCCTAGACGAAACTTTACGAGACGAGACGAAAACCCCTAGAAAAGTGATGGTCACAGTTTGATAGTCTAGCACCGGTGTCATTCATCACAGCGTTTTATTAAACGAGATGAGAATTACTGCAGATGTGGACTGTGAAGAACTGAACAGATTGTTGGAGAAGCTCGCATGTCCCCAACCAGATTTGGTCAATCGCTCATTTCAATTGCTCTTGTACGACAACGCGTGACTTCGTATTGCACAGCAGACGGTCTCTAAGTTACAAGAGTGGGGTTGGAAGCTCTCCGTCATACGCCGTACTCACCAGAACGCCTACAGGCTTCTTCTTTTTTCAGAATTTGAATAACTTCTTGGCGGGAATAAAATTCAATACCCGAGAGGCAGTACTAAATGCCTTTGAAGAATTTGTTGCCTTCCATCCAGCTGTTTACTTTAAGTGCATCAATAAACTGCTGCTGCGTTTGTAGAAATGCATCGATTGCATGGGTGATTACTTTGATTGATAGGATTAGATAGTGTGTGTTTGACTGGGTCCCAAGATTGTTTAGATTCACAATTGTATCCGATAGGTGGCGCTGCGATCAGGTTCTAGATTTTATTTTCTTGTGGAAGGTCAAAGTCTGCAGGGTTTACAAGTTTTGATTAAAAACTTGAATTTGATTTGTTACAAAAACAAACATGTATACGAAAGGTACAGAATTGGGTCATTTCGTATATCAAATAGAGATACATGTACGAATGTATCGAGCAATGGGTACGTGGGGTCCATGATTGACGGACATCACCCGGACATCATCAAGATTAGATGTGCTTCGATCTGCCTGAAATTGAGTGCAATTTTAATGCAATATCGGTGTTGATAGTTTTGGTCGTGATATAACGACGAAGTGTTGAAGTGTTATAAGTCTAGATGGGTCAGTGGCTAAGCCATGCCTTATTGGAATCTCTAACAAAGATCTTCCACTGATATTAATTAGCTGGAGCCTAGCCATTAAATATGATTTAAAATAGAACACATATCGACTCCCCCGCACAATAAATCCAGTATCCGAAAAACTTAAATTTTTCAGGATAAATATTATGTTTTTTGGATAGTAAAAAAAAATCTGTGTTATAAAAATGTCACGAGGATATTTTTCTTAAGTAACAGTAGGAAAACTCTGTTTTTTTTTGATAAAACATTTTTTTTCAGTAATAGTACTTACTTTATTGAATTATTGCATGGGAGAGTACTAGAGGGAGTACTTAGAACTGTACAAACACGTATAAAACAAATCCAAATAAAACTGGATGCAACCAGTTCACACTGCACGATTCAATGCAATTCAACACGCGCAAAGTCCGTCACTATGTCGCTAGATGAAAGTATTACACAGGTCTTGCTAGTATCGTAATCGTCACTTGACTGCCCCACCCCTCCGTTCGGACATTGTTTTATACTAAACTGTATAATACCGACAAAGGGGCCCCGTTCACGCATATCTGGCATGCTTCGACGCAATGCAATAAAAACAAGGATTAATTCGTTCGACACTAATTACAGCCATAAAATAATTACGATTACAATAGATGTTTTTAAAGTATAAACACGAAGTAAATAAAATAATTCGTTTTTACAACATGCAGGTGCGCGGTCTTTGTCGGTATGTAACAATATTCAAGCCAACGACGTTCACATGGAAACATTTACAAGATTATTAATAGAAATACAAGGGGCACAAAAAAAAAAAGATATAAAAATAATTCATAGAACATATTATTCCAGAAAAAAGATTAACGTAAGATTATTCTTGATGACAATAGATGTAACAAAGTTGGATAATAAAAATTTATTCCAGTTCGAGTGTAATATCAAACTTAGTTAATACAAGAACAAGACCTTTTAAATTAGTTATCGCTGAACACAAATAAAAAAAAACAAGATAAGTAAAGACGAACTAAGAACTGCTTCTTTTTTTTGAAGTGGTTAAAAATTAATGTTAATCTAATATAGAAAACTGCAAGATAGATAAGAACAAAATAGTAAGGGTCAGTCCTAATCTGAAATCTGCAGGGGCACAAATACGTCACGGCGAGTAGGGTGCCCGTGATTGACGCTCACTTTCCGGACATAATCAAGCTGAGATATAGGACGGTCTCATCGGATATTGGACCTACTTCGTTTATACATGAATAGCCAAGCGCTCTGTATCATTCGAGTGGAAAAATAAATTGTATAATAAATCAAATCTTTATTTGTTCGAACTGTTTGGTATAATTAAGATGTGTATAAGCCATGTTTTGTTCTGACAGGAAAATAAAGGAAACAATTTTTAAGTCAACAAATATAATATCTTGTAACATTGAGATACTCGACATATTAAGTACTTAGTAGAATAAGACAATAAAAATATATATTGTTACGAGTGCGGGACTCGAATTAAAATGCCGTTGGGATTACTGTAGAATTTATTAGAACTATACAAACACGTATAAAACAGGTACAAATATAACTGGACACAACCAGTACAAACTGCACGATTCAATAACACGTGCAAAGTCCGTCACTATATAGTTTGTGGAATGTACACGTCTTGCTCGTATCGTAATCGTCGCTTGATTGCCTCTCCCCCCGCCTCCCCGTTTGGGCATCGCTTTATACTAAATTACAATACAACAATCGACCGCGTGGACTGAAGTTTCCGAGAAACCGTAATCTGCACACCTGCGGCCATAAGCAAGTACAATAACAATATAATGTTTTTCTTAATTACAAATTTGAAACACAAAGTAAACAAAAGAAGTCCAAATGCGGGAAAGTTAGTAAACCAGGTGTGCATTCACTTTGTCGGCGTGTAACAGTATGATAAAACCCAAAAAAGATCAAAAATGTAATAAATAGTAAAAAAAAACGATCAAATACTAACAAATGTCAAAAAATTAAATGAATAGTGATGTTCGGGCTCCATCGGGGATAGTGTCAAAAGTAATTACTGTGGCCAAATGCGTATTATTTATAGCGTAAAAAATAATGCTGTTAGTAAACTTATTTTTATTGCTAGAGTACAGCAGACAGGCTGATGGCTCAATTGTGATGGAAAGTGGTAATCGTCGGCTATAAACATTTGCAACACACACATCCAATGTGCTGCCGGACTTAGATGGGGCCGGAACACGACTCATGGTTTTTATGGCAGCGTATCTTAGACCAGGGGTGGTAGCCATCCAGACGGGCAAATGCCCTATCACCTAGCTGTGGGTTTCCATCTCCCGTAGGTGGTCACACAATGTCACACTTCGTCGACCCTGTCCCCACTTTAAAGTATAACGATATATAAAGAGATTCTATCCGTGCAGGAACGGAGATAGAATACAATTTCCTGCGGACGGGCAGCCTGTCGTAAGAGGCGACAAAACAACCCACAGCCAGGTGATAGGGCATTCACCCGACTGGATAGCTACCAGCCCTGGTCTAAAGTATGTCGCCATAACAACCTAGAGTTGTGTTCCGGCGGGCATAAGTGACGAGGTTCCAGTCTCCCTTAAGAGAGCAGCAGCACATTTGTAGCACCTTTTGTGTAGCAAATGTCCATAGGCGATGGTAACCGCTTTCCATCAAGTGGGCCATCAGCCTGTCTGCTGAACTCCTGCAATAAAAAAAAGATAGTTTTCAAAGAATTGTTATAGAGTACTTTGATTTGTCTATCACGAATAGCGCCGAAGCGCAACTATTTCAAATCTACAGGGCATAGTCTACAATAAGTAATGTATTTGATTGACGGTTACTTCCCGTGGACAATCAAGATGAGATGTACGACAGTCCCATCGGATATTGGTCCTACTTCGTATATCAACAATTTCGAGTTCGATTTAATAAAAGCGCTCGCGTTTAGTGGCGGAAGATTGTTATTTGTCGCGTCATTGGATCGGTAATCGTGTTGGATGTTTTAACATTATTTCTAACGCTACAAAATTGCAAGCAATGTAATCCTTCTTTTTCGTCAACTGAAGCTTTGGATGTTTTCTTCACGACATCACAGAGGTCGTTAAATTCACGAGCTATATTTCTTCTCCACTCAGATAAATATAGTCAAAACTATAGATAGAAAACTTTTCTTTACACACCAATACTTAAAAGTAAATCTACAGACTAAAACTATATCTAATTGTGCACAAAGGACTGTTTTGTTGCTATGATATAAAGTAATCTCCTCGAGACAAATCCAGGAATGAATTTAAACGATATATATCGAAAAGTAGTCGATGGATTTAGTTCTCTAATAATTAACATCGGTCTGAGCCACAGCAAAGACTAGTTAAAGTCTTGATATACATATAATTCTTCTTTTATACTTACAAAATAACGAAAATTTATAAGTAATAAATTAACTCGAAATCGCTGTCGGCGGGGAGCGTGCCCAAAATGCTGACCGCATTTCCGCGTTGGATGGCAATTCTGATTCGTTGTATTTTTGTCGTATATATATATAACTTTTACCTGGTGATTGAAAAATCGGCGCTTGTAGTTGTAATTGTTCGTTGCCTTAAATAAATTAATAATAAAGCTTGTCGTTCTTTTTAAATTGTTTGAATCTGACTATTGGTGTATTTGCTTCACTCGTGTAATTTCGCTGCTTCCGCCGCAAATTAATTAAATTCATAGTATCAAAAAACAAAGAAAAAGCGCCTTTTGCGCGATCAAGAGAACAATACGAGCCACCAGCCTTTTATACAACACGAACGGTGGCCTAGATTTCTCATTAAATATAATAATTTTAATGCGTTTTCCAGACGATTATTTCAATGACTGTTTTAATTGTGAATGCATATATTAGACAGATCAATAAAATGGACACCTAGACCAGAATGAATAGCGGAGAAAATTCGTTTCCAAAATTTGCCATGCCAAGAATCGAACCCGGAGCTCCTGCGTTGCATAGAGGTAGGCCGGCAAAGGCTTAGCCAGCTTAACCACAGAGGCCGTCTATTAAATTTATATTTATGGTATTTATTTATATATTTATTTTATTAGAAGGAAGAAGATTAATGTGCTTTATATAATGAAGAGACACGAAAGTCACGTGGCAAAAATAATGTTAAACTACAAGATCGATGGGTACAAATGTATAAAGGTTTTGTTTAAATTTTTTTATTGCAGGAGTTCAGTAGACAGGCAGACGGTACACTTTGTGGGTAACAGTCACCATCGCCTATGGACACTTGCAACACCAAAGGTGCTACTACTCTCTAAAGGGTGACTGGAACGTGGCCACTGATGCCTGAACACAACTCAAGGTTATGGCGACATACTATACACCAGATGTGGTAGCCATCCAGGCGGGCAAATATCCTACCACCTGGCTGTGGGTGGTTTTTTCGCCTCTTCTTGCACAAATATATATTATATATAATTATATCTGCCTTGAAACCCCGCTTTCTCATTTGAAAATTGCGTTACTTGCGATAATGGCAAATTAAGTACTTACCATTGTTTGAACTGAAAGTTCGTTTATGAGATTAGCTTACTAGGAGTCGAGCATGGGACTTCTGATCTCTGTTCATGTGAACTGATAACATACCTTATGTTATCAGTAAAGAAGTCGTAAGTATAACAAGTCGTGATATATCAATTAATTTGTAGTATTACTGTAAAATATTGTGCTTAAAGCACAAGTCTATAAACGTCCTAGAGCTGCTGAACCCACGCCTTTGCGTTTTAGAAATATAGACGGTAAACCACAATATTTCTAAAATAGATTAAACTGTGTCATACATCAGTAATCTCAATGTATATGTTTTCAAATTATATTTCCGTTCTCCGTGAATACGCGGTAATCTATACTTAATATTATGAAGAGTTAAAGTTTGTGACATTGTAGGGGATAATCTCTGGATCTACTAAACCGATTTTGAAAATTCTTTCAGCAGTGGAAAGTTACAGTATTCCTGAGTATATTAGTAGTGTTGATTGTGATTAATATTTTTTTTGATGCCCAGCGAAATTGGCACGGGTCAGCTATTTATGTATATAGGTCATTTAAAAAACAAGATAAGCGGTACAGGTTTCGGGCCAGGATTTCAACTCACATTATTCATAGGAGACATGATCGTCTTTACCATTGAGCCGTCTTGACTTCAGAATCTGTTTATTTTAGGATGGTTCAAATTTTATTTATTTGTTTAATTTATATTGGCTTTATTATGTTGTTATTATCTTTAAATAATTTTAGTTGATGTTTTCAAAATTAATATAATTTAAATAATCATTAATTTTACGATATGATGGTATTTGTTTTAAACATTTCATAATTATTAAATTAAATAATCAATTTAATTGAATTGTTTTTTTAAATATATAATTCAGTTCGTAAGACTTAAAAAACTTATCTTCATCAATATGATAAATACAAGTTTAAACTTTTATCGTAATTTAATTATATAATGATAAAAGTCTAAAGTTGTATTTAATTTAAAGTTACTAAATAGTTATTTCGTAAGAAAATAAACTTACCTAATTAATAATAATAAAAAACTTAAAACTGTTAGATAAACATTTTGTAAAAACAAATTCACTAAAAAATCAACTGTTATTGTTACAGTTCTAAATTTTATTTATACTTAAAAAAAGAAAATCACTTTTTAAACTGTCAAAGAAAAGTAGGTTAAGTGGTATTGCAGAGCGCTACGCGAGCAGAAACGCTGGAGCGCGTCAGATAACTGACTACGAACAGCTACGGCGTAGCGGTGCTACGACGCAACAGGCAACCAATAATGCTGTTCGCACACCTAGGTAGTAACTATATAAATAATGCAAACACTAAACTATCAGTTAACTATCGATAATGTTTTAACTTGATGTTTATTATTAACATTTTGTACCATATGTCAACATCGTGAGGAGATCTGCGCATCGACATTACCGATGTGCAAATTTTTAAAATCGTGGGACAAGCGTGAGAAATCTTTTTTGATAAGAATGGAGAGGCTCTTGTTAGGTAGTGCAATGTTTGTGGTTTGATATTTTATGCAATTTATAACATCAAATAACTTTATCTTGAAAAGGGGTCATATATTTGTCTGAAGTCTATTGAAGTAAAGCCAAATCGTAAGAAACAATTATATTCAAGTATAACCTGTTCTTCTTCTTCTTCTGTTCTAGCACACCGCCTCCGCTGGCTTGGTCACGTAGAACGGATGGTAGAGGGACGCGTTGTGAGGAAAGCATATTTGAGACGGCCGGTAGGTCGGTGTCCGGTTGGCCGTCCCAAATATCGCTGGAAGGACAGAGTGGAAGCTGACCTGTCGTAGCTACGAATAATTGACAAGCAACTGCGCAGGACAGAGAAATGTGTCATGCATTCGTTTCGGAGGCCAGGACCCACTTTGGGTCTCTGAACCAACGGTTACTCCGTAAGTTAGTATAACCTGTTATTTGTTGCGAATAAATTTGGAATAAAAATTTATTTAACGTTATTATTATGTAGTTTAATATCTCACTTTGGACGTTACTTAAGTTAATGAAATATGTTAATATTTAAACATCATTAAATAGTGTAATTAGTTGCAAAAATAGTGTGTGTTTTACCAACGATAACCATATCCATCAGGTGAGCCGTCTGCTCGTTTGCCTGCCATAGGCAATAGAAATACTTGTTTTTAAAAAGGTTTTTAAATATAAGCTTTTGAGATCCTGGATATCATGTGGCAGCAGAGTGCTAGCCAAGACAAGTAAAATGAGCCCAAACACGACGGGTCTATCTTGTTTAGTACAGGAGTTCCTATGGCCACTTTCCAACTCCATCATCAGATCACCATGTTGCCATATTATTGCATTGTCACGCGATATACATATGCTCAATCAGAAACCGGGAAGTCGGTTAAATTTAACTTGCAAGATTCCACCCGCACTTGCATACATCCATTGCAAGTTAAATAAAAGCATGTTAAAAAGTGATTTCCATCATATACAAATAACAACCCATAAATGTCCCACAGCTGAGCTTGGGCCTTCCGTATTTATAGGAGAACGGATAGTATGTTCGGCATGCTTGTCTAAGGCAGATTCATCACGATACTATCCTTCGCCGTTAAGACGTTTTTTTTTAAATATATAAAATAGGTTTGCGTTTGACGACGATCACGTCCAATGCCGGACGATGATGCGGTCGAAGATGGAGCACGCTTACCTAGATAGAACCTATTCACACGAGACTTGAAGATACCCGCATTGTACTTTACTCTGGTAGTGCATTCCACACGTGGTAATTGTAACAACGTGCATATTCAGTTGGAAAACTACCTAAGTGGTGCAGTCTTTCCGGCCAGGATTCGAACTCGCGCCCTTTGAATTCAGACCGTGTGCGTTGATCACTAGGCTACCACGTTTCACGGTTTCCACTTTTATGGTGGGTTATTAATTTTCACAGTTTCCACTGATATGGAAAATCAATTGTAGTATTCTTATAAAATCTCGCAGTCTGACGGTCCAATGAATAGTGTTTATTAATTTGTTCCACTTAGTCAGTCAAACGGAGAGGGATGAAATATTTAAGATACATTTTTAAGGTAAATAGAAGTTTTATTAAATAGAAGAAGCTAGACATAAGATTTAAAAAAATATATATACTTGTAATTAATGAAAAATTCGCGTTAAAGAGAAAAATATATACACGTAATATTTGAAAGAAATATTATATAGAACGTTAATTCAGTATTGAAATTGTAAAATCATTTCTCGGCATTTAAAATTTTGAAAAATAAAACTTATTTTTTTTTTAAATTCTAACACTGTAGCGTATGTAATCGCGTGACGCGTGCGTGCCTGCTCACTGCCGGCGGGAGACTCTCTACAGATTAATAATTTTATCGATTAACGCGCCGGAGTCGAATCGATCTTACATTAGAGGCGCGCGGAGATGGTTGCGCTACATCCTCCCCCTCCAAGCCAGTGGAAGACAATGGAGCTGGCTTGGAACCCTGAGGCTTCCTAGGCCTACCTCTTTTACGGGCATGTATAACCGCGCGGCTCTCACCGAGATAGGGTGTCAGGAGGCTGGCATGATACTTTCCTAGTGGCCGACCACTGCTATCGACTACAAGAAACGTGGTCGGAGACAAAGCTTTAGAAATACTATAAGGACCTTCGCGACGCGGCGCGAACTTACTTGTGAATCCCTTGTTAGCTTGACTCAGGCGATGAGACTCCACAAGCACGAGGTCACCCTCCTGATACCTTGGACAAGGTCTGCGGCTCTTGTCGGCTTCATCCTTGCGCATATCTTGCTGGCTTTCAAGACGCCAGGTTGCTTCTTGTAAATTGTTTACAAAAGCTTTCAAGTATGGAGTGATCTGAGGTACATAATTCTCTTGATCAATAATAGTCCTCAGATCGAAATTAACGTTCACCGGGGACCGGAACTCACGTGCAAACGTAAGATAAGCAGCAGAGTGTCCAGTGCTCTGGTTGTAAGCAGTATTCAATGCAAATCTTACCGCAGGTAAACTCTGAGGCCATTGACGATGATTTGGATCGATCAGCATCGCCAACATCTGCTTCAAGTCACGGTTCTTCCTTTCAGCAGGGTTTGCTTCAGGGTGATATACTGGGGTCAGGTTCTGGGTAGTTCCAAGAACGAACAGTGCTTTCTGCATGACTGCAGAGACGAATTGGACGCCGTTATCAGAGATAACGCGCCGTGGAAAGCCATATCGTAAAAATACCTCTTCTAGAAGGACTTTGGCACATGCCTCTGCACTAGCTTCTGTCAACGGGAACAGCTCTACCCATCTTGACGTGGTATCTTCTACCAGGAATATCCAGCGTTCTCCTTTGTCTCCTTCAGGTAGAGGGCCAAACAGGTCCATGGCGAGAACTTCAAATCGCTGCTGAGGGACTGGAGTTTGCAACAGGCCGGCTGGCTTAAGGTTAGTCGGCTTGAACTTTTGACAAAGGTCACAAGCTTTCAGATATTGTGATATATACTGGCGCATATTAGGAAAGTAAAATCGTTCTCTCACCTTCTTCAAGGTACGCTCCAGGCCTAGATGTCCGGCGGTTGGCGCGTCATGAAGCTCCTTCATAATCTCCATACGCATGGACTCCGGGACCACCAGCTGAGGCTCTTCAGATACACTATCTGGATTGAAGCGATACAAAACTCCTTGGGCCATGTAATATCCTCTATCTATCCATCTACTAGTTGTAGCTTCTTCATCTTCAAAATCTATAATTATTTTCTTGATTTCAGGATCCGCGAGCTGAGCTACGCGCATTTCCTCGGGGCTACGGTGGGGTAAGTCAATTGACACGGGGCAGATGTCACAAACATCGCCAGCGCCCTCTGACGTTCGGCGCACAGGTCGACTTAGAGCGTCTGCCACCACATTTATTTTACCAGGCGTGTAGTCAATATTCAAGTTGTAGGCTTGAATCTTCAAGGCCCAACGTGCTAGATGACCATTCGGAGACTTGAGGGATAATAACCATTTGAGGGGTTGGTGGTCAGTAGCAACATGCACCTGAGCACCTTCCACGTATCCACGGAACTTCTCCAGGGCCCATATAACTGATAATGCCTCTTTCTCTGTTACCGTAAAATTCTGTTCGGCAGACGTTAGCAGTCTGCTAGCATACTCTATAGGTTTCTCAGACTTTGGATCCAAACCCTGCATGAGCACAGCACCAAGTGCATATGCACTGGCATCGGTCCGCAGAACAAATGGTTGCTCAAAGTCTGGCTGTTGAAGCACAGGACTCGTCGAGAGTCTACTCTTCAGCTCCTCAAAAGCTTGGACCTCCTTATCTCTCCAGGTCCAGGGTCTGTTCTTCTTGGTGAGGTCGGTCAGAGGGCGTGCAATTTCAGAGAATAAAGGAATAAACTTACGAAACCATGCACAGGTCTGCAGGAAGGTCCGCAGCTCCTTGACATTGGTAGGAGATGTCATCTTCATGACGGCGTCTACCTTCGAGGGATCAGGCTCAATACCCTGAGCAGAAATAACATATCCCAGGTAAGTTATACGTTCTCTGACAAAGACACACTTCTCTCGATTAGCTTTTAGGTTAAATTCACGTAAGCGAGTGAAAACTTTTTCTAGATCTCTAATATGACTCTCAAAGTTATTAGAAATTACCAAAATATCATCAAGGTAGGCTACCACCACCATCTCTCTTAATCCCATTCTAAAACGGTCCATCAGTCGTTGGAATGTGGCAGGAGAGTTTTTCAACCCGAAAGGCATTCTACGAAACTGAAATGTACCCAGGGGCGTTACAAAAGCAGTCTTATGGCGGTCTTCTGGGGCAACATCTATCTGCCAGTAGCCAGATTTCAAATCAATTGATGACATAACACAGTTTGCTTTAGTGGATGAAATAATTTCATCAATGAGTGGTAGCGGATATCTATCCGTGCGGGTAACCGCATTTACCTTTCTGTAGTCGACGCAGAATCGCATCTCTCCATTCTTCTTAGGCACCAGCACGACAGGTGAGATCCAATCGGATTCAGCTTCCTCTATAATACCTTGCTCTAACATCTTATCGATTTCTGCACGAATTATCTCTTTCTTCGCAGGGGTCACACGATAGGCTGGGGTGAAGACAGGTGTAGCATTTCCAGTGTCTATTCGATGCACAGCATAAGGTGTGGGCCCTCCCCCTGGAGTGAAGATGTCAGCATTGCGTTCCAGGACCTTGGCCAGCGTCTCCCTGTCTTCCGGCTTCAGAAGTATACCCTCGCACTCACGAAGGCTCATAGAAGAGCTAGCTGTAACAGGTTGAAGGTTGTCGCGTTCATATACCATAGTATAAAAATCTGACTTTGCGCCTAAAGAATAGCGATTATTTTTAAAATCAAGTATCAAACCAGCGTCCTGAATAAAATTCATCCCTAATAAGGATTCAGTAGCATTTGGTAAAACTACAAAAGAGGTGGGCACAACCACTCCCTGCACCCTTACATTGACTAAAACTGTGTTTACATTTTGTCTACTTTTAGAACCGTCTGCAAATTTCAATTCAGTACTTATAGAACTAAATTTCTGTCCATTACTACATAACACATTATATAAGCTAACACTAGCCACAGATTGTTTAGCACCAGTGTCCAATATGGCAGTGCCATGAATACCACACACTTCAATATTAAAAACGGGTCGCACACATGGTTTTAACGCAATGTCCACGGAGTGTAACGAAGTAGAAGTGGACGGGACGTCGGCTACTATCGTTGAACGGCGCTCCTTACACGTTGAACAGCGTGCTCGCATCACTCCTGGAGCACCACATCCAAAACAGGCAATAGATGGACGGGGCTCTGGCTGTATAATAGCAGGTTCATGATAAATAGGGTTGGTACTCATCTTAGTATGCAGTCGTTTACGACAATCCTCCTTGTCATGGCCGTACGCCTTACAGTATACGCACTTCATCCTCGGTTTAGCAGCCGATGATCTGGACGCTGCAGGCGCAGTAGTAGCTGGTAGCTCTGCCAAAGCGGCGACAGGCTGAGCGGTGGCGGCCAGGGCTGCGCACGACTTGGGCGGCTCGGGGCTGCGCACCTCCTCTAGCAGGTCCTCTACTATGCGAGCATGTTGTAGCAGCTCTGTAAATGAACTGAAGGAATTTCTGTTAACCTTTTCACGAATCCTCCTGTGAAGCAGGCCATAGACCATGTCCAACTGGACAGGGTTTTCTGATAAAGTATTCTGGGGTAATTGTGCAAATAATGCCCTGGCCCTGCACACAAATATGTCAGTTCGCTCCTCAGCCTGTACTCGACTGAACAGTTCTCTATATATCCTGTGCGGTGGGAGGCGCGGTCCGAAGGTCTGTTGCAGTAGATGCACGGCGTTATTCCACTCAAGCACAGAATGCTTAACGCCTTGCCACCAGGTGGCGGCGAAATCCGTAAAAAGCATCGGTAAACCGCGTAAGGCTATTTCATCTGACATACCCACACAATCTTTATATATTTTAATCGAGTCTATAAATGCCATAATATCTCCAGAACCGTTGTATCTCGCAGAACAATTGGAAAAGTTACTACTTACAGTCATTGCCGGCGGAGGCGTCGCGCCCTGTATAGGCGGCGAGCTCCGAATTGCATGTAATAAAGTTACCAGCTGTTGATCCGACATCATAATCGGAGCGGCGACGGCTGCTGGGTGTGACATGCTAACGCCAGGCAGTTGGCAATTAGCATCAAACGACGGTGAAGCGGCGACTGGAGGCGGCGAGAGTGCTGCTGGCTGCGGCGACCCGGCGAGCGATTTTTAGGTCCACTGTGCAACCGGCGAACCGGCGGTCCGGTCGATAATAGATTCCACAGGGGATGCGCTGCCAGTCGACATAACAGGCGCAAGCGGCGGCGTACAAGGCCGATGGCACGTCTCTTGTAAAACAGTCGTGGCACCTTTTCGTTCAACGCTATTTGCACGCGATCGAGTTTTTACCATATTCACTACTATATTGTACGTATTTCGGCACACAATACACTGTATGAATTTACTAGGAAACACTATGAACTGTATTTGTAGTGATATGCGTAAATATAAAACGATTTCAATCGAAAACAGTTAATAATTTGATAATACTGCAAAATCAAAATGGTTGCTTTGCTCCACGTTCGGGCTGCCAGTTGTAGCGTATGTAATCGCGTGACGCGTGCGTGCCTGCTCACTGCCGGCGGGAGACTCTCTACAGATTAATAATTTTATCGATTAACGCGCCGGAGTCGAATCGATCTTACATTAGAGGCGCGCGGAGATGGTTGCGCTACAACACTCAATTTTAGTGAAAATTTTTGAAATATCTATTTAGAGCATAAACAATATTTCAATTGAAAATTGGTTTGAATAACATCTATTGAGTTATATTTGATATAGTATTTTAGGTTTCTTTCTATTGCGAGGCTCAGAACATCAAGAGAGTGGTTACCGTCGCCTGTAGACGTTTGCATGCCAGTTTATATTACAGGATACTGGAATCAGACAGGAGAAACGGAATATAGAGGATGTAACATGAGATAGAGAGATAGATGAAATGGAATAGCGGGATAGAGGAGATGGGAAAGGGTAGATAAGAGTAGGGGAAAGTGGGTAATCGGAACTCTCACTCATCACACGAGTCTTTGTTTTTTCTAAATAAATAAATAATTGGCAGACAAAAACATAATAATTGTATATCCCCAGATTAAGCAAGTTATGCTTATGTTATGGGTAATATACAACGGACTACTCTGGGGCCGATGCCTGACACCCAGACCATAGTAAATAAAGGAGAAAATTCAATATCAAATATCAAACTAATATTATTTTAATTAAAAATACTAGCGGGCACATTTTTATGCGCAACCTAGGAATTATGTATTCCCCGATATATAATTATCTATAAAAATATATTTTATTTAAATAAGACATGAACGATGAGAAATGACGAGTAAAATCTTGCAACCGGATCTCGGTCTATTGAGAGTGCGGTATTACTCAGATTGGGCCGGCCCGAACAGTTATAATTAAGACAATGATTTAACCATGGCTTTACCATGCATCTCTGAACCGAATTCGAAGATCTTTAGTTGTAAAACTTGTATGTTCACGTACACGGTTAAATTCCTTTTAAATACAGCTTTTCCTCACTAGATGGCGTTGCATGACTCAAATTACATGAAAGTTATAATGGATTTGCAACAGTTTCTCATTATATTTTTTAAGACTGTGCAATACTTGATCACGGATCCCGCACAACTAGTAGATGGTTCCAGTACTTTTCTTAAATGGACTTTATTATTATTTATCCTTGCAGGAACGGAGAAAGAATACAAATTTTCTGCGGCCTGTCGTAAGAGGCGACAAAATAACCAACAGCCAGGTGGTATGGTATACGTCTGTCTTGATGGCTGCCACCCCGGATGGAGAGTAATAGTGGCTAGGTTCCTGTTTTACTTTCGAGAGCGACAGCACATTGATGGCATCTTCGGTGTTACTAATGTTCATAAGCGATGGTATTTGCTTTAATCCAGTGGGTCGTCTTTCTGTCTGCTGACGTCACGTAATAAAAAACAAAAAAATGAAAGTCTAATTAGAATCTTTTCAATTTCGTAAATTTCATGATTCTCTAGTGAAACTAGATTGGCCAACGCCTCTAACCACTATACACAGCATAGAGGCTGTCAACTCTATCATTTGTTCTGGCTGTTTACGTCATTAATAGTAGTCACAAACTAAATTAATACTAAAGGTAAAATCCACAATTAATAAATTCAATATGTGCAATTGTGGTCGTATAATGTAATGTAATGTATATGTTTGTGAATTAATTTTATATGCTTATTTTTAATTATTGTCAACTGTTTGTACCTCTTGTATTTTTATTAATCTTGTAAATTTTTTCATGTGGATAACGTCGTTGGCTTCAATATTATTATCACATCTTATTGTAACTTTTTTAAATTTCATATTTTATATTGTAGCTGTTTGTTGTTCCTTTAAATAAATAAAATAAAATAATAAAGAAACCTTCGCCTCATTATTTATTAAAAATAACATTGACTTAAGTGCATGACGTGTAAATGTCCATTCCTTACTTTCCTACATAATTCCCTATATTTGAGCCCACAGAGTACATTGAATATTTGAGCCAAATATACATTGCTCATTGGGTGAGAAGAAATCGACGGAAAGGAGGTAGTCTAATTGTGCTCTGTACGTAACGTAATAAAGTGAAATAATTATTACAAAATACTTTAAGTAAAATTGTGTAGTACTTACAAATATTCTAAATATTTAACAGACTTAATAATCGTGGCCAGAAGATATAATAACATAGAAGGACTGTGCCGTATTACCATTTCAAGGAGATCCGGTGAGTGAGAGAACACAAAGGGATTTGTGTTCTTCCAATTGGACCTACTTACGCAAAATGGAACCAACCCACATACTGACAGTTTTGAGAAAAAGCCGTTTTTATTAAAATTATGCAAAAAAATGTTTAGAATATTATACATTAAAAAAATTTATTTAGAATATTATACATTAGAATATACAATATTCTAAATATAAATTTTTTTTCATAATTTTATTACAAAACTGCTTTTCCTCAAAACTGTCAGTATGTGGGTTGGTTCCATTTTCCATAAGTAGGTTCAATTTCGATACACTGATTGTGCTCAACATTTTGTTTAATAAAATTGAACCAAAGTGTAAACACTGGCTTTTCAAACAGCACTTACTGCTTACATAAAAAGCGTAGTATGTTTAAAGCCTTACAGTCCGCACTCCTTTCAAATATTTAATTTAAACCTGAATCCAGCAAGTTGTTCGATTTAAAGGTAAAAATGTCATTCGCCTCCAAAGCAATGTGATTACGTTACAATTTCAAATGCTTTCAAGTATCTTTGTAGTTTTATAGAGGTAATAAGCAAGCATTGGAACGCGCTTTCTACGTTCCAACCTTTAGATGCTTTTAAATAAAATGGCTTTATTCAAAAGTAATAATTTATTCTTTTTTTATTCCTGTCTAGCAGACAGGAAGACGGCCCACTTGATGGAAAACGGTTACCATCGCCTATGGACATTTGCTACACCAAAGGTGCTACAAATGCGTTGCTGCTCTCTTAAGGGAGACTGGAACCTGGTCACTAATGCCGGAACACAACTCAAGGTTATTATGGCGACATACTTTAGACCAGGGGTGGTAGCCATCCAGTCGGGAAAATTGCCCTACCACCTGGCTATGGGTTGTTTTGTCGCCTCTTACGAAAGGCCGCCCGGCCGCAGGAAATTGTATTATTTCTCCGTTCCTGCACGGATAGAGATATAAAATATATATTCTACAATATATATTTTGAACTGATATAATGAAGAAAATTAAAGCATAACTGAATCTAATATATTGTCACAAGTTTAGCGCGACTCGAAATAAAATTCCGTTAGAATGATTATAAAGTTTATTAGAACTATGCAAACACGTATAGCATAGGTACATATATAACCAAACACAACAAATCCAAACGTAACGCAAAAGGTCATAATTCAATAAAACGCACAAAGTCCGTCACTATGGTTCCTGATTGTACACATGTCACGCCTTGATCGTAGTTGTCGCTGAACTGCCCCCTCTCCTCATCAGGCCATCGTTTTATACTTCACAAATACAACTGTGTCCGTATCGTAGTTGACGTAATCCGTAACACCTGACTAATTATTCGGCCGCAAGCGGCCGTAAATGAGTATTTATATATACATATATATACCTAATATTATATATGTACATTCGTGGTCTTTTTAATGTCTTTTGGATTAAGACAAGGCTTGACCAATTACTTAATTTGAATAATTACTGAAAAAGTTTTGTAGCGATTGCATTATCTTATATATAATAAGAATTTTCAGACAAACGTTGCCTTTGAACATTTTATGGGACTTTGTTGAAGGGCATTATACCCTACGAACCTATTGTGGCACACTGAAATAGACTATAAGTAGAATACTGAACCTAAGTCACCGTCGTTTATGGATAATGCGCATAGATTACCTCGCCGGTTCGCCATACTAATCCATAGTCCGTCGAATTATCTGGTATAAATTACTTATATTGTAAAGTCGAACATTAATAAATAATTTTTCATTCTTTTCTTCCAGTGCACCTATCTTCGACATTTAAAGACATGAGACCAAGAGGTATATCTCTAAAAGGTAGACTAACCCGGTTCCTCAGAATAGCCATGATTAAAAATGGTGCCATCCACTATGTTGAAAACAGATATCGACGAAAACAGGCTATTCACTATCATCAATGTCACACTAGGAGTACAGAAATGAGGTAAGAAAAATGTTGAACAAAGAAAAATATAGGTTAATATACGTACATAAAACAATAATGAAATATCTATTCTATCTTGTTGGAATGGATTATGTACACTTGAGTGGTTGAGCTCAAACAAAGAGGCGGGGTAGAACTCGCAGCGACTGGTCACATACCCAATATGATACTTCAATGTACTTGTAAGGAATATATGGAGATATGTTGCAAAAAAAAAAAAAAAAAAACGTTACGTCTTTATATTTATAACAATAATTATTTTCTATCCTTTTATTGCGCTTTTGTCTTATTGAATATGCACTGTTTGCTACAACTCCATTAATTCTTCAAAAGTTATTCTGTAACATAATTCTGTATAAAATCTTATTAAAAAAAGTACTTAAATATAAAAAATAGAACAACAAATATAAAGAAAATTTTTTTTAGCTAGACGTGTTGCTGGGGAGTTTCTTGCCGCTTCTTCTCCTTAACAGCAATAACACGTTGCGAAGCGGTGTACATAGACTAGGAAGTAAAATTAAATTTTAACCTATATGTATGACCTTCAAAAAGTGTTCTCCAGTGGAACTTATTTTGAATAAAAACTTTTGAATTTGAATTTTGAATTTGAATGCTCTTCCAATGAAGAAAATCTATTATAATTGATAAATTTGTTAACATTTCAAAACATTAAAATGTTTGTCAAACTACCTGAATCAGAGAGCTTCTTTTTTATTGCGATTCTGAAAAAGGGGCGGACGACACGCTCAATGGAGAGTGGTGACCGTCGCCTACAAACGTTTGCAACACCAGGTTCAAAGTCTAGGATAGGATAGCCGGCGTAGCAGAGGAGGATGGGATAGAAGGGATCGGATAGAGTCATCAAACATTAGAAATGGGATAGATAACGGAGAGATGGATATGGCGTAGGGGAGATGAGATAGCGGAGATAGGATAGGAGAGATGGGATGGCGGAGATGGGATAGGGGAGATGGGACATGTGATAATACCCATATATGGTATATAAGATAGATAGTAGTTAATTAATGTTATATTTTTCATCACGGTATTTTTTTTTAAGTAATTAATATTTACATATACATGCTACTTACTTACGTAAATGAATTGTTAACTTATGTACGTACTATATACTAGAGTGTGACAAAAATAATTAATGCAAATTATTTAACATTAATGGACCACTATCCATCCCTAATTGCGACGAACATATATATCTATAATACTGCGTATTAAAATCTTTGCCTTGAGATATACTCGTAAGTAATTTACTATCAGAAATAAATTAATTGTACTAGTATGTATTGTTTCGGATAACAAAATAATTAACAAGTAACGAATGATAAAGGTTTATCCTACGGAAAATATCTAACTGATGATGAAAATCGCTTAAAAATTCATAGCGTGGTTTAGGAGGAGTTAGTGGATATACAGACAGACGTAGAAAGCGCTTTTGTTGTATACTATGTAAAGACAACACAATTTAAATAAAATAAGAACGGTTAGGTAGACCATCACAGTCATTTTGGATTAAATTAAAAACACTTTGGCGAGTGTGTCACGGAATTACACGAATTAATTCCTCCCTAACCTTTTTACCACTGGACAAGAAGACTTACGAGCTTATGCCACCGATATATGGTGGAAATACCAACAAAGCGGACCAAACGCTATGCTTTCACTTTTATAATACATACCGATGAAGTGTGGAACTCTTTACCGTCGTCTTTTTATTTTCTCTAACATACAATCTAGGTGTATTCTCGCGTGGACAAGTATCTTGTAGGTAAGCATGCTCCACTTTGGACTGCATTTCCACCTGACATCAGGCGCAATGTCGGTCAATCGCGAACCTATTCATTGTAAACAAAAAAATGTCTGGCACAAGTACGAAATTATTAATTTGTTATGAATTTGCAAAAAGTTTTATTGATTATCTTAATTAGATATTTCATCATCGAGCAATGCAAATCTTATCAAAAACACAAATTATGATTGATTTATGAAAACACCGTCTGGATTAATATTATTGGTTGAGGATTGTATAATAACTTTTGTTTCGAGTATTTAGCTGATATTATACGGTTCATTTCTGTCTTTTAATTTGACTAAATCAACCAAATGGATCCATATAAAGATAGACTTGAAGCATTCAATGTTATTTAATATCGTAATATCCTTTCAGTTCTGTGTCTTTCAACTTTTATTCAATTCGGTAGATCCGTCTCATTGATATTAATGCTGATTAAACAGATACTACACTGGTCATGTCTATGTTTCAATTTCGATGAAGCAACTGAACGGTTTCGTATATAGTTGATATTAGATGGATCATACTAATTAAATCAGCTTTGAAGAAAGGGGTAGTAATAATAAGTAAGTAAAAAGCTGAAGGGCTCAAACGGCGCAAATATGAAACCTTAGGAAGGGGTTACATATTTGTGCCGTTTGGAGTTGAAACATTGGGTCCGTGGGGTCCATCGGCAAAGAGTTTCTTCAAAGAGATTTGTAAGAAACTCTCTGATGCCACCCGTGATCAGAAGATCATATTTCGCCCAACAAATAAGCATACAGCGCGGCAATGCAGCCAGCCTTCTGGGCACGCTTCCATCTGGCAGCGATTTGTTACACAGTCTATAATCGCTTGTATTTTATAACTTAGTTTATTTTAGTTTTTACAATAACTTAATATAAATAATGATAATATTAAAAATGCAACTTTTTCGTGGGCCACCCTGTATTTTGAACAATTAAAAAGTTAAATATGAAGATGTGAAAAAAAAAGTAAGTAAATATGCAATTACAAAAAAGATAGGCAGACGGTCCACCTGATGTAAAGCAGTAACCATCGTCTATGGACATTTATAACATGAAAGGTCCTAACAATGTGCTGGTGCTCTCTAAAAGGAGACTACCACCAGGCCACTAATTCCGGAACAAAACTCCAGGCCGTTGTAAAGGCATACTTTAGATCAGTGGTTGTGGTCATCCAGATGGGAAAAACCCTAAAACCTAGCGAATATTTTGTAATTTTTCCGTGCAGGAATGGAGAAAGAATACTAATTCCTGCGGCCAGGCGGCCTGTCGTAAAAGGCGACAAAGCAACCCATATCCAGGTGGAAGGACATTTGCCCGTCTGGATGGTTACCTCCACTGCTCTAGAGCTTGCCGCCATAACAATCTTGAATTGTGTTCCGGCATTAGTGACCAGGCTCCAGTCTCCCTTAAGAAAGCAGCAGCGCATTTGTAACCTCCTTTAGTGTTGCATATGTTCATAGGCGATGTTTACCACTTTCCATGACTGTTGGGCGGTCAACCTATCTGCAGTACTCCAGCAATAAAAAGATCAAGATGATGAGTCCAAAACAGGTCTACCGCGTTCGACGTCTTTTTAATCAACAGAACGACCGCCGGATGGCTATTCCTGGCGATTGCATGAGGGTTCTATTTTTGTCAGCGACCACGGGACCCTAAAATATCTAGTATACATAATTTTATAAGCTTAAGTATTTTTCATTCCATCGATAAAACAACCATAATTTATTTATGCTCTGATAAAAAAGATTAGTCTAATCACGATTATTTTTTCAATATTGTAATTAAAATAATCAGTCCGCCTTTTGAAGTGCACGTGTTAATACATATTAATTAGGTAAGTTTGAGTGCGTTAGGTAATTTTCCTGTCTTCAAAAGTCGTGGCTGCCATACCAATCCAAAGACGTAGATTTGTATTATGACAAAGAATATGTAACGCTTAGACAGTTTATAGTCATGGTAGCCTAATGGCTAGCGCACGCATGTCATGGTAGCCTAATGGCTAGCGCACGCATGTCATGGTAGCCTAGTGGCTAGCGCACGCATGCCAATCTCAAAGGGTACGGGCTCGATCCTGCATAACATAAATCTATAAATAAAAAAATGCCAAATTGCTGTCCTGCCCCAGGGTCTCGACCCAGAAAGCCACAAATACGTTCCTATTACCAATTGATACAATTTACGACATTTCACGGCCTCCTGGTGTGCAGCAGCAGCCTCGGCTTCCACGACTGTGTCTGGAAGATGGGACGTCGCCAAAGTATCAATACATGTTGCATCCAATACTAGGGGGCGTCCCATTTTACATGGCACCAACGACATTGCATCGGGTGTCTTGCCTTCGTCGCGACACAGCCCATTTGGTTCAAGTACAGCTGGTGCGGTGACAAGAGACCCAAGGGTAATGTCATAAAGTGAAACATGCCGTGACATTCTGCCAGCGCTTCTTGCGCATGACAAGCCATGGTGGCCTAACTCTTTAACTTTATCTCCGCACCGACAACGATGTGGTACTACTAATCTATAAGTATTTTATTGACGCATTACTTTAGAATAGTTCACGCATTCACCTGCGTAAATCGATAAAAAATTATTATCTTTTTGATATCAACTTACCTACATATGTATTGATAAGATTAGCCACTTGACATAGCTGAGATGTTGCCGAATCAAATGGAAATACCAGATGTGATCTCATGATGCTGGAATTTCAGAAATTACGATCAGGAAAGAATAGTCATATTTTCTTGCAGGGAACAAAAAAATATGACATCATTTTGTTGCCTTTTGCAATTTACACTTTAGAGTATTTGATTCTAATAGAAATAAGTTTGTTGTACCTAATGTTGAATTATTATAACCTGATCAAACAAATTGTGATTTTTGGAAGTTTGCATAACATTGATTAGAATGTAGATATTCTTAGGTAATAATGATTCTTATGTAATATTCTTAGGTAGAAAATAATTTACCCTTGAAGGTATATATTTATCATTTTCGGTATTATCAAGTTAGTTAAGAATCAACATATTACTATGCTATATAATTATAGAATAGTAACCATTATTATATATTAGATTTTCAATTGGTTCAAATGAAAAAAAAAACAAATTTCGAAAAACGGTACTAAGTCAAGTAATTTAGCAAGATGGTATTTTTATAAAATAAATACATTCCTAAAATAGCAGATAAATATAAACAAATATTCGATCAAATCAATTATTTTATCAAATCAATATATAATATATTCCGCGATAACTTTGACAGAAAAGGACTCAAGGTCAAATAAAAATGCATCTTAAATAGGATAATATATTTATTTAAATAAACACAGTTACAAATATTATATGAACTACATATATAATATTTGTATGTGTGTATAAATGTGTAATAATATATTTATATACATGATTACAAGCAAACCTAGCAGACGTTGTCTGGCCTAAAATAAATAAATTTAGAACCCAATTGCAGCGCCACCTGCCGGGTCCAATTGTAAATTTAAACCATCCCGCGACCCACCTGAACACACATAAAAAATGCCGTGTCAAAATCAGTAACATACACACTAACATGTGAACTTCTATAATGTTTTAAAATTCAAAACATGCCGTGTGTATTTTGAATTTATTAAAAAAAACCAACTGGAATAAACTATATACATGATGGAGAAACACGATACATTTGTTATAGATTTCTTGTCTAACGTTCGGTTTGTCTGTTTGTTCGATATTCACTTAAAAACTACTGGGTCGATTTCAATGCTGTTTTCGTTGATCGATAGTTAATTCTTTGACTTAAAATCTGTGTTACTTTTTATCCCGGGAATTTTCCCGGTAGCGGTTTGAAGTTGTTCGGGTGCGTAAAAATTAGCTTACTCCAACACAGTTTTCACTAAAACGATAGCTTAAATTCTTCCTTAAACGCTACGGTACTTTGTGTCCCAGAAATCCCGCGGGCATTACAACTTAAGCTTGGACGAAGTCGAACGACGAAAGACGCGGGCATATCATAGTTATATATAAAGATAGACCAAATCAGTCAATACTTGAAAAGGAATTTATGAAAAACTTTTAAATTATTAAAAGCTTTTCATAATTAAAAAAAAATATTTTTTTATGTTTTAACCAAATGAGTCAAAAATTTAATTAATATAATAAAAATATATTTAAATAACATAACGGACGACTGGATAAAAATTGCTTGTGGTAACATCGAGCATGTATGACTATAGAGCGATTGAACTTGCGTTTTATGTTTAATGCGAGTTTGATTTATCGATGGTTTTATCGTTTAAAATGTCCCTTGTTGTTAACCTTAACACGATTACTAATATAGGCTAATCATAATACTTGATAAATATGATTGTAACGTATTTATTCCTTTCAGATATGTATTTACTACTTCTGGCTCTGTTAGGTACAGCGTTCTGTGTACCAGTCCCCGAAACTAAAAACGATGACCTGGCATCTCTCTACGTTCTTCCCAACGACACAGCACCAACATTCTATGACGTCCGCCTGTTCTTAAATCCTGACAATGTTGAGTACTTCTTTGGAAACACCACTATCAGAATATTGGCGTATACTAACACTAGCGTTATTACCATGCATGCTATGGAAATGACCATTAACAATATCCGAGTATATAGTGAAAGGTATGATATTTGCAATATATTACGAAAATTTTAATAGTCAGTTTGGTTCCAACTGAGTTTTAGTACTTAGTCAATCACATGATCTCCTACCATCTCATTTCTCGTATCTAAATTCTAACAGCAAAGAAGAAAAGATTAACTACTTCTGAAATTTATCAAAACAACTCATTGACTGTTCAGGTAATCAGAAGACTGGTATCTACCTCGGGCGGCGGATCAGTATGGTTATCCAGGGAGGAAACGTAGTCAGCCTTCTGGCCACCTTACCCATAGAGCACGGTGATCTAGACTTATAGTCTTGACGATCTATGGGTAGAATACAATAGAAATAAGTGGGTTAATAATGAAAGTACAAATTTTAATTTATTCAGTCGTTTTACAATGAAAGAAAATAAAACTAAATTATAAATTAAACTAAATACCGAAAAATAAACTAAATTATAAATGAATTAATATGAAGTACGTAACAAATCGCTGCCAGAGGGAAGCGTACCCAGAAAGCTGGCTGCATTGCCACGCTGTATGGCAATGCAGCCATTTCGCTGCGCGAAATACGAACCAGCCTTCTGATCATGGCTGGTATCAAAGAGTTATAAGTTATATAAGTAAGTTAAGTTTTCTTTTACTGTCTTAGATTAATTGTTGTCAAACTACTTCACCGATTATGACATTTCAGTTGTTTGTTCACAATTTGGTTGGTGCTTAAGTGGGTCAGTTAGAATTAGTTACAGGGGGACTAATAGAGATGTTAAACTAATCAATCTTATTGCCAGTTTTAATCCATAATGCTAGAATTTTTCGATGATCCGTTCCTTGATATACAAGTTGTATATAAAGGAACTCTTTAAATATATACACAGAATTTCATTATAACCATCCATGTCTAATAATATTCTTATTTATTTATGAACGCTTCATGTTGATCATTATTTTGGCAATAAATACCCTTTGCATCGATGCTTTCACATTTAGGGTTGAATTCCACATTTCATTTTCGTTCTCTCGTTATTCATATGATTTTTAGCATTCCCCCGAGATATTTTTATATCATATCATAAGTTTCTTCTTCACCATTATATTGTCTAATATTAAACATATCTATATTAATTGTTGTTGCAACGTTATCCATATTTCAAGAAAGGTTCAAATCGTTATGCATAAAAAATTCGTGAGCACATAGTAGTACAATTAATAACACTTCCAGTACATTTAGATCAGAGAGAAAAGGACATTGAAGTACGAAATTTATTCCCCAAATGAGATATTGCGTCGCAGACTGGATTTAAACAATCTTAACGGTTCACAGAATTACCGTCTCAATGCTAAATTGAAGGCCTTAATCAAGATAATAATACAGTTATATCTACATTTGAAATTTAATTTTGAAATACATTCTTTATCATTGCTGCTTATTTGATTACAAGTCCATAATAATGATTCATGAATACTAAGATGTAATTAAGGCTGATATTTATTGCACTCCTAATGTTTGAAGTGGGAATTATATTATATAGGTATTTTTAGGGTTTTGATACCTAACACTATAATTTAACTCTTACGGTCTCTCCATAGTATTAGTTTCTGTCTGTATATCATAATCTTAGGAAAGGCTAAAGCCAGGGATACGAAATAACGCACATATTTGTATCTAACTGTAGTGGAAAATTTACAAAATATTCTTTTCAATGTTGATAAAAAGAGAAAGTTGAATTTTAAAAGCTTTTATTAATTTACTTGTTACCTATGTTCAAGACATGCATTTCGTAAACTAAAGTTTTATATCCGCTTCTCACGGGTTTCAGCATTAATTGTTCAGCATTTCTTTGACCACTTTTAATTTAGGCCTAGCAGAGGCAACATGTTTTTTGCTCTACACACAATTGGTCGGTTTTCGTAAAATGTTGCTGAACGAGCGTAACGCTAATTTCTTGTAGAGTTTATCTTCTGTGCATGGGAATGAGGGTTGCCACGGATGCGGTAATTTCCTTTATGGTCTTTAACTCTCCTCTCCACACATTTTGCTTAAGATGGTAACCACTCTCCATCAGGTGAGCCGTCTACCTGACTGTTGAACTCATGCAATAAAAAAAGATCATTAACATATTCATATAATATAATCGTAGTTATTGTATTGTATATTAATTTCTTCCTCAGGAATCTAGACGAAAATCTCTTCGAAAATTATACTTTGGCAACTGATGATACCCACTTACTAAGGATCAGGTTGAACCGAGAAATGGTGATATTGCAACCACATATTGTGCATATCGACTACATTGCCAAGTTTGCTGAGAACATGTTTGGTGTTTATGTGTCGACATATGAGTATGAGGGAAGCAGAATGTGAGTAAAAATCTTTTTTAGTCTTGTATAACGCAATTAAATTATTTTCTCATATTGGAATACTAGGCTCTTTCTATACGGCTTTGGTTGTAACTTTTAAGATAAATAAAGTAATTATTGAAAGCAAGCCAGGTATTTGCGCAGTTGTTAGTCTGGGTGGCTAAAATTCCTGGTCTAGAGCATGTTGCCACAACAACCTTGTGTTGCGTTTCGCCATCCGTGATTAAAAGTAGAAGTAGGGTAGTTCCGGTAGAGGAACAACCCTCCTTGTCGGCTTGCATCAAGGTGTCACGGCAGTCATACGCATGGTTACGGTTCCGTGGCCCCTCATCACAATGCGGAGGGACGCTGGATGGTTTAGTGGGTAGTCAGGCGGCCGGTACTTGCAAGCACTAACGTTGAAGCTTGTGTGCAACAGCAGCCGCAGGGAGTCCCACATCACCTTTGGTGCTATCCCTTGGGGCCTGAGAATATGCGCAAATGCATTCCCCCAGCGTTGACAAAAAAAAGGGTAGTTCCGGTAACCCCTTCGAGGCCGCCAGCATTCTGTAACACAGGCGTTACAGAATGCTGGCGTTGCAATTGTTCTTAGGCTACAGTAACCGCTTTCCATTAGATGTACCGTCTACTTATTTGCTGTACTCCAGTAACAAAAAAACATGGTTAATGTTTATTTATTTTTCTCAATAAAAAAAATTATTTTACTTTTTTCCAAAAAACCTAATATAAAGGATATTTTTTACCATTAGGCTCTTAAAGAATATTTATAATGTTTGCGCCTTAGTTGGTATCTCTTTTCAAGATTTTTTAACAAATCAAGTTTTATTTTCAGGAGCTTAATAACATCGCAGCTTCAACCTACATTTGCTCGCCGCGCCTTCCCCTGTTACGACGAGCCTGCTCTGAAGGCTATATTCAGGACCACAATTTATGCACCATCAACGTATCCGGTTGTAAGAAGCAACATGCCTTTGAGAAATGATACTTTAAAGTGAGTTTTAATTTTTCTAGCTCCTATTACAAATGTTAGTATGAATAGATATTAGCTCCTACACGACTACTTGAAGCCATTGTTCATTATTCTCCACACTTATTGAAATTTTGTCAATATATTTTTTAAACTAGATGAAGCCAAAATTAAAAATCCTAATATTCTTTTCAATTTCATATTTAAAAGGTAAACCATAAGTTTACACAGATCTCATGCACGATAAGTAACTACAGATACATTAGCTTCGAGACGTTTTTGCGTTTGTAGTATTGTCTGTAGGTAAATACATAGAAATAGTACTATAAACGCCAAAATGTCTCGAAGCTAATTCACCTATACGATTGCAACTATTTCTATCTAGAGAACTGTGTAACTAACTACCGAGGCAATCCTTCAATGTACTGGGATGTTATTCTCAAAATTATTCTTTCAGGCTTATACTTAAACTATGAACTAGTGCAATGAAGATAACTTATTTTATATTGTGTTCTACTTCCAATGCATTCTGATTATTTGTAGAATACCTATATATAACTAGGTCATCGAAGTCCATGGGCAAGGTTTCTAGAAGGCTGGCTTCGCTAGCTCGCTGGATCTGTTGTCCGAGTCCTGGCCCTCTGATCACCTCAAGTGTCGTATAGGTGTTTTATTTGCATATTTGTTTGAGTGGTTAACCTGTTTCCGCCACCGAACCGACTGATTTAGCTTGTACTTACAATCTTTCTTTTTTTCGCAGAGAAGACGTTCCAGGATATCTCAAGCATGAGTTTGATGACACTTTAGTAATGTCAACGTACCTGTTAGCATACTTGGTATCTAACTTTGACTACGTCGACAATACAGCTGATCGTATCTACCATATACCCTTCAGAGTATACTCTAGACCTGGAACACAAAGTAATGCTCGTTTTGCTTTAGACTTCGGTCAAAGGAACATGATGGCTTTAGAAAATTACACTGAATTTGAATATGCTTTCCCAAAACTGGATAAAGCAGCTGTTCCGGATTTCGCTGCTGGAGCCATGGAGAATTGGGGACTGGTTATTTATAGGTAAGTTATCGTATAGTAATGGAATCGTAATGTTCATCTGTTCGTCTTTGTACTCCATATTTATTTTGTCCAAAACTACTAGGTGCTTTATTGCCTGAGGTAGTAAAACAGACAGCTCACCAGACGTGGGATTTGGAAATTTTTAACACGAAACGCAATAGTATAAGACAGAGGCATATGGTGGACAAAGTAATTTAAACAAAAAATCCCTTCTCGTCTACATCTATATGCGCGCCCCAAGAGGATGGAGTTTGTTGTTAGAGTGTCTTGATCCCGATATCTATATATAAGTATCTTCTCGATAAACCTATTTGCTTGCTATATAAAATCAGGCCAGATGGTAGACAAACACTAACCTAATAAAAATACGTCACCAGACAGTAAATAATTTCTGAGTTAATACTTCGTTCAATTAATTTCTTCCTTTAATTGCCTATTTCGTTAAAACCCTATTGATGGTACACCTGCAGTCGTCATAACCGTGTTTGAATCAGTTGATTACCAACCAAAAGAATCAGTGTCTAAGGTTTGATTTATGTTATCAACTCTATTTATATAGGTCAATAAATTTTCCTTCATAGTAAGCATCCCGGGATTTTTCGCCCTCATATTTTATTATGATCAATAAATATTGTGTTTTACGAGTGTCTTATTAAGTGTCGATTGTCGTTATGCCGGATCATAAATGTAACTGACTGATTTAAGTACCTACTATTATCAAAAATTCCTTAAAGTAAACACTTTTTTTTCTTTATAACTGACATCTAGTTTTTGATTTGCTAGAACCTTCCTTTTGTTAACTTTTTCTTTTTAATTTAGATTATATTAACTTTCTTTATCTTTGTATGAGAACTATTCAGCAGTTATTCATTTATGTGTTACAATATGGTCCAATTTAACGAGAAAGTTGCTGAGGCCGAAGATACAAGATTATTCTTAGTTTTGGTCTTAGTCACAAACATATTTATGCTGTACTACATCTAAAAATTTTGTTATGCTACCCAGCTGTTTCTTACTGAAAATAAAGTGTATTATTCTTTCACATAAAATAATTTATACTTAGATTGACGGGAAAATTCTCAAGTAATCAGTAGTTTATGGTCTTATTCATAGAGAGATAAAATAAATTTAAACGCTTCTTTAAGAACCATAAGAAGCGTTCAAACTTACTCTAACTCTCTATGAATTAGAGCGTAAACAACTACTGCTTCTCTACTTGAGAACTTTCCTGTCAAACGAATATAAGACTGTCTATGAATAAGACCGTTACTTTGTAACGCTATCGAGTGTCAACACTTGAGTTTTAATCAAACCGTGGACTACTTAGACAGTATCTTATTCAACGTGCATATTTTGATAATTACCACGTCTTGATTGTGAAGAAAACAATGTGATGAAACATGCACATCAAGATAGCCGATGTATCAAACTCGAATTAAAACAGAATGATAAAAAATTGTTATAGACGAAATCAGTTAAAGTCATAGAGATCCTCGCCTAAGAATAGGACTTCAAATCCTTGTTAGTATATTGTTTTTTATGCAAAGCAGTGCAGTTACTGTCACCTATGGACGTTTTTAACAACGTGTTTCCAACCTCGAAATTTTTTATGACGCTCATCTTAAAGAACTCCATGCATAACCTATTAGAGGGAAAATCCCGCCGAAAAGTTCACCCAGATCATTGTCGTATGCGGAAAGGTTTTAGAGAGCCGTTGCATAGTTGAGCATGGGAGCTCCAGATAATAAGAGTGAACATGCAGAATATGCTTTAGATGGTGAGCGGAGTGTATCGGTTGTAATAATAAAGTGTTGACACCAGATCAAACAGATCCTTGAAACATTCCCAGAGACAAAATAATAATCATACACTTTCTCCCTTAATTGTGCAATGTACTATTGTCCTAACCTAAATAAATAAAATATATTTTCAGAGAAGTAGCGCTTCTCGTGACAGACGGTGTAACCACTACATCGACTAAACAGAACATCGGCAGGATTATTTGCCACGAAGACGTGCACATGTGGTTTGGTAATGAAGTAGGACCCCAATCTTGGACCTACACTTGGCTGAACGAGGGTTTTGCTAACTTCTTTGAGAACTACGCTACTGATTTTGTAAGTTATATCAGTTAAAAAAAACAATTTCCCTTTTAGTACTAACAAGATTATTTCACATGTACTTTGTTGAGTCTTTATTCCAATGAAACTATCCAATTTTTTAGGAATAAAAATTTTATGTGATTCTTTTACTGATCAACAGCAAATTGTATGTAATAAAATGAGTGATTTTTCTTATCCCGGGAATCCCATTAGAATTTTCCCGGGAGCGGTTCTTTAGTTTTTTGGGTGCATAAAAATAAGCTTGTTCTGACACAGTTTTCACTAAAACGATAACTTACATCATTTTTAAAATGCTGCGGTTGTTTGTGTCCCGGAAATCCCGGGGCAATTCCAAGTCAAGCGTGAACAAAGACGCGGACATATCCTAGTTGTTATATAATATTCATACTCCTACATCTTCATAAACTTTTGATTAAATATAGTAATTATAATAATTAGGGCTAAAAAATTAACGTCAACAATGTACGCCCAAGCGACGCGCTTGTGACCTTTGGTGCCGTGCCTAACTAATTATTGCGTGCACCCATGGAGTGATAGTGGCCGGTAAGTATAGGAGTCAACTCGTAATCTTCAGAAGTCAAGTTATATAGAACTTTAATATCCGTATTATATTATATTCTAGAAGAACTCTCTAAAAGCTCTTATTGGTATCTAGGTACTACCAGAATGGCGCATGATGGACCAGTTCGTCATCGCGTTGCAAAACGTCTTCCAGTCAGATGCGGTTCTGAGCGTGAACCCAATGACTCACCCTGTATACACCCCCTCGCAGATTCTTGGAACTTTCAATGCTGTTGCTTACCAGAAATGTATGTAGTTTTCTTCATATTATTACTTTCTCTTCTTTCACCTTCTGTCATACGTCGCCTGTCAAACCGCAAATCGTCATATCATCCTTCACATAATCCAGCCATCTCTTTTTGGTCTACCTTTACCTTTATACCTATCAATCTTGCAGTTCAACATTCTTTTTGTCACGTGATTAATTCTTCCTCATAATCATCTTTATTTTCTTCTTATTTTTACTACCTATTAATAATTTTATCCGTGCAGGAACGGAGAAAGGATACAATTTCCTACAGCCGGGCCACCTGTCATAAGAGGCGACAAAACAACCCACAGGCAGGTGGTAGGGTATTTGCCCGAATGGATAGCTACCACCCCTGGTCTAAAGTATGTCGCCATGACAACCTTGAGTAGTGTTCCGGTATTAGTGACCAGGTTCCAGTCTCCCTTAAGAGAGCAGCAGCGCATTTGTAGCACCTTTGGTCATGCAAATGCCCATAGGCGATGGTATCCGCTTTCCATCAAGCGTCTGCTGGACTCCTGCAATAAATAAATAAAAATTGTGTCTGCTTAATTTTGGTGGAAATTTGAAGGTTAATAGACTAGTAAACAAGTGCTTTTTGGACCAACTTTTTTCAGCAGTCTCCGAAAATTATAAATGAGGTGTCATTCGATTAGGAATGGCACCTAGATGATTTATGAAAAAAAAAATAAAGTTCCGCTTCCAAAAATTGTAAAAGTTATTAACAATTAACTAAAAAAAAGGGGGGTTTAGTTTTTTGAAAATATCTCAAAAAGTAATAAAGATTTTTCAAATGAAAGCTTATACGATAGTCATATCAAAAAATCCTTAAAAAAAATTATGTCTGTCTGTCGTCTTTTTGCCGGCTAAGCTCTGAAAGGGCTTGATAGATTTTGAAAGGAGTTTGACTGATCTGCCAGCTGATGTTATAAGATCTAACTTAGGCTACTTTTAATTTAGAAAATAATAATAATTTAAGACCCACTCGCACGCTGCCGCTGTCGCTGTCGCTGAAGCGGGAGGCAAATTGAATACCACTCATCGATCACTAATATTGATCGATGATACCACGCATACGAAGTCGCGGGTAACAGCTAGTTTAATATAAATTTCATCAAAGCTATTATAAATGTGAAAATTAAAAGAAGATTTATTTCGTTAAATAAAAATAAATCCATGCAAGAACGGAGAAAGAGTACGAATTCCTGCGGCCAGGCGGCCTGTCCTAAGAGGCGACAAAACAACCCACAGCCAGGTAGTAGGGTGTATTCCCGCCTGGATGGTTGCCACCCCTGGTCCAGGGCATGCCACGATAACAACCTTGAATTGTGTTCCGGCATTAGTGGCCAGGTTCCAATGTCATCTACTAGTTCGGCAACAAATTGATAGCAAGCACCTTTAGTATTGCAAATATTTATAGGCGTCGGTAACCACTTTCCATCACAGTTGGGCCGTCAAAAGTTGGGTCCGCAAAAGTATCAAAAAAGAGTACAATAATAATTTCGGTTTTTTTATTTTGGAATTCTAGTAAAACGCATTTCAGTAGTTTTCAATAGCAATAAATTCTGTAAGAATGAGCATTGCTGTTGCCTGACATTTGGAGATAGGAAAAGTTACATAGTTTCTATGAATTACTATATTTGTATTCGCTCACTTTATGATATATCAAGATGTGTCAAAAGATGTGACAGAGAAATCCATATCGAACAAAGACTAATAGCGTATGGATTATGTGGCTATGAAATAAGCGTTAAATTTTGACGAGATAGAGCCATACTGTCATCATTATCTTGATTACACTTTTTAGAGCCGTTTTATATCACGCTCTTGGAAAATATCGACGAAACGGTTCAAAGGCCTTGAGTTTTTGTTTTATTTATTTTTGTTGTATGAGTTCAGCAGACAGTCAGACGGCCCACCTGATGGTAAGCTTTTAACGGCGAGTATGGATGTTTGTAACACTAAAGGTGCTACTAATGTGCTGCCGCTCTCTAAAACGAGGCTGGAACCTGATCAGTAATGCCACAACACAACTCAAGGTTGTTATGGCGGCAAAATTTCAACCAGGGGTGGTAGCCATCCAAATGGGCAAGTACCCTACCACTTGGCTGGGCGTTGTTTTGTTGCCTCTTACGACAGGCTACTCGGCCGCAGAAAATTGTATTCTTTTTCTGTTCCTGCACGGATAACCTTACTCTTTTACTAATCGTATTTGAAACGATGAATAAAAGTTCCATGGCTGACTTCTCTCTCTCCCTATCCCAGATCCCCCTCTCATCCCTCTATTTAATTCCCCATGAACTCTATCTATCTCAAAATACGTAAAAGGTTGCCTAGAGGTGATTACTTTAAGCAATAAGGCCGCCGATTGTACTACCTTTTTAATCTTAAGATATGAAAATGTGTTACTGTTTTATGTTGTATGTACAAATAAAGAGTATTTTTTGTTGTTGTTGTAAAAAAAACTGAATTTGTAACTTTTTTGTGTGTTAATCCAAAACACACAAATTTCTTTCATTCTTTCTCGAAAGACCTTTAGAAGTATGCTGGAAAAATAAACACAGTCAAGAATGCAATGCGTTAACTTGATCGCTTTTTTTTATTGCAGGAGTTCAGCAAACAGTCAGATGGCCCACTTGATGGAAAGTGGTTACCATCGCCTATAGACATTTGTAGCATCAAAGGTGCTACAAATGCACTGCTGTTCTCTTAAGGACGACTGGAACCTGGTTACAAATACCGGAACACAACACAAGGTTGTTATGGCGACATACTTTGGACCAGGGGTGGTAGCCATCCAGTCGGGCAAATGCTCTACCACCCGGCTGTGGGTTGTTTTGTCGCCTCTTACGACAGGCCGCCCGGCCGCAGGAAATTGTATTTTTTCTCTGTTCATGCACGGATAAATTCCTCCGTTCGCTAATTTCATAGCCCGATAACAGACGGTATACGCGCCTGTCGTTGTCTTATTTTTAGTTGAGAAACAATTTGATATAGAAAACTTATCAGTTTATCAAACTACCATACACGTTTTACGTGTGAATCTATAAATGTATTGATTATAGAGCTTGTAATTGAAGTATATTTTTGTTTTTATATAAGTATATGAAACAGGATACATATCCTAAGGTTGTCTGGAAGTATTTGCTTTTACGCATTACCTCGAGATGATATTTTTGTTCAATATCATAAATTCCATTATGTATTGTCCAGCTCTCACTTCGCCTTTGAATATCAACGTACCACAGTGCTACCAACGTGATTCTTCCTCACACTTACTGTTTGATACCACTGTTTCAATATGTTATAAATGCCCATAGCAAATATTTATTTCTTTACACAAGACAGCAGATAACAATCAGTAGTTTATTTATATAATTTAATTACTTTATTTATATATATTCGGACCCATAACATGCGTTAGTGTGATAAATTTCTCCATTCGCCTCGGCAACGGTGCATTCCTATCTCTGTTCTGAGTCCGATGTGTTTGTATGTCGCTATGCTTTGCATACAAGGACTCATTGACCCTGACGTATGGGCTACTTGAAGTACTTATATACAAGGTAGTGAGAATTCGTAACGTTTTGAAATGGGTTCCGGCCGATTCCCTATTAGCTAAACCCGGAATAGCACGCACGGCCTTTTTCTGCATGCGAAAGTATAAATTAAATATAATATAGTTTCTTCTTTTATATATTACAGCTGGCTCTGTGATCCGGATGATTCAACATTTCCTTACACCTGAAGTATTCAGGCGAGGATTAGTCAGATACATAAGGGCTAAGTGAGTTTTACTTATCTATATTTTTAGTTATTAACATTATTTTAATGCGTGTTGCCTACACCATACTTGTTTTTTATTGCCTGAATTGAGCAAACCAGACTAATACTCGTAATAAAACTACGTTTTAACGGTTTTAAGCGCGGTAATTTATTTAATTTTGGTTATTTCGACGTTTCGGCTGCTTTTCAGTGGCCGCGTGGTCACGGACGACAAAGAAGACAATTGTCCAACGAGTATTGTTTAAATTTTATTTAGCCTACCGCCAACTTGTTCATTTTAATTATATAGTTTTAATTTTGTTTATGGTTATTATTTACTCTATGGGAGCCTAATCTAATTTACCACCGCTTCACAACATGTTGTGGCTTGAAGAGAAGAAGTGGCGCAAGAAACTCTTCAGCAAACATGCCTAGATCTAAATTTTTTATATAATATTAAAATGGGTGGAAGGAAACGTCGGAATAACCAAAACTAAATAAATTACCACGCTTAAAACCGTTAAAACGTAGTTTTATTTTATTATGTATACAAGTCGCGAAATAGACTAGACTGTCAGTCAAGCGAGTTAATGACTCGCTTGACTGACAGTGGGTACCGTCTTCTATGAACGTTTGCTACATTAGGACGAAGCCTACAAAATGCCTCTAGGATATGATAGAGCCGATAGGGTATGGAGGATGGTATAGAGAATACACGATAAGTGGATTGGATCGAGGGAATTGGATACAGAAGAGAGGAAAGTGGGCAACCGAAAACCTCTCTTACCATATGGGATAGGATTTGCTCGAGACTAACTTCACGTCGATATTCTGTGAGAGTGTGGCATCACACACATTCTAGCATGGCTCTACCAGGTCAAGAATGATCTTACCACTATTTTTATAGAATAGAACAGAGTAGAAAACACTTTATTGTTCACCACATACACATGAAATAAACAATTTACAGTAGTCACATTAAACGGTAAAAGTAGGAGCAATGGGCGGCCTTATCGCATTAGAGCGATCTCTTCCAGACAACCCGGGCTATGGATTCTATGAAGGGGAATTTCGCAAGCGTATGATCATTAATATGCGTATAGCAACACTATACATTTTTATGTACAATGTATATGGGTGTGGACAGTCCAATCATTTAACTAATTAACATTGGCTTACCGACCCAAAGTGAGTCTTGGCCACCGAAACGGGAGCTCGCCACTTTCCTCTGTCCTGCGAAGTGCCTTGCCAGTTGTGGGCTTGTAGTGCGGTCATGTCAGCTTCCACTCTATCCTTCCAGCGATACTTGGGACGACCAACCGTTCGCCGATCGACTGGTCGCCCCAAGTATTCTTTCTTCACTCCCCGATGCTACTCCATTCGTTCTACGTTACCGAGCCGAGCAGAGACGGTGTGATTTCATATCCCCAAGTATGAAAATGTCCAATCATTTGAGATACTTTCTATAAACTCATAGAATGTCATAGCCTTCTAGATTTTGTATGAGCGTACCTACTTTTACTAGCAAAAGGAGTCAAATGGCGCATTTTTTTTTTGAAAGTTATCAAAATTATTTTTGCTGTATATTTTACCATTTAGATTGATAAGATGTTTTATGTATATGATTTTAACTGCAGTTCTTTTACATGTAAATAATTTAAGAATTTATTGTATTACATAAAATATGTGTCCGCATTTCTATTCATAAATCAACGTTTCTTATACAGTTCAAGAAAAGCCGCCGAGCCACAAGACCTTTACGATGCCTTGCAAGCCGAAGCTAATGACTCAGGTGTTAGTTTACCGGCCACTTTGACTAATATACTGACCAGATGGACAACCCAAGGTGGCTTCCCGGTCATCACTGTAAGGAGGACTGCACCAAACGCTGAATCTATCTTTGTTGCCCAGGTATGCAAGTGTGTATATTACAGCTCATAAATGTCCCATAATCATCACGCTTGTCCAAGGCGGCTTGGCAGGTTGACACATCGGTTATCTCGATGTGCAGGCTTCATCAGGATGTTTTCCTTCACCGTTGTTAGCACGTGGTAATTGTAACAAAATACAAATGAGATCAGAAAACTGCCTAACTGGTGCATTCGTTCCGGCTAAGATTTGAACCCGCGCTCTTTCAGGTGGAACGCCTGCGTTACGCTACCACGACTTCTAACTATCTAGTAAGTGTATATAGAAGAAGAATATAGGTGATAAAATTGACAGTTATTATTTCTTCAGATATTTTTTTCTTTCTTTCTTTCTTTTGTTTAGTTGTCTTATGAAAATCATAGCTCTGAAAAACCCCTGTAAGTTACATACATTAAGTAGATTATTAAGTTTAGGTCATCATATTCTATGCCCAGAAGGTTAACTTATTATGTCAAAACGTTTTATTTAAACTACGAGTAACTCGAGTAACTGTTTGACTTATTTGGTTTTTGACCGTAATTTATTTAAATTTCAAATTATTATTATTAAGAAAACTAAACTAGATGGCGCCACAGGTGAAGGTTTTCCCGCTTTTTGATGTTTTGAATTTTTTTTTAAATATGGTTAGACCAAATAATCTAGTTTGGATGCTGAAGTTGAGTACCTTACTTTAATATAAAAATATTCTGTAAATCAATGTTTAGTACAGTCCTAAAATGTCGTGCACGTTATGTTTTTTGTAATAAATTATTATTATTAAAAAATAACATAACTAGATGGCGCCACGTGTGACGATTCTCTCGCTTTTTAACGTTTTGGAATTAAAATAAATTCTGATCAAGTGTACAAATAAGTCCAACAGTTACTCCACTTAGTGTGAATAAAATGTATCGATATAATAAGTTTATCTTCTGAGCACCTTACCCATAGAAGTTGATGACCTAAGTTTAATAATGTACTTATGGTCTTTAGGGATTATAGGTAGAATGAAATATACTTAACTAATTTTAATTAAATAGATTTAGGCTGCTTTCTGATTCGTTGGTGCAGGAGCAACACATGCCGAGCGAATCAGGAAATATAATCTCGGTAAGCTTACGGTCCCACATATATCGAGCATACTACATCCGCATCGCTGCTGCACCGACAAATCAGAACGCGGCTTTAGTTGCGTTTTCTTTATTGTGTTACTTTATAATATTGTTTGTTGTTATTAATGAAAATAATTAATTTTTAAATTGAAATTAAAGAGGTAACTCAAAATCTTTTCTCTTCTAGATAATGATTCGAAGTTTATAGCCTAGCAGTATACAACTCTAATTCTGATTTGTTACATTGATTTACACAATACGTTTGGGAAAATACTGGTGTCTATTATAGGCTGGCCTCTTTATTCTTTAAAAATAAAACTGACAGGAATGTTCGGTAAAAGCAGACGTAAATTCTTTTAGACCTTTTATCCGTAATGAGCTTGTAGACGAAGTCTTTGTGATCAGCTAAATCCACCCAACTGTAGTGAGCGGTGTAAGTAATGCTGTTTACTGGGGTAAAAGGAAATATAGTTCAAAAGTAAATTTAAAATGAAACTTTATAAAGAAATATATTTTTTAACATATTTGCTCAAAAATGCATTTACAAAACGTGTATATGTTGCTGGAAAATTAAAACCACACAATGGAACATGCGGTAAATAGATAGATTACTCTCACCTTATAGTTCGGTCGTTATACATAGCCATATTTGGCATCTCTCTCTCTCTCTCTCTCTCTCACACGACTTCTTCTCGAGGTTATATTCGACTACTCCTTCGTAAACACCAATTTACCGCTCTAGTATCATAAATAACTATAATTGATTTATTTAAAATCACTTTTTAAAGTTTTATGGTGGAAAGAGCAAAGGTAAACCGTACATGTTTATCATGTCAGTCCATCTGTTTACCTGCTTAGAATTTACTGAGTATATATAAGATAATTTTTATGGGTATGTATATCCATATATAAGAAATATAGTCGTGTTAGTTATACTATTTATAACTCAAGAACGGCTACACCGATTTGGCTGAAAATTGGTTGGGAGGTAGCTTAGAACCAGGAGACGGACATAAGATACTTTTTATCCCGTTGGAACCGGTAGGTGGCGCTGAGATCGGGTTCTAGAATCCTCTTAATTACATCGGGCGATTTTGGTGATATTGTTTTTGTGGGTAGGAGTGGGTCCCCGGATGGTTTAAATCCACAATTGGAACCGGTAGGTGGCGCTGGAATCGGGTCATAGATTTATATTTTTTCAGAGCTGGACAACGTCTTACGGGGCCGCTAGTTTTACATATAAGAGAAAAACGTAGTATATACACGGATATAATGAGAAGGCTCAAAAGGACATAACCGTTTGAACTAGTGATATAAACAAAACTAAAGTGTAGTTGTACTGTGCTAACTTATTAAAGAACATATCAACAAAGTGTCTTCCCCTTAATAGAGACAATAAGAAAGGTGCTAATGGACACTTTCTTAGTAAAATACTTTTAGTAAATTTAGGTTATATTTAAATGACTTATTAGTCTTTTTAGATTAGATTTTTAGAGTAATATTAATGTGGTATTTTTTAAATACAACATTTATGAAAAAAAAACACATGTAAGTGTGACAAAGGCACGAAAAAAATAGAGATGATCCAGACATATATCTCTAGGTAGAAACTTATCTTCGTTGTCATTATCCAGTCTCTGAATTCTTGTGAAACCGCGGAAACGCTAGGGAAACTTGGGCGATTTTTCGATAAAGAGATAAAAATTATCCGTCTAATATCAAAACTATAGCCTGACTAAATAAATATACACGTCAAACGTAAATTGTCTTTTTTAATTTGTTTATATTGTATTGTTACATACAGACAAAGAAAGCACACCTGGCTGTCGTAAAACGCTATTGCCTTTCCTGCATTCGGAGTTCTTTTGTTTACTTCGTGTTTTAAAAATAAAAACATCCAATTCTTATCGTACTTATTTTATGATCGTCATTAGTGTCAAACTAATCCTTGTTTTTATTGCATTGCGTCGAAGCTTGCCAGATATGCGGATTAACTCAGTGAACGCGGCTCCTTTGTCGGTATTATACAGTTTAATATAAAACAATGCCCGAACAGAGGGTTGGGGCAGTCAAGCGACGATTACGATACTAGCAAGACGTGTGTAGTACTTTCGATTAGCGATATAGTGACGGACTTTGCGCGTGTTATTGAATCGTGCAGTTTGTACTGGCTGTGTCCAGTCATATTTGTATCTGTTTTATACTTGTTTGTACAGTTCTAATAAACTCTATAGTAATTCCAACGGCATTTTAATTCGAGTCCTGTGTAGCTCGTTACATTATTTTTATATGAATAATTTATAGGCACCTGTTAACGCTAGAATAAAGTACGTAGTTTAAATTCAAAGAAAATTGTATTATAAGTTAAATTTAATTATTTGTATATGTATATATCGAGGGCTTCAAACAAATGGGCGTACGGACAAGAATGCAGTTTTACACAAGGGATAAAATAAATTATAAAATTGTGAATAAAGCAAAACTAGTTGATTTAATAAGACTATAATTTGGAATACCCTTGTTTTTAGGTACACTTGCATAAGACTATCTATCTATATGGTAAGACTTTCTAAATTGGAACATGCTCAGTTTTTAGCAAACAACAAAAAATGCCATTTTTGCGTATACGCTTATAATATGTTATGGAGCCCTTAATACACATATATATAACCATATTGTTTTTTCAACAGGAACGCTACCTAACAGACACTTCTCTGTCTTCGAACGATCGTTGGCACATCCCTATCAACTGGGTACTATCCACCAACATTGATTTCTCAGACACCAGCCCGCAGGGTTGGGTTGGCCCTAGCTTCCCTGCTTTATCTTTCAACATTCCTGGAATCTCGCAAGCTGAATGGTTTATTATTAACAAGCAGCAAACTGGTAACTAAATACAGTGTATCTATTTATTTGTATGACTCAGAAAACACTATATAAAAATATACATACATCATATTGTTACATACCGACAAAGACCGCACACCTGCATGTCTTAAAAACGCAGTTTATTGTCTTCTATGATTTAGGAATTCGTTTGTTTGCTTCGTGTTTAAAATTTAAAAACATCCTATTGTTATCGTTCTTATTTTATGGCGGTCATTAGTGTCGAACTAGTCCTTGTTTTTATTACATTGCGTCATAGCTTGCCATATGTGCAGATTAACACAGTGAACGCGGTCCCTTTGTCGGTATTATACAGTTTAGTATAAAACAATTCCCGGACGGAGGGGTGGGGCAGTCAAGTGACAATAATTACGATAATAGCAAGACGTGTGTAGTACTTTCGATTAGCGATATAGTGACGGACTTTTCGCGTGTAATTGAATCGTGCAGTTTATACAGTGTGAACTGGTTGCTTCCATTTTATTTGTATCTGTTTTATACGTGTTTGTACAGTTCTAATAAACTACATAGTAATTCCAACGACATTTATTTTAATTCGGGTCCTGTAGCTCGTAACAATATACAATTACATATGTACAAAAAGCACATATTTTAGACCTTACAGACATTGATTATTTTAAATTTTATTCACTGGTTACTGAGAACATTAATAGAAATAAGGAGTCAATCTATCTATCCTTGGTTTGACTTGGTTTGTCAAACCTCAGGTCTGATATAAAGTCTTAGTCAAAGTCCAAATAAATGATGTTTTACTGCCTTTGACTAACGACATTTTGTTCAACCTAGAAGAGACTAATTAATACAGTTAAACATGTTACAAGTGCAGTACGAATCGATGATAGACCGAGTCTGCCTTAGTCGCTTCTAGGATCGACTAGGCAAAGGTCGAAACACATTATTTTACGTTCGACATTTGACTAAAAAGTTAGGTACTTCTAGTTATGACTAAAAATACTTTGGTCAAAGGCTGGAATTGAAATTTACTTTGGATTTTGTTAAAAGGCTTTGGTCAAACCTTGGACGAACCAGTAGTTCCGGGAAGAGACTGCATATCGACTTTTATAATATTGTTACGACTCTGGTCCCGACAAAAACAAAATCCACCTGCATATCTGAAACAAAGCACATTTATTTCCCGTCGGTATTGAACCAATAACATTTAGATTCTTTTATGGTCGTCTTCTTTTGCTTACTTTATGTTTAAAATTTGTGATTAGAAAACAGCCCATTGTTGTATTGTAATCTTTTATGGCAGTCATTAGGTATGTGTGTCGGTGTAAGTCGACTTAGATACGGGGGCATTGCAGTTGCGCAGTATAAAACGATGACCTGATGGAGGGGGGGAGTCAGTCGAGCGATAACCACAAGCAAAGCAAGACGTGTCTACTACAATCGGGACTCTTTTAGTGACGGACTTTGCGCGTTTTATTGAATTACGACCTTCTGCATTACGTTTGGACTTGTTGTGTTTGGTTATATTTGTACCTGTGTTATACTTGTTTGTCTATACAATGTAAAAATGCCGTTAGAATTACTATAGAGTTTATTAGAACTATTTCTAATAAACTCTATAGTAATTCTAACGGCATTTTAATTCGAGTCTCGCGACTCGTAACAATATTTACACAAAACAAGGAAATATTCATGACTAACTTCTATTTATTGAATATTTTTATTGCGTGTATCGTTTTTTTAATTTAACAGGATACTACAGAGTCAACTACGAAGTGGAGAATTGGGCAGCCCTCGGTAAACAACTCAACGAAAACCACGAGGTGATCCATTTGTTGAACCGTGCTCAAATCATCGATGATTCCTTCAATCTCGCCAGGAACGGAAGACTAGTAAGTGTTTCTATCTTCACTATTGACAAATTTATCACTAACCAATTAGGTGTTCGGAACACGACTGTTGCATTAGATAACAATACTCAACTTTGTTATCGATTTCCTATTTTGGGTGTTGCTTTTAACTATAATGATAACGGAGAAATAATACAGTTAACCCCAAGCTCTGGCGTAGGCTGCCATAAGAACCTTGAGATTTGTTTCGACATCAGGCTAGGTTTCCCTTCAGAGCCGTTGCGCAATTAAAGTACTTCCAGTGTTGCAAATATCTATAGGTGACGGTAACCACGGTGGGCCTTAGCCTGTCTGATTTAATTCAACAATTTAAAACCTACGTCCTAGGGCTATAAAAAATAAACATGCGATTAAGATATTCCATATTTATACGAGGCTAGGTATATTATATTTGTCCGTATAATCGGTGCAGGAAGGGAGAAAGAATACAATTTCCAGCGGCCTGTCATAAGAGGCGACAAAACAACCCACAGTCAGGTGGAAGGGTTTTTGCCCGTATGGGTGGCAACCACCCAAAGTATGCCGCCATAACAACCTTGAGTTGTATTCCGGCTTTAGTGGTCAGGTTATAGTCTCCGTTTACAAGCGTTACAGCTTTCCATCTGGTGGGCCGTCTGCCTATCTGCTGAACTCTCGCAATAAAAATTCATTCATTTGTTTTGTGCCAAGTTGGGTGTTTATTTATTTAGGTTTTACTATGTATTGTATATATCAAAGTGATAACTTATGTCATAAGTGCTTGAATGTGTCACAATCTATGAATAATTTTCAAGTGGATTTGTAAATGGAATTTATACAACTGGCTAAAACGGCTCGAAATATTGGCGGCAAAGTTGAAGTCCCCTAATTTGATTATATTACATGAATGTGAGTATAATTGATGCAGCTTTATCGCGTTTAAACATTTAATCTAGAAAATACAACAATACTAAAATTGCCATATATAATTATCTTTATAATTATATGATGGTTAATATAGATAAAATAGATTAAAAAGTGACGCGTTAATAAACCCTATTTCAACCGCGTACTCTCTGCGAGCTCTAAGCGTTGCACTTTACTGTGACTAAAAGTCATGGGGTGGACGTGGCTCACAAGCGTACCACAAGTAGATTTCAAATGGTATCCAAATGGAGGACATGTTCTCCTTTTGATCAAATTATCTTCCCTAATCCACGAATGTCCTCCTTTTTCAAATTTAAATTAAGCGCCTAGATCTCTTTAACTTTGTGTTCTCCACTCACACACAAGTTACAATGCAATATGCGTTGACCGCGATTTTTTACAAATATATACCATAAAATATGATATTGTCTTATACATATGCAAAAATTTAAATATCAAACAGATATATACTTAATATACATACCATACAAATTCATATCTACAAAATTAATAAATGTTAGTGTGAGAACCGGACATATATATTATTCATTTAGATTGCCAGAAAGAGATCGCTTTGAGCGATAAGGCCGCCTATTGTATTGCCTAGAAAATATTGTAAATATGGTCTGTTTTTGTAATTGTATATTTATGTATATATTTATTTTGTGTAATATATATATATATATATATATAGAGAGAGAGAGAGAGAGAGGGGGGGGGGGAGATAACAATTTATTGCATACCAAAGTATACGATATTTATATTATCTATAGAAAACGGCAATAGTAGATAAGCACTCGCTAAAGGCGCTTACGCCACGTAATGCATTCAAGGTAATTATCTCATAAAGGTGAATCACATGCTTCAATTTTTGTTCAATTCTGTTTTCAGTCGTCAATTTTCACACAAAATGAATCATCTGAATACGTCATTATGCAAAAGTTTTGAATGGAATTATATGCCAACTTAGTGGGAATAAAATATGCTTATCTATTAATTATCTATTATTTTGCCGTTAAATCCATGCTACGACCAACATTTGGACGGACTCTATCAGGGTGAAATCACTCTCTCACATAGTATCCGTTTCAATCACTTAGCATTATCGGTGCAGGAACGAAGAAAAAATGCAATTTCCTGCGGCGGGACGGCTTGTCGTAAGAGACGATAAACAGGGGACTGACAGAGTATGGCATAGAGGGATAAGATGGGAGAAGGGGAAATCGACCATCAGCAGTATGACTCATCATGGGAAATACTATTAGCTCAAGGCTTTTTTACTCCATGAGTTCAGCAGACAGGCGAAAACATCTGATGGAAAGCGGTTACCATCGCCTTTGGATATTTGCAACACCAAAGGTGCTACAAATACGCTGCTGCTCTCTTAAGGGTCACTGGAACCTGGTTAATGCCGGAACACAACTCAAAGTTGTTATGGCGACATACCCTACACCAGGGGTGGTAGTAATCCAGTCGGGCAAATGCCCAACCACTTGCCAAACTCTCTACTCCTACTTAGAGTCTACTTCTATTATAATCTTGAGGGCCTATGGGTAGAAAACAATAAAGTTTTCTTTTATTGTGTTAGATTATTTGTTATATATTACTAATATCGATTGTCAATTAATAAATATAGTTTTGAACTACATCAAATTTAAGATTTATTACAAACTAGCTTCTGCCCGCGTGGTGCGGATTTTTTACTATCCCACGGAAGCTCTTTAATTTTTCGGGATCAAAAGTAAAGTATATGTTGACCAGGGATATAAGCTATCACCATACGAAATTTCATGTAAATCGGTCCAGTCGTTCTGGAGATTAGCCGGTACAAACAGACAGACAAACAGACAAACAGATAAACAGACAAACAGAGAAACAAAAATTTTGAAAAAAATCTAAATTATTCCTATTTCACTTCTTACATCCCCCTGACTCGGTTTTTAGCATTTTCTTTAATTGTACAGAAATTTGACCTCTACAATTGTATTATATGTATAGATTAATATATCAACGAATAAAATGAAACGTAAAAGAATATTCATTCGGTAAGATAATTGGAGTGGAACAAAACAGAATTGCGGCTTGCAATATTAACTGGTGGTTCTCTACGAATAGTAATAAGCTTCGAACCGCCTCTCTTAAGTTTGGACGGCGTGTAAGTTACAAGCGTAATCATTATACGAGGCGAGATATATAAAAACAAAAAAAACTGAATTCAAACCGAAACCAAAAAACGCATCCATAGTCTACTCTTAATTATGCCGCCTCTCACCACGTCTAGTCTAAATTTATGCCGCTCCTCCACGCGGCCGTAACACTTTTTCGTGACAGACAAATCCTAAGACCCCCGTCTATATAGAAGCTTAACTTCAAAAAAGTGTGTGTCAGCTCCGACACATGGCTGTAGTTTACTTCTTAAGTCGGAAGTGGAAAGGTGCGCAAAACATAACGCTTTTCAGTTATCGCTTGTATTAATTTCCCTTTTCATCCAATTTCCATACTGGGGGTCTTATATGAAAACCAATTCTTAAGGAGTAAACTCCAAAAACAGATTAAGAGTTGCATTCTTTCATACATTCACCCCATTCATATTATAAAATATTTTTTGACACATATTACTGTGAAAGTCAAAGTTTATATCTTCATTTAAAGTTCAAAACATATTTACACATTAAAGACACATTACAATTAATATAATTTTACCATGTTGTATTTCTTAAGAACACTCATTATTTTATCAAAATAAATGAGAAATTGGGTACATTATTGTCATTTTATTTTCCGCTGCCAACTCATTACCTTGAGACCATGATAAGTACATCTCTAACAAGTGTTCTAGAATTTTATAGAGCAGGAGAAATTTGCCAGTTGAAATCATTACTGTTTAAGCTGTCGCACCTAGAGTCAGATAATGGATCATTAACCATTTAATTGCTCGTTTTGATATGGAAGAATACTAAGAACAACCGCCAAATAAAAACACAACTATAAAGAGCTTCTAAACCCATTTACAATTCAGCATGGCTCTTCCATGTCTAAAATGCTTAATTTTTTAGAAGACTCGCTTTTGCCTCCAGGTTTGCTCGTGTTAATAGAATAGAATATACTTTATTTCATAACAATAAGATACAATTCAAAAAGTTTACGTACAGAAGACAATAGGCGGTCTTATCACTAAAAGCAATTTCTTACAGACAACCTTAGGAAGGATTAGAGAAAAATTATGTAACGTGGGTTTTGCAACATAAATAAAATAAAAAGAAGTAATATATATATATATGTCGGAGGGAAGCTATGAATTGGATGGATTGTTGTTGGATGTATAACGCACAATATCATTTGTTTACATTTTAATTACTTCTAAAATTCTTAATTTAATTTAATTTGATTTGTTAAATGTTTCTATAACTTAAAGATCGTTCTAACCTAATAAAATGTGACACATTTGGTTGGTGACAACAGTTCGAGTTGGACCTTTGAGAATTTTAAAGAAAGTGTTTTAAGTTAGAAGTATGAGCGGTACCCTGAACCCGCTGCTCGGTCTAAACTATGTCAAAATGTTCTTAAATCTAAATTAAAAGTGTACTATAAACCGTGGCCATTGTGTTTTATGCTCGCATTTTACCCTGATGACGCCCACTAAACCTGCAATCTATAAAGAACATATCACGAGAAGGAGGCCTTCTCCGTATGTATATATATATATATATTTATTTATAGACCGAATAGAGGCCCGGTCCTTTGGAAATTCCACTTGCTCTAACCTCTTCTTGAATATGTATGTACGTTACATGAAAGTGGGAATGTTAAAATTTAAAAAAATGTTAAAACTTACTTTTGATACTACATATAACAGGCGTAACGCCGTAAAGGTTGAAAACAGGCAGCCCCCTTGATGAAAAGCGGTTACCGTTACCTATGGACGTTTGCAACATCAGGGGTGTCGCCAACGAGTTGACCTCTATGGAATTTTATAACGCCCTACTTAAAAAGCTCATGTCATAGCGCACCAGATCATTATTGTACGCGGAATAAACGTTCTAGAGAACCTTTGCGTACTTGAGCGTGGGAGCTCAAAGAAATCCCGTCGTTGGCGAGCGGTGCGATTGTAAAAGTGAGTGAGTGGAAGGCGTTGGCACCAGATCAAACAATACCTCGAAGCGCTCCCCGTTGTACAGGCGGTAAATATTCATTTCCATGACGATCTGTTAGTGAGATGCAACTGGGGTATCAATGGTACGTGGAGGAACCATCTTTTTGGCTATAGTCGTCTATTTATTCCGGAACGTAACTTTTTTCTGGACGAAAGGTATCATATGTCCTTTTTCTGAACCCCTTACAACGTGTATGCCAAATATCGTGACGATCTATGTATATGTTGCGTAGTTAAGGCGTAAAAGATAGATAGATAACACTTTATTGCTCACCAAAATAAAAAAATACAAAAACAAAATGCATAATTACAATACTTCTTGACAAAACAACAGGCGGCCTTATCGCTAAAAGCGACCTCTTCCTGGCTACCTAGCTTAAAAGAAATTCTTAACTAATCTGGTATTGTAGGTAGAGAAGAAAAAAGATAGGACTATACTATTTAAATATACATATACTTATATGGCAGTTGTTTCTTGTTTGGAAATCAAACTCTATGTAATGGACTGTATGATTATTATTATTGAACTTTTTACATGAATCGAAATATAGATAGAATAAATACAAATTATGCAAGAGAGTCGTCGTTGAGAATTATAGTTGAATGGTGAATTGTGAATGAAGATGCCTCCAAGGCCGCTCCTATATCCCGCATCCCGTCCGACGCCTAGCTGCTAATTACGCCAGTTATGGGCGTCGGCGGTATACGGGGCGCGGAGAGTAGGTGTGCTCCGGCGGGCGGGTCAGGCGGGTGCTCTCTGTGCGCAACAGATACATTTATAAAATACCAATATATACGAAATAATCTAAATAAATACTATATATTTATTAACATTATATATGACAAGCATTGATGACGGGTCTGGAAGAGATCGCTTCTTAGCGATAAGACCGCCCATTGTGCAAATTTAAAATATATTTTTTCTATAAGTTTTTCTGTGTTTTCTGTAATGGTACACAAGAAAGTGTTATCTATCTATTCATCTATCTAAGCATTCTACATTAACATATATTACATTAGATAAATAAGTAAATGTTTAAAATGGTACACATATTTATAAAGACAGATGGTATTTTGATTTTGGCCTCTCTAAAAGCGTCAGAAACAAATTCACATTCGCATTTAAATTCCTAGGTAAGATGTCTGGAATAGTAAGTAAACTAAAAGCTTAATATTTTCTTTTTAGAACTACGAGCACCCCTTCGAAATCTCTCGTTACTTGGTTAATGAGACGGACTATATTCCATGGGCGTCTGCCAACCCAGCTTTCAACTATTTAGAGATGGTTCTCACTGGATCCCCTGTCTACGAGTTGTTTCAGGTTAGTTTATTTTTCATTAAAATACAAGAGACATGCGAAGGGAAGAAAGAAATAGGCCAGCCGACTCCGGGCTCCAATGCGTCCGAATGCACCTGAGATTTAATCTTCTAACTCCGTGTTAAAATTATGCGTGCGATATAAATATACGATACCTTAATTTCAAGTATTTGGAGGGGTGGAGGGGAGGGTAGGGTTGAATAATTACCCTTTCAGGAATTCCTATGTCAAGAAAATGTAGAAAATGTTCTTGAGATATTAATGTTTTTGTAAAAATAACCTCACTTATGTTTATCACTGATATTACACTTATAACATAGGTCCAAAGTTGAAAAACCAACCAACATAAAAAGATTCAAAATAGTCGAAAAACACAAGAAAGTTGTTGAAAAAATAAATAAAACACAAACACGTAAACTGCAAAAACAAGAAACATGAATATCATAGATAATACTTGTATATTTTTACGAAGTTTATGGTTGGCAACTATAAAGGCCTAGTTGCCAAGCCATGGAAATTTGATGTTAAAAATAAAATGTTGAAATATTATTACTATTATTATTTATTAGTATGGGCCTATGCCTATACTAATAAAATTAATATATTTATTAGTCTGTAATGTCTGTAAATTTGCACGATGCCCTGGAACCCCTCGGTGTTCATAACCTCAATTATTCGTAACTATGTTACACGTCAGCGTTACTGGGTTTTTCTATTCAGCTTTAGATATTTGACATCCATATTTATACTCCGTGAATAACATCAAGATAAAGAAGGTGTGCCCGATTAGACAGTGTATTTTTAGTTCTGTATTGTTCCTTCCTTATTTTAGAACCACGGGTAAACTTGACACTCCGTAGGCCTTGGAAGGTTCTCGAATAATCCTTATAAAACTTAACCATTGCATTTCTTCAGCATTACGTCCTCAACCTGACAGCGCCTCTGTTCGAATCCCTCGGCTTCACAGCTCGTGATGATGAAGAACATGTCTCGGCATATCACAGGACCATCGTATTGGATATTAACTGCAGACATGGCAATCAATTGTGCATCAATCAAGCCCAACAATTGCTTGAGAACTTCAGGAACAATCCAAGTAAGTTATTCAACAGATATATCTATATATTCTTTTTCCTTAGAAAACATACAAATATTGCAATCAATTACACTTATGAATAATTTGGTACATCTAACGCGGGGTTGTGAGTGTGTTGGTTTTTTATAGGATTCATTTCGGAGAATTTTGGACCTGTTTCACCTGATTCCACCTACACTATTCAACCTTCGGTTGAGAAGACATTTTGGTCTACGCCATCGTTTCACAGTGGAAATACCACCAGTGTCAACGCAGCGTTTTGGCTACACGTTTTTACTACGTACGAGTTGTGGAATGCACTACCAGAATCCGTGTTTCCCGAAAAGTTATAATCTTCAATTGTCGTAACCGTGCTCCATTTTCAACTGCATCATCGTCCAACTTTAGGCGTGATCGTGGTCAAACGCAAATCTATTTATTATATCAAAATGTAAAGATAGATACTAAAGTAGGAAAAGTGTTTAGAAAGAAACCAATTGCTAGCCTTTAAGATGCATTATTGTGAATGAGATAGCAATCCCACGGGAACTTTCCCGGGAGTGGTTTGTAGTTGTTCGGGTGCATAAAAATTAGCTTATTCCGACACAGTTTTCTCTAAAACACTAGTTGCTGTACTTTGTGTCTCGGGACTCCCGCGGCAATTTCAAGTCCAGCGTCGACGAAGTCGCGGGTATATCCTAGTCATATTATATGTTTCTGTACTTATATGTATTGTTTATACTTATCATTTATCATTATTTATAAACGGCACCAGTCATTAAGCTTATTAAATAAGCTTTTTTTAAGGTTTTTAAATACAAGCTTTTGAGATCCTGGATATCATGTAGCAGCAGAGTGCTAGCCTATCTTATTTAGTACATGATTTCCTATGGCCACATTCCGACTCTATCAGATCAGCTCCATGGTACCATATTATTGTATTGTCACGCGATATACATATGCGTGCAAAATTTCAGCTCAATCGGAAACCAGGAAGTTGGTCAATTTAACTTGTTAGATCCACCCGAACTTACATACATCCATTGCAAGTTAAGTAAAGGCTTGTAAAATCTATCAATCTCTGCCAAGGGTTGCCTGGAAGAGATCGCTTTGTAGCGATAAGGCCGCCCGCTGTACTATATACTCTCTTGTATTTTTCGATTTCTGGTTATCTATGCCTTGGTGTACTTTAAAGAGTTATCTACGTATCTATTTTGCATGATCTTAAAAAGACGTATACCAACAATTTCAGATTTTAATATGTGGATGAAAATTTACCAAACAGGATTTTTTTTTCAGGCAATCGTCTGAACCCTGATATCCAGTCTACTGTCTTCTGTTCTGGTCTTCGAGGAGGTGACGAAGCTAATTTTGAATTCCTTTGGAACCAATACTTGGGCACCACTGATTCTAGTGAACAAACGATTCTTTTGAATGCTCTAGGATGCACTTCTAACGCAGATTTGCGTACATTGTAAGTTTTGCTTAACAGTATTTTTTTAAAGGTTACCACAGCTATGAAAATTCAAAAAATAATAGCAACGGACGTTTAAAAAAAATAGCAGTTATAGAGACTGCCGACAGAAGTGAAAACTTACAACTTTTAGTATTAAATTGTCATAATGTTTGAATTATAACACTATTTCAACAATGCACATTATATACACATTAAACTTTTCACTAAATCCATACAATTTCACTTAAAAGATATACACGGCACTAATGTTGCACAATACGTCAGTTGTATAGCTACAGATATACTGCTATAAGCATGTCGGTGACGCGAACGCATGAGATTTCACCCATCTAGAAGCATCTAACGCGCATAGCACACGGCCGCTGCGCATGCGCCAATCATGAGCATATCGGTGACGCGAACTCATAAGATTTTCCCCTACCAAAAAGTGCCCAACGCAGTCAAAGAAGTTTGTTCTCCAAAAATTTAAAAACTTCGTTTAAAAAAACCGACTCAAAAACGAAAAAACTAAAATGTATAAAATAACTTATTTCTTAAGCTATTATTATTAATATATATTATCTAAAACGTCTTAAAGTCGGTGCGTAGTAATTTTCAAAATATAGTAATTTTTATGTTTTACTTTGCACCGACTTTAAGATGTTTTAGATAATATATATTAATAATAATAGCTTAAGAAATAAGTTATTTTATACATTTTAGTTTTTTCGTTTTTGAAGTCGGTTTTTTAAACGAAGTTTTTATTTTTTATTTGTTACTTTTTAGTGTCTAGCTATGTATGGGTGGACCTACGAATGGTGCCGCGCTTCTTAAAAAATATAGGTCCCAAGAACCGGGAACAAAAAAGTTCGTAAAATGAAAACTACTGGGCCAAACTATGTCAAATTTTTAGGGGACCACATGGCAGCTATTCCGCGTCGAACAAAAAAAGAATCACGCAAATCGAATCATAAATCTCAGAGTAATCGGTGTACATATGGAACGGAGTGAAAATTATTTCCATGAAAAATGTTCATAAAATGAAAACTACTGGGCCAAACTATGTAAAATTTTTAGGGGACCAATTGGAAGCTATTCCGCGTCGAACAAAAAAAAGAATCACGTAAATCGGATCATAAATCACGGAGTTATCGGCGAACATACATAAAAAAAAGCAACAAAAAAAAAACCCCGACGAATTGAGACCCTCCTCCTTTTTTCGAAGGCGGTTAAAAATATGTTTGTGCATTCAAATTCAAATCTATTTACTGCTAAAGACATGGTTTAAAAGGTGTTACAATAATTATATTTGATTACACAGGTTATTGCCAGATTGGCGTGCAGATTTAGCTCCTACAATTTACATTATTTATAATATTATCATAATTATGTCAAAATTTCAATTAAAATTAAATAAATAGCTTCCACATTCCCATAGTCAGATAATTATAAAAGTCAATATAATAATTTTGTAATTGGTAATATGATTATCATTGTTAGGTTGAATTATAGTTTATCATATATGTATTCATTTATAGTGTAATAGCATTTATTAGCAAGCAACTTTTTTATCGTCTTGCTAGGCATTTGCTAAGTATTATGCTTACTAAACCATGTTAAGACTATATTAAAATATGGTATCGCTCCCAAACCCATCTCATGCCTGGATAGGTCACTTTCTCCTCTTGTGTACCAATTTACTATTAAATATTAAGCGGGTGACATGTATTGTTGTTACATAAATTGTAGGAAATTTTATCTAGTTTATTTTTGTGTTAGATGTTTTTATTTCAAAATGAGTTGGAAAGGAGATATTGTCAAAAAACAATTAGATGATGATGATTGATGAATTAGCAATTAGATGATATTCTCCCACTATGGCGGTGCCAGCGGCTACGAGGTGGCAAAGTTGACCTTAGAAAAGAGCACATCGAAATCTATAAAATGATCCATTTTCAAAACTCCCAAAAACTTTCCAGGTACCCCCCTTTTTTCGCCGCAAATCACTGGATGTAACGGATTAGTAGCAACAACTATAATTGCAGTGTATTTTTTATTAAATGATTGTGATTCCTTACTAGATATTCTTCTTCCATGATTGTAACACCCACTACATTTTTCTTTCAGTTACCTTGATCAAGTCATCGATGATGAATCTCCAGTCAGAGAGCAAGACAAGCACAGCGTTATCGTCTCGGTTATCAATTCCAGCCCTGAAAATATGGATGCAGCCTTAGATTTTGTCATTGAGCACTTCCATTTGATCCAACCAAGGTAAATTATAAAACATACTTAACTTTTCGTTAATAAAGTTAATTTTTGTTTATTAAATTATTTTCAAAAAATCCAAAAGATAGGAACTCAAATCCTAAATATATCTTTGAGTTTATATCGCAAATACTGAAGGGTAAAGACAGAATAACCAACTATGATAGATGTAATAAAAATTTGATACAATAAAAGAAAACATAACTTATATTATTATATTAGTAGTATTATAGTATTTAGTCTACCCATTGTCTCTCAAGACTATAAGTAGAATACTGAGCCTACATCACCGTCTTCTATGGGTAAGGTGCCCAAAATGCTGGCTACGTGTCCTCGCTGACTATGGGTGGAATACAATACATATAAGTTAAGCTTATAAATCAAAGAAAGAATAAAATTTAGCATAAAGAGATAATGTAGTTATAAACCAGAAAAACGTTTAAAGAAATTTAGGAATACAGTTATGTAAAATGTTAGAGGAGACTATAGAAAATGTGGGTCGATATTACCAGCATCCATCGGTATAGATCGGTTCTGATTTCTTCGTACCAAGAACCTGCATGCAAGCATCATTAAATGGAGTTTTAAATATCAAAATTAACCTTTCTATTAACATAATAATTATATATTTTCCCATCAGAGTACAAGGTCTTACTGGAACAACGAATATCCTCAATGCATTCGCAAGAAGATTAACAACACAAGAACACTCCGACAAGGTAGTTAATTTTCTTTACTTGATATTGAATATAAGACTGTTAGAATGATCTTTGACGATATGAATATTAAGACCATAATCGTATTGTGGTATGTAATGCAAATGTCAAAAGCTAATGCGTATGGTCTTAATGGTTCATTATATATAGTTCATATAATATTCACAATAAAGAGTTGTAACGAATTCCGAATAAAATATAAACAACTCTACCATTTATCCGAGCTAAAAATACGTCGTTAAATTTGTTCAATGATATGATTCAATAAAACACATTAAATTAGTTTAATAATGAATTAAACAATAATTATTCAAAACAATATTACGAACAAAATTTAAACACGCCTTGAGAGACTAAAAAGAAGTTAGCTGCATGTGTTTAAGCAAATCATTCAAATATTGACGTTTAAAAGATAGCGTTTAGTGTGAAAGAGACCATCTTAACTCTGCTTGTATCACCTTCTGTACAAACTTCAGGGACATATTTACGTTTTGCTTATACTACAACTATGATACGATTGTCATTAATATTTTATTTGTTCGTAGATCGATGAGCTATTCAGACGTCATCAGAATATCTTCACTGCTGGTGAACAAGCTTCCATTGCAGCTATACGAGAAAACATAGCTGCATCTATCACTTGGAATGAGAACAACGCAAGAGTTGTCGAAGCTTGGTTAGAAGCCAATTATGGCGAGCCAGAGAGAGATAGCTCTACTGCTCTTAGTTATAGCTTCTTGTTATTTGTTTCCATGACTGTGGCGCTCTTATACTAAGAAAAGTTTTGGAAGTTGTATCAAACTATTTTGAAATAAAACCTGCAATGCAAAATCAAGCCACAGTTTGGTTTTGATATACGAGTATGTAATTAAGAAGTGTATAAATTGCTACTGAACGACTAATGAAACTTGTTTTCTAGAAATACTTGTCTTATGTTTCACAAACTTTTCTAATCCCTCCTAAGGTTGTCTGGAAGTAATTGCTTTCAGTGTTAACACCGCCTAATATTTTCTGTACTTAAACCTCTTCATCAGTATCTTAACGTTGTGTAAAAAGTATTTTCTATTCTATTATAAACATATCCACTAGTAATATTTTTGGAGCCGTTCTGTGAAGCTATTTGTCAAACTTCTGTGTTGATTTTGGTTTACACAACTATGTCATTGTGTAATTAGCAACACTCCATAATGAGATTCTGAATTTTTTGTACGTGCGGATTGTATAATATATGTATTAATATTTTATATATTCTGCAATAAATTTCTAAAGCACATCAAAGTAGACTATAATCTTGTTTGAAATTCCATTGCGATTGTTATTCAAAACACCTAAGTCGAAAATATTACTAAATAAAAACAAACAAAAAAAGTCTCGGGAAAGACATACCTAATTATTGTTATTAATAAATATATAGATGTATATTTTTGTAAGATTAACTTAAATTTTGTACAAATATAATAAACAATTTAAAAAAAAATCACTTTATTATTTCGAGCATTTTCAAATAATTTTCTGGGCGGTAAAGAAGTCAGTAAACCTCTGTAGTGTCGGGTTCTTGCAATTACCATGTTTGGACCCTTCAATTACAAGAAAACGTACGATATATTCGATTGTCATGGATAGATCGCCAGATTTGACATGCATGACTATAATTATCTCTACATACAGGTTTCCTCACGATGTTTGCTACACTGTCAGCATGTGATAATGAAAAAATATATACAAAGATTCGAACACATTGAGAAGACCACTTTTCAGATCATTAGATAACTATATAACTTTTTAAAATTCATCATAATACTATCGTTTAATACTGGTTGTATTTGGAGCATCCGCCTTAAAAGCCTGGGCCCGCTTTCTTCTTTTTTGAAATTTGTAACTGCTGAACCATTGGGCTCGCATATTTTACGACAACAAGTCAACATTTCTTAGGGTCTACACATTCGTCGCACTTGGAAGAGACGGCTTGGTTCCGTATTTGTGACCCTAAATAACTAATAAAAAAAATATTATAGTTTTATTGTACTATATATATATATATATATATATATATATATATATATATATATATATATATGATTTTATTTCATACTTCTGATGATTCAGGCAAGAAAAACACGATCATATCAGATTAAAGATACATACATCCCATAGCACTTATTGTCTAGATAGCCTATTAATGAACTCGAATAAATTACGAAGTACAGAATAAATTGAATTTTTCCAACCACTATTCAAGAATATACGAGATGGGGATCATTTTTATAAAAATGGCTCAAAATATAAATTATTTGTCATTTTTATATTATTAATAAAGAATCGTCGTGAATCGTGAATCAATAAAATTTGTTTCCAGAAAAAAGAGAGGAAAGTTTAGAGAAAAAATTGTGATTAACAACAATTCTTCAAATAGGAAAGCAATCGGGATTTAACGCTAACGGGACGTTGAATAGTTATTCAAAGGCGTATAGGATGTTTATATTTGTAAGAGGTTCATTGAAATGTCATTATCATGTGTGATATGTTGTCAATGTCACTCTGGCGAAGCGTCGTTTCTAAGGAAGCCGGGGGAATTGTCAGGTGTCAGATAAATTATAGACGTATTGGAAAATTTTATTTCGGGTTTTTTCTACATGTGCTTATATATGCTGCTTATCTTATTGGTTTGTACTTCCTTTTCTATAATTGTGGTATAGTTAAGTATATTTTCGTTTTACTGTTTTTGCCATAATGTTGTTTATTAATGAAGATATTCCTCAGGACAGAGGCAGATTAATTTTGATTCTAAGGACAAGTCCCCCAGGGGTTTATCAATTACCCGACAAATTACCAAATAAACGTCATGCTAATTCCAATTTAAGCACTGAGATTAAAAAACCCGCGTCGGTCCTTCCTGTTCCTGCCTCAAGGTCTGGTCAAACAGCGGACTGGACGGGACGGCGACGCGACGCTGGCGGGACGTGAAGAGTTGTAATATATTAGTTAATGTAGAATATGTTACATAGATGGACGTGACGCGACCGCTAGTCGAGCGCCGAGCGCGACGGCTCTATGTGACATATTCTACATTAACTAATATATTACAACTCTTCACGTCCCGCCAGCGTCGCGTCGCCGTCCCGTCCAGTCCGCTGTTTGACCAGACCTTCAACTTAGCACACGTTCGTTCGCCCGGGTTACGAACCAAACACTAGCATTACATATTCTGCGCAAGACATTATATATATACACACACACACTCACACACACACACACACACATATATATATATATATATATATATATATATATATACCCTTCATCGTGTATGTTGCTTGTTTCCCTAAACGATAAATCCTCTACATCAAATAACATGAGAGATTACTTGATGTAGAGGATTCAAATCAAATCATTAATTTGCGTAAAAACATGGTTAGTAAAAACATTGGTTGATAATATGTTATTTTGTTTCACATGTTTTTGCCCTTTCAGGCATACAAATAGTATTTAAAAAGTTGAAATTGATTGATTGATCGTTTCAAAAATCACCTTGACGCAAATTGTTTTATTTCTGCCACTATTATTACCTCTCATTACTTATCTGCCTCTATTCCTCGCTTTTAGATTACGCGCAAGGGATTCATCACTCAAATTACTTTGGAATGGTCACTATAAGAACTGGTTGAATCAACTGAATGTCGTTCCTGTGCTTTTCTAGTAATTAAGGCAAGGCGTCTAAATAAAAATGATCGCATCGACGGGAACAAGATTTGAGAACCCAGTGGTAACATGGTTCTTACCCTATTAGGTCAAGTCTTGCCTGACTATAGGACAGGACAAAGTCTGGGCCCGAGCATCCCATGTAGGAGTATGGCCAATATACCTACCACGATGTCCAAGAGGGATTTCTGCTTGGAAACATCAGTTATCTATATGTGTTGGTTTCATCACTATGTTTTCCTTCATTGTTAGCACGTGGTAATCGGAATAATATGCTCATTAAGTCAGAGAACTGTCTACGGGCCCTTTCCCACGGCCGTCCAGTTCCGCGGCAATGGCTTCTTACTGGAGCCTGCAAAAATCACTGGAGTGTGAACACACAGTTTTCATCCTCTTTTTGCGGTAAAGCAACGAAAGAGTGGTATATATTGTGTTAGTGTCATCCAACAAAATTCAAACGGATCGGTTTTTTACCAGATACTGCAAACAGGATACGGTGTAACTGCTAGTATTGAAACACGTACGCTACTGACGGGATCCTGCAAAAGACCCATACCTGCAAAAACGGGATGTTGTGGTGGGAAGCGGCCCTGAGAGGTGCATACTGACCGACCAAGAATCAAGCCTTGCCCCCTTTCAGCTTATGACGTCAATATAATTAACCAGTAGGCTATTACAGCAAATTTATTATTATTTTAGTTCTACTGCTGTAGCCGACACTATGTTCGAGTGAGACGTAAATGTTAAAAAAATCATATACATTTGAAAATTTTATGTAATTCTACATTACCTGAGGAATTAATTGCTGCAATTTCGATCTCGGTTGATTAATTCGCACCATTCGTAGAAAAAGGACGCAAGTGAAAAACATGAACTTTACAGGAACGTAAAAACTGTTTTGTGGAGAAATGCTAAATCATAGATAAACGTGTTTTTAGGAGACTTCATAGAAAAAATTAATCTGCAGATACCTGTCTATTTGATTTAAAATAATATTGAGTAGCTTTCGAGAAAATTTAAAATTAATGCGTTACGTCTTTAATCCCCGTCATGGTATTATGGCTTGTAAGAATAAGTAAAGTAACCACTTTGTTGCTACGGTATTCACACGGATCACAGCATCGTAATTTTACTCACGTATTCTTGCCGACCAGATTAATTAATTAAGTAAACACATAATTGTGTTTACTTAAAAAAATAAAGATAAAAACTTAGTAGAAGAAATACGTAACTAGACTTGCGCGTTTATCTATTTAACAAATATCGTGACAAAAGTATGTAAATTAGTTTATGCACGTATATTTCAATTATATGGTGTATAAGTAAGAATAAGCTTTTATTGATAGCGAAAATTTCATAAATGACCTAGTATAAACAAAACTTACCTAATTTATACAGTGAATATAATTTTTTAAATAAATCTTAGCATTTCGCTAAATTTGCGATATCTCCGTCATTTATTGGGATATTTTTTTCAAGCTTGTTGAGCATAATATGTGTCATAATGTACTTTATCGAAAAGTGAAATAAAAAAAAATGAAGTAATTTCACTTGCGACTTTCTTCTACCAACGCGCTGCGAATTGAGATCTTCAGAAGGATCTACAAACAGATACCTGATATATCAGATCATATATGATTACAAATCGTATAGATTACTATTCATTTATCATTTATACCTAGACATTGATTTTGAAATGTGATATTAATTTTTTTTCTATGGAGTGTTCTCTGTGTGCACTTTCACCTAAATAAAAAACACGTCACATAGATCCGGTGCGATTCTTTGGTGTAACCACAGTGATATTTCGGTTCTTTTTCGAAGTATGAGGTGCCTTTTCGAGAAAAGGGACACAAACATAATCTTATCGTTATGTTGATAAATCGCATCACATCAGCTACGTTCAATCCGCTAAGCGATCCCTACCATCACGCAGACCACTCACGATCCGTGCTAGGAACTATACTTGACTAAACTATTGGTTATTCTGCAGGCCATATCAATTTTGAACATTTTCGGCTACAACTACAAGCCTCGAGATAAAAATATAGCAAGTAATAATGATCGTTGACATTGATTGAAGTATTCTTGTACACTTATAGCCAAAAATATGACCAACCTATCAATTTTATTAAACATTATAATATTTTAACCATTAAAAACCATAATATACCTTTAATATTTGTTCAATAATAAACTCGTCACTGTCGTCTACTTAACTCTTATTCAACTCTCTCGTATCGCACTTGTCGCTTTGTTGTCTTCAATTGAACTGTTCCAGTTCTAATTTGGCTTGTTGCTGGGAAGCTTACACGAGTATTGAAGCCGCCCGAGAGGGCTCTCTAGACATTACTGGCATTAAATCTTTCAATCTCACTTCCGACTCCAAATCTTACGTGCAACGCACTTGGACGCTTAAGTGGTACGCACTTGGGGTAAGGGGTAAGGAAACACCGGTTTTTTTAACTAAATGCTCTAACACAGCCGTACGTGACTCTTCTCCGCAGAGTTGTCCCTACACACACATATAACGACATACTCAACATCATCCGAGCGTTAAATCCCGGTTGCGTTCGGAGCGATCACTTCGACGCCCAGGGTCCGCTTTCCTACTTTTTCTTCTCCACTTCGCACAATCTTCGGCATCCCTTGTGTTGAGACCGTTGGTACGCATGTCATCCCTCACAACGTCAAGCCAGCATTTCTTGGGCCTACCCCTTCGACCGGGACCTGGCGGAGGCGGCTGGCCGTACCAGCGTAAGCGACTCTCCTGCAGTTTGTCTGCTATGTCACGGACGTGAAGGCTGCCGCGGATGCGGGAGTTCCTGACGCGATCCTTTCGCGTGACTCCACACATCCACCGAAGCATATTAATTTCCGTGACACGCAGCTCCTGCTTGTATCGCTCAAGTACAGGCCACGCTTCACTGCCATATAAAATAACAGGTCTAATAATGGATTTATAGGCCTGTCCTTTTAACTTAACCGGCATTTTGAGGTCGCAAATGACACCTGTCACCTCAAATAACGACATACTGTCCCGACGATAAACTGTCTGACTCATAATACCGTCACCGATATTGCGTAGACCAACCACAACCTGCTACTGCGGTACTCACCTTCAAAGTACTACACACGTCTTAGTTGTATCGTCGTTGTCGCTTGACTGCCCCACCCCTCCGTTCGGTCATTGTTTTATACTAAACAGTATAATACCGACAAAGGGGCCCCGCTCACGCACATCTGGCAAGCTTCGACGCAATGCTATAAAAATAAGGATTAATTCGTTCGACACTAATTACAGCCATAAAATAAGTACGATAACAATAGATGTTTTTAAAGTTTAAACACGAAGTAAATAAAAGAATTCGTTTTTACAACATGCGGGTGTGCGGTCTTGTAACAATAATATAAAAGGATATATATAATTAAAAGAGAACATTAATCTGTGTAATTATTATGATATTTTGAAGTCTGCCTTAGTTTACACGCTAGACTGGTGAAATAATAAATGAATAATAATCTAACCATTTTAGTTAATTATTATTTTACAAGTATTAAATAAGAACAAAACAGCACAAGAATAATTTAAAATACAATCTTATCGACAAAATATTATCTACCATATTTTTTTATTTCAGCACTCATATTCCCGGGCGAACAAGATATGCCCGGGCGTGCATATAGGCCACTTACATCTAAGTTTATACATACCAATTAAAAATATGTACCTACCATACTGTAGACAAGTTTGCAATGTCTTAATATTTTGAGCGTATACTTAATATTGCACTGTAATGTATCTGTACTGGGGAAATCTTTGTCATTGGTCATGATGAGATGGTATATCTATCTTTTAATCTAAAGTATCTGAAACTATAGATTTATATCAGTCAAGCTCTATTCATCGACGTAGACGCGTCGACCATCCAGATGAAAATACTTCCTGCACAAGTTAAAAGTACCTGAGTGTAAAATGGGTACACTAACTTTAAGCTGTGTTTTTGCGCTCTTCCTAGTTCCGATTTCTAGTTTACCAGTTATAACTGATAATAGTAGTAGTAGTAATGAAGTTGGGAAGTTAAGTATAGATTTACCGATAACAGTAACAGAACATTTAGACATCGTAACTACTGATAGTAACGTAGAAGCTAATTTAGAATTAAAGAAAAATAGTAGCATTGTAAAAACAGTAAATGTTTCACGGACTATGAGGAATCAGGTTAGGCCTGGTATGATAGTGAATAGTTATGCTGTTGAAATTGAACCCAATGGTGATACATTTGCTGGTAGAGCAGTGATACAAGTGTCAATAATTGATTCAAATACAAGAGAAGACCCTGTTATTTTCTATGCACGTGATTTAAACATAGCTTCTGTAAGATTCGCTTTGATTGGCGGAAATACTTTGATGGAGGCATCGTTCGATGTTGACGATGATGATGGCCTGCTAGAAATTGATACGGGGCTAGAGGCAACTCTATACACGTTTCATATTGAGTACACTGGATCACTGGCTACAGCTGGTCGGGCTTTATGGAGAGGAGAATACAATGGCGCGTAAGTACGAATACCAAGCTATTCGATTTTATTTATACATCGTAACTGTAAGGACTATCTATCGGTATAGTTATATTAATTCGATTTTTTTACTTTTGCTTATTAGCAAAAGGGACATTTCACCTGATAGCAAGTGGCCCGTCACTTATAGACAACTTCAAAAATAAGTGTAGCGCTCTGGTAAAACCACGGAAGAAAATTCATTCCATAACAGAATTAATTATAATATTGCACGTGCAAGAAGAAATAAAATATAGCTCGCCTTTAAATGTTTAATTTAGGTTTTATTATTTATATTTACTTAGAGTAATACCATAAAAGTAGACATCTGTACATAAAAACATTAATATTTTCACAGCAGACAATAGATCTATCACTCCTAAATTAATTGTGGAAACAAGATTTTGGAAGAAAGCTGCTAAAATCCAAAATACTCTATTGGTGAACATCTTATTCGTAATCCAATTAGCTAAATTAATGGAGTTTTATGTATTATACTCCCTCCCCCTCCCGATTTATAACCCTTACTAAGATACATTTTGAAACTAAGTTTTTCATAATATAAATTCATACAAACTAAACTCAATTAAAAATTATGATAAGAATAAAAGAGGTGATTATTGTATTTAGAAAAAATAAACGTGAATCAAAATAATAATATTAAACAATAATAGTAACAATGACGGGAGCTTTGTGGCGAAGTCTTAGGTGAGTAGCGACACCTCGAACCAGACTTATGCACTGCTAAGTGAATATCCATAGCTCCAGCTGGCACGGAGTGGAGGTCGCTAGGGCTAAGACTCAAACTCCAGGAGTATAAGTGATAAATGGTCTAACTCCGGAAGTAGCTTCGTTAAACGTAAAGCCCACCTCTCGGTGGCCATTAACCACTCACACCCATGTTGCCCCTTGACAATCTTATACGGTATTTTTAGCGGCCCATGCAGTGGATGGCAAGTCACCGTCTGCCCATTTTTCCCATGTTCCTTGAATATTGCGAGGCGCAGACGCCATTGTCTCCATAGTCTCCGATCTGTAACTCCATTAGCGGTTCATCCTAATATACCGGTGCCCTTATATCATTCCTTACAATAGCTCTACACATACCGGGGTTTGTCTTAAGGTACACTTTTATATAGTGTAGACAGGGACAATAACCGGTCAGTGTCACGTCACATTTAGATTAAATTTGTCAAGGGGCTCAAAAGTCCGGGCCATTTTATGGTTCGTGGCAGAGACATACACGAACAACAATATATATTCAAATTTAATTTATTAATGTAACAACGAATACGATAAAGCCGATATTCTGTTTCCTTTAAAAGCAAATTTCATAATGCAAATATAATTCATATTTTAGTCACATGAGAACATTATTAACCAATTGTAAACGAGGTACATATTTTTTACAAAGTATTGTGGTGTGACAAGAGAACGTAATATAACAGATAATGTTTCTGATCTCCACGTTATCATCTCTTGAAATATCTTGATAATGTCAATCAAAAAATAACTCTTGTACTATTAAGTATTTTCTAAAAGTGCAGGTAGGCGAATACTATTGATTATTATATTACTAGTGACGCCGTATGTACATAAAAGATTATTATCATCCCACTGTTAAGCTCAGACATTACTAATTTATGAGATCGAACAATAGACCCGGCTTTTAATTATAGTGGATTGGTGTGTTTCACAAATTGTTGATCATGATGTAAAATATATTTGTCTATGCTGCTAACACGTGGTCATTGGTCACAATATGCCGCCCACTAGGTCTGAAAAATTATTGATGTGATGCATACCTCACGGCCACAGACTCATTTCAAGGTAGATGCAGTTCCATAGCAGAAGGTAACACATTAGAATATAATAAATTCCTAATATGCCATGGAGTTTTGTCAAGTCTGAAAATAATATTTAAACCTGTTTCGTATAACTCAGGTAAATTAAAAACAATAGCACCGTTAGCAGCTGGCTAATGATGCTATGATACCATACTTATCAAGTTGTACAAAGAAAAAAAAATCCCACATACCTTGCCACATCTGCACAAACATGTTATCTTTTCTGAACTCCAAATGACATTATCGACTCAGCTATCTGATCTGATTACCGGTCTTCATAATTCACCGATATCCCATTCATTTGAGAATGACACAGTGCAACATCTTATGGGACGGCAAACGGTTCAAAAGAGTTAACCGGCCATTTTGCTCAAAAGAAAAATGGTCCGGAATAAATTAAGTTTGAAATTACTGTTCTATTTAATATCGTTAAACGTGTTTACTAAATCATTACCAATAGATAAGAAAGAAATAGACAGTACGTTAAGAAATTACAATGTGCCAGACATTAAAAACTTGGTTTCGTCGCCTGTGTCAGAAGCCGTTCAAGAAGAAATTACGGATGCAGCAATAGAAAGCAATAAAGTGAATGAGACAGTAGCGAGAAATCGGACAAGAAACTCTTTTCATAGGCAGATAAGGCCTGGGCAGTCTGTAAGGCGATATGCCATTCAGTTAACATTCAACGGAAACTCTTTTGCGGGTCGTGCTGTGATAGATGTTGAATTAGACCAGAACACAAATGAAGATCCTATAGTTCTTCACGCTGAAGGTTTAACAATAACTTCAGTGGAAGCTGGAGTATTTACAGAAGCAAATGCCCAACCTGCTGATTTTTCGCAAGATGATGGACTGTTGGAAGTGGAACCAACACAAGTTGCACTTTCATATATCCTGATCATTCAATATACAGCACAGATAGACGGAGGTGGACGTGGTCTTTACATGGGCGAAGGATTTGACACGTAGGCTTTGTTATTACTTTACGCGAGTTAATTCTAAGATTTGGGTTCGATTATTCCTAGTTAAAAATAAACAGCTACAAAAGTCTAGAGTTCTGTAGCTTTTTTTGCCAAAATAGAACGTTTATGAAACCTTGATATTTGTCTTTCTGTATCAGTTTTTTTTTTTAAATTTACTCGTATATATGATATTTGACTAAAATATCACGATGTCTGTATGATGCTAACAGTGGAGTTGTACAGTCGGTAAAATACTGAGAGTTATGGGTTCTTTTTAAGTCAATTAGAGTGGAGATATATTAACGCCCAAAGTCGTAAATTGGTGTGTATGTATATTCCTTTTAATTTTTAATAATAACGTAGACATTTCTATGAAAAAGTAGAGGTTTAAAAATACTTTCAACGAATATAGTTCAGATAAAATTCGGAAAAATTGGGTGCTTTCGGGTAAAAACTTCTTTAAGATTCTGTGGCCAAATAATGAAAACAGTGGGCGTTTATCAAATTTGACAAACCCTTCATTCTACTCACTTATTCCATACATATGAATAACTATTTATGACTTTTAAAATCTACTTTAAAACCGCTCGTCATTTGACACAGATATCGTGTAACAAACAAGTCCTGGGAACCACTCATCAGATCCTGATTTGGTGACTATGGGACTATCGCGGAAGCATATCTCTCTCTCTTCTCTTTTCTTTCACCATATCCCAATTAATTGGGGTCGGCACAATATGTCATTTCCTTCCACACTCTTCTATTCCGACATACATCTTCTGTCACACCACAAATATGGATATACCACCATCACGTGGAAGTATACCTATTATATGATAATAAAAAACAATTCCAAATTTGTCCCACAATAAACGGAGAAATTGTGTAACATGCAAACAAAAAAAGTACCTATAAAAAAATGCTGTGATACTGGCACGCAAATACAAAGCTTTTATGACAATCATATTTGAGCGTCATTGAAGGACTATAGATAATAATAATATTACACTAGTCGTAACAAGGACTAATATAGTCTATGTCTTTCCAAAGATTAATTTTACTATTCACAGCTCGATGATGGACCAATTAGTAATGTCCTAATACGTTACCGACTTGATTTATTATATATATATATATATATATATATATATATATATATTAAATGTCGGTTTCATTTATAAATAACTTTCAATTTAAATGGGTAATAATGGTGACAAATAGAGAATTTTCTGTAATATCTGTAAGTTTATAATTTGGACACATTCCACGGAACCAATTTTTGCACATGATGAGATTATCTGCATACGCCACCTTATTTAAATATATGTTGATTGTTAATTATATGGGCGACATAGCCCAGTTGTGGATAGCCTTTAGAAATAATAAAAAACATCAATTTAACTTATTAATTCATCCATATATTTTTGCTAAAAATACTATATCGTGTAATAAATATACTCAAATTCAATGAACATATTTTACGTATATTAAATAAGCCATTTTTGTACATTTTTTGCTACTTTGAACATCTGTTATTTCTCATAAGGACGCTACAGAGCGAACCAAATGGAAACGGCCGAGTCAAATATTCGCCTCATTATTTTAATTCTTTGATGTGTCGTTAAAAACCGACAGAGGGACGAAAACGCGTTATTGCAATGTGCGTTAATTGCCTTATTCGCGGAAATATAGTAAATATATGGAATTACATTTCTCTACAGAGCCTATTCTTAGGTAAAGGAATCAAATATGCTAATCACATGTGACTAGTGAAACGTCGGCCTGAAGTTTAGCAAGCAAAGTCAATTACACATAGACTTTTACTTCACTATAATGGAAATATAGTAAAGTATTGTGATAGTCATACTTAGTGTTCTCTTTATATAGATTCTAGTAGGCTATCTTAAAATAGTCGTATGGTTTATATTATACAAGGCTAAAGGTATAATTGATAGTCCTGATTTGCAACTATTGATACTAATGACATCTTAATTACTTTCAGATCGTACATTGGTATGAACCTACACCCTACCCACGCTCGCCGTGTCTTTCCATGTATGGATGAACCGACCGAAGAGTCTATAATAAGATTTACCTTTGACAATGTGGGTTACACAAATCTCATCGGCAATTCGTTATTGGAGGATAATAGCAAGTGAGTAGAATCTTAATTACAACAAAATACTGGCATTTGACTTCCTAGTCTACAAATTAAACTCTGCAAGCTTCAATGCAAATAAATCTAGACAAGTATGTGGCTGCATATCCAACCTTTCTTTATCCAAATTGCGTTCCGTTCCTATTGGAATTACAAGCAAATGTTGTAAATTTCTTTAGTACAAGCAGGAAAACGAAAATTTTCCTGTCCTAGCATTTAACATCGTTCTTTGAAACAATATTTAATTTTGTGCACTCATTGTCTTGCTAGACATTGGCTGGTATTTTTTGTATACTAAAACATGTGAAACTGTATCACAATACTATATCAATCCCAATATGTTTAATAAATAGTTTTGGAATGCCATGTTTTCAAAATTAATAATCTTTGATTGTGCTAAATTTCTTTTTTGGAAAGCATTTGCTGGGTTTTAAAATTACACCATCTTAATTCAGTTCAATGTTTCATTTTCTCATCACTATAATTTATCAGCACTCTTTGGTATAGAATACTAAACAACTTCACGTTTTGATTCAAGCACACAATTCAGAGCTTTGCAAGGTCCACCCCATCTGTGGGGCGTGGTAGCTCACAACATGATACCACTCAGCATTCCTACCTTAAACGTGGTTCTTCAAGCGAGATCAGGGGTAGCTGGTCAAACCTCTCAAGCAGATATAGCTATAAATTCATACTTCAACAACATGAACGACTGGACACAGAAGGACTATTTCGAAATCGTTTTGAATCAAAACAACAATTTTAATATTTTGGCTTTACCGGACGTTGACAGAGAATGGCATACCTTATCTACAACTGGTATTTGGTAAGTATTATACTTATATAGTAATGGAAGCTCATACGCTATACGGCTGTGTTTGGACTTCCTTGTTTCTAGAGATTCGCTATCCTTGTACTAGATAAATTAGGCATGCTTTAAATGTTGTAAATATTCAAAATAGCCTCTTACGATTGACCACCCACCGCAGTAAATTGTATTTTTTCTCCGTTGCTGGACGGAAAGAATTATTTTATCGTTAGCATGTGAATATTGGACAATATGTGGTAGGTATATGTGAATTATTGTAGAATATTAGTTATATTCTAATAATATAACTAAACCTATCTACACGGTTGATAAAAATCTCACGCCACCAAACGGCTGGGCTGTATTTTGGGCAACGCAAACGTGGTAACGCGGCCAGTGTTTTAAAATCGTTCCAGTTGACGGTGATTTAGGACCTTTTAAGTCTTTTACTTTAATGCGAATTTGTAAAAATCTTAACTATTTATTATTCAGTACATTGCAATGAACACATTATAATAATAATATCCATTCATACATATGCGTAGGGAATAGTTATAAACTTTTATTAATAGTAATGATTTGAAACCAAAATACTTAAATTTGATGCGGTTTAATTTTCTTAAGAATTATTTAGAAATTACAGTATATGTACATTACAAATATGTCGAAAATAAAATGCAACCCAAATATCTTTTTATAGTCAATGTACAAAGCAATTAAGCTCAGGATGTTAGCAACATTAATGCTGTATTTCATATTTAGAGCAACTATTTTGTACCAATAATCGTTACAGCTGTTCTTGGAACTTTTTGAGAAACCGAAGATAATTTGCTGTTAGGTTAAGTTAAAAATGTGCCGAAAAATTTAAAAACCTAGAAACTGGCATTACTTTTGAAAACAATATTTGTGCATTTATTGTGTTCCTAGGCATTGGCTGATGTTTGATGATGTGTTTGCTTGTGTTGTGTTGATGATGTGTTACGTGAAACTGTATCAAAATATTATTTTTAATGGAACAAACTTAATCAACAGTTTTGAAAGTGCACAGCTGAAATATGCATAAGTCTTAACAGTCGGAGTTGTACCGACGGTAAATAATACTGTCACCGAGGTCTGTGCTGTTGTAGGTTTTAAATTAAATTTATTTGTCTATCAGGGAGCCTTATTTACTAATGGAACAGACTCATTCTATTACACAACGAAAGACAGCGTTGGTGAAAATAGGAGAAGCTATTGCCAGACAATGGTTCGGTTATGTAATATTTCCCGAAAACTGGCGATACGAATGGGTTGTGTCTGGACTTGCTTCTTATTCTGCTTGGGAGATGTTCAAAATTGTAAGTCTTCTTTTTCATATTTATAGTAGCGTTGCAGATAACGTTGTTTTGCCCTGAAAAAATAAAAATCTAAAACTTGGTTCTAGTGCCACCTATTGTGAATCTAAATAAGCTGGGTCCACTGAAACACAAAAATAAAATTTTAAAGATCGGTCAAGGAGAATAGGAGGATCTAGAATCCGATCCCAGTGCCACCTACTGGTTCTATTTGTGAAACAAACGGTGGGACTTAAAGTATGGTGCCATCTATTTGATGCTTAAGTAACTTAGTTGACAGCAAAACTCATACTTAACCGACCTTTCGGTTAAAAAAAGATTAAAGAAAAATATTTGATTATAAATTAAAGTGAAACCTATCCTATGACCAAAGTTGGAACAAATCCAGAAAAATGAAAATAATCATCAAAATCGGCACAGTAGTTTCGGAGTTCATCGCAGTCAAACACTATAACGTTCAACGGAAGAATGTTATGTAGGTCGAGCCATGTAGGTCTAGTAGTATCTACTGATTTAATATAGAGAAAGCTCTCAGATTAAAACTTACTTATTGTATTTTTAGACTACTATTTGCTCTATGGATAAAATTTAAAAAAAAAAAATAATTGCGCTGTCACACGCGTGATATCAAGATCACAGAGTACATTGAATATATGGAGAATCAAGATAGATAAGTTTTTAAAAGCACAAACTGCACGTCAATAAAAACACAAAAGTAAATACAAACAGAAATAAATATTTTCACAGAGTACATTGAATATATGGAGAAATATTTTCTAGAACATTTTTTTAATAATATTGAACACGATGTTAGGTAATGTATGTGATGTAAACTCGTTTTGCTAAGTACCGACTTTATAATTTCTTTGCCGGAGTTTAAAGTGGACGCCCTAAACGAAATCGGAACTTAACGCTTGAATGATGATTAATCTTTAGTTAAGATTAAATTTCATTAATTGTTATTCTTAAACTGTAACTTACTTGTCTCGGGAGTATAATTGGCTTCAATCATCAATCTCTACTATTTCAGCTACAAACCGGCATCGTGGCCAACGATATTACTCTCTTGGACGTAGACAGTCTTTTTGTAGCTGATATAATTCAGGAAAGTTTACTTCGCGATGGATATGCCAGTTCACAGCCTTTAGAATCTGACAATGATTTGTTTGAAGAAGACGATATTAGAAATCATATTTATAGCAATATCAAAGTGAAGGCTCCAGCTATATTGTGGATGTTGAGAAAGGTTTTAGGAGGGGAAGATACGGATTTCATTCAAAGTGCTGCAAGGGCTCTACTTGCTGGCAGGTGAACTACCCTAATATTAATATTCGTGTTTAGTTTCATAAAACATCCTAGAGGTGGAAGTAAAATAATCGAATTTCGTTTATGTACTACATTCAAACACAAAATCGAATCAAATCAAATTTATTTGTTCAAAACATGGTTAAACAGTTGGAATATAATTATGTTATGGTGTACACATGTTTTGCTCACGTAGGAGCATACAAATATTTATAATAAATTTTATTAAACTATATAATGTTAAATGAATCATATGAAAAAAACTGATAAATGACAAAAAATTATACTAATAATAATAATAACATTCATAAGTCAAGGAAGGTATTTATTTACAATTGAGGAATTCGTCCACTAAGCAAAACATTATATTTAAGAGCCATTCCTTTAACTGAATTTTAAATTTATTATTCCCAAACTCTTATGTGGATTGTAATTTTATTATAGATCGGAATGCACATGTTAGAGTAGTTTCTGGTAAAGAGGGTGGTTTTTGGTGCCACATTTACTACTAGTCGTTCACTATTTCTAGTATTGTTTGAATAGAAGTGTTTAGCCGTCGTAAAAATCATAAAATTGTTTCTGACAAATAAGCATATTTCATAAATATACATACATGGCAGTGGTAAAATTTATAGATCTTTAAAACGAGGGTTACAAGTATCATAAAATCGGATACCTACAATAGCTCGGATGCATTTTTTTGAGCTAAAAATGTCTGTAGAGTTACCCCAAATGATTGTCCATGACAATGTTGCGTAACGTTACATCCACCAATTTATTGATGTATATTATAGCGCTGTTAAAGACTGGGGTTCATACATGAACGTGATGTTATGTAGATAAAGGTAGATGATATCGCTGTTAGAGTTACCGATAAGATAGGGCATCTGTCTGTATCAAATGTCTCATCTTATAAACGTGTAAATATTGTTACGACTCAGGTCCTGACAAAAACAAAATTCACACCTGCATATCTGTAAAACACATTTTTATTACCTTTTGCATTTGGACTTCTTTTGTTTACTTATTTATAGGCATGCGTTTACTAATTATTCTAGAGAACAGTCCATTGTTTTATTGTAATCGTTTATGACCGTTGCGGTCGACTCATTAGCCAGGTGTTTCGGATTATGATATGGGTGCATTGCATTTGCGCAGTATAAAACGATGACCTGATTGAAGAAGGGGGCGGTCGAACGAGAACCACGAACGAAGCGAGACGTGTGTACTACAATCGGAAAACTTTTAGTGACCGCATTACGTTTGGACTTGTTGTGTTCGGTTATATTTGTACCTGTGTTATACGTGTTTGTATAGTTCTAATAAACTCTATAGTAATTCTAAACGGCACTTTAATTCGAGTCTCGGGACTCGTAACAGTATAACATTTAATATTGATGAGAATACTGGTGTGCACATCATGTAAACGATAAGGTTTCTCTATATATAGTCCAAGATAAATTAGAAACAATGAAGAAATTAATATACTGCAAGAGTACAATAAGTCGCCTATTGAAGCCCCACAGACAAGATGAAAGCATTTGCTTGTTCAGCAAAATAAACACAAGAATACCATAATAGATAAACTATTTCTAGGTAAAATAAAAAGTGATTTTATATGAGTCATAGTATAAAGCGATAAAGCTACCAATGGTTATTAACATTTTTCTTTAATATTTTCTTAAGTTTTCGCGACTTGTATACATAATAAAACTACGTTTTAACGGTTTTAAGCGCGGTAATTTATTTGATTTTGGTTATTCCGTCGTTTCGGCCGCTTTTCAGTTGCCGTGATTGCGGAAGACAAAGATGACAATTGTTAACAAGTATTGTTAAAGTTTTATTAAGCCTCCAACTTCTTCATTTTAATCATTTTTATTTATAAATTACCGCGCTTAAAACAGTTAAAACGTAGTTTTATTAGACATTTTTCTTTGTTATAACTCTAATATGAAACTCATTTGAGAACTCATGTGAGAATTTTGTATGTGTCTATTTATTTAACGAATAGCAGAGTCTGTACCTTAGTAAATATATGAATAATAATTTTGTATATATTATTATTATTGTATATATATTTTGTAATGTTTACTATAATTATTTTCATTTCATGCAATTCAAAGTTCTGATAATGATTAAGTTTTACAGTAACATAGAGGCTTCTGTCCAATAGAGGGATGTTAAAGAAATTATATCAAATATTATTATTATTTCAACTAATTGGAAAATCTATAATACTATACAATTCTGAACATGCCTTGTGTGTACAGTTTAGATTTACTTAAAAACTATGGGCAGATTCGATACCTCTTATTCTGGGAGTCCTGCGGGAAATTTTCCTGGGAGCGGTCCGAAGTTGTTCGGGGGCATAAAAATTAGCTTATTCCGATACAGTTTTCCTAAAACGATGGCTTACGTTCGTTTTCAAATGGTGCGGTATTCTGTGTCCCGATAATCCCGCAGGAATTTCAAGTTAAGCGTAAACAAAGTCTCAGTTGCAGATAGACTCAAGAAGTTTAAAAAGAAATCACATAAAAATAACGTTTTGATAGGTTGTGCAGTAGCACAACCTTTTTGTTACATAAAGTCTACCTGTTTTTTTGAGAATAAACTCAATGATCTATATTTTGAATTTTAGTGTGTAATTGTTCATTACAATGGCTTTCTTAATATTTTAGATAAATTTTTCGTGTATAAATTACTATTTCTTTTCTCTGTGTATTTAGTTCTCTGATCTCCGATTTATTTCTATCTGTGGTGACTTGTTATTAGCTCACTATCTCTAATATGTTATTATCATAATGTGAATAGCTGATAGTCATCCAAAAATTGTAAAATAAAATTAAAATGAGTTATTGAAATAAATAACTAAATATATTACAATAATGCACATCCCCGTAGATTTATCAAATTCTGATAAAATATTTCATGTCTTTATCTGGCATTCAATATCGAAATAAAGGCACGTAGTCGCACTTGAGATGAACAGTCTTACAAAAGATATTTTTGTAAGATAAAATATTATAGTTGATTCCAAAACTGATAAACCATCAGTTTCTTAGAATAAAAAGTATTTAATCGAAATTATGGTGTTACGAAATAAGTTATTCTAATCGGTTTAGGCATACCAAAGACTAATATACCGTTTAAGTTTACATTGATTCCCAAAGCTGATCATCATGCTCACATGTGCAGACCTGGGACTAAAATGAGAACCATATACTAGATTGATGATACCCCACTATTTTTATGAAATCAGAACTAACCACTAGAATGATGATAACAATTACTCGCCTCTGCTCCTATTTTTTGATGTAACAATATTGTGTACAAGACTCCCTGCGGCACAAAGAAACCCATGAGGTTTCTGTGTCACAGTTCAAATGTGGTTTTTAATGTATATGAATGTAAGCATTTTGGATAATAAATTTAAAACAAAAAGTTCAAATTCAATAGGCTTGTACTATGTAAAATTGCGTGAAAGAATATGATGAGCCAAGGTGGGTATTAGTCGTTTTTAAAAGTATAAACTGTACGTCATCCTGTCACCATTGTAACAATCAGCTCACGTAAGACAATCAACAGCGAACACACATTGTATATCCCCAAATTAAGCAAGTTACGTTTGTGTCATGTGTAATATACATCGGATTACTCAGTGGTCGTTCCCAGACCATAGTAAATAACGGAGAAAATTTGTTTCCGAAATTTACCTTACCAGGAATCGAACCCGGAACATCTACGTTGCAGTGAGCTAGGCCGCCAAAAGCTTAGCCCGCCCGACCACAGCGGCCGGCATATAAGGCACCTAATATATATATTTGCAGTTTCAAAATTAGCTTTTAATAATTTTGTATTAAGTCGAAAATTATACCACAGTACTATAATAAATTATGGCTGCGACTTAACAATCCGGTACACAAATTTTAAGTAGTGGGTGGGCGTAGTGGGTAGGGGGGAGGTATACTTACCCCCACTACAACCCCTAAGGTCCGGAGGTTTTAATTTTTTTTAAATTTTTAAACTTAACCTCACTTATTTTTGTTGTAAAATTGTGTCACTTTTGATAATAACAAAGCGTGATTTGAGTTTCTGAATGTACTCACGAATTGTTTATGAATGTACTCACGAATTGTTTATGAATGTACTCACGAATTACATATAACCACTAGAACTTTTTGTAAAATTAAAACTGTTTTTAATGTAGAATGTAGATACGTCGGCCGCTGTGCCGCGCCAGCGACATGCTAGGACCGACTGGTTACCATTTACTATTTATTTTATACACACAAACAGCACGAAGCTTTGTCTCATATGAAACATTTGTTTTATTTATCAATTTACGACGATTAGCACTTTGCTTTTTAATATCACAATAAATCAATATATTAATTATATACATTTTTAAGTACATTGCAGAACATTTTTTCTTTAATATTGGTTAAATATAAATAAATGGGATTACTTGAAAAATCGTCTTTATTGGTCGCCATTTTGAATGGTTACTCTTGTGGTATGTGAATGTGCTCTATTGTGTTTTTCTTCACTTTTATCCAAATAAACTGGTTTTTAGTTCTTTTTATGTTGATTACTGGCTTTTTTTGGAGTTTGAAAAGATTTTTCAACTTTGGACTTATGATAGAAGTGCAATATTAGCGAAAAAATAAGTGAGGTTATGTTTATTAAAAATAAAAATAAAACAAGGTCTCCGGACCTCGGGGGTTATAGTAAAGGTGCCTCTCCCCCTACCCATTTCACCTCCCAGCTACTTAAAATTCGTGTACCGGAAAGCTATACATTTACCTAAATTATCACTAGCAAATTCATGAAAATATCCAATGATACTCTCTTTTACCTTACCATATCCCAATGATTTGGGGTTGGCATAATATGTCTTTTCCTTCCACACTTCTCCATTCTGACATACATTTTCTGTTACAAAACAAATAATTATATCAACCTTCACACAATCCACTCATTTCTTTTTTGGTCTACCTTTATATTTGTACCCATGTACCCATCAATCTTGTAGTTTAACATCCCATATGCTCATACCACCTTAATCTTCTTACTCTCAATTTTTCAGTCATGGGTGCAACATTCAAAGATCCCCTTGCGTAGTCATTTCACACTTTACCCATTCTTGTAACATATTCAATGATACACTAACATAGAGATACATTCTTCCACAGAGCATTACAAACAGTAAACACATTAAACTTTATTGACGCTCTAAATAGTGACTGGATTTTTAATGGTAACGATGCTGTTGAAGACATATATGAGTTTTTGGAACCTTGGATCACGGTAACTGGATACCCTCTCGTTCATGTTGGATTAAGACAGGGTGGAGTTCTTATCACACAGGTAACTTTCCTTAGAACTATAAATTATTATGTCATGTATTGTTTGTCGGTTGTATCTATGTAAACACTGAAATTAAAGTAATTAAAATAAAATAAGGCACTTAAATAAACTACGAGTATATATACGAATTAAGCATAAAAATTAGATAGATTAGTCCCAAATTGACGTCAAATAGAAACCTTCCCAATATACTAGCGGCTTTTCATATAATAAAACTACGTTTTAAGCGCGGTAATTTATTTGATTTTGGTTTATCCGACGTTTCGGCCGCTTTTCAGTGGCCGTGGTCACGGAAGACAAAGATGAAATTTGTCAAACGTGTATTGTCAAAGTTTTTATTCAGGCTACCGCCAACTTGTTCATTTTAATTATTTAGTTTTAATTTTGTTTATGGATATTATTTACTCTATGGGAGCCTAATCTAATTTACCACCGCTTCACAACATGTTGTGGCTTGAAGAGAAGAAGCGGCGCAAGAAACTCTTCAGCAAACATGCCTAGTTCAATTTTTTTTATATATAATATTAAAATGAGTGGAAGGAAAAAATAAAAGAAATTATCAGTCAAGTTGGTTTGTTTCGTTGCACGCAGAAAGAGCTCACAGTGTCTTGAGGTCTGGCAGTTGGTTTTTGCTGGGTTTGGGTCTTAATAGTTTTGATGATTGGATCCCAAACAGGTGGTACCTGCCAACCATCTTCTCTATTAAAATTTGGGTGTTTTTTGATTTCAATAGCCTCACGCATCATTCTTGGTATGAAACGATTCTCTTTCGCGAGGATTTGTGGGTTATCGAATCTGATGTAATGGTTGGGTTTATCCAGCGTGTGTTCACTGATCGCAGACTTCGTAGACCTTGTGTGTTTCATGTCAGCAATGTGTTCTTTTACCCGTGTTTTATGCTCCTCTTTGTTTGCCCAATGTATGAAAATCCACATTCACAATCGAGCTTGTAAACACCTGCATCCTGGAGTGGCTTTTCATAGTTAAATGGCAGCGTTAATGCGTTGCCCTAAATATAGGCACTAGCTCTTTGGTTACGTGAGACTTCTATCTAAAGTATTCATAGGCCTCGATAGATACAATAACCTTCGGGACCCCATGGCCCTAGGTTTCTACACTGAAAGTCATAAATATGTATCCTTTGCCAGTGTATACATATTTACGGAGTTTCAGGCTCTGGTGACGCTTGGCCGCCGCGCCAGCTGCCATGACCGTGTATCGAAGATGGGAAGGAGCCAAAGTGTCTACGCGAGTGGCGTTTCACATTAAGTTTCGATCCATTTTCCAGAGCACCAGAAACATGTCATCCCATGTTTCTTGCCATCGGCTTGACACAGTCCATTCAGCTCAAGAATGGCCGGTATGTCGGTGGATGATATCATTTATAGCATGATACAGTATCCTTGCGGCATTTTGGATACATGACAAGCCATGTTGACCCGAATATCTGACTTTGCCCCACACCGGCAGCTTTGAGGGACTACAGCCACTGGCCCCAGTTGAAAATAGACAGCAATTCTGAACCTTATGTCGTCCAGAAGTGTGTCTAAATTCAAAGAGTATGAAGCCAAGTCAATCACTTTCCTTGAATTAAACTTTATTCTCCATTCTGTCAATCAAACTTCTGACAATAACACCTTGAAGTGCGGCCTTAACGTTTATTCATTGCTACTTCTTTACTACAAGTGGTTGCCCGTGGTCTAAAATCGACCATAATAATTAATATCAAAGACTATATTATTAAACTTACATAATCACAGATTTTGCCAGGGCTACACTGTTAATTTGACTTTAACAATAAACAAAAGAGTGTTTGTGAATGTTTTTTTACTGATTAAACGTATATATTATGCATAATTTAAAAAGGAGCCTTAAGAAGAGACGAGCGTGCATGACAAGAGCTATGAATGGCAAAGAAGCTAGTGAGGTGCGTAAGAATAAGCCTGAATGGCGCTCTGTTGTTCGTGCCTACCCCGCAAGGGACGTGGCGTGAACTTATGCATGTATGTATGTAATATATACACTCTATTTTACTGATCCCCTTAGATATTGTTACATATACGCTAAAATAAATCAATATGATAAATAATAGATGTATATGATAAAATAATCAATATAAGTTCGACTAATTATATTTCTAATTTACAGGAGCGTTTCTCCATTACACAGCAGAATCACGTGCACTTTATCGTGCCACTCACTTATACTACAAGCAGAAATCCAAACTTTGAAGAGCCGAACACGTATCCAATGCTGATGATGGATGCCACGACTACGCTGAACATGGCTCTTGATGAGGATGAAGGGGATTATGTTTTGTTTAATATCCAGGGTCAAGGTTAGCAATGCATTTGCTTACATAGCGGCTCTCTTCAGCCTTTAATACTATCTTTTGTATAGAGTTTTTATTTTGCCAATCGTGAAAGAAATTGCCACGACACACCTTCCGTGATCAAATTGATCGTGTATTAGAAGAAGGTGATGTTAGAAGCCTCAAGAACAGACGAGCGTGCATGACAAGAGCTATGAATGTCAAAGAAGCAAGTGTGTAAGAATAAGCCTAAATGGCGCTCTGTTGTTCGTGCCTACCCCGCAAGGGACCTGGCGTGAAGTTATGTATGTATGTATGTATGTGAAAGAAATTTATGCAGGTATGTTGCAGTATAAAAAAATTACTACGTCATGTCATTATTAAACTACAATGATATTGTCTTTCCTTTGATTGTATCTTTGTCTTACTGAGTATGCAGTGTTTTCTACAACTCTATTAATTCTTCGAAAATTAATTGTGTAAAATATTTATCTATAAAACTTATTTAGCAAAAAGAGATTGAGCTAGATAAATAAGAAAAACAATTTTTAGCTAGACGTGTTGCTGGGAAATTTTTTGCCGCTTCTTCTCCTTAACAGCAACAACACGTTTCGAAGCGGTGTACATAGACTAGGGAGTAAAATTAATTTTTAACTTATATGTATTCCTTCAAAAAGTCTTCTCCACTGGAATTTATTTTGAATAAAAACTTTTGAATTTGAATGTACAAAGTAGACCGCGGTATAGTCGTCATTCAATCAAATATCAATTGCATCTTTGACCGATTGCACAACATAATTTCTTTCTCCTATTTGTATCTTATGTTCATATATCCAATGGATCAACTATATTTGTAGCTGATTTCCCTCTACTTACTTTCCATCAATATATTTTTAACAGCAAGGAAATTTTTATCTATATATCAAAAACGTTTTAATTGAAATTATCAGAAACCGACTATGATATAGTAAAAAAAACTTGAGAGGTGTCAAGGGACACCCGGATGGAACGAAGTTCTTACAATAGCTTACTATAGCAAAAAGTGTCGTGACAACTTTTCGTAAGAATTTTTTCCGTCTAGCCCCCTTTCACAACGCGCGAAACGTATTAGCAAGTTTATATTTAATACTTATATCATCATGAGGTTTTCTTTGAAGTTTAACATGCAGTTTGGCATGCTATAGTAATCCATTATCTTGCCAAATTCTAAACACACTTATAAACAATACATTCAACCTTAACACATGGTTCTTAAGATCTAACACAATAGCAAAACTAATTTGCAATCTACAAGTTTAAGTGTAATAGTAAATGAGTAAGTTTGAATCCTATTTACTTCAATATAAGAAACAATTTAAAAATCGAATCACATCCTGCAATTCGACTCTTGAAACAAATTTAACTTTAAACCAGATTGGCGATATTGCTCCTTATTTTAATGACATTAAGACTCTATATGTCCGCAAATGCTATCTGTACGTCAGCAACCCATGACATTTAAATAATTCAATATAATGTACTCCAAATTAAACTCTTAACTGCGTGGGCATAAAGGGTTATGCAACTGCATTTTATCTTGGCAAGTTCAAAAAGTATCGTGACAACTTTTTCGTAAGAATTTTTTCCGTCTAGCCCCCTTTCACAACGCGCGAAAAGGAACTTCGTTCCAATAATTTTGAAAATTAACACTGGCTTCTTTTTAATTATTAGCATATTTATTCAATCTTCCTGTTATAGGTTATTATCGAGTCAATTATGACGGTGAATTATGGGAAAGAATAATCGAAGCTCTAAACGATCCTGATAGGAGAGAAGAGATACATCCATTAAATCGTGCAACGGTGAGGCTACTGAAATAGTTATGCATTTGGCTAGATAATTTAAATGTCAATTATGTAATAATGTAATATCTATTTTTGTTTGATTATTTTTTAATAGAGTAGATTGTTTTTATTACAACAACTAATTTTGAAATTTTTAAACCTGACTTCCATGCACACATCACACTTTAGTTTTATATCTAAAATGAATGACTTTTATAGCTTGTAGATGACGCTCTTAACTTAGCAAGATCTGGCCGTTTAGATTACGATATAGCTTTCCAAGTGGTTTTATCTATGGAACATGAAACTGAGTATGCGGTATGGAAAGCTTTTGTGAGAAACATGAATTTCTTGAAGAAGGTTTTAGAAGCAATGGTCACTGAAGATGATGATTTAGATCCTGATATTTATTTGGTAAGCAATGTTTAACAGGATACTTTCCAATATGTATAACAATTAATTGGTTGAAAATTAACCGTTATTACTTACTTTAGTGTTTGTTTCCGGATCATAACTGATTAACTCAGCTAACTATTAAGATTGACACACAAAATATTATTACATCAAATTAAAAATGATATTTTGCAATAAATTTATTTATAGTTTTATATTTTTATTATAATAAACAAAATGAGATTTTTTTCTTGAAGTTTCTTGTGTAGGTTACCAATGATCGGAGAATTCTCTCAATAGGTGCAGTGGCTACGAAATTCTCATATATAATCTCTCTTTTTTTTCATTCTCATATATATTGTAATCTCATTTATAGTAGTTTATTTCACGAAATAAGAAAGTTGATGTATGGCAGCTAGCTAAAATTTAAGTAGGTAATATTTTTAATATCTTTATTATTTGTAAAAACTAAAAAAAAATATTGGCAGAGGATGGTTCGAAGAACAGTGATTGCTGTTGAAAATGAACTAGGCTTCTATCCTGATCCACTCATTAACGAACCCGTCATGGAGACGTTGACACGAGGCTTGGTCATGAATCACGCTTGTAGAGCTGGATATAGACCATGTATCGCTGCTGCCGTTGATTGGTTTTATGATACTAACAGCAATGAACCCGCCGTGTAAGTGTTTATTAATACAAATATATAATTTATATATATATGATTTTCTCTAATACAGTTATTGTATATATATGACTATGTATATATTTGTATGTTTATTTCTTAAATTAGTTGGAATATTTATGTATCTATTGCCTTTTTCCTGCACCACCTATTTCGCCTTATTCAATTTCTGTCATTTATGTTGCCTGGAAGAGATCGCTTTGAGCGATAAAGCCGCCTGTTGTATTTTCTATAAAATATTGTAAGCATGGTCTGTTTTTGTAATTGTATATTTTGGTGTGCAATAAAGTGTTATCTATCTACATGTATCACTGAAGATTTAACTGTGTATATTACGTAATTGAGATCCAACTTCTCGCTCTCCAAGGGCTCGTTGCTCTGATTTAAATATATGGGCGCTATATATATTATTATATTTTAATCAGGTTATAACTCAAAATTCCCCATACAACTGAGTAATCTTCTAAAACATAAGGATGAAAAATACATATTTATTTTAATCGTTATAAGTAGTTTATCTTTTATTATCTGCATTAATATGAACCGGTTTTAATGCCTTTTTGAAATCCCCACACCAACACATATTACACATACAGTCATATTCCCAAGCTAAACAAGTTACATTTCTATTATGGGTTTGATTAAAGATTAATTAATTAATTAAATTAAAATTTAATCGGATCAGTATGGTGATCCAGCGAGGAAACGTAGCCAGCCTTCTGGGCACCTTACCCATAGAAGACGGTGATCTGGGCTCAGTATTCTACTTATAGTCTTGAGGGACTATGGGTAGAATACAATACAAATAAGTTAAGTTTTCTTACATTGTATTCAATAGTATGTAATTTTATAATTGTAAGATTAATTAACCATGAGGTCTTTCTTTTGTATTATTTTATTCAAAGATTAAGATGTTTTTCAAGTTAATTACTTTGACAATACTTCTGTCTCCAATTCAATTAATTATAACAAATAATAATTTGGGGAAAAGTCTTTTCGCATATAGTATGTATGAACTTGTAATAATATTGTATACATTGAATAGACATTTGTATCTGGCTGGTTTTGGTATCACTAAAAAGTTTTAATTTTAAAGAAAACCATTTCAAAATAGGAAAATGTGTGATTTTCATTTGTTTTTCTTATTGTTAAAATAAGTGAATCTAATGAAGAAATTCGATACGTTTTAAAATTTTACCACAAAAAGGTAAAAATGCAACACAAGACTCGAAATTTTGCGTTTTCAATCCGGAAATTTTGATATCAAAGATGCGCGTCGCTCTGGTCGTCCTTTTACGGACAAAATTGATGCCATTTTGGAAAAAGTGGAGCAAGATCGGCATATTAGTAGTAACGATGTAGCTGGAGAACTGGGAATTGACCACAAAACGGTTTTGGCGCATTTGAAAAAAGCTGGGTACACAAAAAAGCTCGATATTTGGGTGCCTCATGAGCTCACTGAAAGAAACCTAATGAATGAACCGTGTACTCATTTGTGAATCTTTATTACGACGTAATGAAACTGAACCATTTTTGAAGAAGCTGATAACTGGTGATGAAAAGTGGATCACGCACGACAAGAACGTGCGAAAAAGATCGTAGTCAAAGGCCGGTCAGGCTTCACAGACTGTGGCGAAACCCGGGTTAACTCGCAACAAGGTGATGCTGTGTGTATGGTGGGATTGGAAGGGCATTATTCATTATGAGCTGTTACCGCGAGGCAGGACCATCGATTCTGAACTGTACTGCGAACAACTGGTGAGATTAAACCAAAAAGTTGAGAGAAAGTGGCCGGAATTAATCAACAGAAGGAGTGTGGTTTTTCACCATGATAACGACCTGATAGACCTCACATATCTTTATCCACTCAGCTAAAATTACGAGAGTTTGGCTGGGAGGTGTTATTGCATCCGCCGTATAGTCCTGACCTTGCACGTTCAGATTTTCTCCTGTTTCGGTCTCTGCAGTATTCGTTAGGCAGTGTCAGGTTAACATCACGAGAGGACTGCCAAAACCACTTGACGCAGTTTTTTGATCAGAAGCCCCAAATTTTTTATAGCAATGGGATCACGTCCCTACCTACAAGATGGCAAAAAGTTATCCAACAAAATGGCACCTACATACTTTCTAATATAATATAATACAATTCCAATTCATTTAGATTATAATGTATTCAAATAGAGAGGACTAAAATCTCCAATATGGAAGCTAAATTAGAATGTATTAAACGTTAACTAAGTGATTTTTGAAACTACTTATTTAATCTTGTGTTCGTTTTCATAACAATTTAGTAATTTAATTAACTACATTTGTTTTAAATCTGGTATTGTTAATTTAATATTTAGTTAAACTTTTTTAACATTTACGTTTATTACACGAAACATTTACGCGATAATTTATGGCCAGAGAAAATGAAATTTAATCTTTAGGTATTACTTGAATTAATAGATTTAGATTTTAACAAAATACCCTTAATTTTCAGGAACCCGAATATTCCACATGAATTACGTCCAGCAGTGTACTGTGCGATGGTCAAAGAAGGCGAAAATGATGCAATAAACGCGTTATATGCAAGGCTCGAGATAGAACCTACACATTATGAGAGAGTGGTGATATTGGAGTCGCTTGCGTGTTCCCAGGATAATGGGTTTATAAGCACGTAAGTGTTAAATCTTTTCATAATTGTAATAGCAATGAATAAGTAACTAAAAAAGTAGTTCAATAAAAATATAGTAAAATTCGAGTAAATGTAATCAACTAAATTTGCTCGAAAACAAAATATTTTAAATATTACAATAATAAATGGACAGATGCGCTAATAGGAGTAAATGTGAATTAAATGTAACTAGTTATTTCTCTGTAAGTAAATTGTAAATTCTATTGAGAAATAAATGTCTTAAACCTTAAAACCTTAAGTGGCCATAGCGTACTTGCAAGAGGCTTAGAACTCATAACCAATTTGAAGAACGTGTATTTGCTACAACACAGACTGGTTGTACAGATACTGATTGGGTAGGGCTTAGATTCAAACCATCCAACCAACCAGCTGCATTGCATACTTTTGTCATAGGGAATCGCTTAAATGGTGATCTGATCGGTGAGTCAGGCGTAGGGAGGGTTTGAACTAATTTACTAAGACTTCGGAAGGAACATTAAAGGGGAAAGTAACCTTAGAATATATGCGGCTTACAATCTTGCCATTGTAAAATTGTAGCTTCATAATAAATCACACACATCGAATGTTTATATACAATTATATTGTTTTTATACTTATACTCACGGTTTAAAATTATCATTACTATTTCTAAATTGCACCACAGTCAGTTTTGAAAATCTATTAATCACTCCCAGGGGTTATCCGGAAGAGATCGCTTTTTGCGATAAGGCCAGAATTGGTACTATCTTTCGTAATTTACTACTTTTGTTTGACTATGCTTTACAATAAGGAATTACCTTACCTTACCTTAAATGACTTACTAGAACGGAAGGCATGTACTCAAATCGAGTACCTGCTGACTACGAGGTGCCATATCGCCAAAGTAAAAGCCATAGCAGTGAGTCTAGTTCCACGATATTATCATCTTGTCCTCTAGACATAACTCTTTGTGTATTTTCAATACAAAGGCGTTGAGCATAACATCACCAAGACATCAGAGTATTCCATTCAGCTAATGTAGAAGTAATTAATTGTAAAAATAGTTTTCTTCTGCTGTCTACCAAATTCAAATTAATAAGCCTGCCTTCGTTTTTTCTTATTTCAGGTATCTTGAAGAGACATTGGCAGGCAATAGCCCTTACACCACAGAAGAGAAAGTACGGATATTCAAGGCGGTTGCCGAAAGTAGCTACGAGAACGCATTCCAGGCCCTCTTATTTATGACTCGAAGAGCTAACGAAATTCGGGACTCGTAAGTTATTGTAAACTCATGCTTGCGGTTACTGTATCATGCACTTACTTTTTTTTAGTATTCGCTGATGAGTTTTAATGAACTATGTAATAAGGGGGGAATTAATTTTGACTCACTTCTTTTATTCTTGACCTTAACTTTGTTCTCTAACTTCTTTTGATATAGCTTTAAAATATTAATCCAGGTCTGAGCAATCTCAATTATTCATCACTACATTCTGTATTTCATTACACGCTTCATTTTAAACATTCCTATGTCTATTTTATTTAACTTTTAAGAAATTTGTATATAAACTTGAGTAAATACAGTAACGTGTTGAAATTGAGCACAACCTTTAATAATTAGAAGCAGAACATTGTACTGCCATTCTCTAGCAACCACTTACTTTTTGAATCGTTTCGATTTCACCATCAGAAGTCGCCACTGTTGCGCCTGTTCTCTACACAGGATATTATAATATTCTATTTGTTTGACTACATTTAAACTTAATTGTTTTTTTTTAGATATGGCGGCGATGAAAAATTAGAAGAACTTATTTTTGCATTATCTGAAAACATGGTTGACTTTTTGGCCAACGATGTAAGTATTATCATGGCAAAAGAATTCTAATATTGAAATCCATTAGGCATCTTAATGTGTTTGTACTCTCGATCTAAATATATATTGTTCTATAGATGTTATAGTCAAACATTGCCATTGCCCGGTGTTAGGGCATTTGCCCGACTGGATGGCGACCACCCCTGATCTAAAGTATGTCGCCATAACAACCTTGAGTTGTGTTCCAGCATTTGTGACCAGATTCCAGTTTCCCTTAACAGAGCAGCAGCGCATTTGTAGCACCTTTGGTGTTGCAAATGTAGCGCATTTGTAGCACCTTTGGTGTTGCAAATGTAGCGCATTTGTAGCACCTTTGGTGTTGCAAATGTCCATAGGCGATGGTAACCGCCTTCCATCAAGTGGACCGTCGCCTGTCTGCTGAACTACTGCAATAAAAAATAAAAACATCGAACCTCAGTAGTCCTAAATTTACCTAGTTAAATATTATATCCGGTAAGTCTTAGTCAAAGTCGCAAACCAGTAACGTGTTTTTATCTTTGACTATCTTTATTTCTAACTTTGGAGAGAGTAACTTGAAAAGTCAAAGGTCGGAATTAAATTAGGTAGACTTAAATTAGGTATAAATTGTTACAAAGAAATATCATTAGATTTCTTGGACCTCGGCCTTGTCTTTTAAGCCAGGTATCATCTGCAAGCAAGTTGTTAAGTTACTTTAACCAAAAACCATAATTTGTCAAATAGCTGGCAAAGCTGCTGCGAGCTGAACGCACTGCGTTCTGTTATAATCGGCCCTTGCAAGAAACCATAAATTAAACAATAATACGATACTTAACCATATCCTCATCCTGTTTTGTCCAGAAACTTTCGTCAACAGACTCGAGCAACCAAGCCATGTACTTCAACAATTGTCTCCATGTGCAGATTATTTCCAATTCGTCGTGTCACCCGACATCAAAAGCGTGTCCCTGGTAGATTATTAAACTGCGTCGTTACTGTATCTGGTCGATTAGATTTACAACTCACTGATGAGTAGAGGCTAGTAATCTTATTAACAGTCATACTTAATACAGTTTTTTGTTCTCTTTCAGTTTAGTATATTCGTGTTCGCCCAGAACAACAATTTAGACGACTCCCAAATGATAGCGGAACGTGCTTTAGACCACGTCAACGAGAATATGTTGTGGGAAACGCGTTATTTAGAGTATGTTTATGAGTGGATCGACGAAAACGACGCACCTACTTTGATGGTGTCGTTAGTATTAGTTTTTATGTCGTTTGCTGTAGCTTTATTTAATCATTAGAATTTTAAGGTGTTTTGAGATGAGATATCCTGGTGACAAAAGTATGCAATACTACTTTTTTGATGTAAAAATATGATAGCTTCCGTCAACATAGAAGTCTAATTTGTTGAAGGTTTTGGTATTTCGAGTTACTGTTTCACATGAACTATCTAAGGTAGCGCTGTAAATGTGACTCTAGACACATTAAATAATTGGCTGTAAACACACTGTGATGAACACAAATATTTCCTAACCAATATAATGAGAGTAACTAAACAAAAACCATTTTGTGCTCGGTCAACTCGCGACCTACTGTAGAAATTATTCGTGATTCACAGATCATCACTGTGCAATATTAATCAATAGTAACACATAGTTTCCTATCTTTAATAGCACGCACATATTGTGTGTCATTTTGAATATTTATTCAAACTGAAAAAATATAGGTAATTTTAAAAATTGACCTTCAAATCTTTGACGCATATTGAAAATTAACATGAGTACTAAAAATATTTAATGTTACGTAATTCACAATAGCTTCAACATCATCTGAGATATGTGTGTGTGCGTGTGTATATATGTGTGTGTGTCAAAAAACTTCAACTAAGTTTTGTGTAATTGAAATATTACATTTCATCTGGAATATAGAAATATCTTAATTTCTATATTCTTTACAATAAATTGACATACTATGCGTCCTATAAGTATGTTAATTACGTTGTCTTTATACTAACATTTCACTATTTTACGATAGATGGCAGTAATTGCATACAATTGTTACCATTTCTATTTTTTTGATTTGATTTTATTTTAGTAACTTAGTAAGATAGTTAGATGGATAAAAGTTATATGTAGTTTGTTTTTCTATAAAATTAATATTAAAATGACTCTATAATATCACCTAAATATAACAAATAAATGTTAGTACAATTTAAGTTCAATTTTAACTAAATATAGCCATTATTATATTATACCATTAGAAATATTTACAATTATCGTGTGTTTGGAGAGTGGTTAGAAACTCAGTACTATAGCTATTATAGTATGTGCAGTTTCAAAAAGCTATTATATTGAATAGTTTTGGTACCTTCAGCTTTTATTAAATTAAGCTTTTGTTTCGAGCCTTACCAAAAATCTATTCATTATATAGCTGTATTGTATGGTCACTTCTTACTACATATTCTGTAATGAGAATGTTTGATTATGTATTAGATGTTATTTTTATTTTACTTACATAAATATTTTTTTTAATATAAGTATGTAGAATCAAAATTGCACAAAGTATGTAGATTTAATACAGTTATAGATTACGTGAGTATATTTTACATGAATTATTCGTTTGTAGGCTCTATTATTAATTCATTCATAAAATTAATCTTTATTATTATAACAGAATTACACTTGATTATTATATAGTTAGAATTATAAATATAATTAATGATTAAGGTTTTTTACTGCGTTTTCACTCATATTACTCGGGTATAAGTAGAAGGATAAAATAATAAACTATTTTAAGTTAGCTTTTTATTAACTAAATCTGGAGCAAACGCGTCCTCTTGCTTCACATTTAGTTTATATAGTTATGTAAATTTTATATTATACAATATAAAAACATTTAATATAAATTAATATGTTTAATATATCCATAAGTATATTTTTAATTAAGGCACATTACATAATTATTTAATAAATAATAATTTAATTATAAATTGTAATATGTACATATTGCATTAAAGTGAATTGAATTAAGATGATAATATTTGTTTTATTTTAAGTAACAAAATTAAAATTATGTCTTTCATCATATATTCTTTCCACATGTTCGGGCATGTGGAAAGAATATATGATGAAAGAATGATTAAACAGATATACAATGCAAAAGTGGATGGATGCAGAAGTCGCGGAAGGCCACGACACACCTTCCATGATCAAATTGATCGTGTATTAGCAGAAGGTGATGTCAGGAGCCTTAAGAACAGACGAGCGTGCATGACAAGAGCTATGAATGTCAAAGAAGCAAGCGAGGTGTGTAAGAATAAGCCTGTATGGCGCTCTGTTGTTCGTGCCTACCCCGCAAGGGACCTGGCGTGAAGTTATGTATGTATGTATGTAAAATTAAAATTAATAAAACATTCTGGTGGTGAATGAGACAATTATTTTCTTTGCGGCGGGATTTACTCGTTAATAATCTTGATGCATACACTTAGTAGTGTAGTAAATGTTAATATAATTAATACAATAATAATGCTCTCTAGCAAATTTCAAAATCAGGTCATTTCAAGGAGATGCACATACAATAATTACTGCTCATCTAGATCTGCATCAGATTTATTATTATAGCAAGTATTACTGTATATTTTGTATATTTGTTATATATATAAATAAACTGTATGAATTAATAACTATATATTAGGAGTTGATATGTATAATTTTAGATTTAGTTCTAGTAGGATAGAATTTGCTTAATATCTATCTTACTATAATACATCTGTAAATGGTTTGAGTTTGTACAATGCGTTTAAATATCTGAATAAAATAAGGGGGATATAATAAAAGGGGGAGAGTCCTAACCAGGTGATTCCGAAAATGCAAGTTTTAGAATATTTATCTGTCCATCTATCTATTAGAGCAGTGATTTTGGCGACCCCCTTGGGCCATAGGGAGACAAAGAGTTAGTAATTTAAATGACTATGTTTGTCTTTCCTTTCCTACGTTTATCCCTATACTCTGCAAAAAGCTGCTGAGCGTAGAAAGTACCTAAGTTGCCATTTCCCTTTTGCCGGCGACCCCCTGAGCGAGGCTCTGCGACCCCCCTAGGGGTCGCGACCCACAGGTTGAAAAAACACTGTATTAGAGCATCAAGTGAAAATTACTGAATAGATTCAATTGAGACTCGATATAGAGCTAGCTTATATCTCGGGACATAACTTAGGATACTTTTTATCCCGATAAATATCGTGGATTTCGAAAGTCGAAAATAGCGAAAAAGATGGCACTGCGATCACATCTTTTTTGAAAACTACTGAACGTATATGAATGACACCCGACAGAGAGCTTATACCCCGAATCAACACTTAGAATCCAGTTTATCTCGATAAATGAAGTCATTTACTTAGAACAGCTGGCTTATCAAAAAAATGGTGCTCGCGTTTTTTCAATTCACTAACAAATACCGTTGTCATAAACAACATGTCATTCATTGTATTACTTCAAATCAGGTTGACTTTGACTCACCTGTATGTTTTCCTGGGTATATGAACTTAATTTCTTTGTTATTATTATATTATATGTAAAAAACCGAATTCAGTTTTTATGCTAGTTAAAGAAAACTACTGCCTAGGGTTTGACACGCGGCACAGCCGTGGAGTAAACTCTACTATTCCATAAAAAAAGATGATAAGATAGCTACTATAGCAATTTGACGAAGAAACCTGGATAGAGAGTGGCATGATACATACATATATCTCTTCTATGTATACGCACTTCAAAACAAACTTCGAAATCAACATATTTGACAATAGTTAATAGCTAGTAATATTAATAGTGACTAGAACTATAAACATCCATATAAACCGCACGCAGAAGGTTGGCCGATAACTACTTACTATTATTGCAATTTATTACTTACTATTATTGTATTTACTTATTTAAAGTATATACAATAATAAATAGATTGCAACAACTATTTATGTAAACTTTTTTGTCAACCCTACTGACCATCGACGCGTGACATCATGCGGCTATCGGCAAACCTTCTGCGCACGAGTAATTAAAGAAAGCATAGGTATATTGTTTCATTTTTGGTGAACTTCAATAAAAAAAATGGTCCAACTCTAAGGCGGAATGTTTAAAAAAAATATAGTTTCATAAGAGAGCTGTTCGAGTATAAATTACGTTAATTACATCTTCATAATTTATTGAAATTTTATTAGGTAGTGAAATGATTTGTAATTTAATTAATTGTAAATATTGACAATACAAAAGTATTACATAATTTTAAATATTACAACGAATTAACAAGATAAAACATATAGATATAAAGGTAGATATTTTCATAACCGAACTTTCGTTCGCTGGTGTCAGCTTCTCGGTGACTGGTATTAAGGTCTGAAAAAAATTTGTTTGTTATAAAGAGATAAACTCCGATTAAAGATTCTTAAACCTAAGTATACTCCAAAATCATTTGTAGCTCTATTTAATGTAAGCTGTAATAATTATGTTGATTTACACAGTATGTTTTGATCAGCATATACACTTTTATTGTTATTAATTGTTACAAATGGAATGAACAAAAAATTAGTTCCAACTAAGCTTATTTTACTGTGACATGGGTATTTGACAAAAAATTTAAAAATCCCTTCAAAATTAGCGGTATGTTGACTGTACTCTTGGTGTTACAAACGTCAAAAGCAATGGTTATCTTCCACCAGATGGGTAGTAATAAAAAATATTTTCTGTGAGATTCGTAGGAAATAAAATCGTGCCGCACATATTTTGCGATGATATCAATATTATAATCCCTAAGACATTTTTACGTATTTACAGCTTTATTCATGTTACCATTGTGTTGGAACTTATTGCAAGCATTATACACTCAAAATCTTACATAAAATTAAATAAGAATTTTCCTAATTCTATCTAGATGAATCAAAAAAATAAAAATCTTAAAGGGTAATTACATGGAGAGAGTTTCTTGCCTCGAAGATATGATTGTCGAAAGCAAGAAAAAAATATGGTCATTTAAACTAAACATACGGTCATTGAATTTTAACGTCTTTGTGTACACAAAATTTTAAAGCACGAATCGTTATTTCGAGTTCAGCTTTCACCAGTAACCAGTCTCAAGCATGAGTGTAGTGCGTGATGTTTTAATTATCTCTGCTCTTCTAAGACAAGAATGAAATAAACTAAAGCGAACAAAAAGATGTTTTGATGATGAAAAAATGCTGCACATTTCTTGCGTCACGGTTTTTATACATTTCACGTTTACTATTTCACAAACACTTGTAACTTCCATAAAGTTCAACTAATTTCATATTGGCAGCAGATTCAAATTTATATGGTTTTTGTGTTGTTTTGAAGCAAAATACTTTGCTAATCATCGAGCTCGAATAGTAAGTCTCCCATTCAAATCGGTTCAAACTGATTTGTACAATACTCGCATGAACTTGAAAAAAATGTATTAAAAGATCAATTTTAGACAAATCGAGAAATCGTCGGTAAATATTTCAATGCGATTTTTGTCGTAGTGTAAACAAAACTTGTGATAAATTATCTTACGATTATCGTATGATATACTTTAAGGCGAGATTTGGTTTTAGTTAAATGTAAACATGTCAATGCGATTATTGTTTAAAGAGTATCACCTACGAAAATAGTGTACGATTTTTCCCCCTAAAACGTACGATAAACTCTCTCCATGTAAATGGCCCTTTAATTTGTAACTCTCAAAACAACCCACAGCCAGGTGGTATTTGCATGACTGGATGGCTACCACCCCTGGTCTAAAGTATGTCGTCACAACAAACTTGAGTTGTGTTCCAGCATTAGTGACCAGGTTCCAGTCTCCATTAAAAGAACAGCAGCGCATTTGTAGCACTTTTGGTTTTGCAAATGTCCATAGGCGATGGTAGCAGCTTTCTATCAAGTCGGCCATCTGCCTGTCTGCTGAACTTAAGCAATAAAAAAAAACTATTTGCCACGAGATGGTGTAAACAGTATAACACAATTATTGTTGTTTTGACACGCTTCAGAATGTTTAAGTGAACTAAAAGGTTCTACTATTGCCCACGAGATGGTGCAGACAGTATTGACATATTAATGACGGCTGCTAGATGCCATTGGGATATTTTCATAAATAATAACAGACATTTATTTATAATTGTATATGCACACTGTACATATTATCAATGATTTTAATATCATATAACCATAGTCTTGTTAATTTATAACTTTGTCTATTTTGTCCACAGCATCACAGAATTTGATGGAAAATTACCGGAAAATATTTTCTTTTCTTACATTTTATTATCCATTGTAACATTGGCAAAATCAATGCTAATTGTCTGACAGCCATAAACCTACTAAAAAGAAGGAGAAGCAATATCCTACTAACGAACTCAGCTATATTCATTTTGAAAGAAACGTACAGGAAAATGAAATGAAAAACGGGGAAATGTCTTTCACACATCGGTATTCTATATTTGCAAGTTTCCTCACAATATTTTCTTCAGGGTCAGCAAATGGTAGTTGTAATAACATTCAGAATGTTATCAAAACTGTTATTATTATAATAATTGTATGTCTTTGAAGACATCGGGAAATAAAAATGGCCCGGACTTTTAGGGGCCACTTTTAAAGTTATGCCATTTATCACTTCCTCCCCTGGAGCTTGATTCTTAGCTCTAGGGATCTCCACTCAGTGCCGGCTGACTAAGGCAAACACGTAGGCGAGGTGTCTATATTACTATTATTATAAAATATTATTATAGACTGCTATTAAAATGATATTTAACCATTATTAGTTTTTAAGAAACATTTGTGTGTCAGAAAATGACAAAACCTGTTCTCACAATATCATAAGTACTTGTACCCATATTATATATAAATAATGATTTTAATATCATTTCATTTCATTTTCAACCAGGGTTTCGAACCACGTTATTGGAATGAGGCATAGAGGTCTTAACAACTAAGCTAACACGAGTACAAGAACCAGAATCACTTACAGACTGTGTTGGCATAACAAATTCCGCAGGTCTTGGCTCCCCAACGGGCATTTTAATGAAGAATCTATTTTTTTCTCGCCTAAAATTAATTACAGTCATGTTAGAATTATCAAAATATCAGTAACATAATAAAACTATGTTTTAAGCGCGCTAATTTATTTGCTTTTTTTATTCTGACGTTACCCACACACTCAAATTTCAATATAGGAAATGGTCGGCAAGTACCACCTTTTTTGATCATCACAACTATTAAGACCCAAACCCAGCAAAAACCAACTGCCAGACCTCAAGATACTGTGAGCTGTTTCTGCGTGCACCGGAACACAAACCAACTTGATTGATATATATTTTTTTTCACCCATTTTAATATTATATATAATTATGAGAGCTAGGCACGTTTGCTGAAGAATTTCTTGCGCCGCTTCTTCTCAAATCACAACATGTCGCGAAGCAGTGGTAAATTAAATTGGACTCCCATATAATAAATAATAACCATAAAAAAATTAAAACTAAATAATTAAAATGAACAAATTGGCGGGAGGCTAAATAAAACTAACAATACTCATTGACACTTGACATCTTCGTCTTCCGTGATCACGGCTATTGAGAAGTGGCCGAAATTTCGTAATAATAAAAATCAAATAAATTACCGCGTTTAAAACCGTTAAAGTGTAGTTTTATAATGTATACTAGTTGCAAAACTTAAGAAATTTTTATATCCGTTACATTCTAAAAAAATCCCAGGCTTCCAATTTATAGGGGAACGGAGAGTATACCCGTTACGCTTGTCCAAGGAAAATCAGTTATCTCGATATGTTGGTTTCATTATGGGAACGTAAGTTTGATTAGTTTAAGTAAACAGTACATACATACATACATACATAACTTCACGCCAGGTCCCTTGCGGGGTAGGCACGAACAACAGAGCGCCAAACAGGCTTATTCTTACACACCTCACCTGCTTCTTTGACATTAATAGCTCTTGTCATGCACGCTCGTCTGTTCTTAAGGCTCCTGACATCACCTTCTGCTAATACACGATCAATTTGATCATGGAAGGTGTGTCGTGGCCTTCCGCGACTTCTGCACACATCCACTTTTGCATTGTAAACTAAACAGAATAAACTAAACAGATATAGTCATTCTTTCATCATACATTCTTTCCACATGCCCGAACCACCGGAGCATTCCTTTCCTTACCTTCACCCCGACACTCTCTTTCAGACCAACTCTCTTTCTTACTTCGGTATTACGAACGCGGTCCGCGAGTGTCACTCCGCAGATTTTGCGCAGTGCTCGCATCTCGACTGCGTTTACTTTCATGCTCTCTGTTCCATACCCAACTCTCGCTTCCATATGTGAGCGTAGGTACCAGCACCGCGTTGTGTATGGCAAGCTGGGCGTTCTGGCTGAGGTTCTTAGCGCCTAGAAGTTTACTTAACGCTCCATTAACACAGTAAACAGTAAGCAATAAGTAAACAGAAGCAATAAATAGCTTTTGTATCTTCATATAATTTTGTTTTATTTGTTATTTCTTAGTGTTCGCAATTACCCCACTCTCCCCTATGCAGCGAATAAAATTAGTATTACGAAACTCACACTCTATGCTCTGCGATATCTTTGTCTCCTTGTTCTATTGCGTTTAGCTTTTCGTAATTGAACGCACTGTAACTGTCATTTGACAGCATATAATAACATGTCTCACGGACATCTGGTTCTAGCCTAAAATAATAAAGAATAATTGATCAGCAAATATTGTACCAAAATATACACATAATATATATATTGGTCGCTCTCTCTATCTCTTCAGTTCATATATTATATTATACTACTATTATATTCCCGCGACATCGTTCATTCTTGACTTGAAATTCCTGCGAGATTTCCGGGACATAAAATACCGCAGCATTTAAAAAAGAATCTAATCATTTTAGTGATAACTGTGTCGGAATAAGAAAATCTGTATGCCCCCGAACAACTATGAACCGCTCCCGGGAGAATTCCCACAGGATTCTCAGGATAAAAGTAGAGCAGATTTTAAATTTAAGAATTTGCTGTTTATCATTGAAAACCGCATCGAAATCGGCCCAGTACTTTTTACATGAATCAGACAGAAAAACAGACAAGAAATATATAAAAAATTGCTCCGTGTTTACATCGTTTATATAGTCAATTCCAGTCTTTTTACACGCTTTTTATTAGCTTCACTTGTATGTCAGTCAGTATGTCAGTATGTCAGTAACCGACCCCTTTGAGCTCGATTTTGTCCTACTTTGAACGATCAGATTTAATTCATACTTTGCACACCTGTCAAAGGTCGATGACAATGCAATAATATAGTATCATGGAGCTGATCTGATGATGGAGTGGGAAGGTGGCCATAGGAACTCCTGTACTAAACAAGATAGACCCTTCGTGTTTGGGCCCGTATGTTTATATCGCTTGACAATGCAATAATATGGTACCATGGAGCTGATCTGATGATGGAGACGGAAGGTGGCCATAGGAACTCCTGTACTAAACAAGATAGACCCTTCGTGTTTGGGCCCGTATGTTTATATCGCGTGACAATGCAATAATATGGTACCATGGAGCTGATCTGATGATGGAGTCGGAAGGTGGCCATAGGAACTCCTGTACTAAACAAGATAGACCCTTCGTGTTTGGGCCCGTATGTTTATATCGCGTGACAATGCAATAATATGGTACCATGGAGCTGATCTGATGATGGAGTCGGAAGGTGGCCATAGGAACTCCTGTACTAAACAAGATAGACCCTTCGTGTTTGGGCCCGTATGTTTATATCGCGTGACAATGCAATAATATGGTACCATGGAGCTGATCTGATGATGGAGTCGGAAGGTGGCCATAGGAACTCCTGTACTAAACAAGATAGACCCTTCGTGTTTGGGCCCGTATGTTTATATCGCGTGACAATGCAATAATATGGTACCATGGACCTGATCTGATGATGGAGTCGGAAGGTGGCCATAGGAACTCCTGTACTAAACAAGATAGACCCGTCGTGTTTGGGCTCGTATGTTTATATCGCGTCAAAATGCAATAATATGGTACAATGGAGCTGATCTGATGATGGAGTCGGAAGGTGGCCATAGGAACTCCTGTACTAAACAAGATAGACCCTTCGTGTTTGGGCTCGTATGTTTATATCGCGTGACAATGCAATAATATGGTACCATGGAGCTGATCTGATGATGGAGTCGGAAGGTGGCCATAGGAACTCCTGTACTAAACAAGATAGACCCGTCGTGTTTGGGCTCGTTTTACTTGTCTTGGCTAGCACTCTGCTGCTACATGATATGCAGGATCTCAAAAGCTTGTATTTAAAAACATTTAAACAAAAATCAACTAAAAAATGAAAATTAAATAATAGTTTAAAAAAACTAAAAAAAACACGCTTTTATAAAAAATCCAACTAAAAAAACAAAAAATAAAATTTAATATAATATAAAAAAGCGTGGGGTGTATTCAAAGCGCTTTTTAAGATATTATATTATTAATTGAATACACCCCACGCTTTTTTATATTATATTAAATTTTATTTTTTGTTTTTTTAGTTGGATTTTTTATAAAAGCGTGTTTTTTTTAGTTTTTTTATTTAAAATAGCTTCAATGGTTACAATAATTTCAAATTTTATAATAGACCAGCTGTCCCAGCAGACGTCGTCCTGCCCGGAAAAGCTTCAATCGATATGCCGACGGCAGCGCCACCTACCGGGTCCAATTGTGAAATAACTCAAAAACCTTCTCTGGCTCATGTACAACAACTTTACTAAAGATCATCACATGATCAAATGTATAGTTTACGATTCTATAAAGGACATACAGGCAAACATTAATTTTTGTATATATGAGAAGAAGAAGATAAGGAAAAGAAAGTCAACAGTCAAAGTAATTTATTTGTTTGAAACATGGACAATTTTGCAGATGTTATGCTAAGTCATGAGTTACATGTTTCGCCTTGACAGGCATACAAACTTTTTGTAGTTTCGGTTACAAGCCGTTTGTTGTCCTTACGACTACACAGATTATATGATTATATTATTGATTATGATGATCTTGTTACTATTTAAATAAATGTTTAGTATACAATTATGTCTTTTATATTAAATAATATAAGTATCATAAAAACAATTAATTTAAAATAATGTCAATAACAATTTTATATAATTTAGTCAATTAATTATGTTCTTATTACTCGTTTGCTTAAAATTAAAATATTCATCGGTGGTATAAAATGCCATGCGTATCAGCCACTCTGCTACTTTTATTTTAAAAGAAGAAGATTTTGACGAAAAAAATGCCATGCACTGACGCCGAAGATATCTAAAAGAACGACTTAACTCGCTATTATCCCAAACGTATCATTATCTAAAGTTTAGGTTACCTTATTTTGCTAGCTCTATGTTCCTCATACAGCTGATGTAAATACTTCAGACAAGGTTTGTAATTCAGTTCGCATGCGAATTGTATGATGTTACTTCTATAAAATCGTATTTTCTGTTGTTGTACTTTATTTGGTGCAAGACTTTCGAAAATTTTCGATACCTTTTGAGCGAGAAAGTCCTGAAAGAGCGAATTCTTAAATAGTAAGTCTGTTAGAGTCGTATTTGTGATCTGAAAGCTAACAAATAATATGTTTTGGGGGGACTAGAGGTAGAGAGGTTTTTTACTGAATGTTGGACAAAGAATGATCAAAATTTATTTATGTATGTATTGACTTAATAACATCGGTATCATTACAGTTTTCACCAATACGATTATGTGGTGTAAATAATACATTATATATACATAGTAGCTGATACCCGCCCGCTTTGCGTGCCGTAAAATCCCTTCTTAGCTGACCTATACTTGGTGAAAAGAAGGTCCATGCCAAATTTCAATTCTATGGGTATCATAGTTCCTGAGATATTGTTCTTGTGAATTCAGTCAGTTTTTATCCGTGCAGGAACGGAGAAATACTACAACTTCTTCAGCGGAACTGCTTGTCGTAAGAGGCGACAAGAGAATCCACAGCCAGGTGGTAGGGTATTTCGCTACTGGATGTCTACCAACTGTGGTCTATAGAGTATGCCACCATAACAGCCTTGAGTTGTGTTTCGGGATTAGTGATCAGGTTCCAGTCGTCCTTAAGAGAGTAGCAGCGCATTTGTAGCACCTTTGATGTTGCAAATGTCCATAGGCGATGGTAACCTCTTTCCATCAAGTGGACCGTCTATCTGTCTGCTGAACTCCCGCAATGGAAAAAATAAAAAAAATACAGTATAAATAAATTTGTAGTTATTTTGCATTTTAGAAAAGTATCACACAAGATTACACCAAAAACAAATTCTACTTTTAGAGGCAATATTATAAAATATAATAAAGATTTCAATATTAATATTGAATTATTATTTGAAAATTATACAATACCTCCCACTCCCAATAAACGTGATGCGTCATCTTACACGAAGCGCCCTCTATTTTCATGAGTTCGAATCCTGAAATAACGCCGTCCCAAACTACAGAACTCTCTTCTTGGTCCAAATAACCCAGTACTTCCATTGCTAGCCGTTGACCTAAATCACCAGCCACATACAAGGCCAGTACGTCATTTCCTATCTAAAACAACATACAGACTATAACAAAACAAATAAGGACGTGAAACCTCTTCTATTATATTAATATACTTTATGGTATAACCATTTCGTGTAGCAGTCAGATATAACAATATTAATTAATAATTAATAATTATACAAGATTGCAGATTATTGTAATAATTACGAAAGTAGTGTTTCGAAACATGTCATAGATAGATAATAAGTACATTTAGTATTTATTTTGTAATATATCTATAAAGCAATAATATAAGAATAAGCGCCGATTTTTCAATCACCAGATAAAAGTTATTCTGTAGAATAAAACACAACATGGGAAAATAAAAACATTACAGTTGCAAGAATAAAATAGTGTAATTTTTTCACTTTTGAATTTGGTCAGGTTATAATGTATTCGAATGACAACTTTGATCACCATTTAGGTACAATTCGAGTTGTCACTGCAGCACAGTTTTATACTTTTGCAGTGCAACGAACTGTTTCGTTACTATGTAAACGTGTTTCTTTCAAATAAAATATTTATTATTATTATAATAGAAAGAACAGCGTGTAATGGATCAAATGATTTTGCTGAGAAACAATTAAATAGTACGATTTTATTATTTAATTTCGTGTTTAGTTAAATATCTTAAATGTTTCATTTTTTGTAATTTAAATATTCTATGTTTATTTTTCTAAATTAAATTTATTGTCTCTACTTTTCAATTTCTCTTCAATTTCATGCCTATTAAAGTTAAAAAAAGAATTATAAAAATCGATAAAATTCTTTCAATCTGATTAAAAGGCCCAGAAATAAAAAGAAATATTTAATGAAATCATAATAAAAAATAATTTTATATCTAAATTAATCAATTGATTAAATAATATGGATGAAGCAAAGTAATTACTTTGCTTCATCCATATTGAAAAACAAGTGAGCCATGTATTATTTTATAGTATAATTAACAACTTACTTGAGCCCTATTCATCTCATCGATTGATCTGTGATTCTCTCTTAAAGTCTTTGCTATGAGCTTCCATGTCGTATCATCATAGTTCACTCTGTAATAACCTGAAAGAAATTGAAGTTCTATGATAAAGTCTACATTAAATACTTAGACGATTAAATCGATTTGATTTGCTGGCTAATGTGGGCTATGCTCTCCAATAACACAGGTCAACAACATTTAAAAAACTCCTTGTGGCACTCGGGTACTGCCGCAGTAAAGCTATTGCAAAGCATTTTTTTATCAACTTATGCAATTATAATTAGTTATTCATTTTTTATTTTTGCAGTATTATTTGATATTAATTCAAGTTTTTCTTTGATATTCATTCAAGTTACACTTTTTGAGCGTGGTGACCGATAAGAAAACAAATCACCTATCTTTAGGTACATATATATCTACATGTATACTTACGGCGCGCACATGCGGTAAGTGTGGCATTATAAAGATATGATAGTTACCTATACACCTATATACTTTCTCACAAACAGCTGCTTACGTATTTGTCCGGTTTCGGAGCAGCTCGTCGTCCATAATTTGCCATGCGTTGTCCATAATCCTGACATACCTCGAACCGCTACGAGAGCTCGCGGCTCACTGTGGCCACTGCACGCCTCCGCTCGCCGCGCCCGCCTCAGGCACCCGTCACCGCGCATTCAGTGTGGACGCACACATACACGTTAAGCGAACGCGCATGGTAGGCGCAGTTGGAGGTGTTAGGTTTATTTTCGTTACGGAATTTCTTAATTCGGTCGCCGCGCTCAAAGCCCGCGATAAAAGCTATGCAATAGCTTAAAAATAATTGTTAAAAATAATATAAAATAAAATAATTTGCAGCTTTTTAGCATTTCCAGTACACAATTTGCGAATATATTCATGGAAGTGCTGAATTGACTTTGTTGCTTAAGATTATTAGGGTGATCATGATATAAAATTACACTTTCTCCACAGTTACATGGTATAGATATCGTGATAATCTTGAGACTTTCAGTATGGAAAGAGTGATCACTTCTACCAACACCTAATACTGATGGTGGAAAGTTACCAGGGTAGTCGGGACCGCTACATGATGGCAGATTACTATTGGTCTTTACAGCAGAAATTTTTCCCAAAAATAATATAGAAGAATATCATATAGAAGGTGTCTCTCTGAAGTAAAAGATTTCACCAGATTTTTATTTATTTTATTTACATACTCACTGGTTTTGAGTGTTGTATAATTTTTTTTTAAACTACAGCAAAATAATAATATTCCAAAATAATTCACAATTTTATTAATAATAGTTGATGAGATATTGTTATACGGAACCATTAAAATTCAAAAAAACAAAACCACTGTTGCTCAGTGTGGTCATCAACGTCCTTCCCAGGATTGCTTTATCCGGAATGTGAACAGATGACATCATGACGCAACTCATTAATATAGGTGAAACAAATCTGTGTGAACTTGAATTGTTTCTGGGAAACGCGAATGTCGGAACCTTGGCCGCAGTTAAAGCGAATGTGGAACATGCTATTTTCATCTACTGCATTGCCCACGCGCGTATTCACAACGTAAACATCAACTGTTATGCGTTTTAAAGTTTTCGTCATGTTTTCGTAAAAAACAAATCGGGTTTGTGATTGAGAATCCACACACATCGAAGGGTTCTGTGGATGTGACAAGTGTCCTCAGTTTTTGTTATTTGCCTACGGAACTTAAAAAAATCATTAAGCCGAAAATAATGTTTGTCTAAAACTACTCAAGAAAATTTATTCAAACTGTTTTTTAAAGTTTAACACAATCTCAATTTCCTTATAATTTTGCTGTGTGTATGTGTATGTGGTGTGACTTTACTAAAAGGATCATTAAAGAACATTGTAATGATTCTTAAAGAACTGGCTAAGAATACTTACTACACACGACTACATACATCACTGAAAAAATTTCAATGTTAAATTATATGTATGACGTCCACCTCTAATTTTAAGTTATTTGATGATTTTACTATATTATTTATAGAGTGATATAGAGACTACACTCTTCTGAAAAATGTGCAGACCCAGTAGTTTCTGAGAAAAATTAATGTGACTTACAACAAGACAAGAAACGAAAACTTGAAGGTTCTGTTTAAGGCAAAATAGCTGTGGCCCAAAAAAAGGTAAAAATTGTATATACCTGAAGCATTCCTATTGAGTATAATCCAGCCATTATTCAAATTCTCTCCAAAAGTGTAGGTTTGCCTACCAATGGTAAATCTTGGTTGGTAGCAATTGTAGCAATTAGCACTATCTTGTACTAAGTATGATATGGGAATCAAATATTCGGATTCTTCACGATTGTCGGGAGTAAAGCTGAACTGTCTCTGAAATTGAAATCAACAAACTATAATAGTGAACTTGAATTATTTCAATACTTTTTGAAGTGAAACTACTTTAGAATCGTTGCGAGTTGAAACTCGATGAAACGATAAAAAAGACCCTAAAAAGAGATATTTAATCATTTAAATACAACGCTCATAAAGATAGAAAGAAAGATAGAGAGTTGGAAATATTTTGAAGTTTTGAAGTTTATAAATCGAGTTGAAACTAGAGCATTTGTTTCCTATTTTAGTTATCATAAACCTCTCGTGTCATTAGTTCAAAGTGAAAACATGGAATCTGAATGATATGAGCTATAATGTATTTTAAATATAAAAAATGAAATATTTTGTATAAAAATATAAAACACTTTTTGAGCTTGGTAAAAATATTATAAAAATAATAAACCTTATAATTATCCTAATACTCTATATTTATCTCATTTTTTTGTAGGCTATTTTGCTGAAACTTCACTTTTACCGTGTCTGAATCACACACTCTTTTTTGAAGTGGAAACTTCATTAAGCGCCTTGGGCACTTTTGCGATGGGGAAAAACACTGAAATTGCGTAACCGTCACGCTTAGATACAAAGTTTTCACATAAAGTATTCATTTATGGTTTTCGCTTCTGACGTACAGTCATACGACTGCCTGTTTTTTTTCATAGAACATATAGTAAATATATATCATAGTAATATTCTAAATAGTCGAGTATAGATGAAAGAGATCCCAAATAATTGGGAGAAGGCAAAAGAAAAGAGAGCAGAGAGTATAAACACAGAAATAAATAAAAATACATATGGAAGAAGTTGTAGGTAACAGCTATTATTATTATCAAGAAGATTAAATTTTAGTTAATTAGAAGTATTTTTTTATTGTTTGAGTACAATAAACAGCCTATAAATATTTGTATTGCTAAAGCAGTGGTGGCCTCAAAGTCCTTCCAGCTTTGAAGGATTTTAATGATGCCGGTGGTAGAGCTATTTACCTCTCTCTAGACGACAACCACTCTTGGTTTTGAATATGCCACCATAACAATCTTGAGTTGTGTTCTGGCATCAGTGTCTTGATTCTAATCCCCCTCCGCCTTTGAGGCAGTAACCATTTTCCATCAAGTCCGGAGCGTCAACCTGTCTGCTGTACGTACCACCAACTAAAAACACCTTTTTTTCAAAAATCCCCTATCGTAGTATTTAGGAAAATTCTCATAGGAGCTCATTTCTTATCCCTAGCATCAAAAAATCTACTAGAAGATTGAAATTACCTGTTTCAATTGTACAGCATTAGGTATCCTATCTCTCAGCACTTGCACGGTGATAATTGGATATCCTTGCTGACGGAACCAAGATTTCAGAATCCGCGAAGAAGTAGACCCATTGAAAAACTGGTAAGAGCATTCCACTGTCTCTTTGTCGAGAGCGGTCATGAAGTCTTGTAAAGAAATATATTTACCTCGTCTGAAATATTAATTTGAAGAAACCATCTAATGTTGAAATATACGAAGATAACCACTATTTTAAGATAAGCTTTCATTGAATGTAACGTGCAGAGCTGATTTGCCTATTACTGTTGCTATCACATGGAAACAGTGCAAAATAACACCTACAAATTAATATAACCGGTGTGTAAAAGCTGCCAATCACTGCATACATACACGTGACTGCACTCTCGTAAAACTTGAAAGTGATAAATTAACAAACCACAAGATTACTGCTATGTGGATATGGAATCAACGACCATCTAGAGACGCTTTTGCTCGGTAAATGGGTGGAAGGACCAGATACAAAAGGTTGGTTCTCTTGAGCACGGCGCGCATTATGAAGAGGTTTCTATCCCTGGAGTACTAACCACCGGTAGCCTCAATTTTAGGCTGCAGCAGAAGTCACGTGCACCGTCTGGTTCGGAGGACAGTATCCAACCGTGGAACTTTAATAGATCGATATTATAATCGGTACTAATTAAATATATTCATAATATAGACTAGTAAACAAGTGCCTTTTGGACCAAACTTTTTTCAGCAGTCTCCGAAAATTATAAATGAGGTGTCATTCGATTCGGAATGGCATCTAGATGATTTTTGAAAAAAATGAAGTTCCGCTTGCAAAAAATGTAAAAGTTATTAACAATTAACTAAAAAAAAGGGGTTTAGTTTTTTACAAATATCTCAAAAAGTAATAACGATTTTATATAGTTTATATATAGTTATATATAGTTTAACAATTATCACACTTGCAATGTTCATGTTCAAGCAAAAAAAAATATTAATTAACTATTGAATAACTAAATGAAAATTGTTATTTAAAAAACAATCAAGCCGATTATTGTTCATTCATCTATTCAGTTAGTGCCTGAATTTTTAAAAAAATTTATTTTCATATTTGGTTTGTTTAAATAATATTTATTCATTAAAGGGCCGATGTGGGTGTGGCTTGCGTAAGCCAAAGTACCCGTTTTCGGCCGTATTTTCATCCCTCTGGGAAAATTATAAATATTGATCTTACAGTTTTGGGAGTCGACTTTTTTAGGAAATTTCCTCCTCTTTTCGAATCTTTTTTCAAATTTGAAAAATCTTTATTACTTTTTGAGATATTTGCAAAAAACTAAACCCCCCTTCTTTTTTTTAAGTTAATTGTTAATAACTTTTAAAATTTTTACAAGCGGAACTTCATTTTTTTCAAAAATCATCTAGATGCCATTCCGAATCGAATGACACCTCATTTATAATTTTCGGAAACTGCTGAAAAAAGTTGGTCCAAAAGGCACTTGTTTACTAGTCTAATAAGAGAACAAAATAATCCACTGGATAAATAATTATATTTATTCAGAGTGTATTACTTCCACGATGGTTGTACTAAAAAGAGATTCACACACATTTCTATACATTATAAAATCATTTCTTGAGAAAAAAAAAATATGTACGAAACATTGTGTGAATTAAAATGATTTAAAGAAATCATATTACATATCACAATTATATTAGGAATGTTTCACAAATGCGGTTGCAGTTTTCAACGATCGACAGCAAATTCTTAGACTTAAAATCTGCGCTATTTTTTGTTCTGGGAATCCTGCGGAAAATTTTCAAAGAATGATTTAAAATGGCCAGATTAAAAAATCGTATGTGATTTTTTCACTGATCGATAGCACATTTTATGTAATAAAAGGAATGAAATTTTTATCCCGAAAAATCCACGGGAATTTTCCCGGCAACGGCTTGTAGTTCGAGTGCATAAAAATTAGCTTATTTCGGCACAGTTTTCTCTTAAACGATAACTTACATTCTCTTTTAAATACTGCGGTACTTTGTGTCCCGGGAATCTCGCGGAAATTTTAAAGTCAAGTCAAGCGTGGATGAAATCGCGGGCATATCCTAGTTCGTAATATTATTGTTGAGATTCACAGAGTACACATTTTCATAAATCGTCAATACAGTCAGTTTTTATATTAAAAAATGTGATAATTTGCGAGCGAGATAATATTGTCTAATCAGTCATCTAACTCGTGATCACTGTATTATTACAGTGATCTAATTTGTCTTACCTAGAATTAATATATTTCACCAAAGCCTGATGGAATTTTTCGGAACCTATCCAATTCTCCAACATCCACAATAAGGCACCAGTCTTCATTGTTACCAGTTGCTTATGTCTTGCTGGGATCTCGATTGCTAATGAAGAATTGAAGAGTTCCAAAGCAGGAGTATTTCTATGCCAGTCTACTGCCATCGCTTTGTGTTTCATTTGTAACCCATATATACCTAGAGGTGCTCGGGGTTCGATTGTATGACGACCATAATTGTACTGAAATATTACAGTCATGCGTTTGAAAACTTGAGCAGTTAATGTATACCGAAAGCAGTATGTCTGCATACATGCAGATATGCATTAGCAAGATGCTTAGCAAGACTTAATAGTCGTGCTAAGCGATGTTTAACTGCATCTTAAGTAAGGAGCTCTTTAGTTCCTAATCAATGCTTACTTTTTTCAGTTATAAACTTGAATTTGCGGTTTCTTATGTAAGAGGCGTAGACATATTAGCAAATTGTACAGTAAATATGGTTGTAAACAAAATAATAGACTAAAGAACGAAATAGAAAAAATATAGTCGTCAAAGCCAACATTTTTTATTAGGGGATTTTTACAGCTGCCGTCGACGACAACGACGCAGACTCAGTGTTATTTAATTTTAAGAGGTTTTGAACTTTTACTTAGCCGCCTCATGCTTTGAACCGTTTATAAGTAACATTTTAATGATTACTTGCTAAACAGTTGTTTAAATTAAAGAGATGTTTATGAATAAGACCAAATGTCTTAAATTACCTTTAGTAAATAAAGTATAATCTGTGCATATAAGTCTGTAATTGGTATATAATATGATAAATAAGATGCTATCAAACAATTTTCAATTTATAATTAATGAAAATGTTTAATATTTATAAAAATTGAAATTTAGAAATTTCAAAGCGTTAGTTTTGAAACATAAACACAACATTACATTCTGCTACGTGGCCGTGTCTGTATACATAGCCATTTATTGTATGTAAAAAATTGTATTACGATAGGTATTATGAAATTAAATATATTAAAAGTGGCGGGCGTGATTTTCATAACAGGACTAAAGATATTGTAGTTAAAATTATTTTATGTCAATTTTATTAATGATAAATAACCATCAGGATATAGGTAATATTGAATCTGCTATTAGAATACATGCAAAAGGAGTTAAAAACTCTGAATTTCTTATCATTCAGTCCATATTTAGAGTAAATGGATCATAGATCCTTACTCTGACGGCACCAATTTAACTATAAGATATAGACTTACTTGAGCCAACAGATAGTAAGCGAAATAGGTGGCCATGCCTTCCTTGAACCACTCTTCCTTCCATCTAGTCCATTCTTCTTCCCCAGGATTGCCCAGCCATATCCTACTTAGCTGCTGTGCAAGTTCGAAGTTCATTCGTTCGATTTGTTTTATACTGGTAAGCTCATCAATGTTTACGATTTTTTGGACTCTGCAAGAAGAGTTAGTGTCGTTGATTATCAACGATCTTGTGTAAATATAATGTCACTCTAACGTCAAACGTGGCACTGCTGGGCTCCGGCCCTTTTATTTTTATGAGGAAAACGAACTCGTTACTCGCCAATATGTCAAAGAGAATGGACGAATTTAACATATCGGTGAGCTCAATGTTTATTAGCTGGAAGGCGTGCACCATTTGGCATTATTCTGACGTAATGTACATATTGTTACAATTGCCACGTGTTAACGATGCAGGAAAACATTGTGAGGAAATCTGCATATCAAAATAACCCACGCGTCAAACTCTAAAAGATAATTTAAGCCTGATAGTGTACTCTATTTTTTAAAGCCGCTTTCTGATGAACTATCTTGGATCGCATGAAGAGCTCTCTGAATGTTGATGATGTAGTTTGAAGTGTTTCCAATGTCGGTCTCGCATTAACCATATGTGTTAAACGCCAAGATCTAACTAATACTGGCGTATGTCTCGATAATATTGTAGAAAGAGTAGAAAGATCACAGCTATAAATTTTGTATTCCAATGATCATATCCATTATTTAAAACTAAGTCAGATAGATCATACATTTTAATAGTTGTGCGTAATATTTGGCCTTCATTTGACTAAGAATATAATTTTATAAAAGCAAAAGCGTATGTAGGTCATTATGTCTCACCCTTGAGTTTAGCGAAATAAAAGTTTATTATTAGTAAAATTAATGTTTTCTTTTGCATATATCAATCATTCTTTTTATTCTTTGAGTGTACGTGCTAATGACTGGTATATATTGTTTGGTGGCGATACTTGTAGTAGATTTTTAAACTAAACCAATATTAATTTCTAATCTATTTATTTAAGTAGAAATAAATATATGTTCCTTTTTGACCAGTATTAGGATTAATTTACTTGTTTTATTCGTAATACGAACCTACGCAAGCGCTGCTTTCAGCACCCTTATCACAACTATCGACATAAAAAGTTATCAAATACCAAACATTCATCATTACTGATGACAGAATCAACAATATATTAAAATACTATAAACAGTTTTGAAGTGAAAATAGCTTATAACTGAACACGACTTCCGACAAATTCTTTTTATGTTCAAAACCAATCAAAACCACTAAAAACAAACACAATGCTTTCAAATCTCTAACAAAACAAAACATTCTCAAACCAATGCATTTCCTTAATAATCCAAAAATAACTATCAAATTACTTACCCATTGGTCAGAAGACTCCAGCTACCGATTTCATAGCCATTAACGCGATTCGATGGGACGGCTACAATATTGATAGGTCCATTCACAATTGCTCTGTTTATTGTTGAATATTCGTGTAAAAGATCGATCATATCTCTCCCGAAGAATAAAATGTAGTCGTAGTACACCTGGCAAAAGACGAATTTACTTTAAAAGTGCTGTCAAACAAGAGTAAATTTCTTAGCTATTATTTATTCTACAGTGAAGGAAACTTAGCTTATATTGTATTCTACCTGTTATCCCTTAAGACTATAAGTACTGAGCCTAGGTCATCGAAGTCAACGAGTAAGGTTCCTAAAAGGCTGATTACGTTACCTCGCTGGATCGCCATACTGATCCGTTGTCCGAGGTAGGAACCAGCCCTCTGGTCTCCCGAGGAGTCCATAAGTCGTTTTGAAATATCTTTTTGGGGCTCATAGCCTCAGCACCCTACGTTCAAAGCGTTTCAATAACAAACGGCACAAACATATAACTCCAACCGAGGATTGCATATTAGCGCCACTTCGGTGATTCATCTGTTTCCGCCACCGTACCGAAAAAAGGTAAATTCAATGTAAAAAAATATTTTGATTACAGCTCTCTGACACAAATACCAGAGAGGATGAGACACAAATACCAGAGAGGATGAAATAAATCTACGTATACAAAACGCCCTGAGGTATTGTGCAGCAATGCATAAGGTACTGGTATCCAGGCTTCTAAACAGAAAAACCAAAATTAGGATCTATGAAACTGTCATACGGCCCATCCTGATGTATAAGTGCGAAGCTTGGACGCTTACCTTCAAGGAGGCGAGTCAGCTTTTAGTAGCGGAAAGGAAAGTTTTTCGCAAGATTCTGGGTCCAACAAAGAGAGAGGATGGTAGCTAGAGGGTCCGGACCAACCTCGAAATTAAGAATCTCGTGGCCAAGCCTTAACGTACTAGGAGAAATCAAAGCTCACCGCCTCCGCTGGCTCGGTCACGTAGAATGGATGGGAGAAGATCGCAGCGAGAAGAATATTTGGTACGTCCGGTAAAATGGTAAAAAGGTTTTTTAAATTCCTCCTTAATTCATATTGACAGAAGAATATTTGGTACGGCCGGTAAAATGGTAAAAAGGTTTTTTAAATTCCTCCTTAATTCATATTGACAGACCAATCAGATGATAAGATAAAACTTGAGTAACTTCCATTTTTGACAAAATGTCTTTGTATTTTGACTAATTACAGATTGCGAGCATTCATATCCCACAAAATCCGCAACATTTTCAATCAATTCGTTTATGACCTACTGGCGCTGGTTTGCGTCAATGAGAAACAAAAAGCACAACCCTCAAATATGAGAAATATAACTTAAGGAAGAAGAGGTAAAACTCACCAACTCGTGCGCAGGAGCCCAGACGAAAATCGTATCATTGGTTGACTTTGCCTTAGCTTGACTGCTCGCGTACTGGGATTGATGAATGCCGACTTGATACAGCGGCATTTGTGGTGACGGCATGTACTCTATTACTGTCATGTTGTCTTTCGCACTGAAACAGTATTTAGATATTTTTGATCTTGTCCTTGAGTACACGCATTGCTTTGAGTGAGACGTCACTGAGCACTCGCAGTGTTCTGAGTGTGTCGTTACTAAGGACATGCATTTCTTTGAGTGAAACATCACTAAGAACCACCTTGTTTTGACTGTGACGTCATCAAGGACTATCATTTCTTTAGGTGAGATATCGCTAAGCACTCACATTGCCCTGAGTGTGAAGTCACTGAGGATTCACATTGTTGTGAGTGAGACGTCACTGAGAATTCACATTGTTTTGCGTGTAACGTCACTGCGGGTTTTCATTACTTTGATTATGACGTCATTGAGGACTCTAATTGCTTTTTAAGCAATATTCACGCAAAGAGATACAAAACCAGACATCGTAGTTTCGGGAATGCAAGCCATAAAAGTATAGAAAATTTAATGATTTTTCTTTTACGCTCAAGATAAAGTTATATGAAACTTACTACGTATTGGCTACTATGTCAACCACAATAATTGACACCATTTGTGGATTGCCTCACTTTCAAACCTTATATGGTGTAACGATGTTTAGAAATACGCGGTCTGAGTGTCAGCATTTTATAAAATATTATTCTTGCGGTTTTAATTTAGAAGAGGAAAATAGTTATAAATGCTCAGTTGTTAGGGTATTCGTATTACATTTTAATTATTTAATTGAATCTTTGCAGAGGGTATCAACCGATAGGGCTGTTTTTCTGAATTAGGTGTATTTTGTTCTATCACTGCATGCGCTTCGTCGAGATTACAGCTTTCTCTAATATACAATCATTTTTACAATTACCACATACTAGGATGAAGGAAAAACACCGTGATGTAACCTGCACATCGATATAACCGATTTGTCAAACCCTCAATCCTGCCAAGCTGCCTTAGACAAGCATGGCGGGTGTACTGCTCCCCCTTTTAAAGTGAGTCCCGGGCCCAGCAGTGGGTCATTAATGAGCTGGTAATATTATTTAAAAAACAATAAACTATTTACTAAACAAAAGTATGGTATAGGTAATTTTTAAAGTATTATTTCTACGAGTTACTAGTAATTGTGTTGATAGAATTTCTAGATTTAAAGTATCATTTAATTTTGTATAAACATAGTCCAACTAATTATTAAATTCACAATATCCCCGATATTGTGAATTTAATACTTACATAGTACTTTTCTTGTATGGTAATATTGATAAATTTTAAGTAAATGTTTCATAAAATCGTTTCTGAAAAAAACCTACGAAATAATATATCGCGTGCAATCAGACCACTCCCTCATATGTACAAACATGTAATCTATACCCGTGGAAAGTAGGTGATAGGCTATATTCAATTAGCCTAAGCCCATATAGACGACATTCCATAACGAGGTTCATTATGAGAGAAAACTAAGAAAAAGTTGTCCAGTATAAAAACATGATAGGAGCAGAAGTAGTTTTAAGTATGTATGTTTTAATTATAATTATTATTTCTTATGAATATAATACTCATTAGATAAGTAAAATAATTAGCCAAGTGCGTGTCGGATTATACATATTTATGGAACTGGTAGATGTGTTGTCATTTGATAACGAAACTAAAAAATATTTGATCAAATATTCTATATTCTAAAATAAAACCAACTGTTAGAAGACTATTTAATCTATCAATTATATCTCTAGCAATTGCGTTTTTCAAAATTTCTCAACATTCGAAAATTGGAGCATGGGGATTACTAGGATAGTTCGAGGCGTCAGATGCGTGCATATAGCCCTAGATCCCGTGGCGTTATCAGATGGGTGCAGGTCTACTCACTCTTCAGCATCTCTTAGACTATATATCTACTAACGAATTTATTGAAGAACATCGTTATTTTTTCAAAATCAGACTAGTAATATTATTTAAACTAAACCCTCCGTGCACTAAAAATATGTTAGTATCGAAGCCGGCCCGTACTTACTATTGTCTTCTCAATTCCTTGCAAATCACCAAACTAGTATTAGTCATCTGAACTTCTCCATCTGCCGATGGTAAGTATACTCGGAACTTGAATCCAGACTCGAATTTCGGGTTGTCGAAACACGGAAACACGTATTTGGCCTTGTTCGGTGAAAGGCGGGTCGTGAACATGTATCTGAAAATAATAAATTCATATTTATCCGTGCAGAAGAAAGAATACAATTTCTTGCGGCCAGGCAGCGTGTTGTAAAAGGCGACAAAACAACCCACAGCTAGGTAGGGTATTTGCCCGACTGGATGGCTATCACCCCTTGTCTAGAGTATGCCGCCATAACAATCTTGAGTTGTGTTCCGACTATAGTGACCAGATTCCAATCTCCCCTTAGGAGAGCAGCAGCGCATTTGTAGCCTTTGGTGTTGCAAACGTCCATAGGATAGTAACCGCTTTCCATCAGGTGGACCGTCTGCCTGTCTGCTGAACACATGCAATAAAAAATATGTATATATAATAAGTCCGGCCGAACACCTGTAAGTTTCACTCTAAAAAGTGCGCGCAAGTCTCTGTCTAAAGCTAAGCATAAAGCAATGCCTGATTATCATTTACCAGCCGAGTCCTATATTGATAATCACAGTGCGCGCTTAGCCTTAGAAGCTACCCACTCTTTGCGTGAGCAAAACTTTAGATAAAGCGTAGACTTTTTTAGTATCTTAGTCAAACCCTTTCGAGTTTTTTTTTTAAATAAGAAGGTTCATATTGTTATTGTTTTGATTTTTTCCTATTAAAATTAATTAATCTGCAAATACTCTACTATACTATACGACTGAATTGTTTGTGATTTCTAAATAAATTCCAAAATGTAAGTAAAATGTAAACTGCTTTTTATAATGACATCTTTTCATAAGTGTCGCATTTAAAACTTTTGTCTATCAGTCTGTATGAAAGTATGTCTTGAACAGGCTTTAAAACATTTTATACATTTTTATTGTCAATAATACATAAGACAACATCATCAAACAACAACAATAACATCAAAATCATGTGCAGTGAGCCCCATTGTTGCGAACAATTTCTCGCTAATCTGCAGACCTCAGATTAGGTCGGCAAGTGGAATGGGGGTGAGTTTTATGGGTGAAGAACGGTTTATCTCAATTTCCGGCAAAACTACAAGTCCTATGGAAAAAAGTTAAATGACAATATTGTAGGTAATAAAAAGATCTACAACTTATGTATTGACAGTTTTTTCACATAACCTCAAAATGTGTGAAAAATTCAAATAACCAAGTTTTTGGTTTTTTATCTTTTACCAATTAAATAACGAATTTGATGAAAACTTACATTTTTATGTCCCAAACACACTATAATTTTTTTGATTTAAAATATTTATTTTTTCACCTTATTTCGACTTAATATCTAAACCACCCTTAGTCTTAATCTTAATCGAAAATTCTCGCGTCTAAATATCAGCTTTTTTTTTTAAGTTAGTGAGCTTTTTCTTCGTTGAGAGCTCTACTTTCCGATGGTGTACAAACTGGCACTATAGTAGAATTATTTTCTCCGTGCAGTTTGGGTCATAAATCAAACTCGGCCTCAGCCCGGCTAAGGCGGTGAGCATGTTGCGCGGGCGCAACGCCATTATCGATAAAAACTCATTCTTATCAAAGAAAGATTATCATTCTTATAAAGATCATTATTAGGTTAATATTAAACTTAGATATAAGTATTTATATTTATTTTTAATATAACTTGTTACATTCTAAACTTTTGTACTTATAGTTTTTTAATACATAGATACCTAATTAATAATTTATTTTTAATCATTATTATTCTTATTGTAATAAATACGTTGTTTTATCTAATTTTTTTTCTTTCATTTATATCACTAACCCACAAAATGACAAAACCAAATACACTATCAATAACGCTTATCGACAACAATAATGCGTATCACTATGACTGTCCATAAGGCCCGTGAGTGGAAGAGAGAGCGAAATACTCGCTTCACCGCTTCGATTATTTATAACCCAAACTGCACGGAGAAAATAATTCTACTATAGTCTATATACATTAGTAAGAAGTCTAAACCAATATTTTATCATTCAAAAATAACTCGGAATAAAATATAATTTCGCTGTCAACAAATTCTGAAAGGGCCTAATAAATTAACATTTTAAATATAACATGCAAGTATACGATGTCGATAAAAGGCATTCAATGCCTAATTATCCTGATAAATGATCTATTTTTACGATTCGTTAGACACAGCAAATAGGACATGTCGATGTTGCAGTCACTAATGAGCAGAAGGGACTTTTATTAATTGACAAGAATTATATTGATTAATTACGCGTTAACTTTACATTTTTTTTTAACTGAAGACTGGGTCCGTTCCTTTATAAATCTACGTACCTACATTATACCTACGTACCTACATTCTGTCAAAAAGTATCGGAAATGGATGATATTGTTAGATGCCGACAAAACGTGAATGCACACCTGCCTGCCATAAAGGCCAGTTTATTGCCTTTCCCGCATTTGGATTTCTTTTGTTTACTTTGTGTTTAAAATGCGTAATTAAGAAAAACATTCTATTGATATTGTACTTGTATATGGCACTCATTAGGCAGGTGTGTCGAACTGATTCTAAGAAATCCGATCTATGCGGGCTGGCAACCATATTGTATCGGTGCAGCAATGGCCCCATGAAGAGAACGGCAGTCAAGCGACGATTACGATACTAGCAAGACGTGTACATTCGATAAGCTATATAGTGACGGACTTTGCGCATGTTGTTAAATCATGCAGTTTGTACTGGTTGCGTCCAGTTATATTTGTACCTGTGTTATACGTGTTGTATAGTTCTAATAAATTCTATAGTCATTCCAACGGCATTTTAATTCGAGTCCTGTAGCTCATAACATTATGATTATGGTTCCAAGTTATTTTTTTATTTTTCTTTTGTTGTTAGATTGGCACAATTGTTTTTTTATTTCACCGCGTAGTTTGAGTATTTATATCTCATTCATACATGCTAAATTATGCTAAATGTGGAGTTATTAACTACATGTTTTTCACTTAGGCTTCGTTCCATTAGGGACTCACAACGACCACGTTCACGACCGCGATTTTCCCGGTTTCCACTTGCTTGCCAGCTTTTCAATCGTAAACCCAAGTGGAACGGTTATTCGACCCACCTCATGACATGGGTCGTTGTGAGCATTGTGTGATCGAAAATGATGACGTCATTAGTGACGTTTTCGTCACGACCACAACGACCGCGGCCACCTTGTGGAACGGCTAACACAGCCTTTTGGACGTTGTGAGCTACTAATGGAACGCGCTGTTGGTGTATTTTAGTAATTTACAGTTAACTACCTGTACACGGCAGACGTTGTCCTGCCTTTAAAAAATAAAAATCTAGAACCTGATTCCAGCGTCATCTACCGGGAATAAATGTTAATCTAAACTATTCTCAAATCCACTTGAACAAAAAAAAAAACATAAAAATCAGGCCCAGCGTTTAGGAGTATCGCGGCGCCACCTACCGGGTCCAATCGTTTATTTAAACCATTCCGGGACAAACTTCAACATATACAACAACAAAAAGAACACCTAAATTCTAAAACCCGATTGCAGTGCCATCTACCTGGTTCAAATTAAAATCTAAATCATCCGAGTAGAAATTATAAAAATACTAATATCGCTATTAAAAAATAGGGGTTGATCGTAGAGGGTAGAAAATTTAGGGTTGTATGTATTTTTTTATGCTGTATCATAAAAAAAATAAAAAAATCTAAAAATAAAAAAATATTTAGGGGTGGACTACCCTTAACATTTAGGGGGATGAAAAATAGATGTTGTCCGATTCTCAGACCTACCCAATATGCACACAAAATTTCATGGGAATCGGTCAAGCCGTTTCCGAGAAGTATGGGAACGAACAGTGTGACACGAGAAATTTATATATAAGAATAATTTACATTATACGTTTGATTCTTATATTTAGGTTTATCCTATATGTGATGTGTTTTGGTTGTGATGTTTTTATTCTTATTTTTGGGCGATTTATGTCTTCGTATTTATACATTATGTATTTGTTATATATTTCCGTATGGTAAAAGTATGAACTCATTTATTTATTTGTGTCATTAGTTTATTAATTAATATTTATTACAGATGAGAGTCTGTCCTAATATGTCTTTAATTTACAAATAATAAATATATCAATTTTATAACCGCATATTTTTTTCTTTTACGAAAAATCTTTTTGTCCGCTATTGTATTGTATTACCGTAACATATGTTTCTGCTAGGCAGACAAACGACCTTGGCTCATTTAGCTGTAAGCAACAAGTTAACCAGATGATTAGTACTGTTTAGTCAGTTTGCCAATTGTTATGCGTTTGTCAAGTGATGCTGTATTACCATTAGCATAGTCAGATGTTATGTTTGAAACCTAATATATAAAATTCTCGTGTCACGGTGTTTGTAGTTAATCTCCTCCGAAACGACTTGACCGATTCTCATGACTTTTGTGTGCATATTGGGTAGGTCTGAGAATCGGAAAACATCTATTTTTCATCCCCCTAAATGTTAAGGAGTAGTCCACCCCTCAATTATTTTTTTCATGTTTTAGATAATAATAAAAAATATTATTTTTTATACAGCTTTAAAAAATACATACAACCCTAAATTTTCAACTCTCTACGATCAACCCCTATTTTTTACCGGGCAGGACGACGTCTGCCGGGACAGCTAGTATTATAATAATATTCTCGTAGTTACTAGCCAGTTTCTGCCGCGGACATATTAAAAAGAAAGAAAGATTATATTTTAAAATGGGACGTATTTTTTTATTGCATGAATTCAGCGGACACGGAGACGACCTACCTGATGGAAAGCGGTTACTAAAACCTACGGCCATTTGTAACACCAAAAGTGCTATCAATAAGCTAGAAAGAAAGTAAGAAAAAAATCTCTTATTTGGTCTTCGCGTAGCGAGACACATGGCGTCGAATTGTACGATGTAGGTATACCTGTGGCGAAATCAACCTTTTCGCCGACTACCTGGCAGGCGAGATTTTTAGAGTTAAAGATTGACAACTGCTATGTCAGATAAGATACAGAGAAAGTCGTCACTAAAATGTACATATTTTCATCCTTTTGAATCCTATCATATATAAGTTATTATTATTCTGGGCTATGTAAATATTATATCAAATTATATATTTGGCAAATGAACGGGTTATTTATTCCTGCAACAACCCGTCATTAATCAAAGAGATTTTTAGAGTTAAGGATTGACAACTGTGATGTCACATTAGATACAGAGAAAAGGCGCCACAATAATGTACACATTTCAATCCCTTTAAATCATATGATGTATTAATTATTATTACTTTCGGCTAGGTAAATATTATATATCAAATTACATATATTGCAAATTAACGGGTTATTTATTACTGCAACGACCCGTCATACCAAAAAAAAAGTCTCGCGATGGTACCACATAGGTGCAGTTCAGCATATGCCAGGCGACAGATGCCTGACGCTGCAGAAAGAAAATTGCGCGGAAGGATGAGTATGAAATTTCGCACACTTATAGTTTATACTGAGCAGGAGTGCAGAATGCTATTTTTTTTTTTAAATTATGCATAAAAATACATTAAATCAATAAAAAAACATTACACACACTACCATGTATTTGGCACACACAGGCATATAGACTGTTTTATTTATTGTTAAAGTCATGTAGCCTTGGCGAAATTGATGATTATAGAAGTATAGTATTTGACAACAGAACCTTAATAATGTTCAAACTTATAATTTAAATGAATTATGGTCGAATTACGACCACTGGGCGATCACAAATAAAAATTGGTTCTCGAGTTATAAATGATGTAAAGTAAATCGACTTGTTTTATATATATAGATTATATGAAAAAAATAGGCATAAAACCTATTAGATGGAATCACTGCCTAAAGATTATGACAAAACACTGTATAATCGATGAAAAGCTTTGATCACATTTTCTTTCTATTTACTGTTTGAGTGCATGATTTTAATCAAGAGACAAATTTAATGTAAATTTTATTCTAGCCAGACATATTATAATACATATATAATGAAGTGGTGATCATAATACTATGGATACGGTATGAATTATTGAAGGTACGAGTAAGACACGTTCTTACCTTCAATAATTCATACCGTTCGAAACATAAATAATGAAATACTTAACATTCAAACTTGGAAACAGAGTACAAATCCAATGAATTTATAAGTGGATATGAAGTTAGCTAACTAAAACAATGTACAGGAACATAACTCAGATAAATAAATTTAAATTTATGGCAGGACTTCCTTGGGGGTACGTGGCTAAAGAAAGCCCTGCATAGACCACAACAACAAGCAATAACGGCCCAAAAAGTTACCCTGCTGGGTTCTGGCCTCCCACTATCCCCTATAGTAACGGACAAGCATGAAGGGTATCTCCACGCTTGTCCAAGGCAGTTTGGCATGTTTGACTCATCAGTTATCCCGATGTGCAGGTTGCATTACGATGTTTTTCTTCACCGTTGTTAGCACGTGGTAATTGTAACAATAGATAGATAGATAGATAAAACTTTATTGCTCACCAAATATAGAATTTCAAAATACACAATTACAATATTGTCACGGTAGAAACAATAGGCGGCCTTATCGCTTAAAGCAATCTCCTCCATAATCTGGCGATGTAGGTGGTGCAGATCATTTAATATATCATAAATAAACATACTTAAACTACTTTATAAATTAAATACATACATACATATTTACATATATATATGAACAATATGCATGTGAAATCGAACCCGCGTCCCAAAGAAACTCAAAGTTTAGGGACGCGTGCGCTATACATTGCGCTGCAACCACTTCGACAACAACAATAATCTTTATTATACATCAATTTAATAAAATATATTTTATTTAATTTTTATTCCGACGTTTCGGCAGCTTTTCAGTAGCCGCGATCACGGAAGACAAAGACGTCAAGTGTAAAAAATAAAAAGTTTAGGAACCATGTGTTTGTGGAGTTAAAATTATTTCACATAAGTATACAAGTAATACCAACTACATAGCAATTAAACTAACAAATCTTATAACAACAACGGAAATTGGATCGTAAAACTCCTTAAACGCCGAGCATTATGCAAAAGGCCTTTACAATCTATGAATGGAAAAAACAATTTATGGTTTTGACCATATACAATGCTCGTACATACTTCGTTGCACGTGGGAGAAGGCCGACAGCTACGCCCATACATGGCTGGACTTATTTGAATAAAAACGAGACGCATGTATTTAGTTAAACCGGGTTTCTTCTTACTAATTGTATATCGTTAGTACTCCTAAAAGATTCGCAGGTTTTTTTACTATGGTATGCAAACGACTTCGTCCATGTTTGACTTGAAATTCCGGCGAGATTTCCGAGACATAAAGTACAACAGCTATCGTTTTATTGAGAACTGTGTCGGAATAAGTAATTTTTTGGACACCTACAAACCGCTCCTGGAAAGTTCCTTTGGGATTCCTGGGATAAATATACCACACATTTTATTACACAAAACTTGCTATCGATCAGTAAGAAAATCATATTGGAATTTGAATTTTCGAAAAAATAATTCCAAGAAAAAAGTCCGCGGGATTCCCACAATCAAAAGAAGCGCAGATTTCAAGTCTAAGAATTTGCTGACCATCAGCGAAAACCACATCGAAATTATTTGTATAATTTTAATAAAGTTCACTTATATCGAAAATATCCAGCGCCATTACATTTACTGTTTTTTATTGCTGAAGCTCAGCAGACTGGCTGACGACCCAACTGTGATATAAGGTGGTTACCGTCGCCTATAAACATTAGCAATACCTGTGGTGCTGCGAATGCACTGCCGGTCTTGAAGGAGAGACTGGAACTTGGTCACTGATGCCGGAACACAACTCAAAGTTGTCATGGAGGCATATTCTAAGCCGGGGGTGGTAGCCATCCAGTCGGGCAAATACACTACCACCTGGCTGTGGGTTGTTTTGACGCCTTTTACGACAGGTCGCTCGGCCGCAGGAATTAGTATTCTTTTTCAGTTCCCGCACAGAAATTTGTTTAAGCTTCATTAATACGTTTATATGCCAATACAATACATACTTTACTATCTACTACTCCGTTGGTTCAGCAACTCAAAGTCATTACCGTTTTTCCTTATCCTCTGCAGTTCTTTGCCTATTATTATAGCCTCGAAGTTCACACAGGTCAGTTTCCACTCTTCGAGCGATATTTTGGACGGACGACCAGATGGCGACTAACCGGGCGTCCCAATTTTTTTTTACGTTACGATTCTTTTCTATCCTTTCAAAGCGACCGAAGCGATTATTGAAGTTATACTTTTTTAGGCGCGTTAGGGAAAAATGATGAGAGTAAATTTTTACGATTCGCGCGCAAACCGTCACTCGAAAAACCTACACCATGAAGTTAGCTATAGTCAACCGACACCCTGAAGTTAGCTATAGTCAACATTTTATTGAAGTAATACTTCTTTAGGCGCGTTAGGAAAAAATGATGAGAGTAAATTTTTACGATGCGCGCGCACACCGTCACACGAAAAACCTACACCATGAAGTTAGCTATAGTCAACCGACACCCTGAAGTTAGCTATAGTCAACATTTTAGTTTTGAAGTTATACTTTTACGATGCGCGCGCACACTGTCATGAAAAACCGACACCCTGAAGTTAGCTATAGTCAACATTTTATTGAAGTTATACTTCTTTAGGCGCGTTAGGAAAAAATGATGAGAGTAAATTTTTACGATGCGCGCGCACACCGTCACACGAAAAACCTACACCATGAAGTTAGCTATAGTCAACTGACACCCTGAAGTTAGCTATAGTCAACATTTTATTGAAGTTATACTTCTTTAGGCGCGTTAGGAAAAAATGATGAGAGTAAATTTTTACGATGCGCGCGCACACCGTCACACGAAAAACCTACACCATGAAGTTAGCTATAGTCAACCGACACCCTGAAGTTAGCTATAGTCAACATTTTAGTTTTCAAGTTATACTTTTACGATGCGCGCGCACACTGTCATGAAAAACCGACACCCTGAAGTTAGCTATAGTCAACCTACACCTTGAAGTTAGCTATAGTCAACATTTTAGTTTTTCTATTGTATAGTAACGAAGATTACAGTTATTTTGCTTAATATAGGTAAATCAAAGGTTAAATATATAATAGGATAAAGCACAGTTGCAAACGTCAAATGAATCGTCAAGAACGGCACACGTCTGTTGACTGATTATTAATTATGGACACCATAGCGCAACTCAACTTGTGAACAGTCAACAAAGTCAGTTAGTCAAGACAGTCTCAACATAATAAAGGTTTAATTTTAAAAGGCCGACAGCTTTGTGAAAAAAAATGTAGTGTCAGTAGACTCACAAGTGCAGTGGGAAACAGCGGGCATAAGTGGCCCCGTTGCGTTGGTCATGTCTGGAGGATGCAAATACGCACATGTCCATAAGTAACGCATCTTGTTTTTAAGATATCAATGGAGGGGTGCATAACACAGGGCTACATCCCTACTAAAGTTTTGATACGAAACACTAATATAAGCTTCTCATCGAAGTGAGATATTCTAATCCCAGGGACACCCCTCCTTGTCGGCTTGCATCAAGGTGCCTCATAATGATGCGGAGGGACGCTGGAAGGTGTAGTGGATAGACTGGCGGTCGGTGCTTACACGCTCTAATATGAAGCTCTCCACATACCCCTCAGTGGCCTCCCCCGGGGCTTGAGGATATGTGCAAATGCATTCCCCCTGGCGCCGACAAAAAAAGTATAAAAAGCACGTGCAAATTTTAACAATTTGCTGTCCATCAGTCAAAACGGCATCGAAATCAGCACATTGGTTTTTACGTGAATCCCCAACAAACAGAAAAAATAGCATCGTGTTCTGCATCGTTTATATAGTCTATCTAATTTTTTTTATATGTTCATAGCACAGTCACGCCATGTTCAGAATTTTATGATAATACTAGCTGTACCCGGCATACATTGTCCTGCCTTTAAAAAATAAAAATCTAGAACCCGATCCGAGCGTCACCTACCGGGACCAAATGTTAATCTAAACTATTCTCAAATCCAATTGAACAAACAAAAAAATTCATCAAAATCAAGCCCAGCGTTTAGGAGGAGTATCGCGGCGCCACCTACTGGGTACAATCGTTTATTTACACCATTCCGGGACAAACTTCAACACATACAACAACAAAAACAACACCTAAATTCTGGACCCTATTGCAGCGCCATCTACCTGGTTCAATTTAAAATCTAAATCATCCCAGTAGAAAATTATAAAAATACTAAAATCGCTATTAAAAAATAGGGGTTGATCGTAGAGGATTGAAAATTTAGGGTTATATGTATTTTTTAATACTTTATCATAAAAAAACAATTGTCTAAAAATTAAAAAAATATTTATGAGTGGACTACCCTTAATATTTATGGGGATAAAAAATAGATAGAAGCCGATTCTCTGACTTACTGAATATGCATAAAAAATTTCATGAGAATCGGTCAAGCCGTTTCGGAGGAGTATGGCAACGAACATTGTGACACGAGAATTTTATATATAAGATACATAGATATATTATAGATTATGTTGTGCTCGGTACTTCGGTAATAATACAAGACCGCACAAAAAAAAACAACTGTACAATATGTCTATTTATCTATATCATTCTTAAGTCATAATTATCATGTCATAAAAAATCGTGTTACATTTTAAACGTATAACGTATATTAAAAAGAAAAAGAAAATAATAATATTAATAAAAACAATTGCCAGAATAATAAAAATAATGATATATAAAATGAGTAGAATGTCATTTAATTTCATTTTATTTTACGTCGATATTCTGTGAGAGCGTGGTATCACACCGATCGTGCCGGCCCTAATAGCTGTAATCAAAATAATAATTCCAGCATTGGCGCCTCCACGTCAAAACTTTTATTAAATTCAAAATCGTTTGTATTAAAATGGTCATGTTACAATTACGAATAGTCTTGAAGCAGCAATTACAATTGAGTCATTTAACTATTTCATTCAATGACTGAAGCAATTAGGTGACATAATGACAAAATTTAAAACTATTGAATAACAAACAACGACAAATGGAGAAAGAATAAAAGCTTTATATACCTACACGACATTGGCAAAATTAATGCATTAATGTCATTGCAGCCATCATTAAAAAAAGCTTTATATGGTTTTCGGTACTTATTTTTAAACCAACTTTGACATTATTCTTATTATTATTGACCGTGACATTATTCGTTCAGGATTGTCACTTATCAACTATCTAGCACTTATTATGTCGAGCCGTTATCGCCATTTTATCGTAAGCGTAAAAATACAATTTCCTGGGGCCGGGCGGCCTGTCGTAAGAGGCGACAAAACAACCCACAGCCAGGTGGTAGGGCATTTGTCCGGCTGGATGGCTACCACCCCTGGTCTAAAGTATGCCGCCATAACAACCTTGAGTTGCGTTCCGGAATTAGTGGCCAGGTTCCAGTCTCCCTTAAGAGAGCAGCAGCGCATTTGTCCTTAGGCGATGGTAACCGCTTTCCATCAAGTGGGCCGTCTGCCTGTTTGCTAAACTCCTGCAAATAAAAAATAAATTTAAAAAGAAGCGACATTTGGACCTTGTATATTTTTTGTTGCAAATGTTATTTTAGACTATTATTTTGATTTCAGACTTTCAGTTTTAGTTGTGACTCATTAGGGTGTAAACCCTAATAAGTCGCATCCTGAGAGACTAAAACAAAATAATAGTTTAAGATACTATTGGATCAAAAAGAAATATTAAGGTCTGAATGTCGCTTACGATAAAATGGCGGTAAATGCTGGATGTATTGTAATCTTGTATAAGTTATAATTATTACTGAAAATTTCATCATAATCTGTTCAGTAGCATTTGCGTGAAAGGGTAATAGATTGCGTGAAGGACTAACATTTAAAATAGCAATTCTTCTGGCAGCTCATAAAGGCAGATATCTCTGTACAATTGGCATTTTCCATAGTCATCAATCTTGCTAAAAACAATATGTTACAAAAAAATTTCACTCTCAATGAAAAAACCTAACGCTAAACATCACCTAACTGCTAAATAACACCATCTAACCCTTCTAAGTTTCTCCCAAACTTTCTTAGTTTACTATCTTTACAGCTAAATATCTACCAAGAAAGCTGACAACGTCAACCAGTTAGGTCAAGCAATACATCACTTTCACAAGTTACTCCCAAACCTTCTCTAGTTTACCGTCTTCTTTTACGGCTTGAATTTCTGCTAAGAAAGCTGACAACGTCAACCAGTTAGGTCAAGCAATACATCACTTTCACAAGTTACTCCCAAACCTTCTCTAGTTTACCGTCTTCTTTTACGGCTTGAATTTCTGCTAAGAAAGCTGACAACGTCAACCAGTTAGGTCAAGCAATACATCACTTTCACAAGTTACTCCCAAACCTTCTCTAGTTTACCGTCTTCTTTTACGGCTTGAATTTCTGCTAAGAAAGCTGACAACGTCAACCAGTTAGGTCAAGCAAGACATCACTTTCACAAGTTACTCCCAAACCTTCTCTAGTTTACCGTCTTCTTTTACGGCTTGAATTTCTGCTAAGAAAGCTGACAACGTCAACCAGTTAGTGACCTAACTGGTACTGGCTGGTGGCTAAAGGTGATTTCTTGCTTGACAGCAAGAAATCACCTTTTTAAGTTACTCCCTCTAGTTCACTATCTTCTTTTACATCTAAGTATCTACCAAGAAACATGGCAACGTCAACCAGCTAGGTCAAGCAATACATCACCTTTCCAAGCTATTCCCAAACTTTCTTTGCTTTTTGAGTTTCTGCCAAGAAAACTGGCAACATCGCCTGCTTAGATCACCATGCTGATCACTTGACCAATATAAGTAACAATAATAAACAGCATCAATCACGATAATTTATATTGAAAGGGAAAATGACCTAAATCGTTATTACCAATTAGTCATTTTATTGGTCTTGAAATCTAATGTAAACAAGCAACACTGACCCTTCTCACCTTTGAGACATCGCCAACATTTCAAGACCAAATAGATAAGGTAAAATAAACAGTCATTGCCTTCTCTATTTTTAAAGTTTTAAAGTATATTTGTGTTTTATGAATGAATATTTTATTGCAGGAGTTCAGCAGACAGGCAGACGGCCCACTTGATAGAAAGCGGTTATCATCGCCTATGGACATTTGTAACACCAAAGGTGCTGCTACAAATGCGCTGCTGCTCTCTTAAAGGAGACTGGAACCTGGTCACTAATGCCGGAACACAACTCAAGGTTATTATGGCGGTATACTTTAGACCAGGGGTGATTGCCATCCAGTCGGGCAAATGCCCTACCACCTGGCTGTGGGTTGTTTTGTCGCCTCTTACGACAGGCCGCCCGGCCGCAGGAAATTGTATTCTTTCTCCGTTCCTGCACGGATGAATGAATGAAAACAATTAGTATATACTTAAACAAAAAATTAAACTAAGTTCTTAAAAACAAGGTACAATAAATATTGAACAAAGGGCGGCCTTATTGCTTAATGTCATCACGTATTAAAGAGCGTAAGACGTCCATAGTTGGCCAGGATTCCAACCCACTTCATTGGAATGAGTCGCAAATAAATCACCAAACTAAATTATCGTGATAAACAATAAACCACCGTCAAAACTGCGAACTTTTCTCAAAATTTACGAATATACTCGTATTTGCATAATTTGAGTTATTACGACAAATTGATATAGCTTATATCATGATGCTAATTTTGACGGTACATGTAATTACCGCGTCGTCCCTGATAAAGTGGTTTACCCTTCTCTCATATTAATTTACAAAAACTCATAACTACAAATGAATCATATTAAAAACAGCGTATGAGTACTAATAACGCCTGGAATTTGCAAATTCGCGTAATTAACTGCCGTAATCAAAGCATGCTAAAATATAGCTGGAAGTTGTTCGCGTTTCAAGTCGAGAGATGTTGCTAAGGCAAAATTGAGATGATGAATAAAATTAAAAAAATAACTTTCGTTGCTAGTTTCATTGTAATGATTCAGCAAAGGATGACCTAGACTAGGTACTTTACTTTGATATTCCCTATATTTATGTAGATGGATTACAGAGGTTGAATTATTATATTTTATTTGTATTAGATTTTAATTTAATTGCACCTACAGATCACCAATGTGTGACACACGCCAATAAGTCTGGGACTAATATGATGTATAATGGTTATACACGCCATGTTTATACTGTCCGCAAAATAACCTCAAATCAACTAGTATGACGTATCAGTGGAATCTTTTATGTTGAATATTACCCGCCAATTTGTATTTTAGTACTTTCTGAATCAAGCTAATAGCCGTTTAGACTTCAAAATATAGCAAACAAACAGAACTGGGTACGCATTTAGTAATTAATATCTAGTATATATAGACTAAGCCTTTGTGGAGAACACGAGGACTATATATACTTTGACTTGGATGTGAAGTAATACGATAATTTTCTTATAAAATTAATATTTATTTGTAACGATACGGTACAAAGCAAGGATGAATATAGAGTGCGTAAAAAAGGAAAAAACAAATGAATGTTGACAGTGTCAAAATATAAAAAAGTAAATTAACTAAAAAGGTTGATTCCAACAACCTTACCATTGGTTGAATTTTGACATTACTTTGATTGTAAGACAAAACGGTTAGTAAGATATAAGAACGGGCTATTTGATAGGCGTAATGTAAATACTATGGCTTAGTGGCTAGCGAAAGCGTCCGAAACTCAAAGGGGGCGGCGGTTTAGAATCCTGGACGGAAAGCTCGCTCCACTTAAGCAGTTTTCCGACCTAATGTCACACATTGTTACAATTACTAATGCTAATAATAAAATTCCAAAACCACCAATTCGCCATTGACCAACAGTGGGACATTTATAGGCTGTTATTATATAAGATAAACACTGTAGTGGTGGTGTTAAATAAATAAAAAGCGAACTCACTTCCAAACTTTGTCAGCGTCATCATAATACTTCGATAGAAAGAGTCCGGTGCTTTCTTCATTCACATGCCTATAGAACGTCATCATTATATAGTAAAATTGCCCATTGTTTGAATTATACACCTTAAGTGGCTCACTTAAATATATATACAATTTCCCTTTCACCGCATCGTATTCAAACGGCCGTGCCGGGTTCACAATGTCCCTAGAACAATCAGCTGTATTCGGGTGTTTACAAACATCTAGCACTTTGATAGAATCTCCTTGGATCTTTAAATCCTTTGCGTCCATCTCTATTACTTGCACACTTGCATGAGCGATCACGGTTATTTTCAAATCACAGTGGTAGTAAGAACTCTCTTTGGCAAGGTATGGCATTAATGTGATTTCATACTGGACTGGATATACTGTGTAATTTAAACATTCCTCCTCAGCTACAAAAGGTTCTGCTGACGCGAATGATATCGCCAAAAGTAATATAAATTGATACATTTTCATGGCAATTTGAAGCCTCCACTTCCATAAAAGTTTCGATAAAAATATGAAATTAATTTCCCGCCATTAATAGCACAGATTATTTATAAACACACGTATGACCTTTTACATAAAACAAAACAATCATTGCTAAAGTAAGTTCGAAATTTGAAGCAATGTATTCCAGTCTTTAATTCCTTATTTAAAAATAGAACAAATTAAAAAATGTTGTGTTTTTTAATACAATTGAAGCACAGATTATTACGAAAACCAAAGCGCGCGAACACAAATAGTAGACGATATCACAAATCACGCTTGCCAAGTTTTTTTTTTCAAATTTGAACTAAGAACACGTCCGTTCGCAATGCCCGCGAAAACTGTATGTTTCATATATCGTAACCAGGCGCCAGACGGCAATAACCAGACTAGCTTGATCCTCCCTGCCTTTTGCATTTTATACTAATATATAATGAAAGTAAAAATTGTAATTGAATGCCAAGGCTCAGCTTATATTGGTAAATAAACTCGTGTAATAAAATAATGTTTATTCATTAACAATGACCTAAGAACGTTCATTTGGAAGTCTGAAAATTATACATACTTTAAAATTTACATGAACATTGCAGAATTAATTAATTAAATCTCTTTATTGTTAACTTTAAATTTAAAATTAATAATTGAATAGAATTCGATAATGTACTAAGAACATAATAAATTATATATAAATATATAGAAAATATTGTAAACATGGTCTGTTTTTGTAATTGTATATTTTGGTGTGCAATAAAGTGTTATCTATCTATATAAATATCAATTGAGACTATGTAATGTCAAAAATATGAAGTATGGTCACAAAATTTGGTGCATATACTTAAATTAATTGTCATCGTTAATATGTATGATAATTATATTCTCAATATAATGTCAAAATCATTAAAATGTATTTATGTGCTGGATAGTGAAGACAAAATACACATAGTCACTTTCATATGTGTTTATTAGTAACGAAATCAAAACACATACATATTCCTAACTTCACGCTTCTAAAATACTCTCTTAATTTCTTTATTTAAAACTTAGCATCATATCAATAGGTCGTTTACGTATAACATTTCCTCATATTTTATTTTAACATAATATTGATTGTTTACACAGTCGCTGCGAAGTGTGCAAATTTTGAGACTGGAATACATATAGATAGATACATCTAACAAGGCTGTATGGCTTAAGTCCTTTGCCTACTATAGTGATCAAAATTGCAAATAAGAACAACAGTATATCAACAAAAATAAATACGTGCAAAACGCATTATCAATATCAAGGTTGAAGTGTGGCGGCTCTATGATGTCATACAGTACAGTAAGTTAAGATTGTCTGACTAATTCTGAGCTAATATATTTTGAGCTAATAGTAATATGCTCTGAAAAATAGTCTTTGTACCGCTAATATTATTGAATTTTCTTGAATAAACATGACTATTCATGTTTACTTTTTAATTTTATAGAATAATGACTAATGATGCCATACAAGGTGATGATGTTATATTTTAATGATACCGCTAATAAAGAACGCATCATTTATTTTCAATATTTTATTTTTTTCTTGGCTGCACTCGCTTTGGTTGTGAGTTCACATTTTATGCTTATAATTTTTCGAAATAAAAAATCCTATGACTGTTATTTTCTTTATAGAAAATAGATATATACCAAAATAAAGCTTTGCTTGTGGTTTTACTTGCGTTAGTGTAGAATTTATATCACGCAAAAATATGCATTTACGAATATACGGAGACCAGTTAGTTATATGGGGAATTAATGTTAGCTCTACCAAGTTCCAGCAGTCAGGGTAGGCATAAGAAATGCCACGTATATACGTTTTTACGTGCGGACGACTGGCGGGGAAACCGGATCCGCCCGCTCATAAAGGCCGGAGAGGAGGTACGCTCACCGATCCGCACGCCCCCTCTCGCCTCTCGAGGTGAGACCCGAAGACCCAGATGTCTAGCTAACAAATGGTTGGGCCAGCCTATAAAGGGCCCGGCCGTCGTCCCTGCGGGCTGTAGTTGAATGAGCAAACAAACTCACAGCCGAGACAAGGGATGGTCGAAGATCGGACAAGGATTTTAGTGAGTATCCTTAACTTCGGCGTGGCAATAGCACTTCACACGTGAGGTGCTAGTGCCACCCCGACCTGGCGAATTTCACTCACAGACCGCGACCTTTCCTCCTCGCACGGCTTATGGTCATCCTTATCATTGGTGTCACAACAATTAATGCTGAAGACTTGGCGAAATGGAGAAGAAAAAGTAGGATAACCGATCCCGGTTATCGAAGCGAACGCTCTGAACGCAACGGGGATTTTACGCTCCAACGAGAATAAGTAAGATGTAGTTTTATTCTTGGAGTACATTAGACAGATTCACAGCCCACGTAATGGAAGGTGATTACTCTCGCGTATAAATGTTTGCAGAACCTTAAGTGCTACCAATAAATTTTGTATTTTTAATATGCCTTGTCATTATTACGGCGGTGACAATGTTTTTTTCTTGTTATATTTTTGTCTTGTTGAGTACGCACTGTTTGCTGTAACTGCAAACCTGTACCTATTCGAAAAGTAACTTTGAAAGATTTTTGGACACATATTTTATTCTGTAGGTTTTTATATATTTCTAACTGACCGGAAGTTTTTGAGGGGAAATGAAAGGAGAGGTTGTGCAGTTTTATTTTCTAAAAATGTGTAAAATTACTCTAAAATGAACAATAGTTGTAGGATGTTGATAGTTTTTGAGTATTAATAATTATGTGTTTGTGTGAGAAATGTGAACTGTATAGTCAAATGTGACCTTTCGAATTGTCACAAGAACTCCGTTGAATGGCTTTAGTTGATAACTTACAGTTCAGCTGAGCTAAACATAGGCTTAAGAAAATGAATAAACTATATTGTAATCTAAGATGTGGCTTAAAGGCCTAGCTGCCAAGCCATAAACCTAAATAAATTCTAGCTGACCCGTGGCCTCTTCGCAGGGCGTCATTAAAAAAATGGATTTTCAAATCCATCGACAGTGAATGAAGCTCTGGCTGGTCCCTGTGCTGAGCGCTGGAAAGAGGCTATGAACGAGGAGTATACATTTTTGGTGGAGAAGAATATATGGGAGCTTACTAAATTGCCACCTAATAAGAAGGCCATACCCTGAAATTGGATTTTTAAAAGTAAAACTAATCAGCATAATGAGGAAATTAAATATAAAGCAAGACTTGTCATTAAAGGTTCCCAAAGGAAGGGAATTGAATATAATGGTTTTTTTTTCTCCCGTTATGAGACTTTCATCTTAAGGATACCTGTTAGCGTAACGTGCTTAGCTTGGGGATATACAATGTGTGTGTTTGTCTGCCGATTTTTTTTATTTAGAATTTATTTTAAAATGTGTCTGCGACCCATTAATGCTTTTCTATCTCTCCCTGCATGGTTTTAAAAAGGATAGAAGATATAAAATCGGTCCATTTTTATCGTATGAAACGATTTGCGCGAATCGGCGCCCGTGTAAAACGCTTTGCTAAACTACCACGTGTAATATATCTATAAATACATATGCGTCCTAATTCCCCTAGACCTAATTTTCGATTCTAAACATTCCTACTGTTGTGGCGGCGCTAGATGTGGTGATAAGCGAACTGTTTCAAAATGAAAAAAAGGAGAATGGGATAATTTTGATGCGAATTTGAGAATAAACACGCACGTGCCTGGTTAATGGGCATGAAATGCAGCTGCTCCTCTGCTCCATAGTTCACTTAACTTTCAAATTTGTTATGTTATTGTAATTTGTTTATTATTTAATAGGCGGGGGCGAAGTGTAGTTTAAATTATTTAGAATAAGTTATTTATTATTTATATAATACTAGCCCAACAGACGTCGTCCTGCCCGGAACAGCAGAGCAGAATTTTTCCCGAGCGAGATTTCAAATTGTCTGGACGAAACTAGCTTAATACGTCCAACGTGGACGAAGTTGTTAGTAGTATATACTTTAGTACGATTGTAAAGACAATTCCTGCGTGGGCGCACTCTTGAAACTGGCTTCCTGACATTAGACGCGTCCCACTACTTTCTTATTAAATTTAAATAGTGGTATATTTCTGTCGTACTCACAAAACAATAAAAATGAGATAAAGTAAAAACAACGAAATGTTATTTTAATTTATTTATAAAACTATATTAAAATCTTATTTTGCGTATATTAACGTAAAATATAAAGATATTTCAAAAACTTACTTACCTAATATACATACTAGTACAACCAGCAAGTTAATATTAAAAAAAAACACAACTCTGAATATGTCGTTTTCCGGATGTTTTATTATTTAAAGCATTTAAAAAAAAACATAAATTTAAACACTATAATTTTCTTTGTACTGTGCCTGAATTTACAAGAACTGCATATTATATTTAAATAGAAAATATATAAATTTAAAAAAAAATATGAGTGATATAATCTTCAAAAATATATATCACATAAAGATAAAAAATTAAAAAGGAAGACCTACAGCTCCATCTAGTGATGAAGGTAAGAATTTTATACATTTTTTTTACTGGTCGTTTATAAATCCTAGCGTTTTTCTTGTTCAATTTTACACATATTATTATTATAATAATACGAACGTTTAGTGGAGTAATATCTCTTCATTTTTCATATAGTAAACTTAGTGGAAGTTTAGACAATATAATTACTTAAAATATCCTTATAAAAGCATATACTCATTATATTTCAACATATACCCTATTATACTGATGCAAATTAGTTGTTTTACCCTTGATATACTGAAATATACAAATATATCAATTCTTACGTATAGCTACGTATTTCTAGATAGGATATATTTATAGGTACTTTGTACCTATTTAGTATGGATAGACATGAAAGAAGAATACGTACTAGAAATGAATATATCTTTTTCAGCATTTGAATGTCTTGTTCTAGTAGTTAGTTTCACTTCGTTCAGTAAATATATGAAAAAAATAGAATCTGTAACATATTGATTTTGTATTGATAGTCACATGAAATTGAAAATAAATTTATTAAAACTAAATAAGACTGATCTAAATTGTAAGAGAAAAGAATTACTTGTTCGACGAGTCAATAGTAGGTAAAAAGGCAAGATTTAGGAGCTTTTCCATGGTTACACGTTATTTACTGAACGATTTTCATTTTCACTATGTTGGTATTCTTCATCCGTATATAGGCAATAGGCAGAAACTATAGTAGACCATCTATAATATGATAAAAACTCTAAAAGGGGCGTATCTGTACAATAAAGCTATTAAAAAAACATCTTGGATGGTCTACAATCTACATGAACGATAGAGAGATGCAAGTTTTTATTAAATTTCTTGTCTGTTTGTTCGTTAATCTGTATTTTCGGGATTCACGTAAAAACTACTGGGCCGAATTTGATGCGGTTTTCGCTGATCGCCAGCAAATTCTTAGACTTGAAATCTGCGCTACTTTTTACACTGGGAATAACGCGGAAATTTTTCAGGGAATTATCTAAAATGACCAGATTAAAAAAGTTTCGAATTCCAATGTATGTAATAAAATGTGTGATATTTTTTATCCCGGGAATCCCACGCTATTTTCCCGGGAGCGCTTTGTAGTTGTTCGAGTGTACAAAAATTACCTTATTCCGGTATAGTTTTCACTAAAATGATAGCTTACATTCTTTTATAAATGCTGTGGTACTTTGTGTCCCGGAAATCCAGCAGGAATCTCAAGATACACGTGAACGAAGTCGCGAGCATATGCTAGTTTTATATATTTTTATATAATATATACATAACAAGAAAAATGTAAAATCTGTAATTTCAACAAATATTTTGGACTACATAATATGTCATTGTACAGTCGTATCTGTACTGTTATTAACATATACAAAAATGGAGTATTAAACGTATAAAATTTCATGTTTTCTGAACATACACTTAATTACTTTTTCCCACCTTAAAACTCAAAACACTGTAAAACTGTAACTATAAATAACAAAAGCAAAGACGGTGTAACTATCGATGACTGGTTTCCTAAAGTCTTCAGGATCTCGTCTCGGTGGTTATCAGCCCAAGCTTTGGATGCTCTAGCTCCAGACAAGGCAGACAACCCACTGTTCTTGACTTGTTGCGTGCAAGTTGTACATTCTGATAGCCAGGCGTTGAACTGTGTATAAAATCGACCATTTAGTTATTAACTGCTTATTTGTACATTTTTTTGTAATTCACAAAAAGTTACATATAAAACCGAGCTTAACCCAAAAAGATTTCTCTTCCAGCAAACTTATTTTTGTCGCTTTTCATAAACAAAACATTGTATAGAAATCATTTCAAGTGAAAGAAAATGTAAAAACCATCGGCTAAGCAGATTCTGTTCATGTAAAAAATGTATAGTAAAAACTAACTTTTATTATTTATGCCTATCATTGACATTTATGGCTACGAAACCCTAAAATATTTTAAAAACAACTCAATCTCTCTTGTTCAAACTAATTTTTGTGCTGTTTAAAGTTATACAATTTATAATCGTTTCATAATTCTCTACTCCATAGTTTGCAAGGTAGGCAACGCTTCGCCTGCCTTATTTTCTTTTATTCGGAAAACAAACAGTTTACGTGTAAGTTGATAATATCAAAATATCTATCACCATTTGTTTCCACATATTGTTACCTATAATACTTGCTGGTACTTTACTAACTATAAATTAAATTAAGTAGAGGAATGTAAAAAAGGGCAAAAAAAGCTAAACTAACTTAAAAATAAGATTAAATACGAAAATAAACTAAGTAATAAATGGTAAGGCGATCGTATAAATAAACCTAACTTAAAAATAAAAAACATGTAAAAAAAGAAAAAGATCATTTTACGAGTGACTTATTAACTGTAACCCACTAATATTACACCATTGTCTTACCAAAAGTGTCTTAACAGTTTATGGATTACCATTAAATAAATATATATCATGTGAACAGCTAAAAGATTATAGTTAAATAGCACATTTAGTATCCCACATATATAGTATTGCAGATAAGCATAGGTGACGATGGCAACCACTTATCAAATAGTATATCTGCACATTTTCCTAAAATCAAATAAAAAAGTAATAAAAATGGTAAAGACATATTTTTACAATTTCATAATCTTTTATCTCCCCGCTAGATATAGTTTTCCTGGTACATTCGATTCTCTGGAGACACGTAGAGTTATTTTAGTTGCCAGGTTTGTTTATAATTTATTTAAAACATAGATTACCCTCAATTGTTAAGCCAATTCCGCCTAATCTCTTCGATACCCCCGCGACAACCTATGCCTATAACTCCCCCATTAAAACAACGGTACTAGGTGCTAACTCCCGTATCTCTAGAAAGTGTAGAATTCTCAACAGCAGCAGTGATGTTACTGACATTTACTTTGACTCCAAAAATTCATTTTATAAAAAGATTCGTTTAGCACAAAAAGACACTAATTAGACATAGGCTGACGGACAGACTAATTTCATTACCTTACACATTTTTGTTACGTTCATTGTTAGAGTTTAATTAAATACAGTGAAGAAATTAAACTGCAAGCTGTGTTCACATATAATTAGTTTTTACATCGCATTGTAAACCTTAGTCATAAGTCTATTAACTTATCGCATGGAAAAAACTGTTGGTGATCCTCAATAAAATAAATACACTCAATTTACCCTCAAATCAAAATTTCGAAAAGGACAAATCTTAATGTGTCAACAAGTCACTCTAATTGCTTGCCTGTGACCCAAATGACTGTTTGTAGGTAAACACTCGTTACAAGGGTCGTCTGTGATAGGCAAACGTTTTCGCTAACGATGGGAAATGACGCAAAAAGTTTCCACAAAAAAGGAAATTGCTTTGGGGATCCTTTGTTTGGAAAAATGAGGACAATATTTGTCTGTTTATATATTGTAATCAGACAACAGCATGTTTTTCCATCTGTATAGTGGGGAGTGATTCAAAAATCTGTTTCTGATAATTCCTACGTGCCGTGCTGCTAGGGATTTAATTCTTCAGCACTTCGCAGTAGTCCAACATATGCAGCGTTCACTCTTTCATGCCATATTTCTGTAAGTTGTATACTATAATAGGAGTATCTCCAAAATGGATTGACTTAAAAATATCTTTAGTTAAACTACTAATTTTGACTGATTCATCTAGACATGATGTGTATACAAAAGAAAGTCAAAAGCGAAAGAAGAAATTTACTTGTGGCAACTTCTAGTCGTCTAGAGCTTCTAGAGTCCGATTTTATTGGCCATTGTCATTCTTAGATTTCTATTACCACAGTTATGACGAATTTAAGAGAGAGTTAATTTAATATTTAATTTTCATGCTAATGTTTGCGTCACTTTCCTATTAAAATGGTCACAGTTGAAAAAGTCTTAGAAAGTGCAATGTAGGAAGGCGTAAACTCATGCTATTGAATATTGTATATACTACGTACCTCAGTAAAATCTTTTTCTGTACGCAATGCTGAGGCCACTGTCACAACTACGGTTTCCATAGACGGATATCTGTAACATGAATTATAAATATAGAACTCTGTACACTAATTGTGTATTATGCGAATAATTTTAACCTTTGTTTAGAATATCCACTATTTGGCGGTAGTTAATTCGTCGTACTCTACCGACATCGACTCTGCCACCTGCGTACATGCGAGAACGAGTGTTTAGTTATTCCTCTTTCATCCATTCTATCTTCTCTAAACTATCATATCTTTATAATCTCTTTTATTATGTCTTCTTTAAATTCATTCATACACTTTAACTCGTCAGTAGCTTAAATTAAATAATTGTTAATTTTTTTAGAAGATGAGAGCTTTGAGAAGTAAATCTGAGGTATATTTGCTTCTGAGAGCTCTTATCTCTCGCCATAAATTAAAGAATTTATTCGAAACCAATAACAAAGTATACAGAAACAATTTGGTGTCACAAACAACTGCTGTAGTATAATACTGTGTTGCATTTGTTAGCGCTCACTTCCAGACAACTCGTTTGTTATACAATACAAAAGAAAATAATGTTAAAGTTTATACATTTGAAATTTTCATGTTAATATTTGTTTGTGGTGTGTATATGAATGTGGTGTGTAAGTGTATGTGGTGTGTATGTGTGTGTTGTGTGTGTATGTGTGTGATGTGTGTACAAGCGAAGCGAGTGAGTGTATGGTTACAGACTTATTAGACTGGTGTAGTCAGTTTAGTAATTTCTCGGTGTCGTCATAAGGGAGTTCTATTAGCCAGTTGAATAATTTTAATTTACATTCGCGATGAGTAAGAGAGTATATATTTAGTAACTTATTAACTCGGTTGTAAATTTTGGGACTAAGAAAATAAGCATGTCGGTCAGCTAATCGCAGGCGGCATGGTACAAGTGTACAAACTAAGTCATATCTTCTTTTATTGTATATACTAGGATCAAACGGCAAAATACGGTGCTTATGAAGAACTAACTGCATAATAAATAGTTTCCTTACAGAAAGAACCTTAGACAAAATGTATAGCTCGGAAGTTGGAAACCGTATTGGTTTATACAAAATCACTTTAAGAACTGCTCGTTGAGCTCTTTCAAGTCTTAAGAGATTTGATTTAGCCGCTCCACCCCAGGCTGTAATGCAATAATTTTAGATTGATTGTCCCAGAGTATAATACACTGTTTTTAAAATTTCAATACTAACAACATTCCTAAGTGATTTGAAAACAAAAATCAGTTTACGCACACGAGAAATTAATGCTTGTATTTGTGGTTTCCAATTCAATGTGTTGTCAATTAAAACGCCTAAGTACCATATAAAATCTATCTAAATGACTTTTAAGTATAAAATTAAAACTTACATAGTACTCCACAAAGTATAGTTTTTCTTTAATCCATCCATTACAATGTGCAAATTACTATAATTTGTTAGAACTCCTGACAAAGGTACAGTTATATCTTGAAACTTGATAGGGCTGTCTTCTTCCGTCATTGATACCAAAAATCTGTAAGAAAGTGAATGATTTTTACCTTTCTTTATTATGAATCAGTCTATTGGCTCGTAGATTCTGCTTGACAATATACGAGCATTGCCTATAACACCCTTAAGTGATTGAATATCGTAAAAGAAAAATGTAATCTAAAATATCATCCAGGATCCTCCTTTAAATTAGGCAATTGCAACTCAAAGAAGAATAATTAAACTACTAACCTTTTCAAACTATCTTCGTCCGTACTGCATCCTAGAACTTCTCCAATAGTCCTAGCCTCGTTTGCAACATTGGTGGTCGACATACGGTGCCATAGAAATTCATAATCTGAATCGTTACCAAAACGCAATCCATTACAGTACGACACTTGACGAAGACTTGGCGGAATCCTGTTAAAAACTCATGGTACTAAGGTTAAACGTCGCACACAGAATCGGTTAGTGGATTATTATCCTTAAATAACAATTAAAATCTTTCAAATAGCATTCGCGTCTCGTTTCAAAGCGTGCTCCCTTATTTTTTTGCTTATTTATATAACCTATGTTATATAAATAAGCCACATACGATCAGCTTATCAATGAGAATTTGAATGACCACAATAGATAGAAGCTACAGTAACCGAAATCAATTGAGACAGTATATTGTTATTGAAAAGAAATTCAAAATGGCTTAACTACACAAACTATTGCATCAGTTTTTATAAATTTTATGTAATGGACTATAAAACCATGTTAATAGGTTAAAAGGAGATTGGTTAAATAATATTATTATTTCAATTAGTTTGTTTGAACTATTCTTTGATGGAATCTTTTTAGTGCATTTTTATGGATTGCTGGTTAGAGCAATGCTTTTTTAGTAGCTTAGTTTAAATCCGTACTTGAACTAGTTCTATTATTTATTGATAAATATAAATTCATCATTGAATCATTCATCATATTATTTTTTGTTTCTTTTATGGCTGGAGTACACCAGACAGTTTGACATCCTATGTGATGGACATTGGTAAATTTAATTCAAATTTTACTTCGGGAAATCATTAAAACGTATTAAGACTAAAAAAAGGTGTAAATACTTACGCTGTGCCCTCATCCCTTAACTTTTGATATAAATTGACAACGTAGTCGATGCAACCTTGATGACCAAACTTGCAAGCCAAGTCCAAAATCATCATTCTATTCCTCACAGTTTCAAAGTCATCATTCGCCTTGTCTTCATAGCCTAAGCTTGTGATTATATTGTGCATGAGTTTTAGCGATAGCTCCTGAAAAGGGTTACGAAATGCAACTAACCCGTAACAATTCGTTCGTAGAATTCATCTAGGCGCTATATTCTACACTCTCGGAAAATTCACTTGATTTGATCCCTAGGTAAAGGATAAAGGGTATCCTATCTTAATTTAAGGTATTGATACCACGTATTATTTACCAAACTTCAGCAAAATCTGTAAAATGGTTCTTTCGTGAAAGCGTAACAGATAAATATACATATATATTGTATAGGTATATAAAATTTGGAATATGCTGCCTCTTACTGTCAGAGAGGCCAAATCCTTACCAACATTTAGAAATTTACTCAGAAAACACTATTTGTCCACAAATAGCTATTTCTGATTTACTAAAATAATCATGCTAAGACATTTATTTATTATAATAACTTATGTGTTATTGTATATATATGACTATGTATATATGTATGTATGTATTTGTATATTTATTTCTTAAATTATTTGAGTATTTTTGTATTGTGTATATATTGCCTTTTTCCTGCACCACCTATTTCGCCTGATTCAATCTCTGTTATTTAGGTTGCCTGGAAGAGATCGCTTTGAGCGATAAGGCTGCCTGTTGTATTGCCTAGAAAATATTGTAAACATGGTCTGTTTTTGTAATTGTATATTTTGGTGTGCAATAAAGTGTTATCTATCTATCTATCTATGTATATATATTGGTATTAATTAAACACTTGAAATGTTGCAGGTCTTCCAGGTGGTAGGGCATTTGCCAGACTGGATAGCTACCACCTCTGGTCTAAAGTATGTTGTAAGTTGTGTTCCGGCATTCGTGACCAACTTCCAGACTCCCCTAAGAGAGCAGCAGCGCATTTGTAGCAAGCACCTTTTGTGTTGCGAATGTCCATAGGCGATGGTAACCGCTTTCCATCAAGTGGGCCGTCTGCCTGTCTGCTGAACTCCTGCCATAAAAAATGCATAAATAAATACCTCAATTTCTTCAATAGCATTATCGCCTATGTAACTCGTCCATAACTTTTTCAATCCACGCACAGCTGCGTACCAAACAGAGAAATCAGTTTCTTGCTTTAAGAACTCCAGCGTTTCATAGAGGCGATCGAAATGGATTTCATCAGCGTAGTATAAGGCAAATAGGTCGTTAACAATCTAAAACAGAACTTAATTTAAGAGCTTATAGAGTTGCTTTTTATTTAGCAATTGTGATTCTTGGCTTTTTGCGTATATATGAAATATTTCCACTAATCACCTTAGCTCTATTCAAATAGTGTATTTTTTCCCGATCATCAACAAGAGCGCTGGTAATAATTTGCCAGGAATGCTCGTCATAATTCACTCTGTAAAAACCTGCGAATCATAAAGTGTCTTACGCCAATTAAAAATATAAATGTGTCTAATAGAATATATTTTTGGTAAGTATTTTAATATGGGCTGTTTCCGATTCAACCCGCGAAAACTCATCTTACATTAATAAAATCTGAAATCAACCCATTTTTATTCCCAACTCAACCCACGGCTTGTAAATCTTAATAAATCTTCCTGTCTCAGCCTAAATGTTATTAACAATTCAACCCCCAAGCAAAAACAATGGCAATCAAATATGGATAGTATAAAATTGAAACTCTGTGTTTAATATTTTATAAATTTAACTAGCATTTGCCCGCGGCCTCGTTCACGTTGAGCTGGTATTTAAGATTACAGTACTTTTGCCAATTTTTGAAATCAAAGGTTATTTCCAGCAGGTGGCAATGGCTGTTTTACTGCGAAAAAACATGATTTCGGGAAATTCCTCTAAAAATTGCGGCGCGAGCTGCAATGCGGGCGGCCCCGCAAGGAGCAAGTGGAAATAAGAAAGAAATTAAATTAGTATATTGAAATTTACCTGTCTCTTGAACGTTGAAGATAACCCAGCTATGATCTTGACTAATATTAGCTACTGTGAACTTGTAAGTCTTATTATTCATAATAAAAGCTGGTTTTGTATTACTGAAGTCCGGATTATGTTTTGTTGCATACGTTATCGGTATCATGTATATTTCATTCGAGTTGTATGATGCGTTGAGGTAGAAACGTTTCTGAAAGTAAAATGAAGTTATTCACAGCCGAAGAATGTTATAACATCATTTACTGTAATAATTTATATTCATTTTTGTAATTGATTAGAAATATTAGACAACTTTAAAAATGAAATCCAACAAAATATAATATACCTATTTAAGCGGATTAGATACGTTCATTGTACAAATAATTTATACGCAACAATACATGGCACAATTATATTACTAACAATTATTAAAAAACAATTAGGTACTTAAAAACAATATTAAGTACCTACCCAAAAATGTTATCTAACATTATTATAAATATTCTGATTAACAGTCAGCCATCGACTTAATCAAAGTATTGAATACGCACTATTAAATATTACAAAGAATTATTAAGAATACATGACATATCATTTCTCTTTTAAATATTGCAATAAAGACACTAAACGCTTTGTTCTTTAAGGATTTTCTAAAAGCGTTATAGTGTTTTTAATTGTGCTGCTTCATCTGCGATAAAATTAAAGGTATAAACAGTTTCACGTAGATATAACGGTGAGTTTAATGCACATATTAAAAAGCGACATTGTCAATGACGTTAAATATTGACAGATATCGTATGTAATATGGCTATGCGTTAACAACTTTAACAGTTTAAATAAGACGCATTCGGCCATAGTCTTAATCTTTAAGAGTAACACAGATGAAGCCACAACATTAGAAATAAGGATTATAATACCTGATTCAAAGTTATAATATCGTTGCTGTAGTCTATAGAAACGTCCAGGACAGGATGGCCAGGCTGTGTGATCCATGAGCTCATGACTTCTGTAATGGTGGAGCCAGGGTAGGCTGATAATGAATTATTGCTACTTGCCACTCCCGCTTCTAAAGCTTCATACATTTTATTAGGGTAGCCAGCACTGAACATGCTGTAAAGAAAATATTTTTCTATTTTCCCATTTCAACAAAACCATTTGAACTAGTGGTATAAACAAAACAAAAGTGTAATGTGCTAGCTATTAATAAATAACACATGAACAAAGTGTCTTCGCCTTCATAGAGACAATAAGAAAAGGGTTAATGGACACATTCTTACTAAGAATACTTTTATTTAATTTAGGTTATATTTAAATTACTTATTAATCTTTTTAGATTAGATGGTAATATTAATAAGGTATTTATTTTTAAATACCTTATTCATAGAAGAAGAAAAAATCCCATTTATATAATTCAGTTTCTTTTTAATAGTAAAGAAACTAATAAAAATCTTCTGAGGCCTAACTACTGAATAAAAATAAACAATATATCCATTACGCTTGTTTAGGATGGCTCAATGTGTTTCACATATCAGAAACATTGGTGAGCAGGACACTAAAGATCCTTTTCAATCAATAAATTTGATAATTTATTATTATATGTAGATTAGGCCAAATAGATTGCCTATGGTATGCACATACATCATACCACCACATCTGACTGAGAATATAATTTGGTAAGAATGTAAAACACATCGTGGAAATATTACTAAAGAATTTACTTTCAGAAATAGCACTGATGAATTTCATATAACTTGCAGAATGATTAACAACAAGGGAATCTCGCTTGTTATAAAGCATCCTAGACATTTCATTTTATTCTTAATAAGTGACTCACTTTGTTTTTAAGTAATTGTGCAATCCAGTCTTAAAAGCTTCATCACCAATGAGATGATGCATCATTCTTATCACTGATCCAGCTTTCTGATAGGTGATAGTTCCAAAGTGTCCACTAATCTCAGTAGGTGAGTTGACGTTGTCATTGCTAATGGGTGGTGAACTAGGGTTATCGTCAGCATCATAAGCTGCATATACTGAGCTGGTCACAAGCATATTACCTGACGCTACTTCTGGCTCAATCTGAAAGAAAAAGCAATCTCAAACATATTTGATAAGAAGTTACAAAAAGTACAAGAAACGAGTAACACAATCGACATAAAATCATTCCCTGAGAACAGTCGATGTTGTTTAACGAAATTCTTACCATAGCAGTAATGTAGTCCTGAAAATAATTGGCAAAGCCTTCATTTAGCCACGTATTGCTCCACCAATGGCATGTGACTAAATTCCCAAACCACATATGCGTTGTCTCGTGAGCAATAATCTGAGCAACTCGGTATTTATAGTACGGTGATGATTCTCCTTCCACGTATAGAAGCAAGGATTCCCTACAAAGTATAATCAATTTACGTTATACTTCAATTTACACAAATACATATCAGTCTTATTGTATGTTACAAAGTAGTAAAGTTCAATGTAATCAGAAAATATGTTTTTTTTAAATGGATGTAAAGGTTTGCGTTTGACTACTGTCTCATCTGATGTTGAGTGATGACGCAGTCTAGGATGGAGCACGCTTACCTAGAAGATATTTATTCACTCGTGACTTGAAGACTTCTAGATTGTATTTATCAGGAAAAACAGACTCCGGCAAATCAATTCATATTTATTTTGCTGCATACTATTTTGGATTAGAAGATTAATGAATACTATCTAAGTTTATTTCCATAGCCAATAGCATCAAAAAGGGTACAGGTGATTTTAAAGATACATGTAATAACATTTAGATATTTAAAAACGATACTGAGATTTTATACACATAAATAAGGTACTTTATAATAATAATAGTTTCGATTCTTGGCAACATAATTAAATAACATTCAAACGTTAAAGTTGTTACTTGTCACTAGTCGAAAACAGATACCAAACTTACCTATATTTAATCAAACCCCAGTTCTCCATTGCACCGGCTCTAAAATCAATTAGCGCTACATGATCTAGTCTTAAATTTTCGTCAACATCATAATAATCGATTCCATAGTAATCACCCAAGGCTTTTACTACCCTTTCTCCAAAATCGAAAGCATATGCGGTCTGATTAAGCGCTTCTGGTCTCGAATATACTCCGAATTCCCTGGTGCCATTCTCCGTAACTCTACCTTCGAATTCAGATATCAGAAAAGCAACTAGATATGTAGACATTACTGGTGTTGGTGCGAACGTATCTCTGATATATCCATTAGATCTAAAAATTCAGGATAAAAACTTGACCATTAATCGAGGGTGAATCAAAAAGTTCTTAGAAGTATATATAAAGCTTTTTTCGCATATATATATATAAAGCTTTTTTGGGATAAGTTCAACATTCAAATTAAATAATGTCCAAAACGCAATATTTGAACCATCTGTCACTTGTTTTATCAGTTTGTAGGCACGTAATAAATTGTTTTGTGCAACAAGTTGCTCAAAATGCAGAATTATGGATAATAGTGAGTTAGTTAGAAAGCTAAATGATACCAATGGCACCGTAGTCAGTTATAAGAACTCGGTATTAATAAAATTAGATAAAAATAGTAATTTGACTATAATTTTAGAAATCAAAATGGTTCAACTATTGCCTTAGAAGAAAAAAATTAAAATTCAATAACTTTATTCACTAACATGATTTCTTTGCATTGGAATTTAACTAACCCTCTAAATAAATAAATTATAGTTTACGAAGATGACAAATTGACGAAATAATACCTACTTTAGATTTTTAATATTAAATATAAGCTAAAATAATTAGTATGCCCTTTATCTAATTATATTTTCCGACTTACTGTAACTCTGAGGTCATCAGACGTGTGTTAGCCAAACATGGTTTGTAGGTTTGCGGTCGATCAATAGCCAAATTGAACTTGGCTTTAAGATGTGGTTCATCAAAGCAAGGGTACACCTTCCTGGCATTAGTCGATTCTAACTGTGTTGCACCCAGCCATCTAGAAATGAAATAAAATAAAGCTACTAAGCTACTCATACTTATACTGCTATAATATACTTGACAATTTTACTATTAATAATTATAATTGGCGTTAGTTATTAAATTCATTTAATTAATACTAAACTTGACATTTTTATTCTTTTTTAGAACTAATATAGGTTCATTATCAATTCAAAATATATGTTTTCTTCATATACTTGTACATCACCATCATCATCCGAGCGTTAAAGCTGGGTTGCATTTGTAGCGTTCGCTGTGACGCCCAGGGTCTGCTTTTTAACCGACTTCGAAAAAAGGAGGAGGTTCTCAATTCGTCGGGATCTTTGTTTTTTTTTATTTTTATTTTATTTTTATGTATGTATGTTCGCCGATTACTCCGTGATTTATGATCCGATTTACGTGATTATTTTTTTGTTCGACGCGGAATAGCTTCCAATTGGTCCCCTAAAAATTTTACATAGTTTGGCCCAGTAGTTTTCATTTTACGAACATTTTTTTGTTCCCGGTTCTTGGGACCTATATTTTTTAAGAAGCGCGGCACCATTCGTGGGTCCACCCATACATAGCTAGACACTAAAAAGTAATAAATAAAATTTAAAAACTTCGTTTAAAAAAACCGTCTTCAAAAACGAAAAAACTAAAATGTATAAAATAACTTATTTCTTAAGCTATTATTATTAATATATATTATCTAAAACATCTTGAAGTCGGTGCAAAGTAAAATATAAAAATTACTATATTTTGAAAATTACTAAGCACCGACTTTAAGATGTTTTAGATAATATATATTAATAATAATAGCTTAAGAAATAAGTTATTTTATACATTTTAGTTTTTTCGTTTTTCTACTTTTTCTTCTCCACCTCGCGCGATTTCAGCGTCCTTTATATCGAGACCATTGGTAGGCATGTCATCCTTCACAATGTCATATTCCATAATTTTGCTATTTTGGTACATTACATGTACAAAAATCATGACAATTTAAGGATAGCAAAACATTAGAACAGGCAAATTTATCTACAAAAGTGTTGTGCAAACATTCTTGTCTTAATTCTATCTGAGCTCGGTTTTGCTCATATCTTAGATAAATACATTAAGTGCATGTATTATGTTTTTATCAATAGACAGTAGACGTGGAGTGTTTATAGCTGAACTGAAGCGATAAGATATTATCGACAAGTGTCTTCTTCATAATGCCATGAACTATTTGTTGCTTAAAATTCTATCATTCTATGTTATCTATTACGAAACAGTTTACTCAAGGGGAAGTGAATACACACACAACTATTTACCTAAGAACAGTATCAACAAACCCATCTCAATTAAAAGAAGTATGATTCTTCTTCTTCTGATTCTCGAACCCGTAAAAAGAATACTTAGGTGATCGCAGAATTGGTATTTTGAAAGTGCTTATTCACTGAGCGAAGTATGAACGAACCCCTTTGTGTCTAATAGTATCAAGATATTTGATTTTTTTTAATGAAGAAACTGTTTAATTTTGAGTCCTACGAACCACGAGTATAGGTACTGTTTTAAATAAAAAATCTAATAATTAAATTTAAATTTAATTTAAAATTTTACATTCTTAACGATTGAATCAATAAAAGATGATGCAATTTCAGAGTATCTACAGTATAATCGTAATGGAAAATTTTAAGTTTATAATAATTATGAAGATCAACCAAACCATTCTTGATATCAGTGGAATAGCAAACAAACTGTAAGAGCGCCTTCACTTGTATAACAACGATTTAAGGAAACTGAATAGATATGTGGGAAACAAATCTACCCATGCCGCCTCTTTCAGGTCATGGTGGAAGAGGTAGGCCCAAGAAATGTTGACTTGACGTCGTAAGGGATGACATGCATACCAACGGTCTCACTACTAGGGATACCAAAGCCCGCTAATAGTGGAAAAAAAGGAGAGAACCAAACTCCTAACTATATATGACGATGATGGCTGGAGATAGACGACAGATAATGAAGATGATTGATCAAGCCAGTTCTAACATAAAATAATGTATAATACTTACTTTTTTAGACCATTTTCATAATAATAATTTCGATAGAATCCACTTAAATCTGTTCTTATTGGACCTTTATAAGTTATACTCAAAGTATATTCTTCTCCAACAGCCAACACAGTTAATAGATTAATGTAAGCGAAAGAATAATTTGCATCAAACTCCAGAGGACTTGAAGAATCCAAAGTTAAAACAGTTCCATTAGTGTAAGAAACAATAACATCTGACGCATTAAAAGACAGGTCTTCTGAATGTATTTTGATTTGATTTGTTGCATTTTCTGTTTTGAATATTATTTTAACAGATCCATCAAAAGTAAAGCTTCGATCGTCACCAGTGTCAAAATATGGTGTGATTGTAATGCTATATGTAGACGGACGAATAGGTGTGTTCAGCCTGTAATTTGTATCACTTGATACCTGATGGGATAAAAATAGTATCGCTAACGGTAGAAAGCGATACATATCTGTAACATATGGAAATATAAAGCATTAAAGTATTTCAAAAACATTACTCAATATCACAACAGTCTAAAATATCAGGCAGCTAACGGACAGATATTAAAGAAGTGCATAAATGTTGTATAGGCAGCGCAATATAGTCTGGTTGTCCAAATTTTCATAATCTCGCTTGGGAGATACCAATGACTTCACGGCTACTCAAAAGTGATGGTCGCATAGAATTTTACCCTCCATTCATAATTTATCTGAGATTCAAATTAAAATATTTAAAAAATATTTTTCATAATCACGTTCTGGACGTTTTTTTTTACTTTTTTTAACAACGACGTCAATCATTGACTCAAGCTCATGTATTGAGCTAATCGTTAATGCGTTAATTTTAATGCTATAAGTAAATCGCATTTATGTCACAGTAACTACCATTAACGCAAGTGGAGTAAGATCATAAGGAATACAACATTAGTCTTTAAGACTAACGAAATGAAGCTAGATTACAAACGGTTTTTGAAAATAACCGACATCATTCAGAATGATTAATAAAATTAGTAACATTAGAGATATTTAGAAATTATTATATTTTTTGGGTTTCACAAAAATACTTCAAAATAGTTACTATAACGTATTACAAAAATAAATATGCATATAATAATACCTAAAAGGAGATTACTTACTTTACGTGTTCTTTTAGGCAAACAGTAAAACAAACTGCTGCTGAAATAATAGTTTTGAGTAACATATTTGCACAATAACTGATAAGATTCATCTTAAGTATCCTGTTATCACTTAATCATGATGATACTCGTTTCTATTATTTTGTATAGTCTGCAAACCTGTCTTAATCAGCCTTTATATTCGTGATAGTTTTCCTTTACATTTTTGGAAACTTTTTATTAATGTTTAGAAAGAAAAAGAAAGAAAGAAAATAATGTTTATTAAGAGTTATTTAAAATTATAAAAGTATACACAGTTTAATGAAAGCCAAAAGTTAACAACTTTAAACAGGCCCTAACTCAAAAAATGCTGATTGATACAACCAACGCTGGTCTTCTGTTAGTGCCAAGTAGTAACGTCACCTTCACAGAAGAAAATAAAATATAAAAAAATCCTTTAAAAAACCGACTTCTAAAACCAAAAACTAAAAAGTATAACATAACTTATTTCTAAAGCTCTTATTATTAATATATATTATCTAAAACATCTTAAAGTCGGTGCTTAGTAATTTTCAAAATATAGTATATTTTTATGTTTTACTTTGCACCGACTTCAGAATGTTTTAGATAATATATTTTATTGATAGTTTTAATAACTATACTTACTTTAATGTTATACAGGGTAGATAATATATATGAATAATAATAGCTTTCGCTATGTATGTCTAGCTATGTATGGGTAGACCTACGAAAGGTGCCGCACTCCTTAAAAAATATAGGCCCCAAGAAACGGGAACAAACAAATGTTCGTAAAATGAAAACTACTGGGCCAAACTACGTCAAATTTTTAGTGGACTAAATGGCAACTATTCCGCATCGAACTAAAAAAGAATCACGTAAATCGAATCATAAACCACAGAGTAATCGGTGTACATACATTTAAAAAATATATACCGGCCAAGTTGAGAACCTCCTCCTTTTGGAAGTCGGTTAAAAATACAGATTTATATCAGAGTTCATGATAATTGATTCATGCATTCAAGACGTAAAGATAGAACAAATAAAATTCTATACATACTATTTTTTGTAATATTTGAAGAGTATTGGTAATATCAGTCCATAAACATCCCACTGCTGGACTTGGGTTTCTTTTCTAGGGGACTGGAGAATATACATGCCACGTTTGTCAAAGACGTACTAGCAATTTTCACGCATGAATTCTTTACTATATATTTTCTTGAACATTCAAAACGGCACTTATTTGTAACTAAGAAATTCCCCGTGGCGTCACAAGCGGACAGTTGAGACCGATATCCTAAGGCATCTATCCCATTTTCCGTATTAAATGGATTTCGTATATTCATCATAGTTCTACAATGTATTAAATTATGATCTAGGCGCTATTCATCCCTGTTAAGGTCCGATTCAGGCCGTGAAAGCTAATTAATTTTCCGGGATAACAAGTATTTTATTACTATTTTCGACATTGATAGTAAATTTTAGCAAATTTATTACCGTCGTTTTTCTGACATCGAACAGACAGACTTTCGTATTTATCATATCAGTATAGTAAAGTATAGATAACACATATTATGTACATTTGGTTAAGTGATAACAGGAATCAGACACTACTTGCGTCGAACCAGTAAACTAATATAATTAATTACATTATTACTATATTAAGATATTCAACTTTCCATACATTTTCTAAGACGCTTTAAGACAATGATGGTGGAGAAGAACAGTCGCAATCTGTAGATGCAAAACTCAAGGAGGGGGGAATAATCCAAACAAATCATGGAAGAAAACTATTCTTCCATCATTATACAATTGACTAAACAGTTGGTATATATACGAAGTGCGGCTACACCTAGTTCTAGCCGGCTAAAACTAGGTGTAGCCGCACTTCGTTGGTTAAACCTAGGTGTAAAAGATTTGTTCACGGCTAATATTAGGTGTAGCCGAGGCGTCTTTCCATTCTGTACAAGGCCAGAACGCAAGGGTATGAAACTAATCACGTATAGATTGGAAATAAGTTTTTTACAAAGTTCTTCCAATCCATACAAGAGCAGTACGCAAATACTGCCAGTACACATACTCGACACATACACGACTAATCGTGTATGTTTCGGAAAATTATTTTTGGGTGGTTATAAAAAAATAACCACGAAGGCTAAGACGGGTGCTCCACTTCGCTTCGCACCCGCCTTAGCCTTCTAACCTATTTTAAAAATGAAAACATGTCACTACAGACCAACAGACTCCACGTAGGATTGGCTACATCTAGTTGTAGCCAGCATAAAGAAGGCTATACCTAGTTTTAACCAAATGAACTCGGCTACACCTAATATTAGCCGTGAACAAATCTTTTACACCTAGGTTTAACCAACGAAGTGCGGCTACACCTAGTTTTAGCCGGCTAGAACTAGGTGTAGCCGCACTTCGGGTATTAGCCGTAACATATATACAAATCATAGGTTAATATACAGATTTGTGGTCAAATTGTTAAAATCTTAAGACGCTTCAGACTTGTTCTAGAAAGCCCAAAGATAAATGAATGTTCCTGCTTATAAAGCAGGTAGTGCAAAACAGTATTTTTATTGTATTATGTATTATGATTATTATATGTAATTTAGACTCAATACTTGATTCATGTTTTATAATACGCACTTACGACTTGAGTTACACAAAAATCATCTAGATTTATTGATAAATTTTCTAGTGGTAAGGGCCGATTTCATATCTATTAAATTTTAAAATTAAACTAGGTGAAGGTCTTTTGAGATTTCGAAAATGTATAAAGTAATAATAACATGAAACAAAATTCTAAGGTATTCTATGTTGCATGGTTCTATTGAGATGAATTGATATCATCCACCATCTTCCACGAAGGTAATTATTATATTAAGTATAATGCTCCTCCTTGAATCGTATTCCTCGTTCTTGGAGATCCTGACATTTCCGCACTACTTTTTCTTGCATTATTTTTCGCAGTCGGTGTTAATATGCAGTGTGTCCTATACGGAATCATTTAGTATGATGTGATTATGCAGTAAGCTTTGAGATTTTTTCCTTTCTGTTTTGCCAGTAATTATTTGTTTTTTTTAAATATGTTATAACCATCCAAAACACTCAAATAGTTAGATAGACTTCAACTATTATAAATGTCCAATGTCCATAGTTGAGTGTAAAGTAAATAGTAGGAACACCATTTAAACTATACATTTTGAGAATTATTTTCAACAACACAAGCAGCTGTAGTGGCTGAATGTAAACAATTATTATAATATTTTATGCAATAGAATAATAAAAACACGCTAATAAAAACAACATATTTATTTAAAGAGGCAATTATTGTCATCACAGAAGATAAAAAGGCACTGTATTAAGTATATATAAAAATTGATACAACATCAAATATAAATTAGTTATCTTACTCTTACAGAAATTATCATAAAAAACATCTACTTAATACACATTATGGTTTTCCTTAAATAAACAATTTGATTAATATCTCTGTGTTTGCTATTCCAAAATAAAATCAATTTCCATCAATATTTTTAAAATGTCTGTCGAAGAAGAGCACAAATGATAATCACTAGTGAAAAATAATGAAAATAGCTTAAAAATTCTTCATGACTAGATTTCACGCTTTTTAGAGTCTTATTATTTTTAATGTTTGGTTATTATTAGTCAAAGTTGAAAACTACTATTTTTATTGATAATAACAACACATAAACGTCCTACTGCTGGGGCTTGGGCCTCCCACTATATGAGAATGGACAGATAGAAGAACGTAAAATGCTCATTGAAACTTAATTAATGGCTGAATTTCTGAAAGATAAATAAATGACACCCACCAAAATAAATAATTACAAACATGTTTATAATATTTTTGGGAAGACGGATTTATAGCTAAACGCGATCTTATCTAAACAACCTAACTTAAAGAAAATTCTTGAATAACCTGGCCATGTAGGTAGAGCAGAAAATGAGATAAGACTGAATAATTTACAAATACAAATTTAATTTAACTAAAAAACGTTTCACATAATAAGTCGTCACAGCGAAAGATAAGTGACTTGTTGCATCATCTACTTAAGTAGGGTTTTGGAGATATTCAGTGGTACATTTTTTACTAAGCAATTGTTATATATAATATTCATCTGCAATTGCGTGATTTCGCATTTAAAACTGTAACTAAAGTCGATTTTCTTTTAATATTTTCTTTTCTTCTTGATCTTTTATCGTATATTCCCTTTTTATAGGCTAATTTACTATCAATTGAACATGAAAAGTTTATTTAAGTAGCAAAGCAGCCATTGCGGGAAGCAGGAGCATTATCGTTGGTAAAACTTTTACAGCTGAACCTCTAGCAGCTCGGATGATCATGCTGGCTCTTTCTGTACCCCATTGTATATTGGTTCTAGCTGAAGTAATGGCACTAAGACCAACATTGAAGTTTGGAATTGTGTCCTGGCTTGCACGGAGCCATTGTTCCATCTGAAACAAAGTTAAGTAAAACGGTAGAAAGATGTTACATAATAATTTGATTATTTTAAAATTCTATCACCGATTTCAAAATCCTATAGATTTAACATAATATAATAATGTTTTTTTAAAATTTAATTTTCAAACAGTAAGTGAGAAAAAAGTATTCATATTTATGTGGTTATTGTTTTGATTAACACTTAATTGTTTATTTGTTCGCTATAAAATTATTTATTATACTTACATCTTCCAAACCATCTTCGTCTAGGTAAGAAGCAAGATTAGAAAGAATATTGTTGAACCAAGCGTCCAGAACAACACTGAAAATTTTAAATTAGATTTAAGCTTTTAAAGTTATAATATCATAATAGTAAGATTCAGTTTAGGGATCTACTTACGTTCTCCTTACATCATCTACTCTAGTTTTGATGAAATCAAGAGCAACTTGAGCGTTTGATCTATCACCCATGTAGAAGAATGTGAAGGCGTTCACTGAGTCTTGAGCTTTGACATCATCATCATTCAGGATCATGGATAGATAACTGCAAACAGTTAAATCCCGGATGATTAATAAATACGAAGTAATATCTAAGCTTTAAATGAGGAAGGTGAATCGTAATACTAACCGCTGTCTCGCTCTATCATCAGTCGTGCATCCAAGAGCTCTCAACATAACCACTTCATCAGCCTGGTTGTTACTTCTCTTTCTGCGTTCATAAATATAGTCCCAAGCCTCGTAACCACCGTTCAGGATACCTTGGCAGAACACATGACGTCTAATATTTGGATTAACTCTGAAATCAAGAATTAAAACACTGATGCAAACCAGTCCTAGCAAATGTTTTGAAATTGAGTGATCTATTGTTCGCGCTAATCTCTTTGTTTACGCCGCACCAAGACGCCATAAAACCTTATTCCTTTGTAGACTTTTTCATGCAAATTCATGGAAGCCATAAAGGTTATAAGTTAAGAATTCAAAGGAATGGCGGGCATGTTGCTAGGCCATGACTAGTTTACAAATGGATAAAAATGGGCAGTCGGGCAAGGAGACTCTGCGTGCTCTGACTGCGAACGAAGCGTTATCTAGTATACTTTCGGAGCGATTTACTAATAACGACGGACGTAACAATACTACTATACATTTCATTGAAGTAATGTTCCTTTAACCTTTTCTCATTTTTTGTAAATTCTCTAATTTACGTATATTGTGATCCAATACTTTTGTTGCGGAAAATTAGATTCTTTCTTACAGCCGAATGTTTTTGGTATTAAAATCTGAGCAATAAAATAAAGCAACTAGGAATAATTTATTTGAGTATAAGAATCACACTCTCTCATTTCTCAGGTATAATATTAGTTTTTTTTTATATTTCAATAATCGTAATAATCCTAGAACAACACTCGATAAAAGAGGTGCAAATGTAAATGCTGTGTAATGGAGACAGATACGCTTTCAGGCATCCTGGGCCCTAGATGGTAAAAACATGAGAGTGATTTTAAGATTTATTTTTATTATGTTGATATTTTTTATAACTTTATCGAGTTTAGTTGTTATGAAGGAATTAATCGTGTTATGTGTTCTTATATTATTATTTCTTGAAATTATTTCACATTATGGAAGTCAATAATTTATAGATATTATTTGTCACTTCATTTTTAAGTTTTCTCGTCTTACGCATAGAATTTAGGGGTATTTTCCATTTTGCAACAGAAAAGTACAACGCTTTTTAAGCTATATCTCACTCATTGTCATTGTCTTTGGCCCAAAAGACCCTTCTCCTTTAGAAATATATGCAAGTTTGTTTAATAGCGCCTAACTAGTCTTTTAAGTCTACATTTTGCAAGAATAAGTAAATGAAACAATAAAACCAATATAGCGTGACTAAAGCTCATTTATTTTGCAAAATATATGGGAAGCTAATCATACGGAGTGTGTTTCAAGGAAATTGGCCATGCCTTTATTAGGAAGTTTTTTTTACTATAAGTTATTATTTGACTATTAAGATAATTTAAGAATATATAAATATATAAAGTGATCAGAAGGCTGGTGCATATTTAGTCCAACGAATAAGTGTCGCCTTCTGGGCACGCTCCCTACCCCTGGCAGCGATTTGTTACTAGGCTTCAATCTATATATACAAGTTAGTTTATTTTTTGTATTTAATTATATTTTTTAGAGTTACATACACATACATACATAACTTCACGCCAGTTCCCTTGCGGGGTAGGCACGAACAACAGAGCGCTATACAGGTTTATTCTTACACAACTCACTTGCTTCTTTGACATTCATAGTTCTTGTCATGCACGCTCGTCTGTTCTTAAGGCTTACACGATCAATTTGGTCATGGAAGGTGTGTCGTGGCCTTCCGCGACTTCTGCATCCATCCACTTTTTAACCGACTTCGAAAAAAGGAGGAGGTTCTCAATTCGTCGGGATCTTATATATATTTTTTTTTGCTTTTTTTTATGTATGTTCGCCGATTACTCCGTCATTTATGATCCGATTTACGTGATTCTTTTTTTGTTCGACGCGGAATAGCTTCCAATTGGTCCCCTAAAAATTTTACATAGTTTGGCCCAGTAGTTTTCATTTTATGAACATTTTTCATGAAAATAATTTTCACTCCGTTCCATATGTACACCGATTACTCTGAGATTTATGATTCGATTTACGTGATTCTTTTTTTGTTCGACGCGGAATAGCTGCTATGTGGTCCCCTAAAAATTTGACATAGTTTGGCCCAGTAGTTTTCATTTTACGATCATTTTTTTGTTTCCGGTTCTTGGGACCTATATTTTTTAAGAAGCGCGGCACCATTCGTATGTCCACCCATACATAGCTAGACACTAAAAAGTAACAAATAAAAAATAAAAAACTTCGTTTAAAAAAACCGACTTCAAAAACGAAAAAACTAAAATGTATAAAATAACTTATTTCTAAAGCTATTAAATATTAATATATATTATCTAAAACATCTTGAAGTCGGTGCAAAGCAAAACATAAAAATTACTATATTTTGAAAATTACTGAGTACCGACTTTAAGATGTTTTAGATAATATATATTAATATTTAATAGCTTTAGAAATAAGTTATTTTATACATTTTAGTTTTTTCGTTTTTGAAGTCGGTTTTTTTAAACGAAGTTTTTATTTTTTATGCATTGTATATCTGTTTAGTCATTCTTTCATCATACATTCTTTCCACATGCCCGAACCATCCGAGCATTCCTTTCCTTACCTTCACCCCGACACTCTCTTTCAGACCAACTCTCTTTCTTACTTCGGTATTACGAACGCGGTCCGCGAGTGTCACTCCGCAGATTTTGACTATTGCTCGCATCTCGACCGCGTTTACTCTACTTTCATGCTCTCTATTCCATACCCAACTCTCACTTCCATACGTTAGCGTAGCACCAGCACCGCGTTGTGTATGGTAAGCTGGGCTTTCTGGCTGAGGTTCTTAGCGCCTAGAAGTATACCTAACGCTCCATTCACACTATTCCCAAAACTTACTCTTCTTTCTATGTCACCGGTGTACCTTCCATCCCTGTTAAAAGCACATCCAAGATATGCAAACTTATTTACTTGTTCCAGCATAACGTTATCTACCATTATCCTTGCATTCGTTCTGGTTTCTTCTCTTTCAAACACCATAACCTTTGTTTTCTTCGCATTCAAATGTAAGCCTCTCCCCTGACAGTCATCTTTCACCATTGTGACTAGTGTTTGCAGTTCTGATGGCGATTCGGCTAAAAGCACAGCATCATCCGCATAAAGCAAAGTGCTAACAACTAGATCACCCATCCGCACCCCAACATCCATCAATCTTAATCTCTGGAGACAATCGTCCAGATATAAGATGAACAGCAAAGCCGACAGCACGCAGCCCTGCCGGACGCCAATATTGACGTCAAACCAGGGCGACAGGCTGCCGTCTACCCGCACGCATGCAATACAGTCCTCGTAAGTGGACTGCACAGCACGCAGCAATTGGCCATTAATCCCATATCCGGGCAATATGTCCAAGAGGTCCTTCCGCACAACCCTGTCAAATGCTTTCTCTAGATCCACAAAACCGCAGAAAACCTTCCGGCCCATAGCCAGCTGCTTCTCCACGATATTGCGGAGCGAGAAAACTTGATCCATACATCCCCTTCCATTTCTGAAGCCACCTTGTGCATCCCACAGTAATCCATCGGATAGCACTCTCATTCTCCTTTCAACAATCTTCGCATACACTTTAGAAGCTGTACTGACCAAACTGATGGCCCTGTAGCTGGCGCACTCCATACGTGACTCCTTGCCTTTATACAAGGGAACGATGACAGCGCGCCTCCAGTCGTTGGGAACCTTTCCCATCCTCCAGCACAAGTTGCATAAGGACAGGAAAGCGTCCCGGACGCAGGTTCCACCATATTTGATCATCTCAGCAGACACACTATCGATTCCTGCTGCCTTTCCATTTTTCAGACTTCTTATCGACCATTCGATCTCTTCCAAAGTAATCTCGGATGCTGACTCCTCGAAGTCGGTCACAGACTCAGTCGTGGTGCCAGCATGTCAGCATGCTGTGTAGCTTCTCTTCTTCTTTCAATTTTATTCTTTCACGCCTCTCTTTCACTAAAGCTTTGGTTTCATTCTTGCAAATTCGATAAATTTATTTCTTCATATCTTTCATACTGTCATTCTGATGCAAAGATGCAATATAATCCAGCCAGGCTTTTCTCTTTCTCTCTACGCTAGATTTAACATTCGCGTCCCACCATTAGTCACCTTTTGTTGTTATATGCCTCTTTGCGCATCCACATGCTTCTTTTGCGCTTTCCCCAAAACTTTCTTTCATACTATCCCAGTCATTATCGACATCTAAGTCGGAGAAGTCCGCTTTTGCAAGCCTCTCTTCGACTAGGCGCGCATACATACTCCTTACCCTAACATCTTCCAATTTTTCACACTTTATTCTTTCAAGCTCCCCGAAATTGGTACGCTCTCGCCAGTGTCTCCACTTCTTGAAAAGGCCCACAAACCGGCTTATCAACAGGTAGTGGTCCGTTTCAAGCGTGGAGCCTCTGTAGGCTCTTGTATCCATTATTGTATTTCGGAGGCGACTATCTATTAAAATCAGATCAATCATACTTTTCTGTTCATTCATTCTCCATGTATACGTGTGGATATCCTTATGATGGAATAAGGTGTTCGACACAAGCAAGTTTCTTTCCATGCATACGTCTATGATTGGCCTACCAGCATCGTTCACTCTCTTGTCACCATAGGGTCCAAGGACAGCCTTAAAGGCGTCTCTTTTGGTCCCCACCCATCCATTGAGATCACCACACACAATTAATCTTTCGTTCCCTTCAGCCAGATCCAGAATTTCTCTCACAGACTCCCAAAACTTCTCGAGTTCTTGGGGATCCGCTGAGCTTACGGGAGCATAAGCTGCGACCAGAAAAACTCGCGTGATCCCCAGTTTTAGACGGACCCAAAGAAGTCTCGGGTTCACCAGACTTTCACTCCAGACACAAAGCGGGATGAGAGTTAAAGAGTTAATTTTATGATAATCTGACAGTACATAAATATGCCATCCATGAACCCTATATTTCAATGGAATTAATATTATTAAATACCTACTATATTTTTTTCGCATCAAACGGACTATAAATTAATTATTATAATCTAAAAGTGCCAAAAGATTATTCTTTATAAAAATAATTGCTGAAAGTGCTTAAAACAGTGAGAATGTATGTATGTTACACAATATTAATTTCAAAAATTAAGAATAAAAACATTTTGAATGTTAATTACTGCAATATTTCATTTAGTTTAATTTTAACTCTATTTAAAATCGTGTTAAATATGCCTGTGTTGATAAAGTTGAGATTTTTTGTATTGTTGTAACGAAAAACGAAGCAATTGCGTGTATAGTTTTTGTTACAACGATGGGAGCAAAAATACTATATACGCTTGTTCTAAGCAGATTGGTGAACATCACCTATTGGTAATCTTGGTATTTAGATTTTTTATGACATCTTGTGGGCATATGACATATTTTTAGCCACAAGCTACATAACTAAAAAGCATTCAATCATTTGTTTTAAATTTGTATATACATGTCTAATAAAAATCTGTTAAAAGTAATGGATGAGTTTGAATTTTTTTAAACTATCGATGCTCATAATTATCGAACTTCTGCACACAAAATAACGATACAATAAACAGCGTATTTGGTTAAGTGGGCTAAATCTTCACTGCTTTAGCTCTATGAAACATAGAGACTCCGGGATCGATTCCTGTTATGGTAAATTTTGTATACGAACTTCCTTATTATTTAATTTTAAGGTTACTATTTATGTGTCTGGGTGTCTGAGATCGGTTGCAGAGTGTTTAAAATTTAATATACCGATTTTTAAAATTTAATATACACATTTACGGAAAAAGGATTATAATTTCACACACACAATATAATTTATCTCAGAGATACTTTATCTAAAGATTAAATCATTACTTACGCAGCATTACTAGTCCTCATTGCATCGAACTTCTGAACAGCGTCAGTGATACAAGCTGAATGACCAATATTGCAAGCGAAAGAGAGAACGAAGAATCTATTTAGAGTCCTGGTGAGAGGCTCGGATGGGTCCACGTCGTAAGTGAGATCTGCAATGACCGCTTCAAGGAACTCGTAAAGAATTGCCTGAGAGAAAAGAGGGCGGTTGTAGTGATTGTTTTATAGCTGGAGTACAGTGTGAATGGTGGAAAATGGTTACCGCTGCCCATAGATATTTGCAAATCAAAGATGCCACTAATGTGCTCGTATTCTCAAAGGTTCAGTAATGAAGAATACTAACCGTGTGCCCTTTCGTAAGTAGCAACAAAACAATCCACAGTAAGCTGGCAGGGTATTTGACCATCTGGATGGCCATCACTTTCGCTCTAGATTATACTGACCTTGAAATATGTTCTGATATTAGTGAGCTAGGTTCCAGCTTCCCCTTCAAGTCCCTCAGTACATTAGTAGCACTTTTAGTGTTGCAAGATATACAAAGAACTCTTAGTGTCGGAGAAATGGGCTAAAATTACTTATCGTTATGATTTAGTACTTACATCAAAATCAGCCAAAGATCCCGGCAAATGCAGGAATCTATTTCTAAGCCAATTAAATCCTGTAATTGCTGGATACCAGGAGTAGAAGCTTGTATCTTTCTTCAAGAAGTCCAAAACCTTAAAGCCTAGATCATAAGTTATCTTTTCAGCGCGCATGAGTGCAAATACATCGTCAACAATCTGAAATAGAAGAACGTCTGTAGGTAAATTGTAATGCTTGTTGCTGCTTTCGGGGAGTTTTTTAACCAATTGATATTTACCTGTATAGGTGTAATCAAGCGATTACTTATTACAAATCAAGTAAAATTACAATTGTTGTAATCAGTAACTAAAATGATTTTGTTACGATATTTAAAAAAATACAGTAAAGCTGAAATGATAATTTAATTAACTGCAAGTTTTTGTCTGATATTTTTTATACAAGTTTTCAACAACTTCTATTATTTCTTCATAGTCTACTTGGATATCTTAAGTAAAAGTATAAGACTTGCTTTTAAAATTTTAATCAATATCCAAATTAACTATTGACTGTGTTTCTTCTACTTGATAACCAATTTCATCGATTAACATACAGTGCCTAACTTATAACAAAACACAGTGGTCATTCATTGATATATATGAAATAAAAATATCATGTTATTACCTGAGCTCTGTTCAGGTGATGTATCCTCTCGTGGTCAGCACTTAATGCATCAGCTAACATTTCCCAATTATGAGTATCATAATTAACGCGATAAATACCTACAAAAATATATACTTTTATATTAATATCAACCTATATCATTATTTCTATTAGCGCTCATCTCACTTTGGTATTATAAATTTTGTTTTTCATATAGTTGCCGGAATTTCGAAACTATTTACCTTGTTGCTGTACATTAAAGATGACCCATTCGTGGCCAGCAGCCTTTTGAATTTGCATATTCCTTTGAGTCATAATAGCATCATAGTTGAGATTTTCGAAGTTGGGACTATTGCCAGTAGTGTAAGTTAGCGGAATTTGCCAGGTTTGATTAGTTTGCGTAGCTGCCGGATTGATGAAAAAGCGTTCCTTAAACAAACAAACAAAGATGAAATGAGTATTGAAGATGTTTTGCTTTAACTGATATTATTACATTGTTTAACGAATTTGAATCAACTTCAATTCAACGACATTGAATTAGTCAATTTTATGGGTCACTTTCGGTGCTACATTCAAATTGAAAGAAAGAAGGAAACCATGTAATAAATTAAAACAAATAAAACCTGTCGTTTAATATTGTATATGGAACATACGTAAGAACATAGCGGTCTGTATGTGGTTTATTCATAAGGCCATGACTGTGTTTCTTTTAACTTATTTTTCATTTATAAATTAAAAAAGATTCTAAAAAAAATACGTTTTTTTTTATTGCAGGAGTTCAGCAGACAGGCAGACGGGCCACTTGATGGAAAGCGGTTACCATCGCCTATGGACATTTGCAACACCAAAGGTGCTACAAATGCGCTGCTGCTCTCTTAAGGGAAACTGGAACCTGGTCATTAATGCCGGAACACAACTCAACGTTAAAGTTTATTGAGTACATTTAATTCAATCTAAATAATGCTTATCACCTGATTACCTTTTAAAATTAAGTACTTGTTCAAACAGTGTTATAATTAAAAAAACTTTTTAATGACTGTACCTGAGTAATATCCATAACTCCAGTGTTCATATCGACATTAACAGTGATCAAAGGTGATCCAGGCTCTTCAACCCAAATTCTCATAAACTCTGCGATGTCAAAGTTAGAACTGAAAGTGTTATCCTCAGCAACTGCTCTTGCAAATGCTTCATATAGATGTACAGGGAAAGCATGCTCGTAGGATCTAAACAATATTGCATATTCATTTTGATAAAATTGACTATAATAACTTACCGAAATTAAGGAACATGATCTATAAAGCACAACAATTTAAATCAATCCACCTAAATTACAATTTTAATTTTGAATGTATAAGCTTACTTCTGTACACTATAATCATAGTATGTGTTAGTTTAAAATTCGCATTTCCTGTAAGGAAAATTAATTATAGACAACTTAAATAATTTATTGATAATTAAAAATATATTAGTTTAATGGTTAATATATCCAACTTCAGTCAACGTATATGAGATATTAATACCTACACGATTTATATTGGTAAGTACCTACGAATATTTTTTTAAAATTAATATATCTTTATGTATAAGATCTTTGCTATGTTTTATGTATGTGTTGTATGATTGTTTAGCTCTACTAGTTGCCGTTTTAAATAAAAACTTAAGTAAGTACCTTTCAACTAAGAACTTATTCAATGCCTTCTTGAATGTAGGCTCAGAAACGAAATGTTTGAGCATCAATAATAAAGAGGCACCCTTGGAGTAACTTATTCCACTGAAGTGACCAGTTACTTGCGTTGGTGAATTGACCGTATGTTGAAGGGCTCTGGTTCCAGCAGATTGGTCTGCTGATAGACCACTTTGCAGATACATGACGATAAACTGGTCTGCCAATTCCATTGATTTATCAACCTGGAAAATTATTTTCGATAAATTGCAAGTTATTGTTTAAGTCATTATTTAAGTCATAAACTTGAAAGTTTATAAATAAAGCTCCAGCCGAAAAAAAAAGAGTAAAGAGTTCTGCATAAGTTTTCTTGTGGCATCATTCATTTAATACTTAATTAGAAAAACCAGCTGATATTGTGATATAATTTTATAAGATAATCATTTTATAACGATATTAACAAATATTTTTCATAAACAAAGTATCAAATAGCATTACCACATAAATTAAACCTTTTATTTTTTAATTTGAATATACTGTTACGAGCGGGGGTACGCACTTATGGATTGGAAGAAAACACCAGTTTTAAACTAAGAGCTTTTATTGACTTACAAAGCCGCGCGCAGTACCTCCCTGTAGGGTTGCTGTCCTTAAACACACGACCAACGATGCACAGTCCCGACGATAAGTTGTCACACCCTCAATACCGTCGCCGATATTGCGTAGACCACCTCCAATATTATCGCGTGTAGCTCGCATCTGGTCCCTCTCTCGAACTACGCTACACACTTCCTTCACGTATCTGTCCACCAAACTTGTCACTAAATTCACCACTTGATTCGTCTGTGTCCTCTATTAACCTTCTCTAACAACTCTTTAGTATCGCACTTGTTTCTTCACCGTCTTGGACTGAACTCAACTTTAAATTGCCCGGTAGGCGCGCCTTACGCCGTTTATATACCCGGAAGAATTTTCTAGAACCCATCTATCTATCTCTGTCTCTTCCTTCCCGAACCTTCTGTTCGGGAACTTTCGTTTATACATCTATCCATTTCTAACATCTATCTATCTCTTTCTTTCGGTCATCGTCTATCCCTTTCTAATATCTATCTATCTCTTTCTTTCGTTTATCGTCTATCTCTTTCTAAATATATCCGTCCTTGTCTTTTCCTTCCAGAAATTTCTAGTTCTTTCTAAAAGTTCTAAAACTGATTTACGCTGCTGGGCAGTTCCACCCTCGGTCGCCCCAATACATACATTCTTAATAACAAAAGTTTAACAGGCATAATACTAATTATTTTGATAAAAGCTAAAATATGTAGTTGTCTTTATTTTACTCATAACATCAGTCCTTCAAATGTATAAATAGAATAACTGCATTTAGCTCATATAGTCCTCTGAAGTTTTACACACTGCCGGAGTCTGTTTTTCCCAAAACCTACAACCTGGGTGTCTTCAAGTCTCATGTGAATAGGTGGTACCTTCTAGGTAAGCGTGCTCGATCTTAGACCATATCTACCCACAAATCGAGCGAGATAGTGGTCAAACGCGAACCTATACGTGATTTAAAAAAAGTTTGGTAACTTAATGTTAGATCTTTATACTGATAAGTGGTAATCATAGATAGCAAAACTAGCCTGAGGATTGGAGCAAACGCTTTAAAGGCTAAATTTGCTCAGAAATTCATTTATTTATTACTCAGTCACTTTATGTCTTTCGGCCAATAACTAGAATTAGGTAATGAATTTCTGTAACTCCTTTATAAGAAAATTATATATACTCACACCATCCATGGCAAAGTACTCAAAATAACTAGCAAATCCTTCATTGATCCAGACATTGTCCCACCATCTGCATGTAATGAGGTTACCGAACCATTTATGGGCAAGTTCATGGGCTGTGATAGTGCCGATGTACTTTTTGTCAAACGCACTTGTTTCACCTTCTTGATAGAGTAATCGAACTTCCCTAAAATAAGAAATGTCACCAGACACCGTATTAAACTTTAATTGTAATTGCTTAATTCTAATATCTCATTAGCGGAATATGAAAGTAAATTCATATACGTATTTATTATTGTATTTATATCACGGTATTATAATCTCATTAGAATATCTATAGCTAAAAGACTATATTTTATGTAAACATCATTGTTTGTAATATAGTAATATTAAATGTAGTATTTTAAGTATGTAGACATGCTGTAGTCATCTACAGCATGTCTACATACTTATTTGTTCAACGTAGTGAAACCTCAGTCTAAGAGTAGTTACTTAAATAAGTAACAATAAAAATAACATAATTACTTATTTTCTTCTTAAGTACAATGTGAAACTTAAAACTAGTAACAACATCGAGTAAGAGGCTGGTGCAGAAATTATGTTAGGAAGAATCCTGCAGAACAGGTTACCAGAATCAAGCCGTTGGCAATGATAATCGGCTAATTAAGAAAGGAAAAAAAAGTAATTTATTGAAAGAATAAACGATTACACATTCGAAATAATAACTTGTTATAACTTTTTTTATGTGATGCATATCTTTGGATTGAGATAGGTCTAGAATATTATCGACTGAGTTTTCGTTTTTAATCAATTAATTGCCTTTAAAACGTACCTGTAGGTAACCAATCCCCAATTCTCAGTAGCACCAGAAGCCCAGTAAGGGGATGCAATTTGGTCATTCTTCATGTTCTCTTCCATGGTGTAATAGTCAATGCCGAAATAATCTTCCAACCATTTTGTTAATGGAGGTCCAACTTCCAATGCATATTCGCCTTGGCCCCTAGCATTGGGTCTGGCAAGGATGCGATATGACCGCTCGGTGTCATTGTTATCAGCGATGACGGTAAACTCTTCACTGATATGAAATGTAACCAAGTAAGCAGACATTCTTGGGGTGGTATAGAAGATTTCTTTCACCCGATCGCCCATGCTATAATAATAATTTAAGCATTAGAGTAGAAGGTTAACCTAAAGTGGCTACCACGTGATACAAATTTACGACCAATATGACTAGATTGTCAATTGACAATTGACAATTGTAGTGTGGATAAAAATACGAAATCAAATGTTGGTCGGGACCACTGGATTCGATTGTGTCCAAGCAAATTGGGTGGTGTGGATGCTTACTGATTATTAAATTATATTAATAATTACTAAATTCAATAATTCGTGAAACGATTCGGAAACCAGTCTCAAAAATATCTGAAATAGTAACTGTCCAGCTCTTTAACTATATTTACGTGACTCAGTTGCTTTATTTTTAACAACGATTGTTATGTTCATGGTCTGATTTTTTTTCTCATCTACATTTGTAGTTAGAGCCAAAATCTACCCAAAATTATTGTTTCTTGTTAAGAGACAAACGTTGCTTGGCACACGTCGATAAGACCACCGATCGTACTAGAATAATAATGTTCTTGATTTTGTGTAACTTTTTTGTACAATGAAGTATATTCTATCATATACCTATACAAATTGATATAAAAATTCACCTGAAATAGCTAAATAATAATAATAATAATCGGCAGACACACACATTGTATATCCCCAAATTAAGCAAGTTACGCTTGTGTTATGGGTTATATACAACGGACCACTGTAGAGGCGATCCCAGACAACCAGACCATGGTAAATAACGGAGAAAATACGTTTCCGAAATTTACTATACCAGGAATCGAACCCGGAGCCTCTGCGTTGCAGTGAGGTAGGCCGTCAAAGGCTTAACCCGCTCAACCACAGAGGCCGTCAAAATAAATAAAATAAATCGCATAAATGTATGTACGCGCAAAATTAAGAACGACTTTACCGATTTTGTTGAAAGTTTTGTTTGTGTTTATGGGTGGATGGCTTAGATTCACAATTAAAACCGGTAGGTGGCACTGGGATCGGGTCCTAGATTTCAATTTTTCAGGCAAAGATAACGTCTGTCGGTACTGCTAGTTTATAGTAGAACTTACTTGATAGTTTCTTTTATAGCCATGTTAGAATACGTTTCTCCAAAATTGGCTGGCCTGTTAATGATAATATCAAAGGTAGACTTGAATCCGGGCTCATCGAAGCTTGGAAAAGCCTGCCTCGAGTTGACGGGCTGGAGGTGAGTGGCAGCATACCAACTATCAACAGGTAAGAAAAGTTATTAAAATATTTATAAAAAAATAAAATTTAACTTAATTACGTTGTTGTGTTTTTAAAACAGTCTTTACATTTACTGCTACACGACAATATTCACATGGGGTGCTACAAAAATGTTTTAGTCCTTCATACCCAAAAAGAAGTTACCGTAGGTAAGTTATTATCGCTAATATTCGTTAAAACTTATTTTCAATTACAACAATTAGATATAACAACTGGTGAAATGTAAAATATTACCATTTACAATTGGGAAAATATCAGTGAAGTCGTGCAAAGCATTTAACGCCATGCACATGTTACCTATAATTATATGAAATAGTGGCATATATTATGTAAACCTATAGATTTAGATACTTATAGATTATAGATTAATTTATACTAAATTATATTTAAGCAAAAAATATTGTCATGACATGACATTGAAATTGACATTAAAGTAACGTCACTTATATTGTTATTGTACATATGAACGTCATTTCACACGAATTCATTAATTAAAATAGATATTACTTCTAAAATTGATTGTTAATCAACTCACTGAACGTTTCCATCGTCATCATAATATTTTCCTCTAAACACACCTCTTGACAATGGTGTCTCATTGATATTTCCAATATATACTATCCTCAGAATATATACTTGACCGCTAACTAGAGTAACTCCATCAGCCAAGTTTATCCTCAAGAAATGAAACTCTCTGATTCGGTCGAATGGATTAGTAACGTTGACATTAATAGGAACGCCATTTGCATTTGTTAGAGTTACTCCAACAATATCTCGAACATTTTCTTGAATAATTAGAGCTGATACATTATTTACGGCCTGAAATATGATTTGTATTAAAATTACAAAATATTGTAAAATAAATTCTAATTCTGCTATTAATTATTTGATTCTCGAGTTGTCCCGCGGCTAGGCCTCAGGAGAAACAAGCCGCGGGCAAGAGCTAGTGTATAATAAATCTATGTCGGAAAAATAGCTGATGTTGAAAATAGCTTAAAAATTAGTAGTGTATTTTATGAAATACCAGACAGATAGATAGTAGACAGACAGTCAGACGCGGCAAGTGACTTCATTTTATACAATATAAAGATATATAACGTTTTGTAGGAATGATTTGACTAGATACTAAATGTGTTTAAAATATATAGAAAACATGAATAGACAAACTGACAGATATCAGTTTAATGCTCACACATCTATATGTTCAAATATAAAAATATACCAGCTATAATATTTTAAGAAAAAATCTTTCAAGAAAATATGAAATACAATTTCAATAGTAACATTTAAAATTAAAGTTTTCAATAAATCTATGCTAGATTTCACTGGCTTTGAAATAATCAAATAAAGATAAGACAATGTTGATAAGTAATCGAATAAAACCTTATCGAATGCCATTGAAACCTGCACCTACCCGGTTAACTCTAACAATTCAATTATTTTTACTAACATATTATATAAATAAAAAGCTTTACAGAGTAATAAGAAAATATTTAGGTTATAATTCAAGGGAACGTAGAAGCCCCGGATCCTACCTCTAGAAAGATAAATTTCGTAAAAGATCATTCCGTCATATACACTAGTCAAGGTGCCTGATATTGGCCACAAAGTTGTCTGTTGTACTTATATATCAACAAACAATAAAAACGCAACTAACTTAGTTCAGGAATGTATGAGGAGAGCATGCATCGATTAGAAGGCAATATCGCAATATAGAACATCCTAAGCACATTTACACGTCAAGATTAGAGATGCACGAAGCCCACAAATCCGCCGTGGACAATTCTTCTGAATGTATGGTACATTACATCCTATTCCCTTAAAGTGAGAAGGCCCGAAGCCAGTAATAGGTTTTTATAGCGTGATAATATTGTCATAATGCACTAACGGGGTGGCAGTCGTTGTCCTGCCCTGAAAAATACATATTCAGAATCCAGAAGCCACCTTTTGGTTCCAAGTGTGATTTTAAACTAATCAGAATCCGAAAAATCAATATCATCTTAGTACGAGTTCAGTGACATACAAAAGAATTATCTATATAACACAGTATGTTTGATACGTATAATACAACAAAATACAGTATTTGAACTTACTCGCAATTCAATAGTCACGATACCATCGAAAGTAAAAGCTTCTCTAGTTGCAGTTGCTTCGAAGAAAGGAGTGATTTCAACCTCAAAATGGATAGGGTCTAAGTCTTCTGGTATGCGATATATGGACTCATCAATATCATTGCGATAGATTGGTTCTTCAATGTCCAATGGGATTTCGGTACATGCAAGCGCAAAAAGCGCTGATAAAATGAAAACTTTGATAGACATGGCTGAAAAAGAATTCATAGACGAATTATCGTACAGATCCTTATTAAGCATTATTAGTTAACTTACGTCGTTTCTTTACTTTAGAAAATGACAGGCGATGGTTGAAATATAGTGATTATTAACGCGAGTTAGTAGTTAATACTATTGTAAGTCATTGAGTATTGAGAAAAAGTGATAGATGGCGCTAGTCAAATAATAGATCGTGGTATAGTTTCCATTTTACTACTTTGACTATGTAATTAATTTTTTGTTTCCCCGAAGCATCCCGCGCCTTAGTCTGAATTAAGTCAGTGGTTGTAAGATAACTTCCATTGGTCAATAGTTATAATATAACACCTGACCTATGGTAAACCAAGCAACAGCAATTTGTGTGTAGATTTGGATGTTTGGACGGTTCTTCTATAAAATAAATATAATACAAATAATAAGTCTATAGTATTCGTTTAAATTCAAAGTTTTATAAGACTTCATATAATTATAGTATATCCCATATTATTTTTAATACAACATCAAAAAACGCCAATCATCTACTAGTTACTTCTGTACAAAAATCTACATACTATAAAAGCTAAAGTAAAAAACTCATAATTAGGTTACTAAGGAGTCCTCATACCCTGGACGTTTTACTTGGTAGGTAAGATTTTTTAAGATATTTCTAATGACAACGACTATGACTCAACTCTAAAAACTCGCCTGCCCAGCGCTACATGCAACGCCGTTACTTAAACTCATACAGATTACATTACCAATGTAATGGAAAACTTTAGCTGCTCTTTCTGAGGTATATAATGTTTACTTATAGACTCTAACATAAAACAATGGTAGTATACCAACACAAATTCAGGTGAGACTAAGAAAATTGATAAAAAAGTTCACAACATACATACCGTGCGTCCTGATTACGCCATGCGAAATGATTTCCCTAATATTTTTTAATAACCTTATAAATATTATTACTGATATGATTACGGAATTTGCTTTGAATATTGCTTATTAAATTTATCAGGATTATCAGCCAGGCGTAAATTAGATAGGTTATCAAAATAGATTACGAAATAATTAGATCCGTAATATAATAGATGTATATTCATATTATTGCTTAATGCAGCAGCATAGGTAGCTTTTCGAATTTGGTATTCAGTTGTGATTCACTTTCGAAAGTAGACCGGGTAGGTATTGTTTGTTTATCATTATCCGAGGAGTATCGGAGAAAGAATACTATTTCCTGCGGCCAGGCGGCCTGTCGTCAGAGTCTTCGTAAGAGGCGCCAAAATAACTTACAGTCAGGTGGTAGGGCATTTGCCCGTCTGGATGGCTACCCTCCCTGGTTTTGAGTACGCTGCCATAACAATCTTGAGTTATATTCCGGGTTTAGTGGCCAAATTCCAGACTCCCTTTAAAGGGAGACGCGCATTTGTAGCACCTTTGGTGTTTCAAATGTCCATTGGTAACCCCTTTACCTGGGCCTTTACGTGGGCCGTCTGACTGTCTGCTAAACTCAGGCAATAAAAGAAAAAAAAATCATCTTATATATCTCAAATGTAGCGTTTTGTCTAGACATTTTTCCGAGATTAAGAATTGCGTGTTCTCGAATGTTCTATAAAATAATCCTTATTATATACTTATTTTTAATTATTATTAAGTATCCATACTTTTACCGGAATAGAGAAGAAGCAGTAGTTTATACTTTTCTATTCTTTTAGGTGACTTGTCTTTAACTTCTTTAACATTTGCGTCCCTCTGCGTTTTTTATCGCCTGTATAACGGAGAGTGTTCCGAGAAACTGTTTGATCTGGTGCCAACACCTCTCTTTTACAACCACACCGCTCGCCAGCGACGGGATATTCACCCCCATTTCCTTGAGCTCCCACGCTCAACTACGCTGTTGAGCCAAACTACGGTTCTCTAGAACATTTATTCCGCATACAACAATGATCTGGAAGGAACTTCGCATCGCGGTTTTCCCTTTGCGCTCCAAGATGGGGTTGCATGGTCCAACATTGCTTATTATATGCCTGCTATAATTCCATACGAATTTAAATTTGAATATAAAGTGAAGCAATTATATTTAATACACTGTGCGAAATGAATTAATAATTACTGACTTTTTCATGAATTTTATTATGACCCTGCATTGGGTAAATGGAATGAAATATTTGATTTAGGGGCGATTTTTCAATCATCAAATAAAAGTTATTAGTCAAATAAATTATAACCTGGCTAAATTAAAAAAATGAAACTATTTTATTCATGTAACTTTCATTTACCGTTATATTTTGGGCAACGCATAAGCGTTGCCATACAACGTGGTAATGCGGCCAGCGTTTTGGGGACGTTCCCGACTGACGGTGATTTGGGACCTATTTATTATTTGTAAATTTTATCTTTTATAAATTAAGTTGTATATATACTTTCATTTTTAATTTTCCCAATTTATAATGTATTCTTCTTGAATAGTGATTGAAAAATCGGGGCTATATAAAATTTTTACAATAACGTAAACTGGAGTTTTTAAGGAAAATCTGTTATATTTTTTAATTAACTGGTTATAATTATACGAGTTATACTAATAGTTCACAGTTCATTAAAGAAAATTCGATGTGTTTAACTATTTTATACTCTTTATCATTTAACTTCTAAGACAAAAACATTCGATATTTTGCTTAGTAGTCAAATCAGTTATAATCATTGTTCTGCCAGGTATCGATTCCATTCCACTATAGGATTTTCAAAAAATGAAATATACTATTTCATAACTCTTGATCTTTATATCGGAAACATTAAAAAATATACGCTTATAAAAATATTATATTTACATGTATGAAAGATACATTCTGTCACTTAATACTTTTATTATCATTAAACCAAAAATATTTCAAGCATTAACAGCTAAAAGAACCATGGCAATCAACATGGTAACTGAAGTCAGGATCTTAGTAGCACTATCTCTTGCAGCTTGAAGAACGAGGTCAACATTATTGGTACCCCATGCTATATTGACTCGAGCAGAGTTAATAGCAGAGATAGCTGTAGCGTATTGCAGAGTACCAGTTTGGGTGGAGACAAGCCATTGTTCATACTGAAATATAAAATAAATGTTATTTTTTGTTGCATTTTACTATGTGAAATCATAAGTAAAACGATTTTTAAAATAGTCACGGTTCTGAACTTTTCTCTCCATGGCACCGACTTCATAATCCATTGAGCAACTTTTAGCCGTAGTCCGTAATTTCAGGATAGATACCAAATATCTTTAATATTTCGTATATTTTATTATTTAGTGGTTGTAGGTTGTAGCTATCCAGACAGGCACTACTACCCGGAAAATACTATCTTAATATTAACCCTTTATAGTTAGGAAATTTATTATAGAACTAGGATTCACCCGCAACTTCATCCACATTGGACGGAATAAGCTAATTTATATGACACTCTTTTTAAAATACCGCAAATTTGAAGTCCAGGAATTTGCTAACTGAACGTGAATTCCGAACAAACAGACAAATACAAAAAAATCTAAAACACAAAAGACAACACTTTTGCTATTTTATAATATTACTAGTATATGCCCGCGACTTCGTCCACGCTTGAATTGAATTTCTTCAAAATACCCCCCAGTATTTGAAAAAGAATGTAAGTTATAGTTTTAGAAAAAAACTGTCTCGAAATAAATGAAATTTTACACATCATGATAGCAGAGGAAATTTCAAGTATTAATGTAAACCAGAAATAAAACTACGTTGGTACACTGCGTTAGTATTAGTTAAAGAATAACATTACCTCATCTAAACCAGCTTCATCAAGATATGTAGCTAGATTTGACATGATTGTGTGCACTGGTCTTGCAGGAGAATCCTCCACGTATCTGTAATTTTTAGAAGATTTTGACCGAAATTTCAATCATTATGTAATAATATTACTAATAATCTATTGTTAAAAGAAACTTACGCAAGTCTGATTTCATTGATATTATTCTTAACGAATTGCAGTATATGCCACGCGTTCTCTTGATTGCCGAGAAGAGCGTAATTAAAGGAGTTACCCTTATCATGCGATCGTACTTCTTTGGTCAACGTAAACGCCAAATATCTGGAAAACATTACTTAATAATAAAAATCTTGTGAGACTTTAGTGATTTTATATGAAATCGTAATAGACTTTAAACTTAAGATAGAGAAGAAAAGATTTAGATGAAATTGATATCATATAGACAAGTGTATTTGTTAAAATGAGGTCGTGTAACTTGGCACTGGCACCTCAGAAGTCATGTTACATTTGAATTGGTTTGACACCATGTTTGATATATTCTTCTGTCCTCTTATGTCCTTTTTTTTCAATCGTGTTTTACTAATACATTATAGTACATTAATATCCTTGTTTGCTTATTTTAATAACACATCCGACCACTGCCGATTGTAATTTATCTACAGTATTGAATTCAAAAAGACCATTGCAGTCCACTCAAATGTGTTTTTTTAGAAAGAATCTTATCTTGGTTCAATATTAGTTCAGTCTCTAGAACAGAGATGAATATGACATTCTCTATATCGAAGAAAATTAAAGAATTATACCGCAATACAAAATATAAATTAACGTAAGGTAAGCCTCACGCAAGCCCCTAGCTACCTATGTAGTTTAGTATCTTAATTTCATAAATCATTAACTTACTCATTTAATAAAGTAGAATCCCTTGTAGCAGCCATTCCTCTTAGCATCTCAAGCTGATCATTGGCAAAATTAGAATTCATGAAACGGTTAAGAAGGAACTCGTAGTCAGATCTGTCTCCTTCCCTTATACCAACCATATAGACACTACGACGCAGACGAGGGTTGATCCTAAGAAAATTCAGCAAAATTATTATTATTACCATTAAATAAATTTTTAATAATGTTAAATGATTTAATTCGTAGTATCTTATTTAGTTGGAAAAAAAACTGGTGTATTCTTTGGATCCAGTATTAAATTAGGTGAACGATAAATTGTCTCTATGTTGTCTATTAGCAATAATAACCAATTACCAAAGGATGCCCTTGTTTGTGTTCTATTTGTTATATGATAGACGGCGGTACAAACCCATAAAAAATACATAGAATACTTACCATACATTATTCTTCATTAAAGCGAATCTTGCCTTCGATTCCTCAATACATCTAGCATGACCAAGATTACAAGCGAACTGAAGAACATCTTGCCTGGTCATACTGACTGTTGGGGTCTCATTTGAAGCCACATCAAAACCAACCTCATTAATTACATGCTCCAAATAGCTAAGGATGAAGGACTGCAAAAATAAATTTACTATGCAGCTAACAAGTACTGAACTAAAAGAAAAATGTGATTTTACTAGACAGTAAAATAATGATGTAAAAGTAAGCTATTTGGATATTTAATTTGTTTTTTACGGTTTTAGGAATGAGCATATGATCAGATTTGGCATACGTAATGCAGTACGTATAGTTGTACTTCCAATAAGTAGAATAAACATAGCAGTAAATTTATGTTATGTACGATGGAGGCGGTAGTTGATGCGGGGTAGATAGGTATATATTTTTTGGCTTTTGTTTATCTTTAAATACTCAGAAACACTAAATTTTAGAAGAATTCCACCTACATCAAAAATAGCTTGACTTTCTGGCAGATGTCTCAGCCTATTTCTCAGCCAAGTGTAACCAGTGATAGCGGGACTCCATACATGATTGTTTGTTTCATGTCGAAGGAACCTCAAGATATGGAAACCAAAATTGTAAGACATCCTCTGTGATCTCATTAAAGCAAATATGTCGTCGACAACCTGAAAAATTATTTTTCTAATTGTAATTATGTAGTGGGAGATTGTATTCGCACAAATGAACATTCTTAATAGACAAAAGTAACTTAAGCAATTTTCAAAATTACCTGGGCTCTGTTCATATGGTGAATAGTTTCAGGTGCAGCTAGTAAAGCGTCAGCGATCAAATGCCAGGATCGGGTGTCATAGTCAACTCTATAATGTCCTGTGATAAAAAATATTGATATTGTTATATGAATTGCAATAATGAGACAAAAAGTACCTTAATGAAATTTTAATACACAGGTAGAATTCTTGCATTTTGATATCACCGCTTTACTTACAGGAGTACCTACGTAACTACAAACGTTAATAAGCTTGAAAATTTTTAGAAAAATACCATAAACGAGAATAATAATGAACAAGATGGGTCCGGTGACAAACATAATTTTTTTTGTGTCGAGAAACTAGGTATGTGAAATCAAACTTTTGGATGAATGAAATCGCAGGACACGATGAAAATATAAAACTGCAATGAAGTTATCTGTCGGGCTGTCTACCTTTGAAAAAAACCAATTAAAGAAATTATGAACCGCCTAAGTCTCACCATGTTGAAGGTTGTTGAATATGACCCACTCTTCTCCAGGTGTTTTAGTAATCGTTCCCTCAGCAGTAGTCATCATTTGAACTGGTCTCAAATTCTCAAAGTCTCTGTTGCTCCTTGTGGAGTAAGTTATTGGAATCGGGTATAATAGGCCGGTAGGTGATACTGTAGCGCTAAGGAAAAATCGCTCCTAAAGCAAAATAATATTTGTAGTCAATTAATTCAGGGAACTTAATAATAGATTGTTACACGAGGGGTGAGAGTGACATATTTAGGCACGAGATGGTTTGCGCTTTTGATTCGGGTCTCTAAATATGCCTTTGAGTTACCACTCTGATTTTCAATTCGGATATGAGGAAAGTAGATAAAAACTGTTTAGTTAAACAAACAACAACTTCTGTAATAAAATCAGGCATTAAATTTATATCTATTGATGAATCGTCATCAATAGATATAAATTTAATGCCTTACGTCACATATGCAACGTCATATTTTTTTCTGTGATATTCTACCAACCAGTATTTTGCTTTATGTAAATTCAACATCCTTCCATCAACAACCTTCAGAGTATCAGAAATGAAAAGATAATTTAATTATTGTTCAAAAAACAAAATTAATACGCTATTCGACTCCCTTCACTTGAACAATGTTTTGACGTGGTAATTTTGTACGCACCTACAAAATTTATGAAGTCGCCGCGCTTTGTAAAATAATAAAAAGTGTCTTAGTCGATTTGAATGTTATTTATTGATATAGCCGATGTGTCAAATTTGCCAAGCCACCTTGGAGTAACGTGGCAAGTATACCATCCGTTCCCCCCTATAATGGGAAGCCCGAGCAGTGAGCCATTGTTGGGCTGTCGTTATAATTACGTACCTGTTTCAGACTAATAACTCCGGTGGAGTGATTAATATCAACCATCAAAATTGGATATCCAGCTTCATTGACCCATATAGAATAGTACTCCTCGAAGTCAAAGTTAGAGTAGGCAGCTAAACTATTATCTTCTTGAACAGCTTCTGCGAAGGCTTTATACAGGTCATATTGATCTGTAGGTTCGTAAGCACTGAAATTTAAATGTTGTACATAGTTCCTTATTATGTTTTTACACATATAATTGTTTGATATGTTACTATGTAACCGTAGGATGCAGATAATTTCAAATTTGACATTTTGCACTGTAAAAGACTATCATAATATGTGTATGAAAGTATCTTGAGCGCTATGTTGCACATTTAGGTTTACTTACTTGTCAATCAAGAACTTTTGGCAAGCTTTTCTAAATGTCTCGGGAGTAATAATATTGGCAGTCATCCTCAAGAACGCTGCTCCTTTGGAGTAACTGACCGTTCCGAAATGACCGGTAACTTGGGCCGGAGTATTTACGTCATGGTTGAGGGGAACAGTACTCGTTCCGGAATCAAAGGAAAGACTGTTTTGTAGGTACCGAGAGTTGAAGTGCTCGTGGAAGTCATATTCTGGGAACATCTGCGAAAGTACAATGAAATTATGTTAAAATAGTAGACCTCAATAATCTGTCGTAATTATTATATTTGAGTAAAACGTGACTCTAATTCTCTAGAAGCGTGGCAAGCCTTTGGGTGGTATGCGACTTGCGTAGACACATTGGCCTTATCCCATTTACCAAACACGCCTAGATCAGCTGGTTCGGCGGCGGAAACAGCTGAATCACTCAAGCCGCGCAAATGTACAATCCTCAGTGAGAGTTATATGTTTGTGCCGTTTGCTCTCGAGAAGCTTGAACCGTGAGGTCCTGAGGCCATGAGCCTCTACCAAAATGTATCAAACAACTCATTGACTCTTAAGGTAATCGGAGGGCTACTGTTTACCTCGGACAACAGATCAGTATGGCGATCTATCGAGGAAACGTAGCAAGCCTTTTGGGTACCTTACTCATAGAAGACGGTGATCTAGGTCTAGTATTCTACTTATAGTCTCGAGGGACTATGGGTATAATACAATACAAATAAGTTTCTTTTATTGTATTTAAGTAAAAAAAGACAAAATGTACTTAAACATATTAGCTGCTGGTCTAAGCCCTCCTACGCACTAGCGGTTAACCGCAGGGGCGGCTAACCGCGCTTTTCCAGTTTAATATGCAACCGCCTGTGATTCAAGTGTGTACAATCACAGGCGGTTGCATATTGAACTGGAAAAGCGTCTAGCCGCGCGGTTAGCCGCCCCTGCGGTTAACCGCTAGTGCGTAGGAGGGCTTATATGTTTAAGTACATTGTGCATGCGAGATAACGATGCATTTTTTTTAGATTTCTTCTCTGTTTGTTCGGAATTCATAAAAACAACTGGGCCGATTTCGATGCGATTTTCACTGATCGACGGCAAATTTTTTGACTTAAAATATGCGCCACTTTTTATTCTTGGAATCTCGCGATAATATTCTGGGAATAATTTAAAATGGCCATATTAATATCGAACTCCAATGTAATTTTTTCATTAATCGATAACAAATTTTATGTAATTAGCTATGTGATAGACAATTTTTATCCCGGGTATCCCATGGGAAAAATCTCGCGACCAGTTTGTGGTTGTCCCACGCAGGTTTGACTAAAACAACAACTATGATCTTTTTTAAGTCCTGCGGTATGTATGAAGAGGTTAATAAAAGTAGACGAAGCGAAAGTTGTTTGTCAGGATCGTCGTAAGTGGAGATCTATAGTCTCTGCCTACCCCCATGGAAAAAGACGTGATAATATATAATGTATGGTAATGTGCCTCGGGACTTCCGCGGAAATTTCATACCAAGCATAGAGGAAGTCGCGGGTATATCCTAGTTTTATAATGCAATACTTTTAAAGAAGAACGTATCATAAAATTAGCCTACGTTTAAGTCAGGGAAGCTGCTTTAAATGTCCTAGTAATGTGATAATATAATATATTCCTTTAATAAGGAACCATAACTAACCGCATGAGTTGCCATGTATCCAAAGTAACTGGCGAAACCTTCATTAATCCAAGTGTTGCTCCACCAGAAACATGTGATTAAGTTTCCAAACCATTTGTGGGCAAGCTCGTGCGAAACTAAAGTAGCAGCATAATGTTCCACTGACATAATTGTTTCATTTGGATTAATAAGTAGGTTTAACTCTCTGAAAAATAAGAACAAAACAAATAGAAATTATTGTAATACATTTAATTTTCTTGTTTCATTTGAAGCGTTTTTAATGTTATACTTAGTCTCTAAGTCAAATGATTGTAATATGCTGTAAAAGTTTTATTTACCTGTAGCTTACCATCCCCCAATTTTCAGTACCAGCCGACGAACGACCATATTTCTTCGCCCAGTCAGGCGAAGAAATATGGTCGTTGAGTAAATTAGGATGGAGCGATTCATAGGCGATTCCAAAATACTCGTCAAAGTACTCAGTCATTTTTACTGAAAGTTTCAAGGCATGGTCACCAAGCCCAACAGAGTTTGACCTTCCGATTATCCTGATTGAAGGATTGAAGGAGGTATCTTCGGCGATGACAGTAAAAGATTCTGATACAAGGAATGTCACAAGATATGAAGACATCCTCGGAGTAGCATGGAAAGTCTCCTGAATACGGTTTTCTCTGACACTGTAAATATAACATTAATAATTGATAGTATACTTTTTTAAACTATGGTACGATACCATATTTTACCAGTGAGAAGAAATAAGTAAATCAGACGAACGACACAAAGAAACACATGTAACATGGGCACAATAGACCCGGGACATGAGTTATGCCCGAAATTAGTTAAAATTCTAAAAGTTGCAGTTTCAGAATATGTTGGTGCAAATTAGCTAGGGGGGTTTATTGCACTAGTATATATTATAGTTTATGCAATACAACGAAAATCAGATGGGTACAATGATAGAGCCGCAGACGCAGTTTATAATGTAACAATTCATAACTCTGTATTTCCTATTTAAGTACACAGTGAAACCTAAAATTAGTAACAAAATTAACTAAGAGGCTGGTGCCTGAATTAGGTTAAAAAGAAACCTGTAGTACAGTTTACCAGGATCAATCCATTGGCCTTGATATTTGGCTAATTACGAGAAAAAGGAAATATACTAGTATAATTATTATAAGTAATTGTGTTAGTGTGAACATCTAATCTTTAAATGACTTCGCTGCTTAAATAGGTTTCTTTAGTTAAAGCTTTATCCGTGTAGGAAGGGAGAAATAATACAATTTCCTGCGGCCGGGCGTAAGAGGTGACAAAACAACCCACGGCAGGGTGGTCGGGTATTTTTGTCCGGCTACAACCCCTGGTCAAGACTAAACCGCCATAAGAAACTTGAGTTGTGGACCGGCATTAATTACCAGGTTCCAGTTTGCCTTTGGTGTTTTTTTTATACAACTCTAAGGACTCGAGTTTCGTACCCTTTTTTACAACTTAGTTTAGAAAAAAGTTTTTAGAATTTATACACGCTTATTTGTTATTTTTATTATTGTGTGTGATATTTATTGAATGATGTTTGTATTGTGGTGTACCTTACGAATAACTTTAGTGCTCATTGCTTTAGTGTACAGTACAGTAGGACAGTAGTCCTACAAGTGGGCCGTCTGCCTACCTGCTGAACTTATACAATAAACACAGTTAACAATGAAGCAATAAAACATCACATTAGCCCAAAATTTGTACATACAACCTTACTACTTGTGATCCGGTATTGGTAAAAGTAGCAGAGTAGCTTTGAGGTCTGGTGATATGAAGTCTAAAGACTGCTTTAAATAGTGGTTCATCCCAGCAAGGGAAAGCCTGTCTCGCATTGTAGGGCTGGAAGTGGGTGGTGGCATAGTATCTGCAAAATGAAAGAAACGATATGAAGCAGAAGGTGTATTGTCATAAGAATAATAACTATATTGGTGGTAGTTGCTTCTTTATTAATTTGGAAATCAAACTCGATTTTATTGGACTGTATAATTATTAATGAGGTAAAAGAATACATAAAGTAAGTACAGAGCGTAATTATTTACAAGATACATAAGAGCGATGCTGAGAGGTGAAGTGTAAAGTAGCAGAGAGAGTTTTGCCTGCCAGGGTCGCTCCTTAAGTCCCGCATCCCGCCCGACGCCTATGTGCTAATCGTGCCCTCTGAGGGCGCCGGCGGTATGCGGGGCGCGGAGAGTAGGTGTGCTCCGGCGGGCGGGTCAGGGGGGTGCTCTCTGTCCGCAACAAACTATTTTTTATAACTGCGGATCTTGTGTCCAAAACTAGTACTAATATTGGATGCTGACAGAGATTTGTAGTAAATTTTATACTTATTGTTATTTTGTAAGTATAATTTTGTTTACAGTATAGTTAAATTTTTATTATTGTGTGTGTTTTTCTACTAATTATAATAATAATCAGGAGAAAAGGCACACATTGTATGTCACCAAATTAAGTAAGTTACGCTTGTGTTGTGGGTAATATACAACGGACTACTCTTGGGCCGATCCCAGACATCCTGATCAGAAAATTCGTTGCCGAAATTTACCATACCAGGAATCAAACCCGGAGGCTCTATATTACAGTGAGGTAAACCGTCGAAGGCTTACACCGCTACACGACATTGGCCGTCTAAGTTTAATATAAACAACACCGTTTAGTGTGATATTTATGCAAATTGGTGGATCAAACACATACGAGTTAAAGGGGTCTTAAGTCATAAGCCATCGTAGTTTTACAAAAACTGTATTTTTTTGAAGTGAAACTTCTATATAGAGGGGGTCTTACGGAGTTCTGGGTCACGAAAAGATGTCACAGTCACGTGATCACCGTCACTAATTCTTACATTTTTAAACTCGTGATATCTTTTGAATGGAATGTCCGAATTGAATACTTCAAAAAGTTATATAAAGGTATTGAAGCAGTCTTGAATATGAAGTAATTTATTTTGATAAGGATTAATATCAAGATACAAATAAAAAGCCTTTTCTAGCGGCGGAATTTTAATTAATTTTTTATAATAAAAAACGCTTATTGTGGCATAACTATAATAGTTAGATATATGTTGTCGCGATACTTTTTGTAAATAATGATGTGTTCTACAAAGTCGTAGTACATTATTTTATTTTATCATCAATAGTTTTCGCAGCGCAAGCGATTTTAGGTATTTTTTTTATACCTTGGATTAAATTATTGGAGTTTTAGTAATGATCCCTAATTTTTTTGTAAATATAATATACCCTATGTCACCCGGGGATAGCGTAGCTTGCCAACAGTGAAAGAATTTTTCAAATCGGTTCAGTAATTTCGGAGCCTCTTCATGCAAGCAAAAACCAATCTTATCTTTCCTCTTTATAATATTAGTCTAGATATTCATAAATATATTTATTATAAAATTAATTAGATATTTGCATATTATAAAAAGCGTAAGATTTTGCGCTGAAAGTTGCTTAATAAAATTGGGACCTGGGTTGCCCTAAAAAGCGCTATATCTAGCGTCGAAAGCGCTAAAGTGGCAGACTTGGTGAGCCGAGCCGAGCGCCGGGGAAGTCCCGCAAACGACGAGAAAGCGAGCGAGGGTATACCTCGGTCTCCGACGACCTCGTCCCTTTAATACCTAAAATCGCATTCTGCGCATCGGAAAGTGGGATGTTCCAATAAGGAAACAAATTAACAACTAGAAAACTTTGCCAACGGTTCAGTTTTTCGAAAGTCACAACGAGGTGAACGACAAAAGTGTTGACAGAAAAAATGTCGGTGCGTGTGTAGTGTATTACACTATACAGATAACATATATATAGGAGTTACATCTGCTCTGTTGGTATTCTCCGCGGTGTGTAAGTATATTTGAATTATTTTTTTTGAAATACTTTTTTTCTGTCACTAAAAATCATCAAAGCCGCGTGTTCTAATACTTTTTAACTCGTGATATCTTTCGAATAGAATGTCCGAATTGAATAATTCAAAAAGTTATATAAAGGTATTGAAGCAGTCTTGAATATGAAGTAATTTATTTTGATAAGGATGAATATCAAGATACAAATAAAGTGCCTGTTCTAGCGGCGGCATTTTAATTAAATTTTTTAAATAAGAGGACACTTATTGTGGCATAACTATAATAGTTAGACATATGCTGTCGCGACACTTTTTATAAATAATTATGTGTTTTGCAAAATTGTAGTACATTATTTTATTGAAGTGAAACTTCTATATAGAGGGGGTCTTACGAATTTTTGGCTCACGAAAAGATGTCACGGTCGCGCGGTCACCGTCACTAATTCTTACATTTTTAAACTCGTGATATCTTTCGAATGGAATGTCCGAATTGAATAATTCAAAAAGTTATGTAAAGGTATTGAAACAGTCTTGAATATGAAGTAATTTATTTTGATAAGGATTAATACCAAGATACAAATAAAGAGATAAAATCGCGTTCAGCGCATCGGAATGTACGATGTTCCGAGCCGACATTAATGGAGACATACTTAAGTTTGCATCGAACTTTGCTGTGCTAATATTTTCTTAATTTTTGCGCCTTGTACTCGTATACATAATAAAATTACGTTATTACTGCGCTTAAAAACGTTAAAACGTAGTTTTATTATCTATACCTGTGCTCTCCACGCGACTGGGTATCACTGCCACTATTTGTAGTCTATGTAAAAAAAATAGAGAGTTTGTTAAGGAAACAAATTAACAACAAGAAAACTTTGCCATCGGTTCAGTTTTTCGAAAGTCACAACAAAAGTGAACGACAACGAGCGGCAAAACTGTTTACGTATAAAAATATTTGGTGCGTGTGTAGCGTATTACATTTACACCATTAAAATGTACCTAACCTAACCAAATCATAATTTGCAGTAAACCTGCGAAAAACCGAAATGTGTGCTGGGACACATATTATAAGTAAAACTTCAACGGACAAGTGGAAAAACGAATCGCAACGGATAAGTCGGATAAGTGGGAAAACGAATCGCAACGGACAAGTGGAAAAACGATTCGCAACGGACAAGTGGAAAAACGAATCGCAACGGACAAGTCGAAAATCTTCAACTGAAAAGTGACAAAATGAATCGCAACAAAATTTTTACTTGAAGTTTTACGGGCAGGTTTTTAAACTGGACAAGTACATTAACAATCTGGCCGTAACACTTTAAGTTGAAATTTTGTTGCGATTCATTTTGTCACTTTTCAGTTGAAGATTTTCGACTTGTCCGTTGCGATTCGTTTTTCCACTTGTCCGTTGGGATCGTTTTTCCACTTGTCCGTTGCGATTCGTTTTCCCACTTATCCGACTTATCCGTTGCAATTCGTTTTCCACTTGTCCGTTGCGATTCGTTTTTCCACTTGTCCGTTGAAGTTTCACTTCTAATATGTGTCCCAGCACACATTTCGGTTTTTTTAATTACCTAGGATACGCAGCAAATCATTTTAATGTCAATTAAAACCTCATTTTACATATCGAAGGCTTCATAACATATAGGCGTTTACGCAAGTGTGCCCTTTTTTGTTGTTTACTAAATACTAGGCAAGTTATAATTGAGATAGTCTTACCAGTATGCAAGTTGTACCTAAAAAGAAGGATATTCCAAATTTCAACCTTAAAATAATCAACTAGTTTTGTTTTATTCATAATTTTGTCCCTTGTTTAAAACTGCAATTTTGTCTGTACGCCCATTTGTTATGAAGCCCTCGATATATACGACATGTTAGTATGAATTAGGAATTATAAAGAAAATAGATCAATTTCCTCGGATCACATGGAATTAGTTATAGAAATTTTTGGTTTTATTTACCTAAGACCTGTTTTTATATTTTATGATACTATAAAAAGTATAATGATAAATATATGTATAAGTAGAGGCAATTCTACTTCTTTTAGCTGTTGTCGAGGCACTGTTCCAAACGCGCCTGTACAATTTGGGCGAGATAGACAATTGTCGGGAGTATGAATTCCTCGCCCTTATTCATTAAATGCTTAAACGAATTTGACAAAATTCTATAGTTTTTGCATAGAAATAATTCATTGACCTGAAATTGAAGAATATATTCAATCAAAAATGATGTTTCACGCAAATCACACGATAATGAGGTTAGACTTACTTTCTCTAGAAGTACCGGCTGTCGATGTGTTTGTTTTGGATGCTCTAATTTTAATATTGACAGCAGGAAATATTTCTATAATTTTACATTTTTCATTATAACTAATTGGATTTGGAAATATATAGGTATATTTTAAGTTTTCAATTGGCAGCTAATTGCTTATACACTTAATACAAGTCGTCTTTAGTTTTGACCTTCTACTTACCTTATGCAAATCGCCAATCTAATCTTGTTTCAATCTGATTGATGTTTTTGATTTGTATATGCTACGCACTAATTTCTTTTTTTTTATTAGCAGATTTATATATACATTTCAATCATCGTTTATTCAATTGCTTAAGCGGCTATTATTTAAGCCACGTTCATGCATATAGCTTGCTACAGTGACTGTTGCTGCAGATTTATTTTAATATATTTCCAATATTATAACTAATTTCAAGAAAAATAACTCACCGTTCAGTATTATTAGCGTCTCTATACCAGCCTCTCCAGATACCACGTTTCATAGGGCCTTCATTCATAGTACTCGAATAACCAATGGTAAGTGTGTAATTTTGACCAACCACCATTGGTGAAGCTAAGTTTATTTTTAGGAAATGGTATTCAGGTTCCAAAGTGAAGGGGTCTAAAGGATTTACAGCGAAAGGCACTCCTGAATCAGTATTGGTTAGTGTTATAGTGTTGATACTATCAACGTTAGAATGAAGAACAATCTGTCTGACATTATCTTCAACAGCCTGTAAAATTTTAAGATATTTTAATACTAACACTATCGATTGTTGTAGTAAATTTTTAAGAGCTGACATTTATACAAAAAGCTTAAGTAAGAGTTGCTTTTAATAAAATTTATACATGGATGTAATGTCCAACAAAAGATTCCTTCTGTTAGCCATAACTTCAACATTATATTTTTTCTGCCGCGGATACAAGAATACGTTTATTTCTTATTTTTAACAGAAAACTATGTATTTATTATAATACACGAACCTGAATTACAATATATTCTCTTCCATCATAACTAAATGGTCTGTCAGTCCTTTCATCAAAGTACAAATCAAGGTAAATATCATATTCCAAGGGAATAACGCTTTCAGGTAACCTGTATACTGTTTCAGTATATCTAGTTGCCCCATCAATAATGGGTATAGGATCAAAATGTCTATACCAGGAGACTGGGTGATCGGCTTTTGAAGTCGCCAAAAGCAGAATGCTCAAGGCAGAGATTAGTGTCTTAGACATTCTGAAAGAAACGATCATAATCAAATGTTAAAGATTAATAGACGAATTATAAAATGCAGACAAAGAGTTAAAGAGGCAAACAGTTTCTTAAATAATGTCTTAATTCTTCATTGTACATATAAAAACTACAAGAAAGTGGTGATGTACAAAGGTTTGCTGGAAGAAAACTTGTTTAGGGTTAACCCTAAAAAGAGTTTTCTTCCAGCAAACCTATGGGTCTAGCGAGAGTTGAAAAACAAAAGGCAGGGTCGTGTACATTAAAGATTATATGCATAAGTGTATAGTGTCTTATACCTAAATGTACATTTACAAAAAATATCATTTTGTAAATATCTGTTAACATCTCAAACATCAACTTAAAAAATGGGTGTTATAGCACGCTCTCACCGAGTATCGGCTGTATTATCTCTTTTTGGTGTCGCTGTTTCGTTTCATCAAGTTTTAAATCACCACGATTCTAAAGAAGTTTCACTTCAAAAACTTATCTGAATATAAATGTCGGCAAGAAGATAACGTTATCTTGTTTATATCTGAGGTAAAACAAGCTGAGAGCCCACTTGATCGGAAAAGACTCTAGATATTTGCAACATCAGCTGCTGGCCCTAAGATATAAGTATAATAATATGACACCGTTTTTAAAATTGCAAATTTCTCGAGTTATATTTAAAAAATAATTATAACTCGACTTAATATTTAATGAATTCACATCACGACATGTTAAATTCTACAATCATTAGCTTTTTAAATAAGCAAATCATACGTGACATTTACGGTCTCATTCATATTGAGTTACAGTAAGTACGTTAAGGACGTTTAAGGAGTTTAAGAAGGGTCCAAAAATTTGCCTCTCGTACATATATGTATGTAATAAGAATTTGATTTAACAAGAAGAGGATTGGTAAATGCAATCTATAACATATTTTGTATGATCCTAATCTAATTAGATATTCAAAATCAATCGTCATGGACTGCGTAATATTTGATCGTATAAACTTAAAAAAAAAACTTAATTACATTAGTATATACGTACATAATGAATAGAGTATTTTTTTTAAAACCTCACCTTGCTTTTCCAAAATGCCGAATGTCTTTTATTCTCTGCCGACAATGATAAAATGAAAAACCTAATTATTCATTTCCAAAGGATTTTCTTTGCTGATAAATTTTAATCATCGACGTATATCTTTATAGCTTCTTATCATTTAATCGATTTTATTGCTTTTGGATATAATTATTATATATATTATACCCAATTAAATTTGAATTAAGTTTAAGCTTAATTTATGTCTTAATTTGGTGAGGCCACAGCTTCCCATTCCAGTGACATAACTTCAAATACTGGATAAAGACACCATGCACCGCTTAGATAGTCTTTCTAAGTTAAATGGTATAATAAAGTCAAGGTCGCGAAGTCCGTCAGTGAGGGAACTCCTTACACTTCCGTGTTTGAATAGTTACGATGACAACAAATCAGTCAGTGAAATTAAGACACCATTTAATTCCGTTTTCGAATTGTATTTGGCGTTAATTTCCGTCCAAAAAAATTACAAAACGAGCGGTGTATGAACTTATCCCATTGACTTGACTAATAAATATTTTGTTTTGTAATAATTCTAAGTATGTCATTCTTGCCACGGTAACAATATTTATTTGTTGCGACTACATTAATTCTTTGAAAGTAATTATAATACAACTTCTATACGTACGTACTTCTATGCGTATTTACTAAACACATACAGCTGAGACAGTTCTGCTAATATTAATTTGAATATATCAAAATTCTATTTGGTTATAATTACTTTTATATGTATTAAAAAAAATAGATGTAGTATTAGACGTGTTGCTAGGCAGTTTCTTGCTGCTTCTTCTCCTTTGAAGAGTGTTAACACGTTGCGAAGCGGTGTACATACAATAGAAAGCAGATTTAAATTTTGACTAACAAGTATGACCTTTAAAAAGTGTTGTCCAGTGACACTTATTTTGTGTTTTTGAATTTTGAATAGAGATATAAGCCCATATACGGCTTAATGCTGGGCTATGGCTGCACGCACAAATGGCTTTGACGCTATGTGGCGAAATAAATCAGCCTCCCTGCTTAGCAGAGTGCGTGGGAGCTGCAACAGCATTCTGAACGTCAGCCAATAAACACGATAGCCCTCTGATGTTGGCACTCATGCAGGGAACCAAATCGTTATCTATCTATACATATAATAAAACTACAGACGTCGAAAACCGATTTAGTGGGATGTAAGAAGTGAAATAGACCTAATTTAGATTTTTTCAAATTTTTGTTTCTTTGTTTGTCTGTCTGTTTGTACTGGCTAATCTCCGAAACGACTGGACCGATTTAAATGAATTTTTTTATAGTTGTAGCTTATATTTACCCTTTCCGTTTTAAACGTGTAGAGTTCCCGGTTAGTTTGTGTTACGCAATAACGACAAACAAAGCTCAAGGGCAGACGCTGCGTGCTGCGGGCGTGGACCTCAGCGTCAGCTGATTCTCGCACGGCCAGCTCTATGTTGCTTTCTCCTGTGTAAGTCAGCCAACTAACCTATTTGTCCATGTTTTAAATCAGTTTACGTTAAATGTCGTATGTAAAGAAGCATTATAATGTTTTGCGGTATAAAATTTTTTAATTAAGGTAATAATAAATACCACGCGGACGAAGTTTAAAAGCTAGTTTTCTCTAAATTACTAACACATGTTTAAGGTCTATTTACTATAATAATTGAAATGCACCACGACTAAACATCAAGCAGACATAATCATTATTTTCTTTGAATAGATTAGTTAAAAATTACTATCTCAAGCAATAGAATTATTGTACGAGTGCAATGGTTTAGCAACTGCGGACTTTTGTTTTTCTTTTTATATTCCATCCCAAGCTTGTCTCGAAGAAATCGCCATGGGCGATAGATAATTATGATCGCCGATTTCACTTTTATATTACTGCTCTTGGTTTTATGTACAATAAATTATATTCAATTGTCGGTCCATAAATACTTCAGTAATGGGGTCCAACTGCCTCATTTAAGAAGAGCGGAAACCCTATCCGTCATGCTTATGCTCTCAATGTATAGGTATACTTATGATATTTTACTACGTGCACCTCAGCACGTGGTAACAATGCAACAAATTGAGCTTTAGGCAGAACACTACCCAAAAACTATCAAGTAGCATAAGTTATGTGAAAGCAAAAAAACAACAGTAATACTTAAAAATCAATTTAATGTATAAAGTTCCTACAACTGTGATCACAAATTATGCCTTTGTTTATAGGACTTTGTACTAATTAAAATAAGGCACATTATCACTTAACTAAATAATAAATTAACGGTACAACTGCATAGCAACTGCTGCGAACAGAAGTGACAAAGATGCTGTGATAGGTAAGGCTGAACTCCTTGCAAGGAGAGTAGTGTAGATATCATAAGCAGAGTTGCTACCCCATTGCAGGTTGCTCATCGCGGTGTTTACGACCGAAACACCTGTCGAAAAACTTCCTTGGAGCTGAACCTGATTGTTGAATACCCAGGTTTGGAACTGCAAATCACAATAAAGACGTTGATAAGGACAAACAATTATTTTGATGTAAATAATAAATATTTTCATTAATTTATATTCAGCTTCAGTTATCAATCAGTAGATGGTAATTAGAACTTTTGCACAACATAACAATATCTATGATAAAAAGTACATTCTTGATCATTCATGCAAATAAAAAGAATAATTAGCAAAGAACCACACATGTTGTGTATCTCCAAATTAAGCAAGTTACGCTTGTGTTACGGGTAATGTATAACGAACTACTCTGGGGGTCGTTCCCAGATACACAAACCATAGTTAATAACGGAGATTTTTTTTCCGAAATTTACCATACCAGGAATTGAACCCATAACCTCTACGTTGCAGTGAGGGAGGCCGGCAAAGGGTAAGCCCGCTCAATCACAGAGATTATCAAAATTTACTGTAGGTTGTTCAAGCTATCTTTTATAAAAGTATTATGTTTCTAATTCATATTTAAAGACCGTATAAGTCATATCATTAGGTTCTTTTCACAGGGTGAAAAATGTAAATAATAAACAAAATTACTTCAAAACCTTACTTCTCTTGTCTTAATTATCTAAATAAATCTTTACTTACTTCTCTGATCGTGTTGAAATCTGTTAAGAATGTAGACAGTTGGTTCATAGCTACGTTAAGGCGAGCTTCACCTCCATATCTGTAAAAAATATTGATATAATATATTCCTTAAAAATTATGATAAGAACACAGTGCACACAGTAAACACTATGGCAGAGTCTAGTATAAAGGATTTAGGAAATCCTTCCAGTTAGGTCTTTTGCTCAGTTATCATCCCTTTTAGTATTCTTATATTTTAATGGTGTAAGATAAGATATATAAACAGCAAAGGAAATTGGGACACCTAAAAAAAACTGGAATTTATAGCGTTGGTAACAAATAGAGTAGGTATTTCCCAAAATCTGAATTAACAAAACGATATAAAATAATAAATAGCTTACGTATCACGAATTACAGCAAAGTTCTGGTATAAAAAGTCAAGGACGATGCGAAGATTCTCAGGGTTTCCTTGGAGAGCATATGTGAATGCGTTAGTCCTGTCGTGGATACGGATTCTGTCATTGTACATCGATTGCTGCAGGTAGCTGTGGACAAAAGGATTTTCAGCCTTTAAAATTAAATCACTTAAGGTGTTCAGGAACGTTTCTATAGAACATTATTATTGGTGGCAGTTGCTTCTTCGTTTTGGAAATTAAACTCGATATTACTGGACTGTATAATTATAATTGAAGTAAAATAATACATGAAACAAGTACAGAGCGTAATTATTTACAAGACACATTAGAGCGATATTGAGAAGTGAAGTGTAGAGTAGTAGTGGTGGTTTCGCCTGCCAGGGTCGCTCCTTAAGTCCCGCATCCGTCAGGGGGGTCTCTCTCTCTGTCCGCAACAATTATTAATAAAAGAGCTTCTAGCAGAGAATTTTTTAGTAGTAGGACATGGCTTTTCTTTTTAAATTTGCATACAATTCCTTATAGATCCGCACGTTGTTAAAACGCTTGGTACTACAAATGTACATAGGCGACCACAGTTACATTCCATCGTGTAAGCTATTGGCCAGTCCACAGTATTCCAGTAATAAAAAATCAATTTTGCATTAGTCTTATTTTAACAAAAAACATTAACTAGAAACCGTAGTTACTTTATAAAATGTTCCACCCAGTTGTAATCACGCATTGTAGTTGAGAATAATTTATATTTTTCCTAAGTACTTACTGTTGAAGGGAAGCCTCATCTTTAGTGCAAGCGAGAGCTCTGAGCATGACGACCATGTCAGCTGTGTTCTCAGAGGTGTTATACTTCTGGAATAAGAAGTTGTAGTCGGTAGCGTTACCCTCTCGCAAACCGATGCAGTAGACGTAGCGACGAGCGTTGACAGGCACTCTAAAATAATTTAAAAAATATGTTACACTCTGATTGTGAAACGTAATTAAGAAGGTTGAAAGTACGCTAAATTGCAGGTATATACAATTTACATTGCCACAATAATGTCGCACAGAAATAAAGATGCTACAGTAAATACATAATATAGAGCTAAACGGTGGAACCGATCCAGAAATATCGAAGTTTGTAGCAGTCTTCTTAACTGTGACATAATATAATAACGCAAAGGGAGCTGCTACCTACGTCAGCACATCCAAGTTTTACGAAAACGGACAAGTTACATTACCGCGTCCGAAAACTCTCAGTGCAAGATGATCAAGATATGTTGACTAAAATTGTAACTAGGATCATCGTAATCAATAATATAATCATAAAATCTGTGTAGTCGTAAGGACAACAAACGGCTTGTAACCGAAACTAGAAAAAGTTTGTAAAAGGCGAAACATGTAACTTAAGACTTGGCATAACATCTGCAAAATTGTCCATGTTTCAAACAAATAAATTACTTTGACTTTAAAATTCGTGATGCTATGTATGGCAGCGGTCTTAAAATAACAGATATCGAAGACCACGTAATTTGAAGAATAAAAAGAAAGAAGTCACGTAGATTACTTTAATAGATTACAATAGTATTTCAACTCACAGATTAGTGTCGTTGTTTCTGAAACTCCTCCATTTCGTCAAGCTATCACTAACGCAACCAGCGTGACCGAGGTTGCAAGCGTAGTTCATAATTTGCATCCTGTTTAGTATCGTAGATGTAGAATCAGTAGCACGCTCATCGTAACCAAGATTTTGGATAACACGTGCCATTGAATTTGCAATGTAATCCTGTACAGAAAGTTATAAGAATAAATTAATGAACTTTTTAAATGTAACATTGATACGGTAAATTAATGTAGTAATGGCTATATTTGCATTATCTTTGCTATAAGAGTCTATTTTATTACCAAAATCAGACTAACATGCATACTGTTACATGCCGTCAAAGAAATGCGCACACCTACCTGTCGTAAAGCGCAGTTTATTACCTCCCCGCATTTAGAAATTCTTTAGTTTACTTTGTGTTTAGAATTTGTAATTAAGAAAAACATCCTATTGTTATCGTACTTCTTTTATGGCCGTCATTAGTGTCGAACTAATCCTTGTCGTATTGTATTGCGTCGAAGCTTGCTAGGTATGGATCGGTGCATTATAAAGCAATGGCCCAAAGCGAAGAGGGGCAGTCAAGCGAAGATTACGATACGAGTAAAACGTATTTTCGATTAACGTAATAGTGACGGACTTTGCGCGTGTTATTGAATCGTGCAGTGTGAACTGGTCGTATCCAATTATATTTCTACCTGTTTTATACGTGTTTGTACAGTTCTAATAAACTCTATAGTAATTTCAATGGCATTTTAATACGAGCCCTATGTAGCTTATAACAATACAAACCACCTGATGCAAATCGGTTACCGTCGCTTATAGAGGCTTGCGATATCAGCTCACGCCTTGCCGCCCTTAAATAAATTCTATGAAAACCTTAAACAATCCCGTCTCGTAATGTAGAGAGTAATATACAAGAAACATGGGCATCGATCAAGATTTTGGAACTCAGTACCTCAAACCATAAAAGAAGCCGAGCCTGTGGACTCGTTTAATGACCTCGTGAAACAACACTATCTCAAATTTGTAACTGTATATTAATTATATTTACTTATAATATACTTCGAATGGTGTTGTTTGACGACACAAAACATGTACATTTAGATGAATATGTATATTTATATTGTAATTTATGTAACATTTATCATTTATATTTGCCTATATACTGAGTTTCTATCCACCTAAAGGTTGTCTGGAAGAGATCGCTACCAGAGATAGGACCGCCCATTGTACTTTACTCTACGATTGTGTGTATGAATATATTTTGTAACATTATGTGCAATAAAGTATATTCTATTGTAATGTTATATGCCGACAGAAGTAAATGCACACCTGCTGTTTATTACCTTTCGACATTTAGACTTCTTTTGTTTACTTTGTGTTTATAATTTGTAATTAGAAAAAACATCCTATTATGTATTGTAAACATTATGATAGATAAATTTTTTTTATTATAGTTTATGATAGACATTAACCAGGTGTGATGTTTAGAAACTATTGTTATGCGGTCGAGCATTGTGTCAAGACATATTGTATAGTTTAGTATAAAACAATGCCCGAACGGAGAGGTGAGGCAGTCAAGCGACGATTACGTTAGGGGCAAGACGTGTGTACATTCGATAAGCTATATAGTGACGGACTTTGCGCGTGTTATTGAATCGTGCAGTTTGTACTGCTTGTTTCCAGTTATATTTGTACCTGTGTTATACGTGTTTGTATAGTTCTAATAAATTCTATAGTAATTCCCCCGAGAGTCCCGCACTCGTAACTGTAATGAATAAACAGCAATAAGTACTTACGGAGATTTCAGCATGAGCGTCGGGCAAATGCTCCAAACGTCTTCGGATCCAGTCAAGCTGAGTAAGAGCTCCAGCCCATACGTAATAATCGGTCTCTAGTTCCAAGAAAGATAAAACATCGAAGGCACGTGTCGGTGAGATCTTGCCAGCACGAATGAAGAATAGGACGTCGTTGACAATCTAATGAACAAAGAAGTAAAAGATTTTAAAGATATTATGAGATATATAAATATGAAGTAAAATCATTTTTAAATAGATGTCGTCGTCAGGTTTTTCCAGGATTGTGCCACCTATGGTCCTCCACTGTTCTCATCCATGTTTGTGTGTTGTTGTTTTTCAATGGAGCTTAGTTTGAATAAAAACGATTGAATTTGAATGATGTATGGAATGGATATACAAAACCATTTTAGATTGTAATTTGATTTACACTCAGTCACACGCACACATTTAAATACACACACGCTCATATACACATACATTGTTATTTCATCATGGAACCAATGTTCAAATTATTATAAATACTTTAATTAATAGGCCAGGAGTTCCATAGTACGGAATTTTTTCTCAGTTTGGGCTCCTGTCTCCCGCTACTTAGCTTTGTAATTTTGTAATAACTTTAAATTTACGTCATACAATTATTATATATATTATTATTATAGCATTTTTATAATTTCGCAGATATTTTCTTATTGCTTTACTTTAGTGTTAAATGAAGAAATAAGTAAACATTTTATGATTAATTAATTACCTAATTATTGACCCTCTCCGCGATTGAGAGTGAGAATAGGTTAACGCGCTCATTACTCAATTGAAAATTTCTCTGAGTGGTAATTTTATAATAATATTGTATACTAAAAATTGTTGGTATATTATTATCTACGTATTATTAACATTATACTTGAGTATGATTAAATCGACTATGAATATAATATGAGTAAAATATTTAAAGACAATAAATATCACTTCTTCTAGTTTTTCGACTATGAATACGATAATAATATTTATTTTAAAAACAATTTCATCATCAGATTGATCTTTAAAACTATTAGTAGAAAATATTTTAATCTTGATCAAATATGTTGTTTTAAATATTACTTTAAGATTCATCTGGTTTATAGTTAAAAATTGTGCTTATTTGAAAATGTATTAGAGTAGAATCTCTTTAACTAAGTACTATCGCGTAAAACGCATTAAAAGTATTTATTATAATCTTTTTCTTTATTCAATTTGGATATCAATGAATTTTCAAACTAATTGTTAAGAAAAACCTATTACAGTTAAAATTTTAAAAGGCTTTCATACAACTTACTTGAGCTCTGTTCATTTTGTGAATATTTTCCCTGTTGTTACTACGTAGATATGAAGCAATCATCTCATAGTTGTGATCATCATAGAAGACACGATACAGGCCTAAAAATTACAAATTCAAATTTATTGATTTGCTTAAAAACATGATTTACAAGGATGTTACAATTTATACAGTACACAGCGTGTTCTTGACAGATGGACGTGCGAATATCCATCACGCGATTAATTTTGGTTATTATATTAATCTAATCATAAATTACAATAAACATTATTAATAATTCTAATTGTCGTTCTAATACAATTTCAGCTACTTTTTCTCTCTTCACAGTTTCTTTAACACAACATCAACACATTCTTAAACTTAAAATCACATTGTGAATTGAATAATGGCCGTGACCATTAATTAATACTAAGAAGGAGTATGGAATCTGCAACTGGATAGTACCACTAAATGATCGTTATATCGTATATAATAGAACAACAATAAATATTCTTACCGGACTGAGCAATGTTCAAAATAACAAAGTTGTGTCCCGCAGTATTCTGGATGTTTGCATTGCGTGTGGACATGATGAAGCTAGGTTTGGTGCTAGCGAAGTTCAGATTGCCACTATGGGTCCAGGTTATAGGAATATGCCACAGCTGTTCGGCTGGGGTATCAGTAAGTTGGAAACGTTCCTGATAAATAAAGAAATAATATTTATAATATTATAAAATTCTAAATTTGCCGTGTCTGTAAATTAAAGCCATTTAAATAAAACAACTGGAATAGATTATACTAGTATAAACGATGTAGAACACGATACATTTTTTTTATTTCTTGTCTGTTTGTCGGTATGTATGTTTGTTTGGGATTTAATAAAAATTCTTAGACTTTAAATCTGCGGTAGCTTATATCCCAGTAATCCCGCGGGAATTTTTCTGGGAATGCTTTAAAATGGTCACGTTGAAAAAAGTCTAAATCCATTACGATATTTTGTCTGATTAATGGCATATTTTTTTAAATAAAATGTGATATTTTTATCCTGGATATCCCGCGGGAATTTCAAGTCAAGCGTAGACTAGGTCGCAGCCATATCCTAGTATTTTATAAAATCTAGATGTAGCAAAAATTTATTTTTACCACTGTTAATGCTTGTCTCTGACGACCTTGAACGATCAAAAAGTATCAAAATTAGAAATAATAACTATAAATAAAACGAGGGGTGAAAGACTATTGTTTAAGGCAACATTTTGCGATCACTTTAACATGGTGCTCTTTTTTTTGTCTTAAAGTCTGAAACTTAAGGATTTATAAAAGACTTGATTCCCAATTACAATCTGTAGATATACTTTGGTTGCAAATATAGTGCATTTAAAACATTATCACTTCGCCACACAGTTTTTACAAATATCTTTTAAAACAAATAGCCTTTCACCTCTCAAAATGACAAGATAAGACAAACCTGAGTAAGACTAATAAGACCAGTATCCATGTTAACACTGACGTTAACGACTGGAGCGCCAGCATTTTGTACCCAGCTGTCAAAAATCTGACCAATCTCAACATTAGGGAAGTCACGAAGGAATTCAAAGTCTTCGGCAACGGCTTGCCTGAAGCCGTTGTATACATCTTCTGGGGTGCCAATCTCATAAGCGCTGAAAGTAATTTGACAAATCAAAATTCAACGCAGGAAATATCAATCATTATATTTTATACTGAGAATCGTTGCCAACTTTCTAAGCACCTTAATTATATTTAGAACTAGCTGATACCCGCCCGCTTCGTGTGTCGTAAAATCCTTTCTTAGTTGACCTCTACCTGGCGAAAGGAAGATCCATGCCAAATTTCAAGTCTATAGATATTATAATTCCTGAGATACGATATCTCACTCATGAGTCACTTTATACGTGGATTTCAATAAAATAAAGTACAATTTCACGTATAAACTTAACGGTGAATAAAATTTCTTACATTGAATAGTTGTTAAATATTATGTTGTTTGTAGAGAAAAAATTTTGACTACATACAAAATGCCTGTAGTTTAGTCTAATTTCCATATTAATATATAAATAAGTCAATCTGCTTGTCCTTGGATATGTTAAGATAAGGAATCATGGTTTTCAAGAGCACAGTGTTTAATAACTGCTGTATTATTTGATTGATTAGAAAGTACACCTTTAAAGTTAGTTATAAAAATGGCGAGCTAAAAATAGATTTACAATGCACTCAAATTAGGGCTTCTTAATTTTTTCAAATATGAAATTACTTACTTATCTCTCAGGTAATATCTTAATGCGTTCCTGAAGGTTCTTGCACCAACAAAGTGTTCCATCATTCTAAGAACTGAGGCGCCTTTGGCGTAACTAGTAGTACTGAAGTGGGCTGAGATTGAAGGATTACTTGCTACGGCGGTCCAATTCATTGGAGTGGCGCCTGCTGATGCATCAGATGTAAGAGCGCTATGCACGTAGTCCACAATAAATTGTTCGTCAAGTTCCAAAGTGGGATCGGCCTTAAACATAACAAAAAATAGACCTTCTTAAATTGTTCTTAAAATATTTGTTTTTGAATAACCACATTCGCATAAACTGTCTCTGTTAGATACCGCACAACAAAACAACTTCTAAATAAGTTTTAAAAGAAATAACTCACACTGCATTAATAATACAGCAAGTCTCAATTTAGGATTATCATTAGCTAAATTAACGATATATTATATTAAACGTAGCTTATTTAAACATAAGAATAAAGCGATAACATACATAATGAGCCGCAAAGTATTCGAAGAAACTAGCGTAAGACTCGTTCAACCACAAGTTACTCCACCAGAAGCAAGTGACGAGGTTTCCGAACCACTTGTGAGCGAGTTCGTGGGCTATGATAGTTGCAATGTAGATCTTGTTGTTAATATTGGTGTGTTGAGGGTCGTACAGTAGATAGGCTTCTCTGTAAATATAAAATATTTGAGCATAGATACTTAGATAGTAATATCAACGTAAATTTGATTTTCTAAAGACCAGAGGTCTCTTGTTTAAAAATATAGTAATCTTTCATTCTTATTCATTACGAGCCCGAAAGATTTAAAGGTTCTCCAAAAAAAAAATCTAAAAGAAATTATATAAACGTTGATAAACGTGTTTGCTATATATGTAGGTAGATACTTTCTATAATCAGGATGAACGTAAGATAATTTTCCTCTGAAAATTAGGATATTTATCGTTGATAAGCACAGCTATTCTCTTTCATTCATCTCTTTGTTACAATAAATAATATAATTATTACACATGCTAACCTGTAATTTACCATTCCCCAGTTCTCCATAGCACCAGACGGAAAGTCAGGCAAGGCAATATGATCATTTTTCATTAAAGTACCTTGTCCCATCTCGTGATACTGAATAGCGAGGTAATCATCAAGCTCGGTGGTTATTCTAATGCCAATGTCAGCGGCATATGGGTGTTGGTCAGTGACTCCTTGACGGGAGATAATTCCAAAAGGCCTGGCGGGGGTACTGGTGTAGTTTGTTTCTACAAAATCGCTAACGTGGAATGCGACCAAGTATGCGGATATGATAGGAGTTGGATGGAAAGTCTCACGAATACGGTTAGTAGCCACTCTGCAAGCAAAACAGTTGTTTTGAAAAATCATATACACATTTATTTTCAATACAATTTTGTCAATTAAAATAAATGGGACAGTTTAATTGTAGAATGCAAGTCATGTCGGCTGTAGATAAAATTATTCCAGCAGAGAATTTGCACCACTTTAGATAATTTTTCCGACCTGAACTATTTTTGTCTGCATTACTCGTATGTTTGATGCATATTATTACAACGATAAACGAAATGATTAATACGTTAAAGGAGAACATCACTAAGAAATTTTGATGTTGATATTGCCGACCTGAGAAATCATCAATCTGCCTTTGATGAGCATGTTAAATATACTACCTTTTATCTTGTAATGGATCGGAGACTAGCTGGGATGAAAATAATCTAAAATTAAAATAGTACGATCTTGTGTTATATACTTTGGCATAATTATGATTATTACTTACGTCACAGTGTCAGCAATGGCCATATTAGAGTACGACGGGCTAAGATTACTGTCACGGGTGATGGCAATGGTGTAGACTGATTTGAATTGGGGCTCGTCGAAGCAGGGGAAGGCCTTCCTTGCGTGGAAGGGTTGGAATTGAGTTGTAGCATAATACCTGCCCACAGATAACATATAATTAATGGACTTAATTCAATACATAACTTTTAATTTAATATAAAATTTCATGTGGTAAAAATACTGTTTATCTACAATTCTATAACATCTGTACAAATTAGATTCTTTCAAATAAAGATTTGAATTTTAATGTCTCAGATATAAAGCGCTATTGGGCAATATTATTGTTGTTATTTTATGTCCTAATTCAACTCTTGTAGCTTTAATTACATTGGCCAAAAAAAAATCGGACTCAGCGCATCGAAATACATAAGAATAGGTGGGTCTGGTCAAAAATACAGACCTTTTTATTTTCCGTGGGCTGGTGTTATTTATGGTTAATATTTACTCTATACTAGCTTCATCTACTTTATGAAAATACTAGACTATACTTTTTTTAGTTACATAAACAGATTTTATACATATAAATCTTCAAAATTATTCAACTTATGGTGAAAACCGCTTAAAAATCCGTTATCTAGTTTAAGAGGAGTTATCAGATATACAGATATACAGGCACACTCGGAAAGCGATTTAATTTTATATTATGCAAAGAAGGCTTAATTACCTAGTCTATTTAATACTTAGTTCAAAAATGTTTTTTAAAACAGTTTAAGAGCTAAAGAATGGGAAAGGTTCTGCTAAAGGCAAGCTTTTGTCTCATTGTGTTTATTAATTATTTTATTATTTAAAATTAAAAACATTTCAATCGCTTACCTAATTTGATTGTTCAAGTAATAGTATCCCCTATAGAATCCTCTGTCTTGTGGATTATCGTTGATTCTGGCAACATATCTGATAGTAATGCTATAGTTGCCAGGAACGATAGTATTAGCGAAATTGACGAGGAGGATCTCATAATAGCTGTCAGTGGTGAATGGATCAGGAAACTGAAGAGCCACCGGGTTGTTGTTCGAGTCGATGACATTAATGCCGGAGATGGAAACTACGTTTTGATGAAGAACAATCTGGGTAAGGTTTTCACGGACCTAAGAAAAAATTGGATTGATGTTAATTATTCTTAAATAGCTTAAAAAGGCTCGACTGTAACTTCTTGTATGTCTTAACTGCTATCAGTGAAGACATGTCAAAAGAGTACCAGGAATGATAATCGCACATTAAATATGAAGTTTGATCATTTAAAATATCACGCCCTATGTTTCTTTTTATTTTTATATTTTGTACAGTTTCAACACTTGCTCAATAGTTAGTAGTAGTGGTGGATATTTACAGTAGTTTAACTATTGGAGTGCTGGTGATTAAGTGAAGAACTTTTTGCTTTGAAGGATTTATTCTTGAGGCAATAGTGTTTGAATGCTACTCCCTTGAATAGCCGGTATAACTTGTAGTAGTTTAAATCTTAGGTTACGATTATACCGAACTATTAGAAATAATAGCAACTCAGTCACAAAATATAATGGTTTTTTTTTCGCTTGCTCCTCCGTCATGTGGCAAGACAGAGACTTTTACTTACTATATATGTATATATGAACTATTAAATTTATCTACTGTTACATATTTATCTATTACTACTCTATATTAATACTATTCCTATTTTTACATTGATCATTGTAACAGGTGAGGAATTTACATTTTTTTTCTATTTTTTTCTCACGCTGTGTGAATATATACAATCAAAATATAATGTTAGAGTTATATTAAACGCTGTACGTTGCACCGTACATATTTAATCAGCAGAATAATTTATGACTTTCCTTAAATACTACGTAGGTAATACGTAAAATCAGCAAGGATTGATACTAGCAATATCTAGTAAACAAGGTGAAAATAACCATCAAAGTAACAAACATTATAAAGTACTGGGATGTTTATTCTAAAGCTGGTATGCAACGTTTAACCGATAGATAAATTAATCGATACAACTATATGATCAAAGAGCGATTATTGTATTTTAACCGTCTATTATAGGACTATGCACACGTACTTACATCAGTAAGATCTAAATAAGAACCAAAAAAAATTAAATCATAAAAATAAGTGATTCAAACCAGGATATACCTAAACTTAGTCACAAATAAGCCTAACTTAATCAATATGATAACATTAATTTATCTATTACTGTAATTGACGCGGTACAATTTGTTATCGTCTACAAATATTGTAATATAATGCTGATGATATTAATTTATAATACCTAAAATTGGGACATTTCAAAATTTCTTATTATATAACTCGGAAGTCGAGTAGATATTAATTTATTGCTTTTTAGTAACGTATGATGACTCAGGAGAGTAATTAAGCGAAATCAAGTTGAATTTTAAGTTTTCAATATATTATTAACGGTCCCGGCAGTAGTTGTCCTACACAAAAAAAATCTTGAACCCGAGTCTAGATACATCTGCCGGACCTAATTGTGAAAATAAATCCCTTAACTCAATCAAACACACACACAAAAAATGTGTGCGTGTACTAGTGTACACACGTAAGAAGTGAAACTTCTTTATGACCTTATTTTTCGAAAAATGATCTACTATATGCAACTTTACAGAAATTGGTTAAATAAATAAAGCCCCTACCACGGTCGACCGTGGTAGGGGCAAGAAAAAGATGGCGCGTAACGGAAAAAATGTGACGAGTAACCGAAAAATGTGACGGAATTTTTTTTTCCAACGCCGATAAAGAAGTTTCCCTTCAAAAAAAAATCAAAATCGGTCCAGGGGTTAAAGATATCAGTAACATAGACACGAATAGAAGATTTTTTTTCATTGCTTGGAAATCTGTATTTGTGAATTTATTTACTATAACTTCAAAAAACAATCATTATAGGTTTCTATAAAATCATCAATATGTTATTCCTACTTAATGCCATTTTGGAAAGTAAAATGTTTCTCAGATCCCTAATTTATTTCAGATATCTTTAAAGTAGCATTCGTAGGCATAAAAAAATAAAAGCCATGTTTTGCACTGATATAAAATAACGACAACCTTGAAACTTTGATATGAAATCAACTAATCATTGCTGAAAGTACTTTATTACCGGCACGTTCTACTGAACTTAAAGATATTGTGAGTAATAAATTGTTAATTACAACTTAATGACAACATTTTTTTCAGCAATATCTTGACTGAAACAGTTATTAATATTGAATCTTGATGAATAGTTGAAATGGTAATCCATTTCTCTTAATAATTATAAATTATGGAATTTTAAGAAGCATAGTGATGTAACTGTCTTGGAAAGCGTTACCTATATAGTAGCACAATCGTTATTTACATTTAACTCCAGCTACTAGTTATAGCAAAACATTGATTGTCTTGTTAAAGTAGTGAAAATCATACATCAACCATATTAGTTGATGTTACTTTACAGACAAAGATCATAGACTACAAGTATCTTTATCTCAATAGCATTATCAGAACAAAGTTTTATGAGTTCGACAATGCGGATTTATACTAGTAATGTGTTCGAAACAATAAAAACTTACAACGCTTTTTCGGTTTCAATTTACATTCATGTAAATACTGCATACTTTATATAAATAAAAGTTCCGTCACTTGACTTTTATTTTAGCGCAGTTTCTATAACTTTGGTTATTAAGTTCGCATCGTACTATTTTGTTACTAAATTCAAAAGTTTTTATTCAAAATTAGTTCCACTGGAGAGCAATTTTTGAAGGTCATAATAGTTAAAATTTATTTTAACTTCCTGTTCTATGTATTCGCAACGTGTTCACGCCAAGTCACAGATGGTGGCAACAAAGGTTCCCGTTATGGCCGATTTCTCTTTTAAGACAATAGAAGAGCGGGGAGGGATCGGCCGCCATCCCAAGACGGCGTGGGCACGCCACCTTATTATCCATCATTCCATATTTCTACGTTGTACAATCAACATCTACATACGCCACAAGCCAAGTTGCGCTATTTCATATAATTTATATTAAAACTATTTGTAATTACATTAATTCAGTATAATTAAATATTGTAAACATTTAAAACTGTGTTTATATGTACCACCCGTACACAACGTGTTATTACTGTTAAAGAGAAGCGTCAAAAAAATCCCCAGCAATACGTGTAGCTAAAAATTGTTTATCTATTTATTTATATAGCTCAATTTTTTTTAATAACATTTATTCATAAATATGTTACATAACTACTTTTTGAGTATTAGGTAATGGAGTTATAGCAAACAGAGACATAGTAAAAGGAAAGAAAAATATTATTATTGTTATATTGATGATAATTATGACGTACTAAAAATTTGTACTGTAACATATCTCCATAAATTCCTTACATGAGGCTAGAGCGAGCTGCTATGTAAATGAAGTTTTGACAAGTAAGTATTCTTTAATAGTGTAACATATAGCTAGCTTTTTAAGCAAGATATTTTTTAATTTAGTTTTAAATTTATTAAAAGGCAGATTTATCATTTCATTCGAAATCTTACAATATAAGCATACCTCAACTTCATGTGTAACAATACCACTAAAATTGGTATTGTTAAGGAATACGTCCATATCAACGGTCACTCTGTGAGGATAGACGTTGTCCAGAAGCCTATACCTGGGGTCATCCAAATTGGTATAGTATCCTTCAAACTCAAAATCGGCCCTCAGGTCATCTTGCGGTACGGCGCTAATGAACCCGAAGAGTAAACAGAGTACGGTGGGAAGCAACATGGTGAAACCTGAAGAATTTGAAATGAATTAAACCTAGTTAGTTAAGTCTTGGCTTAGTGGCGGACGCACTATCGTCTCAAACTCGAGTATCAAAAGTCTGAATTCTAGCTGAGAAAAATGAACCTCTTGGTTATTTTCAGACTATTTCGACTATTGTTACAACGACTATGTGCTGACGCTGAAGGAAAATACCGTGATGAAACCTACTCATAACTGATATTTCGCCAATCTGTCTTAGACAAGTACACAATACTATACAATACAAAAAACCATTTATACAGACTAGACAAAAACAACTATCAGGGTGTACTTAGCTCAGAGCGCATATTGAACCGAGAGTGACGTATAGTCTGTAACTGATTCAGTCAGGAAGTCTGACGGAACATTTTTTATGATATATGATAATTACCCGCAGTACTGTTTCCATTTCGACAATAGAGCCATGGAATCCTAATTACAACTCTAAAGCTTGGCTCGATATAATATGTGACGCGACGCTCTCACAGAATATCGGCGTGGAACGATTAGCCTTGAGCTAGTCGTGCTCTGTATGATTAGTGCGAAATCCGATAGCTCACTTCCCCTTCTTCCTATCGCATCTCCTCTAGCCCGTCCTCCTATCTTATCCCTGTATTCCATCTTTATTTCATCCCTTTTTTCCCGTCCTATAGAGGACGGTAACCACTTTCCATCAGATAGGCCGTCTGCCAGCTTACCGGCTTCACAATAACAAAACAGGTTTTTTTAAATACAGGTATTGGAACGTTTTATAAAAAATCTTGGTATGTTACATGAGATAGTTAATAAGGCAATAACTACATAATATTATATATATAATATTATTATTTTTACAATTCTCTATTAAGATTTTTTTTACAATTTTGTTTTCCATATAACATGGGATTTTTCCTATCGCCGCGGAACCTACTGCTTAGTCCTTGTTTAGTTAGCAAGCAAACTTTCTTTCGCACAGGTTACATTATTTAGGCGCACTTAGGCGACTGTGTTCAAAACTGCTTAACAATTCACTGCGTGGTTTAGAAGGAGTTAGTGGATATCCAGACAGACGGGTTAACCTTTATTTTATACTATGTAAAGAGAATAAAGCAGAAGTTAATTTAACTATAATTTATAGGCTACCGGTAAGTTGAAGACATTAAATAAACTCCAAAATTAAGCAATTTTGCATGTGGAAGTTAGTTTGTTCTATACTTCATGACCTTGAATGTAACCTATTTTTACGAAATTTAAGCCCTTTAACGCCTTCGATGAACATAGACTGCTTGTTTATGATAATTTTATAGGAATGATAAAACATACTTACCCATAGTGGCCGGGACAACACCGTACGACCGACTAAATACGGTACCTAAAATATTATATTATATTTATCGCTAATTACTATTTTATCTTTATGCACTTAAATAAAGGTATTACCTTATCAACGCACGCTCAAAATCAATAGGTATCTATAGATTAGGTAGACTGATTATAATTTCAACATCATGGTATAGTTATTAATTTCTAAGAACTACTAATATATTTAAATAACGCCTAATACAACTTTTCTGGGTACTTTGAAACATGTGAATTAATCTTCTCCTATATTTGATACATGGGAATTATTATTAAGTATTTATTAATATACCAACAATATATACATAAGTACTAACTCTTCATCTAAAGGTTGAAGAAATTACAAATGTATAATTTTAAGTATCCGCTAAAAGCTAATTTACTAACTGTTACTACGAAAGATGAATAATAAAATTGTAACTCTAATATTGCATAAATACTATTATGAAAATACCCTCACTCTTATTTTAGGTATCCCAGAGATACTATCGCATCAAAACCATGTTTTATGACCTGAATTAATTATAAAATAGTTTTAAAAATAATTTTGTTTCTTTTTATGTAAATTCTTATGTATTTAATTAAGGCTTAAACTGACGGTAAACTACGGAGTACTCGCAACATCTATAAAACTCAACTATTGAGCCTCTTCTCATACCAACATAACTCTTCTTTAGATAATATAATAATAGTAATAATAATGATAGATAATAGTATCATTATTATTTTTGATGTCCGCAAAAAGTTAACAATATAATTTTATGTCTTAATGACGCTACTTGATAATAGATGGCGCTAGCTCTATGCTTTATAAAATGTAATTATGATAGTTTTGTAACATTTATTCAGAATTTAAATGATAACCGATATTAGACGGTTCATTTCCGTCTTTCAATTTATATGAATTAACCAAAGTGCTCCGTATAATCATAAACATGAATTATTCAATGTCTTTTAAATTGAACCAATTTGATAGATTCGTGTAATGCCAGCATTAGTATTATTTATAATACACTACACCCTCATCCTGTAAACACGTGGCAAAAATAGAGTGCAATGTCACGTATTGACGTGGCCTGTCGTAAGAGGCGATAAAATAATTCATAGCCACACACCCAAAGCAGGCATTTGCCCGACTATGGCTACTACCCCTGGTCTAGAGTATGCCGCCATAACAACCTCGAGTTGTGTTCTAGCATTGGCCAGGTTTCAATCTCCATTTAAAGAGCGGCAGCTCATTGGTGGCAGCTCCTTTCGTGTTACAAATGTTCATTGGTGATGGTAACCGCTCCCCATCAAATAAGCCTTGTGCCTGCCTGCTGACCACATGCAATAAAAACCATTTCACCGGCTTCAGCCTTTGCTCGCTTCGATCACTGAAACAGCTTCATTCTGTTAAATTTATGCTTCATGACGATAATTTAACCGATTTGAAACAAGGAGGAGGTTCTCAATTCGTCTGTAGGTTTTTTTTGTATGTTCGTTACTAGATTAATTTCTTCTTCAATTGTGAATCGATTTTCAAAATTGTTCTTTTAATTGAAAGGTTATATATACTTCTGAATTTATCCCATTGTCATTGGTTGAGAAACCTGAGAAAATTGTTAACAGATTATCATTATAACATATTAACGGAGTTTCTTTGAAACGCGATATCTCCGTTAATTATAAACCGACTTTCAGTTTTTTTTCTTTACTCGTAAGTCTATTACTCCGAAGATTGTGCCATGTTCACCAAGTCAGGATCTGGTGAGTGGATTCCACGGCGATTGAGAGTAACCAGTATTTATTAAAGAACGCCGTGCGTCTAAATTGTTGTAGAAAGCTTGTATACGCGTGTAGCTATTACATTTTCTAAAGGCGCTCAATTTTTTTAATGCATATTAGACGATTTCTCCGTCAGTTGTGGATCGATTTTGATTTTGTTTCTTTATTCGTAAGTATATACTCGCGAGGCGATTCCATGCTCATCGAAATCGACAGTAACCCTTATTAAAAATCGCCAAAATCGCATAAATTTTTCCAAAAAAAGCTTGTTTGTATACGCGTGCCAGTATTACACTTTCTACGAGCGCTTAATTTTTTTGTAGGTTTTTAGGCAATTTCTCTGTCAATTATGAACCGATTTGTAAATTGTTTAACTCCCGAGATGGTCCCATAGTCACAAAGTAAATATCTGTTTTGTGGATTACAAGGTAATCCCGAACAAGCGTTGTTGAAGAGAATATACACCGAAGAGTGAGATGGCAAATTTGTATACGCGTGCCAGTTGTACAATTTCTTCAGGTGCTTAATATATTCTCTAAAGCTATTGAAGTTTTTGCGCAACTAAAAAATAATAAAATCAAAACTACTCTAAAAACCTAAAATATAAATATTTTACCGACTTCTTTCAATAAAATATTTAAGTCGGTATCAAGTAAAACTTAAAAATCTTGTAAATTTGTTTTTATTTTTTTATGTTTTTTACTTGTTTTATTTAATTTTTAAACCAATAGGTGAGGATATATTAGTTACCATATTATTAGAAAAAATTACTTTAAAATATAAAGTGGATATGTTTTAACCGATTTCAGCTTGTGTAACTATAAAAATACTTTCAACTAAAATATATTTGATCAACCGTCGTGTGCTAAAATGTGAGGTATGTATGGATTCGTGCAATTAATCGCATAGTTTTAACAGTAGTATTATATTGAAAAAAATGAAATAAAATTAAGTAAAAATGTATGTATTTAAAGACAAATATATAACAAGAATCACATTGATTATATTACATAATTTACATTTCAAATGAATTTGTTATAAAACTAATTGCTAGCGTCACAATTAATGTGACGAAACTGAGAGCAGCAACGTTGGCAGAATCTGGTGCAGCGGTGGTAGCTTCGGTGGTAGAAAGCGTGGTAGACTGAGTAGTGGTGGTAGTGGTGGTTGTCGTAGTTGTGTTGAGATTATCCTCAACGTAACCAGTTTCAAAGTAACTAGTGAATTCAACCATTCTTTGCGCGGACCATTGAAGGTTAGACCTGGAGGTTTGGACGCCACTCAGCACAGTATTGTAAGCACTTCCCAATATTTCAGAGTTATTCTGCGCCCAGGTAAGGACCTGTAAATATATGATAATGTCTATACAGATAGCAGATTACAGATAGCATTATTTTATTGCACTAGGAAACCTATTTTGCAGGTTCTATTTTTACTTTATTGCCAATCATGTGGTGTGCACGCTATTATAATAATTTTAGATCAGCTGAAAATAATAATGCAAGTAATCGTATTTCAAGTATTAATGATACGTAATTAGATTCCTGCGCAACAATAAGCATTTCAGACGTTTAACTGTTTTTATCATTCTAAATTTAATTAAAAGTGCAACTCCTAATTTCAATTTTGTTCGAATAGCAATACAGAGAGTAAATGCTAATATAGCTGCAGCAATAAGTAATACAACCAATACTGATGGACATATATCACAAGTTATATTTTAAAAGAATATGAAAAACAATTTAGTCAATCTAAACGATAAAAGGCCAAAGGTATTTATTGTAAAACAGTTCCTTTATTATTCAACCAGTGTAAATTTAGTAGATAAAGTTGTTCTTATTATCTTACTTGACATCAATAGTTTGACTAATCTAGCATAAGTTGTTTATTACGTAATCGAATAACGACAAAAACAATGTAAATTATCATTTATAAATATAATTATCGTTAACCTGAGACTAGATTGTTGTGAGGTTGAGGTAAGATTGCAGATATTTGATTGCTTGCTTGCCTAATGGCCCAATAAATATGTTGTAAATAGTTCTTTACTTACATACACAGTCTTATACCATTAAAATAATTACATCACAGTAATCACTTTGAATAACTCTAAATAAACATTATTTTCTTTCTTTCTTTTCTTTCTTCTTTACATAAGTAATCATATATGTCATTGTACTACCATCACAAACTAACAACTTTAAGTACTCTTATGTCCTGCCACTTTAAATAAAAATAAAAATACTCGCGATTTGCTTTGTTTTGTATTTGAATATTATGTAGAAATTAATCATTTCGTAAATAACTATAAATGTTATTATAATATACCTCATTTATTTGTGCTTCGTTGAGAAGACGACTACTGATAGTGTTTAGAAGGGTAGCGGTGCCAACACTGAAAAAAAACCAAATTGTTCAAATTGTTATTGTTAAACTGTTAATATAATTTATTTCACCAGACAACAAGATATATTTTCTATGCAATTTACAAACGGTTTATCGAACAAGAATACAGTTAGTATCATTGTAGGTAGGTAGATTTTCGACATAACAATTTCAAGGCTTGAAAATTAAATAATTGTTAGATTTTGAGTTCATTGGGATATTGCGATACTTGGGTCCTCGGTTGGGTTGTTTTGCTAACTTGGGTTTTATTACTCTTACTTCGGATGGTGATCAGCTGTCGTCATAATGAAACCATTGAATGACTATTCCTACACGATTATATTAGCAAACTTATGGGCCAGGTAGTATCGCGGCGTCTTTCTCCAAAACTATTCCGACAAATAATTAATTCAGGGGTACTGCAAAACCAAAATCACAAGACTTCAAATCTCTAAAAAGTCCATACGCTAGATTGCTTGCTCCGATGATCCGCTTAAAGTTTCCACTCTGTAGAAAATGAAGATTCTATAAATGTGCGTGGTTTTATATATACATTTACAAACTATTGTAAATATGTATATTTCAATTGTACTGTCCTATCTTTTTTCTGCTCCACCTCCATCGCTAGACTAGTTAAGACTTAAATTAATTCCTTTTAAGCTAGGTTGCCTGAAAGATACCGCTTTTAGCGATAATGCCACTTGTTGTTTTGCCAAGAAGTGTTGTAATTATACATTTTGTTTTTGTAATTATTTATTTTGGTGAGCAATGAAGTGTTATCACTATACACTATAGTAATGTGTGTTATAATGTAATTTAATCTAAAATTACTTACGTTTGAGCAGTCTGTTCAACATTCCTTGTTAGCCAGTTGAAAGCTCTCATGGTGTTAACCTCATTTGAGGTAATAGCAGAGCTGATAGCTGTTGAAGAATCTTGAGCCCTTATGTCATCATTGCCAGAAACAATAACGTCGAGGAACCTTTCAAGACTAGCCGTATCAGTCGTGCAGCCAGCATTTTGCAGCATAACAACTTTCTCATTAGACAAATCCTCTTGAAGATACCGGTTCCAGAAGAAGTTGAAATCATCAGCGTTACCGTAACGAAGACCATTGCAGTAGACCCATGGTCGCATGTTTGCTGGGATACTTTAATGATAAGAATATACAAGTTTATTACTACAAAACGAAGTATCTAAAAAAAACTTCTGTTGGTAAGAACACGGATAGACGATAGAAATGAAACTAGATGATCTATTTTATTGTTAAAACGATTGAGATTTAAAGATTCTGCAAATTGCTATTTTTTTTTTACCAACAAAACAGAATCTCAGCTGCTTAAATTTCCGATACAACGTCACATCACAGGCCAGACTGGCTTATTTACTTCCTCGTTTTCACGAGGCAGTATCGCTGGCGCGGGTACCGAGGGGATTGTTGTGGGTGCTGGGTGGGAGCGCACTAACTTCAAAATATTCAATAGAGAATATTAAAGTCAGCACTTACTTGGTAGTGTTGTACTAACTGCAAAACAATTTACACCATGAATAATGGGACGCCCCTTAGTATGGGAAGCTACGTGTATCGAAATGTTAGCGGCTTCCAGTCTTCCAAGTACAGCTTTCACTACCGGAGGAGCTGCCACACTTCAAAGACCTTGATACCCCCCCCCCCCCCCGCAAATATACATCCATCGGAGACGGATTCATATTTGTGACTTCAGGGTGCAGACTGAGGCCATTGTGACGTGAGGCGTATCAACTTTAACGAGACCTTTCAAGGCGATTGAAAGAAGACTCGCGTCACCAAAAGGCTGGCCTATTTTAGGGCAACGGCTTAGCGTTACCATACAACTTGGGAAAGCGGCCATTATTTTGGGAACGCTCCCCACCGACAGCGTAGTCCAGATGACTACATCTTTTACTTGTAAATAAATATATTTATAATAGTATTTAATATTTAAGTATTTTTGTAGTGTAGTTTAATTTACATGATGCATTTATACGACGAGAGTGACGATGTATGGTGACACTGAATTTGTAATTATGTTGTTTATTTAAGAAGGCATATATTATCTATAAATGATAATATTATGATAATATGATATATAATTAAATAGTTATAAATTAAATTCACAAAATATTCGGGTAGTTTTTATATCACTCCAAAAGAAAAATTTGCTAAAAACTGGCATTATTTCGCATATTATGCCGGCATAACAATAAGCTGATTGCAAACCGATTGTTTGCAGAAAATGCGGCGTACAAACTCTCAAGATATTCTTTTATTTTGTTAAATACAACATATAAGTAGGTCGTTATTTTTTCAAATATATTTTTCTTTGTTACTTACTTCAAATTTAAAGTCCGTAGCTGGGTGAATGTAAATCCGCTTTAAGAAGTAACTATCAGCTGTACTTACAACCCGCTATTTCTTCAAATATTTTTTTTCTTTGTGACTTACTTCAAATTGGAAGCTGGGTGAATGTAAATCAGCTTTAAGAAATAACTATCAGCTATACTTACAACCCACCAAATCTCCAAGCCTGGTAGTACTGTACGGCAACGTTGATGCATAATTGGTGTCCAGCATTGCACAGGAATTCCATAACATACATTCTTTGTAAATCTTCCATGTAAGTATTTGTTGTTGGAACGTTCTCGTAAAAACCTAAGTAGTTAACAACGGCTGGGCTGAGACTCAACATGAGTTCCTAAAATGTTAACATATTCATATTATATAATCTATAATTATTTATTTATTTACAACATATTTCTAAAAACTAAATGTTTTTAGAAATATGTTGTAAATAAATATTTTAAAAATACCAAAAAATAAAATACTATATACACATGTGTATAATTTATTAATGAAGGATATTTTTTATTGCAGGAGTTCAGCAGACGGGTAGACGGCTATTTGATGACATTTGCAACTGCAAAGGTGCTTACAAATGCGCTGCTGCTCTCTTAAAGGAGACTGGAACCTGGCCACTAAAGATCATACATATTTAAGGTTGTTATGTCGGTATACTCTAGACCAGGGGTGCTAGCCATCCAGTCGAGAAAATATTCTACCACCTGGCTGTAGGTTGTTTTGTCGCCTCTTCCTACAGGTCACCCGGCCGCAGGAAATTGTATTCTTTTTCCGTTCTTGCTCGGATGAGTATTTAAATATTGTAGATAGGATATTTACTCAAAGAATTTTTTTTCTTTAATTTCTAAAACTAAGTAAAAATTAGTTGGAAGATTTTTAAACTTTGCTTGTGTCATCTGGGAATCGATCAGATCAAATGTCAAAAAAATTGAGTTTATTTTAAATGATGCCGATTGCGCTTCCTCGCACAGCAGAACTCTTAACGAGTCTGGGAGGATGTTTGGCCTGTCAGATGTATCTGGCTCATTGGAAAATATTTTAGAATATTATATTTGATAATACATATAAAATTCAGCCTTCCTAAAATGATGTAACTCCCCACATTTCTTTTAAATAGTCTGTCAATAGTTATGGCTCACATGAAGTGTCTGGCAATTGTACATCTTTGTTTATAACACTATCATCTATGACATATTATTATGTAAACACTTGCTACTTTGACGTAACTTAGCGTGATTTCTTTCCACTTTTAATACCTGCTACCTGTAAATCGGTCCCGCTTTCAACTTAGCGAGCATCCATTCCTTTCTAAGTTTATGTTAATCTACCGATACTAACCATTTATTTTTTCCTAAAATCACGTAAGTCTAGGGTGACTGGGATCTTGGACTATAATAATTAATTCCTTCTAAGCATGTGACTGTCTATCTCAAATACGACGGTATGGCTGACACATCCCATAGAACGACTTGTAGCAATATGTTATTAGCTTATGAATTGGATACATATTTTAATTATATAGAAATAAATTAATACTTCTTATTTGCAAATGACATTATTATTAAATTCAACATATTTTTCTCTTTATTTACGTAATTCTCAAGTAAAATTTTATTATTTACTTGTCGTTTCAAAGTTGCATACTAAGGGCACACTTTTCACTACTTTCAAGGCCACTGGTACGTAACATATTAAATTTAATAATTTTCCATAACTCGTTAAATTATTCTCTAGAATGTTCATACAAAATTTTAAATTATTTTACATTAATAAAAAATACACAGACTACAAATGTATTGAATAAGTTTTGGATATAGAAAACAAATAATTACATTAAGTTTTTGAAGGTTGTCAGCATCGTGCGCTAATCTCCTGGTGACAAAATTAAAGCCACTGATGGCTGCCATCCATGGTGCGTAAGCATCTTCAAACTCCAGGAAAGAGAGAATGTTCAAAGCTCTGACATATGACATCACGTTGGCTCTTGCCAGTTGGAAGACATCATCGACGATCTAAAAGAAATTAATTTTTCAAAAATCATCCAAGTGCTTGTCTGTCCTCGAACTATAAAATTTTTCGTAGACGAGACAAAGTTCTACTTCTATCGTCATTTGGATACGAGATCTCACATAGATACTAGCGATTCTAACAAATCTTGAACCGCCCCATAAAAGAAGTCCCACGGAAAATAAAGTAACTAAAAATTTTAGCTCCGCTATATGACAGAATTTTGCTCTTAAAGAAGCCAAGTTATTAATTTACAACTTTAATTATGGAATATTCTTTTATTTATTATTCAGATATTGCTTAGATCGATTTACGGATTGGAAAAATATTATTCTGGAAGGATTGAATACAGCGACTGCAGCTCCGCGTCTGTGGGACTTCTTTTGTGGCGCATACTCTATTCTATACTTTTATCACACTTTTTTTATATTGCAGGAGTTCAGTTGACAGGCAGACGGCGCACTTGATGGAAAGCGGTTACCATCACCTATGGACATTTGCAACACCAAAGCAGCTACAAACTCGCTACTGCTCTCTTAAGGGAGACTGGAACCTGGTCACTAATGTCGGAATACAACTCAAGATTGTTATGGCGACATACTTTAGACCAGGGATGGTAGCCATCCAGTTGGGCAAATACCCTACCACCTGGCAAAATTTTGGTACTGAACAACCTTTGGTCCCTCGCATGACCAAAAGGCTTGCCTGTACCTCGGGCAGTGCATTAACGTTGGCATAATATATATTAATATATAATAGCAGTCCATAACCATTCCACTGCTGGGCTCGGGCCTCCCACTTTTGGGGAACGGGCAGTAGACCCACCAGCACCAATTTAGAGTCATTTTTTATTTATAGTAAACTTATAAGCATAGTATTATTTGTGATATATTTCAATCTTACTATAGACGATAGTGCTCTCATAAAATATTTTAATAGTGTAACAAAAAGTAAGCTTTTTTAAACTATTGTATAAGCAACGATAACAACTTTCCACCAGGTGAACAGTCAATTTCAAAAAAGGAAAGAAAAATTCATAGGTTCAAAGGTCAAATTATTTTACCTGAGCACGGTTGAACTCGTGAATGACAGTCCTCTGGTTACCTCTAAGAGCATTTGTAAGCAGAGCCCAGTTGACGTCATCATAGTTTACTCTGTAGAAACCTAAAAAAAATAACTTTATTTATTACAACATTCTTAAGCCCAAAACGTATTACTGAAGGCGTCCGTAAGCCGCGACTGATAAGTGTGCACAGACGCTCCAGACAAGGTTTCTGTATTACCAAATCTTGTCAGAGAAAACGCTTTGTGTCAACCCCGAAAAAGCGATAGATTGGGATGTATCTGGAAAAAAGCACTAAAGACATAAAAAATGATAAATTTTCTTTTTTTATTAATGTATTTTAGCGTATTTTTCGAAATACATCCCTAACGAGAATTGTCATCACTACACATCATCCAGATGTTTATACCTTCGCAAACTCAATGGCACAAGGTTATAAGGTCCACGAGTTACGTCCGATAGTTTGCACAGCGTACATTCAATATAACTATACATATACCTATAAATTTCGGCTGTCAACCGCGTCTGTTAACCGCTTTGACCACTTTGTTGCGGGCTAAAGCTAATTTTCTGTATAAAAATATGGCACCATGTATACCTTGCTTTTTATTACAAGACAATATTTGAATATCAGTTTAGTTAAATTGTATATTTAGATGGCTAAGTTAAAAAATACCCAATTTAATATCATGAGATCATTTTGACAAAACAACACTCAAGATTATTACAACCAATCACACGATTGATGTTCAATTGTAACCTTAATAAACTACTGTTAATTAATAACTTGTGTTTTAAAAAGGTTTTTAAATACAACCGTTTGAGATCCTAGATATCATGTAGCAGCAGAGTGCTAGCCAAGACAAGTAAAACGAGCACAAACACGATGGGTCTATCTTGTTTAGTACAGGAGTTCCTATGGCCACCTTCAGTCACTCAGAAGTGACTCCATCATCAGATCAGCTTCATGGTACCATATCATTGCATTGTCACACATGTGTACATATGCGTGCAAAATTTCAGTTCAATCGGAAACAGGGAAGTTGGTCAAATTTAACTTGCAAGATTCCACCCGAACTTACTACTACATACATAGGTATGTAGTACTTATTTAACTTGCAATGGATGTCCATTGCAAGTTAAATAAGAGCTTGTAAAAAATAAATTATACTTAACCATATTAGTTTTTGAGAAAATTTGTTCGCCAGAAAATGGCGAAATATTTTCTCACCATAACGTAAGACCTTGTATCCTTATTTCATATAAATAAACATTTTTAAAAATCTTCATCAACTTTAGGAACATACGAGTGTAGTTACTAAAATCGACAATATTTTAAATATATCATCCTAACACAGAATTTATTTAAAACCATTAGAGAAAATATTTCTTAAGAAAAACAAGTTACGAGTATATATTATATTTTGTTAGTAATTATTATTGACTTTTTTTTCATTATTGACCTCATTTTAATAGACATTTTATGTAATTTTCGTATTTTTTTTTTGTTGTAATTAATTATTTGACCTAATTTTTATTTTTATTATATCTCTATATCTCTTTTCTCTATAAATATTATAAACCCGACAGTTTGTAAGAACGGATATATAGATGTATGGATTTATGTTTGTCACTCTTTCACGCAAAAACTACTGAATAGATTTTGATGAAACTTTACAGTAATATAGCTTACACATCAGAATAAAACATAGGCTATAATTTATAACTATTTTCCATCACCAGCAGCTAGTGAATTATATTTTTGTGAAAACTCGATTGATATATTATGTATTAATTTTGTGTTTTACATTTAAGAATATGAGTTATGGTTTTAAAAGTTGCGACCTATTAAAAAAAACTCCCTAAATATTATATTTTCTTACCACTCTCTTGTTTGTTGAAAATAACCCATTCTAAGCCAGTAGTTCCTCTCTCAATGACATTTGTCTGCTCAGTAATGATCTGAGATGGTTTCAAGTCTTGGAAGTCGGGAGCACCGCCACGGGTCCATGTGATGGGAACGTTCCAGAGGCTTGGGTCATTGGACTGGCCGGTATTACGCTCCCATCGCGCCTGCGGTGCATATCATTTAATTAACAAAAACTTGCGATTTTGTATACAGACAGAAAAATTACATAAAATCCGGTCCACGCGTCCATTTTGATGTTTATGTTTTCTAACGGCCTCTGTGGTTGAGTGGGATAAATCTTAGCCAGCCGAAGTCGCTGCATACAGAGGTCTGGGTTCGGCTCCGGGCATGGTAACTTTCGGAAACGAAGTTCTGTTATTTACTGTGGTCTGGGTGTTTGGGATCGGCCCCAGAGTGGTCCATTGTATATCATCCATAACACAAGCGTAACTTGCTTAGCTTGGGTATATAATGTGCGTGTTTTTCAGCCGATTATTATTTTTATTTTTTATTATCTGACCCACTTAACATGAACACTACGATTATTATCTATAATTCCCAATTGAATTTCATTTTCAGTGCTTAATTATGAGACCTACTCTTTTTCTTTCTCTTTTCTTCCACCTTCTCCCTTATTTCGGGTCGTCACAATATTTCATAAATCATCTATCACATAATAATAATTGTCACATGACTTTCACTCCTCCTCATTACATGCCCATACCACTTTAGCCTTCTTCCTTTAAGCTTTTCAGTCACGAGTGCAACTTTCAAAGATCCCCTTATGTTCTCATTTCTCACTTTATCAATTCTTGTACCACCTCACATCCATCTCAACACTCACATGTTGTAATATAATTATCAATTTATTACTCAAAATGTCTTTAAGTTCAGTAGAGAGCGACGATAATAAAGCACTTTTGTCAATGATTAATCGACTACATATCAAAGTTTCAAGGGTGTCCTTATTTTTATTAGTGCAATATATGCCCATTATTTTTCTAAACCTACAAAATCTAGGTTAAAGATTTCTGTATAGATAAATAAAATTGGAGTGTTTGTTTTAATTTCAAAATATAAATGTGAAAAAAATCAGGGGGAACTATTCGGACCAGGAGATTCCGAAAATGCATTTATAGATTTTTGTCTGTTTACCTGTTTGTTTGGATGTTCTGGCTAGTCTCTGAAGCGGGTGGACCGACTTTGATGGGACTTTCACTAGTAAGTAACTGATATTATAGGAATAACTTACGCTACTTTTAAAATTAGGGTTTCGAGAAATATAATTGCAGGCGGATATCAAGTCGCGAGCACATCTAGTATCTATCATATAAATTCACAGATATAGATTTCGAAGCAATATAGGCCTTGTACCTTCTTTATATATAAAATTCTTCTATTCATTTGTACGTCGCTGAACTCCTCCTAAACCCCATAAAGGGTTAGGTTGGTTAGGGGGCTATGTACTCATTTCTTACCTTATCTATTCTTATAATACATATCTTATACTACAAATCCAGATCAACATTCTCATATCAGCTACGTGGAGAGACCTAATCAAGCCTATAAAATGGTTTCAAACTCAAATAAAACCATTGTTGTCATATACATAAACACTTAAAGTAATAATTCCTAGACATATGGTTTCCTACAAAATTACGTTCACAGTTAAAGCACATAACCGATGCGGTTTCCGTTGACAGCAAATTCCCGTATTTAAAATCTCCTGTACCTTTGATCCGGGGAAGCTCACGGAAATATCTTGGGAGCGGTTTAAAGTGGTCAAGTCGAAAAAATCTGATTCCGAGGCATCATATTCACTTATTCAAATTCTATGTGTAAAACAACTGCGTTCTTTGCTACCCGTCCAACGTCGACGAAGACGCGGGTAAATCCTAGTTTTTGGTATTTGATGACTCATTTATTTACCTGAGTTACAATCATACGACCAGTGCTTTGATTGACAGTAACAGTAATTAACGGATGCCCAGCTTTCTCAGACCAAGTTCTGAAGTATTGGTCAATGGTGATGCCGCCGTAATTAGACAAAGCACCATCCTCTACTGCAGCTCTATCCAAGGCGCTGAAGAGATGATGGGGCTCAGCGACGTCGTACTCCCTAGGATGTTAAAAAATCAAATAAGATCTTAAAATATTAATGAAGACAAAAATTGTATTAGATGATTCTTCTCCATCTGCTTCCCTAAAAGTCATATCGATATAAATTACTAAAACTTGATTGCGATTCAAATAACTAAGAAATGATATTCCGACAAGATTGAAGAAACGAGAAATATTGATTAAAGAACAAACAAGTAAGTAATTAGATAAAACACAATTTGAAGAATAACGTCTATATAGTAACAAAAACATGTAATAAAATATAAAAAATTGGTGGATAGATAACTCTTTATTTTTTTAAACGTATACAAAGAAAAGAACAAATAGATCGCAAAACTCTCGGTCTTATAGCTATATAAAAAGTTGTAAAGATACAATACAAAGATAAAGAGAAAAATATAAATGAAGATAATAAAATAAAATTTAAAAACTTCGTTTAAAAAAACCGACTTCAAAAACTAAAATGTAAAAAGTCGGTGCTTAGTAATTTTCAAAATATAGTAATTTTTATGTTTTACTTTGCACCGACTTCAAGATGTTTTAGATAATATATATTAATAATAATAGCTTAAGAAATGTTATTTTATACATTTTAGTTTTTTCGTTTTTGAAGTCGGTTTTTTTAAACGAAGTTTATAAATTTTATTTGTTACTTTTTAGTGTCTAGCTATGTATGGGTGGACCAACGAATGATGCCGCGCTTCTTAAAAAATATAGGTCCCAAGAACCGGGAACAAAAAAATGATCGTAAAATGAAAACTACTGGGCCAAACTATGTCAAATTTTTAGGGGACTACATGGCAGCTATTCCGCGTCGAACAAAAAAAGAATCACGTAAATCGGATCATAAATCACGGAGTTATCGGCGAACATACATAAAAAAAGCAACAAAAAAAAAGATCCCGACGAACTGAGAACCTCCTCCTTTTTTCGAAGTCGGTTAAAAACAGACATATAACCAAATATTTATCAAAATAATGAAAAGCAATGGGTTGGAGAAGGGACCAAAAATACTAATTATCATTTACAATCATTACATAAACAAAATTAAATCTAAAATAAACCTACACTAATAATATCCAAATAAAAAATACTAAATCTCATTTTCCATGGCACCAAAGACATTCCATTCTGTCTCTTGCCATCGTTGTGACATAGTCTATTCGGTTTTAGAACAGCTGGGATCCCTGCGATGATAAGAGCCCGACGGGAAATGTTATTTAGTGCAGCATGGCCTGGAACTCAGATTATTCATATATATAAAAAATTATAGCCTTATCTGTTCCAAAACCTTTTAGTTTTGTTGTCACGCTAGATTTTATGTCTGAAGCTATATCTTGTACATTAAATTTATTTCTTCTTGATAAATGTTGTGGTTATATGTTTGAACGATTAGATAAACTTAGAGTGAAACGAACCTCTCCTTTAAGTATGTCTTTAGACCCTTGACATAGGTATCTACACCGAGCAGGTACTGCGTCATTCTGAGAACAGCGGCGCCTCTAGCATAAGTGATGGTCGAGAAATGAGCACTGACCGAGGTAGGGTCGTTAACATTGAGGTCAGTAAGAGGATGAGCTGAGTCGACTGAATCAGAGAACATGGCAGTGTGAATTTGCTCTGTGATGAAACGGGTGGGGTAGCCCATAGTTGGTTCAACCTGGTAAAAAAATTAAAACTGTATTCTGTATGTATTACTAGAGGTAGTTCCTACAAAATGACATTCAGAGTTGAAGCACAAAACCATTCGATATGTTCGTGAGCACCATGTAATTGTTTTACCTGACCACAAACTCAAGTTTTGCAAGTAAAAAGAGTCTTTCTAAAAAGTTGAGAATCGGAACTATTGGAGCTCGTTACACCGAGACTTTGTCTTGCAGACTGACGGGACCGATGCAGACGCGTTTGTAAGCGATTTAAGTATTTTATATCCTATTTGAATCGGATTCCAAGCGTATTCATTATATGATATTTTTTGTTTTTATTGATGATGATGATAATGACCTAGGTTCGGTATTTTATTTGTAGTTCTAAAACATTGCAAATATAATATAATTAGAGGTCCCGGCAGATTTTGTCCTGCCTTAAAGAAATTTAGAACCCCTAGACTATTTATATGAACTAAAGCTTTTTTGAAGTGAAAATTCTTTATCGTTTCTAAATCGTTGTGCGTGTGAACTGCACATACACCTTTTTTTGTTGTACGGTAATCATAATAATATTACTTTACCTGGTTTGTTAAGAAGTACTGGTAGAATCTTGCAAAAGCTTCATTTAACCAGAGGTTGTCCCACCAAGCGCAAGTTACCAAGTTACCGAACCACATGTGAGCAATTTCGTGCGAGACAATATTAGCGATACGCTGTTGATACCAGTTATTCGTGTTGTCAGGATCATATAAGATGTTAGCCTCTCTGAAAATAGAGAATATATGCGTTTATTTGTCCATCCATAAGGGCTCCAAGATTCTAGATTCATTCGACTGACAGGTGATCAAATATTTATACTCTCTAAAATTCATATTAAATCAATCTGTTACATCATGATCATTTCAATATTAAGCCGAGATGGTTTACACTACTAAAACGATCAAATACGATAGTTACGATTTCAGTTCGACACAATTGCCAATTTGAATTACAGATGTTGGGGTCCAGTTATTTGTTTTTTCATTCATTTTCCATCTGTCTATGACCCAGATGGGCTATTCCTATTTAAATTACCCCCCTTTACGAAGTTCACCTTATTTTCTTGTCGTTGAGTGGACCTTTCAATTGAGATTATGAGGTTTGTGTTCCTCATAATTTTCTGGTTCCGAGACGTCTATCCATCAATTCATATAATAATATAACGCAATTACGACGTGGCCTACATCAACGTTATACTTTATGCTTTCATCATTGAGCTAATCTCAATGACTTTCATAAATTTTAGAACAATTATGACTCAAATATCGCATACGTTCTATATAGAATACATATTATTGTCTACTTTTACACTATTTCAGATAGTAATATAATTTATAAATAAAATGGAAGACAATTTATCAAAAGATCAATCGTATCATTGTTAGATTACTTTTATCATTATAGCATTGACGTCATACTTTTATCCAAACGTGACTGAAGGCTAATTAATAACTTAGGCCGTAGCCTGTTTGTTACCTGGTGTTTTCTTTAAAAGAAAAGATATCCATTTTTTATAAAAAAGAAAGTGTTATTAGTATTTATAATAATACTAAGGTATAAGTATTAAAGACGTTGTTAAGTACATAAACCACATAATGATATATATATATATATATATATATATATATATATATATATATATATGATGTTGCGGACAGAATCATCCCGCTGACCTCACCCCCGTAAAACCCGTGCGCCCACGCCCCGCCTACCGCGGAAACGTAGCTCGCTCCGTTAGCTGCTAAGCGTCTGCATTTTTGTAGTACTTTAGTAAGCGCGGAGCGAGCCTACGGCAGTGCGTTCATCAGTCGAATATACACACACAAGAAGAAGCAATACAAGGAAGATCAACGACCATCAGAAGACTTCAGCCAACGTGACTACGTGGACCTTGTGAACCACCAATACATTGTGACCAGTGCCGCTTGTATTAAATCATTGTGCCTGAATGTACCTGTTGCTGTTTGCGGCGCCTATATACAAATAAATACAGTCAACTTGCTCAGAGGTGTTTTCATTTAGGGCAATACCTGCCCCCACACCTGACATATATAATATATTTATTGCATGAGTTCACCAGACAGACATACTGTCCACCTGATGGAAAGCGGTTATTATCGTCTATGGACATTTATAACGCCAAAATTACTACCAATTTTCTGCCGCTCTCTAAACGAAGACTGGAACCTGGCTACTTACGCCGAAACACAACTCAAGGTTGTTATGGCGGCATACTTTACCCCAGTGGTGGTAGCCATCCAGTCGAGCAAATATCCTGCCACCAGGCCGTGGGTTGCTTTTGTCGCCTCTTACGACAGGCCGCCCGGCCGCAGGAAATTTCATTCTTTCTCCGTTCCTGCAAGGATAAAAATATAAGTGCTCTAACTAACTAACCTGTATGTTAGAAGACCCCAGTTTTCCATAGCACCAGCAGAGAAGTCAGGTATGGCAGCTTGTTTCATATTCATATTTGTAGCCATTTGGTAGTACGAAATATTTGTGTATTCTTCCATTACATCAAGTAGTTTCATTCCGACCTCCAGGCTGTAGTCTCCTTGGCTCCCAATATTGTCCCGAGCGTGGATTGTGAAGGGGCGAACAGTGTCATTGTTGTCCGACACGGTTATGTAGTGCGATACAATGAAGGCCAACAGGTAAGTCGAAGTGACAGGAGTGGTGTAGAAGGTTTCAGAAATACGGCCATTTGGAAGACTATGGAAATAAATGCATAGTGTGTCAAAACAATGAGTAGTTTTGGAAAAAAACTCTATATAAATTACCACATCAGTATAATTATCAAAATGAAGTCATGGTAGCATAATGGCTAGTGCAGGCGTCCTAAACTCAAAAGACGCGGAACGCGTGCACCACTTGGGAAGTTTTCTGACCTAATGTGCTTATTTTTACAATTATCACGTGCTAACTACCAGTCGAGGTAGCCAAACTAACTAATCTAAATGACAAATTTTGTCAATATATAAGCAATTAACCTCAAGAGAAAAAATAACAAATAGATCACTAAGATTTCCTATATAAATAATAACAACAAGAGAAGAGATTCACTTTTTTTAAGAATCTCATCTATAGAAACACTTCTTGATCAGACACTTTTTTAACACTATAGTGATATAGGGTACGTTTATAATATTAAATATAATCTAAGTTTTTTTAAGAAAGAGATTTAAAAAATTGTATTTCCTGTCTATAAGCTGAAGATGATATAAGATGTAACAAGCGTAGGTATTATTTGAACAACCTAACTACTCATAAAAATAAATTAAAACTACCTTAAGATGCATCAAATTCTATATTTTGTCTGTAATTCTTCAAGAACGATTAATGTAGGGGCACTGCTTATTTTGATAACTATAACAATTACATGCCATAAATGTCCCCACTGCTCAATAGAGATCTCATAGGATCTCAAAGGTTTTTGTAGTTATTTTTGAAAATGAGAATGATGAAAACCTTATTTTTACCTTTTTATGAGCATTTTAAAGCATGTACGCTAGGTATAATATTAATCGATGGTTCATAAATCATTCACTTCGCAATTTCGGATATCGCTTTCTGATACTGTGAACGTTAGGTAATTCAATTTCTTGTGAACATAATTGTATTATGAAGAACTGATTAGCTTTATATTAGACATTGGAAATTTTTAATATAAAAAAGTTATTTCATAAGCCTCGTACAGTAAGATTAGTTTTGACTATAAGTGGAAGAGTGATTCGAGTTCAGTATCAGTTATGAGTAAAGTGCCTTGTGCACAATAAGACCGACGAGGGTGTCTCGTTGGCTTATGATTATAACTACATACATGTGCTATTTTAGCTTATATATATATAAACTGACGGACTCATAAACTGCATCAAAGTTCAGGATTACTTTGAAATGATTTTTTTAAATAAGTATTCAAACTTTTTAGATAAAATTATATAAATATGGAGAGGCTGGCTCTTAATCTCAAACAAAAGGAAAATTTAAAATATAACTGCAGTAAAACAAATGGATATAGCCGGGAAAAGAAAATTTACTCGTAGTATCAGATTTGCGTGTTATTTATAGCAAAGTTTTAAATTGATTCTCTTTGAATTTTTATTCTTTTGTCAATTGAATTATTATTACCAGCAGAATTGTTGGGTTAGTTTTTTAACTCATCAAGAGTTTTTGAACCATAATATGGATACTTCGTCCAAACAAGCAGCTCAAATTGTAGCATTGGTGCGGGAGGGCTTGGATCAAAGAACGATTGGTAGAAATTTAAATTTAAACCAGTCTGCGGTTTCTAGAATATACAGAAGGTTTCTGGAGACAGGTTCTTACAGAAGGAGACGTGGTACAGGCAGGACTCGAGCAACCACCGGTCGTGATGACCGATTTATTGTTACAACTTCCCTGCGACATCGTTTCCTCACGTCTGTTAACATCAAAACAGAGCTTAATGAAGAGCGTGGAGTAAATGTGAGTGCACGAACAATAAGAAGACGGTTAAAGGAAGCGGATATCACCCCTTTTAGACCAGCAAATGGTCCAAAGTTGTCTGTAGCTCACAGACAAGCTCGCTTAAGATTTGCGCGTGATCACCTGAATTGGACAGAAGAGCAATGGACCTCCGTATTGTTCACGGACGAGTGTAGGACATGTTTATATGGTGCAGATGGTCGCAGAAGAGTCTATCGTCGACGTGGGAAGCGATATGCTCAAAGTTGCATTGAGGAGCGTGTTCCTTTTGGAGGCGGTTCGTGTATGGTCTGGGGTGGCATATCGATGAACGGCCGAACAGAACTTGTGTTCATAGACATGGTCCGTCGAAACGGTAATAGAGGGGGTTTGACTGCACATCGCTACATAACAGAGATCTTAGAAGATCACGTAGGCACCACGTACATGGGATTCATAGGCGAAAATTTTACTTTAATGCAGGATAATGCCCGGCCGCACGCTGCTGCACAAGTTCGACAATATTGCGAAGAGGTTGGGATATGTACAATGAATTGGCCAGCACGCAGCCCGGATCTTAATCCCATTGAGCATGTTTGGGACAATTTAAAAAGAGCTGTATATGCGAGAAACCCTTTGCCCACGACAGTGGCAGCACTAAGAACAGCACTTTCAGAAGAATGGGACAATATTCCGCAAGATCTTTTAATAACCCTAATAAAATCTATGCGGAACCGATTAGAATCCGTAATAAGGGCACGTGGGGGTAATACACCTTATTAAAACATAAATAAACCCTTGCATAAAGTTTGTGTCTATTGTTAAAACCTATTTTTTAATTAAACCAATTTTCCTTAAATTTCTGTTTTTTCTTCAAAAAAAGTCTTAAGGTCCTTTCCAGTACACAAACTTAAACTTAAGGATATGACCCTACGCTGTTTTAAAGTTCACGAACCAATCTAGAGGTTTCAATTTAAATCTGTATAGAAAGTTTGCATACTTGGTTAAAATATTTATTTCAAAGTCGTCTATTACTTTCATGCAGTTTATGAGTCCGTCAGTGTATATATACTAGCTGTACCCGGCAGACGTTGTCCTGCCTTTAAAAAATAAAAATCTAAAACCCGATTCTAGCGTCATTTACCGGGACCAAATGTTAATCTAAACTATTCTCAAATCCACTTGAACAAACAAAAAAATTTCATCAGGTCCAGCGTTTAGGAGGAGTATCGCGGCGCCACCTACTGGGTCCAATCATTTATTTAAACCATTCCGGGACAAACTTCAATACATACAACAACAAAAAGAACACCTAAATTCTGGTACCCGATTGCAGCGCCATCTACCTGGTTCAAATTAAAATCTAAATCATCCCAGTAGAAAATTATAGAAATACTAATATCACTATTAAAAAATAGGGGTTGATCGTAGAGGGTTGAAAATTTAGGGTTGTACGTATTTTTTAATGCTGTATCATAAAAAAAATATCTACAAATTAAAAAAAAAGTTTAGGGGACTGCCCTTAACATTTGGGGGGATGAAAAATAGATGTTGTCCGATTCTCAGACCTACCCAATATGCACACAAAGTTTCATGAGAATCGGTCAAGCCGTTTCGGAGGAGTATGGTAACTAACACTGTGACACGAGAATTTTATTTATAAGATTAATTTAAAGAATTAATCATGCAGTTTTGTTTATATTGCCAATTGATACGGATATTATGTCATATTACAGACCGGTCATTATTCATAGTGACCAGATTTATCAAATTGCCTGTAACATATATATTTGTATACCTAAATAAAAATGAATTGTAGAAATATATACGCGCATAACTTGAGAACAGTGTGCGTGTTTGAGTGGGTACTCGGATGGATGGTTTAGATTCACAATTGGAACCGGTTGGTGGCGCTGGTATCATGTTCTAGGATCTATCTAATCAAAATCGGTCCAGGAGGGACCGATTTTGATGTTTTTTGTGTTTTTGAGTGTGTCCCCGAGTGGTTTAGATTTAGAATTGGAGCCGGTAGGAATCACTAGAATCGGATCTTAGATTTTTATTTTATCAGGACAGAACGTTTGTCGGGACTGCTAGTATCTTATAAAATGCGTTTAGTTACCAAAAAATAATAATTAGAAAATATGGATATAAGATATTCAAATTTTACAAATTTAATTTATATCGCACAGGAACTCTCCAATTGAAATTATGCCAATATGACAAATAGAAACTATGCTATGTGCATGAGCATTTGTTTATATATACAATCTATCAATCTACTCTATGAGTACAGTAATATAATAGGAGAGCTATTTGTCTCTGTGACGTCTGAATGATATTTATATATAAAAATACAACATAATTATTATCAAACAAACACAGTTTCATATACAAAATTTAACTAACAATAATAATGTAAAATATAAAACAATACCCATATTTGTTAATGTACATACGTTTGATTATTCCTCATAGGCATGTTAGAAATGGTATTGCTGAAGTCAGCCTCTCTGTTCATGGTGATATCAAAAGTAGCCTTGAATCCAGGCTCATCATAGCAAGGGAAAGCCTGACGAGCATGATGAGGCTGGAACTGAGTAGTGCCCATCCACCTACATGAAACAAAATTTATGCAATTAAGATAATATAAAACCTGCTTAATAATTTTATATACATTATCCTACCATTAAATCCCGGTTGCATCTAGAGCGTTTGCCTCGAAACCTCGGGTACGTTTTCCTACTATTTCTTCTCCACTTCGCGCAGTCATCGGCATCCCTATTTGTGAGACCATTGGTAGGTATGTCATACTTTATGATGTCAAGCCAGCATTTCTTGGGCCTACCCCTTCGACTGGAACCTGGCGGCGGTGCCGTGGCTAGACATTTGCTCCGCACATAAATAGCCAGTTTCCGTGAAACCTGGCCGTACCAACGTAGGCGACACTCTTGCACTTTATCAGCTTTGTAACGGATATGGAGGCGGCCGCGGATACCATGGACCGGTTCTTATATCTTACTGACTGTTCATTTGCCTTACTATTGGTTAAACCTTGACATAAGCTCCATAGAAGTAATGCCAAAATACAACCGACGTTAGAGCGAGAGAATGAATAAGAACCGGCTATATGACAGATTAGCGATAATGATAGAGAAAACTATTGTTCAACATACGTATATAGATGCGTATAGATTACTACGCAACAAGTACTACCTAAACAGTAAAATTATATTTCTACGTACTAGAAATATAATTTTACTGTTTGGGTGTTATTTCATAATAAATGCAAATATTAAAAAAAAAGGAAATTTTGTATGTTATATTATTGAATTACCTCTTTTGATTCGTGCTGTCGATGTACCAACTCCTGTAAAAACCTCTCATATTATTTTGCAGATTACCTCTGAAGGTACTCCTAACAATGTACTCCTGGTTCATTTGCAAAACACTGGAAGTCCTAATTCTTAGGAAGCTATAAGGCATTTCGCATGCAAATACCTGTCCAGCAGCAGTGATGTCAACTAAATTTGTGCCATTCATATAGCTGATACTCAAAGTGGTGATATTTAAGTCATTGCAGTGCATGACGATTTCGTTTATGTTAGCTTCAGCTGCAGACAGATAGATGGTTACTTCACCATCAAATGTAAATGGTTGAACATTAGTTACATTCTCGAAGTATGGAGTCAAACTAACTTCGTAGTGTCTGGGGCGTGTAGTTGTTGGCAAACGATAGGCCGGGTCTCTCATCATTTTGTTCAACTCGATCCATTCTTGGTCAAGATCTTGAGCTTCTTCTGCTACATTAATCGGGCTAAATGTTGTTGTGCCCTGAATAAAGGCTACCCCAAACAGGACGTTCAGCCAGCGGTTGGCCTAAAATATAACAGCGTTGCATTTGTTGTGGGTACATTTAAATTCAATTTTTAATGATACTAGTGGATACTAGTGTTTAAATTTGAAATGCTTTTCAACTTTCTTCTTACAAGTATAGGTATTTATTCAATATTGTTTTTATCGTTTATTGATTTATCATCTGTTTCAATGCATGCTTACCCGGAAGGAACATGTAATCAATGTAATAAGATGCATCTTGTCATCTTTTGTATACCATGTTTAAGCAAATAAATGAATTGAATTGAACTGGTAAATAGTAATAATAGTAAAAAGTACTAACTTATCAGTTGATTGCAATCATACGTTTAGGGAAGGCCACATTTTTATTTAAAATTTCAACGTTATCTTCATACAGGTATATAATCAACTATGTATTTTATATTTTTGCAGAGAAAAGATATTTAATAATATTTTCATCGCAAACATGTTAAACTAGAAGACTAAACTAGTGATCATGAATAGTAGCATATCTTATACTAATATATAAAGCGGAAGTGTTTGTTTATTTGTTTGAAAGCGTTAATCTTAGGAAGTACTGCTCTGATTTTAAAAATTCTTTCAGTGTTAGATAGGCCATTTATCGAGGAAGGCTATATAACTATTTCACGCGGATGAATCGCTGGCAGAAGCTAGTAATATATAAAAGTAGCTGCAGCCTATAAAGAATGAATTGACTGAATTATAATATGAAGTTATGACATGTGAGAGTATCTATGCCAGAAGTGTAGGAATAGCGAAAAGAACAGAAATTAATATTCTATTTAGAGAAATTTTATAATGGTGTCTTGTACAAATTTAAACAATTAACGTAGCATGAAATAATAAGAAAAGTTAGGCTATTGTTCTATAATAGTAGTGACACTTGCATTCCACAACTATTGATGAAACTTATAAATATTCATTCGTTACTACATGTTATATCATACATACGTCAGAACTATATTACCATTGTTCTGAATTTAACAGTGATTAAAATTTTCATATAATTATGTCATAAATCTTTACACTCCTTTAAGTCTTTCAAGGTATAGACCGTATGCCTTGATTAGTTACGTCTTAAGCCGACAATTGAATGCATTTTAAACTACCGGAACATTTGATTATTTTTCCGATAGTGTCCTGTATGCAGTTGGATTATCGTCCGTTATTGTGTTAGATTTCTCTAATCAATTCTCAACTAAAGAATTAAAGAATTAAAGAAGAATTAAAGAATTTTATTCGAAACCAATAACAAAGTATACAGAAACAATTTGGTGTCGCAAACAACTGCTGTAGTATAATACTGTGTTGCAGTTGTTGGCGCCCACTTCCAGACAACTCGTTTGTTTTACAATTAAAAGAAAATAATTTTAAAGTTTATACATTTGAAATTTTCGTGTTAATATTTGTAATGTATATGTAAATGCATAGATGTGTTTGTGGTGTGTATATGAATGTGGTGTGTAGTGTATGTGGTGTGTATGTTGTGTGTGTATGTGTGTGATATGTGTACAAGTGAAACGAGTGAGTGTATGGTTACAGACTTATTAGACTGGTGTAGTCAGTTTAGTAAATTCTCGGTGTCGTCATAAGGGAGTTCTATTAGCCAGTTGAATAATTTTAATTTACATTCGCGATGAGTAAGAGAGTATATATTTAGTAACTTATTAAGTCGGTTGTAAATTTTGGGACTAAGAAAATAAGCATGTCTATAGCATGTCTATGCATAACTATAGCATCCGTCGACGTAATTTTGCAATAGTTGTTAGTTGATTTCTAATTTAGTTTCTAATGTTTATTATCATAATTATTCACTCTAATTTGATTAAATAACCAACTTACCATGGTCACGCTGGCGAAGTATAATGAAACAGAATGATTTCGCTATTTCTATAAGTCAATACTATAATCTATTTATCTTATCCACATTAAACTGTTAATAATCTGATAATGTGGAATCTAAATTACCATTGATAATAAGCGGTACATGTATTATGTTCTTATTATTTCTATTGCAGATTATTATTTTTTACCTTTTTGTCGGGTTTACAATATCAAAACTCTTAGAACCAATAGTCATAATAATATATAACATTATTATAGGAGAATAAGAATTTTTATATCGTAATATAAAATCTATTGTTATCCATATGGACAGGATACGTAAAATAATTTTACACTTTTAGGTCGTGTGCAAGGCAATTATTTATACTAAGGACGCATATTAAATACCGACTTGCTTAAATCTTTACGAATATACGATATATATATTTTATTGCAGGAGTTCAGCAGACAGGCAGACGCCCCACTTGATGGAAAGCGGTTACGATCGCCAATGGACATTTGTAACACCAAAGGTGCTACATATGCGCTGGTGCTCTCTTAAGGGAGACTGGATCCTGGTCAGTAATGCCGAAACACAACTCAAGGTTGTTATGGCGGCATACTCTAGACCAGGGGTGGTAGCCATCCAGTCGGTTATAAATACCATAGTACATCTACCACATGTAATATGTACCATGTAACCCCGAATTCAGATACCTTGGTTCTCTACTGCAGAGTAATTCTGATATAGAGAGGTATGTAAGGAGAAGAATAAATGAAGCATGGTTAAAGTGGAGACAGGTAACTAGAGTGACGTGCGACAAACTAATTCCACTGAAATTAAAAGGTCAAATATATAAATCTGTCATACGACCCGTCATGCTATACGAGTCGGAATTTTACTCTAAGGGCCTGTTCCCACTATGTCGTAACGATTAATTCATCGTTGGACGACTGTCGTCTCTAGCTGTTCCCATTATAACGACTGTCATCAAAAATGTTTAACGATGTTTTATCGTTTTACGACTGTCGTGCTAGCCGTTCCCACTGTCATTACAATCTGTCGTCACTGCAAAAAATGTCGTAGACGACAGTAAGTCGTGTCGTTCTATATGTGAACACCTCCATTTAAACATATAAGCCACGACGCTTAAAACTACACGACTATCTGTCGTCACGACATAGTGGGAACGCGCCCTAATACAAATTCTATGTAGTTAGAGGGAGAAAGCATCAGTTCGACGTTCGTTTAAATTATCTGTATTTGACCACAAATTTGTGATGCTTCCCAATTAATCGTGTGTGACAGTTCATTAACAAATTTGTGGTGATTCCGTCTTAAAAGGTCAATGTTTCTAATTAATTGATTTATTTTTATAATATTACATTTTGTGTGACTTTTTCTTTTTAGATTAAACTATACTCAAATATTTGTATGACCATGTGTAGGTCAAATACAGTGACAATATTTGACTTTGTTACCATCTTATGTATGACTATTACCTGTATTTTTGCAAATAAAGATTCATTCATTTGTAGTAATATTGGTGTTATATATATATATCTATAAGCGAGAACAACCACTTTTAGATTTAAAAAAACTGTACTTCCCATAAAGTCTGATTTACATTTTTGTTAGTTAAGTAGCAAGTTACGACTTAGAACTTACGAGTTAAGACCTTATCGTCGTTTGGACAGACACTTTTCAGTTAAGTCGTAAGTTGACGATGAAGTAGAAATTACAAAATCACGTTCTATTTTTCGCGGGTTAAGTACACCCCGCTCGCATGTGCTTGCAAGTCGCAAGTAAACGTCACACACCGATTCTCAGTAGCGTTGCCAAAAAAGAAATAAGTAAAAAATACTGCCTTGAATTATTTCAGAATTTTCCATTGTGGTTTAAAGGTAAAGTAGTTTATGGTTTAAAAGTTTATGCTACAGTTTTTACGTTTTTGTGAGCTAGTTAAGATATCGCTTCATGTATTGAGAGAAAAAAAATCTATTTATTTGTGTACACATTTAATACACATACGAAGTGAAATTTCTTTATGAATTATCATTTTTGTTTTATATTTAGAATTAGTGGATCCGGCAGACATTGTCCTGCCCTGAAAATAATAATAAATCCGTAACCAAGGTATGATGTCCTATATCGGGTCATATTGTGAAACTAAACTATCCAGGGATTATTACTATACTATTATACCTCAAACACAAAGTGACAAAATTAAAAAATATTGTGTTTTGCTTATCATCTCTACAGAACGCGTCATATTTAGTTCGTGGACTGCTACGTATCCCGTCGCGATGGTGAAAACTTCTTAATGCTGGACTCGAGCCTCCATACTGTTCGAACCCACGTTATATCAAACGCTAGTTGGAAACTTGAGAGCGTTTACCACAAGCTTTAACTGCTTAAGCTTCTCTACACTTCAATCAAATTTATTCAATTTTGGGTTGGTTTGGTTAATACCAGTCGGTAGACTCGGTTCTTTTTCCTTGTGTTTGTTATGGTTCGGAACGTTGTCGCTAATGGTACTAATTTCACGAGCGCAGGAATGAAACGATTTTACGTGGACACGCGCAATGGAAAACTGACATTTAAAGTTTAACTCGCAAATAGCAAGTTTAGGCCGAACAAGCTTGTTGCTTAAACGCAAGTTGTCAAACTCAACTCGCTTCTTTAATTAGTTGAAAATGTTAGGGTAACAACAGGTATTACCGGTCACCTAAGAAAAAATAAACACACTTTAGCTATTTTTCAATATTTTTTTATTACTCTCTTTACTAATTAAGCATTCACTATTCTTCTAACAAAATCATAATAATTGAAATTAATTGAGATAAAATTGATGAAATAAAATTATGTCACCAAAAATATAGTTACATCGTCCTTCATTAAAGCCGACGATGTAACAAAGTTCATTGTTTTGCCCATAATTATTAAATATTATAAAATTATCACGGTCTCCATCAATGGCAGTATCGTCTTCTTACCCCATTTAACACCTGGTCCAGAATCTTAATTTGGGAAACTATGTTATCTTCTTGTTTGCTTGTGAAGACTGCCTCGCTGTGGCTGATACGATTCTTGTTCTTCAAACTTTTTTAAAGCGTTGAAAATAGCATTTCAATACACCGGACTATTTCTCTAACAGGATTCATGCTTGCAATAATTGATCTTGGGTCCATGTTGCATTTAAATGGCATTGTCTTTTCGGGTAGGTCTAGCTACCCCCCTTGTAGGTGGGCCTCTGTGGAAAGGCAGAAATATGAGAGTAATTGTAGTGACCGGTATTATCACCTGACCGGCAATACCTGGTGTTACCACTCTAACAAGTAGGGCTACAATTGGTCGTAAGTCGTAAGTTGCGCAGAAATTTGCCATAAGTAGCAAGTTGACGATTAATTACAAGATAGAACCATGCTCTATTATTTGCGAGTCAAGTACAAGTGCAACGCGCTTGCGCGTCTCACTCTGACAATTAAATTGTCAGGCGTGTTAAAAGGAGATTTTACTACAGTGCATAATACATTCCGTAAAAAGGGGTGGATGGGCACAGAGTGGAATTTTGCTTAAACGTATACCTAGTTATGATTAAAACATATTATATTGCTTTTAGTATGAAAACTTGAGTTGCATCGAGTAGATTTCTAAAAACTATCCTTCAAACCGTTTTGAACTCCCAGTTATATATATTTCTTTAAAATATAGATCCTTTTTATTTAAACTTAAATGGATTCTAGGAACATGCCCGTAAGGCTGTTACAATTCAGTTAACGTAAAGTATTTAAGTACTAATGTCTAACGATCTTATTTCTATTGAGTTAGAGTAAATTTGTAGACTTTCTAAAGTAATTTAAAAAATCTACAAAGTTATAACTCTGTGTTTAAGTAGGCTGAGTTTTTGCCGCTCAAGCTTACTGGAGCATAGATGCTCCGAGTTTTACTCTAAGCACGGTTAATTTCTTAACGTTATTCACTATGGTCTGAATGTCTGGCTTTCTTTTTCATTAAAATTGGTCCGGAAACTCCTTTGCATATTTTTCAGTATATACTTATAGTGCCGGATCGAGGCAGGGGTTTTTTGAAAAAATTACCTGTATACTCGTCTTCAACGACATGAAATCCCTTAACTAATTGTAAAAGAAGCTGATGATATTCAAATGATTGAACATAGGTAACAGCTATTACATTGAAACCGATTTTGTGAGTTACAGTGGCACAAATAGAAATGCAAACAAACAAAGAGATATGAGTTTTAAACCATTTTTGTATCTTCCAGGAGCCAAAAATTAAAACATAATTAGAAAATATAGTATAATTTACATGTACTACTTATTTCATAAATCGTGAGGTAATTGTGTCCGTGTATTTCCCTTTATTGTCTCTTGTCATGGACATCCCTATTGTATTCCTTGTCCGTTCCTGCACGGATAAAAGAATAATATAAAATTTCGCTTTATTATAAAATAATATTAATCTACAGCTTCCAGGATAAATACTAAACTTGCAAACAGAAAAGTTAATAAACCCCTTAAAAGCTCGCAATTTGAATCCGAACTTTAGAGTGATATTTTAATAATTTTATTATAACATGATGTGAAATAACTGTTATTAGCTTAAAAGATAACTATACTTCTATATATTCTTGCTACTTCATAAGTTGTGTTTGGTGACTTATAAAATTTACTGTTATGAGAATCGTAATACCGATTTTTGCCTATTTACCCCGCTATGCCTATTCACCCCATTTTACGGTACTTTGGTTGCCTCGCGACCGTATTTATTTAAACCTCATTTTATCAGAAGTCAAAACCAAAACACTATAACTATAGGCCGTGCGCGCATTAGAATATATTTTAAATCCACAACGGCAAAAAAATCGCATTTTCGCCACAAGTTTTGTAGAATAAAAACGGATGTAGACTATGAAACCAAACTTTGCATATATGTTTAATAGGGTCCCGTAGCTATTTTGTCAAAACCGACATAGTAATCGTAACATTCAGCTGTTCGTCTGTGATGATATACTGTTAGATATTCATTTTCATGGGTACTATTACCATGAATGAAATTTGAAATGATGATGTAATTAATCTATTTAGCGCTACGAAGTTATGTTGTGAAATTAGGAAAACATTAAATACTAGGAGTGGCCATCATAAATGCCACTAAGGGTTGAAACGTGTTTTATTCAGGATATGCTACAGTTGTGTATGGTATGGTTATTTAGATCTTTAATAAAGTCAATAAGTGGGGAAATTATTGATCACAAATCATTGAAAATTGTTTCTCCCTTCATGATAATTTCTGAAATAAAGATCTACAAGCTCAATTTATTTCAGAATTTTTCGTAAGTTTTATAAAACATTTAACAAAAAATAATTTGTAATGAATATCCGTTTAATAGTTTTTGAGATATAAGGTATTTTCTTACAATGCTCTTTTATGATTCCGTAGCTACATATTCGTTATTAGGCATAGGGAAGGTTTGTCACCACTTTGAAAACCTTTGTGTGCCAAGCATTTATCCAAATCGTTTACTGTTGCAATACTAGAAAAAAACAAACAGTATCTTATGGAGGCATTTTGTCAAATCTTTAATATTTTAATACGACTTATGGCATCTGAAGTTAACTAGGCGTCAACACGCCTCTATCGTGGTTCAAGCTCTACTGTAGCGATTTGCGGATTTTGTTCCGTAGTTTGCGGTGTTTTAGTTAGTTACAGAATTTAAATATTGCGCGAAACAATCACATCCTGGTGTGCACACAGCCTTATCGACATTTTGTGAATTGTCATACATTGTCATATTTATACTTGAAGTTAAACTCGCATACAACACACGTTTGGACACAACTTGCTACTTAAACGCAAGTTATCAGTTGTAACTTGCTACTTAACTAACGAAAATGTAAATCAGCCTTAAGAGCTGTTAGTTTACTTACAATGAGATTAAAATATTTATAAGTATTAAGTAATATAATGTAATTCTTAACACAAATGTGCTGCAACAGTGTGGTGTTTTTCATCAAGAGAGCCTACTTGCCCGCTGCATACAATTTCAAAAAGCCAATAATATATCAGTTTTCTGAGATGGTGTTATAAATTGTAAAAAATATCATCCAAAATAAAACACCAAAAATGTTATTAAAATAATTTTTAATAAATTATAAAAAGCCTATTTACAATCGGTGGCGATTAAAAGGCACTTGGAATGTACTTAAATTTTATATTTAACATTACTTAAATAACAATATTGGCAATCAGTGCCATTGTCACCAAAATAAGCGACAAGAAAGTGGTAGATGCTGCATCACGCTCAGGTAGGCTTGGAGTTGAAGGCTCGACTAGGTTTGGTTGGGCTACAGTTACTGGAGAAGTAGATACAGTTGTGGCTTGAGTACTGGTCACTACTGTTTCGCCACCATTCACAAAGTAATTGTTCATATCACCCGCTACTTCAGCAGCCCATTCAATATTCTGCCTGGAGGCGCTCGCTCCGTTTAAGATAGCGCTGTATTCATCTCCCAAGAGGACTTGGTTTTGGTTAACCCAGTTCTCGTACTGAAAAGAGAAATACAATGTTCAGAATATGGCGACAAGATCCATTCAATAAATAAACTAATAAACTTATAGTTCCGAGCGCAAATGACGCTTGTGTTTTTGATACCTCTGGACAAACTCTGGGATCAAATCTCAGACACTCAAAAAAAAGTAACAGAAAGTTAGTATACGAAATTTAAGTAAACTAAGGTAACTACAATATAAAATATTTTCTCAAACGACGTTCCTGACATACTCTTGCTGAGTTTCGTGCCAAGTACGCTTTCTGCTTGAACTATGAACATAGGTCAGCTTCCACTTTGTCATTAGACTACATTCAGCCAATACTACCGTTTTAATTGAGGTGAATTTTTCACATAGGCTTTCAATGCCAAATCCTAAGTTGTAGTAAATAGCAAAAGCACTTAAAGGAATCTCAAGCCCGTTTTTGGGAAATTACAGTAGTGTCATTAGATTCTAAACATCACTTATCCTAGTCAGGTGTAGAGTACCTTGTAAGAGAGAAGAGAATCCCTTTCCCTTAAATTGCTGTTTTAATTCTTTCACAGAAATGAAGTATGATAATTTAGTCGTTCTTTTTTCAAAATCAGCCGATTAGATTCCTGACTGGAATAATTGCTTTTCAAATAATCTAATGATACCACTTTACTTTCATCAAAATAAGCCTTGAAGCTCCTATGAGTAATTTTCGCTATATTGTATAGCTTAGGATTTGGCTCTGAAGGCACTAATATACCTGTGGGGAAATAAAATAAAAAGCGTCTACGTCTCTCTCTGTCACACTCACAGGTCTCACAGCAGGCCTAGTGGCGCACCAGTTTTGTGTTGATATTAAAACTATGAAAACGTATGGGTGTCTACAAGTGACGCATCGCACGTGTTGAATGTTTAGCACCAGTATAGTTGCATCAAGTTCTCTAATAATAGAATGCTATTATTGAGTTCGCATAAATACTCACGTTTAGCAACCATAAATACTTACAGCAGTTATTTCTGCAGCAGTTCTCAGTCTTGCTGAAACGTATGAGAGAGGCGTTGTTAAGGATCCGAACCTGTAAAAAAAGCATTCCGTCTCATATACTCATATCACAAAAGAAGAGTACCAATCCGTTATTGTTTATAAAAATCTTGTTTTTTTAACTAACTCCTGCGGCTCAAGGCTCAGGCTTCGGCTAGTCTCCGAAATGAGAATACTCCACTCCTCACTATTCAGCGCTGTCACCTGCCAGACACAGGCTTGAAACTCGCGCAGCTCAATCTACACTAGATCACTCCAGCGATATTTAGGCCAACCAACAGTTCGCCGTCCCGTTGGTCTGACCAAATAGGCTCTTTTCCTCGCGCGATCCTCCCCCATTCTATGTACTAGTAGGTGGCCAAGCCAGCGCATGCGATGTACCTTGCTCTCGCCTATTATATTGAGCTCATTCAGAAGCTCCAGCCTGTTCTTCTCCTTAAATGTTAGGGTCCAACCCTCACATCACATACTACATCAATATTGGGCGTAAAACAGTTTTATATATACGTATCTTGGTCTTACGCCTAAGAAGTTTGGACACCCACACCTTATGAAGATGGAGATGAAGATATTGTAGGTTGTTATTTAAAAAGTATTTTTTAAACTTATATAATTCAGACGCAACGAGGTAGAGCCAGGTTGGTATCATAGTTGTGTGATGCCATGTCCTCACAAAATACCAGCGTGAAATAATTAGCCTTGACCTAATCATGAACACTCCCTGACAATAGCACTTTCCTATCCTCCTGTCCCATCTCCTCTAGACTTTCCCCTATCCTATTTTCCCTATACAATTCCACTATCCAATCTCCCGCTATCCAATTCCTGGTGTTTGATTCGTCAATCTCATCCTCCTACCGTATCCTTTTATCCTACCATCTTTATCCCCTCTCATCTATCCCACGATAAAGCTGGCGATCCATTGGCTTTGCTTCTTTCGTTGTAAATGTCCATAGATGACAGTAAACACTTTTCATATGATAGGACATTTGCCTGTTTGCCATATCCACAATAAAAAAATATTAAAACAATCTACATACCCATTCCTCACAGCATTTAGATTATTTTGGATGTATTGGAATACAATTTGAGTATTTCCTTCATTTCCAGAAACAGCACCGCTCCAAGCATTAGTGTAGTCCTGTGGACGAATGATGTAGTTATCCTGGACGATAGCGGTGAGTAGGCTGGAAGTAACAAAATCAGTTAAAATTATTAAGTAGTTTTGTTCTTTCAGTAGTTTTGTTCATGTAACATAAAAAAGAGATTAAATGAAAGTTGATGAAGCGAAAATATTTGGCATGATCGCAGCAGATGGAGATCCATCATCTATAATGTGTAACAGGCATATTAATATGTACGTATTTACTTTCACTTGATGCGGAGTTTTTAATTTGACAGAATGCTACCATTCAGAATAGCTGCAAAGTAATGTTAATGAGTTTTGTTATTTCACTTACGTATTCAGGGAAGCCTGATGCGGAGTGCAACCTAGCACCCAGACAATTTGAATTTTCTCAGTATAAACATTATGATTCTGGAACCTCTGGTAGAGGAAGTTGAAGTCATCAGTGGTACCGTCGCGTAGAGCATTACAGTAGACCCAGTTGCGGCTGTCGACTGGAACCCTAATTAAGTAAACAATATTTCTGTTCTTATACCCTTATCTATATCTATAAGTTGGCGTCTAGTCAAAAGGAAGCTACTCACGAAAAATCAACTTGTCAGTAATAAATCATGAAAAGTGTACCAGGGAACCTGTACTATATCCCCTTATTACATCAAAAGGCAAGAAAAGCATATTGAGTAACAATGACCAAGCGCTAACAGCAGTGAAGGTAAACATTGTATTAAACCTGCACATCGAGATAACTGATGTGTCCAACCTGCTAACCGCCTTGGACAAGCGTGGCCGGTATGCTATCTATTCCCCAACAGGCAGGCTAGTGCCCAGCAATGGTACGTTTATGGGCTGGTATTATGATTATTATTATACAGAAGATGCACTATGATGTGCTTTTCAATTAAAACACAAGTATCTAAAACATTTTATTCTAATAATTCTAAACTATTTTATTAAATTCAATTTTATTCAATAATCCTTTCTAGCGTGGTATTAATATATATACAATCATTACATCGTACTGATTATGCAACTGAGTATTTGGGGGTGTGCGCGACTCTGCCGTGGCGGGATCGTTAAGAAACGCGGCGGAGGCGAGGACAGCAATGATTCCTGGCCATGCTTGTCGGAATATTGCTATAAGTCGTGCGCAGGTTTCCCGATGGTCGCCCCTCCCGTTTTCTACGACTGGAACCGCGGCTTGTCTCAATAGTACTAAGAGCAAGACGACCGCGGCTTGCCGTTGTGGGAGGCGGGAGGATTTGTCAACGGCAAACCTTCTGCGCACATTTATATGTTAAAGTATTGATAAGCCAGTGAAATCGATAAAAGAGCTTGTATGGTTTTATAAAGTAGAAAAAATTAACAATTTAGCTATGTAGATACCCTAACTCTTTGTTTATACTGTGCCCACATCCACGGCAATAGGTAGGAAAGTGTCACGAAAAGTGAATATGCCATCAAGTTCAAAATATGTTAGGTTTATAGGGTCATGCTGCTCACTTCCTTCATCACTATACTGCTAGCTACAATAGAAGTAGTCATAATGTAAACATACTACAAGACATGATGCTATCTATAGATCGTAAATACTATACTACTAAAATAATTTGTAAAATTCCTTATTATTCAATAAAACACAAAAGATTTACTTACTCGGTACCATTAATACGTAGGGCATTGAACTGAGTCGTTGCAGCAGTACGACAAGCTTGGACTCCCATCAAGCACATGACTGGAGCCAATTGATATCTTAAGTAAGACCTCATGAAGGTCTCATTGGCAATTGGACTATAGGTTAATTCGCCCATAACCCTAGTAGCCCATCGAGCAACCAACTCCTGCAACAGAAATACTTCATTTAGAAGATAATACCCAGAACTTTAAGAAGGTGTGCATTCCAAATATATAAATGCTGAAATCGTATTGATTTAAAGCCCTATACTTTATTAAGGTTTTGTTTTACACATGTATGTAAATAGAAATTAAAGAAAATGATGAAGTGAGAAATAAGTAAATATGTATATGATGTTGAAGAATTATGTCATTTTTCACTTACGTTCAAACTGTTCCATTGCGGGGTTCCCACCAGCCTATTCCTGATCCACGCAAAGCCAGTAGTGGCAGCAACCCAAGGAGCGTAATCAGTTTCAAACTCGAGGAAGGAAAGAATATTGAAAGCTCTACTGTAGCTGATGAGACCAGAACGGGCAAATTGGAAAACATCGTTGACAATCTAGTGGAACACACACATATAGATAAGTAAATATTCTAGAAAACGATATTAGAATATTTAACATAAAAGAACTGTTTTTTACCTGAGCTCGATTATACTCATGAATCAAAGTCCTATTTGCTCCACGAAGGGTCAAAACAATAAGATCCCAGGTGTAGTCGTCATAGTTAACTCTATAGAAACCTGTCACAGAAAAAACCCATAAAAATAAGGGTACCAATAATTATGTTTCATCCTTAAAATAATGTACATATTAATTTTATAATTACCAGTTTGCTGCTTATTGAAGACAACCCATTCATCGCCAACTGAGCTACGGTCAATGACGGTGACAGACTTAGTAAGTATGTGAGAAGGCTTGGTATTTGTAAAATCAGGGTTGCTAGCAGTAGCAAACGTGATTGGTACAATGTAATTAGTGTCAGTGTAAGAATAACCGGTGTTAATGTTAAAGCGGCGCTGCAAAAAAAAACCAAGATGTTTATTTTTTAATGTTTTACTTTTCCTTTACTTTATTTTTAACATATTCTACCCGGAGTGTCCATTTATATTTATAACTAGCTTCTGCCCGCGACATTGTACACGTAGAATAGTTATAAAAGTAAGTTAAAAAAAACCCCGCGATTTTGAAACATTCTTCATTGGTGCTCCGCGCTCTTATTTCTCTTAGCGTGATGGTTTATAGCCTATAACATTCCTCGATAAATTGGCCATCTAATAGAGAAAAAAATCGAATCAGACCAGTAGTTCCTGTGATTAGCGCGTTGAAGCAAACAAACAACTATCCCGCGGGAACCCTTTAATTTTTCGGTATCAAAGTATCCTATATGTTGACCAGGGATATAAGCTATTACCATAGAAAATTTCATGTAAATCGGTCCAGTCGTTTCGGAGATTAGCCGGTACAAACAGACAGACAAACATACAAACAGAGAAACAAAAAATTCCTTATAAAATCTAAACTAGTTCTATTTCACGTTTTACACCCCCCTGATTCGAATTTTAGCATTTTTTTAAATTGTACAGAAATTCGACCTCTACAATTTTGTTATATGTATGGATAACGATATTTTTTTACAGGCTTTTTGATTATAAAATTTGTGTAGTATTAAAAAAGTCAATGTAGTACAATTTATGAAAATCCTTAAAATGTGGTTCATTATTTGCATCTAAGAACATTGATGTAGGTAACAATGATTTATCAAACTTTTCAAGTCCTTACGAACTAATCATATTAAAAAAGCTTTAAAAAAAAATAACAGTACCTGGTAGATAGTCATACGGCCGGTAGAGTGATCAACTTGTACATTAAGGACAGGATGACCGGGTTGCTCAGTCCAGCTCTTATAATAGTCAATGAAATTGAAATTATCCCCATATTGGGCAATGGCGCCATACTGCAAACTCACATTCTGAAGAGCTTCAAATAAGTGAATTGGTTGAGCGATGTCGAATGACCTTGAAATCAGATTAATTTATTAGTTTGTGAACTTTATTTGAACAATCAAGTTTAATTTCGGTTTTATAGTACAAAAAACAGATTTGGTTCCACAACATACCTATCTACTAAGTAGTTTTGAAGGCCTTGTCTGTGAATCTCAAAGCCAAGTAAATGTTCTGTCATCCTAATAACAGCTGCACCTTTGTTGTAGGTGATTGTTCCGAACATAGATCTTACTGATGCAGGGCTTCCAATTCCAGAGCTAGTGAGGGGTTGAGGATTATTTGCAGAGTCAGTGAGAAGAGAAGTGTGTATTTGCTCTGTGATGAAACGAGTCTCCAGGCCCATATAGTCCTCTACCTGGTTTAAAATGATTTTTTTATTAAGAACAATGCAAAAGTAATTAGAAATAATCCTTAACTTTGGTTTCAAAATCGTTAAAAACATACCCAGTGAGTAAGGAAGTACTGATAGTATCTTGCAAAACCTTCGTTCAGCCATAGAACATCCCACCAGTCACATGTAACCAAGTTACCTAACCACATATGAGCAATCTCATGAGAAAGGATGTAGGCGATCAGTTGTTTAAAATAGCTGCTTGTGTGTTCAGGATCGTACATCAGGTAAGCTTCTCTATTTGATAGACAAAATAAAAGTCTTTTAGTATTGTATTATTTAAAATATTTACAAAGAAGAAGCTCATCGAAACCAATTCTAAATTACCTGTAAGTCAGAAGACCCCAATTTTCCATAGCTCCAGCGGAGAAGTCAGGTATGGCAGCTTGCGTCATCTTGATATGAGGATGTACTGTGTGAAAATCCAAGCCGGTATGGTCGTTCATGACTGTTAACAAATCTTGACCTACGTCAAAGGCATACTGGCCTTGATCTGCGTTTATAGCTCCTGGCCTAGCAATTACTTCATACATAAGAACATTGTTGTCCCTATATTCTATACTATCATACTCAGCAACGATAAGAGCAAGCAAATAGGTGGACATCACTGGAGTCGTGTGGTAGACGTCATCGGTGTAGTTTCTGTAATTGAATTTATTGTTCAAATATAAGACTATTTTAAGAACAAATCTATGACCTTTTCATCAATAAATCCTAATCATAATTATTAGATAGATTTAATATTCTTCGGGTATTATGACAAATATGTGCAAAATATGAAAACGGTTTATTTTGTAACAAGATTTCAAAAAGATCTAACACTGATGTGCTTTTTCAGAACTTCTTATTATACATAATAAAACTACGTTTTAACGGTTTTAAGCGCGGTAATTTATTTAGTTTTGATTTGTCCGACGTTTCGGCCGCTTTTCGGTGGCCGTGGTCACGTTCACGTTCACGTTCAACATTTGTTCAACGAGTGTTGTTAAAGTTTTATTTAGCCTACCGCCAACTTGTTCATTTTAATTATTTACTCTTAATTTAGTTTATGGTTATTATTTACTCTATGGGAGCCTAATCTAATTCATACGTATAATTTTCGAAAATGAATACTCACACCACGACAGTTCTGCTTTCCTGAATCCTCGTACAAGACCAACTTCTATGTGTGTTAGGACGTCTGATGGTGATGTTGAAGGTCGCTTTAAAACTGGGTTCATCATAGCAGGGGAATGCATATCGAGCTGCCGTAGCTTGAAATTGAGTTGAGGCCATATATCTGAAAAGATAAAAACAGTTATTGATTTTTTGATAGTAAAGTGTGATAAATTAATAATTATCTTCTTATTGATTACAGAATTATTATTACATTACAGAATACGTAGAAACTAGTAGTATTCTAACAGTATTATAGCAAAATAGCAATCGATCTTTTCCAAATAACCTATGGGAGGAATATTGTTTACGCTATTATTTAAAAATTAATATGAAATACAGAACATAATTTGATTAAATATCGTTATATTGAAGGTAGTTTTGTTTAGTCTTAATTATGGATGGAAATTCTACTTGTCTAAAAGTTATTATATGGTTTGAAATTATATTTTTAATTATATTTTATTTTTTAGTTTTTACCAATTAATTATTCTTAAATATACACTATAATTATAATTATTTGGATTTGTGGCTTCTACTACTACATGAAAAGTGAAGCATTAAGGCTCCCTGGAAGAGACCGTGTAAAAGTGATAAAAAACAGCCATTGTTCCTGCTCTACGGTTATTCTAAACACTCTTCATTGCATACATAGGTAGATAACTCGTTATTGTACATCAAAATACAAAAAACAAAGGTACAAAGCCACTACGAGAAAATTAAATCGTATCGTTAAAAAGCGATCAGTTCTAAAAAGTTACCTTGGTGCATCTGTAGCATTGTTCCTGAACCAACTCTTGTAAATACCGTACATGTCATCACGTAGTTCTGCGCCAAAACTGATGGTCAACGTATAGATGACTGGAGAAGTGGCATTATAAGTAAGGCTACTATTATTGGTTGGGCTGACGATAAGGAACTGGGGTTCGGGATCAGTTCTGTACGTAGTGGGGATCACAACGTTGCCTTGGGTGAGGGCAACGGAGATGATAGCACTGTGGTCACTGTGGAGGACGATTTCGTTAACGCCAGCTGATGTTGCTGACAAGTTAATTGAAACTGTTCCACTGTATGTCAATCTTTCGATATCGATCGTCCATAAAACGTCATAATGAGAAGGTTTAGTGGTTGTAGGAAGTCTGTAAGCTTCAGGAGCAATATTCCTGGTATCAATGACTGTGTCTACATCCTCGAAGACTCCTCCTTCAAACTTCTCCTCGGCGGTTATGGTGTTCCGGGTTGGGGGGCCTGTTGGCGTGTCAGGGAAAGATGCCTGACTTCCAAGGATCGCTAGCGATAAAACGATTAGTTTTATCGTCACCATCTGTAATAATTGAGAATCTAAATTATTATTATTAAAATGCGGTTCATTATAAACATAATCTAAATGAGAAAATATGTGTATTAACTACCATAGCATATTACATTTCATTAATGTATTATTTTCATAACGTCTAAATCATTTCAGCTATAAATTGCCCTCGATGTAAAAATAGGATAAGCATATAGATTAGTTAATTATTATTTTACACAAGCTACTTAATATTTGATCTAAGAAGATCAGTAGATAAGAGTAAATAAACCAACCTCACCTATAACAAGAGAAGGTAGCTGGTAGATACTAGTTACTACTATTTCAGGTAGTTCGTTTATTTTGGACATCAATAATAGACATAGAGAAGATGGCACTTATTTATAATGAATATCTTAGAAAATTAATGGAAAGCTAGCAAGCTCTTTATTGTACACTATTCGAAGAGATGAAATTATAGACGCATCCTTTTATACCAGATCGAAATAGACTTCGCTATGAATGAGTGAAGTACAACATTACACGTGAACATTGTCTTGACATTGTTCCTAGCGCGCCAAATTTATCAGATTCCACGCAGCGATCTATACTGATTTATAAATTGACATTGCCAAATGGTCGCCAGGTGAATCAGCTGCCATACAGTTCAATTAACCGATTACTGCATCTCACTATCCATTGATTTGCTTTACTACTAGCATGGAAAAAGGATTAATATATTTCTTCCATGGTACTGAGTTAAATTTGATATAAACTCCACTACAATACAATACTCCTTATTGTACACCAACATTACATAGTAAAATACACACCAACTTACTAAAAGGTAGAACAATGTGCGGCCTTATTGCTAAAAGCAATCTCTTCAGCGCAACCTTTGGATGGACATGATTTAATTACATAGATAGCGCGTAAAAACAACTGGGCCAAACTATGTTAAATTTTTAGGGGACCAAAAATGGCAAGTATTCATAAAGCTCAGAGTAATCGGTGTACATGCATTAAAAAAAAGAATCCGATCAAGTTAAGAACATCCTCCTTTTGGACCTAGGTTACTAATAAATAATACATAATTATATTATAGTAATAAATTTAAAAAAACACATTAGTAATATCAGTTTTGCACCAATGGTGAAAGTACAATAATAGTAGTAAAATATGGACTGTATCAGAATTAAATATTTGGTAACTTTTCGCGACTAGAACACGTAATAAAACTAGGTTGTAACGGTTTTAAGTGCGGTTATTTATTTTATTTTTATAATTCCCTTATTTTAGCCACTTTTCAGTAGCCGTGATCACGGAAGATAAAGAAATCAAGTGTCAATGAGTATTGTTAAAGTTTTATTTAGCCTACCGCCAACTAGTTCGTTTTAATTGTTTAGTTTTAAATTTGTTTATGGTTATTATTTACTCTATGGGGGCCTAATCTAATTTACCATCGCTTCGCAAAATTGCAGCTTGAAGAGAAGAAGCGGCGCAAGAATAAATTACCGCGCTTAAAACCGTTAAAACGTAGTTTAATTTTTGAATATTTAATTAAAAATACGATATCATTCAACCCAACATTTCTGCCACTTTTCAAGAAGAAAATTTCGAATAATATACAAGTTACTAATCAACTATACCACTACTACTCAAAAGTGGCCGAAACATCGGAATATACATCAAATAAAATACCGCGCTTAAAACCGTTAAAATGTAGTTTTAATTATGTGTACCAGACGCAAAAATTTGAGTTTAAAATACTATTGCAAAAATGGTTTTACAGAAGCGAAAAGTAGAAAAAAAAATCAAATCCACTCACTTCTTGGTTAAGTCTTAAAAATTAACGAAATAAAGAGCTATATTCTTCTATACTTGTTTTCTCTCCACCAAACACGTTTAATAGCTTGCACCATACGATAAACACTATAAAATGTTGTTTTAAAAAAAACAAGTTGCAGACAAGTGTTTCAATGAATTTGAACATGAATATTCATAAACTTGACTCAGAGCTTTCCTTAAACCTTCAACCCTTCAGACGTTCAAAGTTTAGAAATTGAATTTACATTACTTAAGTTTTTCTTGTTTTTTTTTTGCAGGAGTTCAGCAGCCAGGCAGACGGCCCACTCGAGGGAAAGCAGTTACAAATGCGCCGCTGCTCTCTAAAAGCAGACTGGAACTTGGTCACTAATGTCGGAACACAACTCAAGGTTGTTATGGCGAAATACTCCAGACCAGGGATGGTAGCCATCCAGTCGGGCAAATGCCCTACCTAGCTGTGGGTTGTTTTGTCGCCTCTTAAGACAGGCCGCCCGGCCGCAGGAAATTGTATTCTTTCTCCGTTTCTGCACGTATATATATTATGAATAATATTGTTTAAACAATAATGATTGCGCTGTTTCACTCCTTCTTCTTATACCTTACTTACTTATGACGTCATAAATAGGTACGCGCGTACAAAATCTATAAAGCAGACGTTCTGTATTTTAAAAGTAGCTCAGTTGACTTGACAGTCGGCTCCCCTATTCAGACAAAAGTATAATTCTAATAGTGTTAATGGGATAATTATTATAATATATTAACAATAGGTACATTATATAAAATTATTGCGATAAACAACAGTTTAGGCCGATTGTAATCTAAGTAGGCACAATTAAGTTTAAATTTATCTATCAATTAAATCGCTTAGTGCAAAGTGTACTATCTCAAGGTTTTAGATAACATAAAATTTAGTGATGACTGAAATGACTAATTACAAACAGCGAGCGAATGATTTACGAATATAGGGTTAGTAGAGATTAGTGCGTAAGTTCTTATCTGTCTACTAAGGCTGGTATGGTAACATTTAACCGATGGTTAAAATAAAATAAACGCTCATAAATATAATAAAACAACGGCAATAAAACAACCCACAGCCAGGTGGTAGGGCATTTGCCCGTCTGGATGGCTAACACCCTGGTCTAGAGTATACCGCCGTAACAACCTTGAGTTGTGCCCGGCATAAGTGGCCAGGGTACAGTCTCCATTTGGAGAGCAGCAGCGCATTTGTTGTTGTTGTGTTACGAATCTCCATAGGCGACGGTAACTGCTTACCAACAATGGGCCTTCTGTCTGCTGAGCTCATGTAATATATATATGCGTGTGTGTGACTGTGTATGTTTGTTTGGGATTCACGTAAGAACTACTTTGGCGGTTTCGATGCTGCCTTCGCCCTTCGACAGCAAATTTTTAGACTTAAAATTTGCTCTACATTTAATCCTAGGAATCCTGTGGGGAAACCGGGAATTTCTGGCAATTATTAAAATGGCCAGATTCAAAAAAATCGAATTTCGATATGAATTGTATTTTTTTATCCCGGGAATTTGCACCGAAATTTCTCGGGAACGGTTTGTAGTTGTTCGAGTGCATAAAAATTAGCTTATTCCAACACACTAAAACGATAGCTTAGATTCTTTTTTAATTGCTGCGGTCCTTTGTGTCCGGGAATCGCGCGGGAATTTTAAATCAAGCATAAGCAAAGTCGCGGGCATATTCTATATATAAGTAGGACATGCCCCCAGCTTCATTCATTCAAAACAATTCATAATTACGTACTACAAATAGTAAATAGGTCCCAAATCACCGTCAGTTGGGAACGTTCCCAAAACGGTGGCCGCATTACCACGTCGTATGGCAATGCTTATGCGTTGCCCAAAATACAGGCCAGCGTTTTGGTTTCGTGAGACATCTATCAACCGTTTTGGTAAGTACGTTCTATATAGGTTTGGTAACAAGCCAATAGAGGTCACAACGAAGTTTTCTATTCTGAATGTAGACATTCAGGCATTTCAAATCCGGTATAAAAAGTACCACTGTCGTATATTATACTGTTTCCAAGCGTTTATTTTACTTTGGACGTTTGCACGTCCATCAAGTTATATATTTCTTGACAGTTAAGTCGACATGAAAAAAATACATAATTGTCGTACTTTTTGTAGTTGTGGTTGAAGTTATAGTGATGTTCTGTGAGTCATGTAATGAGTGACTATTAAATTATCGACACTCTACGTAAATAAATCGAAAGTAATCGATTTGATAATAAAAAATGTTCTACTTTATTACAAAAATATTAATATAAACTTCTTTTGGTTAATTCAAAATAACTATAATATAATATAAATATGTAAAATATAATATTTTCTTAAGACTTGTATACATAATAAAACTACGTTTTAACGGTTTTAAGCGCGGTAATTTATTTGACCTTGGTTCATCCGACGTTTGGATGAAACAAAAAAGAAGTTAAAAGTTAAAGTTGAAAAGGGACCGAAACGTCGGATGAACCAAGGTCAAATAAATTAACGCGCTTAAAACGGTTAAAGCGTAGTTTTATTATATGTAAAATATGTTCATTGAAATTTAGATATATTCATTACACGATATACTATTTTCAGGAATAATATGACAAATCGAGTCGATAAGGCATTAAGACATTACTAATAGATCCGTCATCGAACTGTCAAAAGTAAAAAAAAAAATACTTTTCGATTAACAAACATTAATTGATATTATATAATTATGTAAATAGAGCCACATACTACATGTAGAAGACATGATTTATATTAACTGACTTTTACCAAGGTGTGATAATAAATAACGTATAAGACGTGTGTGTAATATAATAATTAAGATTCTTTATGAAATTAAACAAAAAAGCAGTTCCAATATAAAAACTCACCTTGATATACGGACAGTACCAACAATACGGGCACTATCCCCGCAACTGGATTATTGTAATCAAAATACAAAAATATACCCATTATTCTATAATCAACGCTGATATCTTATCACATATTATAGATATGTCATAATGAAAATGAATTTTCGATTGCCTTACCTAGTTTTCGGCTAAAGCTAGCATAATTTAATGCGGGCTTGCCAAAGCTGTGAAAGAAATATTCATCTTCTTCTAAAAGAAAGAGAGAATAGATGATTTAAAACTTTCAATATTATACAACAACAGTCCATTTGACATAAGATGGCATGGGAGAACTTACATAATAAATATCAGTCCAGGAACAGAGAAAGAATACAATTTCTTGCGGTCGAGCTGCCTGTCGTGAAAGGCGATAAAACAGCCCACAGCAAGGTGGTATTTTGAGTTGTGTCCGTCATTAGTGACCAGATTCTAGCCTCCCTTAAGTAGTAGCATATTGGTAGCACCTTTGGTGTTGCATATGTCACCGCTTTCCATCGGGTGGGCAATCTGCCTGTATGCTGAACTCATGCAATAACAAAAATAGTCAAAAACATTGTGATTCGTAACTGGTTCATTCTGATCAGAGCATTAGGTCGCCTAGTTAACTGGACCACTGGCAACGTAAAGTTCGTAAGCGAATTTATTGTTATTCATCTGATTTGATTTCCTAAAGAGGTCGTTTGTCGACGACCTCTGTGGTTGAGCGGGCTAAGCCTTTGCCGGCCTACCTCACTGCAACTCAGAGGCTCCGGGTTCAATTCTTGGCATAGTAAATTTCGGAAACACATTTTCTCCGTTATTTACTATGGTCTGGGTGTCTGGGATCCTCCCCAGTGTTAGTAAGTTGTCTATTACCCATAACACAAGCGTAACTTGCTTAATTTGGGGATAGACAATATGTGTGTTTGTTTGCCGTCATTGCAGATTCATATGACGACATATATTAATACAAGAAGTATTAACATAAGGTGGAATGTTATGCTATTTCTTACAGTTACCAGACATGTGTCAATTTCACTAAGCGATTCTCCAAAGTCGACCGCTTTAGGCCCTTTGGTTCTCATTGGCTCCAACCGCCTTATTATCCCTGTTACGATTAATGATAAGACATTCATTTCACATACATCTTGCCAATTTTGGCCAGTACATATGGAATAAGCATTTTTTTCTATTTACCTGCAATATCATAAACATGTAAGGTGCTGCACATAAAAGATTCCTGACGATATCCATGTTCTCCCATACATCCACCGCAGTCATTGTCCACACCTCGCTTAGATACTCAAAATACAACTAGAGTGAGTGTTTCAAATATGACGATATTTTCACTTTATAGACTTTATTATATCACTACAAATTAGCTCAGAAAAAAATAATTTTGAGAGAAAACTGTTCGATTTAGATACTACTAGTACCATCTATTGTTGAGTAGCGATTTTAATCTAGATATATATATGAAAGTGAATTATTATGAAAATTTATTACGCGCGAACGTAACTTGAGAATGACTTACCTTTTTTTTGAGTTTTTGTGTGTGTTTAAGTGGCTTGCCGAAAGATTTAGATTCACAGTTGGAACTGTTAGGTGGCGCTTATTTACTAGTACCTAACTTTTGTTGATTATAGAGTCAAGTAAAGCCCTTTTTATACAAATATGTTGTAGAAAATGGATGTATCTCTAAAATAAGGCGTCACAGTGAACCAAATTTATTTTTCATATCGAAAAATCGACGCCTGCTCTCAGAGGCCTGACCGTGTTTGTTTTTGTTACACAACCCACAAAAATCGACGAAACTAAGGAATGAAACATCAATCAAATATTTATTCCCATTGTTCATACCAGAGATATGACTATAACATGTGTATAGTAAATTCCAACATATTTTTTACGTAGTTTAAAGTAAAGTCGCTGTCCGCGTCTGTCTGTATATCCGCTAACTCTCTCTGAACAGATTTTAAGTGGTTTTCACCATCAGTTAAGTAATTTTTCACTACAGGCTTGTATATTATGTTTTATATGTGGTTGAGCGGGCTAAACCTTTGCCGGCCTACCTCATTGCAACGCAGAGGCTCCGGGTTCGATTCCTGGTATAGTAAATGTCGGAAACGTATTTGCTCCGTTATTTACTATGATCTGGGTGTCTGGGATCGGCCCCAGAGTAGTCCGTTGTATACTACCCATAACACAAGCGTAACTTGCTTAATTTGGGGATATACAAATATTATGTGTTTGTCTGCCGATTTTTATTATTATTTAAGTGTGTGCAGTTCACACGCAGTATAAATGAAACTTCAGCGAATGTACTCATAGACAATTCTTCTCTTAACTTTTATGAATGTAAATATAATTCCTTTAGCCTACATTCATTAACATAAAATATTATAATTCAAAATAAACTTCTTAAGTAACACTATCAATTTTTCACTTTTTAGGCTAAAATATATTATTGTTACAACCTAGGCGCCGACAAAGACAAATTCCAAGTACAGATTTGTAGAAGCGCATATATTACCCGTCGACATTTGAATTAATTGTAATTCTTTTATGATCGTCTTATTTTGTTTACTTATTGATTGGCATACGTTACGAGAACAGCCGTTGTTATATTGTACTCATTATGGCCGCTTACGGCCGAATCATTAGCCAGGTGTTGCGGATTAACTTGACTACGATACGGGCATATTTGTATTTGTGAGGTATAAAACGGCGGCCTGATAGAGTGACAGCAGTTCAACGACAACTACGATCAAGTCGTGACGTCTGTACAATCGGGAACCTAATAGTGACGGACTTTGCGTAATTTATTGAATTACGACCTTCTTCATTGCGTTTGGATTTGTTGTGTTCGGTTATGTACCTGTGTTATAGGTGTTTGTATAGTTCTAATATACTCTATAATAATTCCAACGGCATTTTAATTCGAGTCTCGCAACTCGTAACATTATTATCAGTTTTTCAGTCCAATTTGGACCTATGTTTTGTCATTGGTCTTTTTGACTCACTAATCTGTGCTGCACAGTGTAAAACTCGTATCTCATTCTCTCGCAGACTTAGTCCCATAGATCATTGTGTCATCTCTTTTTACACGCTTTTTATTAGCTTCACTTGTATGTCAGTCAGTATGTCAGTATGTCAGTAACCGACCCCTTTGAGCTCGATTTTGTCCTACTTTGAACGATCAGATTTAATTCATACTTTGCACACCTGTCAAAGGTCGATGACAATGCAATAATATAGTATCATGGAGCTGATCTGATGATGGAGTGGGAAGGTGGCCATAGGAACTCCTGTACTAAACAAGATAGACCCTTCGTGTTTGGGCCCGTATGTTTATATCGCGTGACAATGCAATAATATGGTACCATGGAGCTGATCTGATGATGGAGACGGAAGGTGGCCATAGGAACTCCTGTACTAAACAAGATAGACCCTTCGTGTTTGGGCCCGTATGTTTATATCGCGTGACAATGCAATAATATGGTACCATGGAGCTGATCTGATGATGGAGTCGGAAGGTGGCCATAGGAACTCCTGTACTAAACAAGATAGACCCTTCGTGTTTGGGCCCGTATGTTTATATCGCGTGACAATGCAATAATATGGTACCATGGAGCTGATCTGATGATGGAGTCGGAAGGTGGCCATAGGAACTCCTGTACTAAACAAGATAGACCCTTCGTGTTTGGGCCCGTATGTTTATATCGCGTGACAATGCAATAATATGGTACCATGGACCTGATCTGATGATGGAGTCGGAAGGTGGCCATAGGAACTCCTGTACTAAACAAGATAGACCCTTCGTGTTTGGGCCCGTATGTTTATATCGCGTGACAATGCAATAATATGGTACCATGGACCTGATCTGATGATGGAGTCGGAAGGTGGCCATAGGAACTCCTGTACTAAACAAGATAGACCCTTCGTGTTTGGGCTCGTATGTTTATATCGCGTGACAATGCAATAATATGGTACCATGGAGCTGATCTGATGATGGAGTCGGAAGGTGGCCATAGGAACTCCTGTACTAAACAAGATAGACCCGTCGTGTTTGGGCTCGTTTTACTTGTCTTGGCTAGCACTCTGCTGCTACATGATATGCAGGATCTCAAAAGCTTGTATTTAAAAACATTTAAACAAAAATCAACTAAAAAATGAAAAATAAATAATAGTTTAAAAAAACTAAAAAAAACACGCTTTTATAAAAAATCCAACTAAAAAAACAAAAAATAAAATTTAATATAATATAAAAAAGCGTGGGGTGTATTCAAAGCGCTTTTTAAGATATTATATTATTAATTGAATACACCCCACGCTTTTTTATATTATATTAAATTTTATTTTTTGTTTTTTTAGTTGGATTTTTTATAAAAGCGTGTTTTTTTTAGTTTTTTTAAACTATTATTTATTATTATAGCTTTTTCGTTTCATCAAATTTGAAATCACAACGATTCCAAAGAAATTTAATTTCAAAGAAACCTAATTAAGTTTTTATGTACAAGTAAAGCATAAATACTTTCTACCGTTAAAAATTCGTGATTTACAAATAGCGTTTGCGTAGTAAGAATTACTTAGTATTATTATTAACCGTGCAGGAACGGCGAAAGAATACAATTTCCTGCGGCCGGGCGGCCTGTCTTAAGAGGCGACAAAACAACCCACAGCCAGGTGGTCGGGCATTTGCCCGACTGGATGGCTACCACCCCTGGTCTAAAGTATGTCGCCATAACAACCTTGAGTTGTGTTCCGGCATTAGTGATCAGGTTCCAGTCGTCCTTTAGAGAACAGCAGGCATTTGTAGCACCTTCAGTGTCGCAAATGTTCATAGGCGATGGTAACCGCTTTCCATGAAGTCGGCCGTCTGCCTGTCTGCTGAACTCCAGCACAAAACTACTTTTTGATAACCTTTTAAAATGTATATAAACCAAAGCTTATACGAGTACAACATATACAAGTATAACAACAAGTGCAACTATAATTTTGAATCAGGTTGTTAGGGTTTTGGCTGGTAGTAATATGCATCAGACAACGGGTTAAGCATTTCGAAATAAAACTTCAAGATATAAAAACACGTACGTATTTAATTTATAAATTTGGATTTAAAATTATCATATAATATTTTTCTGATTTATTCTATAAGGGAGATTCAAAAGATAATTATAAGAAACAGATATACGAGGTATTTACATATGTAATTATAGTTTAAATTGTACTATGTATGATATTAGAGCAAATAAATTATATTAAGTAATCTATACAAAAGCATATTATTTCACCAAATATATTAGCAGTAACATTTCAAAACCTAGCAAGTGCATTCTAAGGAATTTTAAACCACAGAACAAAATGATGGCATGAACTTAAACAATCTGCCATTTCAAAATTATTGAAGTGATAATTTCTTATGGGAGGGTAAAACGCTTCGTTACGTAACGCGTTAGGGCGCCAGTCTGCCTGGCTTCCCTTTCTCTCAAGCAAGTTATCACTTCTGACGGGCGTCCCGAGACGCACATGTTTTTTATATAGTTCAGTTTTTTTTATATTAACTGTATTGGGAGTGATATGGAGTTTCGATACATTATTTACATGTATTGTCAAGCACAATACATCCATAAATGCTTAGCAAGACAAGACACACAAAGCTTATGTTAAAAAAAAATTTGTGCACTATAAGTAGTCGTAAATCTTTGTCGTCTGCTGATAAGTTTTGAAGTGATTACTTATTATAAGAGGGTAAACCATCGTTACGTAATGCGTTACGGCGCTAGTCTGTCTGGCTTCCCTTTCTCTCACGCAAGTTCTTCTAACGGGTGTCCCGAGACGAACACGTTTTTTTTCTGTGTGTTTTTATTGTTCCATTTTGGGTCTGTCATGTCACTAAAATGTCCCCAACGGAAGTTTAGTAATGGTTGACAACAAGTAATCTTAGCAACGGCCAATTTAAAACTCCTCCGTGTTTTTTATTTAGTATTTTTACATTGCATGTAACAAAAATAAATTTTTTCTTTCTTTCTTCTTTAAAAACAATATTAGTTGCTAGGTTTTGAAATAGTAGAGATGAATTTTTCATAGACTTTTCTATATAGACTTTATGGGCATTTACAATACGACTGTAGTTTGAAAATTCAAATCAAGCTGATAAACAATTATTTAGACTGTTATTACATCGTAAAATGGATTTTTACAATTATATTATATTACATATATGAAAATAAATATTATGAATTTAGCTAGCTGCTTTATTAGCTGCTAGTAGCCAATTAACTATCGTATCGTAGTTTCTCTCCCTCCATTGCACGTTCGCTGATATGGTCTCCAATACTTGTTGAACAGGCCTTCCCAAATCACTACACGATTCTGCTACGAACCTATTCAACTGTAAAGAGAAAGTATTATTAATTTTTACTTTTCGAATAATGGCTTAAACTTTACATCATTTCATGCTTAAGCCTGATCTACGTTTAGTAATTATAACTTGTAAAATAGGCGAGTTAAGTCGTTACAAACGTTTAGACATATATTTTCTATTATAGGGATGGCTTGTATTTGGGGCAGCGTGAGTTGCCATACAGCCATACAGGTAACATTCTCAGCTGACGGCGATTTGGGACTCATATATCGTTTGTAATTTTCACTATTTTAATTTCTTTATAAGTTAGTTTATTTTTAATATTTAATTGTGTTTTTAGTGTAATTTCGTAATTTAAAACATAAATTAATATGTGTGAACTTCTACAGGATTTGAAGTCAAAGTCGACGCGGACGAAGTCAAAAGATAGTCCTACTTTGAAATTTGCACATGGTAAAGTAGTTCTTTAAAGTAATAAATATAATTTAATACTATCTATACATTTTCTTCGAATTGTTATTGGACTGTTGTAAAACGGATGCGTTTACAATGTGATTCATCATATTTATTATAGATAACTACCCGGATAAGTTAATTTGTTTTAATTATCAATTAATCCATATGAGTCATTGAATCCAAATCGACATAATATAAACATGAGTTGCGTTTCTAAATAACGATAAATTGGGTATGTGCCTATTTAGGCACTAGAACTATTAGCGCCCTCTCACTATATTTTTTCAGATTTTTCCACTGCACAGTTGAAAATATTGTTATGACTCAGATCCCGACAAACACAAAACCCACCTGCATATCTGAAACCAAGCACATTTATTACACGTCGGCATTTGAACTAATAACATTGAAATTCTGTTATGGTCGTCTTCTTTTGTTTACTTATTGGCATACGGCCTATTGTTGTATTGTGATCATTAGCCAGGTGTTACGGATTGAAGGTAAAAGCTGATTCTAGGAAATTCGGTCCACGCGGCCGGGCGAACATATTACATCTATGCAGTATACAGCAATGGCCCGATTGAGGGACGAGTCAGTCAAGCGAGAACCACGAGCGAAGCGAAACTTGTGTACTACAATCGGGAGTCTAATGAGGGACGGACTTTGCGCGTTTTATGGAATTACGACCTTCTGCATTACGTTTGGACTTGTTGTGTTCGGTTATATTTGTACCTGTGTTATACGTGTTAGTATAGTTCTTATAAACTCTATAATAATTCCAACGGCATTTTGAGAGATTTTTATTACTGTATAGGTTTGCGTTGGTTATTATCTCGCTCGATTCGAGCAAAGATATGGTCTAAGATCGAGCACGATTACCTCGAAGGTACCTTCACATAAGGCTTGAAGACACCCAGATTGTAGGTTTCGGGGAAACATACTCCGGCAGTCAGTTCCATTCCTTTGCAGTGCGCATAATGAAGGTCGACTCAAAGCGCTATATTTGTATAGGTGGTATGTCCACGATATAGCGATGCCGCATGCCAGTGCATCTGGTTGTCCGATGGCGGAAGGGAGACGGCGGAATAAGATTGAAAAGCTCCAATGCATAATCTCCAAAATGTATCCAATAGGGAACCAAACCGACAGTTTTAAATTAATTAACTTACCTCTTCGTACTCATGAGGCTGGTTCAGACGTCTTGTTACCACCTTAATGATAAGGTTGAGTGTCGATATAGACCCCACGCTGTAAATAGAGCAACATTGATACTATTAATTACATATTTTCTTTAAGATACAATTAAATATTTTTTTTTACTCTTAGTATATTCTTAAGGCCAACTCGATCGAGCCTTGATATTATACCATAATACAGACAGTTTAGACATAAACACTTCTCCCTCCTCCTAACCCATCCTCCCATAGCAACCTCTTTATTTCACCCCTTACAGTCCCATCCAAAAGGCTAGCAACGTGTTGGCTTTTTTAACTCAAGAGGATTGTCTTTGAACATATCTTCGGGACTCGGGCGAAGGCTCGTCGAGGAATATGTGGGACTCTCAGCGGTCGATTCTTCTCGCTCAATTCGCTGAGGCAGAAGTAATCCTGAGAAACCGGCCGCCAAACTACTCACTAAACCTAGGCGGGCCTAGGCGGGTAAAAGCCTGAGCCCTTTTACCCGCGTCTTTACGGGACGCCACGGGATTTAAAACAGACTTACTAACTACACTGCGACGTTCCTACGTATAGCAAACATTAGGACCCCCGGAGGGTCCTAAAGGTAGGGTGGCCTACTTCATCAAGCGGGAGGGGGGGGGGGGCGGGGGGTGTAATGGTAACCTCCCATTAAGTGAGCCTTCAAATCAATGCAAAATGCGAAATATTAAGACTTGTAACAACGGGCGATAGCGGATATTCTATGGACGCGATATTTTTTCAGATGCATTATTATTTTATTGTAAATAAAATAATATTTAAAAGAATAATAAAACTAATTATACAAATATCTAGATCTTTATAAAAGAGAGATAAATATCTCTTTTATAAAGATCAAGATCTAGATTTTGTTATGCTATCTTGATAAAAGTTAAAGGAGTGAAATGATATATCAATAATTTGGAGGTTATTTTGTGATTTTTCTTCATAACTTAAAATAACTTATAGAAAAATTACATATATTCTGTTTTTCAATATCCATACAATTACTATTAGTTGACATAGTTCGCGTCGTCATATAGGTTTCATCATAATTTTTTCCTTCACCGTTGTTATCTCGTGGTAATTGTAACAATAACACATCAGGTCAGAAAACGTTAAGTGATTGCATGCGTTGAGACGCCTGCCCTAGACCTTATGCTACCACGACTATTATTACTTGCACAATATATATTGGCTATTTCTTTTTAGAATTATACATCTAAATATAGAGATGTCAAAGTACAAATCTATGTATATTATTACTACAAAGAATACATTTTGTTCCTTCAAAATATGTATTCAATTATTCAAAAATAAACGCTTTACTTATCCGAAGGAAAAATACACAATCAATCAGAAAGTAATATATCATTTAATTTTATCAAAAGGATTTTTGTTATAATCGCGATAAATTAGAAATTTTAAGTTTAGAAATTTCTCCTATTAATCAGTATTATTAAAAATGTCAGGGAAAGTAGGTATTAAGTTAATGACGATTAACAAACAATAATCCTGCAAAATTATTATTGTCAGAATTACCTACTTTGTTTAACTCCAGGTGTAACTCTATCCAGTTTTTGGAATCCAGTTTTAAATATGGCTCACTTTACACCTAATCGAGGACAACTTGAGGCACCACAAGTATTTTACATCATTCATTACACATGGGTCCCAAGTCCCACGATATTCCGACACGATTGTAATTACAAAAAAGCACAATAACACTGTGATATGTATTGGTGTTCCACTTTCTTAGAAGATTGCTGATTACGCATGAACTAATGACACTCAAGTAAATATTTCAGAAGGAATAGACGACGATAAAAAAACAGATGAAGGAGTTTCATTCCACGACTATGCCAAACAGAAACGTATAAGCAAAACGCTTAGTATCCTCAATTAGTATCTCCTGCAAGTTAAATGTTTTAGTAGAATAAGGGACGGTAAAAAGACAGGTAGACGAAGCAGTTGAATTACACAACGGTGCGAATCACATAATTACGTGGAAGCAAAAACCTTAGTCTGCTTGGTTGGCATATCTACCATATACTTTGTATATAGATATGAGTGAGCTTGTAAATCTACTTGTCATTTTCGAATTAATTCGTATTCTAGACCCGTTTCCCCGAAAAGTATATTAATAACATGTACTAACTCGCAATCATGCGTCGATGATCAAAGATCTGGATAAAAGTTCCTTGTTATGTACATTGTTTTTATACTTACAACGTTCTCAGCCTTTGCCAGTTAGCTCTGATAAAGTTGAAAGCTATGGGTTGTCCAATAGCGGTGCCAGCCACTGTAGAGAACACTCGGACCACATCCTGCTTCCGTATACCACTGTCATTACGTAGAGACAACTCTAAATATCTGTAAAAGCAACATGATCACATGAAAACATAATTTGAAATTTCTACAAATTATGAACAGCAATGGCATCTTTTTTGGAAAGCCTATATTAGATCGTTCATTTCTGTCTGTGAATTTGAATAAATCAACCAAAGTGATTGACTAATAATTCAACGTCTTTAAATACCGTCGTGACCTTTCAGTTCTGTGTGCCTATCAACAAATTTGATCCAATTTAGTTGTTTCATCTAATATTAGAATAATCCAAAGATTCAGTTACGATCTGTGTATAGTTACGTCACCAACCTGTGAAGCAAATGTGGGGCTCTGGTACAGCCGAGTACAGAAAGCAGCCGATGCCTCTCAGAAGGCGCGCTGGCCACCCGAAACCGCTCCCATGCAAATTGCCACTCTCTCGCTCCACCAGTTCGGACACCAACGCAGTATACTATTCCTCGAACGTCAACATGGATTCTATGATGATTAAGAGTATTAATTTATAATCGATAAACTTGGATCGACGTCTATCGCAATTCCGACTGCCAATGGAGTAAACGTGTCCTGAAGTGGAAAACGTTTCTCAATAGACGTACTTTAAGACAACCTCCAATTGGTGGTCGACAACTTGTCCGTAGGCGATGACAGGTGCTGGATTAGGGATACATAAGACCGGATATGGCGCAAACTTAAGAACACCTACGTCTAGTAATGGAGATCAATAGATGGAAAAAGGATGAACTCAAATAAGTGCAATATAATATCGTCCTCAGCCAACTGCAGTCCACTGTTAGACATAAGACTCTCTAAATATTCCCACTTTCCTCATTCAGCCTCTGCTACCTTATGCAAGTAGTCAGTCCACTTGGACGGAGGGATCCTACTAACTTTATCGAAACGCGATCTCTACTTCAGGATTAGCCTGTTTCAGCGGTCCTGCTTCAAATCAAAACTTGACTGATCAAAGTTCATAAGTACAACAAAATGTTCCATAGAGATCAACCCTCTGTCTTTACAATTTGACTGCTAAACTTCATAAAAAAATCCTTTTTTGCATAAAATCACTCACTCATCATAACTGTCGGGATTTGGTGACATCATCCAGTTCGTGTACATTCGAACGGCGTTCTGCATGCAGTCCATATGTTCGAAATGGCACGCTGATGCCAGAAGATCTACTCTATATTGAGCAGTGATCACACTCTCGTTTGCTGACAATTGCCAGCCCACGTCACCAACTGCCCCGGAGAGGAGTCGAAGAACATAGCGCTAAAAGCAGTAAAGAAATGATATTAGCTCATAAACGTCAAATTGATTTCACACACTGGTCATCTCGATGTCTCCTCAAGAAGTTTTCATTTGTTGTCTGCGTTTGGTAGATAATTACAACAATATGGATTGGTTAGAAAATCTGCGTGTTTGAGATACGGGGGCATTAGTCACTAAGCTACCATGACCTTTTATTCCATATAGTCTGTCGTTTAATATCCATATAATTACTATTAGTTGACAACATTTGCCCAGCGAAAATGTAACTGAAAAAGTTCCAAAAATGTTGGCCTCGATAGTTGAGTGGACTAAGTCCTTGCCGACCTAGTTCATTGAAACGTAGAAGTCCTGATTTCGATTTCAAGCATATCAAATTAAGTTAGACTTTTCCGTTACTACCTATGGTACTGGCATAGACTTCTGATTGGTCCATTGTATATCGAAACATAACACAAGCGTAATTTCTTTAGCTTAGTGATATATGTACAATGTGTGTGTTTTCTGTGGATTATTTATTCTTAAACCACATATTATAACCGATGGTCCCACAAAATATTTTTCTCTCCCTCTTTGGCGTTATGTTTCTTAAAACATATTTTATTTACTATCTTAGATTAAAATACTTAATAAGTTTCTTCTCAAATTAAGGATAATTTCATCTACAAATCTATGTATATAATTTAAAATAAAAAGTGCCATCTACTCAGGTAGAATTTAGGATCTACTCAACCGTATATCTTTTACTGGGCGATTGTCATTACTAGCTTCTTTTTACCATGATTGATATGAAATTATTAAAATAAAACATTAAATCATAATCAGCCCCGATAATTGATAGCTGCTAGACGTCCGTTTTATTTGGAGGTCAATAAATTACGATTGGAGTACAGTTTGAAGGAATTCCCCTTCGTGACATACTTATCATAATGATAATAATCAACCATTATCTAAATGTCCCTTTGTTAGAAGGTTAGCCCTGGACGAAGCACATGGCAAATCGTATGTTTTTGTAATTGGTCACTATACATCATAGATAATAATAATACACTATATGCTATAAATCTATATTTTAACAAAACCATTTATTACCTGAGAGTTTTATCTAAGACAATGATCTGCCTAAAATGATAATGTTGCAAAATTAGTTGAATTAAAATTCAGTACTGATAACGCCATCTCTTAGCGAACTGGGTAAACTCTACAAAACCCTCGAGTTCTGGAATTATAAATTCCAATGGTTATGTGATTTGCACCTTTGTTACATAGGGATTCCTTGTGGATATAATAATACTGGAATTAGACTGCGTAAAGTATTAAACGAGTAACAAAAAGTAAAGCTATTTAAATTACTTTTTACAAAATTATTAACAGTAAGTTTTATTAAAATATAATAAACATTCATAATACATCTAAAACATCTTTGACTGTGGCAAAGAATCCTCGTGGGCACTATTCGTGCCGCAGCAAGTCGTGTAAAATATATAAAATTATGATACATAGTGAGAATTTGAAAATGAATTTATCCAAATAATATTTTCTTAAGTTTTCGCGACTTGTACACATAATAAAACTACGTTTTAACGGTTTTAAGCGCGGTAATTTATTTGATTTAGATTCCTTCCACTCATTTTAATATTATATAAAAAAAAATTTTAGAACTAGGCATGTTTGCTGAAGAGTTTCTTACGCCGCTTCTTCTCTTCAAGCCACAACATGTTGTGAAGCGGTGGTAAATTAGATTAGGCTCCCATAGAGTAAATAATATCCATAAACAAAATTTAAAACTAAATAATTAAAATGAACTAGTTGGCGGTAGGCTGAATAAAAACTTTGACAATACACGTTTGACAAATGTCATCTTTGTCTTCCGTGACCACGGCCACTGAAAAGCGGCCGAAACGTCGGATAAACCTAAATCAAATAAATTACCGCGCTTAAAACCGTTAAAACGTAGTTTTATTATGAATTTATCCAATATTACTGTTATATCAAAAATAGGAATAAAATAACAGTGAATAACATATTCTAATATTTGGCTTTCCAGATCTACCCGCCGTCGGCGTCCTTGCGCAAGTCTTCTGTTCACCAGGCTGAGCTGCTGACTAACACTAAACTAACACTCGTTCTCACTCCATTTATCAAGAGGTACCCTCTTCTATAGGACTGAGTCAATTTTGCGACAGATATGACTGATTTTGTGCTAATTTTGCGAGTTACTTTACATAATATATAAATATTATGTATTAAATTAATGAGAATATGCGTAAGAGAACCACGGTTTCCAACATGGCAAGCAAAATTAGTAAATAAAAGTGCAAATCAACCGGTCACGTTTGTCAAGGGCCTGATGGATGGATGGAGCACGCGAGTTCTGAAGTAGAGAACGCGTCTCGGTAAACGTAGTATAGGACACACTCTTGCCCGATGGACCCCCGACCTGCACAAGGTCATTGGTAAATGTTGGACCGGAAACACAGAGGAGCAAATTGTCCAACAGTGGACTATACTTAGTTGATTAAAGACCTACATATTACATTATTATTATTATAATTCACTTACCCCATACTCCAAATAATATGCACCTTTGGACAGCATGGTGTCGATATATCCTAAAGCCGAAAGTCCTGCTTTCCACGGCACGTAGCTTCTCTCGTGAGAGAGGTAACTGGTCACATCCAAAGCAGTTCTACAAATATATGTACTTTAAATCAGCTTTCCAATAATAGTAACAATAACGTGGAAATAGGATATTACGAAACGCAAAGGTAATTAAATGTTTTAAATTATTTATGACTAGTTAACGTCTTTTTGAGATGTTACTTCTTCCTCTTTTTGGCCATTTGTTAAACTTATTTTTTATACTAAACTTGTCATTTTTTTGTCCGATAATCAGACGAATATTGTTTGGACAGATGGAAGGACGGAAAGACAATTTTATAAAGATTCGGTTTGTAGAGAAATTTAAAATTAGATGACATAACTACATACCGATAATCTAATCTTCCGGTTAGAGCTAAATTCATTGCATCGTCAACCATCTGAGCTCTATTGATGATGTGAATGTCTTGAAAATGACTTGGGTTTTTAAGTACTTTGATCAATAGCTGCCAGTTGTGGTGGTCGTAATTGACACGGTAGAAACCTTAAAAAAGAAAGAAATAGCATAATAATTTCCGTCTGAAAATTGTCTCCAATATGCTCTAAGACTGCTCAGTGAATTCCAATAAATATAGGTGAAGTCCAGATCCTGCGCTAACCAAGTAGCAGACACAACTAGATTCGAATATGGTTAATAAAGTTAGAGAATTATTTTTAACTATAAGATAATTATCAAATGTTCATAATTCTTGTTTAATATTACATTATCTATTACAACAAGCTAATATTCCGTTGCACATATTATTGTGCCATGTGCAATTTGACATAATACATCTCCTTCTTATTGTTAATTCTTTAAAAGGTATTAAGTTGTTAATGACAATTAGTTTCTCACCAGTTTGTTGAACATTAGCAATAAACCAATCGTTTTCCTTAACGGTTATATTACTTGTAATAGTTTTTTCTCCTTTCAGCCATATTCTTGGTCTTGTTGATTTGAAATCCTTTTCCGAAGCTGTTGTATATGATACTGGGATCCACCATACTGGTGACTTTTGTGTGGTAGTTGTGTCATTGATGAGAACGAAGCGATCCTGAAAACGATAACCTTTATCTTAATATAAACTTTATTTAACTCTGTCTGCTTTATTTTTAATAGCCTAATAGGTCTAGTGATGTCCAGAAGGGCACAAACTAATTCTAAACGTTAATGACGTAGGAAAGGCATCTATAATAAATATACATATATATATATATATATAAATTCTATACCGCGAAATCCATGATGAAATTGAAGACATTTTGAATAAAGGTCAAATTAAAATCACCTCAAATAAAAGTTTGTGTCTAAAGCGATTATGTATATAAATTTTAATAAGAACTTAATAGAGATACGAAATTTGCACCTGTGACTAATAAATTAAGATAAGGAATAATTACATTGTGGACATACAAAGTGAAGAAATAACATACAGGCATTTAAATAGGAGTAAGAACAATCATCTGACATCAAATAAATACTGTTCAAGAACTTTATGATTAAGTATGTAATAACTTTAAGGTCCTTGCTTAGATTAATTAGATTAGATTTAGTGCAAAGCCGTTATTGTACCACTTTACAAAGGGAAAGGGTCACGACAGCACTAAGGACAGGATTAATAAAATATCACACAACAGGAAACAAATGTAGTTGTAATACCACCTTTACACAACTACATTTATGTAAGAATAAATATTATATTTTATTTCATTTTAGGACTTCAAAGTTTATTGTGACATTAACCTTCTCATCATTTTTGAAAAAAATATATGCTACTAGCTGACCTGTGCCCACTTCGCTGGGCATCAGTAAAAATATATTAACCACAATCAAATATATCCTATGTCACTCAGGAATTATGTAGTGAAACTGGTGAAAGAATTTTCAAAATCGGTTTAGTAGATCCAGAGATTATCCCCTACAACGTCACAAACACACGAAGTTTACCTCTTTTTAATATTAGTAAAGATAATGTTAATGGAACGATTATTGAAAATAACAGAAGAGAAAGTATGGGATGTACAAGCGGTTTTTCGTAAGGGAATGGAATGTGTGAACGAAATCTTTACTTTATGATGCTTAAGTGAAAAGCTTTTGGTCAAAGGTCAATAAGTATACATACTGCGCAATCATAGATGTGGAGGAAGCCTACGACAGATCGAGAAGAAGTGAATCGTGGTCAGCGCTAGTATGGGATAAAAGACAACCTGATACAATAACTGAAGTCTCAGTATCAGCGATTCCAGCGCTAACGTTGGAGTCAACGGCGCCAACACTGAATGGTTTACAATTGAAAAAGGTATGAGACAACAATACGAGTACGGAACATCCCCGTGGGTGTTCAATTTATTCAAGGGTAGTTGCTCACACGATTTAGAAGAAAGGGAAAGTGGTTTAAAAATGAATAGGTTATTTATCAAATGTCTACGCCGATGATCAGGTTATACCTACTTGCGTCATGGAATGTAAAGTTACAGGAGATGGTAACAATTATGAACGAGGCTTTTGATAAAAAGGGTATGAAAATTAATAAAATGACATTAATTATGGGAAACAAGTTGTTTTTACATATTCAGAGGTTAAAATACAATGCTAAGTATAATTATATTATACAATATATATTAATATTATAGCCTAAAAGGATGTTTTTATAAAATGCATCATTTCATCGGAATTTTATAGATATACATCAGCGCCTAATATCTATTTTATAATTTTGTTTACAGCCATTATCGTAATTGAGAACGCGTCGAGTGTAATAAAATCGCGTAGTAGGTATATATCAGAGTTTATTTTTAGGGTTTCGTAGCTATCTTGGCGAAAACGGGACCCATATATTTTCTTCATCACCTTCCATCCTTCTATCCATTCGCTTTTGTGTTTGTCATTTAGTTGGAAATTATTAGAGCGATTTATAAGAAAGTTTACAGGAATATTTCTCTCCGTGCAGGGACGGAGAAATAATACAATTTTCTGCTGTTAGGCGGCCTGTCATAAAAGGCAACAAAATTACCCACAGCCAGGTGGTAGGGTATTTGCCCGTCTAGAGTATGTCGATCATGTACTAGCAGAACGTGATGTCAGGAGCCTTAAGAACAAACGTGCGTGCATGACAAGAGCTATGAATGTCAAAGAAGCAAGTGAGGTATGTAAGAATAAGCCTAAATGGCGCTCTGTTGTTCGTGCCTACCCCGCAAGGGACCTGGCGTGAAGTTATGTATGTATGTAGAGTATGTCGAGATAACAACCTTGAGTTGTGTTCCGGCATAAGTGGCCAGGTTACAAGCTCCCTTTAGAGAGCAGTAGCGCATTAGTAGCAATTCTGTTGTCATAAATGTACATAGGTATGGAAACCGCTTTCCATCAGGTGAGCCGTCTGCCCGTCTGCTGAACTCATGTAATAAAAAAAACTGTGCCTAAGAATATGTGAAAGCGTATCCGTCTTCTTTGCCAGTTGAATAATAAGTTGTCGACTGTCCAAACGATATACATATATTATTAATACCAAAATTACTTTCGGAACCTCGGCTAAATACTCACTAACATAGCTGGGTAGCCATATCGCTACTACCTAAAACCCATCAGTCATATTATCAAGACTTAGACATTAATTATAATTTATATACAAACAGAAATTATAGGATTTTCCGTATATTTAATCCGTTTCATTGTTATATTACTTGATATCAAAGTCAAAGTAATACTTTTAAATATGTTATAAAGTTTAAGGACACGACGTTATCTGATAACACGCGTCCGTGTTAACATATTTTTATTGATAACTTAATTATTATAATTTTGCTATGTTTTTATAACGATCTCGTGACTAATATTTTATTAACAAATTTGAAACTACTAGCAACATCTACTGTCCAGTTGATGAAAACTAGAAAATAGTTTCTATAGTTTGTTAATAGATGGCAGGATTAAAATAGATTCTGGCTCAGTAAAAACTTTAAGCCAAGTCTATAGTGTCATAGGACATTCTTCTCCTGATTTTTGAAATATACAAAAAAAATGGTCTCATATGATACTTTATGCCGAAAACGACTTCATTTTAGTCTTTGAATTTTGCAAGTTAGGACTTGTCATCTTTAAAAAAATAAACTAACTTTATTCATTGTTAAAGAAGGTATCATGTGTGACTTTTTTATGGCTTATCTATTTATTTGTTATAATAATGATAATGTTTGATATATTATCATTAGAAATTCAAATAACAAAATTTGGAACTTATTACAATAAAATAAAAAACCGAAAATGCAATTATGAAGTCATTTATGAAAGTTTTTGACTAATCAAAGTTGTTTTATTTAAAAAAATGTCTAGTTCTAAAGCTGGGGGAAAATGTTAACGCCGACCTATTTGGTCACCGCCTCTTTGTTTCCTTTTTTCTTTCGCCGCATCTGTCACTATGTAATATGACATAGTCTACGTTCGACCGCTTAACGCACGGCTGCTTACGCACAAACGTCGCTGTATCGTTCCAGCTGGTCCACATAATTACTGTCCGGTTAATCATATTGCCCGTAACATATTTTTCATATCTTAGTGCGGCTAATTTTCAATCATTAACTAGTATTAGAACACTGATTAGAAATTGCAGATTTGTAAAATAACATCAAAGCTTAATCGCAGTATGTATACATTGAGTAATCAATCGATTAGGTTTCTTTTATCATAATTAGTTTTTTTTCCAAAATCACATAATTTCGATACTTTCTTGATTACTGTTTATCAATTAAGAATTTAATTAATTTCAACAATTTATACGTATCTTATAATCCGAACCAAATATTACCCTCTAAAGATCAGATGCAGAAAGCTTCGCGTATTGAAATTCCCATGGGATACCCGGGACACAAAGTACTACAATATTTAAAAAAGAATATAAGGAATTGTTTTAATGAAAACTGTCGGAATAAGCTTTTTATACAATTTTTATGCACCCGAACTACTACAAAGCGCTGCCGGGAAAATTCCCGGGATTAAAAATCACACACTTTTTATTATTGTTATGAAAGAAATCGTATTAGAATGTGAATATCTTTTTTTATCTAGCCATCTTAAATCCATCTCAGAATTTTTTTACGTAAATTCCGAACAAACCAACCAAAGCGACAAGAAATCTAAAAACTTCAATGTACAGACACGGCATTTCTAGAATTTTACAATAGCATCATAGATGAAATTGTTAGGGCAAAAAATTAAAAGCTATATAAAAACATTTGGTACCTTCGTCAAGTCTGTTCGTCGACCATCCCGCAATGCTTGAAGACGAAAGACTTTCACAAATACTAAGTCAGTCAACGGGCTATGGAGCGAGCTATGTTGGGTATTTCTCTAAGGATTACGATAATGAGAATGAATAGAAATGGGGGTATCCATAAGAAAACTAAAGTAACCGACTCGTAAAATTAGCAAGTTGAAGTGGCAATGGAGCAATAGTCCTGTATTAAGTTCGCGTCTCGGGAAACGTAGTGTCGGAAGCCTTCCAACTCGATAGATTGACGACCTGCATAGAGTAGCTGGGAAGCACTGGATGAGGAAGGTAGAGGCCAAGGATGTATGGTGCGAACATAGGGAGGCCTAAGTCCAACAGTGGACTGCGATTGACTGACAAGGACGACAAAACATACCTGACTAAAAGAAACGGTTCCAGTATTGTAATTCCTAGACACAGTGAGAACTGGGAATCCAGTCTGCAGTGTCCAAGAGTCCATGACAACAGCAACATCCGCTTCAAAGTCACCAGTCTTCCTGGCTGATGTTGTGAGAGCGGTCCACAAGTCCTTCTGCTCGGCGTTGCCGTACATTTTGGCGTTTAGATAATCTGTCACTCCTGAGTTGAAGACTTCATCCGTGAGTATATGATTTAACATACGAAGGAGGGCCGAACCTGAAAGATAATAACAATAATAAAGAATGCTTCAAATAAATTACTTTATTAATTCACTAGCTTTTGCAAGCAGCTTCCACCGCCATAAAAAAGGGATATACATTCGTGCAGGAACGGAAAAAATAAGGCAATTTCCTGCGGCCGGGCGGCCTGTCGTAAACGGCGACAAAACTACTCACAGCCAGGTGTTGGGTATTTGCCCATCTGGATGGCTACTACCTCTGGTCTAGAGTATGGGGCCATAACAACTTTTCAGGTTCCATTCTGCCTTTAGAGAGCGGCAGTACATTGCTAGTTTTTGTTTTACCAAATGTCCATAGGCGATGGTAGCAGCTTTCCATCAGGTTGGCCGTCTGCCTATCTGCTGAACTCATTACCAAATGTCCATAGACGATGGTAATAGCTTTCCATCCGGTTGACCCTCTGCCTGTGCTGAACTCATACATGTCACGGAAAAAAATACATGTGACGAAGTGGGTATGTTATATTTCTTAAAATTTCAACCTTAATTTTTAATCCAAAGTACCTAATGATGAATACCTGTAACGCCATCTAGCCAAGATAGAACTAACTACGAGAGCATCACAATAAAATTGTCAATGTTATTGTCGTTGCCTTGACAATGAATTTGTTGGAGAATTGCGACGGTGAAATCAATGAAAACGCGACCGAGGCGCCATCTTTCGGCTATAGTCATCTATTCTTCGGGAGCAGTACTTTTTTTTATAAACGCTACCCTATGTTTAATTCTATACCTTTGATAACGTGTATGCAAAAGTAATTACAAATTGTTGCTTAGTTAAGGCGTGAAAACATCACAAACGCACTCACATCCGCATTTATTATTAGTTAGAATTAGGATTATTATTAATTAATTTTTGTATTGGCCACATTTGTGTAATTTATTTGAATTTTGTTGTAATGACATAATTTAAACATATTATTCTTAATATTTAAATTTGACCTGTATAGTAAGATCCATATTGGCTTATGAGCTGCTATAAAATGCATATAAAGCTATATAAATAAATACTAACTTGACCGATTTTGATGAAAATCAATCGAATCAGTATATGTATTATTAAAATTCAAAATTCAAAAGTTTTTATTCAAAATAAGTTCCACTGGAGAACACTTTTTGAAGGTCATACATATAGGTTAAAATTTTATTTTACTTCCTAGTCTATGTACACCGCTTCGCAACGTGTTATTGCTGTTAAGGAGAAGAAGCGGCAAGAAACTCCCCAGCAACACGTCTAGCTAAAAATTGTTTTTCTTTATATTTGTTGTTCTATTTATATTTAAGTTCTTTTTTTAAGTTTTATACAGAATTGTGTTACAGAATGACTTTTGAAGAATTAATGGAGTTGTAGCAAACAGTGCATATTCAATAAGACTGAACGCAATAAAAGGATAGAAAATATTATTATAGTTATAAATATAAAGACATACCGTACTATTTTTTTTTTGCAACATATCTCCATATATTCCTTACAAATACGGCAAGACAAAAACGTTACACTCGTACAAAACACAGTATAAGAGGTTGGAGCGAGCTGCTATGTAAATGAAGTTTTGTCATTTAAATATTCTTCAATAGTGTAGTATCCCTTTTTAAGCAAGATACTTTTTAATTTGGTTTTGAATTTAGTGAAGGGCAGATCTAACATTTCACTCGGAATCTTATTGAAGAAGCGTATACCAACCCCCAAGAAAGAAGACAATACTTTTTGTAACCTAAAAGATGGCAATATCAGTTTATTACAATGCCTGGTGTTGAAATTGTGAACATCCTTATACTGCTTGTAGGCACTCAAATTATTACGAATATAAATTATATTATTGAAAACATATTGGCAGGCGACCGTCATAATACCGATTTCCTTAAAGCGTTCCCTAAGAGACACCCGAGGGCCGAGGTTGTAAATTGACCTTACGGCTCTTTTTTGTAAAACAAATATAGTGTCTAAGTCAACAGCGTTGCCCCAAAGTAAAATACCATAGGACATGACACTATGAAAATAACTAAAATAAACTAGTCTAGCAGTCTCTTCGTCAGTGAACTGCCTAACTCTTCTGACCGCATATGCAGCAGAACTAAGCTTTCCTGAGAGACTAGATACATGAGCGCCCCACTGGAGTTTCTGATCTAGGTTAATGCCTAAGAATACAGTTGAATCTACTAGGTTAAGTCTAGTGTCATTAAGAGAAATATTAACATCGTATTCTTTTACATTGGGCATAACAAACTTAACACATTTAGTTTTATTCGGATTGAGTGATAAGTTATTAGTTAGAGAAGTTATTACGATAACATATCGAGTATAGCTTGTAAGGATCAATTTCTCTAAGTGTCTCATGTAAGTGATGTCTTCTCTTACCTTTTCCATAAGAAATCTTATCGAAAATAGCGTCTGTCTCTTCTGATGCACTAACATCTACAGAAAGTTGATGGGAACTGTTCAATGCATCTAACTGGAATACGTTATGAACCTGATCCAGTATACATATCTCAGTGATGTTCCATGATTTCTCTACCTGAAAAATTAAAACTTTTTTATAAAACCATCGCTTTTCAGGATACTAGTGGGTACAGTAACTTTTTACTGTGACTCAATGTGATGTTATTAGAGAACTAATAAATAATAATGCAAATGAAATTGTCAGTTAAATGTACAGTAGCAAATCCAAGCTAACTGCCCTCCCTTTTAGGGTTCTGCAGACATTTTACTAAAAACATAATCCTTATGTGACTCCATTTCCAGTCGGCCGGTTTTTCTATATATTCATAATCAAATTAATTCCAATCGAAATTTGAATCGCCCTTATATATTATATCTTATATCCGTGCAGGAACGGCGAAAGAAAATAATTCCCTGCGGCCGGGCGGCCTGTCATAGAAGTAAGGTATTTTTGTCGTGATCACGGCCACTGAAAAGTGGAGGAAACGACGCAATAAAAATCAAATAAAAATACCGCACTTTTGAACCGTAGTTTTTTTTTATTCAGCTATTGTTGACGCATTATGTTTTAGAACAAGCACATGGACCGACATAAATGCTATTAACTTTTCGTAGGTGCTAGCGTGGAAGAAAAATCAATCAATAATAAAACTGCAAAATCAACGCGCATAAATCGTTAGAGGCAATTCTGAACAAATATAAATCAAAAGCTGAGAGAAGAATAAGTTTTTACGCCATCTACGTGTAGTATTTAGGAGCTCAAAAGAGATATTTTATTTATCAAGCTTTTTTCATTTGTAGTAGTTCCTTCGTTATGACTATTATTCGCGTAGTTTTAAGTTATAGTACTATTTAAAACTAGACAACCATAAAGTTTATAACAGAAACAGACTGTTATTAATCGTTAAAGCAGTCAAAAATATTTTAAGACGTAACTTACAGCATCCACAGCTACATACTCTACGTAAGTAGCGAATCCCTCATTCAACCAAAGATCTCTCCACCAAGACGGCGTCACCAAATTCCCGAACCACTGGTGTGCGATTTCATGCGCTACGACTGTCGCTACGTGCACCTTGTCAGTTGTCGCTGAAACCCCATTCTCGTAGAGCATTGCTATTTCTCTGCAAATAGAATTAGGAAACATAAATTGTTGATTAACACACCCTCAAGTAAGCAGCTCAGATTGCTCGCAAGTCTCTTAATAAAAGGGATTAAAGATCAAAATTCAAAATATTCTTTCAAACTAGAACGTATTCATCATCATCATCCGAACCTTAAATCCCTGTTCCACGCCTTTGGTGTTGCAAATGTCCATAGGCGATGGTAACCGCTTTCCATCAAATGGGTCGTCTACCTCTATGCTGAACCCATGCAATAAAAGAAGAAGAAAAAGAAACACGATAGGTCAAGAATAACCGTTACCTTTTTTTGAGAGCGGAGTTTGTGCGAAAACTGAGCCGCCCCTAAGAACTATAATGAAAGTAATGCTTTGAGAGAGAAAACGCAGAGGATTCTCAACATTCGAAACTGGCTGGATAAACAAACAATCTAAAGCTACATTTAAATAAAAAGAAAAAGTCGCCCATAAAGCAAAATAATACCTGTAAGTCAGCAGTCCCCAGTTCTCCATTGCGCCATTCTTAAAATCTGGCAAAGCGATCATGTCTATCTTTGGTAATGGGAACTTTATCTTATAATAATCTTCCAAGAATCTTAAGATCTTAGGTCCAATTTCTAAGGCAAAAGCAGCAGATGGCAGAGCTTCTCTTCGCGCCCATACTGAGAAGTTTTTGTCCGTCATGTTCTGAAAGTCTGTTACTGTAAACGCCACGAGGTAAGTCGACATGGGCAGCGATTCTGCATAATGGTCCCAGGTGTAGTTTGGAAGAGTGTCACTGAAAACAGACGAAAATTAGAGAAATTAATCATTCAATTCAAGCCGTGGTAGCTATTAGCTGTGTAGTATTAGCACACTCACTGTCCAAACTCAAAGGGTTCGGGTTCGAATCTTACCCAGAAAGATTGCACAACATGAGTACTTTTCTGACCTAATGGACATAATAGTACAATTACCATGTACCAAAGAAAGAAAGAAAGAAAAGGAAACATGGTCCAAGGCGGTTTGGCGGGTTTGACACAACGGCTATTTCAATGTGCAGATTTCATCACGATATTTACAATAGGACAGAAAATTTCCTAAATGGTGCATGCTTTTCGAGCAGGATTCAAACACGATCCCTTAGAGTTTGGGGCGCGAATGCACTAACCACTAAGCTGTCAAAACTTATAGCAAGTGCTTCATTAAATTGGGATGTTTCGAATTCCACTTACTGCTTATCCCTTTTTACGATATTCATATTGGACAATGAACTCATGTTGTTTGGTCTCGCTATACTGATGGTAAACCGTGCTTTAAGAGCTGGTTCATCCCAGCAAGGGAAAGCTCTTCTTGCATCCATCGCTTGAAACTGGGTAACTGCTATCCATCTGAAAAATAAGGTATGTTAATAGATCATACAATTTAAATACAATTAGCGTCTTGCACAACGTAAAATTTGCCGCTAAATATGTTTAAAGAACTGTCAATACGTGTTTTTTAAAAGTATTTAGGCAGTTTAATGTGATTGAACTAATTTTATTTAAAGGCGATCATTATGCAAGCGGCCCTCAGTCATTGAAAATTTTGTTTAAATTCACTCGTATTTACTACGTGTAAATGGGACATAAGATTCAAGCGAGCCAAAGTGTGTTATAACTAGAGTTGCCAGATGTCCGGTTAAGACCGATTAATCCGTCTGTTGAGTAACTATGTTCTACATCTCAGACTTTCCATCACAACAAAAGCGCAGGGTCGACAGGGAGGAGGGGGTTTTTAGTGGGTATTGAGGTTGCTCGCCCGTGCGGCATCGCTCTGAGTCTTCCACACTCCTCTGTGTCACGCCATCGCGGACGGAGCGCAAACAAAGCATACTATTGCTAGCGTTATCGCCCCCGAAGGATGCGTGCCGTTTCCTAGTGACGGCCCAGAGAGTGCGTAAATCGGTCAGCATTTTCACTCGCCTCAAAAAAAAAAAAAAGACCGATTAATCCGTATTCCTTTATATTTGCCCGGTCGAGAAAATCTTGGTAAACCGGACAAAAGATTGTTCGGTGTTAAAGTAAATTCGTGAATTATCTGCCAAATTCTCGTATCTCGCTGTAAATACTGTAAAAAGTGAATTGTGCTTTTTCTTGAATATAATTACTGGTTCGTTTCAATTCAAAGATGCTACCTCAGACACGTTATTCAAGGCAACGGCATCGAGTGCTAAATATATGGAAAAGTAGATTGGCTCTTAATTTAGCATTCGATGCAAATTTAGTAAATAAAAGTTAGTATGCAGTAAATTTAAATGTTAATAAATATATATCATTTATTATTAAAAAGTAAGTAGTTCGTACATATTAAGTGTACCACCATAGCTATTATCATCTTAATTTATTCCTGGGGTTGTCTGGAAGACATCTCTTTTTAGCCATAAGACCGCCCTTTGTACATATCTAGATATAATTTTAGTATTTAAGTTCATCATCATCATTTAAAAATTCTTATATTTACTAAACACTTGTCTGGTTTTTATTAACACATTTGGCAACCCTAGATATAACATAAGATTGCCTTAATCAATTTAACAATAGCCTCATGGAAGTATTGTCAAAGTAATAAATCCATTTATATTCATATTTCATCTGTTTGCGATTCTAATGCTATATTTAAATGTTGCTGTGATTGGACTAACAACTATCTATAATATTATAAAATACTAAATATAAAGTTATTTTTAAAAAAACAACTGAAATAGACTACATAAACCACGGAGAACACGATGCATATTTTTTTTTAATTTATTGTCTGTTTGTGTGGGATTCACCTAAAAACTACTGGTCTGATTTCGATGCGGTTTTCGCTGGTTGACAGCAAATTCTTAGACTTAAAATCAGCCCTACTTTTTATCCTGATATTCCCGCGAGAATTATTTAAAATGGCCAGATGGAAAAAAAAGATTCCACCCATAAACATATCTTCCGGTTTCAAACCCCAAATCTATTTCATTTTAAACTCACAAACATATTTTATTTTTCTACTAGCTGTTCTCGCAACTTCGTCCGCACGGATTTTTTTTCGCGGAACCGTGAAAAAAAGATAGTAATCTAAGTTACTCCTTACAATATCAGCTATCAGCATAAGGCCCATAAAAAACGGTCCAGCCGTTTAAGAGATTAGGCGGAACATACAGATAGACAGACAAAAAAAAATGATTTTTAATATATGTACCGTATATACTTTCATATGCATTTAGTAAAAAGCTGTTACTTTGACCCTACAAACAGACACTTCAATTGTGTTTATTAACCGACTTCGAAAAAAGGAGGAGGTTCTAAATTCGTCGGGATCTTTTTTTTTGCTTTTTGTTTTATGTATGTTCGCCGATTACTCTTAAATTATATAAGTTATTTTATGCATTTTATATAATAATTAATATATTAAATAAGTTATTTTATTCATTTTAGTTTGTTAGTTTTTGAAGTCGGTTTTTTTAAACGAAGTTTTTATTTTTTATTTGTTACTTTTTAGTGTCTAGCTATGTATAGGTGGACCTACGAATGGAGCCGCGCTTCTTAAAAATATAGGTCCCAAGAAACGGAAACAAAAACATGTTCGTAAAATAAAAACTACTGGGCCAAACTATGTCAAATTTTTAGGGGACCACATGGCAGCTATTTCGCGTCGAACAAAAAAGAATCACGTAAATCGAATCATAAATCTCAGAGTAATCGGTATACATATGGAACGGAGTGAAAATTATTTCCATGAAAAATGTTCATAAAATGAAAACTACTGGGCCAAACTATTTTAAATTTTTAGCGGACCAATTGGAAGCTATTCCGCGTCGAACAAAAAAAGAATCACGTAAATCGGATCATAAATCACGGAGTTATCGGCGAACATACATAAAAAAAGCAAAAAAGATCCCGACCAATTGAGAACCTCCTCCTTTTTTCGAAGTCGGTTAAAAATGTATAAAATAACTTATTTCTAAAGCTATTATTATTAATATATATTATCTAAAACATCTTAAAGTCGGTGCTTAGTAATTTTCAAAATATAGTAATTTTTATTATGTTTTACTTTGCACCGACTTCAAGATGTTTTAGATAATATATATTAATAATAATAGCTTTAGAAATAAGTTATTTTATACATTTTAGTTTTTGAAGTCGGTTTTTTTAAACGAAGTTTTTATTTTTTTCTATATAGATTTTCCATCCAAAGTCGATTTCGATTGATTACTTTTCAATGTATTTTCGCGCGGTTAGAAATTTTAGTTATTTACTGAAGATAAGCTTGCCGTGGACAATACGGAAATCTTGCATTTCATTAGATTTGTGTTTATTTAATACAATATTTTCACATGGCTTCGCTTGCTTGAACAACATAATTATGTTCCGGGATAAACAGTCAATATCAAAAACACATAATACAATATACATATGTATGTGTGATATGAATACCAAAGTTCTTTGATCTTAAATCAAGAAATTTATATACGAGTTAGTATGAATAGTAGTAGTTGTAGAAATTTATTATACCTTAGTCGCCAAGCTAACTTGCATAATTTACATTTTTTTTAAAATACAGAAAAGGTAATAAAAAAACACGGAAAACAAGTTCTGTTTTCTATCTTGTTTGTAGGTAATAAAAAAGTAGTTTACAAAGAGCCTAGAGTGCACCGCTGCTAAAATTTAAATATCCGTTATTATATATTGCTGATATTAGACGGACGAACCAAATTGATTAAATTTAAATAATAGGTGCAGAAAACTCAATGATATTCAATTATGTCAATTCACATTTTTTTCTATTGCACGATTTCAACAGACAGGCAGACCTGATAGAAAGCGGCTACCATCGCCTATGGACATTTGCAACAGCAAAGGTGCAAAAAATCCGCTGCTCCTATCTAAAGGGAGACTGGAGCCTGATCACTAATACCGGAACACAACTTAAGGTTGCTATTGCGGTATACTCTAGACCAGGGGTGGTAGCCATCCAACCCTACCACATGAAAATCACACTGATCAATTTGGCTAATTAAAAGTCACATAAAAATTGAAAGAGAGGTATAAACTAATATATGCTTAATATACTAAAAAGTAACTTCACAAAATAAGTGTATAACAGTATTGTAAAGGGTAGATAGAGTTGGTACCGGTAGCCCACTACGTACATATCATGATCAAATAACAGAGGTGTTACAACGAGGTCAGGTAAAAAGCATATCAAATAAACGTACATATATGAAGAGGTTAATGAAAGAAGATGAAGCAAAAGTTGTTTGTCAGGATCGTCGCCAGTGGAGAAGTATAGTTTCTGCCTACCCTTATGGGAAGTAAGCGTGATAATATATATATGAAACTTCATAACTTTATTCATACATTCATACTCCCCACAGCCAGATGGCAGAGTATTTGCCCGTCTAGACGGCTGCCACCCCTGGTCTAGAGTACGCCGCCATAACAACCTCGAGCTAAGTTCCGGCATTAGAGGCCAGGTTCCAGTCGCTAACACGAGTAAAAGAACACATTGCTGACATGAAACACACAAGGTCTACGAAGTCTGCGATCAGTGAACACACGCTGGATAAACCCAACCATTACATCAGATTCGATAACCCACAAATCCTCGCGAAAGAGAATCGTTTCATACCAAGAATGATGCGTGAGGCTATTGAAATCAAAAAACACCCAAATTTCAATAGAGAAGATGGTTGGCAGGTACCACCTGTTTGGGATCCAATCATCAAAACTATTAAGACCCAAACCCAGCAAAAACCAACTGCCAGACCTCAAGACACTGTGAGCTCTTTCTGCGTGCAACGAAACAAACCACCTTGACTGATAATTTCTTTTATTTTTTCCTTCCACTCATTTTAATATTATATAAAAAAAATTTAGAACTAGGCATGTTTGCTGAAGAGTTTCTTGCGCCGCTTCTTCTCTTCAAGCCACAACATGTTGTGAAGCGGTGGTAAATTAGATTAGGCTCCCATAGAGTAAATAATATCTATAAACAAAATTTAAAACTAAATAATTAAAATGAACAAGTTGGCGGTAGGCTGAATAAAAACTTTGACAATACACGTTTGACAAATGTCATCTTTGTCTTCCGTGACCACGGCCACTGAAAAGCGGCCGAAACGTCGGATAAACCTAAATCAAATAAATTACCGCGCTTAAAACCGTTAAAACGTAGTTTTATTATGTGTACAAGTCGCGAAAACTTAAGAAAATATTATATTAAAAAAGTTCTGAAGAAAAAGAGCCTTGGGAGTGCTACAAATATATTTATACTGCGAACGAAAAACTAATTAAAGAGCGTGGGTTGCAAATTGATCACACATTAACCAGTCCTGTCAGTGTCATTTCGTGACCTCACACGGCGCAAGACAAATAGACCCATTGTTTGTCACGGTTAATTATTTAAAGAGGTTCTAATATTACGAGTTTATTGCGTTTGTTTTATTTAATTATTGCTGTTGTTAGGATAGAGGAAAATATTGGAACAGGTATGTATGTATATATAGGTATATTATAGTTCTTTAAATCGACAGATTCTCAGCCAAACTAGTTATTATTGACGCATATCTAAAAGTAAGACCTAAAAAAGTTATGCACCAAAGTCATTGTGTTGTTCCATGGAACTTATCATACAAATAGTAATAATTTGTTTCAATCATATATACAAACATTTCCGTTTATTAAACAAAACATTCTAGCCACTCTTAATTATATACAGTGACTGATTTTGACATAACTGTCCATTGCGTGTCCAACGTAATGGCTGTCATTAAAGTTTTTCCTGCATTTATATTAATTCCTTTCGACTACAAATATCTAAATTTTTTGTGTGAGCTTAAGCTTATTTATCTATTCATGAAAATTGATTCAGATATCGTATCCTTGGATATAAAGTTTTGTTTTTTTTTATTCTGAGTATAAATTGCTTTGTTTTACCAAAATACGATCAGCGTTTTCTTCAAATAATATTAGTCTAGTTAATGTAAGAACGAAAGAGGTAACTAAAACTGCAAAATGTTTCTTAATTTAATTAAACATTTAGAAAACCTCATTGAAATTAGAAGAGACAAAATTCTATTAACTAATTAATATAAGGAATCTTACCTTTTCTCGCCTTTATCTTCATACGAACTTCTATAAAATCCATGTAAATTGTCATTCAGAATTCCAGTATATGAGATATTTAACACGTACTGTTTTCCAACAACTAACATCTCAGCTAAGTACAAGGTTTGAAAATGCCTCTGTGGATCTTCGATTCTTCTTGTAACAATCACTTGCTTCCCGTCTTCATTGCCATATAGTTTCACATCATGTAATACCAAATCCACACCATGAAAAGTGATTTGTTCTGTTTCATTCAACACTGTTAATACTATACTTACTTCACCATCAAATGTGAAATTGCCTTCATAGATATATGGAGTAATTTTCAAATAGTATCTTGTAGGCTTTACGTATGTAGGTAATCTTAAGTTTGTAGGAGCATTATCAATAGGTACTGTTGATGTTTCAATAGGTATAACATTGTTACTAATTTCTGTAGTAATTGGTAATACTAGTAATTTTGACTGATCACAATGATACAGTTCATATTTGGTTACATTTGCAAGCTGGTCTGTTCTAGGACATGCTGCATAGTTATAAACGAGTAGTGACGCTGTGACTAGAGCTAATGTAAATATGACCAGGATTACGAACACCATGCATTTTGATAAGTAGATGCCTCGTCTTGTCTTTGTGGAGTAATTTGTGGCGTTGCCATCCATTATGTTTAGGGGTTCGTGAGCTTGTGTCATCCTATCACCATTTATTCTCCCTGTGGACAAACAAACCAAACGTTAAAATCTTTTTGTACACATACACACTACACTAAGGAGCTCTTAAAAAAGAGACTAAACAGATACTTAAAGTCTGGACAAGGTATGCAACGCATTGACTCCTTTCACCTTCCACCTTTTTTTTCCCAGGGGTAATCCAGTTGAGGACCATTTGCCATGCGAGGGGGAAAAGTCGCGGCTGGTATGTGGGATTCCCCAGATTGGGGTGACACTAGCACCTCACATGTGAAGTGCTTTGCTGCACCATATTTAGGTATACCCACTACTACCCCTGGCTGGTCCTCGAAGATCCCTTGTCCGGGCTGTGGGCTCGCTTGCACAGTCACTTCCAGCCCTGATGGACAACTGCCGGCCCCTTTACGAGCTAGCTCCTTCATTTGTTAACTGGAGAAGTGGGTCTCTCCGGACACCTCGGGTGACGGTAACCACCTATCACCTATTGGATCCTTTGCCAGTTTGCCTACAAATGAACATACATTTTCTTGATATGAGAATATAATTATATTCAATTCCTGTTCTTATTTTCGTCATTCTATACTAATATTATAAAGTGGAAAGATTTATATGTTTGTAATGAACGTGTTTTCTCCGTGAAGGTACGAAAATACAATACTAATTTCTGCCGTCAGGTGGCCTGTCGTAAGAGACGACAAAACAACCCACAGCCAGGTGGTAGGGCGTTTGCCCGACTGGATGGCTACCACCCCTGATCTAGAATATGTCGCCATAACAGCCCTGAGTTGTGTTGCGGCATCGGTGTGCAGGTTCAAGTCTCTCCTTCAGGGCCGGCAGCACATTGGCAGCACCTCTGATATTGCTAATGTCCATAAGGGACGGTAACCACTTGCCATCATAGTTGGGTCGTTAGCCTGTCTTTGTGCTTCAGCAATGAATACAAATAAACTCAAAAATTACTGGACAGATTTCAAAAATTATTTCAACAGTGGAATGCTACATTATTCCTGATTAATATAGGTTAAATAAAAAATAGAGATCCCTACTAAAACTTCGACAAAGTAGCCCAGCAATCTAAACAAAACACTTGGCGCTGGAATCGGGTTCTACGATTTTGATGAAATTTTAATTGTGTTTGAGTGGGTCCCGTGGTGGTTTATATACACAATTACGACCGCTACGTGCCGCTGGAATCGGGTTTTAGATTTTTATTTTTTCACGGCAGGACGTCTGCCGAGACCGGCAATTACTTATAATTAATTATATTTGTAATTAGTATAGTATAGGCAACTTATTATTAGTAGCTTTCGTATTTTAGAAAGATGGTTAGGTTAGGTTGTTATTCAGCAAAATAAACAATATAAAAAAAATCGTATACTATATATATAAAGCTGAAGAGTTTGCCTGTTTGTATGTTTGAACGCGCTAATGTCAGGAACTACTTATCTCATTTGAAAAATTCTTTCATTGTTAGATAGCCCATTTATCGAGGAAGGCTATATATCATCACGCTAAGACCAAACGGATCGGAGCATCAATGAAGAAGGTGTCAAAATCAGGGGGTTTTGAAAACAAATTCCACACGGACGACATCTCGGGCACAGCTAGTTAACAATAAATACGTGTTGGCAACGCTAACAGTGCGGCTTTATCATTAAACGTGATCTCTTTATATTTATATTTTTTTCATTTTTGTTATGCAAAAAATAAAAAAACTTCGTTTATAAAAACCGACTTCAAAAACTAAAAAGTCTAAAGTAACTTATTTCTAAAGCTATTATTATTGATATATATTATCTTAAACATCTTAAAGTCGGTGCTTAGTAATTTTCAAAATATAGTAAGTAATTTTTATGTTTTACTTTGCACCGACTTCAAGATGTTTTAGATAATATATATTAATAATAATAGCTTTAGAAATAAGTTATTTTAGACTTTTTAGTTTTTGAAGTCGGTTTTTATAAACGAAGTTTTTTTATTTATTTATTACTTTTTAGTGTCTAGCTATGTATGGGTAGACCAACGAAAGGTGCCGCGCTCCTTAAAAAATATAGGTCCCAAGAAACGGGAACAAAACAATGTTCGCAAAATGAAAACTACTGGGCTAAACTATGTTAAATTTTTAGGGGACCAAATGGCAACTATTCCGCATCAAACTAAAGAAGAATCACGTAAATCGGATCATAAATCTCAGATTAATCGGTGTACATATGGAAGGGAATGGAAATTTTTACATAATTTTTTTTATAAAATGAAAACTACTAGGCCAAACTATGTCAAATTTTTAGGGGACCAATTGGAAGCTATTTCGCGTCATACAAAAAAGATTCACGTAAATCGGATCATAAATCACGGAGTAATCGGTGAACATACATAAAAAAAAGATCCCGACAAATTGAGAACCTCCTCCTTTTTCTTCAAGTCGGTTAAAAACTAATTTAAAATCCATAAAAATACACAAATATGTGACTTTTTGTATACTTGGTCCTTCCTTGCGGCTTCGGCAGTGAACCGATTGTCATTAAAAGCTGGTCTATGACCTATGATATATACCCACTCAATAACGTGCTTGAAAATAATATACCTACTCTTTATCTCGGTAAACGGAATAACTTCTGTAGGCTACACATTCGAAGACTGCGTAAGAGAAGACACGTATAAGGCTTTACTTATATGTATTTACTAGAATATGCTCACGACTTCGTCCATGTTTGTCTTGAAATTTCTGCGGGATTCCCAGGACACAAAGTACCACAACAAAAGCATGTAAAAAACAATATAAACTATCGTTTTAGTGAAAACTGTGTAGGAATAAGCTAATTTTTATGCACCCGAACAACTAAAATACGCTTCCGGGAAAAATTCCGCGAGAACCACGAGATAAAAAAATATAAAAAAATGTTATTCATCAGTAATTAAATAGTACTGGAATTCGATTTTTTTATCTGGCCATTTTAAATAATTACCCAAAAAAATATCGATATTCCCAGGATAAAAAGTAATGAAGATTTTAAATTTAAAAATTTGTTGCCTATAAGCGAAAACCGCATCGAAATCGGCCCAGTAGTTTTTACGTAAACCCCGAACAAACAGACAATCATCATCATCAGACAAACAATCGCATCATGTTTTCCACCGTTTATATAGTGTATTCTAGTTGTTTGTTTTATAGAATAGCTACAATGTACAGGCACTTTTAGAATTTTGTAATATAATTAGCTGACCCGGCGAACTTCGTACCGCCATATTTTCTGAATTCCTAAAAGACTTTGTTTCATGACACAAAAACAAAATCACCATAATCGGTCCAGGTGATTAGGAGGATTCTAGAACCCGATCTCAGCGGCACCTACCGGTTCTAATTGCGAATCTAAACCATCCGGGAACCCACTCAAACACACAAAATCAAAATCACCAAAATCGTTAACAACAGGTGATTAGGAGAATTGTAGAACCTGATCTCAGCGCCACCTACCGGTTCCAATTCTGTGTTTAAACCATCCCGGGATCCATTCAAACACACACCCAAAAATTTCATCAAAATAGGTAAAGTCGTTTTCAAGTTATGCGCTTACCAACACATTTTGCGATTAATTTTTATATGTAAGATATAGGTAGATAGCAATATAACCCAACAATTTGCGATATAATCGATGCAGGCAAATCATGACGCCAATTGAACAGCGAAATCTACAGAGCGTCTCCATTTGTTGTTGTCCATCCATTGTTGGTAGATAGCAAAAGGCTATGGCACTAGGTTAGTAGGTATTAGATATTATGTAATACACACACTGTTAACATATAATAGATCTGATTCCTTCTATGTGCAACATACTTTCTATAAGTATGTCATCTGTACATAGTGTTACATGCCGACAAAAAGTGAATACACTGAATCTGCCTGCCATAAACCTGGTTTATTACCTTTCCCGCATTTGGACTTATTTTGTTTACTTTGTGTTTAAAATTTGTAGTTAACATTAAACATTATATTGTTATTGTATTTGTTTTATAGCAGTCATTAAACAGGTATGTCGAATTAATTCTTGGAAATGATTATTTTGCGTCGAGACATATTGTATTTGTACAGGATAAAAGGTATGCCCGAGGGAAGGGTAAGGCAGTCAAGCGAGGATTACGATACGAGCAAGACATACAGTCGATAAGCGATATAGTGTATATAGACGGATTTTGCGCCTGGTATTGAATCGTGCAGTTTGTACTAGTTGCGTCCAGTTATATTTGTACCTGTATTATACGTGTTTGCATAATTCTAATAAACTATAGCGTTTACTATAGAGTAATTCCAATGGCATTTTGATTTGAGTCTCACGCTCCTAACAATACTTTGAATGAGATTATTAGTTTTTTTTAACTACTCTACGGACTCTAGTTCCGTACCCTTTTTTAAAGATTTATTTCTAGATTTGTTTTTAAAATTTTACACGCTTATTATTTTAATTCTTGTGTGTGACATTAATTAATTTGTGTTGAAGTGTATGTATTTTACGAGTAACTTATTATATTAATTTATCCTAATTTTACTACTAAACTTATACTAGTGTACAGTGTATCTGTTACATGCTGGTGTTGTGAGGAAGTGCATGTACAGTGTGGGCCTTATGTCTATACTTATATATTATCCTATCTAGTGGCGTGTGTGTTTTGTTTTCCTTTCTGTGTCTGGGTTATTATTTTTAGGCTCTTGTGTGTCTTGATTTGGTTGTGAAATGTGCGTGTAATGCAATGCGGTGGGGTGGTAGTGCGCGTGATTATTAGAGTTTAATCTTGTGTCAACTATCTATCCATGCTCATTTTCTACACCATCATGTACTCCATCAAGCTCTTCAAAGTAAGTCAGACTTTTGACAGTTACATGCCTCAGTCAACATTTCCGACAGGCACTTGCTATCAGGTTTAACGAACCAGGAACGGTTTTCCCATAGATTAATCTCAAAAATATATACACAACTACATAAAATCTTTTAAATGAATAAAAAAAAATTAGAAGGTCTACGTTTGGCTAGGCTTCATCTGTTTGGGGCCAGCTCAATACATCAATTCCCTCCATACTATTCTATTCTCTACATCCCCAGTCACAACAATCTAAATATCATTCTGCACACAATCCATCGTTATTTTTTACCTTCCTTTTATTCTTATTGAGATGGATCTCAATCATCGACTTTAACTCTTTCTGACACATATGTACTTGTAATATCTTAAAACATACGCTTTAAACCAGAATCGATTTTAAAAGAGCCAAAGATATTATACATTATACCACAATCAGCAAGAAGCTCAAAGGATAATCGATAAAGTAGGGCCAATTACTCGTATTAATATTTTTTCCTTTGTCTACAACAATATCCTGTATACTGTACAGACTTATTAAAATTAATAATTTATGCACACAAGCGTACGATGCACAACTGCTTCCAAAGTAATATTATGATAACTCTTTTACTCCGCGTATGTTACGACGACTTTATGAGTTATTCTATAGTTTGCTACGACCCGTGCCACTTGCCGGCGTGTCACTTGCCATAAATTCAGGGAATGTACTGTTACGAGTTGCAGGACTCGAATTAAAATGCCATTGGAATTTTTATAGAATTTATTAGAATTATACAAACACGTATAACACAGGTACAAATATAATAACACGCGCAAAGCCCGTCACTAAATAGATTACCGAATGTAGTGCACACGTCTTACTTCGCTTGTAGGTATCGCTAGACTGCCTCACCTCTCCGTTGGGGCATTGTTTTATACTGTACAAATACAATATATCTACTCGACCGCGTGGACTGAATTTCTAAGAATCACTCCTGGCTAATGACTACCATACATATTATAATACACATTGGGCTGTTTTTCCAATCACAAATTTTAAACACAAAGTAAACAAAAGAAGACGGTCATAAAGCGTTTCAACGTTATTATCTCAAATACCGACAGGTAATAAATGTGCATTGTTTACAGATATGCAGGTGGCCCAAATTGTAACAATACTGTAATCCGAGTTTTTATTATAATTTAAATTATATTGATAACAAACTTGGAATTTGAATTTAAAATAACGGAGCAAATAAGTTTCCGAAATTTACTATACCAGGAATCGAACCCGGAGCCTCTGCGTTGCAATGAGGTAGGCGGGCAAAGGTTTATAAGCCCGCGAAATCACATTGGCCGTCATGTTATTTTATACAATATAAACGTTCAATGTAAATCTATGTAACTCATGATGAATATCGCTTAAAAATCATAGCTTTGACGTCTTTCTCGGTGGTGTTCTACTTCTTGGCCATTAGAGGCGGAGAGGAGGTCGAGGCCTGGAGGAAAACGTTTGCCCCGATTTCTACTCGGTGAGCAAATACTATATAATAATTAATAACAATAAAAAAGCCTTTATTCTACCGTCATATTACAAACATAATTAAATTCATAAATTGTTAAAAAAAAATTAAATTATTAACAATATCACATCACAAATAACGCATTAAATTCATCGCTACATCTGTGTGAAATGGTCAATAACTATAACATTATCCTAGATGAAAAAGTGGCTACAAGCCCATGAACTGAACTGATATTTGTATGTTTTAAAGAATGTATCATAACAGGCAATGGAACTATACCTATGGATACAATATGTGACTTATGCACAATGAAAATTGTTTAAAAAAGGTTTTTTTAAATACAAACTTTTGATATCCTGGATATCATGTAGCAGCAGAGTGCTAGCCAAGACAAATTAAACGAGCCCAAAGATGACGGGTCTATTTTGTTAAGTACAGAAGTTCCTATGGCCACCTTCCGACTCCATCATCAGATCAGCTCCATGGTACCATATTATTGCATTGTCACACGATATACATATATATGTGCAAAAATTCAGCTCAATCGGAAACCGGGAAGTTGGTCAATTTTAACTTGCAAGATCCACCTAAACTTAGAGACATATTTACAAACATACATAGGTACATCGATTGTTAGTTAAATAAAAGCTTGTAAAAAAATCAAACTTTAGGTACATAATATACAGCACATGGTGGCGTAACTACGCTTTCAATCTGATGTATTTTACCTCTATAGACCATGACAAAAGTTCTTTATATATCCCCTATTTTTTATATAAAAATATTGTGACTTACAAAAACAACAAAAACTGGCAAGGGTGCCCTCAAAATGCAAAGAAGCCAAGCCATAAAGTGTTTCGTGTCACGCCAGTTGATGGACACTGAAAATTTTAATGAGTTCTTTTCAAACCGTTGCCCAGTATTTGCATGTTATTACCAGGGGATTACTTTTGGGAACGTTGTGTAAATTTGCTTCTTTATAATGGTTTTTAAACTGTTGTATATTTAGTTGTGTAGTTTGTATGTTTATTATTTACTAGCAGCCCGTCCCGGCTTGCATGGGTGGTTTATGGCTATTTTTTTTAAACTTTGGGTTTTTAATTATATATTTTTTTTTGTATTAATAAATATGCCTATTAGTCCGGTCAATGTAGAAATTTGAAATAACAAAAGTTCCCGTAGAGTCAAATTTTGGTGGAGATCTAGGGTTTTAACATTACAACTCAAGTTTTAAAAATCCTCATCAATCCTATGTGTGCTACAAAAGTTATTCGGGGTCAAAGGTCAAAATTTGAGGTTTATTGGATTTTTCTCGAAAATGATCGGATATATAAAAAAATCAAAGTTGTAGATCTTAAAATTCTCTACAAAAATAGTGTTCATGATTTTTTTTCTAACAGTTACCATTCCTGACATATCGCGATTCTAAGAGTCACATTATACATGATATGCACACATTTCCACGCCACCTGTGAGGTAGTGTAATCGGCGCGTTTTTTTACCGTGGCTGATAAAACTTACCGTTTTCAAGAAAAATCCAAAAATCTTCTGATTTTGACCTTTAACCCCTAATAACTTTTGTAGCACACATAGAATCGATGGGGATTTTTAAAACTTTATTTGTAATGGTAAACCCTAGCTCTCCACCAAAATTGGGCTCTCCGAGATTTTTTGTTATTTCACCACTATTTTTATGTCTAAATTGACCGTACTAATTATGATATTACGTTCTTATTATTCATCCGTTTAAAATTAAAATATTCCTCAATCGTATGAAATGCGGTGCGTATCAGATCAGTGCCCGCGATTTCATTCATGCTTGATTTGCCAATGCCAGTCGGATTCCCGGGACATGAAGTACTGCAGCTATCGCTTTAGTGACAGCTGTGGCGGCAAAAGCTAATTTTTATGCACCTAACAATTACAAATCGCTCGCGAGAAAATAGCCGCCGGAATCCTGTTATAAATAATATCACACATTTTATTACATACAATTTGCTATCGATCAGTGAAAAACTTACATTATAATATTTATTTTTAATCTGGCCATTTTAAACAATTCTCAGAAAAAATCCCGCGAGATTCCCAGAATACAAAGTAACGCAGGTTTTAAGTCTAAGAATTTACTATCGATCAGCGGAAACAACATCGAAAACGGCCTAGTAGTTTTTATGTGAATCTAGATGAAACAGACGAAAGAAAAAAAATAGCACGTCCATCGTTTGCATAGTGTATTCCAGTTGGGTTTTTTTAATAGCTTCAATATACAGAAACTGCATTTTTAGATTTTTTTAATATTATACATTGTTTCCAGTGTAGTTTTTTAAAATTATCTGGCAAGTAGTTCTAAATATTAATGTAGATGAAGTAGAGCTTCTTTGACATATTACAGTTCTACTATTGGGTAACCCGATTGGATTTCTTGGTTTTAAATGCCAGGGGAGGCATAGCCCCTGGCATCATTCCTCCTGGGGACAAGTCCAAGTACTCTTACTGCCAGAGAGGCCAAATCCTTATCAACATTTAGAAATCCACAAATAGCTATATCTGATTAACACGATATAATTATGCTTATAACTTATGTATTTTGAAATATATTATATATCAATATGTATTTGTATATTTATTTCTTAAATTAGTTTGAGTATTTACATATAAATTTCCCTCTCGTGCACCACCTACGTCGCCTGATTCAAATTTATTTCACTTAGGTTGCCTGGAAGAGATCGCTTTGAGGGATAAGGCCGCCTATTGTATTGCCTAGAAAATTTTGTGAAATTGTCTGTTTTATAATTGTATATTTTGATGTGGATCAAATCCTGGACAGTCTAGTTAAAAATAACCATTTAATATTTACCCGAGATATAGAACATTAGTGCTATATTGTGTTTGTATATTTGCTCAAAGCTCGCAAATTGTATACCATACATAATATTTAATTTATGTCGCCGACTAGTTCACCTTAACCGACAATCGGACAAACATGTAGCGCTATTTCTATCGTGTGATAGCATTTATTAGAAATATTAACGATACAGCACAGCACAGCTTTAAATACTTTTTTCATTTGGGATTGTTCACTTTTTTCAATCTAGCTATTTGAAAAACCATTTCGAGGAATAGTGTCTCTTATCATTTTTGTCTAGTTAAAATTCCAAAAAACGTATGATCTTCTTGTATTTTGTAAGAAATGCGTTTGACCTTTATTTGACCTTATTAAATCCAATCAGTTGGGCCGACTGCCTGTTTGCCTGCTTCAGGTGTAAAAAAAAATCTAGCTGTACATTATTTGATTAAAGTTCTGTAACATGGATTTTCCCTAAAGACCACTTTAAAAAATTTAACGATAACTATAGAAAATAATAATGGTTGAACACGCAAAATTATAAGCCTAGCGACACAAAACACTAAAATAATCACGATACGTAATGAGTAATGACAGAGACATTTAAATAGTAGCACAGATTACTATGATTATATTTTATATAGATAAAACTTACTTCTATTATTTTGTTTTCTATATTTATTTAAATCAATGTAAACTTGTCCCTTATGACGTCATCGGAGTAATAATTTTAAAATCGAATTATAAAAAAACTAATGCTTAAAATACAAAAATATTCAAATTAGTATCTTAAAATACCCTATTTTACGTAATGAAAATATAAAATCAGAGGGTATTTTTTTGTGAACAATCCCCATTCATGTTTTTCAACGGCCTCTGTGGTTGAGCGGGCAAAGCCCTTGCCGGCCTACCTCACTGCAACGCTAAGGCTCCGGGTTCGATTCCTGGTATAGTAAATTTCGGAAACGTATATTCTCCGTTATTTACCATGGTCTGGGTGTCTGGGATCGGCCCCAGAGTGGTCCGTTGTATATTACCCATAACACAAGCGTAACTTGCTTAATTTGGGGATATACAATGTGTGTGTTTGTCTGCCGATATTTAAAAAAAAAATTGTGATGTAATTATATTTTTTTTTCGATATTTTTCCGACAGTGACCTGGAGTCTATTTTCTTATTTATAGATTGTTATTTTGTATGTATAGTTATATTTATAGTACAGTTTTAATTTATTGTTCGTAGATAATAGAACTTAGTTAATTTGATATGAATATCTTATAATAGAATACGGCTGTTTTGATACGGGTACCGTATTAGAATGCGAAGCGGTGTACATAGACTAGGAAGTAAAATTAAATTTTAACCTACATGTATGACCTTCAAAAAGTGTTCTCCAGTGGAACTTATTTTGAATAAAAACTTTTGAATTTAAATTTGAAATAAAACTACTATCTCTGTAAAAAAAATGTTTTTTTTTTTGGATCATTAGTTTATTTTGGAACAGATGAAAATAAGAATTCTGTTAGTAAATATTATTATAAATAACCTTATAAGAAAACTTTAAAATTAGAATTATATACATACACAAATTAGAATAAAACCAATAGTTACCCTATCACATTGTTGGCAAGATGTTAAAAAATCTTAATATTTTTATTTTGTACCCAAATAATAAATAACATTATCATTGTATAGGTACAAAATTAAAAAAAATAGTTTTTTAATGTTTCGAATAAAATATAATAACAGAGTACCAACAATTGCATAGTGTTCTCTATATATAAATAATACCTAAAACATGTATCTTTATATACATAATTCTTCTGTACGTGTGTATGTAACTGAACACCTAAACGGCTGGTCAGATTTTGATAATTTTTTTGTATCTGTTTAGGAGTATTCGAGAATAGTTTAAATTCACTATTGGATTCAGTAGGTGGCGCTGCAATCGGGTTCTAAATTTTTCAAAGACAGGATAGCGTCTGCCGGGACCGCTAGGATATTGTAAGAAAACTATAAATTAATATTGTTCCAACTCTACCTAGTAATGTATTGTACTAATCAATTATTTCTAGACTACGTATTTGATGAAAATGAATTCTTCAGAGAAATTTCTAAGAAACTACGATGTTACCCATAACCCTAAGAAAGCTAATTCATAATAGCCTCATACCTCATTTTTCGCACAGCGCATTAGCATTGCCGTTCAGCTTAACAATGCAGCCAGCTTTCTATACTAGACACAGTTCCCTCTGGCATTGATATGGTACATTTCTGTAATTAGGTTGAAGACCTATTCCTATTTTTTATCTTCCTAATCTTAGTACGAAATACACCTATAATTATTATTGGATATTTGTCACATCTTCGAATTCTATAACAATATGCATTAAAGAGCGTGCGTTTATGTACCTTCCTTGCTATATAGTACCTACTATGTACCTTACCTTATTATCTTACATTCAACATTTCCTCATAAAAATAAATTTAAATCATGATTAAACAATAGTTAATAAAGTATTTGATTTGTTAAATTTATGACATTATAGTGTTAGAACACAAACGTCACTCAGCTGAGATGAGAATGTTGAAGTGGATGTATGGTATGAGAAGAATAGATAAAGTGAGACATTTGTCATTTCTACATAAGGGGATCTTTGAAAGTTACACCCTTGACTTAAAAAGGCACGTGACAAAATATGTACGGAACCAAAAAAAGAGATGAAGAGATTATATGAAGTATGTACATGCTGAATTGGTATGTGACAGAGGATGAAAGGATTACGGAAGACAAATAAATATTGTGTCGATCCTAAATGATTGGGAAAAGGTGAAAAAAGACTGAGAATTATGCCATCTTTAATACCATATACATTGATCATCTCCATCGGTACAAAATCGAAGAGATTGTGATGTTATAAGTATCTCTGTTGATTTGACTGTCAAATACCCAATTTAGAGATAAAATAGCAATCCATCCGCTCCATATGAATGGCAATAGAGCGCACGCCGCGCGACACCTCATTGAATCGCAAATTCCAATTGCGCCCAGCCTCCTACCTCACTGACCCGGGACCTACCTTTCAAAGGGATCTAAGCATCAATATTCGTTTTCGAATGTAGGTAAGCTTTGAAAATGGTATGCAATTTTCTCGCATATATATTTATAATTCGGCAAGGATAGTCTTTTTTATGCTCGACTTCAGAGTCTAGAGCACAGACGCGAAGTCGCAGGGCTAACTATCTTCTATCGGATATATTTTGGGAAGTGTTCCTTAAAACTACACGAGCTGAATCCTCCACCCCTATTTTACCATCAGACAACCAGACCCACCACTGGGGACCCACCATCACCTGGTTTGAGCCACCACTACATGGTGGAAACACCACCAGTCAGCACCAAGTGTTTCGCTTCATCTTTTCTAGTGTGCACTGCCGAAGAGTCCAGTCATCAGGCGAGACAGCGGTCAAACGCAAACCTATTCTTCCATTAAAATATGGATGGACGTAATAAATATATTTGGATGTTTGGGGTAATCTCCGATACTACTAAACCGATTTTATAAATTATTTCACCAGTGGAAAGCTACATTATGCCCTAGTAACATAGGATAACCTATTGATTATGATTAATAAACCAAAGAAAGTTAAAAATGTTTTAAGACCAGCGAAGTAGACGCTGGAACGCCTGTCAAATATGTTACAGCAATAACGTTCTACGCAAGAATTGCGCATATCCTCGCATGAGCAACTGCGAGTACGTGAGTGCGTGGGTGGATGTGTACTTTTTAATAACGCCCAGTGAAGCGGTTTAGTTTGTACAATGAATTCAAAAAAGAGAAAAAGATCTAGGTAGATAATTCAAACAGGCAGATTCCAAAATAAAATTTTTAGAATCTTTGTTTATTCGAGGATCACGTGAAACTACTGACCTAGTTTAAATGAAACTCGACACAGAGCTTCTAGAGGTAATCGCTTCCGTCGCATATCCCACGGAAACGATGTCATTTATCGGTATAAAGAGTATTCTAATTCCTGACCCGAGATATAAGCTAGCTCTGCGTCGAGATTTATTTAAAGCCGTTAAGTAGTTTTCACGTGACGCTTGAGTAGATAGACAAAAGTTCTATAAGTTGCATTATCGGATTTTGTTGGTCCAAATCGGAAAATTTTAAATGCATTGCACAAATTGGATACCACCAATAGATTTACTATATTACGGATAGAATATAATACAAGTAAGTATAATTGTTTTAATATTTTACACTGTTCCATTAACCTCTTCCCCTGTAGCTTACTTTACGTCCATCAAATATTATAACAGCTCCTAAAACTGTGCCTAAAAGATCAAAATACTCTATAATTTTGGAAGATGAACTGTCAACAATACCAGGTGCAAAAGTAAAGGTTGGTCCTGATGGGACTGTAAAGTAATTCAAACCTAAGGAAGTTGACAAGTACCAGTGAAGATGAAGAAAACTTGGAAAGTTCAACAGAGCACAAAGTTAAATAATCAGAAAAGATAACGTGATTATTTTTATCACACTAAGGTATTAACATAACTATACGCAAGAAGGGACAAAACAACCCACAGCCAAGTGGTAGGTAGGTGTTTGCCTACTGTGTTTGTAACCACTTTCCATCACAGTTGGCTGCTATACTCCAGCAATAAAAAACCTTAAAAACAAAACTCCTTCAATACCGAAATCAGATCTCCAAAAGCCACTAATTCACAAGTTACTCGAAATAAAAGCAAATCATGAGTGTCGATAAGATAAAATGGGCAATAAATTGCCGTTTCCGAGGCAAAGCTAGGGCGATAGTTCATCCCTTTTAAACGCCCTTTGTAAGTCCCGGAGCTGCCCTTTTGTGCCGGGATAAAGGGCCAAACCCTACGTGAGCGATACAAAGGGTATCCGAATAAGGGCTCAGTAATAAAAGTAATAAAATATGGGACAAGTACGGAATAGAAATGTAACGTATTTTCATAACACTTATTTAAACTCAAACGAATAAATCATGTCAACGGTTATTTTTGATGGAAATGTTTACTTATGGATAATTGTTACAGACGATTTTCATATTATATGGCATTAATTTGTTTAATGGAAAAGACTCAGCTAATAATTCGAATATTACTCTACCACAGACAAATTATAGAATAAAAGAACGTGTTTGAATATAGTTATGCAGTGATTTGATCACTTGCCAGATGATCAAAGTGTAAAGATATAGCTATAAATCCTTTCAAAATGAAACTCAAATACCTTTCATCAAAATAGTAAGCCTACATTAAAACTACTTGTAACATTCAAAGAAAATTTTGTATCATCATGTGTTAAGAATTTCAATTTACTAGTATAACAATCATAGTTTTCATATTTTAACTCTATGACATTAATTAAATCCATTGTAAGTTAACCGACTTAGTAAATTTCTATGGGAAATAAGGCTCTTTAAACATAACATTTGCCTTGAGTATTCCTACTTGAATCGGTCAGTGACATCCTTCCCAGAATATATTTCATTATATAGTTGTCTACATATTTAAATCATATATCTATGGCCCTTAAAATAATGTGTATTATTTTGACTTAACCAAATAGAATTGGTAATGTTTCTTTGATGTATTATAATTTTCTTTATAAGGGCGGGAGTACCTTATTAAAGATGAAATCATTTCTACAAACATTTTTGTCTAAGCTATACATTTTATGTAATTTTTCCCATACAAGATATCTACTATAATAAATACAACATGTCATGTGACAAAGCCCTAGCTCATTTCAGTTTATCCCGTCTGTCTGGCCGTGAATCTTCTAGTATTATGGCAGTTATAAAACCTCGTAGTGTTTGTATAGCTCGCGGGTCTATTTCGTAACGTTTACATTTTACAGTTTGGACTTTTAGAAATGATTATACTATTCTGCCAGGAGTAAGGAAACGGTATTAGGAATCACCCTAAGTAATGATGACTACTTTATACGCTTTACTAATACTTATATATTTATTTTCATTTCTATTAAGATTAATAAAACGATTTTGATTTAAAAAATAAACACATTTAATTCAATTTATTTTATAGCGGCGTTGGTATCGGGCCTGGAGGTATATTATTATCAGCTAATAATAATCCACTGCTGGCTGCATTAGCTACTCCATAAATTGTCACTAAGAAAATTTTCTGGTCCTCTACATCCATCACTTTAGCTGCAATTTAGTAGGTCCCATTTACAGATTTTTAATATTTGCATTAATAGACATTAGACCCTACAAAAATATAGCTCATCATCCGGACATAACGAATCGATTGAACTCCCAGCCATCAAAATCGGATGTGTAGTTTAGACGCTGTGGTAAAATTTACGTAAATATAAAAATTTATAAAGACTGCTAAATAACATAACCCCTTCCTTCTAGCTTCGTTGTAGTCGGCTAAATATAAAGAAACACTATAGATACGCAAAACTTAATCAACTTTTATCAATAATTTAATGAGTAGGCACTCGGGTGACTAATTAATACGAAAGCGATTTCCTCTTATGGAAGGTCGTGCACTTCGAACCAAATTGGGTGTAATTTAATTATTTTGACTTGATTAAGCAATTATTTGTGAACTTTAGATATGTAATCACGCGTGGTATCCCAAGACCTTGTAAGAATATATATAATTAATTATAATGGAAACTGGGTATAGCAGGGTTTCCATACTTTGTTAAACCTTGTACTAGTTCAAAATATATTTAAATAAAATCTCAAATCATGTATCTCGAGGCTCACATATGCGGCTCCGGCTTGGTACGCGCTGTGCTCGACCACACGGAGATCAAAAAACAGGCTCGAAAAAACATCGCCCTGCGAGTGTGTACAGGAGCGGGTCGGTATGTCAGGAATGACGTTATCGCTCGCGATGTGGGCATACCCAGTGTTGAGGAGTTTGTGGCAAAAATGACGCGACGAATGTTTGACCGCGCCGACAATGGCGGCTACACGTCACTCCACGAGATTGCCCCACTACACGCACGGCCACCAGACCATCAACGCACCTGGCTGCCGACTCCTCGTGATCTCATACGCTCACCTAATCAGGGCAATGGCGTGAGGTCGCAAAATCCACAAAGCTGCTGACAGGCCAACAGAAGGCCACAGATGGCCACCTAAAGCCCGAGATGGCCACCGAACGCCAATGAATGGCCAACTAAGCCGCGGAAGTAGCCAGCGGAAAGCCCGCGAAGGCCAACGAACGCCGCAGATTGGCCAACGAGAGCTGCTGAGAAGCCATCGCCATGCAAAGAAGACTCCAGCGGCTCCAAACCCAGTTCCCGGTGGGTAGTTGCCCACTGAGTTGCAGCCGGGGTAATGAGGTATACCTCGAGGCCCCAACCTCCTCATCACAAACCGAGGAAGAAGACCCTGGGACGAGTGGTATATACATAATAAAGTAAAAATATTGTTACAACCTACTCTCCGACGAAGACCAAATCCTCGTACAGATTTGTAGAAGCACATTTATTACCCGTGGGCATTTGAACCAATTGTAATTATTTTGTGATGGTCTTCTTTTGTTTACTTATTGATTGATTGACTGGCATACGTTTCTAGAGAACAGCCCATTATTTTATTGCGGCTGCTTGCGGCTGAATAATTAGCCTGGTGTTGCGGATTAAGTCGACTACGATACGGGCACATTGGTATCTGTGAGCAATAAAACGACGGCCTGATGGAAAGAGACGGCAGTTCAGTGACAACTACGATCAAGGCGTGGCGTGTGTACAATCGGAAAACTAATAGTGACGAACTTTGCGCGTTTTATTGAATTACGACCTTCTGCATTACGTTTGGATTTGTTGTGTTCGGTTATATTTGTACCTGTGTTATACGTGTTTGTATAGTTCTAATAAACTCTATAATAATTCTAACGGCAATATATAATATAGATTAATATAGGCGCAAGACAAAGATTTTTCACAAGTTGTGGAATCGAGATAAATAAAATTGGCAAGCAATATCTCAAAAGATCCAATATCTTTACTTCCGAGCTAACCTTCGTCAGTGGAGAATTTATTGGAAATTTATGCGTACAGGCAAATCCGTGTACGTGATCGCAATAAAAATTAATCCAATGTTCCAACGGATTGAAAGAAACTGCTTAAAGATTCTCGATTTTATTTTATGGTTTATAAGAACAAGTTTGAAACCATAAAATGACAAAAGGCAAGAGAAGAATGACGGGTGATGCCACGTAGCTATAAGAATTTACGAAGTTTATAGAGTTACGTTTTTCACTAGACGATTGAATTCTTGTTCATTTTTTTCTTTTCTATCACTTGCTATCACTTCTCAATCATTTGGAACAAAATATGTCTTTCCATTCATACTTCTTTATTCTGACATAATATGTCCTCTGTTACACCACAAATCCATCAATCACATCTCTGGGCTGGTCCACTTTAACACTTATACCAATCCTACAGTATACAATTATTTAATTAATAATTATATCGAATACAAAGCAAGAAAACTTAACTTATTTGTATTGTATTCTACCCATAGTCCCTCAAGACTATAAGTAGAATAATGAGCCTAGATCACCGTCTTCTATGGGTAAGGTGCCCAGAAGGCTGGCTACGTTTCCTCGCTGGATCGCCATATTGATCCGTTGGCCGAGGTAAGCACCAGCCCTCTGATCTCCTGAAAAGTCAATGAGTCGTTTCGATAAATTTTGGTAGTGGCTCATGGCCTCAGGACCCCACGGTCCCAGCGTCTCGACAGCAAACGGCACAAACATATAACTCTCACTGAGGGTTGTATATTTGCGGCGCTTGAGTGATTGAACTGTTTCCGCCCCTGAACCGGCTGATGTAGACATGTTTGCTAAATGGGATGCGGCCAACGTCTCTACGCAAGTCGCATCCCACACCAAAGTCTTGCCAAGCTGCGAGTTAATTGGAGTCATTCTCTCAATAAATAATTTGTTACGTAATTTTATCACTCTTCATTTTTTTATTTTATTGTATGAGCTCAGCAAACAGGCAGACGGCCCACTTGATACAAAGCGATTACCATCACGATAGTTGCAACACCAAAGGTGCTACAGATGCGCTGCGCTCTAAGGGCGACTGGAACTTGGAGCCTGCCCACCGCTGCCGTATGCGTGACAGAAAGGGAAGCCATACAGACTGACGCCGTTACGCGTTACGTAACAAAGCGGTTTACCCTTATCTGTTAAGTTATAACTTTAAAAATTAAAAAAATCACGCAAGTGTAATTTTGAATTTATTCGTATACATACATACATAACTTCACGCCAGGTCCCTTGCGGGGTAGGCACGAACAACAGAGCGCCATACAGGCTTATTCTTACACACCTCACTTGCTTCTTTGACATTCATACTCTTGTCATGCACGCTCGTCTATTCTTAAGGCTCCTGACATTTATTATCATCCTCCTAATTTATTCAGGTTTTATTTTATTCGATGACTACCTTTCATTTGACGATTGAAAAATCTACCCATAAGCCAAAATACGTGTATATATCTTGTAATCATTTTAATTCAGTTTTCGTAACTTTAGTTATTATTATGAAGCTCTAGCTCCCTCTAACTCTGTTTATTGTTCTAATTTAGTTAGAATCATCAAAGCCGGCTTCATTTCGACTATGTATTTAACCAAATTTCAAATGAAGCAGCACAGATAACGAAATTAACAATACAATTTGAATAAATTGAGTTGCTAGTATTTACCAGAGTTTAGCTCAACTGTTAATTGGATCGCCCTAACTTTGCCATTTAACCAAGTAAACAATTAATGTTGCTTAAAGCAGTTTAAGTTAATTATAAAGTAATTTAAGTAAAATAAAGTTGGGATCTTTGTTGGGTGAACTTGAAGGTTACTGCGTAGAATAGTACTAGGGCTATTCATGCGGTTTCGCTTGTGTGGTGTCTGTTCTCATATCTCATGGTGGCTATTAATTTTTTTAGGATGTTAAACAAGGGATAGGTCGTCTCTGAAAACAAGGTTACTGTTACGTTCGGGCCTCGCGAGGGTATGGAGAGTATACCAGGCTATGACATTGACACATCGGTTATCTTGAACGGAGAAATAAAACAATTTACTGCGGCCGAGTGGCCGCAACACCGTAACACAACTCAAGGCTGTTGCGGCATACTCTAGACTAGGGAGAGGTGGTAGGCATCCAGGCTGTGGGTTCTTTTGTCGCCTCTTACGACGGGCAGCCCGGCCGCAAGATGTTGTATTCTTTCTCCGTTGCTGCACGGATAAGATAATAAGATTTACTGGTAGCTCTAAGACAAAGCATAAAGTTCTACTGAAGTCTGATACTTTTTTATTTTATTATTATTGAGATATGTTAATATTTAATTACCAGTTAAACTAAATAAAACGATTAATACAGATTAAACTATAAAGTATGAAGAGGTTAATGAAAGTAGATGAAGCGAAAGTTGTTTGTCAGGATCGTCCCAAGTGGAGATCTATAGTCTCTGACTACCCCCATGAAAAAAAGGCGAGATAATATGTATGTAAACTATAAAATCTAGTGCCAGACCGCTGTCAGTTGGAAACGCGCCCAAAAGACTACATTATCCCTCGTAAAGAAAAAACTTGTTTCTATTTAACCAACTACAGAAGCCATAACTTGGTAATGAATACATGTAGACAATAAAAAGGTCGAAATGCGGATTCTTACAATTCAAGTAGATCGGTTCCCCTACGAGTTTAAAAGTTCAAGAATAGCCGCGAGGCAATCAAAGTTGTTGTGTGACTGAAATCTGGACAACTAATCAGTTACTATAATGACAGTCCATAAACGTCCCACTGCTGGGCTTGGGCCTCCCGCTATAGGGGAACGGACAGTGAACCCGCTGCGCTTGTCCAAGGCGGCTTGACAGTTTGACACATCGGTTATCTCGATGTGCAGGTTTCATCACGACGTTTTCCTTCACCGCTGTTAGCACGTAGTAATTGTGACAATATGCACATTCAGAAAACTTCTCAAGTAGTACATGCGTTCCAGCCAGGATCGAATCCACGCCCTTTGAGTTTAAGTTGCGTGCGCTAGCCATTACGCTACCACGACTAAGTCAGTATCAGTACTTAGTCATAATCAGTGATTAATCATTCGTTCTTTTTTCAAACAAAGTCTTTCTTTCTTTCCAATATATAGTCAGAACTGACTTTCTTCGAATTTAAAGTTAGAACCTGGATTAATGCGAATCAGCCTTAATGGCATGGTCCTACCAAGTTTAAACGTTTGTTTTTTTTTATTGCAGGAGTTGAGCAAACAGGCAGACGGATCACTTGATGGAAAGCGGTTACCATCGCCTATGGGCATTTGCAACGCCAAAGGTGCTACAAATGCGCTGCTGCTTTCTTAAGGGGAGACTGGAACCTGGTCACTAATGTCGGAACACAACTCAAGGTTGTTATGGCGACATACATTAGGCCAGAGGTGGTAGCCATCCAGACGGGCAAAGGCCCTACCACCTGGCTGGGGGTTGTTTTGTCGCCTCGTACGACAGCCCGCCCGGCCGCAGGAAATTGTATTCTTTCTCCGTCCCTGCACGGATATCTGATGTTTTGTTGTATCAAAACATGACCACTGTAGTATCAAAACTCTAATAATCTCTTGGAAACTTTTGAAAACAATCTGTTTACAAACCTTTTTAGTATGGAAACTTCTTAGATTGTTTAAAAGTCAAGTGTGATTGACTGTTACAGTGATTTACATGTTTACCTCGGTTTTGCTTGTTTTATTACATTGTTTAAAAAATCTGTTTTATTTCAAGAGATACAGTTGGTTTTAATTGTGAACAGCAGTGTGCACTTAGTGCTTTGTTTTGAGTACTATATATTTACATATATAATTCTTCTGTACGTGTGTTGACAGCGAACTCCTCCTAAACGGCTGGACCGATTTGAATGAATTTTTTTGTGTGTGTTCAAGTGGATTCGAGGATGGTTTAGATTCACAAATAAGCCCGGCAGATGGCACTGCAGTCGGGTTCTAAATTTTATTCCTTCAGGGAAGGACAACGTCTGCCGGGACAGCTAGTATATGTATATTTTTTTATAGCTAGAGTACAGCAGACAGGCAGATGGCCCAGTTGATGGAAAGCGGTTACCGTCGCCTATGAACGTTTGCAACATCACAGATGTCACCCGCTGCCAGCCTCCAACACCCTTTTTAAAGAACCTCATATGGTAGCGCTGTGGGAAAACCACGGCTGGGAGCTCATTCTCAATCCCAACGGTGCGCAAGAACTTTCTAGAAAACCGTTGCGTACAAGAGCGAAGTGGCTCTAGGAAGTGAGGATGAACGTCCAGCCGATGGCGTGCGGTGCGGTGGTAAAAGGCAGACGAAGGCACCAATCTGAACAGTACCTCGAAACACTCCCCATTGTATAGTCGGTAGACTAGGCAGAGAGACGCGAAGTCTCTTCAAAGGCCAAGCGTACGTCTGTGAGTATGGGATCGTCGACATATATAATTAATATTAATACAAATTGTTATATCGTATGAAGTTGATTCGTAATAAAATAACACGGCCAATTTTCCTGCTACTTTAGTCGTGTGACTGATTCTTAGAAAATCATCCCGGATTCCGAGAATATAAAACACCGCAGATTTTAAGTAAAAGAATTTTCTGTCGATTAGCGAAAACCGCTTCAAAATCGACCCAGAATTTTTCCCCGACCCCGGAATCCCGGACAAACAGACAAACACAAAATATCTAAAAACAAAACACTAAACTTTTACAATTTCATAATATTATAGATGAACCTAGTATTTAGTTTCACTGACGTAAAAATCAGATCCACAAAAAACATGATTGCTAACTTCTTGAAAAAATAAAACATTTCCCGCGGTTTTGTTCAGTTACGCACGTTTTCTGTCCATATTCGACAGAAACTACGTCATTATGCATAACAAAAAGCATTTTTTTCATAATTACTGTTATCAACAGTACCTACCTAATTTTATGATAATTAATTCACTAATTACTTTAAAGCAGTGACATACAAACACTCCACCCAGCTTTTTTACATTTATATGTAACATACCTATTACTATTGATTAAATACGTGAAGCAACATATTATAAACTGTTTTAATGCGCCATGATACCTACCGAAAACTTATGACGCCTGCACACACTTCATCCCATTATGATAATTCTTTTACGGTGCAGGCTGTCAAAATTTGGAATAGCTGCCTCTTGTATATTGTATTGTCAGAGAGCCCAAATCCTTACCAACATTTTGAAATTTGCTCAGAAAGCACTATTTGTGCTGTCTGATTAACGGAACATAATCATGCTAATACATTTATTATAATAACTTATGTATTATTGTATATATATGCCTATGTATATGTGTATATATTTTTATATTTATTTCTTAAATTAGTATTTATGTAACTATTGCCTTTTTCCCTCACCACCTATTTCGCCTGATTCAATTTCTTTCATTTAGGTTGCCTGGAAGAGATCGCTTTGAGCGATAAGGCCGCCTATTGTATACCCTAGAAAATATTGTAATTATGGTCTGTTTTTGTAATTGTATATTTTGATGTGCAATAAAGTGTTATCCCTCTCTCTGTCTCTCCAAATATTTGAGATTATGACGGAAGCAATTTCAATATAACACCTAATAACCTATCTAGATAAGTAATATTCACTATTATCCCAAGAGATTCCATCTAAAAATGTTATTTGCAGTAACAAATCATACAATATATATAGATATTTATATATATGTTTATTTGTATAATGTCAATATTGGATTAAGCGTGCGTTAATCTACCAGGATCACAAAAACAATGTACAATCAACGCAAAATTTCCCGATAGACGGATATTTACTGATCTCAGCCGCGAGAAGAAAATACCGCGTCGATACAACCTAGCTTAAAATCATGCGACAGTAAACACTAGTAACACAAGTTACTTTTAATAGTAAACAATGTTGAGTAAAAAAATATAAAACTTACCTATCCGTGACGTGTATTCCATTGTCCGGTTTATATGCGCGTAGCCATTGTCGTGTTGTTGGCGGGAATATAAATGTCGAATGCACTCGACGTGCACCTTCCTTGGACGCCGGGCCGTTACTGGAGCCACCGTGAGCCTCCCAGCTATAGAGATGGGGCTTATTTAATTCTGGCGGCTGTTGGGGTAGAAACAGTAAGGTAAATTAGGGTTGTAAGCTGGCGAGGGTTTGATATACGGAGTTACCCGAAGTTTACTTTACAACGGTTAATGCTGGCGACTTTTGTCAAAGAAAACATTGAATCAGACATACTTCATCAAGGAAAATTTAAAAGTTCTGTATCTAAATCTAGTTTGTTACCTCTAACAGTAGAAGGTTATCAATCACCAGAGTCACAACTATTCCACCGTGTTTAAGATTTTCTATGTAATCCCGGGCTCCTTAAAATTGTTTATATTATAATTGTTTATATTAATACTGTGGAAAAAAATTAAAGTAAAAGATTTATTTTGTGTAAGTATAGAAAGATGCCAATGGACTTGCTTTCGGCTAAACAAATAACAAAACGCGCTTGAATCATTTTTGTCAAGACCACAGCCACTTGCAGTCTAAAGTTGTACCTACTTAGAAAATTACAAGACAATTCTATATCAGCATAAAACACGAGCATAGCGCTATCTTCTTCGCTGGAATCTTTTGTCTCACGGAAAGACATCAATAGTATTCACATGATGCTCTAACAGGAATATAGACAAAAAAAGATATATTATTTTTTATATTATATTATTGTAGTAATAGTGACAAATAGTTATAATATAAAATTCGTATATAACCATACATATAATAAATTTAACGATATACACAACAAATTATTTGCTAAACAAAGTAAATAATTAACAAAAGAAACCAGCCTTAAAACAATACCAGAATTATATTAAGCTGGTGTCGTGACTTTAGCCCGCCTGTGATTTTTGGTGGTCACCAAGAAACTTCTTGAGTTTGACCCTAAATCCTTGAACTGACAGCAGGTTCCTCATTGGAGGGAGAATATTGTTCCAACATTTTAGTTTAAAACACGTTTAACAAAAAGACCACAAATCTCTATACATACATAATAATTAGAAAGTAATATAATACACTGATGGGGAGTTTACTCTTGCTCCTAATAGTATTTCCCTGGAAGCGGCGTTAGACTCATGATTTACAATAAGTATTCTGTAATATACCGTTTTGAAATAAATGCATTAATTGAAAATGTAGCTCAGCTAGCTGCCAAAAAGCTGAGTATACTTTCAGTGGTGAGACGGTACTTCACTGCTGAGCAACTGCTTAATGTTTACTGTGCTCAAGTAAGATCTTCCATCGAGTACTATTCTCACCTTTGGGACGGCTCTATTAAATACCAGCTTGAAGCGCTAGATGCTGGATACATTGGACGTGATCGTGGGCAAACGCAAACCTATTTATTATTTAAAAGAGACATTTTCATACACCTAAATTTAATTATATTATACAGGGGTTTATTACAAGTGGACCGTCATTGCGAAATCCTAACTATTATAAATAGCAAATAGAACATTTTGTTCAAAAACAACCCTTTCTCTTGGTTTACCGTTTGACATTCCTTCACAGGAATTGATCCTGACAAACTACACTATGATTTAGTGTAACAAAAGATGCATTTTGAAGTGATAACTTCTTATGGGGGGGTCAACCGCTTCGTTACGTAACGTGTTACGGTGCCATTCTGCCTGGCTTCCCTTTCTCTCACGCAAGTTATCACTTCTTTAGGGCGTCCCGAGACACACACGATTTTTTTAAATCAGCCTTTACGATTCCTGATAAGGGTAATTGTTTTTTAAAAAATCTAATAAGACCACTTTAGTTTTTATTAAAATCTGTCTCGAGACTCCTTTGGGTATTTTTCGCTGTTTCGTATAGTTTAAGATTTGGTACTGAAGGCCCACTGGAAAAAATGTATCCTGTATATTGTTGTCTTTTAAAGAAATAATAGGCACGTCTCCATGTAACAGACATTTATTTGGATCTAAATTGACATTTATATTTTCTCTTAATACGGCACTTACAATAAAAGAGTTCATAACATTCAGTAACAAATTCGGGCTCTTCTAGCATTCATGAAATAAATAATTTTATTACTATTAACTACAATAACTGATACAACATTCTTCATGTGACTTTCTCGTGTTAAATGTAGATATGCTGAGCTGCCAAGCCGCATCGTAATATCTTGTTAGATGAGATTATATTAGAAATAGTCCAGACTTGTCCGTCGGAGATGGAATTAAATAGATTTTATATATATGAAATCCTACAAGAGTCATTCGCAACGTATGAGATTCGGATGCATAATTACACCGGTCGGTGGTCAGCTACGTATTCTGGACGTTACAAGTATGATAGTCGAGGTTATGGGTGTGTTCGCGTGCAGTTTTTTAGCCTCGAATGTACTACAATAATAATAATTGGAGAAACGTGTTTTTCACATCTCAATCGAATCACGATAATCAAAAGTTCCATCTTGGCCTACTGTTTCCGAACCACCATGGTGTTTGCTCATAACGTAATCAACCGCCAGTTGCTCGTCCCCGCAAATTGCCCTGTTCCATGGAATTGTTTTCGCATTTTCATTTTCGGAGTATAATTTGATACACTTCGAAATGCTATATTGTATAAGATAGATGAGATAATGAAATTCAGCACCTTTTATGCTATGGAAAACCTAGTGATCTGTGAGATAGAAAGTGACTATCACCTTCAATCGGGACGTGGATAGATAGATAAATAACGCTTTATTGCACAACAATAAAAAATTACTTGCAGACTAAAAACTATACCGAATTAAGTACAAAGGGCGCTCTTATCGCTAAAAAGCGACCTCTTCCATCCAGACAACCCCAGAAATTAACTTAGATGATAATGATGATGGTTAGACCACCAAATATTATTTCATTTTACTTGTAATATCTCCTTGGACACCGGGTTGCCTGGAACAGGTCGCTATAGGTGATAAGGCCGCCCATTGTTCTAATCGAAATGTTAAATGTCTAGGATTAAGTTATGGTGAACAATAAAGAGTTTTCATTCATTCATTCATTCATTCATTCATGGTGGTATAGCAAGCTAATAGCCACACTGAAAGAATTTAAAGGACACTTAACTTAATGATCAAGTAATGTTATTCAGTAGTTCACGAGGAGATGGACATCAAGTACCTTTGGTCTTGTTCTAGACCAAAGGTACAGCCAAATGACCAAAGGTGGTCAGCAACTTTTCAGTAGGGGCCACAAGGTGACAAAATTTAGTAAAGTCGGGCCGCACATATATATTATATATGTGTGTATGTTAGCTTTCATGTTATTAGTTGCAATTCATAAAATGGCTCTTAAATATGCTTATCTGTGATACGGGACGCATGTTTTTCGTTAATTAAGGAGTGATCAGGTTTGCTCTCATAAATAAGTGCTACCACGAATTGTAATTACCTGCGAGCAAACCCTTTCAATTCGCGTATTAGCGTGGTACACTGTAATGCTCGCTTTCCCGCCTTAATAATTACGTTATAAGTATAATAATTATTTGTTTTGGTAAGATCCCACAAGTCTTATTTATAAAACAGTCATGGGCCGCATGGAGGCATCTCGCGGGCCGCATGAGGCCGCTGGTTTAAAATATAGATCCCCAAAGTACTCCATATGGACCGCCGGGGAACTCAAAGTCCAATAGCAATAAAATGTATATGGAACCATTCTGAAGCTTCTGAATGCAACGCAAAAAGAATCATCGAAATCGGTTCAGAAAAAATATTATGGCTGAACATAATGTACGTAAAAAATATTCACACGGCACATTCAGAACTTCCTTCCTTTCCTTAAGTCGTTTCAAATACATTTGGATTTTATGAAATTGTCAAAATTCAATATTAATAAGATACGGGGTCCACCCAATACAGCAAAGATTGGTCCTTACCTCTAGACTCCTTAGTCTACGAGGCAAAAACGATTGTGGACCGTTAATCAATTATAGATAGGGTTGTCACCTTTATAAAAAACTAAAATGTATAAAATAACTTATTTCTTAAGCTATTATTATTAATATATATTATCTAAAACATCTTAAAGTCGGTGCTTAGTAATTTTCAAAATATAGTAATTTTTATGTTTTACTTTGCACCGACTTCAAGATGTTTTAGATAATATATATTAATAATAATAGCTTAAGAAATAAGTTATTTTATACATTGTAGTTTTTTCGTTTTTGAAGTCGGTTTTTATAAACGAAGTTTTTAAATTTTATTTGTTACTTTTTAGTGTCTAGCTATGTATGGGTGGACCTACGAATGGTGCCGCGCTTCTTAAAAAATATAGGTCCCAAGAACCGGGAACAAAAAAATGTTCGTAAAATGAAAACTACTGGGCCAAACTATGTCAAATTTTTAGGGGACTACATGGCAACTATTCCGCGTCGAACAAAAAAAGAATCACCTAAATCGAATCATAAATCTCAGAGTAATCGGTGTACATATGGAACGGAGTGAAAATTATTTCCATGAAAAATGTTCATAAAATGAAAACTACTGGACCAAACTATGTAAAATTTTTAGGGGACCAATTGGAAGCTATTCCGCGTCGAACAAAAAAAGAATCACGTAAATCGGATCATAAATCACGGAGTAATCGGCGAACATACATACATAAAAATAAAAATAAACAAAGATCCCGACGAATTGAGAACCTCCTCTTTTTTTCGAAGTCGGTTAAAAAAAATAAAGTCAAGGTGGCGAATTCCGTCATTGGATGAACTCCATACACCTTTCATTATTTCTGTGTATAGTTAGGAGGATAACAAATCAGTCAGTGAAGCTAAGACACCATTGAATTTTGCCTTCGAATTGTAGGTGGCGTTAAATGTTATTTAAAAAAGGTATAAAACGAGCGGTGTTTGAACTTACCCCATTGACGACTTCACCACCTTGACTACAGCAGTGTTACAATTCGGGTCCCAACAAAAACAAAATCCACCTGCATATCTGAAACAAAGCACATTTATTAGACGTCGGCATTTGAACTAATATCATTTAAATTATTTTATGGTTGTCTTCTTTTGTTTACTTTGCGTTTAAAGTGATAATACCGCCTATTGTCTTCCTATTGTACTTAAACTTCTTGAATTATATTTTAATATTAAGCAATAAAGTTTATTATAAGTAAAATATAGTAGGATATTATATATTATAGTACTTTTGGGAACTCTAATTGTAGAACAAGGAAGAAGATTATCAAGCTTGTAGTCAGTTTATCAATGGATAATAACCTTTAAGATTTCATTAACAAACTCCACTTCCGTATAATATTAGCCCACTGTTGAACTTAACACAAGCCACGCTTATTCAAGGCTGGTTGGCACGTTTTATAAGTATACATCATATTAATTTATTCATTCATACATACATACATTATTTCTCCTTGTAAGAACATTTTTGTACATTGCAATCAGGATTTCTGCAATAAAAATTTAATGATATTTTAATATCTAGACAACTTAAGCCACATCTAAATTTAAAGATTACATTAAAAATGTTTTTTAATCATGGAAAAACACAATTTTTCGGTACGTGCAGGAACAGAGATAGAATACAATTTCCTGCGGCCGGGCGGCCGGTCGTAAGAGGCGACAGAATCTCCCACAGCTAGGTGGTAGAGCATTCGCCCGACTGGATGGCTACCACCCCTAGTCTCAGATATATCGCCATAACAACCTTGAGTTGTGTTCCGGCATTAGTGGCCAGGTTCCAGTCTCCCTTAAGAGAGCAGCAGCGCATTTGTAGCACCTTTGGTGTCGCAAATATCCATAGGCGATGGTAACCGCTTTTCACCAAGTGGGCCGTCTGCCTGTCTGCTGAACTGCTGTGTCATCTAATTGCACATGATTAGATGACACAACTATGTAAAACCGGTTTTCACGGTGCTTTTCTTCATCGTCTGCACGTGGTAATAGAGTATAATAATATGGCAGTCTAATAAGAGACACTTAATATGAGATACTTATATATAAGACACTTTTTGTTATCTATCTTTAATAATATTATTAATTTCTGAACATGCCGTTAACATACATTAAAGCTATTAAAAAAAACTGAAATAAACGAGGGGAAACATGTTGCAATTTTTTTAGATTTCTTGTCTGTTTGTTCGGAATTCACGTAAAAACTACTGAGCCGATTTCGATACAGTTTTCGCTGATCGACAGCAGATTCTTAGAATTGAAATCTACGCTTCTTTTTATCCCGGGAATTTGCCGGGAATAAGTTAAAATGGCCAGTTTGAAAATAAAAACTTCGACTTCCAAAGCGGTTTTTCACTGATCGATTGCAAATTAATGTTATATTATGTCATTTATTGTGTAATATTTTTTATCCCGCGGGAATTTCACGAGAGCGGTCTGTGTGTAAAAGTTAGCTTAGCATAGATTTTGTAAGCGTGTATGTTTACGATGACAATAATGAGACCTCGTATTTTTATAAAATAACGGAATACCCTTTTACGAAATTTATCATTGCCGTCGTCAGCCAACCGTTGTCCACTGCTAGACGTAAGTCTCCCCAAGTTTGCGCCACCTATCCTGGTCTCCCGCTGTTCTCATCCAGCCCCCACCGGAGACCTGCGTCGGCCCATCGAGCTGGAGGGCGTCTTACGCTACGTTTACCGAGACACGGTCTTCACTCCAGGAGACGTCTGCTCCAACGGTCATCACTCATGCGACAAATGTGGCCAGCCCACTGCCACTTCAGCTTGGTAATTGTGCCAGCTGTGTCGATAAACTTAAAATTTGTCATGCTAAACAGCAAAGGCTCCGCTCAACCACATAAATCTGCCATATTATGGTATTAGTATAGTTAAACTACTCAAGGTTATATATATCACAATATAGTCAATTATGTTTAACAACAATGATCTCAGAATAATGAGAAGAGATTTTTAATTAGAACCAAAACAAACAATTTTATTAACGCCCTGGAGGATAATTAAGGACAATGGTTGTCCTTAATTACTTTATTTAATTGCCCTTCAGGGCGTCATCTTGCTGACACGAGATAATTAAGATATTTAAATTTATAAAGGTCATATAAGCGCCATCTATTTGAAATAAGGAATAACTTTTGACCAGCTGCTAGACTGGCTGACTCAGCTGGATAGTAGTTATTACTACAGTCAATAGATGGCAGTTATTTACTTTTAGGATTCTTTAGCCATTTTTGTGAAAATATAATCCTTGAAATCTTTATGTCTTAAAAATATTTTTGATATTACAACATTTTGTTTAAAAATCTCACCTAAAATTATGACATGTTACATATAATTATAGATTTTACTTGTGTACCAAATATTTTATCTTTACACATTGGCCGTGTAAGTTTCTTATTTATAATGTATCTCTTTCGAGACCATGGTCATAAAAATGGGCCGGAAATTTGGAGGGCTTGCGTGTGGGGGGGGCTATGGGAAGGTCCAACACGGTTTTTGCTGCAGTGTCATCGCCCCCGGTCGACGCGTGCCGTTTCCTAGCAACGGCCCAGTTTGTACGTAAATCGGTCTAAGCATTTTCCCTCGCCTAAAAAAAAAAAGGTCCAACACGTAGAGGCCCCTTGACAAATTTAATGTAAATGTGGCGTGACAGTGACCAGCGATTATCCCTGTCTACACCATATAATAATGCACCGAAGGATAAGCTCCGGCCAGTGTAGTACTATTGTGGGAAATGAGGACAAAAAGTACCGGGCTATTGGGCTACCAATTTAATGTTGTGTTTATTATTGTATTGTGTATATTACACAGACGGACGTACGGATATGAATGAATGAATGAACGCATGAATAAAACTCATTATTGTTCACCATAAACTTAAACCTAGACAATGAATATGGATACTTGCATTAGAACAATGGGCGCCCTTATCGCTCATAGCGATCTCTTCTATGGAACCTGGTATCTAAGGAGATTTTAAATAAAAATTATACAATATTTGCTGGTGTACTAAACGAAAATAAAACTAACACTCATCAACTACCATTTAAAATAAGATACGAGTAAATATAAATAATTAAATAAACTATAGATACTTATTTATAAATATACATATATAATTAGATATTGATGATATTATAGATTACATATATCTACATACTACATAGGAACAAGTAATTAATAGACTAATAATGGTCAAATATGACCATTATTGGAATGACCAAAATTGTAGACATTGATTTAACTTGCCTGAATGGTACGGAAGGGGAGTTTAACAGGCGAATAGCATGTACAGCAAAAGAACTTCCTACGAAGGAACAAATGCGTACGCAGGTGTTTTTAGCAAAAGATTTTCTTTGAGCGCAAATTACAAGAATGAAATTGATTAAGAAATGTAAAAAGTTTCTTATTAAATACTTATGATGATTTCAGGACTCCCTTTTTAACACAATGTCCACATAATCCTAAAAATAAAATTAGAGATAGGCAGTCGAGAATTGTAACTACTATTCTAAATGATATAATGCGGCGTACAAATTCTCTCAATATATTTTTATTTTTAAGATACGAGAACATGTCAGTAACGTAAGTACGTCGCTACTTCTTCAAATATTTTTTATTTCTTTCTAAAAATATTGTCTTTGATAAGCTGAAATTGAAAGCGAAATAATATCAACAGCTGATGTGGCCAGAATGGGTCATTGTAGCCCCGACAATCGCTGCGTCGGCGCACAGCCAAATGTGGGACAGATGACAAAAGGATGTCACATCCTTAATCAACTTGGTTCCACTTCTTTGCGAGGGCATGTGCACTTGCTGTGCACAATTCTTTATTGGTCCTGGAGCGAATTTAATCTGTAATCCAGTATCTAAAATTGTTAACACGATCCATAATTAGGTCATATTTGTTTCTTAAGAGTAAGTGATACGCTAGTATGTTACAATAAATTTAAGCATTATAAGTATATCATCGGCGTCAGTGCAGAAACTTTTAACTACATTTGTTTTTTATTGCACGAGTTCAGCAAACAGGCAGACGGCCCACTTGATGAAAAGCGGTTACTGTCGCCTAAGGACATTTGTAACACCAAATGGACTACCAATGTGCTGCCCCTCTCTAAAGAGAGACTGGAACGTGGCTATTTATGCCGAAACACAACTCAAGGTTGTTATGGCGGTATAACCTAGACCTGGGGCGGTAGCTATCCAGGCGGCCTTTTGCCCGCCTGGATAGGGTATTTACTCTGCCACCTGGCTGTAGGTTGTTTTGTCGCATCTTATGACAGGCCATTAGGCCGCTGAAAATTTTATTTTTTTCACCATCCCTGCACGGATCATACACATTACACGTAATAACAACTATATATCATAATTTTGACAAAAAATATTATTTCATAAACAAAAATGTAGTTACATGGTCTTGGTCTACAATGACGCCGTCAATATAAAATAACATGGCTTAAAATACTACCTCATTATAGTATTTTTAATAAATTATTATGACATTATGATAGAAATCGTGTTAAAGAAAGATCAGATAAAAAGCAAATAAATGTGCCTTTCAAGTTCGAAGAAATTAATAAAACTAGATGAATCAAAAGTTGTTTGTAATAATCGTCGCAAATGAAGATACATCGTATCTACCCACTCCCATGGTAAGTAGGTATGATGATATGTCATTTTTTCCCCAAAAACTCAATTATTCTTTTAAGATACGAATGTTTCGGAGTGAGGCCCTTAGGTCCCCGCGTGCCAGTGCACACAGATTTGATCTTGCGTCCGCTTTCCTATATGAAATCTTGTCTGAATTACATAAATAACACACATACATAAATTACTGTTTATAAATGAAGACAGTGATCTTTGACGAGTTTATTAAAAGATGTAAGTGACTTTGCACTTCTGATACTCATTGGAAATGTATTAAACACAACACACACACACACACACACACACACACACACACACACACACACACACACACACACACACACACACACACAAAGTTACACCCTGCACACTAAAACATTTCTAGCAAAATTGTATAGAATGTAGAATATTGACAGCAAGACAAAGCCACGTAGAAACCTGTACTGTTCGGTCCTTGCCTAGGATGAGGTAGGTAGAGAATCGCTCCATCAATTTTACTGTCTACCCTCTTTCTGTGTGAGGAATGCACACGAGGGTAGTTGCAGCCATTTTAGACTCTGACATCAGTCAACGTTGTGAAGAGATATCGCGCCGTGCGTTTATCCTTTTAAATATGTTATATTGTAATAGTAATTACTAGCCGTGCCAATAACTTATTGTGTGATTGATACTAGTGAACAGAAGTAACCACTCCAAAGTGAATTTGGTGCCGTGCGCTGTTCCTCAGTGTGCTACAATCAGAACCAAGGAGAGGTCGGATCTCAAGGTTGATGCAGCTTCTACTGCTTTTCTAGTGCAAGGATCTAAGCCAGATATCTATATTTCTCATACAGTCCATTATTATAAAACCAGTGTTATTTGACCACCCGTGGGCTACAGCGCCCCACATGTACTAAACAAACAGAACTTCATATTGCATCAAAAATACTCATTGAACAGTAATTAGTAACGCAACAAACATAATGATATGCAATAGTTATCTATATTTTTTATACAATAATGTTTATCAGTATGTCGTAATGTGATGCGGCAATACACGGTTTGATGTCGTAATTAATATCAGAATAGGTTACAATGAACGTTAATTGATTGAAGGTCCTTCTATTTGATTAGCATCTCCATTACTAAAAACTTGTGAAAGACTATACGTCGTAATATTTTTTTTTTTACAGTTATTGAAAACAGTAATATTGAAAGTAAAGTTCACGATAGAAATCTCTCTTTGCTTTTACCGTCTCCCAATTATTTGGGGTTGGTAGGATGTTTATTCCTTCCACTCTCCTTTATTCTGAGATACGTCCTCTGTCACACCACAAAGCACCATGTCATCCTTCACACAATCCATCCAATAGAAATAATTCATAAGTATATGACAAGAGAAAGCACTGTAAAATGGACAAAGGCGGATCACGAGATTGGACAAGAAGACGAGGGAGACTGTACAAAAGATGAGTTGAAAATATTAATAAAGTTACAAGTCCCTTATGGCCAACAATAGCGAGGGACAGGTATACATGGAGAGAGCTGGAAGAGGCCTATATATCAAAAAACTAAACTTATTTTTAAGAACTTAGGTAGTATGTACGAATTTTAATTGTAAAAAAATATTATTAGCAATAAAGGCAAAAATCAAAATAGATTTTTAATTTTGCTATTGTACTAAACCTTTTGCTTTCAAATAGCAAAAAATTGAATAATTAATAAAAATAAAAAGCCACGATAGGTTAATGGTTTACGCAGTCGGGTCTCAATTCAGTTATGTAGATTCGTATCCTATCCAGAAAAGCGTGGCAATTTTCTGACCTCATTAATGAAGATATTAATGTAGTAGTAGTAGACGGAAGGAAAAGTAGTTCTCAGGCTCGTAGCAAGTAGAAATCTATCGTCACTGCTTACCCCTGTGAGAATCAGGCGCGTTAGTTACATATTATTCCAAGCATCGATTTAAAGTCTAGTTGTGTTTTAGAATAATTGTAACAGAAATTAGTAATACACACAACAATGTCGTGACCAGTAATCGTTTCAAATTTGAATAGCTTTTAGCTAAAATTAAAATTTAAAAAAAACACGTAACAACGTATAGCAGTTAAACTAATTATACAACGTTCAGTCGTTGGCACCGCTGACCTAACCTATATTCTGCTCTTCAGTGTCCAGCTTACTAAGACCTACCTTTCCTCTCTTTAATTATAATTAACAGAAACTCCGAAAGGTAGCCACCTAGATTATAACCGGTCAAGATACAATGGACACTTGATCAAAAGTCCAATTTATGAAGAACTATCCCGTCCCCCACATCTGTGACATAACTCAGTATTTGCAGATGACGTTCATAGAATTCCAAGGATCATTTTAAATTGGTGAAGGTGGCTAGTGACGTGGCAAGAGTGAATTTATTCCCGACTTGACTTCATTCTCGGCCCTATTTTAATAACAATAAATATTTTATCGAGTTGCCAAATTATATCATCTATCAGTTGATTGTGTGCTACCCGCAGATCGGCCCTTCCGATCTATAACAGTTTATTCTCTTAACACTGTAGTCTAGTAATGTTTGGAAGCTTTTATATTAGTTTCGGTCAAATTTTCACAGTGGTAGTTAGGGTTGCCACATGTTTTTGATGAAAGCACAGTATTTTTTATATTTGACCGTAAAAATATAGTATTTTGTAAAAAATAGGGTAAAAAAAATAATACATATTAATTTTTAATTAATTATTTTATGGAACGCAGTCAGCCTTCTGGGCACCTTACCCATAGAAAACAGTGATCTGGGCTCAGCATTCCACTTGACGTCTTGAGGGACTATGGGTAGAATACAATACAAATAAATTACTTATTTGCTTTTATTGTATTGGATTATATGTAATTCTATAATTGTTCTGTGAATAAATAAAAAATATTGAAGTAAAAAATTATTTTATGTTTTATTTATTTCAGATATCCGTGCAGGAACGGAGAAAGAATACAATTTCTTGCGGCCGGGCAGCCTGTCAGAAAAGGCGACAAAACAACCCACAGCCAGGTGGTAGGGCATTTGCCCGACTGGATGGCTACCGCCCCTGGTCTAAAGTATGTCGCCATAACAATATTGGGAGTTGGGTTGTGTTTCGGCATTAGTGACCAGGTTCCAGAGTCGCCCTTAAGAGAGCAGCAGCGCATTTGTAGCACCCCTGGTGTTGCAAATGTCCATAGGCGATGGTAACCGTTTTCCATCAAGTGGGCCGTTTGCCTGTCTGCTGAACTCCTGCAACAAAAAAAATTAAACATTGAATTTTACATATGTATTTATTACTACTTTGGCCAGCAATGTTCTATTATGTTTAAAATCATCACAAAAATGTGAACTAAAAGTGGGACAATTGCATTTGCGATGAAAATATAATACATTTCGTACTATATTATTTTACTTTACTAATATATACTACAAAGTCGTGGTAGCGTAATGGCTAGCGCACGCGTCCTAAACCAAAGGTTGCGGGTTCGATTCTCGCCGGAACGCATGCACCACTTAGGGTGTTTTCTGACCTAATGTGCATATTGTTACAATTACCACGTGCTAATAACGGTGAAGGAAAACATCGTCATGCAACCTGCACATCGAGATAACCGATGTGTCGAACCTGCTAAGCCGCCTTGGCCAAGCGTGGCGGCTATACCGTCCATTCCCCACCGTGGGACGCCCGAGCCCAGCAGTGGGACAGTTATGGGCTGTTGTTATATATTATTATTTTAATATATACTACTATATTTTAGTACGGCTGGGAACCCTAGATATAGTGCTTAATCTGAATGACGCCATAGAGTTGAACTGAGTTATAGTTTAACTCCACTTTGACATTTTGCTTATGATGATGAATTAATTGAACGTTCAAGAAAGGAAAAATGGTAAGAAGTTTCTTTGGTTACCTCATAATCTGCATGGATGGCTGGTTCTTATATCTTACTATTCATTTACTTGGCTTGACTTACCATCGGCCAAATTTTGACATTTCTTGCTTGGAGCTAATGTCAAATTTTAACCGGTATCACATACCAAAGGGCGATTAATAAAATTGTTTTCGAAACGACGGTAGAAATATAATTTCAAGAAGTAGCTATTTTGTATGATTTGATTCTAGAATTGAATATTAAACATGTCCTGAATTTAATGTTTCATATTTATTCTGATAATTCAGATATTTTATTATAATAATTTAAATATTGTACGTTTGTTTGCTTGTATTTTTAGCATGCAAGCTATAGCCCATCTAATCTAAAGTTTTCTATTGACATTTGCAATACTAAAGTTGTAACCAACGTACTTAAAAAATTGGTAACACTTTAAAAAACCATATTGTAATTGTAGGCTTACCTCTCTCAGGCGTATCTGAAAAAAGACCACTGTAGCCTGTCATAATAAGCATCCGCCGGTCACGTACAGCGTCACACCGTAGGTACACAGTGTACGGTGCTTTTAACAGACCATAGTTTTAAGCAGAATCTCAGAACCTCATAATTTTAGTCTTTAAGTTCATGTTTGTATTGTTGTACAATAAAGTGTTATCTATCTCAGTCCGGATTTCATTCCAATACTTAAAGTAGGTATGTAAGAGTAACAAAATTCTACGAAACCGTTCACTGTGTGTGAGATAGCATATTCGACGCTTTAAATATCAAGTCATGTCGATAGAATAATTCCTATTGACAAAACCTTGTTGTTAGACTTTGATGGAATTAGATAAATTATAATATAGAAATCGACAGAGAAACACACACAGTGTACCTATATATTGGGGATAAACGAATTACGCTTGTGTTACAGGTGATATACAACGGACCAGTCTGGGGCCGACCCCAGACACCCAGACCGTAGTAAATAGCAGAAAGTTCGTTTCCGAAATTTACTAACCAGGAATCGAACCCGAATACTGTGTGTTCCAGAGTCCGGTCGACTTGCCAGCTCAACCACAGTCGTCGCCCAATTATTATTAAAAAAATGTATTTTATAGACTTATGTTAATAAATAAACAAGCTTTTGAGATCGTGGATATCATGTAGCAGCAGTGCTAGCCAAGACAAGCAAAACGAGCCCAAACACGACGGGTCTATCTTATCTAGTACAGGAGTTCCTATGGCCACCTTCCGACTCCGTCATCAGATCAGTTCCATGGTACCATATTATCGCATTGTCACGCGATATACATATTCGTGCAAAATTTCAGCTTAATCGAAAACCGGGACGTTGGTCAAATTTAACTTGCAAGATTCCACCCAAACTTATTTACTTACATACATACGTTAAATAAAATCTTGTAAAAAGTTCAACACCCAAGTTAAAATCTGAAGAAATCATAAAGCAATGCGGCAGGAGTTGAAAGTTCGTGACCGATGACCGCGTCGATATAACGCGCAATCTACATTCACGCCACACTTACATACTGCGATAAATCACTTAAGCGAACCTTCATTTATCACCAAACTTCCAAAAAAAAATTAAAAAATTATATTCAAAATAAGTACCACTTGCGAACACTTTTTGAAGGTCATATAATCATATATGTATATAATATTAAATTTAAATAATATTTTTCTTAAAGGTTTTAGTTCATCATCAAACATTGTACTCTACTAACCGCAATGACTAATACTAACCGCTTAAGGCAGCTCTCGTCCTAAGTAGCCTAGCTACGAAAGGCGTTATATAGACCAGGACAATACAGATCTAACCGTTTTGGCCATTACAGGTTATGTCGCAAAACAATTGAGCAGTTGTAAGCAGTCTTATAAAACCTGGATTAAAAATGAGTACGATTGACTGCAACCATGCGCGTTTTACCAGCTTTTGCAGACAGAAATTCATCGGATTATGAAACTTTTGGGAGGCAAAAACTGAAAAATGACGCCCCCGCTTGTTGAAGCACAGCAGAAAGGCTGAACCTGACCAGGGTCCAGTCTCCCTTAAGAGAGCAGCAGCGTATTTGTAGCCTTTGGTGTTATAAATGTCCATAGGCGATAGTAAACGCTTTCCATCATGTGGGCCGTCTGCCTGTCTGCTGAACTCTTGCAGTAAAAAAAATATATATTACAATAAACACATTAAGTCAGAATAATTAAAGACGTTCAGAAACAGAAACCACGGTATTGGAAAGACTACGGGTTTTTCAATAGGCTACCACGAATGACCATAGACTATTCAATAAAAAAAATCAAGATACGTCAAAACACATCTGTATATATTGAACACCAGAAGAACTAATTAGTACTTTTTGATCATGCACTACATAACATGATTTTGTGGTAATCATTTTCAACAATATATATATATATATATATATACGTTTTAATGAAACAGAAGCTGCTATAACAATAAAAATAGTATTTTTATTGTTAACGTACCTCCGGAAATAGGTTTGTCTGAAATAACTGCACTATTTTAGGTCTGCCACGCTGGTCCAGCGGTTTTGATGTTACCATTTTATGACATGACGTAGATCCATTGGGATATGTGATTATACGTCATGGAGGTGAAAGCTTTATGTCAGAACCATTTCAGAATCTTTGCATGTCTTACGACATCAGCTCGTCTCATTCTAAAGACTTGCATTTGTACCGGGACAGCACGCTGTGCCGGTACAAGTGGTAATTGTGGTAATTCCAGCACAGCAATATGTTGTGCTCAAATTATCTTCTATATACCTATTACGTCGCTATTTCTTCAAATATAGTTTTTTTTTCTTTCCTTCTTTTTTACTATTTAAATCACATAGACTAGTGTTACGCGATGTCCATCACAGCAGTCATAGAGTATATTAATATCACATAGACAATCGTCATAGATAATAATATGATCCTGGCAACACTATGATGTAATTGCTATTTTTAGCAATGTTGTAATATTATTATTTTGTAGGGTAGTTTCGTAGTATTTTCGTATAAAAAGGCGGTGTGGCGTGTAGACGGGGTTCATTGCTTACTGTGCGGTGTGAATAGTCGCACCAAAGGCTTCACAATAAAGGGGAAACTCTGCCCAAATAGTTAATATTTGGTATATTTCGTACTTTCTTACCCAAATCTCTGCAAGGCTGTTTACACTAGATTAACTTTATTTTTACTACTCTATCACGAGAGATTATTGTAAAACATGAGGGTGAGTGATGAGTATTTATCTTCGTCATCATAGTTTTGTTTCATACAATTTCATGATTCTATGAATTTCTATGAAATTTAATTTGGTATGCTCATAATTAAAAGAAAAGAAAGAAAATATTTATTTAAAATTGCGACTCGCACAATACAAATTGCATATTGATAATAAAATAACAACAAAAGAAAGCCGCAATATTTATATTGTGGCGACCGAGGGTGGAACTCCCCAGCAGCGTAAATCAGTTTTAGAACTTTTAGAAAGTACTAGAAATTTCTGGAAGAAAAAGACAAGGACGGATATATTTAGAAAGAGATAGACGATAAACGAAAGAAAGAGATAGATAGATGTTAGAAAGGGATAGACGATGACCGAAGAAAGAGATAGATAGATGTTAGAAAAAGATAGATGTATAAACGAAAGTTCCCGAACAGAATGTTCGGGAAAGAAAAGACAGAGATAGATAGATGGGTTCTAGAAAATTCTTCCAGGTATATAAACAGCGTAAGGCGCGCCTACCGGGCAGTATAGAGTTGAAAGTTTAAGAGTTTTAAGTTGAGTTAAGTCCAAGACGGTGAAGCAACAAGTGCGATACTAAAGAGTTGTTAGAGAAGATTAATAGAGGACAGAGACGAATCAAGTGGTGAATTTAGTGACCAGTTTGGTGGATAGATACGTGAAGGAGGTGTGTAGCCTAGTTCGAGAGAGGAACCAGAAGCGAGCTACACGCGATAGTATCGGAGGTGGTCTACGCAATATCGGCGACGGTATTGAGGGTGTGTTAACTTATCGTCGAGACTGTGCATCGTTGGACGTGCGTATAGGGGCAACCCTGCAGAGAGGTACTGCGTGCGGCTGTGTAAGTCAATAAAAGCTTTTAAATTAAAAACTGGTGTTTTCTTCCAATCCATAAGTGCGTACCCCCGCTCGTACGTAACAATATTAAATAAGGTTGGCACTCAGTCTTTCGCTGTGCCGAAACATGTTAACTACAATAATGAGGTGTGTAAATGACACACTAAAAGTTTTGAACTGCAAAACTGATAGATGAGGTGATCAAAATGCCAACTTAGAGATAGATTGCAGCCAGGGCATTTGCCCGACTGGATGACTACCACCCCTTATCTAAAGTATGTCGCCATAATAACCTTGAGTTGTGTTACGGCATTAGTGACCAGATTCCAGGCTCCCTTAAGTGAACAGCAGCGCATTTATAGCACCTTTGGTGTTGCAATTGTCCATAGGCGATGGTAACCGCTTTCCATCAAGTGGGCAGTCTGCCTGTCTGCTGAACTCCTGCAATAAAAGAAAAAAAAGATTGTATGAAACGTGTTGTAAGATTTTGTGTTACGATAGATAATGTCAGAATACAAAAACCTAGAAGCCCTTCTCTATCAAAAAAGCCCTTTGTGTGTGCACTTTGCACATTGCACAGCGTGTGTACATTTTGCACAGTGCAGTGTGTGCAAACTTTGCACAGTGCATGCAGTGTGTGTGCACTTTGCACTTTCAATGCACTTTGAATCAAAGTCGTTCCATTCTATTCAAATTTCTCACCAGTAATTTCTTCTTCCCCTAGTACTGAACACACTCTTGCAGTAAATGTTGCACATTCTCAATTTTTACTTCGCAATTTGCTGAACTAGTTTCACTTATAAGGTGTGCATACATTCTTAATTAATATGACCGGAACGAGTCCTGAATGGTACCCTAATAATATATTTCCTACTCATGCCGTTTTTGTATCTATCTAGTAGATAGATACTAGGATATGCCTATTACTTCGGCTACACATAACTTGAAATTCTCGTTGGATTCCCAGGATAAAATTTTAAGTCTAAAAATTTGCTGTCCGTCAGAAAAACCGTATCGAAATCGGCTCAAGTTTTTTTTTACGTGCATCCCGATCAAATAGACAAACAGACATCGTTCATATAGGGTCTGTACGTTTTTTGTACAAACATTTTTTACATTTTATAATATTACTAGCCGTCCCGGCGTTGTCCTGCCCTGAAGAAATAAAATTTATAACCCGATTGCAGCGCCACCTACCGTATAATAATAAGATAATTGTGAATCTATTATATATCTGTATTTAATCCATTCTCGAAACCACCTGAGCAAACATAAAAAAATCATCGGAATCAGTCCAGCCGTTTGAGAAGAGTTCAGTCCCAAATTTTATATATAAAGCTAGATTACTTAATTAATATTAGTAAGGCAGACAGCTCACATAATGGAAAGCAGTAACCATAGCGTATACCTTAGTAATTTTCAAAATATAGTAATTTTTATGTTTTACTTTGCACCGACTTCAAAATGTTTAAATAATATATATTAATAATAATAGCTTTAGAAATTTTTATTTGTTACTTTTTAGTGTCTAGCTATATATGGGTGGACATACGAATGGTGCCGCGCTTCTTAAAAAATATAGGTCCCAAGAACCGGGAACAAAAAAATGTTCGTAAAATGAAAACTACTGGGCCAAACTATGTTAAATTTTTAGGGGACCACATGGCAGCTATTCCGCGTCGAAAAAAATAATAATCACTTAAATCGAATCATAAATCTCAGAGTAATCGGTGTACATATGGAACGGAGTGAAAATTATTTCCATGAAAAATGTTCATAAAATGAAAAGTACTGGGCCAAACTATGTAAAATTTTTAGGGGACCAATTGGAAGCTATTCCGAGTCGAACAAAAAAAGAATCACGTAAATCGGATCATAAATCACGGAGTTATCGGCGAACATACATAAAAAAAGCAACAAAAAAAAAGATCCCGATGAATTGAGAACCTCCTCCTTTTTTCGAAGTTGGTTAAAAAGACATTGCAATAAAAAAAGTTTGATTTTAAATTAAAATGAAACCTATCCTATGTTCTAAGTTGAAACAAATGCAGTAACTTACAAAGCATACGTCAAAATCGGTTGAGTAGTTTCGGAGTTTATCGCGGTCAAACATTGTGACAGGGAGTTTTTATATATATAGTTATAGAAGATGTTGGTAAAGAAGGCAGGCCGGGAAATATTTGGTTTGTACAATTACCTGTTACAATTATCTGTTATTTTTGTAAAAATTGTGTGCCAAAATAAACAGTAAGTGCCTTTCATACATACATACATACAAAACTTCACGCCAGGTCCCTTGCGGGATAGGCACAAAAGCAGAGCGCCATTTAGGCTTATTCTTGCACACCTCACTTGCTTATTTGACATTCATAGCTTTTTCAATTCCTTTAATGGTATAAGGAGAGAGAAAAATGGGTCATACGACAGGCTATATGACATAAAGAACATTTAAATAATATACATTTCCTACAACTGGTAAGGTAGGTAAAAAAGGCATTGTATTAAGGAGTAGTCCTTAGATAAATTTGTAAACAAATCGTGAAGTAAAATATATTTATTACTGTTTCGAGTTTAGCGAGACTCCTATTAAAATGCCGTTAGAATTACTATAGAGTTTATTATAACTATACAAACACGTATAACACAGGTACAAATATAAACGAACACAAGTCCAAACGTAATGCAGAAGGTCGTAATTCAATAAAACTCGCCAAGTCCGTCACTATTAGATTCCCGAATGTACACACGTCACGTCCATATCGTAGTCGAAGCTCAACTGCCTCCTCTCTCCATGCGGCCGTCGTTATATGCTCCACAATGCAATGTGCTCGCCCGGCAACTTCGCCTCAGTTTCCTAGAATTAGCTTGTAACACCTGGCTAATGATGCTAATGAGCGAGTACAATAGGGCAATAGGCTTTTCTCCACTAGAAACGTATGCCTATACAAAAGTGAAAAGAACACGATCATAAAAGGATCACAATCAGTTAAAATGCCGACAAGTAATAAAATGTGATCTGTACGTGGAATTTGTCTTTGTTGGCGCCTAGGTTGTAACATTACGTTGATTATCAAGGAACAGGCAATATAGACTAGTCTTACAAGGTAACGCATTAAGCGTGTAAAATATGTCAATTAGTCGAGTAAGTCGTATTATGTAGCTCTTTCATAACATAACTAACTAATATATTAGTTAGTTATGTTAGTTACTTATGGACGCAAGTCTGATTGAAATAAAATTATATATTATTATCTTTGAATTATATTATTATCTTTGAGGACTACGGACCATAAAAATGGCCCGGACTTTTGAAGGGCTTGCGTGAGGCCATGGGAAGGTCAACACGAAGAGGCCCCTTGACAAATTTAATGTAAATGTGGCGTGATACTGACCGGGGATTATCCTTGTCTACACAATATAATAATGCACCCAAGGACAAGCCCCGGCCAGTGTAGGACTATTGTGGAAAATGAGAACTAAAAGTACCGGGCTATTGGGGTAAACTGCTAGTGGTACTAGGGGTCTGGGCATATGGGAACTATGGCGTCTGCCCGACGCAATATTCGGGGAATATGGAAAAATGGGCAGACGGTGACTCGCCACTTCCTGCAAGGGCCCCAAAAATGCCATAGAAAACAGGGACAAGGTGGGTGTGAGTGGCTAAGGGGTGTCGAGAAGTGGGCTGCAGGTTCACCGAAGCTAATTCCGACGTTAGGCAATTTATAACTTCTAACCCTGGAGCTTGAGTCTTAGCTCTAGCGATCTCCACTCCGTGCCGGCTGGTTAAGGCAAGCACGGAGGCGGGGGCCTTACCTTGGCCTCCGGAGTCTGGTACGAGGTGTCGCTACTCACCTAAGACTTCGCCACAAAGCCCCCCTGCGGGTTTATTATTATTAGGTTGTTTTGCACTCAAGAAAATCTGGGAAACCAAGCATGAAAATAAAAGTATTCGAATCGAATTAGCGGACGATTTTAAAGATTTTCTCATTTTTCCCACTCAATATCATCTTGAAGAAATCAATTTGATAGGCTATTAAACGGTTGATAATGAGCTTGTGAGATCACCGGACACACACGCACATTTTATAATAGTATTTAGTTCGGTGGATCCAAACGGGAGCACGCGGGTGGTGTACGAGCTTTAGTGATGTCGGCATTCATTTTCGTACATATATCGATTCGTATATGATAAACCATATAATTATGATTGTTAAATAATCGCTTTGCATTACTATAATGGAACTTTAAATTATGTATCATATAAAATCATATAAAAAACTTTAATTATGTATCGAACATAATTTTATTTAAGAAAAAACAAGTTCCATTTACCTATATTTCAAATATCAACTTATAAAACACAATGACCCAAACAAAAAGGTTTCATTCCAATATATCGATTATTGGAGATGTTTTCAAAGAAAATTTTATACCAGCAAATAAATATTTTTTTAACTTAAATTATGATAGTGAAATACGTCGGGCTTAAACTAAAATTCCTGTTAATATTAAACTAGCAACTGTGGTAACATTATATTACATTAAGATTTTTCTACTGAAAAAAGCATAGCAAAAAGCTATTCTACACGTGACAAATTTTTTTTAAACAGGTTCTTTTCTTAAGTACAATTAATATATGAACTTACATAATAAGTAGGTATCTAGATTATGAATCATGCACTAAAATACTCGTATGTTATCACTTATTACAAAAGCATATTAAGTTGCAGACAGTTTGTCTGTATCTATACCAGGTAAATATTACAACAAGTAATATAAGGATGTAGATAAACAACATAGAAAAATGTTAATTGTATACCACATGTCGCTAAAACCTAAGTTCGTTAAGTAACATTTAATATCTTGTTGCATATTAAGTTTTACGCAATTAAATAGTTTTATATCGAAGATATTGAAATAATCTTGTAATAAATTAAGTAAAAGTATTTAACTATTAATTATCTAAGACTCTTAATAAATTGATTATTTTCTGGAGATAAAGATACACAAATAAAATAGTGTATCATTTTACCACGCTAAACAAATTTAACTTGTGTTATAGGTTACATAAAACTGACAAATATTTATTCAGGTACATCCCTAAAATACCCAGACAGTTAAATAACAGTTAGTTTAATATAATATTTTCTTAAGTTTTCGCGACTTGTATACATAATAAAACTACGTTTTAACGGTTTTAAGCGCGGTAATTTATTTGATTTTGGTTTATCCGACGTTTCGGCCGCTTTTCAGTGGCCGTGGTCACGGATGACAAAGATGACATTTGTCTAACGTGTATTGTCAAAGTTTTATTTAGCCTACCGCCAACTTGTTCATTTTAATTATTTAGTTTTAATTTTGTTTATGCTACTTTTGCTTTAAGCTTTTGGGACCTATACAGATTGTATATCCTGTAAGAAACCTAATATCTAAATTAATGTTTACACATACTGAAATCTCTAAAATATTCTTAAAGTCAATTTACGCATTTACCAAACAAATATTTTTCTTTCTTTAATTTTTAGTGATATTTAATTTCGCCTCTATTGATGACATCGTTTTATGTGTACAACACAATAATGAATCTAGGGCGCTATTTAGGCCAATTATTTCGATATTGCGTTCATGATGTTTGTAGCTATATGCACGGATGGCTTTGACGCCATATGGGCATAAAACACTAATTCCCTGCTGAGCCTAGTTCGCGGGAGCAAGAACAGCATACGTTAGATGGATTTTTTTTCGGTCCCCACTCATGTTAAATACGCATATGTCGGAAAAACAATTCTATCTTACTTTCCCTAAGCGTGAAATTTTTTTATAAATAAAATACACATAAATTAAGATGTTTTTATTTGTTTTTCTATAACCCAGCCGTATTTTATGCTAATCTACAATAGTGTCCATTGCGACGAAATTGTAACTTATACTGGTGAGTTGGCACACGTCACTGAAGGTGATTTTTACCTAAAATTTTACTGTTCCTGCGGCTTATCTCCAAAGCAACGACAAAACTTTACAAAAAATGTAAACAGCAAATTAGTTGGAAATTTATTTCCTACAAAAAAATGCTCATAGGTACTTAGATCAATATTTTCTGAGATATTGAAATTTAACTTATTAGTGGTACACAATTTTTATCGAATGAAAGTCATTAAAAATAATATTAAAGGCTGTAACTTTCAGGGAATTGTTTTCCGACATATACAACAAAATTTCGGGTGAGGATCGAAAAAAAATTAAGCCAATAAACAGTATAATCCTTTGATGTTGGCACTCATACAGAGGACCAAATCGTTACGTTTTGTAAATTACAAACACACATTTTTAAACTCTACTAACTATATTTGGATCTAATTGTCTGTATATTTAAATAAATTGTTATTATAATTATGAAAACATCGATAACACTTATCGATCATTTCACCCGTTAACGTTTACAACACTAATGACGGTGTGGGTGTAAGCCCGCCAGTGGCCGCGACACAGGCGAGCGATATGTCCGCTCACTGCACTAAATGTGACAAAACAATTTTATCAGCGATAAATAAATTGACAAAAATAACATTCTTTTAGTGTGTTCAGTGCCTTAATTAATTTGATGGAACTTTGAATTCATATCATAGGTATGTAAGTATATTTTTAATTAAAAATACCTAACATTTGCCAATGGAATTTTTCACACATTTTCAATTGCTTTTAAAATTATCATTCGAATTTTAAATTGCTAAATTACGCTTTTTCGAAATTCAAACGACCTTAAACATTTTCTTAAATATAACATTGAAGGTAATTTGAAACTTTTTTGTTTTCATTTACCTAATCGTAAAGTCATCTGTCTGTTTGAATTAACGTTCTGAAATATTAAAGGGTGAATTAAAAGTTTTCCTAATTAACTCTTTAAGCAAATATTACACGGTTTATTTTTGTCTTTCAATTTGGATGAAACAACAAAGTGATCGATATAAACATTAAATTAAAATCATTCAATGTCATTGAATCGTTTCTTTTCATTTTTGTGCCATTCAACCAAATTGATTCCATTCGGTTGATCCGTCTAATATCATCATTAGCATTATCAATTTTGTTGAATACCTCTTCTATCATTCTGGTGCTAATGTCGGTACAGACCGGCTCTGCAGTACTGGAATTTTAGTACCACTTTCCCATATTATCACCTTCTGTTGATGTTATGAATGAAAATAAATCCTAATTATCGCTTATTTAAATTGTCGGGGCTTCAGCCGCGGCTTTGCTTGCTTTGAATACAGCAGAAACATTATATTACAACGTGAAGCAAAAAAATTGTTTACCCTTTTTTACGAAAATTGCGCGGATGAAGGAGTATGGAATTACGCATACTTATAGTTTATATAGAGAAGAAGCAACGAATACAATTTTTTTAAATTGTGCATAAAAAATACATTAAATCAATAAATAAAAAAATTACACACACTACCATGTATTTAACACACTCACACGCATATATATATATATATATATATACATATATATATATATATATATATATATATATATATATATTCTTTTGTTTATTGTTAAAGTCAAATTAACAGTGTAGCCTTGGGTATAATTTAAATTAATTGTGGCCAAATTTCGACCACTGGGCGAGCACTAGTTTGATTTAATATTTAAATAATTGAATTTACTTACGGGAGTCGAAATATGCATATATTCTATCTATTTCTATATTCATCTCTAATACTCAAAGTCATCATCACCATTCTAGCTTTTAATCCCGGTTTCGTTCGGTTTGTCCATTTCGCAGTTCAAGGACAGCTTGCCTGCTTTTCCTTCCCCTGTAGTTTTCGGTACTTTGTCTCTCGGTTAATGACAGTTAACTTATACTAATAACCAAGGCTGTTTGTTATAAATAAAACAAACAAACAAATTTTCATCCACATTTGTACTCATGTCCACATTTGTATTTTTACAAATGTGTATAATTTTGTTTTTTTTGCCGCGGTTTCGTGTTGGTTTCTAATAAATTATCTGTAACCACGTTTTGACCTTTGTGTCCAAATTCAGTTATCGTATACGATAAAACAATATTACGTATTTATTAACGTTTAGTTTAAATTAAGTATCAATGTAACTGCAAGTATAATTTGTAACATTTTTCAGTTCAATAAAATATATTTATTTATTTATATTTATTTAATATTGACATATTATTTTAAAAATATTTCTGTTATAAACTTTATTTTTTTAACTCCTTAATCATTATAGATATAAGTGGTCTATTGTCTCATTCAAATCTCATTAATAATTCAATTATGAAAAACACTTAAAACTTTATTAACGAGTCGATAAACCTTGTATAACCTGAGAGTGGGACTGGGCCACAAAGAAATTTAAAACATAATATATAAGCGTTGTGTCGGGTATAATTCCGGCACAACAATATGCTGAGTCTTGTTTGCTGAAAATGCGGCGTACAAACTCTCAAAATATGCTTTGTGTATAATAATGTATAAGGAACGTAACTACGTCGCTATTTCTTCAAATAAAGATTTTTCTTTTCTTTATTTTCTTTAAGCTTTTAGAATGCTATTTTGTTAAGGTTCATCCGATTTCATGGGGGACCCAAAATGGATATTGTCCTTTAAAGTCATTCATATGGATATGGAGGGAACCATGTTGAAATGATGATATCCATAAGAGATCCACTTATATAGCTCGCAAAAGTCCCAAAGCTGAGAAACAAATCATGACCGAGTACACAATTTTTTTAATCCCTAGTTCCATTTATCGGAACTATCTCTAATGTTAATTAATCTTCCATTTGTTATTTTTAACCGATTTCTAAAAGGAGGAGTTTGTCAATTCGTCTGTATTTTTTTTGTATGTTAGTTACTCGATTTCTCCTTCAATTGTGAACCGATTTTCAAAGTTTTTCTTTTAATCGAAAGAGTATACTCCCGGATTGATCCCATTGTCATTATCTCAGTCTGATGAGTCGATATCAAAAAAATCGAGAGAAATCCTAGAAATTTGTTATGCGATTTTTTTGTTACATGTTATCTTCGGCAATTGTGGAGCGATGTTCAATTTTTTTTCTTTATTCCTAAGTCTATACTCTTGAGATGGTACTATAGTCACCAAGTCAGGATCTATTGAATGGAATTGAGAGTAACTTATAAAAGAACGCCGTGCTCGTACATTCTTAGAAAAATAAGCTTCTACATGCGTGCCAGTATTACATTTTCTACAGGCGTTTAATTTCTTTGTATGATGTAACACGATTTCTCCATCAATTGTGGGCCGATTTTCAAATGGTTTTTCCGCTTGGCATCGACTTCAAGACGTTGTAGAAAAGTCGGTTAAATATTTATTTTTAGCATTTTAGCATGAACTCGGTTTTGTTTTTTTTTAATACTACCCAACTGTGTAACACTACACCTTTTAATACACTATACACCTTCCTGTGAAATTCACCTGAGATATAGACCCAGTAGATTCTGATAAAAATTACTGTTACATACGCATTCCGTTTCTGTCAAAATGGCAACGGTGGACTGAAAGAGGATTTTCAAAAAAAAACCAAACTGAAGTGGAAGTGGGCCGGTCCCGTCTGCTGCAAAACTAATTAACAGCTGAAGCAGATGAGTCAGGAAATCGAGACCGCCCGCGTCTTGCGAAGGTAGCTGCTGAATGAGGAATGCAGAACATCCGGATATATTTCGAAAACTTGAGGAGTCTTATAACTACAGATCAAGCATGGCTAACGAGTATGCCTACGTGCATATTTAATAATTTTTCATAAATGTTATATTTAAAAATACCACAATAATCTAATCTAAGAAGACTAATAAGTAACTTAAATATAACTTAAATTAACTAAAAGTATTTTACTAAGAATGAGTCCATCAGCAATTTTCTTATTGTCTCTATTGTTACGAGTTTGCGGGACTCGAATTAAAATGCCGTTAGAATTATTACAGAGTTTATTAGAACTATACAAACACGTATAACACAAGTACAAATATAACCGAACGCAACAAATCCAAACGTAATGCAGAAGGTCGTAATTCAATAAAACGCGCAAAGTCCGTCACTATTAGAATCCCGAATGTACACACGTCACGCCTAGATCGTACTTATAGCTCAACTGACCCCCTCTCTCAATCAGGCCATCGTTTTATACTTCACAAAAGCAAATGTGCCCGCCCGGCAACGTCGACATAATTTCCTAAAATTAGCTTTTACTTATAATACGCAACACATGGCTAATGATGCTCATGAGCGGCCATAAACGAGTACAGTAGGACAATAGGTTGTTCTCCACAATAACTAGAAACGTATTCCAATAAGTAAGTTAAGTAAAGAAGAAGATTACAGAAGAAGAATACAATTATTTCAACTGCCGACAGGTAATAAAATGTGCTTTTATAGATCTGTAGGTGGAATCTGTCTTTGTCGGAGCCTAAGCTGTAACACTATTAAGGTAGGACACTTTTTTCTTGTGTTCTTAAATAAGTTAACACAGTACACTTTGGTTCTGTTTATAGCACTAGTTCAAACGGTTTTGTCCTTTTGAGCCTTCTCATTATATCCGTGTTGTCGAGGATCCGGATCGCCTCAACATTCACATGATGGTGAAGCCGATGCTCGTGAGCTTGAGAATGCTTGCATGAGACGTGTGATGTGTGATGAAGAGATTAATGGAAGTAGATGAAGTGAAAAGTGTTTGTTAGGATCTTAGCAGGGAGATCCATCGACTCTGCCTAACCCAACGGAAAACAGGCGCAACAATATTTTTTGTAATGGTGTACAATAAAGAGTTATCAATGTATGTAAACTATGCTACATTATAATTTAAAGTACTTTATACGCATGATGGTTAATTATCCCAATTAATGTAGTTGTTAACCCTAATATATGAAGGTCAGTTAATTAATCTATACTGTCATGCTATTTTGCAAGTTTTCATTATTACAATATATTACATTTACATTACCCCGAACATTGAAACTCACAAACTTTACCTCTTTATAATGTTAGTATAGATAGTATAGATGAAATAAGCGTAGTTACGCTAATTAATTTCCTTGAAGGAAAAATTGGAATCTGTCCACAAATGCCGAAACACAACTTAAGGTTGTGATGGCGGTATACTCTAAACCAGGAGCGGTAGCCATCCGGACGGGCAGATGCCCTACAACCTCTTACTACAGGTCACCCAACGACAGAACGTAGGTGCTTTCTCCGTTCCTGCAAGCAAGGATGAGAAAATGACAAAAATATTCATTTCAAAACAGGTTCACTTGTTGAAACAATGCCTACGCAACCTTTAAAAGTTGTAAATAAATACCTTCCAGACCTACAGCACGTTATAAATTGAGTACTTGTTCAAAATATCAGTAGGTGGTTACTTCTTATTCTTATCATAGCGTCGTCAGCCTTTCTGTTGTAGACCACCAGCATAAAAATAGATAAAATGAAGCTGAATTAATTTTGTTTGAAGCATGCCTAGTTTTGGTATAACGATTTTTTAACTGACTTCAAAAAAGAAGGCGGTTTTCAATTCATCATGTATTGTTTTAATGTATAGTATGTTCAGCCCTGCTTAATTTATTTCTAAACTGATTTTAATTATTCTTTTTGAGTTGGATATTTTTAGCACAAAATAAAACGATTTCAAGAATAACTGAAATCAAAAATAAATATTTTCTACAACATATTGAAGTAGTGAACAACATAGTGAAGCCCAGTAAAACATAAACGGTCATATTCGTATTCAGTTAGAGTAAGTTTGACAGATTATTTAAGAACCACAAACAAGCCTTCGAACTTACTCTTAAGTCTATATGAATAAGACAGGAAAAAACAACAAATAAAATGTATGTATATAAAAGATAATAATTTTTTTACATTACATACACTTGAAGTCTGTTTCTTTTTTGCTTTTTTTATTTAAAATGTTATATAATTTAGGGCCCACTTTTCAATCACCATATTAAAGTTATTATATAGAATAAAACACAACATGGGTAAATTAAAAATAACAATCGCATGAATAAAACAGTTGAATTGTTTCACTTTTGAATTTGTTCAGGTTATAATTTATTCGATTGATAACTATTATCTGACGATTGAACAATCGGACCATTAATCTAATTAACACCCTATCTAATTAATTCAATATTATAAAACATTATACATACGAATGAAATGAGTGCCCCTTTCGAGAATTAGCGTGGTAATTCTCGAAAGTTGTAAGTCCATAATTTTTTGTAACCCATTTGAACCACATTTTAAATTTTTTGATTAGCACTCATAAGGTTTATATCACAATTTTGCAAATGTAAGCTCACTCAGCTTTTGAAGAGCATCGCACATTTCGTATGAGACGACGCGGAAACCGTTCAGGAAAGATAGATTAGATTTTGTATTTGGATAATAATCCATTGAAATCTTACAATTTAAGGCCGAATATTGCATTTATTAGAGGATGCAATTTTATTTTTGGGACATGTGTGGGGGGTCAATAGAAGCTTAACCTCAAGTTTGTGGGGTCGCCACCCTTGTTCCCCGGCCGCCATCTTGGAAAAAGTGGTGAAAACACTTTTTTCGCGATATCTCGGAAACTATGCGTCTTACAAAAAATTTGTAAAGTCATAATTTGTAGCAAATTGTTTTGTCTACAAATATATTTCTATAACTTTTTGCTCTAAATTAAAAATTAAAGAAGTTATAAGCAAAAAAGTAAGAAATTTTTTATTCATTCATAACTCTTTTCTTTACCATAGAACTTACCAAATTTAACTTATCGAATGTTAAACAGGTAGAAAGGTCCCCCGTTTTCCCCGCCACCTATGAGGTAGAGTCCGTAGGCGCGTTTTTTTTTACGTGGTATCCCCAGTAGGCCTACTCCACGGACATCTTGCTTATAAGGTAATCCTCGACATCATAATATTTTTAATCACTTATTAGCTAGCTACTCTAATCGACTTTTCTTTGATGGTCCAGGCTGTGGCTCAGAATCTAAATCAACGTCAAATGTTAAAAAACACGCCTACGGACTCTACCTCATAGGTGGCGGGGAAAACGGGGGACCTTTTCTACCTGCTTAACATTCGATAAGTTAAATTTGGTAAGTTCTATGGTAAAGAAAAGAGTTAGGAATTAATAAAAAAAAACTCACTTTTTTGCTTATAACTTCTTTAACTTTTAATTAGAGCAAAAAGTTATAGAAATATATTTGTAGGCAAAACAATTTGCTACAAATTATGACTTTACAATGTTTTTTTAAGACGCATAGTTTCTGAGATATCGCGAAAAAAGTGTTTTCACCCCTTTTCCAAGATGGCGGCCGGGGGACAAGGGTGGCGACCGCACAAACGTGAGGTTAAGCTTTTATTGACCCTCCACACATGTCCCAAAAATAAAATTGCGTCCTCTAACAAATGCAAAGCTCATGTAACATTTCAATGGATTATAATTATAACCTATTAAACAAATGCTACATTTTTGTAAAGGTTACCAAAATTGATTTCTTTTTCTTTTTTTTAAATCATTTAATTTTTATGGCACTTTTTTCGATTTTTTCGAAATTTCCTCTAAGGGCACTGCAGGCCCAAAGTGCCCCACAAAAAGCCCTTTGTATACTAGTTGCGAAAACTTAAAAAAATATAGAACAATTTTATTGAACAATAACAAGTACATTGTTATGAGTATAATTAATAGAGTGTGCCAGTTCAATCGATTCAATAGTGAATGGTTAAAAAATTTTGATGTAACGCGTCGTGAGTACTATTTGGATGACGTCCAGATACAAAAATACAATGCCTAGCGTCGTCTCGATGCAGGTCTGCCTGGGATCTCGACCTGGGCTCACGCGTTATCATTGACAACCGAATTCTATATCACGCCCACGTACCAACAGGGCAGACATGCGCCGATGCATTAGGATTAACTTTGGTATTGACAAAGTCATAATGCTTCAATGTATTTTAGTAGAATGAATCGAGGCTCTGCCAAAGGCTTCGCGTGACCAAAAGGCTGTTGTGTACTTTTTTTTAGGGGGAAATCCTCATGGACTGCGAGTCGGACTTCAACCGACTAAAACCCTTCCTGACAACTTATTTATCTGCGTCCCTGCCATTAGCCTATCGCAGATAAACTTTTCTCTTCTTATACTTCTCATCTTCTTTTTTTTGTCTTATTATTTTGTTGACATATTTGTCAATTGACCTCCATTCGTTTTTCCCTTTTAGTAGAGTCTCCACCAAGTTTCCGCGTTAATACCTCCCACTTCACTGTGTTCTGTACTTCGTTCAATGCATTAGCATTGACATCCAACGTGGCAACACGACCAACAATATATTTGCATATATAATTTATAAACGTATTTTTTTTTGCAATTTAATTTATAATTTAGCTTTGTTTGTACAATGGTTTTAATAATATACTATATAGTAGTCGTTATATTAATTAATACCTGACTGCAATTTATTAATTTCATTCCAATATAAATGTTGCCAACATATAATTACTGACTATATTATTAAATATATTATTGTATATTGGAGAGATGAAAATGTTGTATATTTCGTTTTTATTTTATTTAACGTAGTGATTGTATATATAATAGTTGTAAGTTATATTGTATACTAGCTTCTGTCCGCGACTTCGTCTGCGTGATGCGGTTTTTTAACTATCCCACGGGAACTCTCTTATTTTTCTCGATCAAAATTATCCTATATGTTGACCAGGGATATAAGCTACCATCATACAAAATTTCATTCAAATCGGTCCAGTCGTTTGGGAAATCAGCCGGTACAAACAGACAGACAAACAGACAAACCGACAAACAGAGAAACAAAAAAAAAAATCTCAATTAGTTCTATTTCACTTCTTACATCCCCCTGACTCGATTTTTAGCATTTTTATTTTAGTACAGAAATTCGACCTCTACAGTTTTATTATATGAATAGATTTATATTTTTAAACATAAAAACATAAACTGAAGTCATGGTGGCTATTGACTAAAGCTTGTACGTTACAGATTATAGACCTTCAAAAATACATTTAACTAAATTTATTTCAAAAAGATCCTCTGTAGAAGTTTCTAAGATACGAGATTTTTTGGATTAAATACTTTTTTTATGGCTCCGTGGCTAAATTATCAGTGAGATCCCTTCATTCTACTTAGCCTGACACCCACTTGGCCTTTTTTAACAGCTTGTAACGCGTCTTCAGTTTTCTTTTGAATACATCTCTAGTTCTATAAGTTTTCTCACAGCGCCAAACGTATTGTTAAAAGTGCCGGCACAGTCATTGCTCATGTCGTAATATTAAAGGGGACAGCGCCATCCGTCTGTGTATCATTTTAAATCGGTCACTCAGAGGGTCTGGATTGCAATATATGTTTCCTCTCTATAGGAAGGTTACATATAAATTGTGGCATATAACACTGAGTTGTGTTCCGGTATTAGTTGCTAGGTACCAGTCCCCCCTTCAAGGTCGGCAGCACCTTGGCAACGTCTCTGGTGTTGTAAATGTCCATAAGCGTCGGGATTTTTTAAATTATGGGCACGTCAGTCTGTATATCCGTGTAGGAACGGAGAAAGAATACAACTTCCTGCGGCCAGGCGGCCTATCGTAAGAGGCGACAAAGCAACCTAGCCGGGTGGTCGTGTATTTGCTCGTCTGGATAGCTACCACTCCTGGTCTAGAGTATGCCACCATAACAACCTTGAGTTGTGTTCCAGCATTAGCGGCCAGGTTCCAATCTTCTTTTAGTGTTACAAATCTCCACAGGCGATGTAATCATTTTTTATCAGGTTTTTACTCAATTCAGCCAGGAAACGCAGCCTAGCCTTCTGGGCATTTTACCCATTGAAGATGGTGACCTTCTGTTTTTTTATACAGGGGAAATCCGTTTGAGGACCATAGGCCACGCGAGGGAGAAAGGACGCCCAGAAGACGCGAGGGAGAAGGCCCATATGTGGGATTCACCAGGTCGCGGTGGCACTAGCACCTCACATATGATGTGCCATTGCCACGCCGTAGTTAGGGATACCAACTAAAATCCCTGTCTAATCCTCGAAAGTTCGTTGTCTGGGCTGTGAGCTCACTTGCACATTCACCTCCAGCCTGGACGTATAGAAGATAGTGACCATTTTTTTTATAACCCAGGGGAAGTGTCTTTGGACACCGTCCTCGGGCTCTTCGGGGGAAAGTCCAAATGCAGCACAGAAGCATGCATCCAAGGTGTGTGGGACTCTCAGCGACCGGTTCTCTATGATAGCTTCAAGCAGAAGCAGTCGCGAGAAACCGATCGCCGAACTACCCATTAAACCTGCGCCCCTGTATTCGCCCTTTTACGGGGTGTGACAGGATTTGGAACAGAGTTACTGGACCGTGACGCCCCTACGCTCGGCAATACTGGGCCACTCCGGTGGCAGAGTAACCCACTTCATCTATCAGGGGGAGGGGGGAGTCCACTGCTACTATTTCTGTGGTTTTCTAAACTAACATCATCATCATCGTCCGAGCGTTTACACCCGGTTGCGTTCGCAGCGTCCACTTCGACTCCCAGGGTCCGGTTTCCTCCTTTTCTACTCAACTTCGCGCAGTCTTCAGCATCCCCGTTTTGAGACCATTGGTACGCATGGTCTTCTAGACTAACATAATATAAGCTAATAAATCTTGAGGGACTATAGGTAGAATAGAATGTAACTAAGTTAAATTTTCTTTATTCTCTTTAAGGATTCATTAAATATTTACTAAAATAAATATGAATTAGATAGCGTTTCTAAAGAGTAATAAAATAAAATATTTAAGTTGTGAACAGGAAAATCAATTGAATAAACCAATAGTGTCAAGTTATCACAGTTCTTGGCCTGATAAGCCAGTAGTTCTCTCATTGATTGATGACAATAATATAAATAATACGACTGTGGTTAAAATAACTTTAAATAAAACATGATTAATTTATTGTGATGAAAAATTATTTGTTAATTAGGAATACATACTTATTTATTTGTTTTTGCAATCATTGTGTAATTATTTATCTTGCAAATGAGCCATAGTATTATAACTATATTTATATATTGTATAACACTTATTTAAATATTAATATGTATTAATATACTATTTAAATTAAGTATATTGTTACAAGCTACGCAGGACTCCAATTAAAATGCCGTTGGAATTACTATAGAATTTATTAGAACTATACAAACACGTATAACATAAGTACAAATATAACTAGACACTGATAGTACAAACTGCACGATTCAAATAACACGCGCAAAGTCCGTCAATATATCGTTCATCAAATCTACGTCTTGCTCGTATCGTAATCCTCGCTTGACTCTCCCACCCCTCCGATCGGGCATTGTTTTATACTAACTATACAATACAAAAATCGACCACAAAACTGGGGTTTCCGAGGAACCGTAATTTGCATACCTGGTTTATTATTCCTACGAACAGCCAACAAAGTCGAAAACAATAACAATAGGCTATTGTCAAATTGCAAATTTTAAACACGAGGTAACAAAAGAACTCAGAATGCGGGAAGGGTAATAAACCAGGTGCGCATTTCTTTGTCGGTATGTAACAATGTTGAGTAGGTGCTTATCAGCCTGCTAACAACTAAAGTTTCCGTATAGGTAATCTTCACGGGCCAAACGAATATTTTTCTAAAATGATTTTTTGTAGTGATTTAAAAAATACTTAAATATATATGTGATTACTGACCAGTTCTTAAATCTTACTATTCATTAACTTTTCCTACCATCGGTTGAAGTTTGACATATTTGAACCACAATAAGGCAAATTAACGGTAGGTAAAGTATCGGAACCGGCCGTAATATTAGTATTCACAGTTGACTTCATTTTATTACTGTCTCGCGATGCTTTGTTACTAAGGTCAGGGTTACTTTGTATAACAAAAGCTTTTGAATGAACATAGTTAATGGAGTGTCAATGGAGAAACTTTTTTCAACCTGTATAGCTATTGTTGAATGAGTTTTAATGTTAAACTTTTTGTATAATAAGTTAAAAACAAAATATCAACTATCGGTTTTCAATCTAAGCTCATTATGTGTGAGATAGTGAAAATTGAAAGCAAACAATTTAAGGTGGTGTATGAAGTGTGGGCTTGAAGAGAAAAGAGATGCAAATCATGGGGCAAAAAGGACTGTTACGAATTTTGCGGAATTCGAAATTAAATGTCGAATAAATATACAAAAAGCTAAAACTGTGAGGCAGAAAATTGTAGATAGATAGATAGATAGATAACACTTTATTGTACACCATTACAGAAAACTTACGGACTACTAGTAGGTAATAATTTAATTGTGTACAAAGGGCGGTCTTATCGCTAAAAAGCGATCTCTTCCAGACAACCCGTGGCAAGAATATTGTGATTGGGAGTGGCGATGGTGGTATACATAATTATTGTACGATTACATACATTTTAATAATAAATATATAACTATACTATATATACAAATATACACATAAGTTATATACATATACAAGATATTGTGATAATATGCAACTATTTAAACATAATAAACATATAAATATATGCAATATAATATCTATTAATTATAAAAAAATTACATATCATTATATTGCAGATAGAATTTTCTGACCAAGTTCTTAAATGTTGTTAGGGATTTTGCTTGTCTGACAGCAACAGGCAATGAATTCCAAAGTTGGATAGCCTTAACCGTGAAAGAATTATTGAAGAATTGTAATAACAATATGCGTGCAAAGTCCGTCGATGTGAAATTCTCGTTCCGAAAGTACACTCAGTAATACTTCGATCGCAGTTGAAACTCAACTAACTGTGTCTTAATGGTCCAACCTTATATATTCGCAAAATAGACAGGAATCCCCCCAGCAACATGCACATGATTCACTGAAATTCTCGGAATTGTAAACTTAATCCGAAACACATAGCTTTTCAAAACTTGTAATGGAATTTCTGCAATAAAATGATTTTTTGTTTCGAATTGACGATCAACCGCATGGACAAAAGGGATTAGCGATTGACAAAATAGATAGTTACTTAGAGAGCTCGCAATAACAGTGAACAATTAAGACAATCATAAAGTGTTTCAGATAATTTAAACTCCAAGGGGTAATAAAACACGTGGTTCGTTTTCGGCTTGTCATAAATTGTGACTATGTTTTAACCTGAAAGATTCATGGGCATAAGAGCAAAGGTGGAACAGAAAAAAAGAAAATTATGAAATATGTGAAGGATGACATTTTGATTTATGGTGTGATAAGCACCTATGCCAGACGGACTAACATATAATGCTAAGCCTAAATGATTGTTTAATTAATATATTGTTTTAAAACTTTATTTTTTTTGTGTTAACCAAGGCCTGGTCTGCCAAAACATAGAGTTTAAAATATCACTTGCAACCTTATCTAGACCGTATAAATGTCGCTTACAACAAAACAGCACTAATCACTCGATATTGTCTCTTAAAACATAGTTCACGTTATGTCACGCATATTATTATACCCATTTGCTCATCTGCGAAACGTAATGACGGGATATCCTCTGGAAGAGGTTTAATTGTTTAATCTATGTACATTTTTGATAGATGACTCGCCAGTAAACAGTTTTTAAAACCTTATTCATACGTGTCGTAAACTCGTAATAGTTTAATTTTCATCAAACTGATCAAAGACTAATTATCGCAATGGAAAACTATATTAATCTATCACTCATTAAAAAGTGATTCTAAGATATGTCTTTATATCCCCGCAAATTGCTAATGCGCTGAAACCTTGTCAAATTAAAATTCACGTGACGTCATCCGCAACTCGATATGTACGCGTACTCGCCGGCCAGTGATGCTAACAGTACTGAGTGTTCGGCTACGGTTACGTCACCAAAATGGCGGCCAGGCGCAATTGCAATTTGCGGGGATAATATTGTGATAACAGGCCGTGCCAACAACATTTACTATTCTTAAAACTTTGTACCAAGGACGAGATGTTAGCTCTAAGGGTCGAATTCAGTGCCTTGTGCTGTTCCTGCATGCAACCTGAACGGTGGATCTCAAGGTTGGTGTAGCTCCTACTTTTCTAGTGGAAGGATTTAGGTCATATCTCTTTCGTACAGCCTATTGCAAATTGAACCAGCTTATCATCCGTGGACTTCGCGCCCCACAAAATCCCTAAAAGCAACAAGATGTATTTTCTTCACTTTACTACAAGAAAGCATCAGCACTCCACCAACGACTGCCAGAATCCAGCACTACAAGCAAGAGCAATCTTACAAACTGTACACATAGATAAAATAAATCTTTTTTATTTATATAATTTTTATAAATAAATATATAATATTATAAAATTCTAAACATGCCATGCCAGCCTGTATATTAAAGCTATTAAACAAACAACTGGAATAGATATACTATGGAGAACACGATTCAATTTTTGTCGTTTTGTCTGTTTGTTCGGGATTCACGTAAAAACTACCAAGCCGATTTCGATTCCATTTTGTTGATCGACAGCAAATTCTTAGAGTTAAAATCTGCGCTACGTTTTATCCCGGGAATCCCGTGGGCATTTTTCTGTGAATGATTTAAAATTACCAGATTTAAAAAAATTAATCCCAATGTGATTTTTTACTGATCGATAGCGAATTTAAATAAAGTTTGTGATGTTTTTTAATCCGGGAATCCCGTAGGAATTTTCCCGGGAGCGGTTTGAAATTGTTCGGATGCATAAAATTTGCTTATCCCGACATAGTTTCTACTAAAATGATAGCTGACAGTCTTTTTTAATACTGTATCCCGGGATTACCGCGGGAATTTCAAGTCAAGCGTGGACGAAGTAACGGGCATATCCTAAATACGATAATAAATAAAATTCTAAGCACTTCTCGAAAAAATGCCGTCAAGCCGCTTTTGTTTTGCTTCACGGTTTTTTTACTACATGAATCCAGCATACAGGCAAAAGGGCCACCTGATGGAAAGCGGTTACCATCGCCTATGGACGTTTACAACACCAAACGTGCTACGAATACGATGCTGCTCTCTTAATGGAGACTGGAACCTCGCCATTAATGCAGGAACACAACTCAAGGTTGTTACGGTGGCATAATATAGACCAAGGGTGGTAGCCATTCAGACATTGACGACACCCAGGTTTCGGGAAAAATAGACTCTGCCAGTGAGTTCCAGTCCTTTGCGGTGCGCATAATGAAGATGGTCTCAAAGCCCTTTGTTCGTATATGTGGTATGTCCACCATATAGCTTTGCCGCATGCCACTGTGTCTGGTTATGCGATGATGGAAAGGAGGCAGTGGGATAAGATTGAAAAGCTCCAATGCACTCTCCAAAATGTATCTGATAGAAAACCGATAAGATGGCAACTCGTGGCGTGGATCTTCTAGACTTTGAATTTAGTCATTGAATAGCTGATCGATGCCTATCAACTTCCTGGTTCTCCACTCAATCGATTCTAGTACCTCGAGTTGGTATTTGGCTGAGATAACCTAAAGGTGAAAGCAGCAGTTGCTTTACTATCGGCTAAATTTTGACATTCCATCTATGGACCTTATGTCAAATTTTAACCAATAGTAAGGCAAATGGACAGGTCGTGTACAGAGTGACGTCGTACGCAGCCTAAGGCGTTTGTAACAGGCCACCGCCTAAGGTACGCTTATACTCTTGATAGGATGACACTGTATGTGTCTAAAATTCCTCGGATGATTGCACACACTGTTATAGCTAGACTAAACCGCATCCCACGCACTTGGATGCGTCTGTCCCCAGACATAATGCAGGAATTCGGCACGACACACTGGCAGGCCGGCCTTGCGACATATTACGACCGCATTATATTATAATTTCATCAAAGTGTGATTTGCATTTCATAAAGTCGTATCTTTATTGCTTAGATTCAATATAATTATTTCTCTACTGATATTTCTACATGTAAAGTCTGTTTCAGGTCTTAGAAATATCTAATAAAATATTAAATTTCTTATGCGTTTATAGAAATTAAAAAAATTTGTTACTTCATTATTTCTACTGGTGGTCACCTGTTGCCGAAATTCGACCATAATAATTGATGTCAAAGACTATACTTCTATAATCACAGATTTCGCCAAGGCTACACTGTTAATTTGACTTTAATAATAAACAAAAGAGTATATATGCGTGTGTGTGTCAAATACATGGTAGTGTGTGTAATGTTTTTTTATTGATATAATGTATTTTTCGCTTCACGTATTAATATATAGATAACTTCTAGAACAATTGATTGATACATAACACTAATGCTTACCAAAATAATTACTCATCATAAAGAATTATTTGAATATAAAAAAGAGGTGCTACAATAATATCTTATAATCTTTACTTTTAACATATTTTGGCAGTAATATTATAAATTATTGTTTAAACTTAATACTTTTCTACGTTCGTACAAAACCGATGAAGTAGCAGCGTTTTGAAAAATATAAAAATCTCAATAAATTTGACTGTTCGCCCCGCTGTTACAAAGTTTACGCTGTTTTTCTCATATACCCAAACTAACCTCTGGGGTCTATCTCAGACATCTAGACCATAGTAAATAACGAAAAACTCGCTCTCAAAATTTACCAAGCCAGGAATCGAACCCAGAACCTTTGCGTTTTAGTGCGGCAAAGGTTTAGCCCGCTAAACCACAAAGGTCGTCAAACCAATGTTAATATGGTATAAATAATTTCAGATAACAAATAACACTGCCAAGATGGGGTCGATGTTCAGGAGCGAGGAGATGGTGCTGTGCCAGCTGTTTGTGCAACCAGAAGCTGCCTACGTTTCGATGTACGAGCTTGGCGAAGCAGGCGTTGCTCAATTCCGAGATGTAAGTAGTTTCTCATACGAAACACTTGACGCTTTCCATCCGTGCAGGAACGGAGAAAGAGTACAATTTCCTTCGGCCGGGCGGCTTGTCGTAAGAGGCGACAAAACAACCCACAGCCAGGTGGTAGGGCATTTTCCCGACTGGATGGCTACCACCCCTGGTCTAGAGTATGTCGCCATAACAACCTTGAGTTGTGTTCCGGCATCAGTGACCATCCAGTCTCGTAAGGTGTTGCAAATGTCCGTAGGCGGTGATAACCGCTTTCCCTCAAGTGGGCCGTCTGCCTGTCTGGTGAACTCCTGCAAAAAAAACGCTACTCACAGGAGATAAAAGCGGCATAACAGTGTTGGAATCTTCAACAAAAGTGTGTTATGTGTAATTAGTGATCGATGGTTATGTGTGTATTGTTACATACCGACAAAGAAATGCGCACCTGAAATATTACTCTTCCCGCATTTGGACTTCTTTTGTTTAATTTGTGTTTAAAATTTACAATTAGACAATAGCCTATTGCTATTGTTTTCGTTTATGGCTGATCCCAGGAATAATTAACCAGGTGTGCAGATTACGTTTTCTTGGAAAAACTCAGTCCACGCAGTCGATTGTTGTATTGTTTATTTTTATTGAATCCTACAGTTTGTACTAGTAGTGTCTAGTTATATTTGTACCCATGTTATACGTTTTTGTATAGTTCTAATAAATTCTTTAGTAATTCCAACGGCATTTTAATTCGAGTCCTGTAGATCGTAACAGTATGTTGAGAACAATACATATCGTTTTCACCAGCATTCATGCTTAATTCAGTACATGGAAGAAAGTATGCACGAAGTACTCCTACCGAGTTTCGAATCAATATCTTTAGAACAAATTGCAAAATACTTAGCTGCTGAGCTGCCACATGTTGTAATGCTGCTGAGCTGTTTAAAAACTGAAATATCCCTCAAAAGCTAGATAGTAAGGTAGATGATTTGCCAGAATCATCCCCCAAATTATCTTACCTATAATTTTATATAATTCTAAAAATACCATGTCTGTACAATGAAGTACAGATAAAAAAACAACTGTATAAGCGATGGAGAACACAATACATTTTTTAGATTTCTTGTCTGTTTGTTCGGGATTCACGTAAAAGATACTTAGTTAGTTGATTTCGATGCGGTTTTCGCTGAACGACAGCAAATTCGATTTAAAATCTGCGCCACTTTTTAATCTGGCAATCCCCCAGGAACGTTCCCAAGAGCGGTTTGTAGTTATATCTGCATTAAAATTACCTTATTCCAACAAAATTTTCACTAAAACTATAGCTGCGGCATTTTGTATCCCAGGAATCCCGCGAAAATTTCAATTCAAGCGTGGACGAAGACTCGGGCATATCTTAGTCATGTTATAAAACTCCACACAACTTGATTTATTTAAGCGACCCAACCATAATATTGACTTTATCATTATAAGCCAAACATGCTGAACTTTCGACGTCCTTCACCTTATCCAAGATACATCGTTAGACGTCCGGGCCTCACTGACATTTACATAACACAATTTATTTTTATATACATTCATATATAAACTGACAAAACAAAAACGAGATTCATGCTGATAAAACTGTCATTTTATTACGTCAACTTTGTTATTGGACCTTGAATAAGTTCTCGTTGTTCTTTTTTTATAAAATACTAGCTGTCCCGGCAGACGTCGTCCTGCCCAGAATAGCTTCAACGGATATGCCGGCAGCAGCGCCACCTACCGGGTCCAATTAATCCAACTTTGCTAAAAATCATCACATTATCAAATGTATAGTTTACGATTCTATAAAGGACATACAGACAAACATTCATTTTTATATATAAGAAGAAGAAGAAAAGCTTTATTTAAAATATTAGGAGGATGGGTCGCCGTGTAGTATGGGACGCGTCTTACGTTGATACTCTGGCGGCGACCCATCTTTCAACCACTAGCATGTCTGCTGGTACAGTTGCTGGACAACAGGAGGCCCTATTATGCCGCAAATATTCTGCCATCGGAAATGTTTACATATTTGTGGCTTTTGGGGTCGAGACCCTGGGCCCATAGGGGCCTGAGGTGCACAAACTTTATCGAGACATAGCAAAACGCCTGGTAGACGTTTCACGTAACCAAAAGACTGGTCTATACCTCGGACAACGCATTAGCGTGGCCATACAGCAGGGTATAGTAGCCAGTCTTATGGGCTTGTCTCCAACTGACAGCGGTCTGGAACTAGATTTTATAGTTTGACTACTTTCTGCCATATTTCTGGTAGTACTCCTATATGAATTAAATGATACGTCTTTTGAGGCTATCCAAGTATCGATCTATTTTCATTTATCTATCTTCGTCAAAATGGAAACGCTGCTGAGACCAGTACGCCATCGAACGAAATAAATTATAATCGGAAGGAGCTATGTCCGGTGGGTGGGCGTGTGTTAGAACTTCCAATTTTAGAGCTTTCACTGATTAAGCGATATGTGACTGAGCTTTGTCATGTAACAAAATCACTTTATTTTCTTTTTTTAGTTCAGGGTTCAGCAGACAGGCAGACGGCCCACCTAATAGAAAGCGGTTACCATCGCGTATGGACATTTGTAACACCAAAGGTGCTACTTCATTGTGTGAATGCTCGTATAGCGGCCGTTTTACTTTTAGGGCTCGACTCAAACGTATCAATTGCAGTCGATAGCGTTCTTCCATGACAGTCTCAGTCGGTTTGAGCAGCTCCTAATAAATTACACCCTGCTGATCCCATCTAATGCAGAGAAGGTTTAAAGCACGGATAGTTTTTCGAACGATTTTGATGCATGCCTGGATGGATTATCGTAATATAGTCTTTGACAACAGAACCTTAATATGTTAAACTTATAATTTAAATTTCATAATTAAATGTTATTTAATAAAATTACGTTTAACGGTTTTAAGTACGCTAATTAATTCGATTTTTAGCTATAAACTATGATTTGTAATATAATAAACCTACAGTTAACTTTCAATTACATATCGAACACCTAATTAAGAATAAACTAAATAATAAATAAATTAAACTAAAAATAAACTAAACTATAAAATTAAATACTACTATAAACATATTTACAAGTAAAAAAATGTAGTCCAAATCCAAATGTTAATATTGAACTTAAGGCATTTCTCAAATGTCGTCAGTAATTTTTGTTTAAGGAGACAGATTCCAAATTAAATTTCATAAACCTCCATCCGCATAATTTCCGTAACAAGGGGTACAAAGTCTTTGCTTCACGTATTAATGTAATGATTAATAAACTAATAGATAGTAAAGACCACAGAGTACATTAATATTGAGGACTTAAGAAGTCGAAATTTGTTAGGTGGTATAATTATTTAGGTTATAATCAATCGTAACATTACTGGCCTAAAAAATGCAGTACTAGGCACTGTACTTGAAGCCGAATATCTTAAATAAACTACGAGTTCTGTGGATCGATATTTGGGGTCAGGGCGCACCCACCAACCGTATTGCGGGTTGCACGCCAAATCTGACTTACATCGTAAATAATAACCACTTAGTGGGGCGTGTGGTGAAGAGGGGCATTTGTGATTGATCGTAGTACATTTCTATCATATTGCTCTATCTTGTCCATACTGAGCCTAGCAACACACCTGCGGAACATACCGCGCGGAAAGTTCAGCGAGGGGTGAATACGTCCAATCTTCTCCGATATGGATAACTTTAAAACATTGCGAGCGTATTTAGCCACACTTTACCGCTCGGTACGTTCCGCAGGTGAGTCGCTATACTAGTCAATTTCAAATTGCTACCTCAATATTTAAGGTTCCGTAATCTATCCAATTCTATTTTTGTTGCCCCCCAGGCAAACAAATTCTTATGGTCGTATTTCGACCACAGGCGACCACTAGTTTTAATAATTAATGTAACAGATATAGCGTACCTGTAACTAATTCAAAAACAAAAATTAAAAATTTGTTCATATTCTATGTATGTTTTTTTTTTGAGGCTGGGGAAATTCAGTTTACGCACAATACTGGGTCCTGGCAAGGGATCAGACCTACATCGGTCGGGGGCGGCATTACTGCATGCAATAGTAATCCACCCGCGATCGACTCAGCTTGTGTGGCGACTCAAGAGAAGCTGCACGGGCAGCGACCTAATACCCACTAAAACCACCCTCCTCCCATGTGCCCCGCGCTTTGTTGTGTAGGAAAGGCTGAGACTTAGAACAGAGTTACGCCCAGCCGATATATTCTGTGTATGATTTTTTTTTTTTTTTTTGTTTGAGGCGAGGAAAAATGCTGACCGATTTACGCACTCTCAGGGCCGTCACTAGGAAACGGCGCGCATCCATCGGGGGCGATAACGCTAGCAATAGTATGCTTTTTTGCGCTTCGTCCGCGATGGCTTGACACTGAGGAGTGTGGAAGACTCAGAGCGATGCCGCACGGGCGAGCAACCTCAATACCCACTAAAAAACCTCTCCTCCCGTCGACCCTGCGCTTTGTTGTGAAGGAAAGACTGAGATATAGAACATAGTTACGCAACAGTCGATCCAGCGCAATAAAGTGCCTGGAGTGTGCCCTGGGAGAACACACCCCACTTCGAAACGGGGGCTGAATCCCTTGCGTTGCCTAGTAGCAAGGGGCCCCTCGTACCGGAACCTAACTCAGGGAGGGAAGTAATGCGCGTACCTGCCTCTCCGGGTGCTAGCTGAAGGCCGGCGACCTCGGGTGGAGACATTAGCACGCGCTGCAGGACTTCGCTCCCTATCCCTTTCTGCGGCCTCTTTTAGAGACATAACCGCCTCACAGAAAGAGACCGCAGACTCCCAGCGGTCGTCGCTGTGCAACATGGCCGTTACCAAGTCGCCAAGCGATCGGACGGCTCCTACGTGTGTCTCGAGCTCGAAACGCTGAGGCGTCCATGCAGCGCACTCAACAAGCGTGTGTAACGCCGTATCGGGTGCGCCGCATTGGCGGCAGTCCGGGGAAGGCAAGCAGCCCACAATGCGAAACAGATACTGGTCGAAACAACCGTGTCCGGTCAGTATCTGAGTCGTCCTGAAGGTCAGGGTTCCGCTGGTGCGGGTCACCCATCTCTCCAGCTGCGGCCTGATTGCATCCACCGTATAGCCGCCGGCCACAGGGTGTTCGAGGTCACGAGACCAGGCGACGAGGCAGGAGGCGGTTTCCCGCTTCCTGACCGTCTCTAATTCGACTTGACAGAAGGTCAGTCCTCTAGCTAGGGCATCCTGCTGGGCGCGACGAACTCTGGACAGGACGTCTGCCTGGAGAGGCCAGGGCAGCTCGCCTGCCAAGAGAGTCGCCGCCGACCACGACACTGTGCGGTACCCCCGTATGGTCCTCACGGCCAGAACCCGCTGCGCGCGGTGCAGCAGGGTTCGGTTGTGGCGGTGAATATTCTGTGTATGATATACTAACCTTTGCCAACGGCTTCACTCGGGTTAATGTTATCCAACGGGGACCGTAAATTTTTCCGGGATAAATAAAAAGTAGCCCATTCGCTATCCCAGTAATCTATCCCTTCGCCAAATTTCATCCAGACGCTTGAAGCCGCTCTGGTGTAATTGAGGCTCGAGCAACAAATCAACAAACATCCATCTCATCATCATCTCATTCTAATTTATAATATTACTAGCTGCGCCTGCGGTTTCACACGCGTGGTGATGGAAAATCCTAGTATTGTGGATAATTCTGTAGTGAAACATTTTGTATGTTTCGGGAAACGTTTGCGACATCAATTATTGGACAGCGCCATCTACTGGCTTTTAACTGTTTTCCACTACAATTCACCCCATATCTTTATAAATTATAGCCTATGTGTTATTCTGATGTGTAAGCTATATTACTGTAAAGTTTCATCAAAATTCATTCAGTAGTTTTTGCGTGAAAGAGTAACAAATATACATCTATACATCCATTCTTACAAACTTTCGCGTTTATAATATTTATAGAGATATAAAGAATAGAGACAATGATGATTTATAGATATTGTAGTCTACTTTGGAAGCTTAGCTTATAGATAAATAGAAGTAAAGACGCAATACTCACAGCCACTTGGTGCAAATGTATTATAAAGTGGCGCCTATCTTGCGTTTCTTATTAAAATGACCACTTGTGTTAATATCTGGTATTTGAAATATGTCTAGAGCTTTTCACGTGATATTTATTACTCACTTGAAATATGGAACTGTATCGCACGGAAACACAATTTGAAGTTTCAGGAAAAAAAGGAAATAAATGTAACTTTAGTTTGCCTATTACTGTAACATTAACCCATAGAAGTCTCACCGCTGGCCACGGTTCTTCGTATCCATCATGCTTGTCGTGCATCAATGGCGCTTTGAAAAAAATATTTGTTTTTTTTTTAAATAGATTCGTGTTTTTTTTGACGCTGTTAGGATTTGTAATAAATTTCCCCATAGATGGCGTTGGCCAATATCTTAAGGTGCTATGGTTTGTTTTACAAGACTGTTAATATTTCGTGTAAGTGAGGTAAATAAAGTTTTGTTAAAAAAATCAGTGCAGTGTTTCTGATTAGTGATTAGAATATGAACATTGGTCCTAATCGAGCAAATTTAAGTAAACCAGTGATAAATAAAATTTCTCATATACGGTCCTATACTTATATAATTCATATAGTGCAATTTACATAGTATTGGAACGATAAAAGTGACGTGTAAAAACTCGTAAAATTTAAATGATTTTGGAACTTAGAATAAATTAATCTACAATAGTTTGTAACTTTAAAAAGTCAAGTGAATTTGAAGTTGTACAGATTAGTTTTATAAACATTTGTGTACATTTACTGTGATTATAATTGAAACAAAAGTTTAATATAACCTACCCTCATAAAAAATTTAAAACTGTAATATAATGGCTTATATTACATTAACAGATCTTAATGAGCAGATACAAAAGCTTTATTCTAGTTACAAAAAGACTTCTGCTTCTCGTTACACAGTAAGCTATTTAGAAACAAGAAAAGAATTACTAGAACAATATTGGTTGAGTTACTCTACAGAATATCAAGCAGTTTTTAAGCTTGGGCTTAGTAAAGAAGACACGAAAGCTATTAAGGAGCTATATAGTAACACACTAGAAATATACTTAGAGTTTAAAACAAACTTGAAGGACGGAATTTCTTCCACTAACTCGTCACAGCTACAAACAACAAGTTGTTTCACATCGCAACCGAGACTGTCACCTATTAGCTTACCGGTGTTTACAGGCAATTATAGGGATTGGATAAACTTTAAAGATTTGTTTACGTCACTAATTGATGATGAAACGAGCTTGAGTGAAATACAAAAGCATCACTATTTGAGATCCTGTTTGAAAGGTGAAGCTGAACAACTACTTCGCCATTTTGATGTTACAGCAGCTAACTATAAACGAGCCTGGGAAACATTAATTAACAGGTACAGCAACAAACGAATTATTGTTAATAATATTCTCCATCGTATACTTAATCAAAAGAAACTCAGCACGGAATGCTCTAAAGGGATAAAGGAATCAATTGACACTACAAATGATTGCATCAATAGCTTGACTAATTTAGAAATTGAGACGAAAAGTTGGGACCCTATTCTAGTGCATATCGTTGTTTCCAAACTGGATTTAGAAACTCACAAATGTTGGGAACAATCTTTGGGTGCATCTACTAAGTTGCCAGGTTGCCAGTATTCACTGAACTCATTACATATTTAGAAGGTAGATTTCGCGCTATAGAAATGATACAGGCCACACAGGGAGAATCAACATTACAAATTAGACAGAAACCTAAAATTGTTAAGACACTATTCGCAGCAGAAATAGACACAGAATGTAAATACTGCAGTAAAAGGTACTACATCTGTCATTGCACTGATTTCACATCACTCACCGTTGAACAGCGTAGAGAATTTGCCAAGAACAATAATTTATGTTTCAATTGTCTAGTCAAAGGACATTCAATAAAAAACTGTAGACAGCGTACCACATGCAGAATTTGTAACTATAAACTTCACACGCTATTGCACAATGGTAACATAATTACACAATCTACTATCACAGAAACACACAAATAACGACACTGACTCAGAACCTGCTGAAATAACAAGCATGAAGGTGTTTGCAAGTGGCAAAGAAGTCCTACTCGCCACAGCTCAAGTGGGTCTCTTGGACACAAGTGGGAATCTTGTTCGATTACGCGCATTAATTGATCAGGGTTCGCAGGGCACTTTTATTACAGAGTCGGCTGTTCGATTGCTCAAACTAAAGAATATTCCATTACAAGCTAACATCACCGGCATAGGAAATCACGTTGTTAAGTCACAATATGTAGTTCACTTAGATGTTTATTCCCCACTTGATTCGACACATATCACTAAAGTTAGCGCACATGTTCTCACAAAGTTGACCTCGCAGATACCAACAAGAGAGTTGGATATGTCACAATGGCCAGGGCTTACTTCGATCCAATTATCAGACTCTCACATGCATAAACCTGGATCTATAGATCTTTTATTGGCCGCAGAAGTTCATGCTTCTATCCTGCTGGAAGGGCTAAAGAAATGCGGAACCCTCATTGCTCAGAATTCCAAGCTTGGATGGTTAGTGTCTGGCACTATCCAATCACCAACTGATTTAAGATCTGACACAATCAGAGTTTCGACCGCACTAATTAATGTAGATAAGTCAAGAAAGAGAAAGAAGTCTCTGCCAATTGGAAAACCCTCGCTACTATTTGAAAAACAATCCGAAGAACACTATTTAAAGACACACACTATAGGAGAAGATGAACGATATTTGGAAAGAGGTTTAAGGATGCCCACGAAGAAAATTAGTAAATTTAAGACAAATAGCACGATATGGACATTTACAGAAAATATTTAATCAATACCCACAGGTTCTTAAAGGTTTAGGCTACTAACTAACTCTCAACTACTGTATTTAAACGACCCTTCACTAAAATCTTACAATTCCCCTTACAATTAATAGATATTTATTTGTACTTTATTACAATACCTTATTTTCCCTTGAACACTGATACTAAGTCATACTCTTTTTGTTTCTGTTCCAGTATGATGTTGTTTTGTCTTGTCTGTAACCTAAATCGTCTTTTAGACCCTCTGAAGGACTGGTTGTCCTTGGGCGCCGATAATGTTAGGATTTGTAATAAATTTCCCCATAGATGGCGTTGGCCAATATCTTAAGGTGCTATGGTTTGTTTTACAAGACTATTAATATTTCGTGTAAGTGCGGTAGTTAAAGTTTGGTTTGAAAAATCAGTGCAGTGTTTCTGTTTAGTGCTTAGAATATGAACAGACGCTTATACGCAATTTCTATTTAATATTTGGATGAAAGGAAGAATCAAACAAAAAAGTAAAATATAAGTAAAGTCGAAAAAAGTAAAATTCCTGGTCAAAATAAATAGTCAGGAGGAATATTTAGTAATAATAAAAACAAACAAAATCATCCGTGCAGGAACGGAGAGAGAAACAATTTCCTGCGGCCGGGCGGCCTGTCGTAAGAGGCGACAAAACAACCCACAGCCAGGTGGTAGGGCATTTGCTCGGCTGAATGGCTACCACCCCTGGTCCAAAGTATATCGTCATAAGAACCTTGAGTTATGTTTCGGCATTAGTGACCAGGTTCCAGTCTCCCTTAAGAGAGCAGCAGCGCATTTGTAGCACCTTTGGTGTTGCTAATGTCCATAGGCAAAGGGTAACCGCTTTCCATCAAGTCGGCCGTCTACCTCTCTGCTGAACTCAAGCAATAATTAATAACAAACTCACATTCGGATAATATTAGAAAGTATAGATATATGGAAAGAATAAAAAAAATGTTTTAAAATAAAAGTGCCCGCGTAACGAATTTCGCAGTGTCAACTCGTGCGCAATTATTAGTTTTAATTGAACCGTCAATGAGTCGCGCCACCTCCGCACATCAACGCGCCACTATTATGTTACATTCTAACCAATAACCTTGGTTAATAACTAGGTGAATCACCGGAAACTAAGGATTTAGCTGCAATAATACTTTAAAATAAAACAACCCACAGTCAGGTGGTAGGGCGAATGCCCGTCTGAATGGCTACCCTGGTTATAGAGTAAGCCTAACCCTAACAACCTGGAGTCGTGTTTCGGCATTAGTGGCCGAATCCCATTCCCGCTCAAGGCTGGCAGCACTTTGGTGACACCTGTTTCTAATATCCATAGGTGACAGTACCCACTGTCACCTATGGATATTAGATATTAGATATTCAAAAATTAAAAAAACGACAATAAAAAAATTGACGTTTACTCACTCCACGAAACTACAAGGAGACGAAACGAACAACTACTACGCAAATAATAGAAGAACGGTTGTACTAAAAATATGTTACAGTAGCTGAACCGTGCTCATTTCGTTAGGCGCTACTTTGTAAAAACACTTTTTTATTATCTGTCCGCATTTGAACTAATAACATTTAGATTCTTTTGTGTTAGTCTTCTTTTGTTTACTTTGTGTTTAAAATTTGTGATTAAAAACAGCCCATTGTTGTATTGTAATCTTTTATGGCAGTCATTAGCCAGGTGTGTCGGATTTAAAGTACAAACTGATTCTAGGAAATTCGGTCCACGCGGCTGGGCAGATATATTGCATCTGTGCAGTATAAAGCAATACCTCGATTGAGGGACGAGGCAATCGAGCGATCACCACGAGCGAAGCAAGACGTGTCTACTACAATCGGGAATGTTTTACTGTCGGACTTTGCGCGTGTTATTTATTGAATTACGAATTTCTCCATTACGTGTGGACTTGTTGTGTTCGGTTATATTTCTGTCTGTGTTATACATGTTTGTATAGTTCTAATAAACTATATAATAATTCCAACGGCATTTTAATTCGAGTCTCGTGGCTCGTAACAATATAATGTCTCATGAGAAAAGCACTCCTTTCCTTGCCCACTTCGCTGGGCGCTACTCGAGGTACGCCAACACATAATAGCCCACGAGAGAACTTTCCTCCAGTGCCTATTGCTCACGAAAAGAACTGTCTTTCTCGTGCCCTCTTCGCTGACCGCTACTCGAGATAAGCCAACATTTAATTGCTCATAAAAAAAACTGTCTTTCTCGTGCCCACTTCGCTGAGCGCTGCTCGAGATAAGCCAACATATAATTGCCGATGGGAAAAACACTGCTTTCTCAAGTGAGAATGGTTGAATATGGGACTTATTTATTGTTTACTCAGCGCACGCTGATAAATCAACGCATCAGTCCGTTTTTCTCGGAATTGATATTTTACATTTAAAAAATTACAATATTATTAATCAAATCAAATGTAGCCTCAAGATAATGGAGCTTTCTAGTAGTTAAATAGTTTTCAAAATCAGTTCAGAAGTTCAAAAGATTAATGTCTACAGACACCCGTGCCTACTTCGCTGGGCATCATTAATTGTTAACTGGATGGAGCCAAGCCTATGGTCTGAGCGTTAATCCGAAAAAAACTAAGGTCATTATTGTCGGTAGCTCTAGGCTTGTCTCCAAAATTGACTGGTCTTCACTTCCCCATGTTGTGTTTGACGGTGTGCACATTGAAATCAGTGAAACTGTTATAAATTTAGGAATAATCATTGACAGAGAACTGTCTTGGCGGCCTCACCTGACTGAAATCAGCCGGAAACTTTTCGCGTCATCTGCTTTACTAAGAAGACTGAAGAATTTCCTACCTACTGCTACTAAGGTTATGCTTGCTCAATCCTTGCTTCTCCCCCTACTCGATTATGCTGATGCTTGCTATCTAGATATCACCCAAGAACAACTAGATAAGCTTGAACGCCTTCAAAATGTTTGTATCCGGTTCATATTTGGGTTGCGTAAATATGACCATATCTCCGAATTTCGTAATAAGCTTAAATGGTTGCCAATTCGCCTTCGCCGGAATGTTCACTTACTCTCACTTCTGCACAATATCCTTTTCAATCCCTGTACTCCCCCATATTTAAAGGAACTTTTTAGTTTCCTCTATCAATCTCATTCCTGTAATTTGCGCTCAAATGAAAATCTTCTGCTAACGATACCGAAACACAGTTCGTCCTTTGTAGGAAACTCCTTTGCCGTACAGGCTGTTCGCCTGTGGAACTCCCTCCCCTTGAAAATCAGACAAGCTGCATCCATTGTTACATTCAAACACTTGATCACTGACCATTATTTGTCCATTAAATAAAATTTGTTGTAGTAAATGGAATTCTATTATTATTCGCATGTAAGTACTTATATGTAATTTATATTATTTTATTTTAATCTTTTTAATTATGTATGTCTTTATTAGTTTATTATTGTAATAATTTTGTTTTTCTTCAATTACGATTGAATTTAGTTAAACCACCAAATATTATTTAATTTTCTTGTAATATCTCCTTGGACACCGGGTTGTCTGGAAGAGATCGCTATAAGCGATAAGGCCGCCCATTGTTCTAATTGTAATATGTTTATATCAAATATCTAGGTTTAAGTTATGGTGAACAATAAAGAGTTTTCATTCATTCATTCATTCATTAAAACTAATCACAATCAAATATAGCCTTTAATAGAGCTTTCTAGAGGCGAAAGAATTTGCATAATCGATATATTAGTTCAAGAGATTGCTTCCTACAAAAAACTCACAAACTTCACCTCTTTATAATCTTCGTGTTCAGCCAGCCATAGTCCACTGCTAGACGTCGGGCTACCTAAGTCGGCACCACTAGTATAGATTAATTTTTAATATAACAAATATAATAAAATACGATATTGTATTGTTACAACTCAGGTCCCAACAAAAACGAAACCCACCTGCATATCTGAAACAAAACACATTTTATTACCCGTCGGCATTTGATTATTAATCAATTATAACGTCTTCTTTTGTTTACTTATTTATTGGCATAAGTTTCTAGAGAACGGCCCATTGTTGTATTATAATCATTAGCCTGGTGTTACGGATTTTAAAGTACAAGCTGATTCTAGGAAATTCGGTCCGGCATATTGCATTTGTGCAGTATAAAACAATGGCGTAATTGAGGGAGGGGGGCAGTTCAGCGACAACTACAATCAAGGTGTGACGTGCGTACAATCGGGAACCATAGTGACGGACTATGCGCGTTTTATTGAATTACGACCTTCTGCATTACGTTTGGACTTAGTGTTCGGCTATATTTTTACCTGTGTTATACGTATTTGTATAGTTCTAATAAACTCTATAATAATTCCAATGGGATTTTAATTCGAGTCTCGCAACTCGTAACAGTACGTATGCAAGGTAGGTAGGTATTTTATGTACCATAAATAAATATTTAACATATAGAACATGAAATATGTTGTACTACTTTAAATTCTTTTTTATTTGTACTTTTTCCAGACTTTCCACACTATCGAAAGTAAGCTATATACGGTATAAAATACAACAAAATTAATATTTAATCTAACGAAACCTATTTATTAATATCACTCATGTATTCTTCTTATTGTCCCTTATGCCAATAGACAATATACAAATACTAGTTTTAAATTGTCAGTTCACAGAATACTTTAATATAATAGAAGTCATTTGCTGGGCATTGAAATTACGTATCTGAAATGTTTTTAAACAGGGCCATAGCCGCAGGTAAATCATATTTTGACACTAACAAGTGGCCGGATATTATAATGGAAGGTCCAAAACATTGCATTATATTCCACGTTATTTCTACGCTAGGCGTATTTGCAACAGGAATTTGCGGAAGTTGTTATTTTAACCCTCTTTTACCTAGTCAAATGAAATCAGTGTGCGAACTATTTACTACTGGGGATGCGCTGGGTAGTGTGGGACTGCTGACTTTTTTGCTGGAATACTCACAATCACTCACTTGGACTTTTCACTCTAAATCCTCGATATTCTTAGGCCTTAAATTGACAAGGCCACCTCTGCAGACCCTGACAAGCGGTGACCTGATGTCTTTACTAATACCGGGTGCCAGGAAACGCTCGGCAATTTTAATCCATCAGAACTTAGTTGAACTATGGAAAAATACTATCATAATCATAATCTATCCAATCATAATCTGTGTAATCATAGTCTATCTAATCATATTCTATCTAATCATATTCTCTACCTAATCGTAATCTGTTTAAACAAAATCTATTAATCATATTCTCTGCCTAATCATAATCTATCTTATCATAGTCTACCGAATCATAATCTATCTAATCATAAGCTTCCTAATCATAATCTTCCTAATCGTAATCTGCCTACCATGGTTGTACTACAAGCTTATGAATTTTTTCTGAAGTTGTTATACTAAAATTGCCCTACACCAGAATGTATTTTTTCATAGCGGCTAATCATTGCTATCATTTGTTATAATTGTCCTTTCAACCTTATTTAATTATTTCAATTTGTTTTCGGCAATAAAACAATTAGTTGTATGATAGTTTTGTTATTGTATTGCGTCATGGTCTATGAATGTTGGCAAATGATAAAGAAACTGTGGGAAATAAAAACAAAAGCAGATGGCATATAAAATAAAAGTGATAGTCTATACTCCATAATTACAACACCGGAAAATATTCCGTTTTATACTGTTATGTGCGAGCTACGCACTTGGGATTGGAAGGAAACACCAATTTTACAACTAAATGCTTTTATTAGCGTACACAGCCGAACGTGATTCTTCTCCGCAGTGTTGCCCCTACACGCACAAGTACCGACGTACTGTCCCGACGATACAATGTGTTCCGTCTTTGCCTAGTATAAAGTATAGGTAAAACATCGCTGCATCAATTTTGCTGTCTACCCCCTATTTTGTATGAGGCGACGGCTAACGCAGCAGGGTATAATAGTACAGTCATTGAGTTATAACATGTCTAGAGAGAGCATTGCTAACAAACAACACCGCCAAAAACGGCATCAAAAACGCGAAGCGTTGCTATATTCACTCTCGAAAAACTATCAATGTGTGCGTGATTTCGGGATATCAGCAAAAAAATATTACCCCTTTTTTTAAAATTAAATATTTTTTTCAGTGAAAAGTTTAAATGATCGTTATGATTTAATCGCTTTATGTGTTATAATTTAATATTACTCAGAGGTTTTAGTTTTTTTAATAATTAAAGTATTAGCAATAAAAGTTGTGTTTTGGAACGAACCATAAAAAAATACATGCACAAGTGAAGTGAATTCATAACACATTTTAGTATTGGTAGTAATTTTAATTCGCAATAGTCCGTACAGATATTAGTAAATTTTTATAAGTCTGTAGTAGTAGGAACTACGGGGTATGTACACGGAAAAGTTTAGTGCAGGGACTTAAGAGCAACTAAACCACTTAAAAAAGGGCTATTTATAAAATAAAAATATTCATTTCCAAAAGTTTTTATTCAAACTAGTTCGGTTTGATTAATTTATAAACTAAAATTTGTTTTTTAACATATCAATATATTAAATTATTACTTTATTAGGAATTAATGAAGATGCAGGTAACAGAATATAGACAACATTAATATCTTAATTATTACAATAATCTACTAAAAAATGTCAATACACTATATCTCCATAAATTCATTAGATCTTTTTAGGTAACATAAAATGAAGCTATACAAAAAATGAGTTTCGAAATTCTTCTCTCTAACTACTTGTTCTCTTTAACGATAACTAAAATTGCATTAGAAGAAACTAAACAGTAAAAATTAATTAAAATTTTATAGCACCGAAAATTTACTCTTTGTTGATTTGTTGTAAATTTTCGATCCAGCAAAAACAAGCACTACTGCAACAATAAATAATTCGTTATTTCAACGTTCTGTTGTAAAAAGTATATTATGTTTATTTCTGTTACCGCAAATATATACATATGGCAGTATTAAAATAAGTTTGTATTGTCGAGATTCATGGTGATCGGTTCATTTCCAAAACCAATAAAAAGAAAATATTATTGAAGTGAATGAATCATTATTACTATTAATCTTATAATTGAATTAGTAATGCTATTTCAATACACCTTGCTTGACACAGCTCCTTTTTTAATTCTTCTAAAACCTTTTTCCGATACACAAATTACTTTTTCCTCAAAAATAATTGGAAAACACAAACGACCTTTTGTTTGGATTCCAGTGGTGGTCATCTTGCGATTCCCAGATTTCTTGTATCTAACGATTTGCTACAATTGGATTCGTACGAAATTTAAAACGTAATATAAACTGGTTTAAGTAAATCGGACGGACACACAAACATTACATGTCTGTTTTCTATAGATTTTTCAAATTATTCATATTTTATAAAAAAAGTCGTAACAAAGTCCCCAAATTTTGGAAAATAAGTTCCGCTTCTCACCTGACAACATTAGTAAATTCGATAACCTTGGAAATATCGAAATTTCATGTTTTTACTAAGAAATCATGACAAGTGTTAAGTTTTTCATTAAAATAACATCTTATCCTTATCCTTTCCTCTTTTAAAATAGTTCCGACACATTTTAATAGCGCAGGACGGCATAATGATTTTTTTCGTGAGAGCTGTGTAGCCAGTAAAGTAGTCAAAACGACACTAAGTACACTAACAGGCGTGAGGAGCGAGTGCACCAAATGTGGTGCACTTTTTTTGGGCCGTTTTTGTGCAATTGATGCTTGATCTAGACGTTTATATGATCTAAGAGTACAGTATATACTCATAGGCGGCCATTTTAGAGTTTCCGAGTCAACGTTTGATAAAGAATTGTGACCATACTGGCCATGCCAAAAACTTTACGATACTTGGACTTGTTAAGTATTAGCTCTAAGGTGATTACACCTAGTGCCGTGTGCTGTTCCTGTGTGTAACCTGAACCGAGCTAGGAGAGGGCGGATCTCAAGGTTGGTGGAGCTTCTGCTTTTATAGTGCAACGATCTAGGTCATATCTCTCTCATACAGTCCATATAAATCGAACCACATTAACTGTGGACTCTAAGCGGCCCACACAAAGTCTCAATCACAATACCGTCGCTGAAATTGCGTAGACCAACAGGAGGTGAAACGCGAATGATACTGAATAAATGTAGTTAGTCCCTAATATCGGCTGAGGTAAATAGGCATCGGGTAAGTGTTTATAACACTTATAATAGCTCCACGTCAAATTACAGCTCTTTGACTAATGCCTACCAACGAAGTTCTGTTGTGAACACAGACGAACAGAAAAGGTAGACAGAGCACTGAGCTTTCAGACTGAAACTAGTTAAAGAACACCAATTTTGGAATAGGAATCCAATTGATATCCGTACAGGAACGGAGAAAGAATACAATTTCCTGCGGCCGGGCGGCCTGTCGTAAGAGGCAACAAGTAGTCGGAGTATTTCCCCGTCTTAGTGGCTATCACCCCTGGTCTAGAGTATGCCGCCATAACAACCTTGAGTTGTGTTCCGTTCCAGTCTCCCTTTAAAGATCGACAGTGCATTGGTAGCACCTTCAGAGTTACAAATGTCCATAGGTAACGGTAACCGCTTCTCATCAGGTGAGCCCTCTACCAGTCTGTTAAACTCATGCCATAAAAAAAACTAGCTAAAAGAATATTTAAATCTAATCTGCAGATAAAATATAAGTGGGGCAGAGTATTAATATTATTAGTAGGCCATGACTTAAAACACGTTAAATTATCCTATTAGTTGTTCATTTTAAAGCAGAAATATCCGTTGGAATTAAATCGGCTCAGTAGAACATCACCGTGTACAAATTCCAATTTTACGTTGAATTTAATTTGAAATCGGTCTATCTTTCATAACATTAAATATAACACAGACCACTCATTCAAAGAGTGCCCATCGACACAGCATCAACAAGTGTTATTTATAACACAATGTTAGAACAAGAACAATGAAATATAAGAAGGCGAACCCGATGTCCATAGTATTTATTGCATGACTCACTTTATTTGCAAGGTGTGGTGTATAATAAAATATAGATAAAGAAGTGACAAAAATATCAGTCCCCTGTTGTTAAGTGAATGAATGAACAATACACGGTAATGTCAATAATATTATAAAATTCTATGAATGGCGTGTAAATTGAAGCTATTTAAAAAAAACCCCAACTGGAATACACTATATAAACGATGGACAAAACGATGCAATTTTTTAGATGTCTTTCTCTGTTGTTCGGGTTTCACGTAAAAACTACTGGGCCGATTTCGATACGGTTTTCACTGATCAACTTCTTAGGCTGGGCAAGTTAGTTCCACCCACACTTGGCGAATCCCACTCACGGGTCGCGAACCATCTCCCTAAGCTTCTGTGCTTGTCGCGGCTTATGGTCCTCAATAGGATTTCCTCTAGTTAAAGAAAGGACTTCCCATTGTCGATTAGATAACGAGTGAGGGTCGAGTGCCAACACTACTAAACGGGCAACGAACGACTCTGTATAAAGGTGTACCCAGCTTGGACACAGCTGTCTTTTTATCGCCATTAGCGAACACGATCTCTGGCTCCAGGCCGTAAATCCAATCAAAGTCAGGAGCGCGTCCAGATGAGAGCCACCGTCTCCTTTTATAAGCACAACATGCTCGTCTAGGAGGGAGCAGAAACGTGCTGTCACTGGAGGACGTCCCTAGACCTCGGGCTACCGTTCACGTTTTTGCTGTTGAGATAAGGGCATATCGCTGTTCCACGCACTCTCGTCTCACCTTTTGTGGCATGGATTCTCCACGGGAACCTATCCTACGTCTAACAAACAGGGCTCCTCGCCAAGAGATTGATTTATTCTGGCTATTAAAGCTTTAGGGCTACGGCGTGCCAGGATTCACGAAGCTGGCCATGCGGTGTACGAGCAACTCTGTCTAGGGTGCTAAATGAAACCCTAAGATGTTTCAATGAACTGAACTGAAGTTCTTCGTCAGTACAACTTCCAGATTAACGAATCTCACACCGTACCACCAATTTTGACTCCTATAAAGCGCGTGAAAGCTGTATTGTACATTAATTTCTGTTGAGTTTTTTATGCACATTTACATTTCTTGCAGCTCAACCCCCACGTCAACGACTTCCAGCGTCGATATGTAAGCGAAGTCCGAAGATGCAGCGAGATGGAGCGAAAATTACGTTGGGTCAGCGGCGAGCTGCCCGAGCCCCCACCCCCTCCGAAACCTACCAAAAGGATTCTTAGTCCAAGAGATATTAATATATTAGAGGTAAGTAGGTATAAGCATGCAAGAAGAATATTACGAACTACACTCACCCAGTAAAATAGAAACTACGAATATCTTATCTCCATAATGTTGAGGCTGTTATGGAAAAATATCGTAAGCGACCAAATTTTGGTTTACAGCTAGAACAATTTATATCGTAATACAAAGATCTCAAGCCCATATCTGCGGTGATGGCAACATTATTAATCACACACACCAACAATCAGAGATCTATAAGTGATGTATCAAAAATAATTGGTAATGTAAATCTTCTGTAAAATATAATACTGGTCGCTTATGATGTTCTTTCATAACAGGCTCCATATTTTTTTACGCCAAATCAGATGTAATAATATGTTTAACATAGTAATATAAAAGGTTTCCATTAATAATCTTTAGAATCTACCCAAGTAAAATTTAGAAGATTTACAGTAACAAGTTTCACTGAACGATTGTCATTTCTAAATTTATTGTCCAAGATAATTATCTTGCACTACATAAAGACACGATAATATTTGCTGATAAAGTAGTAGTTAAGACTACACAATGTGACCCTGTAACATTTCTTAGTACACAAACTTTCGCTGTTCGTAATCAATAAAATTAATTAACCCACAAAGAGCCAAACATTTATAGCTCAAAGCTTCTTTATACCAACTATCTGTAGACATAGGTTATCTTTCATTCACAATTATACATTGCACTCATTGATGTAACATTGCTAAACTAAAGAAAAACGCATATAAGATGTGCATGCCAAAGGTCATACAATTTTGTAAAAATGCAGACCCCGAGCTCTGAAGCGGACACTCCAAACGCAACCGGGATTCAACAATAAGACGATGTTTACATGTTTATTTATTTTAACACTAGCCTATGCCCGCAGCGCCGCTCGAGTTAAGAGTTATCCCACGGAAACTGCACCTTTTCTGGAATAAAAAGTAGCCTATGCCTAGCCGAATTATAATCTATCTCTGTACCAAATTTCATTTTGCTGTTCTGGCATGATTGAGCAATAAACATCCAGCATTTATAATATTAGTATAGTTTTTTATTTAAATTTTATAATGATAGTGATAAATACGGGATATCTTTTGCAGAATTGTGAAACTGACACGTAAACCTAATCTGACATACACTGGTCGGTTCGAAAGATGACATAAGGTTCCACGTTATTTTGACACTTGTTATAATTCGTTACGAATCTGTGGAAGTGGCTACTTAAACCCACATGCTTGTCATTTACTCAACTTGTTAATGCTAAAACATGAATATAAATATTTATGGGTAATATTAGCAATTAAATACATAGTAAGAAAATTGTAATAATAATGGGTTTTACAGACCCCTACCACTAGCAATTCCTCAATAGCCCGGTACTTTTTGTTCTCATATCCCACAATAGTCCTACACTGGTCGGGGCTTGTCCTTGAATGCATTAGTATATGGTGTAGACAGGGATAATCGCCGGTCAGTGTCACGCCACATTCACATTCAATTTGTTAAAGGGTCGTGTTGGCCTTCCCATGGCCCCAGGTAAGGCCTCCAAAAGTCCGGGCCATTTTTATGGCCCGTGGTCTTGAAAGACATACAATATAGATCGATTTTACAAAGATACATGTTTTGCGTGTCCATTATATAGTAACCATGGAAAAAAACAAGAAGTAAAGCAAATGAAAAATAACAACTCAGGGCGCAGACGCGAAGCTAGTGCCACGCTACTGGACTAGTGTTGCGCCGTAACACACGTTTTTATAACCGTGTGAAGCAAGTTACTCAGATCAGCCGTTAGCTCTTTGTCTATTAAGGAGCTCACGTGATAACGCAATAATGGAGCAATACGTGGGAGAAGTTAAATTAGATAGAATTATGTTAGTACACATTCTTCGGGATGTTTACTCGACATAGTGTTCCAAAGGCCAGACTGTTTAATTTATACAAATTATCATAGATTAACTAGCATGGTGGTTATCGTTAAAATTTACATTTAAATTGCCCTTTTTCTAGTCGGATTTTTATTTTTTAATTCACAATACTCGTAACACCATGCAACGAATGTGGAATTAACCGTCAGAGCAACAGAGTACATTATTTTTTTATGCTCCGATGTATTAACATTTTTATGCTCCTATGTGAACAAAACATGTGTACATTATAACATATATACCAACTGTTTAACCATGTTTTGAACAAATAAATTTGATTTGATCTGAAATCTCGAAAAAATAAAACGCGATCGAAACGCCATCTGTTCGGCTATATTCGTCTATCCCTCGGGAACACTTACTTTTTTCTGGATGAAAGGTACTCTAAATCTTTTTTTATATCCCTGGCAAAAAGTATGCAAATTTTGCTTGACAATCTGTTGCGTAATTAAGGCATGACGATGTCACAAACTCACATTTGCATTAATGATAGATATTAATATTAAGCTCGGTATTCGTCAAGTCTTCTCCTCGACGATCCGGCATTGCTTAAAGACGAAAGTGCTCGAGCAGTGCGACCTCCCCGTCCTGACCTACGGAGCCGAGACGTGGACACTGACAGCAGGATTGGTCCACAATTTCCAAGTCGCTCAACGGGCTATGGTGCGAGCTATATTGGGTGTTTCTCTTATGGATAGAATTAGAAATGAGGATATCCGTAAGAGAACCATGGTAACTGACACAGCTCGCAAAATTAGCAAGTTGAAGTGGTAGTGGGCCGGTCACGTCTGCGCAGGACCAATGGCCGATGGAGGAGACGAGTCCTGGAGTAGAGACCGTGTCTCGGTAAATGTAATGTCGGACACTTTCCAACTAAAGACCTGTATAAAGTCGCCGGTAGGCGCTAGATGAGAAAGTCCGAGTACAGAGATGAGTGCCGCCGACTTGGGGAGGCTTTCGTCCAGCAGTAGACTGCGGTTAGCTGACTCGATTAATATTAAATTAAATGAGTACGACTTATCAAATATTAAGGACGCACACTTATTCTTATTTAAATCTTCTTCATTTTCCAGGAAAGAATTGACTTTATAGAATCAGAGATACAAGAGATAACACGTAACGCGCGGAACTTGAAATCAGACTACCAATCCCTCAAGGAGCTGAAGCTACTCATTGAAAAAACTCAGACATTCTTCCAAGATCCAAACGCTCATAGAAAGCTCTCGGCCTCAGTTCAGGTGTACAACGACGCTGTGTTGGGGCATTTGGGTTTTATTGCTGGAGTTGTGGCCACGTCAAGAGTGCCTTCGTTTGAACGAATGCTCTGGAGGATATCTCATGGAAACATATTCTTTAAGCAGGCACAGATTGATGAACTGCTTAAAGATCCTATTACGGTAATTATTTTGAGTACTAATTAACAAAGCACGGCATACGTTGCAATTCTTTATATTATTCAATGTACTATTTGGTTGCAATGCTTTTTGACATTTTTTTATCAATCAATTAACTTATTGACACTGTAAACTCCATGTATTAAAATTAAAAGTTTTTATTCAAAATAGGTTGCACTGGAGAACATTTTTTGAAGGCTATACATATAGGTTAAAATTTAATTTTACTTCCTATCTATGTACACCGCTTCTCAATGTGTTATTCCTGTTAAGGAGAAGAAGCGGCAAGAAACTCCCCAGCAACACGTCTAGCTTAAAATTGTGTTTCTTTATATGTCTCTTATTCTATTTATACCTCAAGTTCTTTATTTTTATAAGTTTTATACAGAAGTATATTACAGAATGACTTTTGAAGAATTAATGGAGTTGTAGCAAACAGTGCATATTCAATAAGACAGAGACACAATAAAAGTATAGAAAAATATTACTATAGTTGTAACGAGATATGGTATATGATATGATAGACTATGATAGAGTGTAACGGCACTCGATTTAATGACAAACTCGAAAGCACTTGGCTTTGGTGGTTTAGCTTGCCTTCCATTCCCCTAGGGGGTGCCGCCCTAGACTCGTTTCCGTCCAGGAAGCGGCACAAGGGGATGCGTCCCCGGGGCCCAGAGCGGCCACTGTCATATTCCCCCCTTCACTCCGTAACAGTGTTGTCCCACCTATCCACTCCAAATCCTTGTATTCTTTCCTCTTCCTCCCAAACCTCCTCCCCAAACACCCCTCCCTCCCAAAGACGACCGCCAGCGTCGAGCTCTGCTCCGCCCAGCGCGGTTCTGCTAATCTTGGTCGGTAGAGTTGGAAAACCCTGTGGCCGGCGTTGATACGGTGGAGGCGACTCAACCGCAGCTGTTGCGATGGCTCTCACGGAAACGCGGGACTCTGACCTCCAAATTGCGGGCTGTCAGCCTTCACCCCAATGCCACCAGTGTGGCGCGCTTGACACGGCGTTTCATACGCTAGTCGAGGGCGCAGCCTGGGCACCACAGAGGTTTGAACTCGAGACAATAGTAGGTCCGATTGATTCGCTCGGCAGCCTGGTGCAAGCCATGCTGCATAGCGATGATCATTGGGTGGGCGCGGCCAATTTCTGCGAGACAGTGATGTCACAAAAGGAGGCCGCGGAACAAGGTAGGGAGAGAAGTGGAATTGCGCGTATTTATGCGCCTTCTCCCGGCGCCGGCGCCAGCCGGGAGTCCGGAGACGCAGATATGCGCATGAGTTCCCTCCCTGAAAAATACCGCTTCAGGGGCCCTCTTGCATCTAGGGAGCAGAGGACCCCTGTCGTCAAAGTGAGTTTGCTCTTCCAGGGGCACTCTCATGCACTTATTGCGCTAGGATCGGCGTTTGTCCATTGGTTCGAGTCTCCACACAAGCCGGTCGATTACTGTTTGGATTGCCCTCAGTGGAATGCCTCCATGATTGACAACGGTCTAATCCCTATCAAAGGACCCAGTATGGCGAAATGCATTTCCCCCGCCTGAAAAAAAAAAGCTTGCCTTCCATACAATGATACACTCTATATAGCATTACACCCACTCTAAGTAACGACAACAATTAAGTAATAAAAAGTACCTTTAGAGGCTAAAATTAGTAAAAATTGCGCAGCTGTATACATTCTTATCACTTTATTATCCTAGCCCGTAATAAACTCGACTCGGTATTATGCATACCGTAATTTTTAAGTAATTCTTTTATCACCAAGATGCCCCAATATCGCAAGATATGAATAAAATAATGAAAAAATACAACAAAATTAAAAGTGCAGCAAGAGACGTCAGACAAAAATAACAGACTTCTCTCCATTTAACAACAACTTGCTATAACGCCATAAAATGCACAAACCTTCAGCGTCGTTATACAGTTTACACTGTATTTGCTTAAAGACATGGTACCTACACATTAAGAATGTTATGACATATATAAAGGTTCACATGTTATTTACCTACTAGGTGTACCAATTCAGAGATAGTATAATTAAATCGACATACAAACATACACATTGTATATCTTCAAAATAAGCAAGTTACGCTTGTGTTGTGGGTGCTGTACAACGGACCACTCTGAGGCCGATCCCAGACACCCAGACCACAGTAAATATCAGAAAGTTCGTTTTCCGAAATTTACCGTGCCAAGAATCGAACTCGGAGCCCCTGCGTTCCAGCGAGTTCGGCCTGCCAAGACTGAGCCCGCTTAACCACAGAGGCCATTAAATAATTTTTTATTATATTAAAGATTATAAGATTTTATTTATTAAATATATAATTAACGTTACTTGTATTTTATTATAGTCGTTAAAAAATCTTTCACTGTACAATGACATTGTTAATTAACTAATTGTGTAATTTTGTTTTGAATCAATTTATTGATAAATCTTCCGATGCCTCAGGCAGGTTTTAATTACTTTTTTATTGCATGAGGTCATCACTCATCAAATGGACATTTGTAACACCAAAGGTGCTGCCCCTCTCTAAAAGGAGACTGGAACCTGGCCACTAATGCCGGAACACAGCTCAAAGTTGTTATGGCGGCATACTTTAGCCCAGGTGTGGTAGCCATACAATCGGCAAAATACCACTTGGCTGTGGGTTGTTTTTGTCGCCTCTTACGACAGGCCACCCGGCCGTAGGAAAATGTATTCTTTCTCCGTTCCTGCACGGATAAAGATTTTATATAAATTATATAATAATTTGGCATTTGTTTTATATAAAAACAGCATGTGCCAGCGAAACTTCGTTCACGTTGTCATAACGATATATTTAACAGTGAATTATAAACGCTGGCATCAAAGAAAATCAACAGCAGCGCGTACTTTTTGACTATTCATCTGGCTCACGGAAACGGCATTTATCTAAATATCTCTACTAGACAGACAAATAAAAATTCAAAAAGTTGTATTGTCGAAATATCCTGATCCGGATTAGCCCCCCGATTTTATTTCTTTCGTTTTTAAATTCATTGTACAAACTTTACTGTACACCATAACAACCCCACCAGCACCACCACCACTCACTTCCCCCTATAATTAGCATTTGAAATTAGTAGGTAGTAAATAAGCTCGTAGTTAGACGTAGAAGCCGCGCGCAGAAGGTTTGCCGATGAATAGAAAGAAAGTAATAAAAACCTCTGTCTTGAACTACCACAGAGAAGGAGGCGATTATATGAAGAACTTTTCAAACATCAGATAAAAAATATCAGTCAAAAAAATTTTTTACATGTCTATATTACACAATACAAACAATACAACTGTTTTATTTATGCAACTGTCCTTTTTAATTTTCCTATGTTGTATTTTATTATGAATAACTTTTATTTGGTGATAGCACAATCAGCCCTAAGGAGAATATTGACTCGGTTAACCCACTTCTGTAAGTACGATACCTTAGACCTAACATTACTTACTCCGTTGGCTCAGCGACCCAAAGTGGTTCTTGGCCTCTGAAACGAGAGCATGCCACTTTTCTCTGTCCTGCGCAGTTTCTTGCCAATTATCGACTCGTAGCTCGGACAGGTCAGCCTCCACTCTGTCCTTCCAGCGATATTTGGGACGGCTGACCGGACGCCGACCTACCGGCCGTCCCAAATATGCTTTCCTCACGCTGCGATCCTCTCCCATCGGTTCTAAGTGACCGAGCCAGAGCAGGCGGTGTTCTTTTATTTCTCCTATTATGTTAGGCTCGACCACGAGATTCTCAATTTCGAGGTTGGTTCGGATTCGGACCCTCCAGCTAGCATCCTGTTAGATTTAACAGTATATTACCAAATTGCAACCATAATATACAGCAACAATAAAAGGCCAGATATAATCTGTTTTGAAAAAAAGAACAGATGGGCAAAAAAGCTAAACTAACTTAAAAATAAGAAAATATGTATATACGAAAATAAACTATATATTTACAACTATAAATAGTAAGACAATCCTATAAATAAACCTAACTTAAATAAAAATAAAAATACCTATATTAAAACCCGTCCAGCCCCACCAGACCACTGTCGCTGGACATTGTACCTAGAAGGCTAGCAGCATTACCTTGCTGGATACAAATGCGAATCCTTTGAGCGAGGTAAGCTCCAGCCTTCCGGTCTCTTGTTGTATAGACTAGACGTTTTTTAATATTTTTAAATAATTTGTGGGCACTTGGCCCCCGTGGGCCCAAAGTCTCCACCCCAAACGGCTCAAATATGTAACCTGTTCCAAGGTTTGCATATTTGAGCCGTTTGAGATTTTCGGCAGAAGAGGCAGTGCGACCAGCCCCAACTTTGGACTCCTGGAGATGAGAAGGCGCCAGTGTGTCGACACAGGTAATGTCCCACACAAGCGGCCTTCCGAAGGTCCAGGGAATTAAAGTCGGGTCTCTTGCCATCGTCGCGGATTGGGTTCGAAACAATAAAAACAAACCTACATCCTTTCCATCTTCAGGTCAAAAACATCGTTGTGACCTTTTACCTTTAGACATGTAAAATATTGTACATTATTGGCAAACTACAATAAATCTTCTATGAAATGGTAATTTAGCTGAACTGCAAAGCTAAAACATTCATATTTTTAATACTAACAAGTATTTGTTGAAGTATTTAACCCAAGAAAATCAATAACCTAAGGGTAATGACCGGGCGACACTTGTATTTACCCGTTACTACCCTAATACTATAGAATAGTGTTATATAGTACTGAAAGTAATAAAACAGGCGACAGGACGCAAATTAGCTGCATTAGCGAAACAAGTCGGGATGCCAGTGAAAGACGATGCATTTCTATCTTTTAATTTTTGTAGAAATGAGGTATTGTCAACAAAATATACAAACTTTAAAATATACTTAATATTATAAAGAGGTAAAGTTTGTGATGTTGTAGGGGGTAATCTCTGGATCTAGTAAACCGATTTTGAAAATTGTTTCACCAGTGGAGAGTCACATTATTCCTGAGTGACATAGGGTATACGAGTATTAAAATTTGAATGTGATTAATAATAAGTATTTTGTTTTTAATTTCTGATGCCCAGCGAAGTGAGCACGGGTCAGCTAGTTGTTAATAAAAAAATCACGTGTGATGTTTTTGCTGCTTATTTGCTTATTTGTAATTTAATCGTATTTTTTAGATTATGGAGGATTTTCAAGGATGAATGGTTTAAAGTATTAAATGTTTTTGTGTTTAAATAACCAATGTAAATACAATTAATTTCAAAATTTGGTATTTTTACAAAAAAAAGAAACTATTTAAATACCAATTGTTCAAATGATGTGTGTTTTACTAATGTTAATTTATAAGTTTTAATTTAATGTAATCAAATTTTCATACGGGTCCGCCCGAACTGTGTATAAAACTACCCAGTATTTTTAGAGATACTTTTGGTGTGATAATGATACCTAATTACTTTTTAAATACAGTTTTCAAATACGAGGGAGATGCTAACAATCATTATAAAATCATTAGTTTAAAAGCAAATACATGTTAATCTTGATTCCTTTTTAAAAATCACGAACAACTCCATTTGTTCGAATAGAATTTTTACTATTTATTCCACATTCGTTATAAGGAATAAAGACATAGCCAACACTTTATGTCATAGTCAACAAGTTATTGTTCACTAAATCAAAAAATAGATAAATGCACAACAAGACATTAGTTACTTGGTAGATTAGGTACTGGATAAAAGGCGAACTTAAAGCTAAGCTAAGCTAAGCGATCTCTTCCAGGCAACTTGACTCTCCGTCCGGGCTGGTGATTCCGTTCGGGCTGGTGGTGAATGCGCGAGCAAGCCCACAGCCCGGACAAAGGACGCTCGGGAAAACGGACAGGAGTTTTAGTGGGTATCCCTAACCGCGGCGTGGCAATAGCATCTCACATCTCAACATGGGGTGCTAGTGCCACCCCGACATGGCGAATCCCACACACGGACCGCGAGCTTTCCCCCTCGCGCGGCCTACGGTCCCCAAACGGATTTCCCCTGTATAAAAAGGCAACTTGACTCAAAAGAAATGCTTAAATTATCTGTAACAATTTTGGGTATAATGATGAAGAAGAAAATAAATGAAAAATAAAAATGACTTACATGAACAGCAGATTACAGTCTAAAGTATAGTATACTAGCATATACATTATTTCTGATTGGAATATCTTTGGCTTAATGGCATTTTTTTGTGCTGGGTATATAATTTCTTGGAGTGCATTTACTAGGTCTTGAAATTGCATAGCGCAGCTGAGCTGCATCATGGAAGATTACAGAATGTTTATAACTTTCTAGTTATATACATTCTGTAAGATCGTTACAGACTTCGTAAGATTTGTACCCTTGTACTTTGAGAAAATGTTTATCTTCAGCTAAAATCAGGTATTCAAGTAGGGCTCCTCAAGGCCTCCGCATTTCATTGTCAGTCTCTATTGGCGTCCTTGCCTAAATCATCGGTCCATAAAATTGCAGGATGTTCTACACTGCGTTTGTGAGTCGCGGTCTCCAATCCTAAGTGTTATGACATATGGTATATGATATGTGGGCGGCCATATGCGTACATAGCGGCCCATTGCTAATTTAGCTCGTTCATATTGCGAACTATGTCGGTACACCACCTCTAAATTCAGTTGTGGGAAATTTATGGTCTAATATTTATGTTTGCAATCTTTAAAATATTCCAGGGTCACGATCTCCAGAAGACGGTCTTCATAGTATTTTTCCACGGTGAACAGATCAAGCTGAGAGTCAAGAAGGTGTGCCACGGCTTCCAGGCCACTTTGTACCCCTGCCCTGCCATTTACAAGGAGCAGCAGGATATGCTAGCTGGGGTTGAAACCAGAATTAAGGATTTGGATATGGTAATTTTACTTTATTTCATATTACTTTTCCCCGCAGCAGGTGATAAATCCTAGGTACTACCTCTATGTTAGGTATATACAAATTTAATTAGGTGTCTTACTTAAAACTTTATGACCTTACTTATAATCGTTTGTTAAATTTTAAGAAACTGCTCAGCAACTAATTAACGAAAATCTTACCCATAAACTCCTCTTAAGGATAAGAGGTGGTGCTAAAGTAACTCATAAATAACTGTCAAAAATAACTAACATCAAGAGGTAGTTTAAGTGACTGCTAAGAGGCAAGATGGCATGTTTTATTTGAAACAGCCATTGAAGGGCTTAAGAGTCTCTTATTTAAGAGATGGCTAATCCTTTCTTAACGAGATTATTATAAGTAAGGCCCTACTGTTCCTTGTTAGTGAGTTCACTACAATAACAAACAAAGTAAATATAATCTACATAACTGCGCAACGAAGCATAGAGGTAAGTCGCAGCCAACCTGATTTGAAGTAATACAATTAATAAGATGTTGTTTATGATAACATAGGTATTTGTTAGTTATTTGAAAAACGCGATTGCAGTGCCATCTATTTTGCTAATCCGTTTATTCTATGGAAACGACATTACTTATCGGGGTAAAAAGTAGGTATCCTAAGTGTTAATAATTCGGGTTATAAGCTAGTAATATGTCGAGTTTTATTCATATACGTTCAGTAGTTTCCAAAAAAGATGCGACCGCAGCGCCATCTTTTTCGCTATTTTTGTCTATCTCACGAGAATTACGTCTTTTATCGAAATAAAAAGTATCCTAAGTTACGACCCGGGATAAGAGCTAGCTCTGTATCGAGTTTCATTTAAATCCGTTCAGTAGTTTTTACATGATGCTCTAACACACAGACAGACAGACAGACAAAAATTCTAAAAATTGCATTTTCGGAATCTCCTGGTCCGAATTATCCAACCTGACGTTTTTCACATTTTTAAACGCCATGTACAAACTCGGACCATTTAAGTATAGTTAAAGTAGGTACTAGAATCTTCCGTGCGAGTTCAATCAAACTGATTGTCTTGAAAGATACGAGTAAACGTTTCTGTGAGTAAAACCGAATTTCTGAAGTTTTTGTCTGATTAAAAATCAAAACGTACTAGCTTAATTTTGTGTACAAATTGCAAAATATATTTGAAAAAAAAACGATTTATGTTCACCAGGTCTTAGAACAAACAGAACAGCACAGACGATTGGTTCTCGCAAACATAGCACGAGACATTAGCACTTGGATGGTGATAGTTCGTAAAGAGAAAGCCATCTACCACACTCTGAACATGTTTAGCATGGATATTACCAAGAAATGCCTGATTGCGGAATGCTGGGTACCACGTAGTGATATCCAGACCGTTCAAAAGGCGCTCGATGACGGTGTGGTAAGTTGAAAAACTTTTTTTTTTGTTTGATTTGCATTTGTATTGGACAGATATCTACTTAATCGAGAAAAGCATGATCAGCACTTCATTATGAAGTGATGTAAGGCTTAAAGGACTTTTGAAGTTTTATACTGGTTGATTGTCATTCCTGGTGGCTACTGTGCTTACTCCTTTTCACGCTGTTGGAAAACACACATGGGCTGAATTCTTAATTATAATGATTTCTATATTGCAGAAAGCGAGTGGCAGTCCAATACCTTCAATCCTGCATTACGTACCGACTCGAGAGATCCCGCCTACGTTCAACAGAACCAACAAGTTCACTGGTGGTTTCCAGAACCTTATTGATTCCTATGGAATTGCCAGTTACAGAGAAGTTAATCCAGGTGATTGTTTCATTGAAATTTTTGTACTTTTTAGCCAGCTTTTTACATTTTGGCCAAAACGTGACTATGAAGTAATATTTGCTCTGAAAATTGTGACAAGTGTAACAATATTCAAAACTTTCGTCACTCAAAATCCCTTGAAACTAATGGAAACTGAAATACTAACCATAATTCCGTTTAGTAGGTGCACGTTTATATTGTATTCCCTTAATATTGTTACGTGCGAGTGGGGGTAACTAAACGCTTTTATTGACTTACTCAGCCGCACGCAATACCTCTCTGCAGGGTTGCCCCTATACACAGGACCAACGATACACAGTCCCGACGACAAGGTGTTTCGCTCGCAATACCGTCGCCGATATTGCGTACACCACCTCCTGCTACTGCAGTGCTCACCTCCGATATTGCCGCGTGTAGCTCGCTTCCAGTTCGTCTCTCGAACTACGCTACACTCCTCCTTCACTTAACTGACCACTAAACTTGTCACTAAAATCACCACTAAACTCATCAGTGTCTTCTATTAAACTCTTCTTTCAACTCTTTCGTATCGCACTTGTCGCTTCTCTGTCTCGAACTGAACTCAACTCTAAACTGCCCGGTAGGCGCGCCTTACGCTGTTTATATACCGGGAAGAATTTTCTGGAACCCATCTATCTATCTTTGTCTCTTCCTTCCCGAACCTTCTGTTCGGGAATTTTCGTTTATACATCTATCCCTTTCTAACATCTATCTATCTGTCTTTCGTTCATCGTCTATCCCTTTCTAACATCTATCTATTTCTGTCTTTCTTTCATCGTCTATCCCTTTCTAACATATATCCGTCCTTGTCTTTTCCTTCCAGAATCTTCTACCTTTACCAAAAGTTTTTCGACTGGTTTTCGCTGCCGGAAAGTTCTACCCTCGGTCGCCAAAATATCAAAACAATAAATCATTAAAAACTAAAAATAAACTTAGTCATAAATATTACAAACTATATAGACTATGTAACAAATCGCTGCCAGATGGGAGCGTGCCCATGAGGCTGGCTGCATTGCCGTGCTGTATAACGATGCTTATTTAATTTTGTTGGGCGAAATTTCAGCCAGCTTTCTGATCACGGGTGGCATCAAAGAGTTCCTTGCAAATTCTTTCTCCCTTTGCAGATTAAATAATTAATTTCCATGTAGATAATTTAAATTCTGTTATTTCAGCTCTGTACACAATAGTTACATTCCCATTCCTCTTCGCTGTGATGTTCGGAGACGTCGGTCACGGCTTGATAATGACAATATTCGCGGCGATTATAGTCAAATTCGAGAAACCATTATCAAAACAGAAAACGGACAATGAAATATGGAACATATTCTTCGGTGGACGATATATAATACTTATGATGGGAATATTTTCAATATACACTGGATTAATTTACAATGACATGTTTTCAAAATCCTTAAACATTTTTGGGAGTAGTTGGAAGAATGTTTATGATAATGAGACATTGTTACAACATAAAATGTTGGAATTAGATCCAGTATACGCTTACACTAAGACTCCTTATCCCTTTGGAATGGACCCAGCTTGGCAAGTAAGTGTTGATTATAACAAAGACATTTTTACTTTTATATAGATGGAGCCGCGTGGAAGAGATTACGTTGCCCAACTAATGTGCACTTCAGCTGCCTACAATTTGTAACTTAACCAGATTAAATACATCTACTACAAAGATGCAAAGCGAAAGATTGTTACAAACCAATGATCTAACATCCTTAGGGTCAATTTTCAATTCATTCAATTTAATTTCAGCCGTGATCACGGAAGACAAAGATAGTGTCAATGAGTTTTGGAAAAAAAATATTCAGCCTACCGCCAACTTGTTCATTCTAATTATTTAGTTTTAATTTTGTTTATGGTTATTATTTACTCTGTGGGAGCCTAGTTTAATTCTGTATCTGTAAATTATATTAGGTATGATGTAAATAAAATTATTAGAGCTAGGCGTGTTGCTAAAACGTTTCTTGCGCCGCTTCTTCTCTTCAAGCCACAACATGTTGCTAAACGGAAGTAAACTTTACCAAAACTCATTGACACTACACATCTTTGTCTTCCGTGATCACGGTTGTTGAAAAGTGACCGAAAACTCGGAATAATAAAAATAAATAAAAATTACCGCGCTTAAAACCGTTAAAACGTAGTTTTATTATGTATACTAGTCGCGATAACTTAACAAAATACTATATAACCTGACTCAATTTAAAACTGAAACAATTAAACTATTTTATTTGTGCAACTCTAGTGCTTAGTTTTGTTAATGGTGTATTTTATCCTATAAATAACTTTTATCTGGTAAATGAAAAAGTTAACCCTTAACTAAACGAATGCAATTCGTTTAGTTAAGGGTTAACTAGCCTTTGTTAGCTTCTAAGCTGTTAATAGCGGTAGATGACATAATGATTCTTCCTGCTGCTGATTCTGTAATACCTGTTTAGATATATCATAAACAATTTGTTACAGTAACTAGCTTCTAAGCTGTTAATAGCGGTAGATGACATAATGATTCTTCCTGCTGCTGATTCTGTAATACCTGTTTAGATATATCATAAACAATTTGTTACAGTAACTAGCTTCTAAGCTGTTAATAGCGGTAGATGACATAATGATTCTTCCTGCTGCTGATTCTGTAATACCTGTTTAGATATATCATAAACAATTTGTTACAGTAACTAGCTTCTAAGCTGTTAATAGCGGTAGATGACATAATGATTCTTCCTGCTGCTGATTCTGTAATACCTGTTTAGATATATCATAAACAATTTGTTACAGTAACTAGCTTCTAAGCTGTTAATAGCGGTATATGACATAATGATTCTTCCTGCTGCTGATTCTGTAATACCTGTTTAGATATATCATAAACAATTTGTTACAGTAACTAGCTTCTAAGCTGTTAATAGCGGTATATGACATAATGATTCTTCCTGCTGCTGATTTTGTAATACCTGTTTAGATATATCATAAACAATTTGTTACAGTAACTAGCTTCTAAGCTGTTAATAGCGGTATATGACATAATGATTCTTCCTGCTGCTGATTTTGTAATACCTGTTTAGATATATCATAAACAATTTGTTACAGTAACTAGCTTCTAAGCTGTTAATAGCGGTATATGACATAATGATTCTTCCTGCTGCTGATTTTGTAATACCTGTTTAGATATATCATAAACAATTTGTTACAGTAACTAGCTTCTAAGCTGTTAATAGCGGTATATGACATAATGATTCTTCCTGCTGCTGATTTTGTAATACCTGTTTAGATATATCATAAACAATTTGTTACAGTAACTAGCTTCTAAGCTGTTAATAGCGGTATATGACATAATGATTCTTCCTGCTGCTGATTCTGTAATACCTGTTTAGATATATCATAAACAATTTGTTACAGTAACTAGCTTCTAAGCTGTTAATAGCGGTATATGACATAATGATTCTTCCTGCTGCTGATTCTGTAATACCTGTTTAGATATATCATAAACAATTTGTTACAGTAACTAGCTTCTAAGCTGTTAATAGCGGTAGATGACATAATGATTCTTCCTGCTGCTGATTCTGTAATACCTGTTTAGATATATCATAAACAATTTGTTACAGTTTGCTGCGAACAACATCATATTTCTAAACTCTTTCAAGATGAAACTGTCTATAATATTTGGAGTGATTCACATGGCGTTCGGTGTAACAATGAGTGTGGTAAACTTCAAGTAATTACTGTATTCATAGAAATTAGAATTCTTAGTTCTGCTACCAATTTATATACAGAGTGATGGCGAGAGACCGATACTTGTACCAGCAAGAGTTTTAAGATTTATCTTCTCAAATCTTCTAAAATTAGTACAAAGAAATCTACCAAGCAACAATCTGTTTCTTAAACAAATTTTTGTAATAATATTCATAGCATGCTCCTCGATTCTAATATCTTATATTTTTATTACATAATATTTAGATCTGTATTTTTAACCCTACACTAGTAATAGGCAAAACTAACCTAATTAGTGTTTCCGTATGATTTCCACGAAAATTCTTGACCCACCAAGCAATTGCTCTCTCGTTGTCTACCTGTATAAAGCAACAATGGCTAAATTGCGATATTATATTTCAGCTTCTTCAAAAAACCAGAAATGATATTCTTGCAATACATACCTCAAATATTGTTTCTAATGCTGCTCTTCTGGTATCTGTGTATACTTATGTTCATGAAGTGGGTTATGTATTCTACAGAGTCTACAGGTGAGGATTTCTTCATAAGTAAACAGTAAATTGATTTGAGATATCTGGATATAACAGACTTGGATGTGATGTAGTACATCTATGTATTATTGGAAAATAGTGGGGTTATAAATTTTGTATGAATTGATAACATTTTAGTAACAATAGTAGGAGCAAAAAGATAGCGCGCCTAGTATTCTAGATATTATATTAGTAGCCAACAATTACAGTAAAAAAAACTATGTACCTTTAATTAGTACCCAGGATGCTAGACTCATTTTTGTTGGCTTCTCTTTACCCACCGGATTCAAATAAAATCAAATTCTTACACTACATTATTTAAGGGAACTGGTACAGACTGTGACCCTAACGTAATCCATTCGAAACTTGTGTTAAGAATTTTTATGATCCCTGTAGTCACCTAGTTTTTAATCATATAAATTCGTAACACATAAATATTAATTTATAATAATTTGTTATTTCAGACCCTGCCTATGGTTCTTCCTGCGCCCCATCGGTATTAATAATCTTTATCAACATGATGCTTCTAAAGAAAACTGAGGTGAAACCTCCTTGCAAGCCTTTCATGTATGACGGACAGGGAGACCTACAGAGCACTTTTTTGGCCTTTGCCTTCCTGTGCATCCCAGTAATGCTATTTGGAAAGCCTGTTTACAAAATCTACATGGCAAAGAAGCAACAAGTATGTTCTTACCATAATGTTCCTTGTAAATAAAGCTTCACAAACTATTGCACTAAACCCGATTCAATGTCATCCTTCTTATCACAGAAATTGTACATTGTTTTATTGCTGGATTACAACAGATAAAGATCAATCTAATGTATTGTTGTTACCATCGCCATTCGACATCTACAAAACTAGATTTACTACCAATGTGCCGCCGGCCATAAAACGGTTATAAACATTAATTTCGTGAGGTTCCATAGTCATTTTGGCATAAAAATAGAACGTTCGTTGCCTCTAAGGACCCTTTACTGTACGTAAACGGACGCCATGGTAGACAAGCCCTTGTCAAATTATTATATTTGAAAATCTAAATAATTCATTTAATTCCATGTCCATTGTAACTGATAAATTTATGGAGCTTGACTGATAATTATTTTTTACATTCTAGCGTTACCAGCAAGGTGTAGAAAGTGGTGAAGTAGCAGAAAATGCAGATCATCACGACGAAGGCATGGGCGAAATGATGATCACACAGGCTATACACACTATAGAATACGTTCTTGGGACTGTATCGCACACTGCGTCTTATTTGCGTCTCTGGGCTTTATCTCTGGCTCATGCACGTTAGTATCAAATACTATAATATGTACTCCTTTTAGTCTTTGCTTAATCAAATATTTGCCTTGTTTATTTTTAAATCCATCTGTAACACCATAAGTTTTAAGAATTCTCATGGCTTTCCTATATTCCCTTCTTAAAGCAAACGTTGGCATCGTCAATATTGTTGCAACCATTCATGGCGATTGTAACCACTTTCCATCAGATGAGCTTATATCCATTTTCCAGCTTCAATAAAAAAAAATCACAGCTAGTTGATTATTAAATATTTGGTTTTTGGTAAACGTAAGTAACATTTAAAATCGTTCAATATATTTCAGCTTCACTTTCAGAAAAATTATTGCTTTTAAAATTCATTTTTTCACAGTTTAATTTGGGAAACTTTGCTTTTACAGAGTTGTCAGCAGTCCTTTGGCAAAGAGTACTCCGAATAGGACTTAGTGGTGGTTCAATGGTGAACTCAATCAAATTATACATCATATTCGCTATATGGGCGTTCTTTACGCTAGCAATTCTTGTCCTGATGGAAGGGTTGTCAGCCTTCTTGCATACACTCAGATTGCATTGGTGAGTTCTCTTTTTCAACATAAGAATATTCGACTTCTTAATTAATGAATAAACCCTTTTTCCTCTCAGTATTTTGATTGATTAGGGTGGCACTATACGTCTTCTTTCTTTCTTTATTCTGGCATAACTCTACTACAAATCATGTCATCTTTCACACAATTCATAATTACATCATAACCTTTTTATTGGTCAACAATTACTCCATCCAATTATTATCCAATTATCCATTAATCTCCAATTTAACAGTCTTTCTTAATTAGAAAAGTATCACTTTTGAAAAAAAAAGAAATCCAGCAAAACCTCAATCAAATTCAAGTTTTGCTGAATCATGAAAGTCATATTTAAATGTAATTGGCGATATAAATCAATTCCTAAATTTCACGTCAAAACATTATAGTACAGTTATCAAGAAAACTTAATTAAACAATCCCTTAACTCATGCTATAGTTTATGCAATTAATACAAACCAGCCGGCTTTATTTGTGGTTGAAAGTGTACATGTACATTGCGACAGTGTTCGTTTGTGAAGGACCAATCAGTTGCGAGCATGTCCTCATCTTTTAATCTTACATATACATTGATAATATTAACCATAAATAAAACCCACTCGCTTTCAGGAATTGCAAGGACTGTAACAAAATCTATATCACAGCCAGTAAATAAAACGACTTTACAGAACTCTAACAAGCATATTTGTTTTAAAGGGTGGAATTCATGAGTAAATTCTACGAAGGTCAAGGCTACGCGTTTGCTCCATTCTCATTCGCCGTAATCCTTGAACAGGAAGATGAGAAACCTATTGAAACGAATGGAGCTGCACCGCCCGAGTGACATGAGGACGAATCATTAATTTAATATACATTTATAAATATTAAAATAATATTATAATAAGTAATATAAAATTATAGAGACTCAGACCTATCCAAGAGGCCAGGAGTATGTATGATGTAACCTAAATCTTGTTACGTTGCAATAGTGTAACACAAAATAATAACAGAAGTTTCACTTTATAGAATATTTGAAAGAAGCGTTATTTAATAACATGACACATCGTCGCTCTGCTAGTTATGTTGTGCTGTATTCTTTTAAATTTGTACTAATTACATTTTTGACTACTGTACGAGTATACGATTCATAATAATAGAAAAATTATATTTCTTTGTAAAGTTGATTAAAACTTGCTCAAAATTACAAATCTGAGTGGAAGTGTAAAATAAACATAGAAAACAATTTCAGCAATCTGCTAAATTCACTCACGCATTCTTGATTGATTTGATTGATCTTGATTAAAATCACAACACGAGTCACATTGTGTAATCAATAACAGCTTAACAGCCCATTTAAACGCCTGCGTAGGATGATCTCGGTTCTGTAAACAATTGTTGAGTAGATGAATGAATTAATGTAAACTTTTTTCTTTCTAAAATTAAAACCAGGTTGTTAACAATATTATGTTGAGAAAATCTAACTCTGTTGAATTCAATTCATTGTTATTATTTTAGATATGTGTCTGTTATTACTATTGTTTCAGCACTTACACTAGATGATTCTTCTAGTTATCTATTTTGTGATTATAAGTCTTAAATAGATTTCGAGTACTAGCGTTAGAATAGTCAAAATTCAACAACCAAATAATCAATAAAAAAATTTAGAAATAAATCAACAACCGACGTAACTAAAGTGTAAGATATTATTCTACAAAATGTATTTTAGCTCAGTTTATTTATTTGTGAATTTGGTGCCTTAAACAGATGAATAGTCTTATATATTTGATTAAACATATCAAATTAAAATTAATCAAGTAGACAATGATCATTTTAAAAACGTACAAACTGCATAGTAAATTAACCTTCAACTACTTGTATTATTTTTGGTAAAAAATAGAAGTAGCCCACAACTCAAAAGCCAGGATGTTTTGAAAAGTGTTTTATGTTGTCTGATAAAATGAAAAATTGTAAAACAAGCATTAAAAGAAATCAAAGCAATATTTGACGAATTGAATTAACCGTACTTTCCTTGCAATATAACAAAACTGTTTAGATAAAAACGGAATATATTATTATACACGGTCAGCTTTGTATAAAATTAAAAATAATACGTTGTGTTCTGAATTTAAATTTTCTAGTATTTTGCTTATACATTAAAACCACTATATTACCAAGAACCAGGATTGGAAGGTAGTCGAAATCATGAAGCAGTTAACAGCATAGGGATGCAAATCGGCCTTAAAAAACAAAAATGTTCGCTATGATATGTAAAGAATACTTGACTTTTAAATTCTCAATTATTTGTCGTCGTTAGATGGATTACCAACATTAACAAAAAATATTATATGTGGTAATAGTTCAGAGATCATTATTTTTTAATTAGTATCTATTGATCAAGAAATGTGTATGATACATGACAAATTAAGTACAAATTACATCAAAAGACAAAATGATGAATACTATAGATACATTTGTGCGCAAATGTGCATGATAACGGAATATCTGTTGACGACTAAAAAATATAATATTAGTGGTATATCCAAAGGAAGATGCCAGTTTATATAAATGTGTAACAAACTATGATAATATATAAAAATTCTTATCTTTAATCAGTCTCAAATCTTTTTTTTTTACTACTGCAAAAAAAGTATCAACCTGATATTACACGGTTCAATAAAATTAAATCAACTTGACTGAAACAAACATAACTGCAAGGATGCGATTACATTGAATTACTCAATTTTATATTTACATTATACGAATCACATTAGTTCTTACATCCAAATTGAAAGATAAAAGTGAACCATGTAATGTCAGATCTATATACCAAAGAGCATTAATACCATAAATCGACGTCCCTCTTGAGTTATCTTGTGATGTCTAGTAGACACCACATTAATTATTGACACCAAAATTACACTAGTATTTTTATTACTGACGCATATCAGCATTATATAAATTACAGATAAAATAGTAATATTTTAAGCATTGTTTAATTTTTTTCTTTTCCCAAAGATTTCTAGTTGTTTAATTATATTGCATGTGTTGGATGAGAGTTACGCGTGTATATAAAAATTATAGTGCCTTAGTATTTAAGAATTCGCTTTATTATAATAATTAGGAATGTTCCAACTTTTGTCTATTATAAGATTAAAAATATAATGCAATAACGTGTCAACTAACAAATACAATTATAATATTTTTATACCTGTATTCACCGCGCGATAAGTAAACACGCAACACAGAATACAATAATATAAAACAGAGAATTGTAAATCGGTTATAAAGATCCGCTTGATGCGTACGCGCGCCTGTTTCAGCATTTTATTCTAAATTAACCTTCTGTATACTCTATGATTTAAAATTTGTAATTTACAGTTGTTACTGTGTAAAATTATTTTTTTATAGGTTTCACGTTAAATGTATGAGAATTGCTAGTTTAAGTTGAAAGAGACGTATATTTGCTAACAAATTTATTTTTTTATCTCACAAAGCCATACTTGCATAGATTGCGCTACAGACTACGTGATTAGGTTAGTAGCTGAACAAGCGCTGGATGCATCTCCATTGACTTCTTCATTTTAATAATGTGGGTTCGGATCGTAGAATAGGGCATGTACTGCTCAGCTAGGTCTTTCTGATCTAATGGGCATGTAGTAACAGACATTTATCTATATAATATTACTAGCGGCCCCGGCAGCCTTTGTCCTGCTCTGAAAAAATAAAATCTAGGACCCGATCCTAGCGCCACCTGCCGGTTCCAATTATGGATTTTAATCATCCGGGGACCCACACAAACACAGAAAAACAAAATCGCTCCCGGTGGTTAGGAGCATTCTAGAACCCGATCTCAGCGCCACCTACCGGTTCCAACGGTATAAAAAGTATCCTATCTTTCAAGTTGGATCAAACTGCACACCGTGTGCAAATTTGATTAAAATCGGTTAAGTAGTTTAGGAGTCCATCGCGGACAAACAACGTGACACGTAATTTATATATATTAAGAAAATATTCTAAAAATTCCGTGTCTGCTGAAGCTATTTAAAAAAACAATTTCAATACACAATGACTATGTGCCATTAGAAACTCGCAACGACCACGTTCACGACCGCAATTTTTGCCGTTCCACTTGCTTCCCAGCGTCACAATCGTAAACACAAGTGGAACGGTTATTCGACCCACCTCTTGACATGGGTCGTTGTGAGCGCTTCTTGAGCGAAAATCTTGACGTCATTGTTTTCGCGTCAACCACAACGACTGCAGTCGCCTTGTGTCTTCTTTTCCTTTAATTTCTGAACCTTTAAATCAAATTGATTCAAAAATTGAACCGTGTATCTCAGCTTTAACTACTAGCGTAGTCACGCAGCCTACTCTAGGTTTAAAAGCCATAATAGTAAGAAATAAAATGTAAGTATCATATATATATATATATATATATATATATATATATATATATATATATATATATATATATATATATATATATATATATATACAGTTTTTTTTAAATATCAATAGTTTATAATTAGTTACTGACATTTACGGACCAATTGGGGGCCTTATTACATTAGTACTGAAACTTTAAAATCACGTTTAAGATGATCTAGCTATGTAAATAAAGTTTTTATGAACTGAAAAAGAACTCAAACCATATTCAAAATTCAAATTAAATTCCACTGAAGAACATTTTTTAAAAGCCATACAGTTAAAAATTGAGTAGCTACTACACATATTACGGGTAGGGTGTAGTTATAGGGCATATTTATTTATTATGAACTATTATGAACACATTTTACGAACTTTTTTATATACTTTCGAAGGCTAAGGCGGGCGCTACGCTGTAGTATTTTTTTTTAATCACCCAAAATTCACTTTATATCAGAAATAATAAATATATGTGCCCTAAAAATACCTCACCCGACATATGTGAATCTACTCTTATTTTAACCGTATGGCCTTTAATAGGAAATATGGGGTGCGGTACAGGCACCCCATATTTCCTATTCTATGTATATTAGTTCGCAAAGTGCGACAAAAAATTCCCCAGCTTTACATCTGGACAAAAAATGCGTATATATAACATATGTGTAAGTGTGTATTAAAACACCAATTCACGTTTTCAGACCACATTAGTGAATAAATACCATTTTCCTATTTAAATAGGATAAATTTCCAAAGATGTTTTATATATATGTAAAATTACGTATATAAGATGGTCCTAATGACAACGCACATTAATTTTCTCAACTATGTTTCTTACATATTCCATCTCTATATAATATACTCTAACTCTATTCTATCATATACTCGACTGTGCTTTGAAAACTTTAAATTTGCCGTCATCTTAATTTAATATGAAATCAGTATTGAAATTGAATTTTTATCACTTCAACAAAGCATATCATAACATATTTTTTAGAAAATATTTCAAATAAAACAAGTTTCTATCAAAATGTATGAGCTTTATTTAAAAAATTATCTACACTTTTACTACACAATATCGCTAATAATAATAACACAGAAATATTTATAATAATTTAGACTAAAAAAAATTGTTATTAGTCAATGTTATATTTTAAAAAACACTCAATATTTTACACCATTCCTCAATAAATGAGTTATATCTGGTTTAAAATGTTATTTCATTAACATCCTAATACAAGTATGGAAAACCCCGAGAATCCTTTTGTCCGGCCCCGATGATAGACTCCAGGAGGAACAGCGAGAGAGCTTCTCCGACCCGGGTGGCATTAGCATCTCTTCGGGGATACTAGTGCTACCCCAACGTGGCGAATCCGAAATCACCTCTATTTCCCCGCAATGGAAATTCCTCAAGCGGATTTTCCCCCATAAAAAAGGGACGACAATCGTCCAGTAAATATTCGGGGATGCTAGTGCCACCCCAACGTGGAAAATCCCTCCTGATCGCGTTTTCCCCATAGATGGTCCACAATAGGATTTCCCTCGTAAAAAAGGGATGAAAATCATACAGTAAACAGAGACTGTTTACTGGACGATTTTCACGAGTCAATTTCTCTCTTTTTGACATTTTGTTTTATAAACATATTTTTGGACCAAATTAATAAAACATTGAAAAGAACTTATGCAAAAACTTTCAATTCCTGAGTCATTAAGACGCTTCGATGCGCTTAGACTCTGCGTCAGTGTGTGTTAACTTCAGACTCTGCGTTAGTGTGTGTTAACCATAAGATAGTTGTTATCCTAAGAAATATAAAGTCCGGCGGAATTCAAAGCTGCATGGGAATTCTTATTATTTAGCATATCCTTCAATGTATATAAAGGACATTGCTCAGTTTATTAGGGGAATTGGACTTCATATGAAATCGCATGAGGCTTTATGATTTGGTCGCTATTATGTAGAAAATTTAAATAATTTTTACAAACCATAAATTCTTAAGTTTTCTCGACTAGTATACATAATAAAACTACGTTTTAACCGTTTTCAGGATGATAATTTATTTGATTTTTATTATTCCGACGTTTCGGCCGCTTTTCAGTAGTCGTGATCACGGAAGACAAAGATGTCAAGTGTCAGTGAGTATCACTAAAGTTTAATTTAGCCTACCGCCGACTTGTTCATTTTAATTATTGAAGTGAAATTTCTTTATCGGCGTTGGAAAAAAAATTACCGTCACATTTTTAGATTACGCGTCACACGTCACATGTTTCGGTTACGCGTCACATTTTTCCGTTCCGCTGTATCTTTTTCTTGCCCCTACCACGGTCGATTCGAACGAAGAGTAATTACAATTAATGAAATGCTGTAATAATCTTAGTAGCAATAAGGTAAGATGAAATAATTGTATTATTTGTATTCATACATACATAACTTCAGGCCAGGTCCCTTGCGGGGTAGGCACGAACAACAGAGCGCCATTTAGGCTTATTCTTACACACCTCACTTGCTTCTTTGACATTCATAGCTCTTATCATGTCTATGATAATAAAAGCCTTTTGTTTAAACTTTATCTAACTTAACTTTATTTAACCAATTTCTGTAAAGTTGCATATAGTAGATCATTTTTAGAAAAATAAGGAAAAATAACTTCGTTATAAGTTTCACTTCTTACGTGTCTACACATCTACACTAGTACACGCACACATATTTTTTTATTTTTTATTTTGTTTATGGTTATTATTTACTCCATAGAAGCCTAATCTAATTTACGACCAGTGCGCAACATGTTGTGGCTTGGAAAAAAGAAGCGGCGCTAGAAACTCTTCAGAAACATACTTAGCTCTAATAATTTAACATAATATGAACTGGGTAGGAGGTAGGAGGAGTAATAAAAATCCAGTAAATCACCGAACTTAAAACCGTTAAAACACATTTTTATATACAATAGAAATATTTAAATCATTTAACCAGGTTTAAGAGAAATCCTAATTTTTCTGGAACCATCCGTGTTGATAGTGGAAAACAAAATATGTTTATGTGTTGTAATTTCTATTCTGGGTCACAGATAATTCTATAACTATACCATAAGAAAATAAAAAGTAATATAAGATTTTAGAAAGATATTTGGTTAATGTTAGTCCGATTTCAGGATGGAGCCCAAAATGGGCATTCTCCTTTATAAAAATGAAACTTCAAGTACTTCTAAGTATTTCATATAACATAAGGCTAACATAATAAAGCATGATTAAAATAAATTTTTAAACTAAAGCACAAGTCTCTGATGATTATTTTTAATCATTCAAGCCGTATATTTATAAATTAGAAGTAGGTAATGTAGTTATTTTTATATTCTTTAAAATATAGCTTCGGGCAAAAGTAACAATAATATAAGCAGCAATACACTTTCTCCCATTACTCATTGATATAAATTATTAATCAAACTAGAAAAATCTCTCAAAATATCCAATCAATAAACAGTTTTATATCACACTTAAGAAAGAATGATATTATGTCACTTAATTTAGGGTACAAAATCTACATCAAACTACAAGCTGCTAAAAACCACAAATACATGGTTACAATTATCTTTTCGAATATAATTCACATATAATCCCAAAGACATTAGACCTCAAAATTTTAATAAACACCCAATAACATACATTTTAAAATCTAATCCAAACAAAAGTATGACACACCAGTTATAATTTAAATAAAACGTAATTTATATTACATCTTCACACTCTAATAATAATGGCAATTAGGAATTTTTAACGCTTTTTACACATAAATACTAGTTACACGCTGGGGTGCCAATTATAAAATATTTAAGGCAGTTGCAGTCGTTTGCTGAGTAGAGGTCTCCTAACAGCTGAATGTTAAAGATCAGTGCGTCTAGCCGAGAATATTGTTGATTTATACAATGTCTTTGGATGATCCATACGACAGCACTTCCGTTACAATAACAACTCCTAAACTTGCATCCTTTCAAAATCTGCATTTAGAATTATATACAAACTTCCACAGAAGTGGCATTTTAGATCACAGTCACTCATAAGCATAAGCAATAATTTCTATAACCAACCAAACCAGCACTTCTTATTCATTATAACTTCAAAACCCTTGAAATTTTGGACCGGAACCATCCACATAAATCAAAGTCTTTAAGGAGTCCGCAATTTGTTGAATAGCGCCCGGAGCGCCTTTGCTTTGCGCTAGGAGCAACCATGCCTTTGCATCCAAGTGTTGTAACGAGTAATATCAGCCTCCGATACTGTTCGTTTCGTCTTCTCTATTGCTGTATTCAAATCTTCCTTAGAGACGGGGGCTTCAAGTTCAGATCTCTTCAACTTTCGTATTTGATCAGGGCTCTTGCCAGCAATTTTTCTTCGCATTGTCATCATTGCTGCGTCTCTGAAAAGAAATTAATTTAGTCTTTACAATACTTTTAACAATGGCAAGGGGTTTCAGCTATACCAATATCGTCAACTAACAGTAGCGTTGCCAGGTGTCCCGATTTGCGCGAGGCGTCCTGATTTTCAGGGGTCTGGGGACACGTCCCGATTTGCAACTGATCACGACACTAAATGTCCCGATAAATCAATAAATTTATTATAAAGCTTTTGTATTAGAAAATTAAGAATTAGATTATTAGAAAATTAAGAATTCGATTATTAGAATTTTCAAGTAATTAAACCTTAATTAAAATAAACTTGTTTTTTTTTGTCCCGATCTACAACCCTAAAGCCCATTTTTTTTACCTTCTGTCCTGATTTAAAACAAATTGGACTGGGAAATAACTAGCTAGGAGACAGAAGCATCTATCTGATTGCAATCGCAACACTTCTCAGTGTAATAACTACTTATTCTTTAACCACTTTACCTAATCTCAGTTTTATTCTAGAATTATATGTTAAAACTACCAATATTATCCTACTTTGAAAGATATCGTGAGCTTTCAATTCGGAAGCGTAGGTTTACTTTTGCTTCTATGATCTGCACAATTTTTCCCTATTTTCGATTATGAGTCTATTGGCAGTACGAAATTAATTGCATAATATACTAGTGTTAAGCCGTACTGTAAAATTCTAACCTGCAAAGATTGCAAATATCCGATCCACTGTATCCGTCTAAATGATTTGCTAATTCCGTCAGGTTTACGTCTTCAGCTAATACAACTTCGCGAAGACAAAGCTTCAAGAGTTTCATTCTAGTTGATTCTGTAACAAATACGTCAACAATTGAAATGAAAATTAGAGTAAAATCAGATAAACTATTTTTTATTATAAACTGTTTACAGCTTCCATTACCGTCAGGTAATCCGATGTAAATTCTTTTCTCAAATCTTCTTCTGAAAGCCTCATCAATGTCCCAAGGATGATTTGTTGCAGCTAACACCATTACTATCTTATCGCGATTACTGAAAGAGTAAAAACAAATTATGCTTTTATGGGTTTCGTAGCCATTTTATCAAAAGCTCTTTAGGTTTACGTCATCTCCGTTCGTCCATCTGTCCATCTTTTTTGTATATTAATACTTGATTAACAAAGTTGCCACGTTTGTTAACTTCGATTGTTCTCTTGTCAATCTCGGATACCACATTATCAGAAATACTTTTAAGTCTCACGCCTTTGGGTAATTGCCCACCTTATTTTAAGACGCCATTATTGGTATTGTTCAAAATATCGTAAGAAAAACAGAGTTGAGGCTGATGTGAGGTTTAAGCTTATAACAGCGTGTCGCAAATACGTCACCTTACCCTTTTATCGGAGACTAAGTTAGCTTTAGTCATGGTAAAATTCACAAATGTTTACATACAATGCAGCTGCAAGGCCATCCATTTGAATGAGTAGTTCCGCCTTGAATCGTCTCGATGCTTCGTGCTCGGAATCTGCACCTCTAACAGCGCAGAGTGAGTCCACTTCATCGAGGAATATTGTACTTGGCGCATAGAATGCCGCCTGTAAAAAGACACTATAGTTATTTTTTTCCCACAGAGATACAATTTATGATTTATATTCTGCGGTATATTATACCTCCCACAAAATACGCAACTTTTTCTAAACCTGATTCATCCATAAGAGTACATGACGATAAGTCATTTTATTATTTGATTATTATCACTTACTATAAATCACTTAAAAATTGTCATGTTACCCCAATCACAGAGTACATTAGTAAAATTCACAGAATTTCCTGTAATTTCTTATCTTTAAAACTACAGGACTGATTTTGATGCTGTATTCTCGGATTGATGGCTATTTCTCTCCTTTTCTGGCTGTGATTAGCTTCTAAAACGGAAATTGTGCGAAATACGAAACAATATTTTCCGCACTTAAATCGGAAATCTCTCGTAAATGCGCTTTGTGACATTTACAGGCGTTACTTTTATCTTGTTAATAAATTGTCTCTTTGATTTTCGTCAAGCATCCTCGTGGATCCTCGATCCTCGCGAGTCGCCCGAGAAATACCAGCACTTTATAATTTTGCAATAATACTTATTTTTAAACTACTACATTAAAATTTATTATTGTTATTATTATTATTATAAATACATTGATTTACTACAATGATTTTAAAAATTGGTCTTACAATAAAATTTAAATCAAAGGGTTAATGTTTTAATGTATTAATTAATTAATGTACTAATGTGCAAAATAAAGTAGAACGTTATGCAATGTCTTACACTTGCCTGTATATCTAGACACGTAATAACTGCATTAAGCGATTCTGCAAAAGTGACTTCTTTAAGCCCAGAGTTCTTACAATAAGTTCTTACCATATCGAACAGCAATCGAACGAGTTTCTCAGAATCTCCTCTGTACTTCGAGGTGAGAGTGGCCGAAGAGACGTTGAAGAAAGTCGTCTTGCATTCCGTGGCTACTGCTCTTGCTAAGAGAGTTTTGCCTGTGCCCGGTGGACCTGTCAGCAGCACTCCTTTCCAAGGTCGGCGGATACCCTTGAAAGTAACGAAATAACTTCATTCATTAACATTTTCAAAACAGGTACATGCCATAATAGGACAAATGGTTAAAATTATGTATGTTTAGACGGTTTTAAACGCGATTATTAATTTTTCCTTTTCTAGTCTGATTTTACATACACCATAGAAAAAAATCCACAAAGGGGAGTACAGGGATTCTTGTTGACGTTGAAGATTTATTATTTTTGCCATTTTACTTTGTAGTTCAAAGTTAGAAAGAAATATAGCTTTCTTATGATTTTATAAGAATGTTCTTTCCTATCTATACATATTTTAGGAAAGCACATGGTAAGACCCTAATGAGTGGAGGAGGAAAGGGGGAATTCACAGCCTAGGCGCAACTCTTATTGTTGGCCGTTCGTATGTATATAATATATTCTGTATATGTCTTGGAAATAACTTTATTATATTATCCTTGCAGGAACAGAAAAACAATACAATTTCCTGCGGCCGGGCGGCACATCGTAAGAGGTGACAAAACAACCCCCAGCCAGGTAATAGGGTATTTGCCCGTCTGAATAACTACCACCCCTGGTCTAGAGTATGCCGCCATAACAACCTTGAGTTGTGTTCCGGTATTAGTGCCAGGTTCCAGTCTCCCTTAAGAGAGCAACAGCGCATTTGTAGCACCTTTGGTGTTGAAAATGTCCATAGGTGACGGTAACCGCATTTCACCCAGTGGGCCGTCTGCCTGTCTGCTGAACTCCTGCAATAAAGAAATTAAAAAAATATTTTGTATCTTCAATTATTGCACAGTATCATCTATCGGCTTGAAAATGTTTTACTACAATATAAGTAAAAAAAATTCAATCTTAATAAATCTCATTATGGTTTTTCAAGATTATTCTGTACATTTTTCATCCCTCAGTTTACATAATATAAATTTTTTGTGTGTGCAGGTTTAATCATGATACTTTCTTTCACGGTCAGCATGTGGTAATTGTAACAATATGCACATTAGGACAGATAACTGCTTCAGTGGTGCATGCTTTCCTTTCAGGATTCTAACAACTAGAATAAACAGGTCATCCATATCTAATGCATTAGAAAACATTAAATCAAAAGCACTTTTTATGAAATGCGCATTTATTATAATCGGAATTCTATAATTGAATACATAAGTAAGTTGTCACGTATAAAAGACTGACGTTTCTCACAGAAACCGCACAAACTGAGCCTTGTGGCGAGATTTTAATTCGCACGTGTCATAGCCAACTCACGTGTTTCTTCCTACGTATTGAGATCTCCACATGTGCAGTGTAACCACATTTATTTATTTTTTATTTATTTATTAATCCTACAATAGAGTAGACATTTCCATGCGACGTCAATCCGGTAAATTGAAGGCCTATGCAGTGCAGATTTCTCATCAAACTCTCGTCTTCTTCATCACAATACAGAAGTCCTGGGTTCGATTTCAAGAAGTGTAAAATTTGTTAGCAAAATTTTTGATATTCAAGTGAACACTCTGGGTGCCTGAGATCAGTCGTTCGAGGGGAATTTTAAATGAGGATTATCCACCGCGGGGCAGCGGGGTGGGGATCGTCACGTTGGGATGGTGATAGCAACCCTAAAGACGTACAATCCAATCCGACAATCCGAATCGAGGATATCCACTAAAACCGTAAAACCCTTCAGTGTTCCTTGCTTCGCCATATGCCAGGGCTACGAGTTAACGACGTGACCACTTCACGATGCCTAGTAAGATTATCCATAACATGTAGCGTAACTTCATTAAACTACATTTTATCGATTTTAAGCCCGGTATTTTATTTGAATTTTATTATTCCGACGTTTTGGCTTTCAATTGTTTCGGTGTTTAAATTAGATTAGGCTCCCATAGAGTAAATAATAACCGTAAACGAAAATTAAAAGTAAATAATTAAAACGAACAAGTTGGCGGTAGGCTAAATAAAACTTTAACAATACTCATTGACACTTGACAACTTTGTCTTCCATTATCACGGCTGCTGAAAAGTGGCCGAAACGCAGATAATAATCCGATAAAATACCGCGTTTATAATCGTTAAAAAGTAGTTTTACTACTAGACGCGAAACTTACAAAAATAGTAGCAGAACTTGCTCAGCTTGGGAATATGCAATGTGTATATTTATTTCACAGATGCTGCCCTATTTTCCCCAGATTAAAACTAATTTATGTTTACTCTCGGTAAGAAAAATAGATCTGACATATTTCATGATAATCAATATATTTACAAGAACATAAAACATGAACAAACATGTATATAATCTTTCACACACGTTCTGAAACACAGCCCGTTTATAACGTTAAACACAACATAGCGAAGGTCAACATAAGGGTCCAAGGTTCTAAAGAATAAAAATAGTTACAGCTACTTTCTTATCAATGTCACCAGACACGCAATAGTTGATGGGTATGAATTTTTGAATTTTTTCTATAATGTACATTAAAATCATAGACTCAACACAAGGTTAGAATACAGCTTAATATATAATTAACTTACATAGCTAAATACTGCCATCATAACAATTTAAAATATACTTGTAGAAGTAGATATACCCTTTTGTGGTGTTACAAGAATGGATAAGGTAAGAAACAAATACATAAGAGGATATTTGAAAGTTGCACCCGTGACTGGAAAATTAACAGGAAGAAGATTAAGGTGTTATGGGCATATAATGTGGAGAGATGAAAGTCACGAGACAAAAAGAATATTAAACTGCAAGATTAATGGTTATAAAGGTAAAGATAGACTAAAAAAGAGATGGATGGAGTGTGTGATGCATGATATGATTATTTATGGTGTGGCAGAGAACATAATGTCAGAATAGAGGAATATGGAAGAAAAGAACATATTGTGCCGACCCCAAATAATTGGGAGAAGGTGAAAGAAAAGAGGATCTACTCTTTTTTAATTACAATAACAAACTATAAAGTAATTAATTATATAAAATGTAACATAGCTAGACCTAATTAGTTGAAATTAGTAATGTTTTTCATCTATAGTCTAGAAAAATTACAACAGCTGGGTTTCAGTCTTATACATGTAACTAAAGCTAGTATGATGCATGAATGTATGAAAATAATATTATTGCATAGATTTAATGGTAAAATTTAAGGAAAATTAGTGGATAATAATATTAAGGAACTAGCAAATATTCTCATGACCTCACGACCCCATAATCCAAGCATCTTAATAGAATCGTTAAAAACAAATAACTCCCACTGAAGATTATTGAACTTTATCGCCTTTGTTTAAAATCCAGCTGATGAAAATATTGTACACTGTGCTATTTCATATTATTAGAAGGAATGTAAAAAACTGGAGAGAATATTGCAAAATATTTTTGTAACAATGGGTCTGTTTACAATCAAATCTAGGGCACTCTTAGAATTTCCTTCCCGATAATAGTAAATTGTATTCATAACATTACTAAAGCTTATATTAAATTAGTGATTTGCGTGCGCGATACAAGGTTGATTATGGCATTCACTTCGTGTTCTTGTTGCCCGCTACTGTTTAGATTATCATTAATATAAGTCACCTGTACCAACCGACGCAAGACTTTATTTAGAACACATTATTGACAGCTGGTGATTGATCGACTTATTGATCAATATCTGTAGCTTCTCTAAATAATTTCAATGTCAAACTTTGACATCGTTTGAATTTTATTACTTACTAAATGTATATAAGCAATTTTCCAAGTTATCTATGGATTGGTAATGCGCAGATAGACCCCTAAACATTCAAACAACGTTGCTTTATACTTATAAAAATTTACGCACCTTGAAGTAATCAGGCATTACAAGAGGTAAGACCATAGCTTCTTGTAACACTGATTTTGCATCCTCCAGACCAATGACATCTTTCCAACGAACATCTGGATTCCGCTGCAATATATCTCTTTCTAAAGTCTCTACTAAGTGTAATTCATATCCAGTCGCATCGAAAACTTTTTCATCTTTCTCAAAAATAGTTACATCACCTTCTGTTGGGACATCATTTTTTCTAACAATCGGTTTTATAGGAACCAGTTGACGTCCCCGAGTCTTTGGTATTCTTTCAACAGATCTTGTTTTTCTGCCACTACCTGTTGATGAGGAGGTTGATGAAGTTTTTCGGGTTACTATTGAAGGTAATGTCGGTTGGATATCTGGATCTCTACGACGAAGGGTACCAGCCCATTTCTCCGTTGTAGGATCTGTTTGTTTGGCTTGGTCGAAAGGTTGTTCTTGAAAAGAATTTGTCTGGGTTGGCTTGACAACTGAAAAAGATTTATTATTTAAACTTTTTATATAGTATTTATGTGGCTATCAGGCATTAACAAGCTAAACAATTTGTGGTATACCAGAAGAGTGAAGGATCAGATAAAGTTAGTCACATTAGGACAAGAATTCAATAATAAACAATATACAGCAACTACATTACAAAAAAACAATTTCAAAATATTAACTGTTATATCTTAGAAGAATTTTCTTAGAATGTCTATTCCATAAAAATTACACCTATTTTTCGGGATAAGAATATGCAATTTTCATTCCTGTTGTCACTAATGCTAGTATAGATAAATAAAATTATCGATAGTTTAATTAGATCGTATATGCTTTGAATCCTAATCCTGTAGAAGTTGTCTTACTTTTTGGGATAAACATATCTTTTTTTATCATAAACACATGTCTTGTAAACTGAATGTTACAATATACAAATCACTCCCAAGGCCGTGAACAAATCTTCTATACAGATATATAAAATTTAAGTGTCTATTTGTAATGTCAAAATAAAAATGTGAATAAAATCAGAAGGGACAACTGGAACCAAAAGATTCAGAAAATGCAACTTTTAAAATTTATGTCTGGATGTTCCGGCTAATATTTGAAACGGCTGAACTGATTTTGACAGGATTTTCACTGGCAGATAGCTGATGTTATTTGGAGTAACTTAGACTACTTTTAAAATTAGGGTTAACGGTGTTTCCTCACTTTGTGTAGGAGTATGCCTTGTTCCGTTACCAGCATGAGTGTCAGGTCCTTGGTGTCGGGCCCTTTCTCTCCTGGCATCACTTCGTTCTGTTCGAAGACCATCTCGAGGTGGTGGTTCCTGATTTTTTCCGTCTCCACCTCGCCTTGTCGTCATCCTCGCGAAGCCAAATGGCTGAAGGCTTTCCACCATCATTCGGTCCATCATACGGGCCATTTGATGGAAGCCTGATGATGGGCTATGAAAAATAAACGGTATAATCTAAAATGATGCATGACTATACTATGTTAATTTCTAACTATTTTATTGAAATCAATCAATAGAAGAAGATATGAAGAATAATCTGTTAAACATTGACAGATAACGTATGTATAATAATGCTACTAATGTATTAACGGCGTTATTTTTAACAGTATAAAGAACATTATCCCAAACGAAGTAGGGTTATAATGCTTAAGGCTATTAATAGAACTACAATACAATAAGTGTAGATGAATTGAACAAATGGATTTGACTTTGAATCCAATTGCTAATAATCTTCTTGCCTTTAGGTGTCGGTTAAATCTTTATTAATTCGACTCAACAAACGGTTCTTTGAACTTTAGCTGTACTCAATTAACGAAGATATCAAATGAGGAAACTGTTTCATCTTATAATGAATCATTGTCAAAATTATAACTTATAAGAATTTTTGGCAAAGTTGAATAAAGCACTGAATCACGATTCGACAATAATGAACATGAACAAGATTTTCTCAAATTCTGTTTATTTATCAGATACGTTTAGCTAGATAGTATTTATTTGTAAATTCTATTTCATTTTTTATATAAATCCCTTATATAATAGAGAGAGAGAGTGAGATAACTTTATTGCACACCAAAATATAAAATTACAAAAATAGAACCATATTTACTCGTACAATATTTTCTAGGCAATACAATAGGCGGCCTTATTGCTCAAAGCGATTTGAATCAGGCGATATAGGTGGTGCGGGAAAAAGAAATGGATACATGAATACTCAAAATAATTTAAAAAATAAATATATAAATACATACATATATACATAAGTTATTACAATAAATGTATTGGCATGATTATATTGTGTTAATCAGACATAGCTATTTGTGGACAAATAGTATAGCCTTAATTGATATTAAACATAATGATAAAATAAACCAAAACTAAAATATTTCATTGAAATCAATCTTCTTAGGTATACATATTAACCTTGAATTTAAGACTGTTTCAACCTTTCTACTCACACTTTCATGTATAGTTTATACAATAATACAGAATGTTAATATATTTCAAGAAATTACTTGAACTGATAAAGTTTGGATGATAAAGTATTACAATCTCAAAAAATTCAATATTTTAAGTGAGTAAAAATATCAGAATAGGGTTGTGGCTAAGTTACCCGCATCTCATTCTAAGGACGTGGGTTTGAATCCTGGCCAGGAAACGTGCAGTTGTTAACGTAATAATAAAAAGTAAGTAAAATAATATATATATATATATATATATATATATATATATTGTATCAATTACCACATGTTATTCTGATATAAGACAGATTAACTAATTTGAATCAATTTGGTTGAAAGATTTAGAACTGAAACGACACTAGAGTATTCAATGACATTGAATGATTCAAGTATCAATCAATAATATATATGGATCACTTTGGTGGATTTATCTAGATTGAAAGACAAAAGTGAACCATTTATATCGGGTAAACGGTCAGGGTGACAGAAAAGATTGTAAACGAAACTTGTACTTTGAGGTTATAGATGTATGATACGGACGTATCCACCTTAAATAAGAATGGCGAGTAAATCATCCGTTTCGCAAGGGTAACACCTGACAAGACTTGGAGAGAAACTCTTATAAACTGGCATAAGGGAGTGTACACAATTTTCATTTTCAAGTCCAACTACATTCGATACTGTAATATAATTTTTTAATCTCGCTCAGAGAGTATATTCCAGGAACTCTAATGAAAATGTTTGATTGTCCACGTCGATTACGTACCCGAAAAACGGATCATGTTCAAAATACTGCCGAAGCCCTACATTTGGGCACAGAAATTCGCCAAAACCAATATCCATTTTCCTCTTGAGGACTTTCAGGGCATTTGCTAAGAACATATGTCTGTTTTGTACATCAACATAAGTCACTGTAGGTCACTTAACATACTTTTTGAAATCTGTGTCATTACTTTTATGTATGGGGTTTGGAAATTGTGCTGTTTGACAACGTTGTTTTGGTCGGGTTACCATGGTGATGTCTGAGGATTGGGCATTGTCATTCAGGGTTGGCATATATTATACTCTTTTAGTTCACACTTTTTATTTCGAAACGTTATGCGTTCTTCCATGGCAGCTAGCCGGAAAGTGGCGAGTATGTAAACACAACATCTCTCAAACATGTCATACTCGCGCTGCCTACTTCCGTCGGCCCCTCCCTAGTCTAATCTAATTTATTTTGAGACTTTTAGTGATGATCACACCATGTCAGTTTTATACAATTTTAAATAGTTTAAATCAACATTTTCACCATTTTATATACTGACAGGGCAGCAGTAGAAAAGGGTCGAGGCAAAGTGCACTAGTAAACACCCATGTCCATCAAATTAATTTCCAGAGCATACACTAGCCCCTTGCTGCCGGCTTTGGTCCGGACACATTCCACTAACAAATGTTGCACGTCTTCAACTCCTGCCAGTTTTTTGCTTACTACCATTGTACTGGTCCTAATGGAGGTGTAAAAAATTATATTGTTTGAGTTAAATTACTACGCTTAAAGAAAGAAAGACATTTTATTTAAGACAAAATCAAGACAGAGTATTATCAAACAGTAAAATAATAGAAACAGAATAAGTCCTTAAACTGAACCCAGTCTCAGCATATGCTGACCAGTTAAGACCAGCGCTGTTCTTCAGCCTAGGACCAGCCAGTGAAGTCATGAAGGGCAATACAACACACATAATTAATACATAATATACAATGCAGTTAAATAATGATAAGACTATAACGTATTTAAAGACAAAATATCATAAAAATATTACATTTAAAAATACACATAATCATGAATAATAAATAAAATAATATTTATTTATAATCATTGTACCGATCACGTGCACAGCAAAACCAAATGGCAAGAGGACAAGTATATAAAATAAATAAATTACAATTAAATTAATGTAAATTAAAATCCAGATAACAGTTGTGTCTTGTCTAAGATTAGCCTGTGCAATTTGATGTATATTCAAAATTTCTTAAGTTTGACCCTAAAGAGTGAAGCTAAACGTACGTTTCTTACTGGTGGAGGAATATTATTCCAACACCTTATAGCTGCATAGCGGAAGTTTCCTCTGAATGAGTTTGTTTTAAAATTTAAAAAATAATGTACGCAGCGTACCTACTTATACATAGTTGAATAACAACACATTTGTAATAGGTTGGTGAAAACCTGATTATCTTCAATTTTCTGTAATTTCTAGATACATTTAAAAATCTATAAAATTATTCAATATATAAATGAATGGTAAGATGAACGAAACTAAAATATTCTATACCAACCCTACAACGCTTAACTGACCACCAGATTTTATTGCGTGTTCAATACACGTAAACTTTTCCTTCCATAAAATACAAATGATCAGAAAAATCACCTTTACCTTCTTAGAATTACGGACGATATGAATTGCTTTTTTATGTGGAATTGTTGAATTCATAAGTTTGTAAAAAAGGTCCTTGACTGGTCTAGTTTTGGCGACCTCAATGTATTTCGTGTGGTAATTACTTATGGACTATTATTAGTTTACTAGTTTCGTTACCTTCGCGTTGATCGTGACTTTGTTTCACACTGTAATATATAAGAAGAGCGAAGCTCTTCCCGCAGTTTCTGTACTCTTCTTTCTCTCATTATTAGAAAAGATCTAATTATATTTTCCCGTCAGATGAACCGTTTCATTACAATCAAACTTTAAACATTATTATTTATTCAAGGTTAGAATTGAAGCGATTTACCAGTACTTTAGGAAATCGCAAATAACTTTTGAAGGAGTCAATTTAGCTAAAGATTATAAGAGACTTTTTTGCAGAGCGTTTGATTTCCCGTAAGAACATTTTATATTAGCATGAATTATAAAATTCCAAAATTGCAAGATCGACTTGTAAAACTATATCAATGTTTAAGGCATGATTGTAAGGAAACGGTTAATCTGACGGGAAATTTTAATTAAACCTTTTTTGAAGAATATTCAATTTCATTCCAAAAATGTCTTTGGGTCAATTCGCTTTAGTTGGAAGTTGGGTTGGAAGCTCTGAGACTAGAATATTTTCATTATATTAAAAAAGTAGTCGAATTTTTTGGCCCAGTCTAAAGTTTCGACGTTAGTGTAGTTCTTCTTTTAGCGGCCTAACTCGTGTGATACTTCCAACAACATACGTGACCCCAGAAACTAGATCTACCAATAACAAAGGACTAACCAACGGGTTTGTTCCCATTGGCCATATAACCGTTTCAATAATCAAATTAACCAGGACATGGCGCTTAAATTGCAACCAGGATATCGCCCACGTAGCTCTGAATTATAAAATTGTCATCTGTCTGTATGTATTGTGTGGGTAGCATTCAAATTTACATCAATTTTAATAATATTACTTTACACTTGTCTTCTTTTCAACGTATATTTTTTAAACTTTTAGAGTTTGCTCGCGACCACGTTTCTATTGAAAATTCGGAATACGAACATAACCATTATTTATTTATGGTGTGCTCCGACATTTAGTCAACGGTTAAAATAAAATATCGCTATTTATGCATACAATTTCATCGACTATTATTTTTTAACCACCAGTTAAATGTCGGTGCACACCAGCCTTTACTTTTACTTATTCTTAGAATGTTTCTTATTATTTATTTTCTTCACCGTCACTGGTTTCTTAACATTTTCCTTAGTTTAGGGGGTTGCCTGGAAGATATCGCTTTAAACGATAAGGCCGCCCTTTGTTCAATATTTTACTGTACTTAGTTTTAATTTTTGGTGAACAATAAAGTGTTTTCATTCATTTATTCATTCATAACCGTCAACGACATCTGTCCTCATGCGTCTGCCCGCCGTCCGACCGCTAGTCATAGACCCATATGCAGTGCGCACTGACGTCGTTTCTACTTAATTAATTTAAACAATATCTTCTATGTATTCTTCTTTTTATCGAACCAACCGCTTTGGTGGTGGAAATAGTTGAATCCCTCAAGTGATGCAAATATATAAACCTCAGTGACAGTCATTTTAATTGTTGTGCCATTTTCTGATGAGACGCTTGGACTGTAGAATTCTGAGAGCTCTTTCCAAGGAATCATAAAAACGTCTCATCAAATCTTCGGGTGATCAAAATATTCGGTTGGTGTCTACCTCGAAGAGCAGATCAGTATAGCAATCCAGCGTGGTCCCGTAGTCAGCCTTATAAGCATTTTACCCATAGAAGATGGTGATCTAGGCTCAATATTCTACTAAGTTTTACTTCTTTATAATAAACTAGCTTCTGCCCGCAACTTCGTCCGCGTGGCAAAAAAATAAGCAAGTTTAAAAAAAACCTGATTTTGAAACATTCTTCATCGGTGTTCCGCTCCTATTGATCTTAGCGTGATAATATAAAGCCTATGGCCTTCCTCAATAAATGGGTTATCTAATAATGAAAGAATTTATCAAATCAGACCAGTAGTTCCTGAGATTAGCGCGTTCAAACAAACAAACAAACTTTTTAGCTTTATATATTAGTATATAAGATAATTATAATAACAGCCCATAAACGTTCTATTGTTGGACTTAGGCCTCCCATTATAGGGGAACGGATAGTTTGACACATCGGTTATCTCGATGTACAGTATTTATCACGATGTCTTCCTATCATCGTTGTTAGTAGTTAGTAATTGTAACAATATGCACATTAGGTCAGAAAACTTCCTTAGTGGTGAATGCGTCTGGCCAGGATTCGAACATACGCCCTTTGACTATGGGACGAGTGCGCTAGCCATTACACTACCATGATTTACACATAGTTTAAAATATTTTGGTTCGGTACATATGCTAACAAATTATTATATATGTTTTATTTTGATGTATAAGCTTCATCACTAGTTTTGCAGTTTCCCCAAAATCTGGTCAATATTTTTTGCATAAGAGTTATTAACCGATTCCCTTATTTCTCATTTATCATTTTTAATAGAAGTATCTTGCTATTGATGATGCTTGGTTGCATTTTTTTATTCTGATAGTACAGCAGACTATTTTTTAATAGTACAGCTTTGGTCTGTGCAGGAACGGAGAATGAGAGAGAAATACAATTTCGTGCGGCCGGGCGGCCTGTCGTAAGTGGCAACAAAACCACCGACAGCCACGTGGTAGGGTATTTGCCCGTCTGGATGTCTACTACCCCTGGTTTAGAGTATGCCGCCATAACAACCTTGAGTTGTGTTCCGGCATTAGTAGCTAGGGTCCACTTCGAGAGCAGCAGTGCATTTGTAGCAACTTTGGATTTACAAAGAACCATAGGCGATGGTAACCGCTTCCCATCAGGTGGGCCATCTGCCTGTCTGCTGAACTCATGCAATAAAAATAAAAAGACAGACTGACGACCCACATGATGGGAAGCGGTTACCACAAGAGGCGTTACCAATGCACTGCCGGCCTCGAAGAAAAGTTACGATACCTTTTTTGAAAAACTGTGCAGTAGAAAAATGTTCTAGAGTACCGTGAAATGCATATTGAACATCAACCTAGGTATCTACTAATAAAAATAAACCCTCAGTATTTAGACCAATACGCTATCGTGAACTTCGTGACACTTCCTCCATAGACCTCATATCACCATTACAAGCAATTTCTTCAATCGATTGCTCATTAATAATGAATGAAAGGCAGTAAGGTGGATGACCCCTCCTCGGGCATTGTCAGGTCATTCACTTTTGACACACATCTCGGCGGACTGTCAAGTTTACCCTCCTTCCGTTTAAGGGTAAACAAAGAGTTCAAGCACATGCAAGTTGATATGCTTACTGAGTCTATTCAATATAACGAAAAAATTTATTGAGTTGATGTAGTGTAAAATGGAATTGTTTGAAAAAATCTATTTTTTATTCAATAATAATAATGCATCTAAAAAACAACCGCGTTTTCTTTTTTTATGACGTATGACCATTATCTCGCTCGATTTGAGCGGAGATATGGTCTAAGAACGAGCACGTTTACCCAGAAGATACCTATTCACACGAGACTTGAAGACACCCAGGTTGTAGGTTTCGGGAAAAACAGACTCCGGCAGTGAGTTCCATTTCTCTGCGGTGCATAATGAAGGTGGACTCGAAGCGCTTTGTTCGTATAGGTGGTATGTCCACTATATAGCGGTGCCGCATGCCAGTGCATCTGGTTGTCCGGTGGCGGAAGGGAGACGACGGGATGAGATTGAAAAGCTCCACACTCTCCAAAATGTATCCGATAGAAAACCGACAAGCTGGCAACTCTGCGTCGATGTTGAAGACTTTGTAATTTTTCAGTAAATAGCTGGTCGTTGCGTATCAACTTCCTGGCTCTCCGCTCAATCAATTCCAGTGCCTCGAGTTGGTATTTAGCTGAGCCATCCCGAAGATGAGAACAGTACTCCATACATGCCCGTATTTGTGCTTTATACAGCATCGGTAATTGTTCTGGAGTGCAGTACCGCCTCACCTTTGATAGTATGCCCAGCTGTTTAGCGTCCATGGAATACCCGCTATCGGCCGAAAAATCAGCATGGGGGGGTGGTCAGCGTTGCTAAACGAACGTATGTCAAGAATTATCGTAAAAATATATGCTAACCAGCGTATTCTAAGAACCTATAATCCTGTACCCGTTGCAGCAACACATGTATTATTAACTTTGAAAATATTTAATTGGAAACATTACTATGATTAATAAAACTACGGTTTTATGCGCGGTAATTTTTTTGATTGTTATTATTTCAACGTTTCGGCCACTTTTCAACAATACTCGTTAACACTTAACATCTTTGTCTTCCGTGATGACGGCCACTGAAAAGTGACCGAAACGTCGGAATAACAAAAATCAAATAAACTACCGCGCTTAAACCGTTAAAACGTAGTTTTAATGTGTTTACAAGTCGCGAAAACTTAAGAAAATATTATTACTATGACTGTTAGGATATCTAACATTCAAATAGAAAAATCAATTAAAAATGTTGTATTTCTTAATAAGTTACTACCCAACTTTTAATAGGAGTAATACAAAAAATAGTTAAAATAATACGCTTTCGCAAGTTTAAGTATTACGCGCTACAGCAATATACTAATCCTGTGTAAATTATATTTATAAAAAATATTTTATTTCCTACATTTTCTATATTTTACAGGGTTTTCCTTTTTCATAATTCTACAAACTAGGACCGGATTTGGGAAGGGCAACAGAACCTTGAAGTCGTGTAGTTTTTAAGTTAAGTATATAAATTTTTGAAAAGTAATTTTGTAAGTTAACGTATTGTTACAAGTTTAGCGGGACTCAAATTAAAATGCCGTTGGAATTATTTTAGAGTTTATTAGAACTATACAAACACGTATAACACAGGTACAAATATATAAACCGAACACAATAGTCCGAGTCCGTCACTAATAGATTACTGATGTACACAAGGCTCGACTTGATCGTGGTTCTCGCTTGACTGCCTGCCCCTTCATCAGTTCTATACCGTTTTATACTGCACAGATGCAATGTCCCCATATCTAAGTCGTCTTAATCCGCCGCACCTGGCTAATGACTGCCATAAAAGAGTACAATAAAACAATGGGCTGTTTTCTAATCACAAATTTTAATCACAAAGTAAACAAAAGAAGACGATCATAAAAGAGTTACAATTAGTTTAAATGGCGGCAGGTAATAATTTTTTTTTTGTTTCAGATATGCAGGTGGATTTTGTTTTTGTCGGGACCTGAATTCTAACACTATTATTATGCTAAGGTTATTTATTTTATTTTACTAAAGTTTTAAATTTGTTTATTAGTTACTGGATTTATGAATAAGGTTTACAATGCGATGTAAAAACTAATTATAGGTGAACACATCTTGCAGTTTAATCTCTTCACTGTTATTTAATTAAACTCTAATAAAAAAAAATATGTAACGTAATTAAATTAGTCTGTCCGTCAGTCTATGTCTAATAAGCGTCTTTTGGGCTAAACGAATCTTTTTATAAAATGACTTTTTGGAGTATACGTAAATGTCAGCAACATCACTGCTGCTATTGAGAATTCTACACATTCTAGATATAGGGGAGTTAGCGTCTAGTACCGTTGTTCTTAATGCGGGAAAGAGGGGGGGTTATAGGTTGTTGCGGGGAATCGATGGGACACTTAGCCGGAATCGGCTTAACAATTAAGGGAAATCTATGTTATGATGAAATAACTTATAAGCAAACATGGTATCTAAAATAATTCTACGTGTCTCCAGAGATAAATTTGGAAATAAATTAATCTTTTCTGGTGTGATGTTTCCTATTACTAATACTACTACTATATACTATACTACTTGTACGTCAAATACCACATAGTACAAGGTAATTATGTCTTTAGTACGTTTAATTGAACATTAACATTCATAGACATAATTTATGTCTTAAATGTTCGTTATGATATTGTAACACACCGACAAAAATGAATGCACAACTGCAGTTTATTGCCTTTCCCGCATTTGGACTTATGTTGTTTACTTTGTATTTATAATTATTTTAATTTGTAATTAGGAAAACATCCTATTGTTATTGTACTCGTTTATGGCCGCAGGTGTGCGGATTATGATTTCTGGGAAATTGCGGCGACGCTTTCCAGGTAGACATATGGCATCGGTGCATTATAAAGCAATGGCCCAATTCTGTGATGCAGTCAAGCGACGATTACGATACGGGCAAGAAGTGTGTACATTCGATAAGCTATATAGTGACGGACTTGAATTGAATCGTGCAGTTTGTACTGGTTGTGTCCAGTTTAATTTGTACCTGTGTTATACGTGTTTGTATAGTTCTAATAAATTCTATAGTAATTTCAATGGCATTTTTAATTCGAGTCTTGTAACTCGTAACAATATTTTTAATACAAATAAATTCGCCTAACAAATACCTATGGATTTTTTATGATCTATCATCAAAAATACTCAGCCTCTTGTTGCTTCAGTGCTTTTGAACTTTTAAATCCAGCCCTGCTGCAATATATTTCACTGCTTTAAAAACTTAAAGCAAACCCCTTTCCGAGTGTGTAATAGCCGAGGGCTTTATCGACAACGTAATCAGTTGGAACCGTACACTAAATCAGGTCAACTGTGTAGTGAAGCCGAGTATGTAATGTATATATACATTGAATATAGTTAATACCATTTCAATTTCAAGGGGTTAAATTATATACAGAGAAATTAGTTAAGTTCATATTGTTATCTATACTATACTTACTAATAATATTATAACGGGGACAGATTTGTATTTTTGTATGTTTGTAACGAATAACCTCAAAAACAACTGGACCGATTTCAAAAATTCTTTAACTATTCAAATGCTATAAGTCGTAAGTATTTTATTTAGTACAATAACATAAAATTATATGTACACGTCACTTCGATTACATTACAATTAAAAAAAAACATAAACAATGTAATAAGACACTTGGACTGTGGGGTCCTGAGGACATGAGCCACTACCAAAATTTTTCAAACCGACTCATTGACTCTTCAGGCGATCAGAAGGCTGGTGCTTACCTCTAGCAACGGAAAAGTATGGCGATCCAGCGAGGAAACGCATCCAGCCTTCTGGGCACCTTATCCATAGAAGACGGTGATCTAGGCTCAGTATTCTACTTATAGTCTTGAGGGACTATGGGTAGAATACAATACAAATAAGTTGAGTTTTCTTTTATTGTATTTGTTTGTTTATACATTTCATCAGCTTTTTGTAAATTACAACTAGATGATATTTTATGTATATTGTGTATATAAATTTAATGTCAAAATGTAAATAAATGATATTTATATTTTGAAACATTCCTCTATTGAGTAGGGCGTCTGCTCAATAGGATAACTTGTTAATATTTTCTTAAAAGAAACGAACTTCCGGATTCTTTTATTTTGAGTGGTAGTCTATTATAGATTAAATACTACATTATTCCTGATTAATATAAGCTATATAAAAATTACATGATCCATGAAATAGATAGTGTATTAGCAGAAGGTGATGTCAGGAGCCTTAAGAACAGACGAGCGTGCATGACAAGAGCTATGAATGTCAAAAAAGCAAGTGAGGTGTGTAAGAATAAGCCTGAATGGCGCTATGTTGTTCGTGCCTACCCTGCAAGGGACCTGGCGTGAAGTTATGTATGTATATATATAAAAATTAGGGATCCTAATAAAACTTAAATAATGTAACCAATCAAACCAAACAAAATACTTGGCGCTAGAATTGGGTTCTACGATTTTGATGAAATTTTATGTGTGTTTGACTGGGTCCTGGGGTGGTTCAGATTCACAATTAGACCCGGTAGGTGGCACTTTCCGGGTTCCGACTTTGTTTTATCAGGGCAGGACAACGTCAACCGAGACAGCTAGTTATTAAAAATTGTATGGCACAGACTACTGCCATTGAAAATGTCCCGAATTTTTGTCAGGTTTGCTGTTGGTTTTGGGACCATGGGAAGAGTACATACAGGCCTTTTTAACTATTTAATCTTAATGTGGTATGTTGTTGTAGCTTATTTGTTAACCGCGTCCTAAACTCAAATGACGCGGGTTCAAATCCTGGCCGGAAAGCATATCTACACTTCTTAGACAGATGTCTGACGTCATGTTCATATTGTTTTAATTACCACGTGCTGACGGTGACTGAACAAAAATCGTGATGAAACCTGATGTTGGAAATCGCCTTGTACAATCGTAGGGGGAAATTGTCTGTTCCCCATCCAATTGCGTGAAGGTGGGAGTCCATAAGACGTTTATAGGTTGATATTATAGAACACACTAACTAGCTAGCATCCCCGTAGGAATGCCAGTGCCACGCCAGAGTTTGGGATACCCACTAAAACCCGGGCAGCCTATCGTAAGAGTCCACAAAACAAGCTACATCCAGGTGGTAAGTTATTTGTCCTTCTGGAGGGTTACCACCCCTGGTCTGGAGTATGCTGCCATCGCAACTCTGAGTTGTATTCCGGCATTAGTGGCCAGGTTCCAGTCTCCCTTTAGAGAGTAGCAGCGCATTTGTAGCACCTTTCTTGTAGCAAATGTCCAAAGGAGATGGTTACCGCTTTCCATCAGGAACGTCATCTGCCTATCTGCTGAGCTCATGCAATAAAATAACTCCCTGGTCGATCCTTGAAACTCCCTTGTTGGGGCTGTGGGTTCGCTTACGTATTCCCCCTCCAGCCCCGACGAACGACGGCTAGCCCCTCTACGGGCTGGCTCCCACTGAGCTTGGCGTGCTAAGGCCTAGCCCGCTGAACCACGGAGGGCATCATATTATTACTGCGAGTTATTTTAAAGAGGACTTTTACTCACCATCCTAAATCCCAAGCGGAATGGAACGCTGGATGAGGACTCATCGAGCCCAAGGGCATTCCGAATCCAAACTCGATCTTCACGTCATCCGGTCTTCGAGCCCACGAGCCTCGAGCAGTCCCTTCCCTATTATTCCCAGATTTCAAGTCGTTCGTCATTTTGGTACTTGATAATTATTTAATAATTGTGATCCATGAAAGTATGTAGATATTAATAAGCTAAGCGTTAGCCATAGAAAGTGAATAAAAATTAGTATTTTATTAATGGTCTTCAAATAGTAATTTATTGATTTATTTTTATTAATAGTCTTTCTGTTTGCTGCATATTAATAGAAATTATTGAATATGACTGAATTTTGGTACTTAAATTTTTGGTCATTAAAATTTGTGTAAACCAGTATTTCTGTGTTTTTCAAGCTAATTCGATTTATTTTTTCTAGGAATTTACTTATATGACTACATCTATACTTACTACAAAGAATAGATGGTGCTTGCAAAAAGAAAATTTATAAACAGGCAACTGAATAGCTTTGAGAGAGCACTTGATGAGATGAACTATTATTTCTGTCAAATTATGAGCCGGCCTGAGTACTAGTACGACGACGATAGATCGGCATACAAACAAACATATTTTACATTTCAAAGCTAAGCAAGTTAGACAAGTATTACGGACGGAAAACTCTGGAGCCTAATTTCAGACACCCAAACCAGAGTAAAAAATAAAAGGTTCGTTTATCAAATTAACCCTGCAGGGAATCGAAGGCGGAACCTGCGTTCCAGTGAACTAAGCGAGCATAGACCATAAAAGCAGTTACTTCAAATTTTCCTTCGGTATATCTGACTTTAGAGCGAGTCCTGCTGAACTCCAAAAAAGCAATTGCTAGACGTCTTGTATCAAAACATGCGAACCAATGGACTGACCAGGGCTGACTTGAGGAAGTAGAAGATCGAAGAGAAGACCTTGGCAGTAATTGGAATTAAGTACAAGGCAGAAAGTAATAATAAAATGATAGCATGTGATTCAGAATTTAAATGCCGTACTACGTATTATACATTAACTAAAGAAAAGCAACTAATCGATTTATTTTAATGACTCACTACAATAATGTCGATTAAATAGCTTTCTAACAATTTATCGTATTCGTTTTATTAACTGCATTAGAAAATTAATTGCCTTGTAGTGTTAATATGCAAATCTATTAGTGAAAGTTAATTAATTAAATACCAAAAGACACCAATCCCGTAAAGTCTAAATACTGGTATTTCCTTTTTGAAATAATTTTCATTTAAACAATTGTATTAGTGAGAAAATTACTGCAATTAGAAAGTGCCACCGCACTACACGCGATTATCGTAGCGCTACGCCGTTACGGGCTACGAACTACAACCGTTCCGTCGAGTGGACGCGGCCAGACTGTTTGGACGATGACCGCATGTATTATGCCTCTGGGACAAATGTATTGTATTTATGCTTTGTTTTCTTTGTTAGGAATACAAACATGGGTTTGACGATAGTCTATAATATAATCATTGCAAGATATGACCAAAGAGCAGAGTAGCAAATTATATTAATAACCTGGATATGCCCGAGACTTCGTCTACGCTTGACTTGAAATTCCCGCGGGATTGCCTGGATAACATTTTTTTATTCTAATACAATCGTTATATGAAAATGTTCGCCAGTTTTCCAATCGATTCATTTAACGTTTCGCGAGCAAATGTTACCTTTTCAAACTAAATCACAGAACAGACTGTTCCACAGCAAATTAAGGTTTAACCATTTTACAATAAAATTTAAAATTACTTCGATCAAAGTTGTTTGATTTTCGAACTACTCTAAGAAGATTGTTTAGACACGTAAAACCTTATTGGTTTTAACGTTTATGTTATATATTCTTTGTTTGTTATTGTTAATCTCAGCGTATGTCATTGTCAACATTTCAATTTTCTTTTTCCACGTTTGTATATTTTATAAGCGTAACATTTATTACAATTTTGGCAGTATTGTTTCTACGCGTGCGAGCAAAATTCAACTTCAAGGTGACGAACATTTTCATTCCGCGACTGTACAATAAAATAATAATAATAATAATAAAATTTAAAAACTTTATTTCAAAACATAAAGCAATATCAATAAACTATACCAAAGATGTAAACACTACAAACAATATTAAATGTGGATCTACAACAGAACTTTTACTACTAGGCCTGGTCAGTATATTACTTTCATAATCTTTCAAATAAGGTACATATTTCAGCATCATATTCATCATGGGTCCTCTTTCTAATGTTTTATTTATTGCTTCCAAATCAGGTGACTGGTAGTACTTGGAAGTCATCATTCTGTTATGCTCCACTTCAGGAAGATACTGTTCTGGTGGAAAGTCTCTTAATTCTCTTCTAACCTGTATTTAATGTTAAAACTTAAATAAAGTATGGTGTGGGAAGATCTGAATTGTTTTTGCAACAATCTGTCTCGTCGTCAGCTAATAATCGTCCACTGCTGGACGTAGGCCTCCTCACGGTCCTCTGCCTTCCCTATCCAGCGCCTACCGGCGACCTTGCACAGGTTGTCAGTCCATCGGGCTGGAGGGCGTCCGATAATACGTTTACCGAGACGCAGTCTCCAATCCAGGACGCGTCTGCTCCATCGGCCATGGGTCTTACGAGAAATGTAACGAACAATCTGTCTACGTAATATTATATACACATTTTTCGACTAAACGGCACACAGGATCTTAAGGGTTTTATTAATGTATGAGTTCGGCAGTTAGGCAAATAGCCCACCTCATGGAAAGCGGTTACCATCGCCTATGGAGATTTGAGATTTGTAACACCAAGGTGCTACCAATATGCCACCGATCACTAAATGGAGACTGAAGCCTGACCCTAAGACCAGGGGTGATAGCCATCCAGATGGCCAAATACCCTACCACCTGGTTATGGGGTGTTTTTGTCGCCTCTTACTACCGAGGTCGCCCGGTCGCATGGATAGGAATATACATAAGATAGGATACTCGGCATGGGTCAGACTGTTTCCTAGAGTAGATCACCTATCCTTTTACTTTAAAATAATTGGAGGACATGAAATAAGGAATTAATATTTGCATGGGCAACCCATAAAACCTCAAGTTAGAAATTTAAATAAAAATATTATATCAGGAAACAACTAATTTCAAAATATTCAAGAAATTAATCTGTTCTGCATACGTTGTTTTATAATGTTGAATTCGATGCCAAGTAAAAAATAAACTTGTTTTGCTATATATATGTCACTGAACTATGAAATGACTACGACAATACAATCTTTTTTCCCTTTATTTTGAAGGGACTTTCATTTACAAAAAAATATATCAGTCCCATTGTACCTTATGGTTAAAATAATCAAATTGTTACACTTAAATATATTAACATTTGTTTTGATGCACTCGATTTTGTGTCTGATAGAATACTATTAAATATGCCTATATCAAACCTACAAAAACTTTGACGCTCTTCATTAACTTACTCTCAATTTCTCTTGTCCTCACACATGCTGCTTATAAGTGCGGCACATCTTACAATACTTCTGCGCATAACGTATTTAAACTTATTAAGCGAAATGTGTCCCGATCTTAATCTATATGATGTAACCAAAGGACGTCTATTTAACTTAATAGAATTAAACCAAGGTACGTGAGGAGGCTTACTCACTACCGTTCTATATCAAATACCTTTGTCTAAAGATCTATCAAAATACTCCTTCCATAGTTCATGCACACGTCTATACCTATACCCTATTTGGGTTAAGCTCAAAAAATCAGGTTCATACTATAACTCCCTGCCTCTGATAGCGCTTTCTAATACAATCTTTAACAATAGAATTATACATATTTATTTAATTAATTGAAACCATTAAGCGTATGAAGGTAAAATCTAATTACATACTTTTCCTTGGGTTTGTTGTGTTGGTGTTTCCATGGTCTGCTCCATTCGGTCCAAAGCCTCCTGAAGTTGTCGGACAGTTTCCGCTGTAGAAATATATATTATGTAAGCTAAATAGGTTGAATGTAATATTTTTATATGATTATGTCTAATCGTTAATTTTGTGATCAATATTACACGATTGATTAAGTTCAGTTTAATATTTTTCGATAAAATAATGTATACCTTATCAAACTATATCTAGATGATTGAAAGGTGCATGTAGGATGTGCTTATATACTTGTATATTTTGTTCTTATTTCCATTACCAATTTTACGAACAACCCTACTTACGATCGTCAAGGTAATCATCCACACTACCATTTTTAGCATTTGACTCAAAACTCATCTCATTTGATACATTTCCATTTCCTGAAATCATTTGATTAGTAGCCGAATTCGCCATTTCTTCATCATTTAAATCAGGAGGTATACTTTTCGTAGCAACTATTATTGAAGTCTTTATTTCATCATGTTCTGAAATTATGAATTTGTTTACATCATGCTTTTTACTCAATATTGTTATATTTCTACAAAAAAGTCTACATTTTTTTATAATAACCTTCTTCATTTGAACAATATTTCCCACCTATTACTAATAAGTAATAACATAATGTGGCGAATGATGGTGGAACCATCTAGTTAGTTTTAGAACTTTTAGAAAAAACTAGAACATTCGAGAAGGAAAAGACAAGGACGGATATATTTAGAAAGGGATAGACGATGAACGAAAGAAAGAGATAGATAGATGTTAGAAAGGGATAGAAGTATAAACGAAAGTTCCCGAACAGAAGGTTTGGGAAAGAAGAGACAGAGATAGATAGATGGGTTCTAGAAAATTCTTCCGGGTATAAACAGTGTAAGGCGCGCCTACCAGGCAGTTTAGAGTTGAGTTCAGTTGAAGACGGTGAAGCGAGAAGAGCGATACGGAAGAGTTGGAAGACAGGTTTAATAGAAGACAGTGACGAGTAAAGTGGTGAACTTAATGACAAGTTTAGTGGACAGTTACATGACGGAGGTGTGTAGCGTAGTTCGAGAGAGGAACCAGAAGCGAGCTACACGCGGTAATATCGGAGGTGGTCTACGCAATATCGGCGACGGTATTGTGATTGTGTCAACTTATCATCGGGACTGTGCTACGTTGGTCTTGCGTATAAGGGCAACTTTGCAGAGAGGTATTACGTGCGGCTGTGTAAGTCAATAAAAGCTTTTAAATTAGAAACTGGTGTTTTCTTCCAATCCATAAGAGCGTACCCCCGCGCGCTCGTAACAATAATTTGAAACAGCTTGTATACAAGACACAGATGTAAAATTTAATGGATTTTTGGAATCAGGTAGAATAAAAGATTACACACCATGAACTGTAGAGTCAGCCATTTCGATACTCGTCGCATTATTCTCATCTAGAACTTCAAGAAAACTGTATTCATCAAAGGGGTCCTTTGCATTATTTGCGGCTCTCTCCGTATCCATGTTGTGGCTATCTGCAACATTTGTTGGTCACATCTATGATCAAATACGTTTAAACATAGTTTATCTTAGAAAATTACTTACTTTCTTTACTGTGATCTGCTTCATTGTTTGTTAGGTCTTCTATATTATATGTTTTTGGTCTTCCTATTAACTTTACTTCTTTTGATGGTTTTGTTACTTTGATCTCATATTGCATTGTTGACTTGTCAAATCCCTGAATTACGTTTAGTGAATTTACAGTATTCCTTATAATCTTAATATCATTCTCATTCAGTACAACTTTCGTTAAATCATTTTGTAGTTCGTCCAACTCTATTAATTCAACAATGTCCCTCTTCTGTACTGAGTTATAATACATAGGTGTTGTCATACGATTTGTTATAGTAGCTATAGCCATTCTTGTCAAGTACGTCTTATCAAAATTACCATGGACATCTAAAGAAGTATTTTTTTCGAAATCTAGCACTGTGTTTAACACTATATGCTCTTCTACTGTAAATGAATTATCTACATCTTGAGTTTCATCTAAATCGGGGTCTGAAAATATAAACTCTTCTCATAAGTATATTAAACCTCTGTTCCTGTATTTCAAAGTGATTCCTAAACGTTTATTATTTTTGACTTCAATATTTATAGGTATGCATATGTTAATTTTTTAATTCATACTTAATGTTTTGCATTTGTTATGTATTATGCATTTGAGGTATTGCTGTAAATTATGTACTGGAAATAAGAACAAGTTTTATATTCTAAGTGAAACAAAAATCTTAAACAGCGTAATAATATTTCTTAATATTACTTAATACATCTATAGACAGTAGTAAACTGAACTGTAAAATTACTGGAGTAGCGACTTAAACTTAGTTAAACGCCATCTTCATTTGATGCTTATGTCTTGTGTGTCTCTATCTAGAAAATTAATCCATTTAAGTAAAAGAACTTTATTAAACTGTATTAAAATCGGGTCATATTATTTTGTTCTTCGCAATAACAATTATCAATAATGAGCTATATTTCTAATTAAGCTCATGAAGATTTAATTAAGGTTACAATGTACTAACGGAAATTGCACAATCCTTTTAATATTTCATCAGCCACAGATCTTGGGGGGCAAGCCGATGCTGGAAACCCAGGCGTCCACAATGAACGCCCTGGAATAGGTCCACGAGGTGCTATGTTGCAAACTAATCGCTCTACACTACGCATTCTTCCTTGCCAAGATTTCTATTAAATAACATTTTTATTTAGCTGGAGGACAGCAGACAGGTTAACATCCAATCTGATGCGAAGTGATTACCATCACATCCGGACATTCGCAGTAATAAATATTCTACATAATTTTAAGACATCCAAAGACAAAGAATTATTTATAAGGAAGCTTTTTACAATTGTGTTTCATGTTACATTTGCAAGTAAATTTCTTGAAATGAAATTCTATTTTACATTCCAAGAAAACTACGACAATTTCCGGAAATAATTCTAGTTTCATATTTGAAGTAATAACTTCCATAAAAATTGGTTTATATCCAGACCAATAATAAGATATCATAAAAACTGTTTGGCTTCTACACACATATCGTAATTATCATAATATATAAAAGCTTAGCACTTGTCAGTGGAACCCTCCTCCAATCCTCTTTATTCCCGTGCAGCTGTTTCACTTCTTTCTAGGACCGTACATCAGCTATCTTTTCTTTTATTTGGTCAATAACCGCCCTTTTTCTAAATCGTTCCTTTCTTCTTCTACCTTCTACCTACACATATATGTTATTTTGTATAATTACCATAAATCTGCTTCTACCGCAACCCACCATGTAGGCTCGCGACCACATCATCTGTCCAAAGTCACCATAGTAACCTCCACTTTTTGGTGAACTGTGTGATAACACAAAATATTCTAACTTAACTTTTTACTGCCTAAAAACCCATCAAGATGCCTTCCACGGGTGGGCGTTGCGTTGTCAACCAGTGGACCTCGTGTTGAATGCGAGTGAGATACGAATTGCCAAGTAGTCTGCCAGCCATTGGTACTACGTGTATACGTGAATCATTATGATCAGTGCGTTGTAACAGAGTGGGTCACTCGCAGACAGCAGGCACAGGCAGCTTAGCTATCCGATACTGGTAGGGTGATGGATGTTTCTAATGAACCACAAGACGTCTTAACTTAGTTGTTCACATAGTAGCTGCGGTCACGTTGTGAACAACTTCGCCAACTGGCAAACTTGTCAAATAAAAAAAAACAAAAACCGTCAACTGACAAGTTTATGACTTTGCCATCAGCCGTCCGCTGTTGGCTGGCAAGTCTATTTTACCTATTAGCCAAAAAGCCGTCAGTATGTTTTTTTTAGTCCGCTAATGAACTACCATTAGCCGGACGGCTAAGTGTTTAGAGTTCCGGTTGGTTACCCACCGCTATTTCAAATGATAATATGAATGTAAACAGAAAGTCCCGAGCGAAGGAACTGGCGGGCAAAGATATTGGAATTCTTTTTTACTCACAGCTCATATGATGTTATATTTCCCTTGTATATCATACTCTGCATGTACCACATGTCAATCATGGACTCGACTCGCAACCCTGGCGCTTCTCCCACCACAGAAGCCACGCACTGACCCACGGTACTCGAATCTGGTTAATCAAAAAAAGCAGTAAGAACCTTAAGTTCCAGCATTTGTGATCAGACTCCAGTCGTCCTTTCGGGGTCGGCAGCACATGCACTGTTGTTACAAATGTCCATAGGTGATGGTAATCACTATCAATCATGTGGAGGGTTAATTTGTCTGGTGTTCTTTAGCATAATAATCTTTTATAATACCATATCTAGAATATGTTCGGAAAAAGCTCAACGAAATCAAATGAAAACTTTAGGGATTACAGCAGAAATTTACTAGGATATTGGCCCGACTTCAGCCACGCTTGGTTTAAAATTCCCGCAGGATCACCAAGACACAAAGTACCGCAGCATTTAAAAAAGAGTGTAAGCTATTATTTTAGTGAAAACTTGGATTGTTGGAATAAGCTAATTTTTATGTAGGTACCGGAACGACTACAAACCACTCCCGGGAAAAATTCCGCAGGATCCCGGTATTAAAATATCACACATTTTATTACATAAAAGTTACCGAATAGTGAAAAAAAACACATTGGAATTCATTTATTTTTTTATCAGGCAATTTTAAATAATTCTCAGAAAAATTCCCGCGGGATTCGCAGGATAAAAAGTAGTTTAGATTTTAAGTCTAAGAATTTGCTATCGACCAGCGAAATCGGCCCAGTAGTTTTTACGTGAATCCCGAACAAACAGGCAAACAGATAAGGAATCTTAAAATGCACCTTGCATCATATTTTTTTTAATAAATTCAATGTACAGACACGTCATTTGTAGAATTTTATAATATCTAATATATAAAATTCTCGTGTCGCGGTGTTTGTAGTTAAACTCATCCGAAACGGCTTGACCGATTCTCATCAAATTTTGTGTGCATATTGGGTAGGTCTGAGAATCGGACATCTATTTTTCATCCCCCTAAATGTTAAGGGTAGTCCACCCCTAATTTTTTTCAATTTTTAGATTTTTTTTATGATACAGCATTAAAAAATACATACAACCCTAAATTTTCAACCCTCTACGATCAACCCCTATTTTTATTTGTTAATTATAAACTTTAATGCTTGGCATATATGATTGACATATCGATTGAAGCTTTTCCGGGCAGGACGACGTCTGCCGGGACAGCTAGTTACCTATAGATTTACGTGTATATTTACTCATTTCGATATTTTGCAGAGTTTAGAAAATGAAATATATTATAAAATCCAAGTCACGTATGAGTGAAGTAGCAGGCACAACTAGTTTATAAGAATAATAAAAAAATTACACAAGTCTCGACAGACGTCTTGTTCTTCCGGCATGGCAGGGGGTCGACATTGATCTGCCCAAAGCTGGGCCTCACGAGCCAACTCTTCAACCCAGCGCTAATAGGAAATTGAAAACTGTGAACTTACTTAGAACAACAAAACATTCAAAATCATATTAGCCGTAAATCCCAGTTGCATTTTAAACATTTGATTAGGATGCTATGGTCCTCTATTATTAACAACTTCAAAAAGGGGAGGTTCTGAATTCGTTTGTATGTTTTTTGTATGTTCCTTACTCGATTTCTCCGTCAATTGTGGACCGATTTTTAAAGTTTTGTTTTAAACAAACTTCAAACTAAATAGCAAAAAATAAATATTTAACCGAATTCTTTCTAGAACATCTTGAAGTCGGTACGAAGTGAAAATATATTGTTGTACCCAAATTTGTCGTTTTTATGTTTTACTTGGCAGCGACTCTAAGATGTTGTAGGAAGAAGTGGGTTAAATATTTATTGATTGCTTTTTAGATTGAAATCGGTTTTGTTTTTGTTTAAAAAAAATATCTTCTTTACTTCTAATAGCCTTCGGTTTTGCTTATGAAAATAGACTAGTGGTCACCCGTGGCCGAAATTTGACCATAATAATTAATTTAAATTATAAATTTGAACATTATTAAGATTCCGTTGTCAAACACTACATTTCTATAATCACAGATTTCGCCAAGGCTACACTGCTAATTTGACTTTAACAATAAACAAAAGAGTATATTATATGCGTGTGTGTGTCAAATACACGGTAGTGTGTGTAATAATTTTTTAATTCATTTAATGTATTTTTTATGCATAGTTTAAAAAAGTATTAGCATTCTGCACTCCTTCTCTATATAAACTATAAGTGTGCGAAATTTAATACTCCTCCGCCCGCGCAATTTTCGTAAAAAGGGGAACAAAGGTTTTACTGCGCTTTTGCTACACGTATCAATGTATACATTAAATTAATCCAAATAATTTTATACCCTACTTTTATTTTTGTCTTAAGATTTACTTTTTAACCGACTTCGAAAAAAGGAGGAGGTTCTCAATTCCTCGGGATCTTTTTTTTTGGTTGCTTTTTTTATGTATGTTCGCCGATAACTCCGTGATTTATGATCCGATTTACGTGATTCTTTTTTTGTTCGACGCGGAATAGCTTCCAATTGGTCCCCTAAAAATTTTACATAGTTTGGCCTAGTAGTTTTCATTTTATGAACATTTTTCTGTTCCCGGTTCTTGGGACCTATATTTTTTAAGAAGCGCGGCACCATTCGTAGGTCCACCCATACATAGCTAGACACTAAAAAGTAACAAATAAAATTTAAAAACTTCGTTTAAAAAAATCGACTTCAAAAACGAAAGAACTAAAATGTATAAAATATCATCAACATCTTGAAGTCGGTGCAAAGTAAAACATAAAAATTACTATATTTTGAAAATTACTAAGCACCGACTTTAAGATGTTTTAGATAATATATATTAATAATAATAGCTTAAGAAATAAGTTATTTTATACATTTTAGTTTTTTCGTTTTTGAAGTCGGTTTTTTTAAACGAAGTTTTTAATTACTCTAAGTTACAAGAGGATCTTTGAAGACGAAGAAATGGAAGAAGGCAATTGCTGCACTTTCCATCACACGGTCAGCCAGAATGTAATTAAAATGTTTTATGTTGTAATCAACAAGCGACGTCTCTACATTTTGATCAGTGTTAGTAAAATATGTTAATATGGCCGTTACCAATTTTAACATGTTCCCAGCACTGGGCAACCCACGGAGCATGCCATAAGCCGCTTCGTTCCGCCTTCGATTCAACCTTGCCATGATCCGGGCTTTCTCGTCCTTTGACAGCGGTGCTGGTATGTATCCCGTGCATTCTGTTCCAGGACCTGGCTAAAGTTATGACTTTAATAAGATGAAACATAAGAAATAATAAGTGAAAACAAGATCGTTTTTAATCTATGGATTACATCTTATTTTCACCGATTCCAATACTTTTTAAAAGAAGAAAATTTTAGTAAAAGATATTTTTATCCTCCTGCTAAAGTCATAAGTCGATATTAGACGGTTCATTTATATGTTTCAATTTGGATGAATCAACCAAGTGATCATATAATCTAAATAATATTGTTACATACTGACAAAGAAACGCACACCTGCCAGTCGTGAAGCGCAGTTTATTACAGTCCCGGATTTAGGAATTCTTTTGTTTACGTTGTGTTTAGAATGTGTAATTCAGAAAACATTCTATTGTTATTGTACTTGTTTTGTGGCCGTCATTACTGTTGAACTAATCCTTGTTGTTATTGTATTGCGTCGAAGCTTGCCAGGGATGGCATCGGTGCATTATAAAGCAAGGGCCCAATGCGGAGAGGGGCAGTCAAGCGAGGATTACGATACGAGCAAGATGTAGATTCGATGAGCGATATAGTGACGAACTTTGCAAGTGTTGTTGAATCGCGCAATTGTACTAGTAGTGTCTAGTTATATTTGTACTTATGTTACACGTGTTTGTATAGTTCAAATAAATTATATAGTAATTCCAACGGCATTTTAATTCGAGTCCTGAGTAACTCGTAACAATATTATAACATTTTAAAAGGATCGTCTTGTGTTACGTTTTTTGTGTTTGTCTGTTTGTATGGGATTCACGTAAAAGCTACTAGACCGATTTCTATGCGGTTTTTTCTTATCGATAGCAAATTCCCGGACTTAAGACCGGCGGTACTTTCTACCCCGGGAATTTTCTCGAGAGAGGCGTAAAGTGACCACATCGAAAAAAAAACCGATGCGATTTTTTCACTGATCGATAAAACCTTAAGTAGAATAATTGTAGTTGTGTATGCCTTTAGTCACATTACTAAGCCCGAGTTTCAATGGGTATTCTCGGGATTCGTGTATTTTTATTATAAGAACGCCATTACGTTGCTGAAAATAATGTTCGATTTTAAATTTTGCAAAATAACTGTAATCTATGTTACCTGTCAAACATGAACAAAGTAGCGGGCAAAACCTAGTTTAATAAAAACATGAACTTTAATCATTCAATATCAATTAATACCGTCGAGTGTTTTCTGTTCTGAGCATTTCAACCAAATTTATTCAATTTAGTTGCTCCGTCCTTGTCCTATGATTTAAAAAAAAAGTGAATCATACAGTAGCATTGAAATAACCGTGAAGGGCTATAAGGTTTTATCACCTTATAATTAGATTGACGACTGCATGCAACAGTTTTCCAACCTTTTTAGACATCGCCCTCTCAACAATAAAAATTTAATCAAATGCTCTAATACAATACAAATAACAGAAAGGTTTTTCTTTACTAATTAAATACTTATGCACCTACATAGTTTTATTTTAAATTATAGTCTTTTAAATGGTCTAAGTATTGTCCGTTTTATAATTCCCATATTTTATTGCATGAGTTCAGCAGACAGGGAGACGGACCAATTGATGGAAAGCGGTTACCATCGCCTATGGACATTTGCAACACCAAAGGTGCTACAAATGCGCTGCTGCTCTCTTAAGGGAGACTGGAACCTGGTCACTAATGCCGGAACACAAATCAAGGTTGTTATGGCGACATACTCTAGACGTAAGAATTTGGAAAAAAAAAAGAACTGAGCTATGAAGAAGAATTGCTAGAGACGCAGACACTTCACGCTAGTCCGTTGCAAGTGTAAAGAACATGGATTACGAGGATGTCTACCATTAAATTAATACTATTTACATTTATCAATATATACACATGAATATGTTTCTTTAACGAAATGGATTAATTGTTTGAGGTATGATATGATGATTTGTGATGTGACATAGGACGTATGTCCTAGAGAAATGTGGAAGGAAAAGAGATATTGTGCGACCCCAAATAATTGGAAGAAGAAAAGAGAGACCAAAATGTTTCTTCAATAAATATGTTAGTCCTCTTAATGGACACTACAGCTTAAGTTGGGAACCTATGGACAATCCATAGGTTGTTAAGTAAAAGAGGATTTCCCGTTAGTGCACATTATTCACTTGAAGTAGCTTAATGAAATGGAACATAGACAGCTAGACAATTAAGCTAAAACGATGTAAGCTACTGCATTGTTGTTAATAAAAGTTCATTAACTCGTGTAGAAGGAATGTTTATATTGTTACGAATTTGTGGGATATGAATTTAAAATGCAGTTGGAATTATCAAAAAGTGTATTAGAGGTACACGTAAATCACAGTTCTTATAAATACAACCGAATACAAAAGTCCAAACCGTAAAACACAAAAATCGTAATGACAAAAATCACTAAAGTAGACAAGGTGATGTTTGCAGTTGAAAGTGAACTAACTAACTTTTTCTTCACCCCCCAAAACTGAACTACTTTATATATTTATAAAATAAATAGCCATGGCTTTCTACTAAAATGCCCACCAGTCCTTGAAACTCTTTACTTAAAACCTTTATGGCTTCTAATAAAGTGCATGAAATGCAAACAATAGACGAAAGGATTTATGATATCTTACTGGAAAGCATATCAAGCGATTGGCACGGGGATCATTTAAATTCGAAGGAGTTATAAAAGGTCCTAAAACAACCTCAAAGAAATTGATATCGATTCGCAATACCATGTATTGGAATCATACTATACAAAGAATTCAAATAGGATATCACTATAATTTCGTCTATCCCGCGGGAATTCTCGGTTCAAAATAAGAATCTAGTCGTAGAAAGACGACCACCAGGGGTGCAAATCTCAACGGGATACTAGCAAACTCTCAACCTGTAAGATACTGTTACACGCCGACAAAGTGAATGCACACCTGGTTTATTACCTTTCCCGCATTTGAACTTCTTTTGTTTACTTTGTGTTTAAAATTTGTAATTAAGAAAAACATCCTATTGTTACTGTACTCGTTTATGGCCGCTGGTGTGCAGATTACGTCTTCTTCGGGAAATTCAGTCCGTGCGGTCGATTGTTGTATCGCACAGTTTAGTATAAAACAATGCCTGAACGGAGGGATGAGGCAGTCAAGCGACGATTACGATACGAGCAAGACGTGTACATTGGATAAGCTATATAGTGACGGGGTTTGCGCGTGTTATTGAATCGTGCAGTTGTACTGGTTGTGTCCAGTTATATTTCTACCTGTGTTATACGTGTTTGTATAGTTCTAATAAATTCTATAGTAATTCCAACGGCATTTTAATTCGAGTTTCGCACTCGTAACAATACTAATACCTAACCTGCCTCACAAACAGAGGCGACCGTTTACCACCGTCATTCGTTGCGCAGCGTATACTCACCACGATTAACCAAGTGGAACTGGTGTATTTCACACATTGGCAATCTAGATATGCAAGTTTTCTCACGATATTTATTCAAGTCTTCAGGAGATTCTCTTTCACAATAACTTGAATATGTACATTAGAATTTTGTGTATGTACATTATTAGTATCATTATGTAATCTAATTACTGAAATACGGCTAGCGCTGTGGGTTAGAGTGAGAGAGGAGGAGCCTTCCTACCTCTGCCGTATCGCGTAACGTAACGAAGCGGTTTACCCTCCCATAAGAAGTTATCACTTCAAAAACTGTCTTCATGTTTATAAAGTAGTATTTACAAGCAGTTAAATTTTTACTCACAGTAAAACGCTTCACAGATGCGTAATTAACTAATAGCATGGAAGAAGTTTAGGTTACTATAGCTTTTGTATTATTGCAAAGTATAAGTACTCACAGCATATTGGCAAAAGGTATGCGTGTTTGTGTTCCTACACATTTTGGATCCACAGTAATTCACAGATTTACTTGAAATCAAACTAAATACATTGTACATACATAAAACAGTAATGCATCGCATTTTAATAATTACGCTTTAAATTTGGTCATTTTTTTATTACTTTCAGCAACAAACCCTATGATTCAATTTTGACTTTGTCAATATGGCAGAATAATTTATGAATTTGGTAGCGTTTTCAACTTGAATAAACCAACCAAAGTGACCGTATAACGTAATCAATCAATCTATTTATTTATTTGCTTAACAACATGGTATCTACATATTATACATATTAGGACATATAGTTTCACATGTTATTTACCTATTAGTACAATATATATATTACAAACTCCGGTTAGTAAAGGACTATTGTAGAGAATAAGAACAAAAAGTACCGGGCTATCGGGGTGAACTAGTGGTACTAGGGGTCTGGGAATATGGTTATTATGGCGTCTGCCCGTCGCAATGTTCAGGGAAAATGAGCAGACGGTGACTGGCTAGTCCCTGCATGGGCCCCAAAAATGCCATAGAATACAGGGGCAACATGGGTGTGAGTGGCTAAGGCCTGTAGAGAGGTGGGCTGCAGGTTCACCTAAGCTACTTCTGACGTAATGCCATTTATCACTGATTTAGGCAAGCACGGAGGCGGGGGCCTTGCCTTGTCAGGTACGAGGTGTCGGCCCCCAGAGTCAGGTACGAGGTGTGGCTACTCACTTAAGCTATTTATTACTTTATTCTAACTTAAAAGTAATATCTACCTTATTTAGAATATTATGTGTCTTTTCTAGTGGGGCGCGCTCCATCAGGGGCGATGAGACTACCTATCACCTAGTCTTGTTACGTTCTATTGCCTCCTTGAGCGGCCGCATACAGAATCTCTCCAGGTACGGCCTCGAGTCCTTGCCCGAGATGAAATCACTAATGGTTTCCTCGGTGATCTTAATACGTGTGGGCGTCTCGAAACTGCGCCTGAGTCACTCATATATGCGGAACTCGACAAGAGGGCTTGGATCGTCTCCAGTTACTCTCGTTTACATTATGCCCACTTCCATGGAAGGGAGTAGGAGCGTGGCAGTGAAAGTATTAACTGTCCAAATACACTGCGGTTACGGTAGCGTATGTAGCTACCAGAAAATGTTCACTTTGCTTATTTCAAAAAGTAGTACTATATAAGTATTCAAAAACTACTACAAAGCATAATTAAATAATTTGTTGCGAACCTCGCAAACAGGCAGACGACCCACCTCGTAGAAAGTGTTTACCGTCGCGTACAGACGTTTGCAACACCAGGGGTGAAGTCAACACGTTGTCAGCCTCCAAAATGGGATAAAAAGTAAAGATGGAGGATGCGATAGTGGGATATGACAAGAGGAGTGAGATAGTGGGGATAAGATATGAGTACGAATGGAGGATGATATAGGGAAAATTAGATGAGGAGAGGGAGCGGACCCTGGGCGTCGGAGTAAAGGCTCCGAACGCAACCCGGATTTAATGCTCGGATGATTTTTTATTATTATATTTATGGCTTGGCAATTAGGCCTTTAAGCCAGATCTTAGTTTATAATATACATTTAGTTTCTTCATTTTCTTAAGCCTATGTGTAGCACAGCTGAACTGTAGGTAATCAGCTAGTGCCATTCAACGGAGTTCTTGTGACAACTCAAAAGGCCACATTTGACTATACAGTTCACATTTCTCACAAAACACATAATCACTACTCAAAAACTATCAATATCCTACAACTATTGTTCATTTTAGAGTAATTTTACACATTTTTAGAAAATAAAACTGCACAGCACAACATCACCTTTCAGTTCCCGCCAAAAACTCCAATGCTCGGATGATGATGAAATAAGGAGAGGGAGATCACAAACAAGTATTAATTAGAGACTAGTCGTTTCACGCCGATATTAAATAAATAATATTTTTAAAGATAGATGTAACTCTAACTAATGGAGGAACAAAAAGAAAATACTTGCATTTCACGTTAAACATCGTTTATTCAAATTAGTCACTATACAAAATAAACATACAAAATCAAAATTTTCCAAAATATACATCAGTATAGTTATCACGTATCTATGATTAAAAATAAATACTTTTCTTAGGTGCAACATTGTGATTCAAAATACAAAAAACCTAAGGTACAAAATTGTAACAAAAATTATGGCATCTCCAGGTTGCGCCTTATCTCAGTTTCTATGAAAATAGGTCTATTGTGCGACATCTGGTGTTAAGGGACGGTATTGAATATGTGATATTATTTCGCATTTCGTTGTACATGTCCTAATGCAAGTCTTAGTATACAGTATAATTACTTACAGTTTTACACAACTAATAATTCCTCCTTAGTAGCATACGACAGTGTACGAATCGTGTAAGCGGGATAAAGCTAAGAATGCCTAGTATGCAACGGTATCTACCGATTCCTTTTGGGAATAAAGTTCGATATAGATTATTTACATGTCGGAAACCTGTCTACACTTTTCTGCGCAAACGAAATCTTCCGATCGGCAATTATTATAAGTCGTGTAAAACTGTAATAACGTTAGTACAACCAACTTATTTCATTTGTCAAGACGAGATACTACAAAAAAATATTAAAATAGTTAAAGACAACTTATTAAACAATAATACAGTCGAAACAAGATAACTCGAATTTTATAAGTAAGGAATGGTTCTTTCTTGAATCCTTAGTGAATTCAAGAAAGAACCATTCCTGGTTATCATTCGAAATTCAAATTCTGCATTTGAATGTCGAAGAAGTGGTGACGCCATCTTAACCTTCCTAAATCCCCAACTATGCAATATAATCCTAAATTTTGTAAGCTATTCTCAAAAAATTGCAATAATATTTTTCTTTGTTCACGCGTATAAACTTTTGACTAGTATTGACTTAGTTTAAAATCCACCTGATATTAAGCAGTTACCATCGCAACTACAACGTATATTACATTGCAATTGAGCTAAATTCATATTTAGTTGATCCATTCCACACGCGTCCACTTTTCACCTGATATAAAGTTTATCATGGTGCTTACAAGCAACATGAACCAAAATCCTCTATATCTCGAAATCTTCGATAAGCCTTAAGCACTACAGCTCTTAGCCTTTCCTTTACAATTCGAGTTATCGCGATTCAACTGTATTAGCTTTTCGTTAGAACCACAAAAAGCTATATACTTTTTTAAGCATTTCGTTGATTTTAACATAATCACATAATAATATATTAACAACCAATTTAATCGTTTGGATTTTAATTATTTTTTTCTTATAATTACAATATCGACTGCTGCTAGCTCAGTAACTAGTTAAATAATAACTATCTACATATTTATAGCCTCCGGTACGAATCTTAAGCGGTCGGTGGAATTAATATCGAAAATACTATCATCTAATGTGGAAAAACATCGTAGGCCCATTATTTGCGATAATGGAAAGATTACGAATATATAATAAAATCGGAGATCTACGAGTAATGTATCAAAAAATAACACTGGCCCAGACTGGTCCAGAAAAAATAAAAATCGGTCTGTACTTTTGATCAGACCCTTACATATTTTAATGTGCTGAGTCCGAATCTGGGGTCAGTTTGGTTCATACAACCTCAACATTTTGGGTTAGGGTGTGAGGGTGTCTGGACCAAAGTGACCCAGATTCGATTCAGTTTTTTTTGGGCCGATGTAATTTTTAAAGTAGTTTTCCTCCAAAATTGTACATATGTCGCTTACGATGTTCTTCTATAAAATAAGCTCTATAATACATATCCCTTTCTTTACTCGAAAGGACAATATCTCATAATTCGAAAAAAAAGAAACTCACATGATGTGCGCAGGCCGAAACCACCGCTCAAGAATCGTGCCGGGTTTATATATCATATAGATACATATAAATGATTACAAAATAATCAATTCCATAGATGTTTGTGTAATCTAAGAATAAAATGCCCAATATGACAGATCTAACCATGCGTTTCATCAAAGTTTTACATTTTAAACACCTTAAGAACCATGGTCAGTCTTCACCCAAATCCTTTTTAACTAAAAATAAATAAATACTAACAGATTAAAAAACTCCGCATTAGGATTTTAATTATCATCCGGTTTCGGTAAATAGTACGTGGAGTCGATGAAATATTTAGTTATATCCGAGACCAGACTCCTATCGGAGATCTCTTGGGCAACACCATAAATTGCCATCTGGAAAAATAAACATGCATATACAAAATGTACATAAATACATATTGTGGCGACTGAGGGTAGCACTTTCTAGCAGCGTAAGCCAGTCTCAAGACTTCTAGAAAAAATGTAGAAGATTCTGGAAGGAAAAGACAAGGACGGATACATTTAGAAAGGTATAGACGATGAACGACAGTTCCACAATAGAAAGTTCGGGGAGGAAAAGACAAGAGATAGATAGATGTTTAGAAATGGACACATAATAAATAAAAGAATAACGAAAAGAAGATCGAAAGTATGGGTTCCAGAAGACTCTTCCGGGTGTATAAGCAGAAATCTAGAAACCGATTGCAGCGCCATCAACCGGGACCAATTGTTAATCTAAACCATTCTCGAAGCTACTTGAAAAACACAAAAAAATTCATCAAAATCGGTCCCCACAGTTAAAGAGGTGTTCGGCGGCGCCACCTCCTGGGTCCCATCGGGAATCTAAACCATCCCGGGACCCACTTGAACACACGCAAAAATAATTCACCTAAATGAGACAAATGAAAATGTGTTTAAATGCAGTCACCATTGCCGAAATCGGTCGGGAGAGATCATATGATAATGAATGGCTAGACTGATGATTTTTAAATGTCAATTTTTTTATTGATGAAAATATTATTTTAATACTTATTATCCTTTTCCGGTCGAACACAATTCCATAAACACAAAAATCATACAAATTGGTCCCGCAATTCTTGAGTTATAAATGGTGTAACTAACACTTTGTTTTATCCCTATTAATATTATAAATGCGAAAGTAACTCTGTCTGTCTGTCTGTTCCGTTTCCACGTAAAAACTACTGGACCGATTTGACTGAAACTCAGTATATAATATATATTTTCGATGCCGATAGGATACATAGGATACTTTTTATCCCGAAAAATGGGATAGTTTCCGGGATAAAAATATATTTGTCTTTCTGTTTGTTATGCTTTTACGGAAGAACTAATGGGCCGATTTGGCTGAAATTCGGTACGTATGTAAATTAAATACCGAAGGTGGACAAGGGATACTTTTCATTTTGGCCTTTTCGGTAATTTTGGCCTTTTTGGTCATTTTGATTATTTTGACCTTTTTGGTCGATTTTGTCTATTCCGTCATTTTGGCCATGTCGGTCACTGTGGCTTTTTTGGTCATTCTGGCCATGTCGGTCATTCCGACCTTTTTGGTCATTTTTGCTATTTCAGATATATGAGTATATTTGTGTATTGACTGTTAGATAAAAAACACTATTGTACACCATTACAAAAAACTTACGAACTAGAATTATTTTATTTATGTACAAAGGGTGGTCTTATCGCTGAAAAGCAATCTCTTCCAGACAACCCGTGGCAAGAATATCGCTGATTAGGAGTGGCGATGGTGGTATACATAATTGTTGCACGATTAATTACATTTTAATAATAAATATATAACTATACTATATATATACACATAAGTTATATACATATACAAGAAATGGTGATAAAATACAACTATTTAAACATAATAACTTTATGTATCGCCCCTAGTGGGTATAGGTTTTCTTACCTTCCCATGTACGGGTCCGCCCGTGTGTTTAAGACACTCCTGCGCAGTACTCCTCACGTCGCCCACAAAACGATCCGCGACGCCGGCCTGCGTGTGTGTGTGAGTCACACATATGTGCAATCTATACATTAAAAAAAACACAATACAGTGTTTAAAAAACAATACATTAACAGCCAATTATTCCAAAGAACTTCAAGGTCGCACACATGCGTCGTCGGCAAGTTATTTCAGTATTAAAAAAATTAGGTAAGTACAAAAATATTTCAAAATAGTTGAAACTAAGTTTTTTGATACTAGAACTAAGTTCCAATTCCTTAATATCAAACGAACATTAAAACAAAATCGATGTTCTCTTATCATAGAAGTATAGATGAAATTAAAATTGGCTTAATGAATTAAAAGAATCTTAATGAGTCTAGCATTGCTGGGGTGTTTCTTGACACTTATTCGCCTTAAAACAGCAACATGTCGCAAAGTGGTGTAAATAGAGTAGAAAGTAGGTGTTCCACAGTCGAACTTAGTTTGAATAAAACCTTTTAATGTATGTGTAAATATATAGCAAAAAAAAAACAAGTAAAACACAAAGAAAATTACAAGACAGGTCTCTTAATAAAATTCATTTAATTCTAATCAAAATCTTACCCAGATGGAAACTGCAACGCGTTCAAGGACCAGCCCTTTTTGTGTAACAATTCGGCCATTTTGAAAATATCGAACTGCTTCGATCCGAACGCCACAACCGTCGTCGCCGGTTTACCGAATATAAATATACCATCAATTTTTCTTAATCTGAAATAAGCATTGTACAAAATTTTAGTGTAGTGATAGCAAACCTAAAAGTCTTGGCACGAAACTTAAATGCGCCCCTGAAGTTCGTTCACTTCATTGCGCAGAATACAGTTAGGCTCGATTCATACTGTGATGCCGTTCAATCTCGCTCCGGTCGCTCGCTCGGTTCATTCCCAATCCGGTGAAATATTCTTAAACAAGAAGCAGAAAATTCTCATTATCGTATAGGCCTAGTTGTGATCCCATATCGCACCGGTACCAGTTCGTTAAAAAGAATACAGTAGTGGATTACACACAGCGACATTAAACCATGAACTGCATTATGATGTCACACAATGGTGTGAATCGAGCCTAATTCTTATGGCTAGATTCACACTGTGTGTGCCATTCACGGTTCAATCTCGCTCCGGTCTCGGTCTGTTTTCAGTCCGATCAAATATTCTTAAACAAGAAAGAATAATTAATTATTATTATTGTATTGCTGTAATTCAAATCCAATATCGAAATGGTACATATTAGTCGAAAATTATATTTGATAGAAGATCTGGCCTATCATAACTTATACCGACAGTGTGAATACACTTTTGTTTCAACTTCAGACTAGTAATGTAGACAGCGAGATTTGATCGGACAGAGACCAGAGCGAGATTGAACTGTGAACAGGATCATAGTTTGAATCGGGCCTTATTATATACACAGACAGAATTGAGAAAAGAGTGTTGCACTCTCGCACAGTATATACGAAACCGCATGCCGTCTCTTTCGCACGACACACCGTAAGATGTAATAAACGTTAACATTTGGATGAGCCTGCACAAACTCATGGAGCTAACTTCACTCGACACGCATATAAGTTTTGCGCGTACTTACTCCCTTTCGATGTGTCTGGCGGTTGTGATGATTTCGTCAGTCATTTGGACATATCGCGTCCTACCAACAAACAACATTGTCGCCCAACAAGCTGCTATCAGACCACCAGCTCTGCTGCCTGTAATATGAATTACATTTTAATAAGACTATCTATTATTTGCTTTTATATAACTCAAAAATTGTCTATTTTATATTTGCAAGTACAAATATGACACAAAGGCTTACTTGATCGTAAGCGACAATTTTTGTTTGCTAGAGTAGACAGACAGAAAACCCATTTGATGGAAAGTAGTTCTGTCTGTCTTCTACGAACATTTACAACTCACCAATGTGCTATTAGCCGCTAGAGATATTTTTACATTAAATAGTTTTCCTACAGAACTTATATCATTGGTGATGAATTTAATATTCAGTGTTATATTCATACTACGTACCATTGACTGTGGGTGAGCCGTAGACCCCACCGGGCCATTCCGTTGTCACAGTGTACTGACAATGTCTATATTCTGGCTTCCTGTACAATATAACTGATGTACCTTTCGGTGCATAACCATACTGTAAATATGAAAAAAATAAAATAAGTTCATATTATCATTTTGTTAATTTGTTATTTTCTTAATGCAATGGACAGAAGAATATGAACGGGCTTATAACTTAATAAAATGCAAATTAGCACCTGTAGATAATATATACCATTATGACCCAAAATTGCCACTTATCATGTCATGTGATGCATCAGTTACAGCCTTGGGTGCTGTTCTATCCGATAGGGACTTGGATGGTACCATCAAACCAATCGCTTATACTAGTAAAAAATTAAGTAGTACCGAGCAAAAATACTCTGCTATACACAAAGAGGCTATGGCAATTATCTTTTTATTTAATATACAACAATTATCATTCTGTTAATTTATTATTATCGTTTGTTAATTTATTATTATCATTTAATTATTATTTTTTATTCACTGTATTTGTTTATTTACAAAAAATAACATTTTTATAAAAATATATTCTTTTTTATATAAAAAATTGAAAACATTCTATAACATCTATATAAAATATTTTAGTTAATTTACTATTATCATTCCATTCATGTTCATCATCACTATGTTCGTTTATGTTGTTGAAAACCACAGACCATAGAATTGCTCGGACTTTTAGAAGTAAAATTATTATTTAGTCGTAAATAAGATTGAGTGCAGTTACAATTACTGTGGTAGTACACTTCATCAAGTGTTTGAAATATCAGAATAAAAATGAAAACTCAAATTAAATTTATACCTAAAAACAACATTCACAAAAACTTAAATAAGTATGACAGGATCCTAAACATGAGCTTTATTACCTTATGTGTATCAGCAGATATGCTGGCCACACCGGGCAATCTGAAATCGAAGACTGGAATGGTGTGGCCAGCATCTGCCATGAACGCAGCCACGAACCCGCCCAAGCAAGCGTCCACATGCAACGGAATATCATACTCCATGGCCACATCTGATAGAGCCACTATGTCGTCCATCGTGCCGTATGGGTAATTTGGTGCTGAACCTACTATCTAGAAAATGAAGATCGAAATTATAATGTTATAATCTTATATATAAAATTCTCGGGTCGCGGTGTTTGTAGTTAAACTCCTCCGAAACGGCTTGACCGATTCTCATGAAGTTTTGTGTGCATATTGGGTAGGTCTGAGAAACATCTATTTTTCATCCCCCTAAATGTTAAGGGTAGTCCACTAATTTATTTTCAATTTTTAGATATATTTTTTTTAATTATATATATAATAAGGGGATCTTTGAAAGTTGCACCCGTGACTGAAAAATTGAGAGGAAGGAGATTAAGTTGGTATGGGCATATAATGAGGAGGGATGAAAGTCACGTGACAAAAAGAATGTTAAACTACAAGATAGATGGGTACAAATGTAAAGGTAGACCAAAAAAAGATGGATGGATTGTGTGAAGGATGATATGATGATATGTGGTGTGACAGAAGATGTATGTCAGAGTAGAGGAGTGTGGAAGGAAAAGACAAATTGTGCCGACCACAAATAATTGGGATATGGTGTAAGAAAAGACAAAGAATTATAATATAATAAATCCTAGAAAAAGACCAATTTCAAAGTCACACTACAAAGTATCTAATGTTATTGATAGTACACTTCGTCCCAAACTTTATCACTACTCTCTTTCTCACACGCATAATAAGGGCATTAGACGCCGAGTTGCGATAGAAGTAGAACGAAGGAACGTTGCCTCTTAGCAACATAATTATAATTGTCAAATATTTACGTCACAAAATTGTCTATTACGTATAGATAATCTTACATGCCGTCAAAGAAAAAAATGCGCACACCTGCCTGTCGTTATACGCAGTTTATTACCTTTCCTGCATTCAGAGTTCCTTTGTTTACTTCGTGTTTAAAATTTACAATTAAGAAAAACATCCTATTGTTATCGTACTTGTTTTATGGCCGTCATTAGTGTCGAACTAATCCTTGTTGTTATTGCATTGCGTCGAAGCTTGCTAGGTGTGCGGATTAACTCAGTGAATGCTGTCCTTTGTTGTATTGTACAGTTTAGTATAAAACAATGCCCGAACGGAGGGTGGGGCAGTCAAGCGACGATTACGATACTAGCAAGACGTGTGTAGCACATTCGAAGAGCGATATAGTGAATTGAAGCGTGTGTTAGAATCGTATTTATTATTGTAAAGTAACCATATGACGGAAGTAGTCGATAACCGAGTATTCATTAATTTTGTAATCGGAAGTCGTATAACCGGATGTCAACGTAGAAGCATTTATTATCAAGCCAACGGATATCGAAAATGGAGTAACCGGAAGTTGGAAGTTATACGGATAACGGAAGTAGATGTTATGATGGAAGTGAAGTGGCGCCAAAGTATGACAGCATGGTGTCGCTGCAGACGCACTACGAGGATCTTTGAATACTCGGTGTTCGGGCAGAGAGGGGGCGAGTATTAAACCGATAGTCAACGAGTCTACACCTAGTCTTCAAACAGTCTACAACCAGCAGTCTAAGTTCAACGGTTGAACATAGCGAAAGCTCGGCAAGAGACCCATAGTATATTGTAATCGATAATTACTGTTCGATAATTGCAGTATTCTTTAAGAGCAAATTGATGCTCGACACCTGACAAGCGTGGAGACAACTCTTGGAGTTGTCCTAATATTTCTGAGTATTATTGTTCTGTATTTAATATTGTGATAATTCTAGTGTAATAAACTTTGATTATGTTTCAGATTATTATTATTATTTTTGCTAACACGTGCATTGTTACTGATTATATCCAGTTATATTTGTACCTGTTTTATAGGTACTTGTACAGTTCTAATATACTCTATAGTAGTTCCAACGGCATTTTTAATTCGAGTCCTGTGTAGCTCGTAACAATAATAATAAAAAAACCAGTCCCAGTACATTAAAATAAGACCAAACTTACCAAAATAGTACGTCTTCCGATGGCTCTTTTTACAGCGGCGACATCAACAGTTAATGTGTCAGGGTTAACTTTGATAGTCTTAACTGACAGCCCGAGGTATTGGGCTGCTTTGTCAAACGCCGAGTGCACAGTCGAAGGCACGACTATTTGTGGGTTTGTGATTCCTTTGTTGTAAGCGAGATCTCTGAATGCTTTGCATGCCATTATTATTGACTCTGTGCCGCCTGTTGTTACCTGATTTTTTTAAATGATTGTAACATTTTTATTCATTTTCTCTAAACATTCAAATTCAAATTTTTTTATTCAAAATAAGTTCCACTGGAGAACACTTTTTGAAGGTATACATATAGGTTAAAATTTGATTTTACTTCCTAGTCTATGTACACCGCTTCGCAACATGTTATTGCCGTTAAGGAGAAGACGCGGCAAGAAACTCCCCAGCAACACGTCTAGATAAAAATTGTCCTTCTCCATATCTCTCTTATTATATTTATATCTCAAATTCTTTCTTCAAGTTTTATACAGACATATGTTACAGAATGACTTTTGAGGAATTAATGGAGTTGTAGCAAGCAGTTCATATTCATTATCTACAAGATGCTATTATCAGATTTGGTCATTCAGTAGCGATTTGGCCACATATATGCACATGTATCGAATCATATTTATTTTCTTAGAGTTAGTTGCTAATTGTGACCTTTTAAAAAAATATTCTTTTTGACATTCTAAGGAATTTCTTTATAATTTCACCACGCTGATTATTAAATAACCTTAGTCCCTTTAATTGAACCCTCACAAAGCATCATAATATACAAACAGATGGACAAAAAAATGGGTGGACAAGATCAAATTATAAAGATTCATTTAGATTATGAACTTTTAAAAGATCTCTCCAACATCTGGTTAACATTCTGGGCCTTACTTATAATAATCTCGTTAAGAAAGGATTACCCATCTCTTACATGAGAGACTCTTAAGCCCCTAATCAATGGCTGTTTCAAATAAAATTTGCCATCTTGCCTCTCAATGTTGATTATTTTTGACAGTTATTTATGAGTTACTTTACCACCACATCTTATCCTTAAGAGGAGTTTATGAGTAAGATTTTCGATAATCAATTGCTGAGCAGTTTCTTAAAATTTAACGAACGATTATAAGTAAGGCCATTATGTCTAAAAACACAACTCACTGTTCCACAACAATCGTCGTCTCCATGAAACAGGTTAATTGCCATCCTCACTATTTCCGCTTCCATCTTGTTAACTCCCGGGAAAATGTCCGAGTGTAGTGGATTAGTATAAGCCGCAAGTGCGTAAGCGTCACACGCCACGCGACTGATCTCCTGCGACACGTGGTACACAGCGCCTGAGACTGTACCACTCTTCCAATCATAGGCACCTAAAACCACCAAAATACTGGGCCTTTGCAAGGGATTACACCGATATAGCATATGGAGGGATTCCCTTATAGGTAATCTGTCCATAATGATCAGCTTGTGTGGAGACTCGAGATCATTGGACGGCCAATGACTAATACCCACTAAAACCACCCTCCTCCCATGTGCCCAGCGCTTATGGTAGGAAAGGCCTGAGACTTAGAACGTAGTTACGTCCAGGCCGATGCTAGCGCAAAAGTGCCTGAATATACCCCGGGAATCAGAACATATCCACTTCGACGACAGGGGTGATGACTCCTCTGCTCCCTTGATAGCTAGAGGCCCCCTGCAGCGGTAAAACCACCAAAATATTACAGCAACGGTTGTTAAACCTGTTAACCGTTATGATGCCTTCCAGTGTTCTGACTAGTGACTACTAATGATAAAACCACTGGAGGGCAACACAATATCCTGGCATCTTGTGCCATACAGTAGGCCTAACTACATGACCACTCTATATGCGAAGTCTGTGCTTACGCAGCTAATCTAAGGAGAAAATCAATTTTATCATGGACTTTTATTAAATATAATTAATTTTTTACAAAATTTATAGAATTATTTCGTCTATGGATTTATTTATCTTTAAAAAATTATGATTAACGATCTTAATCATATTTAATTACAGTAAGTTTGATGGCTTCTTTAAGAACCACAAACAAACCTTCTGTAATTCAATATTAATAAGACCATAATAATTCATTGACAGTACAGGTCCAAGTTGTACGTAGACAGCATTACTTACAAAAGTTGAGTTAAATCATTTGAATCATTCTGCGCCAAACGTTACACCTGCTCTTGGTTTGCAATTTTTACATTACATTTCAGACAAATTTAAGTATTGGTCGATGGAGCAAACGAGTCCTGGAGTGGAGACCACATCTCGGAAAACGTAGTGTAGGACTCCCGCTAGCCCGGTGGACTGACGACCTGCGCAAGATCGTAGGCAGGGGCTGGATGGGGAAGACAGGAGACCGGGAAATGTGGCGCGTACTTGGGGAGGCCTACGTCCAGCAGTGGACTGAGATTGGCTGTAGAAGAAGTATTGTCCTATTGTCCAACATTTTGCAACTAATCTGGAGAGGTTATAGTTTGGCAGCAACTATAGAGAAACTAGTATAGATTTTGTGGTACTGTCAAGAAACCAGTAAGAATGTTTCTTACCTAAACAAAGATGATCTTTAACCTCCTCTGCAACTTCTTCAGAGCTCAATCCTTTCTCGGGCAGTTCTCTATGAACCGTCACACCAGACAATCTTTTTGCCACATCCTTCCTGAAGTCATTGTTGATCTCTGCCATTTTCTCATCAATCTTTCGTCTAACTATTGGCACTTGACGGAGCCATCTGAAGAACTCTCTGCGTAGACGTGTTGTCACACCTAGAAACGAGATTTTGCCAAATTTCATATATATCAGTTCAATCCCAAAACCATGAAGAGGAAACAAACACAGTTACTTTCACTTTTATTAGCTACTAACTAATGTCTGGAATGGTTGAAATACCTTTTCACAATTATTTCCGTAATTTGTTTTTTGTGCATTAAAAATACTACTAGTGGTCGCTCGTGGTCAAAACTCGACCATAATAATTAATGTCAAAGACTATACTTCTATAATCAAAGATTTCGCCATGGCTTCACTGTTAATTTGACTTTAACAATAATCAAGAGTATATATGGGTGTGTGTGTCAAATACATGGTAGCTGTGCTGTTTTTTTTTCCATTTAATTTATTTATTATGCATATTTTTTTTTTAATCAGCGTTCTTCACTGCTTCTCTAAATCATGATAATATAATAAATGTGCGAAATTTCATAGTCCTCCATCCACACAATTTTCGTAAAATGGGGTAAGAACTGTAATGGCCAATGGTTTCTGAGCTGACCGGGATCTTCAATAAGAGACTAGGTTCAGGATTTAAGCTTATATTAGCAATCAAGAGACTTTTACACTCATGTGTTCTACTCGCGGCCCGATACAATTCTGTCCTCAATTATTATGGGAGGCGTTCTACGTTTCTATTTGAAAACATTATAATATAAATGAATACTAAAGAGGTTTGTGGTCACAGCACAAAGTTTTTGCTTCACATATTAATATGAATATGTGAAGATGTTCACACTGTTCACACAATTGCCAATAACAACTGTTTAATGTTTCAATAAAATTGAATGAATGGTACTACTCAAATGAGACAGATCAAACAAACTAAATCAATTAGATTGAAATGACATTAGTTGATCATTTTGGTTGTCTCATCTAAATTGAAATATGTTAAGAAACAAATACAAAAATATTTAGAATAGAATAGAATATTCTTTATTGCAGGCAAGAAAATAATAATACACATGAATTAACAATCTTATAACTAGTCTAATCGGCGGTCTTATAGCTAACAGCGATTTCTTCCAGACAACCTTCTGGAGATAATTTTGCTTTTTTTAATAATGGGTCGGTATTTCGTGCGCATAATTAAAAATATATATACAATCATATATACATATATTACAAGTAAAAAATAAATAAATACACATACATAAATATATGTACATAGAGTTACATAGACATACATAAATTACTGTTTACAAATTTAAATAGTGATCTTTGAGGAGTTTATTAAAAGATGTAAGTGACTTTGCACTTCTAGTACTCATCGGTAATGCATTCCACAACCTTACAGCCTGCACAGTAAAAGATTTCTGACAACATTGCATAGAATGTATTGGCGTCATTAGTCGTAGATTTGCTGATGATCTCAAGAGCCTCGTGCTACTTTCTTGAAAGAAATCAAAGCGTTCCTTCAAATAGGAGGGCGCTTTTGGGCTAAAGAGTACATTATACAAAAGGGATAAGATTTAGTTCTATATTTTAAGTACATGATTATAGTAATGATTATTTCAATTCCTAATGTGATAGATATTTCATACTCCGAGCTGTAAAAGACCTGTAAAAACCATTTACACTGTACTCCTTACAAAACATAAAGATATACTTCGTTTACATTGTACTCAGTATTCAAGGTTAGATTTCCTATTTAACTGTAATGAGAGTGTGTTAAATGTTAATTATCATAATACTAACATTATGCTGTGTATGTTATGTCTCTCAGATAGGTTTTTATGACTGTGCACACAAATTATGAATAATCATGAACTAAAAAGTAAAAAAACACTAGAGAACAGATGCAGTTGTCTAATTTTAAATGTAATTCCAAGTTATAGTAGAAAACTGCTTGCTAGATTTAGAAGTAGGTAATGGTTGTGAGATTCCAGATCCAAGCTATTTATAATGTAAGACTTACTTTCTCTAGCATTGTAGAGACTATGTGCCCATACAACAGCCAGCACTGAGGAAGCAGTCATGGTGACAATCTGCCATGGTTCTTTGCCTTCAAACAGTCTATTTATAGCTTTTAGAGGCTGCGGACGCTCACTCATGACTGAAAAAAATATCTTACGGTTAACATACTTACAATTTACAGTATGTATGTAGGAGCTAGGTTGGTTTAAGGAGCTTATGTGTGTGCACATTTAATCATAACAGAGGAAACTTTTCAAAAGAACAATGATTACAGACTGCTATAGCACTTAGCTATATGTCTTGTATCTTTGTCTTTTCATTTTTGTTTGTCTGTAATTTGGTGTTAAATAAAGAGTTATCTTGTTTGAATGCCATGTACCATGCAAAAATCGCATCCTTACCAATCCCAATACTCTAAATATAAACAAAACATAAAAACCAGTTTTTTGCTAAACTACTGTAAACCAAATTGAATACCTTTCATTATTGTTTAACTGTTGCTATGAATAAATTATTAGTCATGGTTTAGAGAAAAATAATTGATTTACTTTTTTTATTCTTTCCACAAACAGAAGCTTTCCATTATAATAAAAAAATAAGCATTTATCTATACATTGAAAATTAGCCTAAATCCAACTTAACAAAGCTCAAAGGACTTGCAATCAAAACTTACCGAGTTGATTTCAATTCACTGATAAGGGAGCAAAGGCAATTAATTAAATAATTAATAATGTACTTTGTACAATAATGACAAAATCTTTGTGCTAGACAAAGAAAAATTCAAAACCAAAGAACCCTTTTCTTTCTACAGCTAAATCTATCACTATATAACTAAGCTCGATCTAGTCAATAGGGGTCAAATCTAATCAATGATAACAGAAGGTAAACGACCTTGAACTTGCCTTAAAAATTTTCGGCAATTTGTAGACCAATATACCGGTTAAAAATATGAAATAATGTAATATTTCTTACATATGCCTGAACAGTAATTGCTTTAAAAATGTTTGTAAGGAATTTAATTACAACTGTTACCTGTACAAATACAAAAATACAACTATAAATTATTATAGATCTTCGTTATCAAAATATTACAACTCCTCAATCAATTTACCTGACAATTCGTTCAGATAATTAGTTTGATAACGATAAAATTACTACACGTAAACAAGGTTATTGTAGCTTAATGCACTGTAAATAAACGTCTAATTAAAACAAAGGCCAATAAAAATTCCACATAAAATTAAACCAAACGTCTCACGTTACAGACAAATTCCTGTACTGAATTGAATAGTGATGTCTACATCTTTACTACTAAATTGTCGTATTTAAAATAAATTATCGCCTAAATGTTTGGATACTGAATTGCTTTTTTTCTACTAGCAAGATTTCTAACTAGTCTGTGAATCTGTTTTGACATATGATATAAACTCTTAGACCAATGGTCTAAGTATAAACTAGTGGTGGCAAATATAACCATTAACCAATAAATTTACCGGTAAAAAAATTAACACTTCTATTCGATAAATAAAATTAAGCAAAACGGTTAAAATACCACTTAACAAATACACTGCGTGTAGTCGCGAAGGTTATTATATAATATATATTCGCATTGCAGATGTTTTCAACTTATCATGTAAATATTGAATTTTGAGTATTTGATTGTATGCTCTATGCCGCTCAAAATAAAGCACAATATTTAACTTGCTATTTTTTACACTTAATGGTATTTTTATTTGTTAGAAAATTAAAATGAAACGATATTTTTACCGATGGCGAAGATGACGGGATTGGTTGATTTTTTAAACGTAATATATTGTTTGGTAATTGATATTACGGCGGGTCAGTGCATATTTTCTATTATTTTGGTAAAGTTGTTTTTGTATTTCAAGAGATTTGTACTTTGTGTTTTGACTTTTTTTTGTGTGTTTGAGCCTTTGTTTACTTTGTTGTTGTCGATTTTTAAATTTTATATCCAACTTAAAATGTAGAAGTATGAAGGAAAGTTCATTGAATCAAAAATAATATAGGACACTCAACCATTCGAGGTAACATTAGCAGAATTAATTTTTCAACGGAAAGATTCACGGGTATTTTCAACCAATAAAAATATCGGTAAAAAAATTTATCAATTACCAATTAACAGATAAATAAATTCAACCATTAAGGCCATCTTTAATATAAACAAAGGTACAGGTGGTTTTAATTTTTCTTTTGTAACATATAACAGTGATTGAAATACATGCAGTGTAAAAAGATGTATAAGAAAAATCATTTATAAAGCTTACAGATGATATCTAAAGGAATATTGTATTGTATGAACTCTGAATTGTTTACAAGACAATAAATTTTCATTTCATTTCAATATGAAGCAAGAAGAATTCCTTCGAACCTCGATGACACTTACCAGCCACTGATGTGACAAGTATATTTAAGTTTATACTGTTGTTTTTAGTTCAATCATATATTACATAATAAAGAAATAGTTATTTTGGGTTGCTCGTATAAGTCATATATATATGTGAAGATTATTACTAACCAGATAGGGTATGCTAATGTTTGGTTTTTTTGTATTTGTTTGTACCAGGGCCACACCTGCGATTGTGTTATCACAATATGGGATCGATTTATATAAATGTAGGATATGGTTTGAATAAATTTACGTAATAATTCTTTTAGATTTTATAGCAAACTTAAAACATACAAATTGTATATATATAAAAATTTCCAAGCTTAATCTACTTCTATATACTGTTGGAGTAAAGAGACAATAGTCAATAATTAATATATATATATTTAGTCGATTATTTTATTTTACATATCGAATCAAATTATGACAATAGCCAAACCTAAAAAAAACACGACTTTGACTGGAAACAATAAATAACAATTTGTATTGGAGTTTTTGGCGGGAACTGAAAGGTGATGTTGTGCTGTGCAGTTTTATTTTCTAAAAATGTGTAAAATTACTTTAAAATGAACAATAGTTGTAGGATATTGATAGTTTTTGAGTAGTGATTATGTGTTTTGTGAGAAAAGTGAACTGTATAGTCAAATGTGGCCTTTTGAGTTGTCACAAGAACTCCGTTGAATGGCACTAGCTGATTACCTACAGTTCAGCTGTGCTACACATAGGCTTAAGAAAATGAAGAAACTAATATTATAAACTAAGATCTGGCTTAAAGGCCTAGTTGCCAAGCCATAAATATAATAAAATAATAAAACAATTTGTATTCCAGTTGGAGAATAGTAATAATAGTGATTTTAAACATAGCTTGAAAGTAATTATAAACCTTTACGTGAAATATTGGATATATTAATTTTTTTATTTAGTACAAATGATTTTCGCTGCATTAACTAAAAAAAATGTTACTTTCAATCAATCAATGAAAATGTAAATTAATAGAAGTTATAGTATACTTTTAGTCCATTTAACAAATAATCTGTCAAACTGAAATGCTATATACGCTGTACTGGAACATAACTTTATCATAGCGCAGGCCTAAACTAAACTTATGTGATTATGAGTCATCAACCCCCAGTTTCGTGTATTCCAAACACAGGAAAGATGTCGAAAGCTAAAAAAGTTATCGAAGAAGCAAAGGAAATCAATAATCCTGAGATAGATTTGGTTGATAAAGGCATATCCAGCTTCGAAGAAATACCAGGCTTGTGTAAGTACCAAAGCCCTTTTTCCTTTTTTAGTAAACCTGTTTGTAAAACTGGAACATGTAGGAGTTAAGACTTTCGGTATTAAAATTAAATCTTTTACTAAAATATTAAGATACCAACATGACATATTATTACCTTAATTACTTATAACTTTGAATAAATGAATGAAATTTATAATGATAACACTATTTTATAAACATAACCACACCTTACTAAATATGACAATACGATCATAATATATGACAATATTATATAAATAAACATACATTCATGGTCGAACTCGGCATTAAAAATATTTTCTGATGAATTCTACTTAGCACCTGCTATAAGTTTTGTAGATGATATTATAACTTTAGTTAAATTTAAAACATGACATCATTCTCTAATTGTTATCCAAATGGTGTTCTTGAAACTTGTATGTCGTTTATGAATCTTAGAAGAGTTTTCAATAACCATTTTTTGTAATTACTAACAGGAGAAAAATCAAACTGTGTAGTATGTTGTTTATGAATTTTAGAAGAGTTTTCAATAATCAGCTTTTTGCAATAACTAACAGGAGAAAAATCAAACTGTGTACAAGGAAACAGAGTCATAGCAAATTAATTATTGTTGAAATGGCAATTATAATGACTTATGTTATGATATTTTAAAATTAAAATGAGAAGATGATATTTTAACATCTATTATTTTATATGTTAATATGTAGAATACTCTTTTTGCTACAAATAAAGTCATTAAAATCGTAAATGTTCCAAGTCCCAAGTATGCAGTGTTTTCACTCTATTGACAATTATAGACATATGTACTTGTCAGTCAGTTTAAAATAATTTCAATCTAATCTTTAAATTATTATCTTTGTTATTGAATACTTTACTTACTTACTTACTAAAATTGTTACATACAGACTAGTTCTTAAGTCGCTGGATGGAACTAACACCTAAGAAACAGGCTTGGCCTAGTAGGTGTTAGTACCCAAAAAGTCTTAATTTAAAGACAACATGCAAATTTAATTTTGGTGTCAATAAAAATCTTATTATATTAATGTTAGAATTTATTTAAGACTAGCGGTCCGCCTGGGGTATCTAGGAAGAATTTTTTATAACCTATGTCAACCGGGAAATGTATTTTGCCGACAGTGAAAGAATTTTTCAAATCGGTTCCAAAGTTTCGGACCCTATTCAATGTGAACAAACAAATCTTTCCACTTTATAATATTAGTATAGATGTGTCCACATTCATATTGATATATATTACAGTAAACTGGTCATTTCCAATAAGTATCATATTATGTTCTAACAGTAAAAACATAATTCACATAGTTTAATTTTCTTCTTTCAGTCACACTGAACAACATAACACGTCTGTCTCTAAGCCACAACAAACTCCAAGTAGTTCCAGCAGTATTGGCAAACTTGACAAACTTGGAGATCTTGAACCTTGCAAACAATCACATTCAAGAGTTACCAGTTAGCCTCTCATCACTGCCAAAGCTGAGGATCCTGAATGTATCCCTCAATAGGCTATATAACTTGCCAAGAGGTTTCGGCGTGTTCCCTGTTCTTGAAATTTTGGATTTGACATATAATAATCTGAATGAGAAGACTTTGCCAGGCAACTTCTTTATCATGGGTAAGTTATTAGAATGAATCCAGAGATATTGCTTTACTCTTGTAGATTTGTGGTGATATAGGAGATTAATAAATCCAAAATAGTTATAAATGAAGAGGAGTAACCAGCTTGTCTTGATAGTGTAATGGCTAATGCACATATCCCAAAACTAAAAGGGCATGGGTTCAAATCCTGTCTGGACCGTGTGGACCACTTAGACAGTTTTCTGACCTAATGTGCATATAGATGTGTTAAAAATAGTAAATGAAAACATGGTTATGAAACCTGCACCATGAGATAACCTATGTGTTTAACTTGCCAAACCGCCTTGGACAGGCATGGTGGGTATGCTGTCTATTCCCCCCATAGGGGGAGGCCTTAGCCCAGCAGTAGGTTTTTTGTGGGCTGTTATTATCTATACTGTATAATCAGCTTAAAACATTTTTCCATTATTTACTCACAATGATCGTGTACTAGCAGAAGGTGATATCAGGAGCCTTTAGAACAGACGTGCGTGCATGACAAGAGCTATGAATGTCAAAGAAGCAAGTGAGGTGTGTAAGAATAAGCCTGAATGGCGTTCTGTTTTTCGTGCCTACCCCGCAAGGGACCTGGCGTGAAGTTATGTATGTATGTACCCACAATGAGGCTATGAATGGATGTTATATACATTGTAGGCATGAGTGTGTTTCTCATTAGTAGTACTACTTTCCTGTTCTATGAACAGTTTGATCTGCTATGGTATTTTTTTATTTGTTTGTCATCTTACTCCTAGAAGAAGTGTAAAATGGCATTGCAATTAAATAGGCAGATTTAGAGGTATATGTTGAAGGCACTATTACACCAAAGTGATAGACCAAAATAGTATTTACTTACCAAGATTATATTATATATTAGATATTATATTATTATTATATTAGATATTGAGATCGATATCTGTTCTTGTGAGAATGGATGAGTATATAAGAAAATCTTTAATATATAGTTTTTTAGTTTTTTAAATAGCTTCAATGTACAGCCACAACATGTTTAGAATTGTATAATATTTTTTATTAATGATGATGATTTTAAACTGAAAGACATATCCAAAAAGAGACTGATAAACTGTGTAAAGGATAGTATGAAAGTGTAATAGCAGATGTAAACACAGAAAAGATGACTGTACATAGAAAATGTATAATGGTCACTAGCTGCGCCCCGCAGTCACTCCCGCGTGGTGATTGAAAATCGTCATAATTCCAAAATAAAAGAATTTTTCTAAAATAAAAGTAGCCTAAGTTACTCCTTATTACATCAGCTACCTGCCAATAAAAGTCCCGTCAAAATCGGTCCAGCCATTTCAGAGATTAGCCAGAACAAACAGACAGACAGACAAAAATTGTAATACATATTATTTTGGTGTATGTACCGTATATATATTCATATGCATGTAGTAAAAAGCGTTTATTTCAATATTACAAACAGACACTTTAATTTTATTTATATGTATAGATTTATTGATGATAATAGTTCATATTTTTTCTGACCTTGCTATATGTATAGCATGTTAATGTAAGTGTTCATATACATATTTAGTCAGGACTCAGGACATTGTCTTTTAGTTGTAAAAACTGATTTGTTGTCACTTTTGAGACTTATATGACATGACTAGTTACAAAAGGTGCCTATATTTACTACAGTAACCTAGTAGTGTAAACAAGGTACAGAAATAACAATTGAATAATAAGTTGCATAATGATTAATTTAATTTCAGACAGTTTACGTGCCTTATATTTGGGTGACAATGATTTTGAATACCTGCCACCAGAAATCGGTAACTTGAAAAATTTACAAATTGTAAGTATTCCATAGTATGTATATGTGCCTATTTACCTTGCTTGTCATTGTCATTATATAGAACTGTGTTATGAGCTTTAAGGAAAATATGGGTATGTTCTAATAATGACCTTATATAGTGGTCGCCTGTGGTCGAATTTGGATCATAATAATTAATGTCAAAGACTAAACTTCTATAATCACTGATTTCGCCAGGGTTACACTGTTAATTTGACTTGAACAATAAACAAAAGAGTATATATGCATGTGTGCGTTATCTACATGGTCGTGTGTTTTTTAATATTGATTTAATGTATTTTTTATGCATTTTTTTAAATATTAGTCATTCGTCGCTTCTTCTCTATATAAACTATGTGTGCTAAATTTCATACTCCTCCGTCCGATTTTCGTAAAAAGGGTACAAAGTTTTTGCTTCACGTATTAATATAGATTAATGAACTTTATTCACTTTTAACTTGACGAAATCATCACGTCTATGTGATATTCTGTTCATCCTTCTTTATATGTAACAGTAATATTTCTGAAAAACTATCCGAGTATAATATACTCGGATAGCAGCATACCTACTAAATTTTATCCATCATATTATGATGGATAAAATTTAGTAGGTATGCTGCTATAGAATTTTGTAATGAAATCGCAAAAAAATGGTTAGCAAGGACCGCCATATACATATAACTGAGGATTGATTTTTCTTAATGTAGACGTGTAGAGTATCTTCCATCTTAATAATTTTTATATTGAAGTCAATAATAGGTGGTTGGTGACATATTCGCTGCCAAACTCGTATAATTTCAATTGCCATTAAAAATTGTCGTTTTCAGCTTTCAATGCGCGAAAACGATTTGATAGAAGTACCAAAAGAGCTGGGACAGTTGGCGAGGCTTAGAGAGCTTCATTTACAAGGCAACAGATTAGTTGTCCTGCCACCTGAAATAGGTAAACCTGAAAAACCATTATATATAATAATAAAACTACGTTTTAACAGTTTTGAGCGCGGTAATTTATTTGATTTTTATTTTATCTCTCACCCATTTTAATATTATTAGAGCTAGGCATGTTTGCTGAAGAGTTTCTTGCGCCACTTCTCTTCAATCTACAACATGTTCCGAAGCAGTGGTAAATTAGATTAGGCTCCCACAGAGTAAATAATAACCATACACAAAATTAAAAGTGAATATTTAAAAGGAACAAGTTGGCGTCAGGCTAAATAAAACTTTAACAATGCTAATTGACACGACATCTTTGTGTTCCATGGCTACTAAAAAGTGGCTGAAATGTCGGGATCTGATGATTTGTAATCAATGGAATAGAATAGAAACTGCTAAAAGTTACTTTTGGAGAATTGCTTAGTGAAAATGTAACATCTCTAAAGATAATGTTAGATGTAAGACATACATACAAGATGACAGACATAAAAGATTCACTTTTTCATGATGATATCATTATTTGTGATACAAATCTGCAAAAGCAGCTGCTTTAGGACCCCTGGTCTCTTTATAGCCTGTTTGCCTGAGACCGGTGTAAACTCAGTATTAGCCTAGTTTAAGCAGTCTTCTAAATTAATATATTACTCATAGACTATATTACAGGTTAGGTTTAATATTACAGGTAGCCTAGACTTAGCGAGTAACAAGTCAGTGCTGCGATTGGAAGGCAACTTTTGGGTGCCGCCAATCGAAGACCAACTTAAACTTGGACCATCACACGTATTGGATTACTTACGGTCCGAAACGTACAAAGTGTAAGTGTTTTCTTATACATTTTTACTTTAGAGTAGACTGGTTATTTTTTACAACAAAAAAGTATTTCTAAGTTACTTTGACAAAATCATAGAAATAATATTAAGATTGACAACCACAACACTTTTAGGAAATATTATAGACGATTTGTTCCTGTCATTCAAATTTGACATAGAACCTTTTCATAAGTGACTTTTGCGTCTTAAAAATATAGTAATGGCTTTTTAAAGTTTTTAACCATAGATAAAATTTATATTTTTAACTATACTTCAAGTAGTCAAGAACTTACAACAAAATATTGTAATGATATTATACTCTGATTTTTAATTAAATGGACTAATATTAATTAATTATTTCAAATTAATTTTGCTCCGTTTCTATCGGAATCGAAAGATAGAAGTGAGTCTGTGTAGTTTTGTGGTTTATCTGTCTTATAGTCCAGTTGCAAGTGTTAGATATTTCCTGCGGTATATAGGCTAATGTTCAAAACTAGCAGACTGTGTGGCTGGTATGTGCACCTCTTTAAACCATACAATTTATTTCAAGAAGTAACCATAAATAATTTTGAACGACAGATAGATTTCTCTGCCTCTAACAATTGTTTATTGATTTAAGAGAGCAAGCAATCACACAGATCACATTGCATTAATTTTTTGTTTAGGCGCTATTCGCCCACCGACAATTTGTTTAATTTTGTACCAGGAGCTATTCCATTTTCCGGGTATCCTATATCCATTATTGATGATGAGACTTCATATTCATATTATAATACCAATTTGCAGAGAAATCGGACATTTAGTTTTTCTGTTAGTCTGTTACTTTCTGCATGTCCAACATTACATTTCTGTATGTATTTATTGGGTATGGCAAGGAAGCATGAAAGTAAGGGATCAATGCAGTTGACATGAGAGCTTTGAGAAGTATAATTATGTGAAGGTAAGTTGAATTATGTGATAAAGAACAGTATGATAAGGGAATGTTGTGGATTGAAAGAAGACACAATAAGAGTTCCGAAAGGAATGTTAAGGTAGTTTGGACATGTAGAGAGAATGGATGACGAGACTGACAAAACAACAGTGTGGATAGTAGAACTGGTGCTATTAGACCACAGATGTCCTAAAGAATGGCCAGGTAAAAATTACCTATAGTAAATGTGAATGTATGAAAAGAGTAAAGAATGTAGATGAAGCAAAAGATGTATGTCAAGGTCGTAGCAAGTGGAAATCCATTGTCTCTACCTACCCTTATGGGAAACAGGTGTAATAAGGTGGTCTGGCATTCAATTCATAATATGTATGTATGTATATGGACATAATGTAGAGGTTATTATTTCAAATGGAAGTGAACAAAGTATTGAATGTAAATTTGAATGCATGTATCCTGTTTGTAGGTTGTACAGCCGCCATATGTCGGCCAAGCCGCCTCCGCCTCCGCAGACCTTGGACAAGAGCAAGAAGGCGAGCCGAGCTGCATAATTACATATGTATACGTGCCACAACTTATTTAACGCTCGTTAATTATCGCTTAGAATATTAACTTCTTTGTACAATAACTAATGTCGATCTTGCGAACTCAATACATACTGATTTTAAAAAGTGGTTTGATAGAGCTACCATTGCACTTTTTTTTTGCACATTTTAATAGAAAAATTAACAATAAATATCAGTCTATTGCAGTGTTAGTCCACGCAAAGTGAAAAGTTTTGACTATACAATCTAAAAAAGTATTATTTGAAAATATTCCATATTTCAAAAACTAGAGAATGGAATTTGTTAAAAGAATTTTACAAATTTTACTACATTATTGAGTATAGAAGCGAATATATTCCCACCTAATAATTTGATGTCAATTAATTTTAGTTTTGGAACAAAACAACTTAATAATTTTGTACAAACTTTAATCCACTCAAAATATACAAATCTTAATATTCATCATATGACACAATTTTTTTATTAATAACATAAGTGCACTTATGTATAATAAGGAACTAATGTAGAAATACATTATACAATAAGTAATCAATACTTTATATAAAAATATACTTTAATAAGAGACTCGTTGTAATACTAGAAACAATGTTGGTGCTAATCTAGAATATTTTTTCTATAATTTCAATGTCTTATACATAAATATAATTATAAGTTCACAATTAAATTATTACTAATATTGTGTTTTATTACTTATTTACAACCTATTCAGTCAGTCGTTGGTTTGTTTACATCAGTGCTTTTCAATCTTTTTGAACACGCGACCCCTTAACAGGTTGAAAAATTTTGGCGACCCCCTTGGGTCATAGACAGACAGAAAGTTAGTAATTTAAAAGACTATGTTTATCTTTTTTCTCTATTTTGTGACTCATATCCTTATACTCTGCAAAAAGCTGCTTCGCTTAGAAAGTACCTTAAGTACGAGTTAAAAACTTAAATTGCCTTTTCCCTTTTGCCGGCGACCCCCCGAGCAAGGCTCTGCGACTCCCCTAGGGGTTACATGAACATTATAACGTTACAGGATATGAATTCTACAAAAATATAGGTAACAATATCGGCCCTTGAATGTTCTTCTGCTGGGCGACCTGACTTTAGAACGAAATACTCGCTAAGCTTATCCAAAAAGAATGCCCATATGCACCGTATACAGGGAACGGTGAGACAAATTGTAAACAAACCATAAAAAAGATTATTAATATGTCACTTTTAATTTTGTAAAAATATTCGAATTCGAAAAACTAAGAAAAGAGCATAGTAGTAAAACTTTAAACAACTGATTTAAGTCTTTTCATTTGAACACCATAAATAAATTATAATTTTTATCTCATCTTTTAGTCATTATAAATAAATTATAAATAAAAAATATTACATGCTAAAAGACCTAAAAAAGATAGGGTTCTCATAGTCGATACGTTTCTTTACTAGAGTACAGTTAGAGTAAACATTCCACATTTAAGGCTGGTGTGCACCAACTTTTAACCGATTGTTAACCAAAAATAATCACTGTTTTTCCATACATTTTTGGTGATTATTTTATTTTAACCATCGATTAAAAGTCGGTGCACACCAGCCTTAATGTGTCATTTTGTCATCGCTCTAGTTATTTCTGCAATCTTTATTTTTTTACCGGTCAGCTTGTTGATATGATAGTGCGGTTTCCAGGTCAATTTCGTTTTTTATTAAGTTGTCATTGTTTGTTATTTTCCTATATGAAATAATAAATGAGACATTAGTCGGCACCCTACATTTAATTAAATATACATAAGTTTGAGAAGTATGTTTTCTTTGTTTACACTTTGTCTCGTGCTAAGGTGACTATGGTATAGTGAGCGTTTTCCGATCAGAATAAGGATGCGGACACATGTCACAGAAAGTTCTAATATTTTTACATAAAAATAACACATCATTCATTTAATAATAATATAAAAATCAAATCTACAATGCTGCGATGTTTTGAAAGTTTATGATAAGTATATCAATTGCTTTTGCCTGTCCGCTCCCCTATAGGAACCAGCGTCATTGGATTTACCTATCTATCGCAGTCTACCTATTAACTAATGAGATTAAAAATGAATTTAAAACACTTGCCACAGCTTTTGTTTTTTGACATTAACAACTACAATTACTTTTGAACGACTTGACCGGTTACATATTGTGTGAACTAAATTATTTTCAAAAATATCCCTTCTGTATTGAACCCGTAAAACATTTGTAATAGTTAAAGTCAAAATGTCCTAGTCATACTTCATTAATTCTAAATCTTACTGCTAATTAATTTGGTTTAAAAGAACAGTAACATGTCAAATTTTATAATGTACAGTCGTTGTATGAAAAGGTACGCAAGTTTTCAAATTGATTCATTTACCGCCCCGCGAGCACATGTTAGCTTTTCAAACTAGTCACAGAACAGACTGTTCCACAGAAAATTATGTTTAACTGTTTGACAGAATAACATTACTAAATTCAAAGTTGTGAGAGTTTCTATCTTGTCTAAAATATTGTTTAGACATGTAAAACCGCTTTGTTGGATTTAACATTTATGTTAAGCATTATGATTATAACCTCTTTGTTTCTTATTGTTTTTTTTTAATATTTATGGCTTGGCAACTAGGCCTTTAAGCCAGTTTCTTATTGTTAATCTCAGCGTCTGCCATTGACACCGTTGCAATTTTCTTTTTTCACGTTTCTATATTTCATAAACGTAATATATTTATTAAAATGTTGGCAGTAGTTACTTGTACTCGAGCAAGCAAAAGTCGACTTTAAGTTGACTAACCTTTTCATACCGCGACTGTACATAGATGAAGTACTTATGCTACATGTATGGTCCATTTTTCATCAATAAACGTTGATGAGTCTTACAAAAGAAAGGTTTAATTCTTTCCATGAATAGCAAGAAGTACGCTATAATTATGTTTTTGAATAACAAAATATAATGAGCATAAAACTTGAGCACATGTCATTCAATGACATAGTAAAAACCCTACATAGAGTTTATTCTTTATTATATTCTGCTTGCAGTCTGAGTGTGCATTGTCTAATAAGAAAGATCTACAAAACCGAAGGTAGTCAAAATTAGCTCAGTTGTGCTATTTACAAACCTAGCAAGTGCATTCTAACAAAATTTATATCATAGCATAAAAAAAATTAAACTCAGCAATATACCATTTGAATACTGTTATTTGGCATTTGGGTAGTGACACCATACTTTAAAACAGTCTTTATATGTTTTAGTAAGCAGAATACATCACCTTATATCTAGTAACACAATAATGCATAAACATTAATTTACAAAACAATGTTTCTAGGTTTTAAAATTACTGTAAATGTACTTTGTCATGAAGTACCGAGTACTGTACACAATGGAGAACAGCTGAGTTACAAATGCTAACTTGTGAAGTCATTTTAAATATGTTAAATATTGTTATTATATATTTGTTTTTCTATAAGTAAATATGCATCAAAAACAGATTAATGGTCTTTTCCTATATATTCCTATTCATTCCCTTGCCTTGTTACCAGTTGAATTTTGACAATAGATGTATGGAACTTATGTCAAATTTTAACCGATAGAGTGAGGCAGCAAACAAATGATTGGTAAGATATAGAAACTGGTCATAAAACATTTCGGTCAACTACCAAAAGCTACTATTTATGAATGTGCTCCAAATTTTTTGCCCACCTGTAACACCGTAATTGCCACAAACGATCACCAGAAAGCACTTCAATCATCACTATCCGTCCCATCATCATCATCATCCGATATCTCCATATGGTTCCTGGTGGAATTGGCGACGGGCTTCCGACCCCTGTCCATGGAGAAGGCGTAGGACTCATAATCCATGACCTCATCGTCGCTGAGGTGCGAGTTCCCTTCGACGAAACTAGCGAACCTGGGTGAATTATTTCGTGTTAATTGTCGTCTGCGAATGAATGATATTAATGGTTTAACATGCAATGGCAGCTGTGAAGGGCTTCATAACATATAAGTGTACACGCAAAAATGCCTTTTTTGTTGTTTAATAAAAACTATGTTACAATTTAGATAGTGTTACCAGTATGCAAGTTGTACCTAAAAAGAAGGATGGCTATTCTAAATTTCAGCCTTATACAATCAACTAGTTTTATTCACTTGGCCCTTGTGTAAAACTGCACTTTTGTCTGTACGCCCATTTGTTATGAAGCCCGCGATAGGTATGTTCTACGTTAAGCTGAAGTTAGACTTTTTTTGAAAATACAGCGTAAACTCTATATAACGGCAGTGAAGTGACCGGTTCATTATAGAGAGTTGTTGTTAAATGGAGAGAAGTCTGTTATTTTGGTCTGACGTCTTTTGCTGCACCAGTAATTTTGTTGTATTTTTTAACTTGTTTTATTCATATCTTGCGATATTGAGCCAACTTGGTGATAAACGGAGTACTTAGAAATTTCGGTATGCATGATACCGACACTCGAGTATACGGGCTAGGATAATAAGGCGATAAAAGAATGTGCACAGCTGCGCAGTGTACTCATTTTGGCCTTAAAGGGTACTGTTTATTACTTAATTGTTGTCGTTATTTAGAGTGGGTATAATGCTATAGAGTGTATCATTGTATGGAAGACGAGCTAAACCAACCAAAGCCAAGAGATTTCGACGCTTAAGGGAGTTTGTCGTTAAATAGAGTGACGTTACATGGAGTTTACACTGTAATATGAATTTAATTGAAAACACGATTAGCCCAAGGGCAACCGTTTCACACAGATATCCTGAGAGAAAGTGTTGTATCACACCGATGAAATTCGCCCTGAGAGCTATAATCGATCGAGATAATAATTTCAGCACGGCTCTATCACTACGACTTCTACAACAACATACTAAAAGTAATAAGAACTAATACTAAAAAGAACACTTAGGTACTAGAAAAAGTGTAATATTTTTATTACCTTTTAGAATCGTTCAACTTGAGCATGATCTTCCACTGAGCACAATCTGGACTTGAGCAGTATCTCCTCAAGTTGTCGAGCGCGTGTTTGGTTTCGCGGGCGCCCTCCTCGTAGTACTCCTCGTTGCTGAGCAAACGTGGCTTTGCAGGGAACCTACGATACCTACAACATTCATGTAAATTATCAATTTCCCAGAAATTATGAATCTTGTAGAAAAATTCGCAACTTAATTGTAAACACTTACCAATAGCCCTTCATCTTACACAGTAGCGAGTTTGGAAAATATTTTACTGTTAGTGAAGTTATAATAATAGAGGACGCGGCCTCTTGATAGTCGCTGCTGAAGAAAATCATCAATACACCTATACACTGAAAATTTAAGAAAAATCTAACATTAAAGTTCATCAACATACAATGATCAAAGGTTTTTCTTGTTTAAAGGATGCAATAGAAAGGCAATTATTTAAATATTTTCTGAACAGTCATGTCGATTAAAAGGAATTGTTATTAAATAAAAATTATGGCACCTTTAAATACTGCCATATCAAGTATCCATACATTGAGAAACATTGGTTCAGAAACAAAATTTGTGTTTCTGAAGTCAATAATAATATGTGCGAAATCTGCGATATATTGTTTCTTTAAATATCTATGTGATGTTTCAAAAATCCTGTATAAATATTTGTATCCGAAAATGTATATGAAAGAATATATCGTAGATTGTTATAACTTAATTGTGATTATTTTACACCTTTATATAAAGTTCTTCTAATTGTGTGTATGTCACTGAACTCACCCTAAATGGTTAGACCGATTTTGATGACATTTTTTTGTGTGCGTTCAAGTCGATTCAAGAATGGTTTACATTCACAATTAGACCCGGTACGTGGCGCTGCAATCGGGTGAAGACTTTAATTTTTTCAAGGCCAGGACAACGCCTGCTGGGATCGTCAGTACATACTAATAACATTTAAAAGGAAAAAATATTTTTTTTCCTTTTAAATGTTATTCCTTTTAAATATTTAAATATTAACTATAATAGCAATAATAAATCAGCAGACAGACAAATATTATAATTATATCGCCAAGCTAAGAAAATTTCATATGTTATATAGGTAACATACAACGGACCACTCTGGGCCCGTAATCGGACACCCAGACCATAGTCAATAACGGAAAATTAGTTTATGAAATTTACCATGCCAGTAATCGAACCCGAAGCCTCTGTTTTGTAGTGAGACTAGTTGGCAAAGGCTTAGCACGCCGAACCCAAGATGGCTGCTAATACTATACATTGACTATCAGAATTATACAAGCACTATTACCTGCAAAGTCCACATGACCAGATTCTTACTCCGTTCATTCTTCGGAGGGCCTATTCTGTAGCAGACAAGGAAACTAACGAAGCTCACTACAAGTGTGTACCAGAACATGTAGCTTTGGTATGTGAACATCAATGTACGAATGTTTTCCCAAATCTGTTGGAACAGGTACACTCCCACCGTCCATCCGCCGATTAGGAGGCCATATGTTAAGGTTTTCTGAAATTATGATATTTATTTTGACACTGTCAATCAGGCAAACAACCTACTTAATGACAAGTTGTTTCAGTTGCCTACACACATTTGTAACGCCAAGGGCGAAGTTAGAACACATAGCCCAGCCATTAGCATGGGACAGAAGGGACGTTGAAGGAGGTGAGATAGAGAGGATAGGAACTGTCAAAAAGAAAAATTATTGATTGTATTATAATAATAATAATAATAATCAAGTGGGCCGTCTGCCTGTCTGCTGAACTCATGTAATAAAAAAAATATATATTGAATAGGTTTTGTGATGAAAAAATTGACTTCAGATGAAGTTGAGCTGTGAAACATTATATATATTATAAAGTTCTAAAAGTGCGGTGTGTCTACATTGAAGGTATTTAAAAAAAAGCATCTGGAATACACTATATAAATGATGGAGCACAGGATGCAATTTTATTTTATTTCATGTCGGTTTGCCTGCTTGTTCAGGATTCACGTAAAAGCTACTGAGCCGATTTCAATGCGGTGCTCGTTGATCGACAACAAATACTTAGATTTAAAATCTACGGAGCTTCTTATCCCGCGAATCCCGCGGGAATTTTCCAGGAAGCGGTTTGAAGTTATTCGGGTGCATAAAAATTAGTTTATTGCAACAGTTTCTACTAAAACAACAGTTTCCATTATTTTCTAAATGCTGCGATACTTTGCGCCCCAGGAATCACACGAAACCTTCAAGTCAAGCGTGGACGAAGTCGCGGTCATATTCCAGTTAATATATAAAGTGATTAAAAACTAAATAAATATAAGTATACAATTTTTAAGTGGTGTTCAGTCGCCATTTGCTTGTATAAAAGTAGTAACTTAGTTTGACTTAACTTCTCTGGGAGCGAAAATGGGTTTATTTATAGGAAGTCAACTTCGAGTGTTAAGGAGTGGTTGGCAAATGAAGATTTACTAATATGTACGGGAAATTCAAAGAACAAATGATAAAATTAGAAGGTTTATCACAGGAGTTGTGAGCATGAAGTAATTTACAGGTATCCTTTGGATTAAAATTAAGGAAACAAATTCAACTGAGCATTTTCAAAACCTAGGAACTTCATAGTTTTTTTAATGAATTAGATTATACATTTATCGTCTTACTAGACATTTGCTGATGTATTCCACTTGCCACACTACACAACATATAAAGACTATTAACATATGATATTGTTAACAATAATTATGCTCATGCTTAAATATGTTGTTCCCCGAACATTGCGACGGGCAGAGGCCATAGCCCCCATATTCCCAGACCCCCAGTACCACTAGCAGCTCACCCCAATAGCCCAGTTCTTTTTGTTCTCATTTTCCACAATAGTCCTACACTGGCCGGGACTTGTGCTTATACACATTATTATATGGTGTAGACAGGGATAATCGCCGGTTAGTGTCATGCCACATTTACATTTTTTGTCAAGGGGTCTTTACGTGTTGGCCTTCCCATGGCCCTGGTCTTCAAAAACATACATTAATGCTTATGAATAAACAAACATTTAAGCTCATTATATTTTTTGTGGGATGTAATGTAAAACTTCATGTAAATGTGCTTGCTAGGATTTCAACTGAATTGTAATTATTGAAAAGTAGTTAATCTATTAACTCTGTAATTACTTTATTATTATTGTTTGTAATGTTGTCATATTATGGATATCAAAATGTGAAGAACCAAGACATTTATTTTAGAATATTACAAAATTATACTTTACACTCACCCTGGGTAGTAGCTTGCTCATATAATACACTAGCACCATAAAAGAGGCGAACACTCCAACAAGGACTCCACAAAGGTAAAAGAAAAACGGATTGCTACTCAGATGTCTTGAAGTAAATATCAGAGTAATCCCAAGCACCATTAATAGCACGCGCCAAATATCGACTCCTGAAAGAAATAACGCATTATTTATAACAACTACATACATACACGCAGGCTTTTTTTGTAATTTCTTTTCTGGAGACACACTTATTCTCGAAAGTTGCAAGTCTATAATTTTTTGTTTGTAGCTTCACTTCAAAAAACCTATTAAAAATCCCTTTTTTTGTAAAGGTTACCAAAATTGATTGTTTTACATTTTTCAGATTTTATAGCAATTTTTCGATATTTTCGAAATTTCCTTTAAGGGCACTGCGTGCCTCCACAAAAAAAGCTCTGCATACACATATATACATAGTGTTCGGTGCAGTTGAGTTTAGAGGATTTGTTGTAACCATTTCTAGCTTTATTAGCTTAACCTGTATCCCTGTATGTAACAGAATCTTTAAATGGAATCATAGAATCAAACATCTGATTTTATTGAAAATTGGTACCAGTGACAACACAATGATCACAGATCACAATGACAACCAGTAACACACAAACACTTAACTTCCTAATCATTTACATCCTGATGGTCCTGGCAAGTACATTAGTCCTGATCAGGACCAAAAAATTGTCAAATTATATGGGTTAAAACATTTACCATTCATAGAATAAAAATAAATATTGAACTTCTAGATTGACACTTGAGTCTCCTGTTACTGTTAGTTTTAATTTTGTTTTAAGCCAAAAAAGTAAATAAATGAATAGTCAAAAGGAATTTTGAATAGAAAACTTGCAATCGAGTTACAGTAAAGTATTGGACTGTGAATTCAACTGAGACACTATCTACCATCTTACAAAAAGCCAATCTCATTTATGACTCTATAGCGTAAAAGAGTTAGAATAGTGTAATAATTATTGTTTAAAAAAAAATTAAAATAATTTTTATTATATTATAAATATAAGAAGACAGTATGGCATTTTAGCACTTGCTCTTTTATATGTAGATAAATTTAAGAGTTAAAGCTTCAGTTACATTAGAGGACAAAATGTCTCCCAACACAACACTCAATACATGTGACACTGCACATTGACCGGTGTCCTGCAACATGTCCCGGAATATGTTACATAACACAGGACATGTTGCTTGCTTCCACTCCGAGAGCAAGTCCATGCAAAATATTCTAAGATATTTGTCTTTGGATGTTCCATGTACTCGATGAGGGACATGTTCCATCTGCCCCATAGTGTATCTTTAGTCTTTTCAAATTCAAATTTATTTACTGCAAAAAACATGGTTTAAAAGGTGTTACAATAATTATATTTGATTACACATATTTTTTGCCAGATTGGGGTGCAGATTAAGCTCGTAAAATTTACATTATTTATAATATTATCATAATTATATCAGAATTTCAATTAAAATTAAATAAATAGCGTCCATAGTCCCATAGTCAGATAATTACAACAGTCAATATAAATAATTTTGTAATTGGTAATATGATTATCATTGAATTATAATTTATCATTTATGTATTCATTTATAGTGTAAAATCATTTACTAGCAAGCAACTTTTTTAGATAAAATTTGAAAGAATTTGTATTTAAGGATTTTATATTTTGTGGAATCTTATTGTATATTTTATAACTTACTTTAACATGTGTCTTTATTGTAACATGCGTCCTATACTTAATTATACACTGCACTTACTCTGTACTAGCAACTCAATACTGTGTTTCTCCTTTGTGTTAATAGCCAGGCATGTTGGTTCAAACAAATCTACTGATATACCCTTCTGAGGTTTCTTCGTAAATGAACTAATGACAGACCAGCCATAGCTATCCTCATTGTAGTCTTTGTATACTTCTTCTGGAGTTGGACCAATGTATTGACGGAATTCGTCATTTTTAATCTTTATGTTAAACTGGAAGTATATTAAAAATAAAAATTTGAATCTTCCAGATGTAAAACTGATTTTCGTTTGATTTTTTCTTCTTAATGACTGATAATTAATGGTAAATATAACTGTAATCTCAATTTCCTGAGGAGACAAACCATAATTTTATAGAAAACTAAATAAAACTACTCTTCTTACTGTTATATTTTAGGGTATCAAGGACACATAGGAGAAGTGGAAAAACAAATGGCAACGCACAAGTGGCAAAATGACCCTCAGTAAAATTTTAACCTAAAAAGAAGTTTCACTTCAAAAATAGTTTTATTTACTTTTAGGAAAAATATGGTTTATCCCTTATTACAATTGAGATTACAGATATTAATATGCACTTTAGATAATGGGGATGAATATAGTATACTTTGTTTCTGACAATAGAATAGTTTCAGTCTATAGACCTAAAGTTACGAGAGTCAGAGATTTCATAAAAAGCTTTAAAAGTAGTCCATAATGGAATGGATTTTATGTTTACAAAGACAACTAAAAACTTGTCAAAAGAACTTTGAATATGATAAATGAATTGACAGAATTAAAACTATCATGTAATGGTTGTCTTTACAGAAAAATACTTTCAGTCATGCCCCATAGTTATAAAACCTAAGAAAATACATTTATTTAACATTATAAGTTATGTTTTATAGTTTCTGTTTATATAAAGTAATTGAATGAATTACCTTGACTGTTTGCCAGAGAGCAAATAAATTTTTAGATGTACCAGTGTAGCAGAAGATATCAATGGCTTGCTTTGAAGACTTTATATCTCTTTCAATAACAGTAGGACCACCCAGCCAGTGTACTAAAAAAAATATAAAATAATTTCTCTGTGTTTTGTTATGAATTATATCAAATGACAGCAAGTATGTTGAAATGAAGCAAATACAAATGCACATTTGAAATATTTCACAGGCTATTCTGAAAAAATATAGCTCTGGTACTAATACAATAACACAGGGTCTCCCAAAGTGTGCGCCGCAGCACCCTGGTGCACCATGATTCGCTCCTGTTTACCATTCTCCGGAAACTAAACTTAGGTGTTAACAGTTACAAAATGTGAGAAGAGATCACCAAGTTCACACATCACATTGACTAAGTTGCATTATATTTCTGTGGTCATAGATCAGACAATGATAAGTACATTTTTACTCAGTATGACTTATTGATAAAGGTATAATCGCCAAAAGATGCTCCTTCATTTGGTCATATCAGGATAACTACATGCAAAATATTACTGTCGTATTGAATACTAATCACATTATGTTAACTTTTATATTTCAACATTTGTTTTGGTCATATTGCGTTAAGCGATTTTATTTAGTAGCGAGTAAAAATGTACTTATCATTGTCTGATCTATGAGCACAGATTTTATTTCCTATTTTTCTTAAATAATAAGTTTTCTGGTATATAAATATTAAAACTCAGCTTCATTTTGTGAATGTTTCAATCTTTGTGCCTATCTGCTTAGTATAAACAGAGTACTAAATCTGTAAGAGCGCCGCAAACTGAAAAAATTTGGGAGGGAGCCCCTGGCATTAGACATTATTACAATTAGGTACTTTAGAGTCATAACTCAAACAGATTTATACACCAAAATGTCATATCTGTTCCGCTTTTCATAACAAATTGTTGATATGTAAACATTAGTAATTGTGACAAGATTTAAGACAAGTTTTCTGCAACCTGCAGAAATTTCTTCTCTTATTTAAACTGTAAGTACTTTTTAATTGTACTTACCATCATATGATAACGAATGCCCTCGTACAAATAATACAACAGTAAACAAAAATACTCCGACGACACGACGGGAAAGATCCATGACTATGTTATTTGTTATGCAGAAACAACAATTACAGCACTAAAAGGAATAATAAACTAATACGAAACATCAACTTATTACAAATATTACAAAATGGTAAGTATTAATTCTCATGTTTTAAAAAAGCTCGCTTTCACTTTGCATTCAGCTATACAGCATATTATTCTAAGATCTGGCTTCCAGGCTTGATCCAAAAATAAAGTGAATCAAGCGATCAGCGAAAGCCACAGAACACAAGTACTCTCTAACGAGAGGTGAAAGATATATTCAATGTACTCTGTGAGTGGGTGAAAGCGAATCCGAATTTGTTTAATAATAATAATTTAGAATTATTGTTGTGACACTGACAACAAGTTCTTTTGACAGCAGATTGTTTATGGTAATTAAAGAAAAATTGATTTGATTTAATCGACTAACTCAACTTTAATACAACTTTAACCTCGGAGACATCCAGTACTTTAAGCACATACATTACTGTTACGAGTGCGAGACTTCGAATTAAAATGCTGTTGGAATGACTATAGAATTTATTAGAACTATACACGTATAACACAGGTACAAATATAACTGGACACAACCAGTACAAACTGCACGGCTCATTAACACGTCCAAAGTCCGTCACTATATAGTTTATCGAATGTACGTCTTGCTCGTATCGTAATCGTCGCTTGACTCACCCCTCCGTTCAGGCATTGTTTTATATTAACTAAACCATACAACACTCAACCACGTCGACTGAATTTTTCCAAGAAAACGCACCTGCACCATTAATCTGCACACCTGCGGCCATAAAAGAGCACAATAACAATAGGATATTTTTTCTAATTTTAAAACAAATTTTAACACACAAAATAAACAAAAGAAGTCCAAATGCGGGAAAGGTAATAAACTGCAGATGTGCATTCACTTTGTCGGCGTGTAACATTACTTTCGCGGGGCAAGTAGGCATAGGCTAAAAAGCACACACGCACGCGTGTCTGATGGTTGAAATGATGATGATGAAGGTAAAATAATAGGCGAGCGGGGGCTGCATTTTCAGTTTTTGCCTCTCTGTCGAAATAATTTAAGAACCGGGGCTCAAAAATTATATTGTCTATATATTATAGTATGTCTGTTATATTCTCTCATCATCATCATCATCCGAGCGTTAAATTCCGGTTGCGTTCGGAGCGTTCACTCCGACGCCCAGGGTCCGCTTTCCTACTTTTTCTACTCCACTTCGCGCGGTCTTCAGCATCCCCCATTTTGAGACTTTTGGCACGCATGTCATCCTTCACAACGTCAAGCCAGCATTTCTTGGGCCTTCCCCTTCGACCGGGACCTGGCGGAAGCGGCATGGCTAGACATTTGTTCCCCACGTAATTAGCCGGTCTGCGTAAAACGTGGCCCTACCAGCGTAAACGACACTTGCAGTTTGTCTGCTATGTCACGGACATGAAGACTGACCCGGTCTTTCCGCAGCACTCCACACATCCAACGCAGCATGTTCATCTCCGTAACACGCAGCTCATGCTTGTGTCGCTCAAGTACAGGCCACGCTTCACTGCCATACAAAAGGACACGTCTAATGCTGGATTTATAGACCTGTCCTTTTCTTTCTTTTTCTGTCTGTTATATTCTCTATAAGTATATAAGTGGCAGTATAGAATACAATTCTTGTCTCTAAAAAGCTAGAATAATATTTTATTATCTTTATAATAAAACAAGTGAAATAAACTCTCATCTTAATTTATTTGGTAAAGCAAAGTCACAAATACAGAAGTCATGAGTGAAATAGCAATGTAAAAAAGTTTTAATACATAGAACTTTATTTTAAAGAAAACTAACACATACAAACTATAAATGAACTTTTTATAGTAAATACACTTTAAAAGGAATGTAAATTACAATACAATATAGAAAGAAAATACAATTTACACCAGAGATACAAAATAGCATACTTTCTTGAATAATATGAGGCACATTTTATGCATAGGCACTTTTATTAATACTACAAGTACTAAAAGAGACCATTTAAAGAATACATTTATTTCGCTATGTTTACATACTTTTAAAATAAAACAAAATTGCCATTCACCAGTCTTATAATAATATACGACATAGGAATGTTTATGGAATAAATATTTTAATTTACAAAAAAATTACCTAATTTGTTTATATTTTAATGATTTTTAAAATAATCACAGTTGCCTTCATTTCATTAAATAAACTTACAAATATGGAGTCCATAATAAGTTAGCTACTTTCGACGGCTACTGTCAGTAAAATGAAAGCACTTAATAAAGAACACAGCAGTAATGGATTTCGTATAAAAAACCGCCTACTACGTAGCCATCTGCTGCCATAAGGTCGAACTACATAGAATGTACTAAATGTTTTTAATTTAATGAAAACGTAATGCCACTATCAACATTTGCAAATTTATATATTGTACAACTTTGAATAAAAATTACTTTGTAAATTGCAGATAATGTTGTTTTGGAAAAAAATGGAATGAATTTCAATTATTTGATTGGTCGTTTATTATCTATCTGCTTTAAAATATATACTAATCTATCATATTTCACTAAATTACTCATAATCGAATACTATAGATTTGTGTATTATTTTTACATTTTAATCTTTTTTATAATCACTAATCACTCCATCATAACATTGGACAAGATGAAAATTGCTTAAGGTGATTTTAGACAGCTCATTTCTCACTTTCAATTTGGATGGATCAACCAAAGTGATCCATAAATATAATCTTGAATCATTCAATGTCATTGAATACCTTCGTATCCTTCCACCCAAATTAATGCAATTCAGTTTATTCATCTAAAATCAGCATTAAATATTTTTGAGAAAAAGACTCTAGTGTGACAAGAATGAAATTTTTCTCAATGCCCTTAAACACATCGTAATATAATTTCAATGAATCAACATCGACATTTTGTATTAATAATAAGTCTTTTTCTACTTAATAATGCTAAAATTAATGTAATTTTCGTATAATTGTATTTCTTTTTTTCTTGTAATTAACCGTTTGAGCCAATTTTTTATTATATATATATATATATATATATATATATATATATATATATATATACATATTTTAGTGGAAACTTGATTGACATATGTATTAATTTTGTGTTTTATATTTAAGAATATTAATTAAGTATTGTCTGTTCCCAAACAAATTAAATAAACAAATAAAATTACTAATCCAATAGTATGTAAGAACAAATATAATCAATAATTATGAAATGCTAAGCTTTTCTTTTAAAACTTAAAACGGACCAAACCATAGAGTAAACAGTGATTATAAACAACATTTAAAAATAAAAATAAGTTCCATTATTGCGTTAGTAATCTTGTTTATAGTATTCAACAGTGAGTGCTATAATAATTATTTGTGTACTTATTTAGGTCGCGGTGGCCTTCGATATTGCACTAAAATATCTAGGAACCCGTGAAGGCACATCTCAAAGCACTAACTTTCATTCATGCAATACTATTTCTTATTTCCATTGTTTTAGAATGCAAATCCGGTATAAGGAATATTTCTGCGATCACAGTTGTGTTGATCTGTTGCGAATTATATTTCTGTAAATTGAGATAAAAGGTTTATTAGAGAATATTTTTTATTTCCAACCATCTTAATTATTTTACTTACACAAAAACTTAGTTTGGTATTTACATATAATAATTCCAAAGAAATTAAGTCCATATCGAGGGCTTCATAACAAATGGGCTTACAGACAAAAGTGCAGTTTTACACAAGGGACAAAATTGTGAATAAAACAAAACTAGTTGTTTGTATAAGGCTGATATTTGGAATACCCTTCTATTTAGGTACACTTGCATACTGGTAAGACTAAGTTGTAACATTTCAACAACAAAATGTCATTTTTGCGAATACACCCGTTTGTTATGAAGCCCTGGATATATTCTAGATATAGGCAACACGCAAAACGTCTCGTGCCTACCCAGCCAGGGACCTGGCGTGAAGTTATGTATGTATGTGAAACCCAGAGGTGAGTCAAACCTGATTTGACAACGTAGGTATTTGTTAGTGAATTAAAAAAAACCGATAACAGCGCCATCTATTTAGCTAATCCGTCTATCCCGCGGAAACGACATCATTTATCGGGATAAAAAGTTCGCCTCAGGTACGCCCCATGTAAGCTAGTCGTTTGTCAAGTTTCATTTCAATCCCTTCAGTAGTTTTCACGTGACTCTAGCAGAGAGACCGACAAACATACTAAAATTTGCATTTTCAGGAATCTGATGGTCCGAATTTCCCCCTGGTTTTTTTCATACTATTTATTGAGTTAAATAATATCGTTTCCGTGGAATAAACGGCTTAGCAAAATAGAACGATGCAATCGCGTTTTCAATTCATTAACAAATACCTATGTTATCATAAACAACATGTCATTCATTCTTTGTATCACTTCTAATCAGGTTGGCTTCGACCCACCTCTATGTTTTGCTGGGTAGTTGTCTACACTATAAGGAATTAATTTCTTTTTTATTAGTAGATGTAAAAAAACCTAACTGAGTTTTTACGCAAGTAACATAGGGCTACTACGAAGGGTTTTTCATGCAGCGTAGCCGCGATGAAAATCTAGTACCTACAGTCGTAGTATGAAAATGTTCGCCAGTTTTCAAATTGATTGATCTCAAATCATTCCCGGGGTTGTCTGCAAGAGATCGCTTTTTAGCGATAAGACCGCTCTTTTTACTTAACTAGATATAATTTTGAGGATGAGTCTGGGAACCTTATCACAGATAATGAACAGATTAAGACCACGTGGAAGGAGTACTTTCAAAACCTTTTAAATAGTCCATCTCCAGGTGTACCTATAAGACGGGACAATGAAGATAATACTGAGGAAGTGGCTTCACCAACATACGGTGAGGTTTCGAAAGCTATCAGGAGGCTGAAAAATAATAAGTCCCCAGGAATAGATGGCGTGCCGGCTGAGTTATGGAAGTACAGTGGACCAACAGTACAATTAAAATTGTATGAACTAATAAAACTTATATGGGACACAGGTAAACAACCCCAGGAATGGAATTTAGGAATGATATGCCCCATTCATAAAAAAGGAAGTAAGAAGAAATGCACTAACTATCGAGGAATAGCGTTACTTCCCACCGCATATAAGGTCCTATCCTACGTGTTGTTAGAGAAACTAGAACCGTATGCAGAACAAATCTTAAGTGATTATCAGAGCGGGTTCCGCAAAAATCGCAGCACTGTAGATCAAATATTCCTTCTTAAACAGCTAATGGAAAAACGGTGGGAGTACGCTCAAAGTGTCCATTCGTTGTTTGTAGATTTTCAAAAGGCTTATGATAGTATAGATAGAGGCGCCCTATATACCATCCTGAAAGACTTCCTGATCCCCAAACAGCTCGTGGATATGATTATGGTAGCCACTAGCGTGAGTACTATGCGAGTAAGAGTGGGAAACGAACTCTCCGACGAATTCTCCGTGATTACTGGGCTCAAACAAGGCGATGCCCTGTCACCTATACTTTTCAATCTAGTACTAGAGCATGTACTTAGACGACTTTTAGCTTGCGACTATGGATTACAACTGAATGGAAAGCATAAGGTGATAGGGTACGCGGATGATCTAGCCCTATTAGGGGAAAGCCGTAAACAAGTCGCAGAAGCAGCTAGGATTCTAGAGGAAGACGCAAAGAAGGTTGGACTCCAAATCAACCACGATAAAACCGAGTATCTTCACGTGAAACGGTACAGGAATAGTCACATTACACGCGAGGACCTTCATGTTGGAGATGCTCAATATAAGGGGGTAGCCAAATTTAAATACCTGGGCTGCACAGTTACCGATACGAACACCCGAGAGGATGAAATACACATACGTATTCAAAACGCCCTGAGGTGCTGCGCAGCCTTACATAAGGTATTGGTGTCCCGGCTTCTGAGCAGGAAAACCAAAATCAGGATTTACAAAACCGTCATACGGCCCATCCTGATGTACGGTTGCGAAGCCTGGACGCTTACCCGAAAAGAAGAGAACCAGCTGTTAGTGGCTGAACGAAAGGTTCTCCGCAAGATTTTGGGTCCAACGATGAGAGACGACGGCAGCTGGAGGGTCCGAACCAACGTCGAAATTGAAAACCTCGTGGCCGAGCCTAACATACTAGGAGACATAAATCTCACCGCCTCCGTTGGCTCGGTCACGTGGAACGAATGGAAGAGGATCGAAGCATGAAGAGGGCCTATTTGGGGCGATCGGATGGGCGACGTCCCTCCGGTCGCCCCAAGTACCGGTGGAGGGACAGAGTGGAGGCTGACCTGTGTGAGCTTCAAGCCCTTAACTGGCAAGAAATCGCACAGGACAGGAATAGGTGGCGTGTTCTTGTTTCGGAGGCCAAGACACATTTTGGGTCGCTGAGCCATCGGAGTTAGTTAGTTAGATATAATTTTGGGTGTGGTTTACATATATGTCCCCGGAATCATAAGTAATGAGGGGGAAGGGGGAAGGGGGAGGGAGGAAAACGTACCCCTTCTGCAACTCCCATGTGCCGGAAATGTATAGTTCCTGAGTTACTAATGTTTTTGTCAATTTAACCTCACTTCTGTTTTTCACTAATATATAAAATAAATAGTGAATGGTTACGAGTCGGTTCTGGCACTCGCCGGCCGCTGCCGCGGCACGCTCGCTTCGCTCGCTCAGCTTGTGCGCTTTGGTCTACATAAAACCTAACTTAACCAACTGTTTAAAACTCCACATATTTACATTTTCCGATACATACAGTCTCCTATTTCGATAAATCCCGTCAAAAAACGTAAAAAAACGTCTCGGCGACAAAATTACCAGATCATTGTTGTGAATTTCAAACTTCGATAATTAATTGAATATGTATTTTTTCCACTCAAAACCAATTTCAGTTGTTATAAATAAGTCTTAAATATATTCCTAAGCACATTAACCATTAAAATCATCCAGGAAATCATCCGGGGACATATATGTAAACCCAACCCATAATTTTAGTCTTAAGTTCATTTTTGTATTGGTGTATAATAAAGTGTTATCTATCTATCTATTTTATAAACGTCACATTTATTAAAATGTCGGCAGTAGTGTTTCTTGTACTCGTGCAAGTAATGGTCGACATTAACCTTATAAGACGGAACCACCACAAATTTGTGGTCAAATGCAGATAATTGAACGTTGAACTGATGCTTTCTCCCTCTAACTACATAGAATTTGTATTAGAGTAAAAGAGACGATATAATTCTCTTGGTTCTAGCGCGGCAATTTTGATGGCAGCTGGCAGATTATGAACAAAAATAATATTAAATTTGGCCCCTTTTAAGGGTGAAGGTGGGGAACATTTTCATTCGGCGACTGTACACACTGTACATGCGGCGCACGCGGCGCGCGCGGCACTCACCCTAGCGCTTGCGCAGGTCCGGCGGCAGGTAGGTGGCGCCGCCGTGCCGCGCCCACTCGCGCTCGAACTCGTGCTCGAGGATCTCGGCGCCGCGCTTCCGCGTCAGCCCGGTCTCGTCGAGACTCAGCTCGCACATTTGCATGTCGTCCACGCCTGACCGGCGAATATGATGACAAACAGATACACACCCGATGACAAATAATAGAAAGCATTAATAGAAAAATTTACAACTGTTGAAGAATGTCTTAAGCGCAAATTTTAAGTGCGATGGTTTGCTATGCAGGGGACTGCATAGCAAACCATTTATATTTTTATATTAGTTAAAAAAGCTATCAAATTCTTTCACTGTTGGCAAGCTACACTGTCTCCGGTTGTCATAGGCTTATTATATTTTCAAAAAAAATTGAGATTCTTACTTAAACTCCATTAGTGTATGTAACCCAGGGCGTAAAAAAAATACCTAAAATCGCGGACGGTGCGGAAACTAATGATTATAATAAAATAATGTACTACGACTTTGCAGAACATGTCATTATTCACGAAAAGTGTCGCGACAGCATATGTCAACTATTATAGTTATGCCACAATAAGTGTTCTATTATTTTAAAACTTTAATTAAAATGCCGCCGCTAGAAAAGGCTCTATATTTGAATCTTGGTATTCATCCTTATCAAAATAAATTACTCCATATTCAAGACTGCTTCAATAACTTTATATAACATTTTGAATAATTCAATTCGCACATTCCGTTTGAAAGATATCACGAGTTTAAAAATGTAAGTATTAGAAAAAAGTTGCGTGGTCGCCGCGCACCCTAATCGATTAGATAGGCTTATGAGAAGTAGGCGTCACTGGGCTACGGGCAGTACGGGAGGTGAAATATTTTGAATTCGTTTTTAGTAGGTAATTAAACTCAACAAAAAATAAAGAAGTAAAGTTTGTGACGTTATAGGGGGTAATCTGTAGATCTACTAAACCAGTGGAAAGCTACATTATTCCCGAGTGACATATTTTATTGTGATTAATAATAAGTATTTTTTAACTTTTTTCTGATGCCCAGCGAAGTGGGCACAGGTCAGTTAGTCTAATATATAAAATTCTCGTGTCACGGTGTTTGTAATTAAACTCCTCCGAAACGGCTTGATCGATTCTCATGAAATTTTGTGTGCATATTGGGTAGGTCTGAGAATCGGACAACATCTATTTTTCATCCCCCTAAATGCTAAGGGTAGTCCACCCCAATTTTTTTTTTCAATTTTTAGATGAATTTTTATTTTTTTATGATACAGCATGAAAAAATATATACAACCCTAAATTTTCAACCCTTTACGATCAACCCCTATTTTTTCGGGCAGGACGACGTCTGTCGGGACAGCTAGTATATATATAAATCAATTGCTGCTCGGTAGTCTTGCTGGAACTCGAGAACGGCGGTACTGATTGGGCTAATTTTGGTTTTGAATTATTTGTTGAAGTCCAGGGAAGGTTTAAAAGGTGAGTAAACATGAAAAAATGCTTAGAATATAGTAAAAACAACAATTTCGCTTTCCCTTAGAAACTATTCCTACCTGTCAAATATTAGATTCGAATAAAAATCGATTAAATTTAAAAGTGAAGTTTTTTTTTCATTTCTAAATGTGAAATGTTTGACGTTGGTCCCGTCGTTCGGAAATCAATGTTTTTTATTTATTGATTCTGATGCGGTACGAAGTTTGTCGGGTCAGCTATAGTAGAATTATTTTGTCCGTGCAGTTTGGGTCATAAATCATAAATCGGCCTCAGCTCGGCTAAGGCGGTGAGCATGTTGTGCGGGCGCAACGCCATTATCGATAAAAACTCATTCTTATCAAAGAAAGATTATCATTCTTATAAAAATCATTATTATTGAAGTGAAACTTCTATATAGAGGGGGTCTTACGGATTTTTGGCTCACGAAAAGATGTCACAGTCACGTGGTCACCGTCACTAATTCTTACATTTTTAAACTCGTGATATCTTTCGAATGGAATGTCCGAATTGAATAATTCAAAAAGTTATATAAAGGTATTGAAGCAGTCTTGAATATGAAGTAATTTATTTTGATAAGGATTAATACCAAGATACAAATAAAGAGCATTTTCTAGCGGCGGCATTTTAATTAAAATTTAAAATAAAAGAACACTTATTGTGGCATAACAATAATAGTTAGACATATGCTGTCGCGACACTTTTTGTAGATAATGATGTGTTCTGCAAAGTCGTAGTACATTATTTCATTCTATCATCAATAGTTTTCGCAGTGCTCGCGATTTTAGGTATTTTTTACACCTTGGGTTACGTTATTGGAGTTTTAGTAAGGATCCCTATTTTTTTTTGTAAACATAATATAGCCTATGTCACCCGGGGATTGTGTAGTTTGCCAACAGTGAAAGAATTTTTCAAATCGGTTAAGTAGTTTTGGAGCCTCTTCAATGCAAACAAAGAATTTAATCTTTTCTCTTTATAATATTAGTATAGATATTCATATATATTTATTATAAAATTAATTAGATATTTGCATATTAAAAAAAGCGCAAGATTTTGCGCTGGAAGTTGTTTAATAAAATTGGGAGCTGGATTGCCCTAAAAAGCGCTATATCTAGCTCCTAAAGCGCTAAATTGACAGCTCTGGTGAGCCTAGCGCCGGGGAAGTCTCGTAAACGAGAAAGCTAGCGAGATAGCGAGCGAGGATATACCGCGTCCTGAGACTACCTCATCCCTCTAATACCTAAAATTGCGTTCTGCGCATCGGAAAGTGCGATGTTCCGAGCCGCTATTAATGGAGGCAAACTTAAGTTTGCATCGAACTATAGCTCTGCTCTCCACGTGACAAGGCATCACTGCCTCTATTTGTGGTATATGTAAAAAAAATATAAATAAATAAATAGAGTTTGTTGACGAAACAAAAATAACAACAAGAAAACTTTGCCAACTGTTCAGTTTTTCGAAAGTCATAACAAAAGTGAACGACAACGAACGACAAAAGTGTTGACGTAAAAAATGGTCGGTGCGTGGGTAGCGTATTACATACACCATTAAAATATACTTAACCTAACCAAATCATAATTTGCAGTAAACCTGCGAAAAATCGAAATGTGTGCTGGGACACATATTAGAAGTGAAACAACGGACAAGTGGAAAAACGAATCGCAACGGACAAGTGGAAAAACGAATAGCAACGGATAAGTGGCAAAAGAAAAACGAATGGCAAGGGATAAGTGGAAAAACGAATCGCAACGGACAAGTGGAAAATGAATCGCAACGTACAAGTGAAAAAGGAATCGCAACGGACAAGTGGAAAATCTTCAACTGACAAGTGATAAAATGAATCGCAACAAAATTTTAACTTGAAGTTTTACGGGCAGATTGTTAATGTACTTGTCCAATTTGAAAACCTACCCGTAAAACTTCAAGTCAAAATTTTGTTGCGATTCATTTTATCACTTGTCAGTTGAAGATTTTCCACTTGTCCGTTACGATTCGTTTTCCACTTGTACGTTGCGATTCATTTTTCCACTTATCCGTTGCCATTCGTTTTTCCACTTGTCCGTTGCGATTCGTTTTGCCACTTATCCGTTGCTATTCGTTTTTCCACTTGTCCGTTGCGATTCGTTTTTCCACTTGTCCGTTTCTTTTTTGCTATTAATTTTAAACTTAGATATAAGTATTTATATTTATTTTTAATATAACTCGTTATCTATTTTTTATTCTTTCATTTTTATCACTAACCCACAAAACGACAAAACTAAATACACTATCGACAACAATAATGCGCATCACTATGCCCGCCCATAAGGGCCGTGAGTGGAAGAGAAAGCGAAATACTCGCTTTACCGCTCCCATTGTTTTATGACCCAAACTGCACGGATAAAATAATTCTAATTAAATTGTTGTTACTTCGTTATTGTTTCACGGCTAATGACTCACCGGCCTGCAGTAGCACGGGCGTCTTGTCCGGGTGCAGCTCCATCTGGCGGGCGACGTACTGGCCGTCGAAGTGCGCGTACCACCAGCCGCGGCGCTCGCCCTCGGCGCCGCCCGCGCCCCCCGCGCCGCCCCCCGCGCCCGGCCGCACGAACGGGATGCGGAAGTAGCGGTGCCGCGCGCCCAATATCTCGCCCTTCTGCGGGAGCCGAGGCGTTTTCGCTGGGCAACAGAAGATGATACTCATGTAAACCACATTTCTGGAAACTAACAATGTTAACGCTTCCCCCTGTATACATTTACGTGGTTCGCTTATTTGTCCAGAGATCGAGCTAAAAAGCTATGAGATATTTATAGGTAGCCGACACCTGTCAAATCAACTCGTTAAAGTTATAAAAAATTATAGTTTGAAAAAAAAATCGCTTATATAGAAAATCCCACAAAAAAATAAAAAATAAATTTTAATAAATTTGAATTAAAAATAGTGTAAAAAAAATGATTTTATTGTAAAAAAAGCGTGGGGTGCTTTTCAGGATATTATCAAAATAACCCTTCTACTCATATCTGTTCATAAAATATTTATAACTATTGATACCATGCACCCACGCTTTTTTTTTACAATAAAATCATTTTTTCTTACACTATTTTTAATTCAAATTTATTAAAAATTATTTTCTATTTTTTAGTTGGACTTTCTATAAAAGCGTATTTTATTAGTTTTTTTTAAATTATTATTTATTTTTCCTTTTTTAGTTGATTTTTTTTTAAGCTTTTTAAATACAAGCTTTTGAGATTCTGCATATCATGTAGCAGCAGAGTGCTAGCCAAGACAAGTAAAACAAGCCCAAACACGACGGGTCTATCTTGTTTAGTACAGGAGTTCCTATGGCCACCTTCCCGACTTCATCATCAGATCAGCTTCATGGTAGCATATTATTGCATTGTCACGCGATATACACATACGTGCAAAATTTCAGCTCAATCGGAAACCGGGAAGTCGATCAAATTTAACTGGAAAGATTCCATTACATACTAACATACGTATGAAGCTAGTATTAAATATATAATAAACTCATTCCACTTGTTAAAAGGATTAAATCTGTACACGTATTAAAATACAAATTAAGAATGTTTTTAATGCAAAAAGCATATTAATATTAATCTGTTCAAGACTACCTAAATGACAAACTATGACTTTATAAGAATAAAATTAAAATTGTACACAAACAATAAATTCAAATTCAAACTTTTTTATTCAAAATAAGTTCCACTGGAGAACACTTTTTGAAGGTATATAAGTTAAATTTTAATTATATGTAATTTAATGTTTATACCGGGAATCCCGCGAGAGTTTTCCTGGAAGAGGTTTCGTAGCTTGTAAAAGGTTTCATAAAAATTAGCTTCTTCCAACACAGGTTTCACTAAAATTACAGCTTACATTATTTTTTAAATGCGTCGGTACTTTGTGCCCCGGGAATCCCGCGGGAATATCAAGTCAAGCGTGGGCATCCTAGTAGAGGAACAATTGTATAGATATATAAATTACCTGCGTCCATGATGGACTGTGGCGCCCTCTCTTGCTCGGCCATGGTGGTTTTGCGGGTGTTCTTCGCCTTCCACGCGTGGTACACCTTCAGCCGGCGGTGGAACTCGTGCCGGCACGCCTGGCAACATTTGGACATCGATAAATATGATATACTAGCTGACCCGGCGAGCTTCGTACCGTCTACTTTCTGAATTCGTAAAAGACTGTTCCATGACACAAAAACAAAATCACCAAAATCGGCCCAGGTGATTAGGAGGATTCTAGAACCCGATCTCAGCGCCACCTTCCGGTTCCAATTGTGGCTGTAAACCATCCCGGGACCCACTCAGACACACACCTAAAATTTCATCAAAATCGGATGTATAGTTTACGATTCTATAAAGGACATACACACAAACATTCATCTATATATATATATATATATATATAATGAAAATGGTGTTCGTTTGAGGCTCAATCACGCTTAAACCACTGATCGTATCGACATGAAACTACCACCATTCGATGCGAAATTTTTCCTAGATGGTTTATGGTTATCTATCTATCTATATATATATAAGCAAAGTTTGTTTTCTTTGTCCGAGGTAAACTCGAAAACTACTGGACCGATCAGCATGAAACCACAACCATTCGACGTGGAATTAATCGTAGATGGTTATAGGCTATATATATTTTTCAAATTCTATGAGCCCTTTGCCATGTTTTCTCGATTTGTTTGTTTATTAATTTATTTGAATAAGGCGGTACGAAGTTCGCCGAGTCAGCTAGTTTTTATATATTAATATATATAATAAAATTGAAGTGTCTGTTTGTAATGTCAAAACAACACATTTATATCGAGGGCTTCATAACAAATGGGCGTATATACAAAAATGCATTGTTGTTTACTGAAAACTGCATGTTACAATTTAGAAAGTGTTACTGGTATGCAAGTGTACCTTAAAAGAAGGATATTCCAAATATATAATCAACTAGTTTTGTTTTATTCACAATTTTGTCCCTTGTGTAAAACTGCACTTTTGCCTGTACGCCCATTTGTCATGAAGCCATCGATATGATACTTATATCAAAAAATCATTTTTTAAAAGTTTGTCTGTCTGGATGTTCCCGTTAATCTCTAGAACGACTGAACCGATTTTGACGGGACTTTCACTGACAGATAGCTGATGTTACAAGAAGTAACTTAGCTACTTTTTTAAATTTTTTAGGGTTATTCGAAAAACAATTTCACCCGGCTGAAATCGCGTGCACAGCTAATAAAAATAAAGATGAATAAAGTAATTCCAGACAATTGCTGTCCCTGTTCTTACCTCCAAAAGCTCGATATCACACGAGGTGTTGATAGTATCTCGCAGTTCCGAATATTTCCACTTAGATAAGTCAAACTTCTGTTTGCCTTGCATCGCTTGCTGCATTCTAACACGTTCAGACCTTTAATGTAACGGTGGTCGTTCAAATTTCATACACGACAATTTCTACAGAAGACCAAATTAGGAACCAACCTTCAACATAATAAAATATTTAAAAAAATACTCATAAATCACCTTTTCCAAATATAAATGCAACGAATATGTCTAGGTTATTTTGGTTGCTAAGATTTTTTTATAAATTAGTCACAACATAAGGAAATTAATGTATTATTATTATTATCAATTATATCGTATTATAAATAAACCCTTGGCTAATTCTTTTTTTTTAACTAGCATCAGTAATAGAACACTTGCAATAAAAATAGGAATTATTAGGATTTTACCTTTACAAAAAAACAAGTCACTGACCGGGTCGATAACATTAGAAAAAATGTGTATTAAATTAGCCAAAGGAATAATAATAATCATAATAAACAATAATGGGCAAAAATCTTAAAAAATAATAATGTATTGTACAATTCATATATCTGCTAATATGCATTTTCAGCGAAAGATTTGCTGAAAATGCGGAGTACAAATTCTCAAAATATGCTCTGTGTATAATAATGTATAAAGAATGTAATTACTTCGCTATTTCTTCAAATTAAGTTTTCTTTCTTTTCTTTCTGTTGAATTAAAATGGTCACTTTATTTGAATGTTATTACCAAAGTTGCTACTTTGTGCGACAACTCCATGCATCTACTCGCGCATAATCAACATATCAAGCAAATATATCAGATTTGTAACATGAGTCTACAGTGGCCGGTTTAACACCAGAGTATTTATTCAGAATATTTATTATAGAGCTTCTCCCCAGCTGCTACACTTATAGGGTTGAAGAAAAGAAAACTCTTTTAGGCTTAAGCTCGCCTTTGTATATCATATTATTATTGCATAATTTTGTATGTAAATTTTTGTGTAAAATAAAGAATAAAGAAGTAAAATCAATCTATAGATTTTTTTTAATTTATTTTCCAATATATAAAAATATATTCGACTGTGCACAGAAAGCTTAAGAGGCTCATTCGAGCCGCAGAGTCGTGTAATAACATAACAGTTATAATACATAGTGACACTTTTAAAACGAATATACGCAATATTATTGTTATATCAAAAATATGCACATAAAAAAGTGACTTATAAGAAAGTTATCAATATTTTGCCCATAAATGTTTATTTTTAGATCTTAATACTATACACATATATAATTTTTTGGTACATTTTAAACATTGTTAAACAAACTGTTAACATTTAGTAGTTTCTAATTTAAGGTATTGAAGACTACCCTACATAAATTTACGTGCAGTGAGAGAGCAAGCACCATCCAGCCTGGAAGTGTTAGCAGAGTTAGTGTCAATATTCAAATCCCCTTTCAATATTGTACCTAAACAGCAACTATGCAATATTACCAAAAAAATTATATAGAATTTGTCTCCATGTCACTTATAAAGTACTTACTTCTTTTATAATGAATAAAAATATTCAGATTATTATTCAAATATTAGATACACCAAGTTTATGAGTAACTTGTTTTGATAGGCCAAAGCATATTTTTAAAAGTTAATAAAGGTGAAGTCTACTTAATTTCTCCTATACTGCCATATTAATCATACTTTGTTTTTAAAATATATAAGATGATGTTAACTAATCATACAATTATGAATTGACAACTCAAATTGTTCTTCTGAAAATTATGATGTTTATTTAATTCCATTTTCATCGAGTTCTATATAATATATAAATTATTACATTTATACATTATTTAAAAAAAAAGTAGAGAACAAAAAAGCGAACATTGAAAGAGGACTTTGAAGAGAGAGTGCGCGAAATAAAGAAAAATTAGTTCTACCACACTGTGTCGGGTACCTGTTTAATTTATTCTCTCCATTCACTGACTCCATTGTTGGCAAACTGTGCGGACATACCATAATATTATTTATAAATGCTTCGTCTCATACACACATAGCGTGTATGAAAACAGAGAGGAAATATGGAAGGTGTGTTAAGCTATATACAAGAAGTCTTCGCTAAACCCACTGTATGCAGAGTGTATGGGGATTTTTTCTATTCAGGTCTAATTAAGACTCTAGAACATTATTAGCTCTTAATTTGTAATAAGAATTACTTAGTCAAAAAAAATGTTTCTAATATCTTAAATATTTTTGAAATAACAATAGGGGAGCGGACAGTCAAATTAATAAACTCATACACTTTGTACGAGCGCAAAGTTTTAATGTCAAAAGTATATACATGTAGGAAAGACACATAACTTAATCATTACTGTTTAAAGAATATCTAAAATTATTTCCATCATGATATTTAAAAAGTAATATGGATAAGACGTTATATTATCGCCTTTTCTTTTATTGTAATAAGTGTCCGGAGCCCTATTTAGACGTAAAAATTGATATCTAAAAAGTGTTCTAGTTGCAATTTTTAAATAATTTTTGACAAGTCAAGAAACTATACCATTATTAGCACCTCAATACGATGATTTGTATCCTAATATTTTATTCAAAAGATTTAATATATACAAGTATGCTATTATTTTGTAGTCATACAATAATATAATACATGGCCACAAAACATTTTTTTTTTATAATTTATTTATTTACTTCACAATAAAAAGAAAACAAAATGAATAGAGTACAAAGATTTGAGAAACTTAATGAAATGGGAAAGACAGGAGCCCAAACTAGGTAAACCCTGTATGATGGTACTCCTGGCCCTCGCCTCCCCATTAACCACTATTTCCATAATAACCGCCACCAAAGAGCACTATAATCAAAGAAAAATAATGAGGTGTGTGTGTTTGTGTGTGCTTGCGTGCGTGCGTGTGTGTGGGTGAGTGTGTAATTATGATTACAAGTGTGGCTTCGTGTGGGAGAATCAATGTTTGTAATGTAATAGTGGGAGTGTAAGTAAAAACTAATTGTCATTCAGCAACTGTTATCTATTTCACAGTTTCCGAGTTGTTTTTATATCGTGAATAAATTGATTGGGTTGGGTGCCAATAATTGTATAGTTTATAGCCTATACTACTAACATAAGCTAACCAAATTATTTCATCTTGTATAAATAAGTATTGTTATTATAAAAATCAGCTTTTGATACTCATGTAATGATCATAGTATACAGAGTTTGAAAAATCGATAATTCCCCTAACATCGCAAAAGTAAAAGATGCTTGCGAGTAGTTTTACACGACTAATCATTCCTCCCGATGTGCCTGCGCAGTAGACCAATTTTAGCAGCGCGCGACTGTGTACGAATCGTGTAAGCGAAACAGAGTTAATTAGAACCATTTCCGCTTGCGAATAAAGTTCTGCACAGCTCTGCGCAAACGAACACTGCCGATCGGAATTATAAGTCGGGTAAAACTATAACGAAATATATTTCGTTAGATGGAAGCCAGCTTTGTCGGAATACCTGCGCAGTTGCGGCGGCGATCCCTCGACGTGTCCGTTGGTCTCCTTCGCTAACCTTACCGCCATTTCGTGGTCTCTCCTCTCCTGCTCTAACCTATTGAAATATGGTGCAACTTAGTGTCGTGAATTTTGCACTTTTTAAATTGGCAACACTAACGCCGCACTCAGAGTCGAGTTATAGTAGGAATGATGATTAAAATGACAATGAAACGAAAAAGCGAGAATAAATCTATACGACTAAGGCTGCGAGAGAATGAGGGACTTTTTAAGATCCATGACTAAACATAGGTCCAATTTGGACCGATATAAAACTGATAATAATACTTTTTAGACTAAAACAGTGAAAAATTGAAAGTGTTACTTAAAAGATTTATCAATCAATCAATTTATTTATTTGCTTAATAACATGGTACATATTATACATATTAGGACGTACACAGTTTCACATGTTATTTACCAGAGACAAATCATTTCTCAAGTTTATAGATATAAAAATGTAACATTTAAAAAAAAATGGGATAGTAACTCGGTCTGTCTGTTTGTTAAGCTTTCACGGGAAAAACTACTAGGACTACTGGATCGGTTTTGCTGTAATTTTGTACAATTATATAGTTTTAATTCCGAGATGAGATAGTTAACCGGGAGACTGGATAATTTGGGATATAAAATGAAGCGAATCTTCCGGGGACAAATAGCACTAATATACAAAAATAAAACAATTTAAACCTGTATAAACACCTGCTAGAGGTACGGACTAGAGTTTGGAGGGGTAAACTCTAGTTAGTCATAAATTACATTTAATTATGAGACTTTAGGTAAACTGTTAAGTTCTCTGAGTGCGGCCGTAAATGTATGTGTATTATGATTTATAACGTGAGTGTGAGCCATAAAACCGCTCTCCGGCGACCGCGATATTATGTAAAAGCGTTTGAAATCCAGCTCAATTTACATACCGGCAAGCAAGTGGAAAATAGAAAAGCAGTGCTAAGTGTGGTTCATATATGTTATTTGAAAATAATTCAACGGAGTACACACTCCCAAGATATGGAGGGTAGAGATATGAAAAAATAGTTGAAGAAGTGTTCAGTTGTAAGCTGTAAATAACAGTTCAAAAACCGTCCACAATGGCGCTGGTGTGGACAAAAGGGTATGGTATGAATATAGCTGTTGTAGACGAATCGAAGTATGTTAAAATATTAATATCTTTGGTGACTAGAGTAGTTGGTGACAGTACACTGCTATAAAACGTCAACTGTTTACGTAGTACAAAGTAATTTACTAAATATAACCTCAAATAATTGTTATGTGAAAACGTGAATAGTGATTTTACTTCATGAATTTTAAATAATAAACCTAGTGATTTTGTAATATTTAATTTAAAAAAAACTATAATACTACTCTTATAACTTTTGGCGCTTTCTTTGGCATTCACCTAGATGCCAAAGTGGCGCCACCCTAATTTAATGCATTTCGACGGACACTTTTTCATATACAATGATGATCCTTACCTCCATATCCCAAAACAAGTTTGTGTAGCGAGAAACAACAATGGATAACTCTAGTGGCGTTCACAGTGACACCCAGACTCGAGCAAAGTAAAGTAGATTCAAGATACGTCCTACATCGTGCATATTTCTGAATTCGAATCGATCGAATGATCAACTATAAGCCTACTTTACTGCAGATGTAGTTCAAGTTAATTTTAAATCAAATACACTCGATTTACTTCTCTCTTACGTTCGAAAATATATCATATTTAATTAATTTTAAAATTTAATTAATTAATTATCCTAGTGAATTTATAAAAAAAAATAAAAAAAATCCTAGTATGGGTTATGTCTCAGTTACACCTGGGACAATGTTAGTGTCACTGACTGTCTCACAAAAATATGACCAAGAGTTTGATCCGTTATATAAGAAGTGACATTGTTAATGACAGTGACACTGACAGCTGCTAAATAAACATTATAATGCAATAACTGTTTTGTCTTTTATTGTCATTTTTTCTCTTAGACCTTTTTCGAAGCATTTATGTTACTTTTGACACCTCGATGACGGATCAACTAATATTGTTGTAATGCGTAAAAAATTTAGAGTATTCAATTTCTGTCATATTATAAAACTGTGGTCTTTTGTTTTTAGTGTTGTGTTTGTCTGTTTGCAAGGAATTCAATTAAAAAGTATTCGAGCGATATCGATGCGGTTTTCGTTTATCAAATGACCATTACTTTATATCCCGGTAATATGTCGTAAAACAACTTTGATCTACTGATATCTGTTCAACGTGGACGATGTCGCGAGCAAATGCTAGTGAAAATATATATATATATAAAAAACGAAAAACGGCGGTGACGGTCGTTTCATTCACTTCTCACCTCTCCCGGTTCTCCTGGTCGGCCTTGGCGGCCTCTTCCATCTGCTTCTGCAACTTCATGGCGGCAACTCGGTCTTGTTCCTCCAGCTTCAGCCTCTCAGCTTCCTCGGCTTTGCGGCGGGCTTCCATCTCAGCTTTACTGCAACGGAGCGAAGAGTTCTAGGTATAGGACCCGTGCAATATCGCACAATGTGGCCAATACATTGCACAAAAACAACCGTGAAGTGTGAAATCGTCGTCGTCAAGTCCAAAAGTTTGCTCCCCATATTCCGGTTCTCCGCTTTCCCATGAAGCGCCTATTGAAGATCTTCGCAGGTCACCAGGTCCATAGGCCTGGAGAGCTTCCCAAGTCCCTTTTGGCCAGAATCCGTAGAGCTACGACACCTGAAAATAACGCTGAATACGTCAAAGTTGTAATGTGACCGGACTCACAGCCTCCGGTGCTCCTCCTCCTGGCGGGCCCTCTCCAGCTCCTTCCTCTTGGCCTCTTCGGCCGCGCGCATCTCCGCCTCAATACGCCGCAGCCGCTCCTGCTCCTCTCTGCAGTACAATACATACATGTTTAGGACTCCTCACAAAGCACCTACGTCACACAACATTTTGCATTTTTGGACTCCTCCCTCCTCGTAGATAGACAACTCTTTATTGTACAGCAATACAAAGATGAACGTAAGACTAAAATGATATCTGTTGAATCCTCACAATTTTTCTAATGTGGGTAGTTTTATAAGTGTCGCCAGCTTTCGGTTTCGCCGCCATTGCGTGGTGGCGAAACAGTCTCCAACGCACGCGAGGTCTGTCCGGACGTTCCGTTTTCTCCGTGCACGTGAACGTTTCACATCCCATTCTTGGAGCTTTTTTTATTGAACTACATATACAAGCCGTGCTTGCTATTTTGTGCGAGTGTGCCATTCGAGGACCTGTTCGTGCCGTGCACCTTCAGGAGCTGTCTAGCTGCCCCATTGGAGGTGAATTCCGAGGTTAGTGGTGCTTATTACTGGTGTAATTTTAAATTTAAGTTATTCTTAAGAATCTCTTATTTAAGCCATGGAGTGGAGCATTGGTGACCTGTCATACAGATTTCTTAGAAATCTATTTCAGGCACCAGTCTCACACACCAGGTTTCTTTCTGAATCTGTTGTGTGGAGAAATAAATAAAGTTTTATTATTATTATTATTGTAAAGGTAACCTTTTCTTAGCCCTTTGGCTAGTTTGAACCACATCCACGGGCCTAAACCAAGTGGATGCAACGTGTAGTGAGGGAAATTAGAGTTAAGTCGACGGTATATTATTATGTGGGGCAATTTCGTGTTCGTCTATCTGCAAGAATTTCCTGACTATTCTACAAGTATTCAATATTGCGGCTTTTTGGAGAGCTATGTAGAGGGTTTCTTTAAGGTCTAATAGTTTTAGGCTATGGAGAAGATGGTTGGGGATTATTATTATTATTATTACCCCATTGGTTTTGTGCAGGATTTGGCATACCTCTCACTCTCTCATATATAAACCTATACAGTCCATATACCATTAGAACCAGCGAAGCTGTGTATGGATCCGTGATTCAGCATTGCACAAAGCTATGTACAAAGGGCGTTCTTATCTCTAACAAGCGATCTCTTCCAGACAATCCCAATCCCCTCGTACCACGTTACAAAATCTAAAACTCCCCCTTTTGAAGTGATAACTTCTTTCGGGAGGGTAAACCGCTTCGTTACGTAACGCGTTACGGTGCCAGTCTGTCTGGCTTCTCTTTTCTCACGAAGTTATCACTACTGTCGGGCGTCCCGAGATGCACACGTCATTTTTTTATTGTACGAGTTCAGCAGACAGGCAGACGGCCCACCTAATGGTAGGCGGTTACCATCCCCCATAGACATTTGCAACACCAAAGGCATTACAGATGCGCTGCTGCTCTCTTGCGGTAGTCTGGAACCTGGCCACAATTGCCGGAACACAACTCAAGATTATTCATGCATCAGGCATATTCTAGATCAGGAGTGGTAGTCACCCAGACAGGCAGATACCCTACCACCTGGCTGTGGGTTCTTTTGTCGCCTCTTACAACAGGCCGTCCGGCCGTAACAAATTGCATTCCTTCTCCGCACTAGCACAGAACCCTAATTGTGTATAATATTATATCCCTTTTTTTACTAAATGGACAGGTAAAGTAGATAGATAGATAGATAGATAACACTTTATTGTACACCATTACAGAAAAACTTACGAACTAGTATTATTATAGTAGGGTACAAAGGGCGGTCTTATCGCTAAAATGCGATCTCTTCCAGACAACCCGTGGCAAGAATATTCCGATTAGAAGTGGCGATGGTGGTATACATAATTATTATACGATTACTTCAATTTTATTAATAAATATATAACTATACTATATATACAAATATACACATAAGTTATATACATATATAATATATGGCGATAATATGCAGCTATTTAAACATAATAAACATATAGCTATATGCAATATAATATATATATATTGCATATAGCTATATGTATATTATATAAAGTAGTAAGTTTTATAACTATATTTTTTTGCTATAAATAAAAAGTAATATCAAAACAAAAAAATTTGAAGCCGAAGTGCCAGTACCTAAGGAACCGTAACTTATCGAGAGCGCGAATGACGTCACTATGATAATTTCTCATAGTACAATTAGGCTGCGCTCTCGGCGTGTTTTCTGTCCTTAGGTGCATCCGGTTCAAAAAAATATTTTTAATTTGATATAACTTTTCACTTTTCTATACATATAACAAAACTGTAGAGATCGAATTTCTGTATAATGAAAAAAATGCTAAAAAAACGAGTCAGGGGAATATAAGAAATGGAACTAATATATTTTTTCATTTTTTTTTTCTCTATCTGTCTGTTTGTACGGGCTACTCGCCGAAATGATAAGACCGATTAAAATGAAATTTTGTATGGTGGTAGCTTATATCCCTGGTCAACATATAGGATACATTTGAAAACTGAGGTGGTAGTGAAAGGGTTCAACTTTCCCCTTGTACCTGTTTACTTGCAGGTTATTCTTGAATGGTTGAAGCTATACAAACTGTATGATGCATTATTTAACATTAATAGACCATTATGTCTCTGAATTTCTCTGAGTGCAGTAGAGAATAACGAGATTAAGTATGACTCACCTGTTTTTCTGATCAACCATGGCCTTCTGCAAGGAAGCCATCATGGTCTCCACTTCTTTAGTCAACTTCGCGTAAAGCTGATCTATTTCATTACTGGTTATCTTTTCGTTGCTCTGAAATTTTAATTAAAAATTTATAAAGACACAATTATGTGGCATCATACATCCTCCATAAATAATAATAATAGCAGCCCATAAATATCCCACAGTTGTTTGTCAGTGAAGTTTAATTTAATCGCTAGAACATAGGTTGCCATTTTTACAGAGCAATTAATTTTCTACAAAATTTTTTAGTGCAACCTTTATAATTGGACCTACTTATGCAAAACAGAACCAATTCACAAACATGCCAAAATTGGGTTGAGGATGCAGAAGGTTATCAAAATACACCTTCTATCGACTCAATAAGAAACATTTACAGAATAAAACATTTTTATCACAAAATAGCTAACCCACAAAACATCAAGAGTACAATAAACTAACAAGATCCATGACCCATGGTAATCCAAAAAGCTAAAAGTTTTACTTGAATATATAGGACAAAATATAATATACAATATTCAACAAATTTCTTTTCTTAAATAAAGACACTTTTTTGTATGCATAATTTTAATAAAAACGGCTTTTTCTCAAAACTGTCAGTATGTGGGTTGGTTCTATTTTGCATAAATAGGTCCAATTAATAGTCATTTATTGTCGAGTTATAAAATTCATAAACAAAAAAATAAATTTGTATTAAAATCTTCAAACTTAAATTTTCACTGTCATTCAAATGGCGAGGTTTACGCAAAAAAACATAGGATACATTTTTTTTGTAGAGCATTAAATTTCCTACAAAATTCTATCAGAACATTTTTTTGTACAAACAATTAATGATGATGTGATATATTTTTTTTCTATTCGACTGAGGAAAAATAAAAAGCTGTGATGCGGAGGATCTTCCTATTAAGATTAAGAGCTTAAGTTTGGTGAATATTTTTTTAAGGTCTATTATATATATGTTAAAATGTTCAAAATGTTGATTAGATTGAATGAGACGAATGAATATTGAAGATAGATTGATTTCGAATGAACCGAGCTGGGAGAGTCGTAAGTCGGAAGCGAAAGAGGGTCCGTGTGAGACGAAGTCGTTTTTAAGGTGTATTTATTCAGAGATTAAAGTGTTTATTTCAAAGATCTGTTTCATTCGAAGCAAGCCAATTTTCATCTACCACTCACCCACCCTCACATAAATCATATGTGTTCGTTTGAGCCATAGTGTGAGTGCATACCTTTATAGTAGCACAGGCGTTTCGTATAGAGTTCCTCAAGTTCTCGATGTTCCTCTGCGCAGTCTGCTTCTCCGTCTTGAGCTGCGAGGTGACCGACTGCATGTCCTTGAGGTTGTTCTGCAGGGCGGTGATCTTCATGATGCCGCGGTAGCGAGGACGGTGCTGGCGCCGGACGAGGTACCCCCGGATCGACTTCTGCACGAGCACCAGGCACTCGCGTCTGTACAGGATTTTGTTCTTTACTGAAAAAAAAAACAACACAATATTTATTTAGGTTTACGGCTTGGCAGCTAGGCCTTTAAGCCAGATCTTAGTTTACAATACAGTTTCTTCATTTTCTTAAGCCTATGTGTACCACAGCTGAACTGTAGATTATCAGCTGGCGCCGTATAAATATTCATATGGATGTAGTGAAAAGTGGTTATTACAATATTACAAACAAGGCCAACAAAACGAGAGCCAACGTGTACGCGGCATGAGATAGACGATGCTGAAAAAGAGAATGCAACGCGGTAGAGCTCAAAATACTATTGTTGCACACAAATAATAGAATGGTAATGAAACTTGTAATTGGTAAAATATTCGAATTTATTGTGTGCATATGTGACAAAATGTATTAAATATAACCAATGACATGTATAGCATAGATTTATAAAAATATGTAAATAGAAGATTTTGAAAAGTTTCTGAGATATGACACATTTTACATCAAATGAGTTTTATGGTTCAGTAGTCAAAACATTTGTCACCTCTATGGAATCCTTTGTGGTGCTCGGACTACCAAGCACTTACCCGACTTGCAATAATAATATGACACTCGAATTTATTAAACGGGAAGAAGGCAAAAAATTTAAGTAGAACGAGACGGTAGAGGCGTGTAGTGAGAAGGGGATAAAGTCATGCGACAAAAGAAATATTGAACTGGAAGATTGATCCATGTAAGTGAAAAGATAGACCAAAAAAGAATACTGAATTGTGTGAAGGATGAGATTATAATTTCGACATGATATTTAATCTATATGAAGTATTATTCTACTAACATAATGGTACAGACAAAACTTAAATACGTCCTTGAAGTTCGTACAAGTCACTGCGCAAAACACAGTTGCACAGTGTTGCGCTCTCGCTCAGCCGCTATGCGGAATCGCATGCCGTCTCTTTCGCACATTATATCATAAGTTCTAACTAACTAACTTCACTTGAAATGCATACAGTTTTTGCGAGTACTGTATGATAGAATGGCTCCTTAGTTATAGAAGGAAAAGACAAATAGGGCTCGAGACTCACACTTGATAATAGAGAGCACAGCGAATATGCTCTTCCTCCACCTGGACTTGACCAGCCACGAGAGCACCGCGTCCACGATCGACTTGAGGTTCTCGGGGTCCGACTTCATCATCGTGTCGAACTCCGAATACTTGCCGGGCCGGAAGAACACGCGCGTCACCCCGAACTTGTAGTCCTTGTCCGACAGACCGAAACTGTGCACTATTGCCTGAAAAATAAAATATATATGTCGGAGGGAAGCTTTGATTGGACGTATCGTTGACTGGATGTATAACGCACGATATCATTTGTTTACATTTTAATTACTTCTAAAATTCTTAATGTAATTTAATTTGATTTGTTGAATGTTTCTATAACTTAAAAATCGTTCTAACCTAATAAAAGTTATGAATATTGTAATTTAATAAACGACCAATCAGAGCAGAGCATATGGCGGAGCGGGGTCAGCGCCCTCTATACTTTGAGTAATATCTACTTGGGTAGACTGAGGAGTTTTTGTGACACATTCGGTTGGTGGCAACAGGTCGAGTTGGACCATGGAGTATTTTAAAGAAAGTATTGAAGCTGGAAGTATGAGCGGGTGCCCTGAACCCGCTTCTCGGTCTAAACTATGTCATAATGTTGATCAAATCTTAATTAAAAGTGTATAAACCGTGGCTATTGTGTTTTATGCTCGCATTTTATCCTGATGACGCCCACTAAACCTGCAATAACTAAAGATGATGTCGTGAGAACGAGGCCGTTCTGCGACATATATATATTAGTAAATTAATATACAGGCAAACCGGCCAGCTCATGGAAAGTGATCACCGTCATCTATAGAAGTTTGCAACACCAGGGGCGAAGTCAACGCGTTGCCAGTTTAGCGTGGGACAAATATTTAATAACAGATGGAGCCACTTACACCAAACCGAGTAGGTGGTGCTACTAGTAGCGAACGCAGCGGTATAGAAAAAAAACATTACACACCTCACAGAACAGTTTCGCAGATAACTTGTGCAATTTCGGCGGCAGATAGGACTTGTACATGTCGTGGAGGTCGTTGAAGGGCGCCCTCGAGGGGTACCCGTGCTCCATCAGCTCCAGCACCGCGATGGTCCCGCTGCACTCCAGCTGCGTGAGCACCAGAGAGCCTTCCACCTCGCGGCCCACCATGCGGGAGTTCGGTTTTATACAACGGACGAAGTTCGTGCCCTGAAGGATTACAATCAGATTCCATATATTAAAATTGGAAAATATTTATCCAAAATAATGACCAAAAAAAGGTCTCCAACAAAAAATATGTATCTCAGTAAAAAATGTTCACGTAGATGTCTAATTTTCTTTTCCTCGATCTTAACATTTGTCAGTAACATAACATGTAGCATTTTTAAAACACACAAAAATATTATATAAATCAAGTCAATGAGGAAAATAAGTGTAACAGAACAGAGAAACACAAGTGAATATGATTGGCAACACACAAGTGAGCACAGTCATTGGAAGGTGTAAAAATAAAAACGAAAAAACCAAGATCATAATTTGGGATATGATATATATCGCATTAATACTATGCCATTTATTGAGATAAGTAAATTACACTAAATTTTGAAACTGGAGCTTAAAAAATAGATAATAAAATTGTTGCTTGAGTGGAATGATATTGTTACAACCTGAATAACACATAATAACATAAGACAAATTCACACCTGCATACCTGTAGACATTTTATTACCTTTTGACATTTGGACTTCTTTTGTTTTACTTTGTGTTTAAAATGTATGATTACAAAAACAGCCCATTGTGTATTGTAATCTTTTATGGTAGTCATTAGTGATTTCTGCCAGGAGTGATTTCTAGGAAGTTCAGTCCACGCGGTCGAGCAGATATATTGAATTTGTAGAGTATAAAGCAATGCCCCCAATCGAGAGACGAGGCAATCGAGCGATAACCACTAGCGAAGCAAGACGCGTGTACTACATTCTGTAATCTATTTAGTGACGGACTTTGCGCGTGTTATCATATTTGTACCTGTGTTTATACATATTTACAGTTCTAATAAATTATAATATAATAATTCCAACGGCATTTTAAGTCGATTCCTGCATCTCGTAACAATATTATTTTAATAACAAAATGCAAAAGAAGACTAAATTTGGGCGCATGGAAAATCAAAATTTGAGTGCTTTTTCAAAAATAAATTGTATACTGGACAATTGTCAATTGGCTAGCATTCCTCTTCGATGCTATTAGGCTACTTACGTTTTCCTTCAGCTTGTCCATGAGCTGCGACAGTTGAGACTGGAACTTGGCGCCGACGGAGATAAAGTTCAGTTTCCCTTTGGCATTGTTGTTGTCGCTCGTCTCGAACAGCTGCTGAACAAGTTTACTATTCGATTCCTGCACTAGGAACTCGAGAGACGCGTGGAGAGCGTCGTTGTTCTTCTCTATGAATTGACTCTGGAAGGAAATAATTATGAATATGAAATAATATGAATTGGGACCATTATTTTATTTAGTTTTAGTATTTAATTTTAGTTTCCTAACTTAGTTAATTTTCAGTTTTTAATTGTATTTTTAAGTTAGTTAATTGTATATTTGTTAAAAGCTTTAATTTATGAAGGCAGTTAAAAAGCATAAACAAAAAACTATAATAATTCACAAGCACGTAATGGCGATCTACATTATGAATATAATAAAACAAACTTCGTTTTTGGTTTGTAAACTTGATTTTTTTAAGAATCTTCAACCATATAAGTTTAAGAGTTCATCACCCCATTTTTAATACTTAAGAAGTGAATATCTAGCCTATTTACTAAGTAAAAGTCAATAATGAACTTTATTTTAATTTTATTTAGTTATTACATATCCAACAGCTTACTTGTAACTCAAAACAATTAACTCTGTTTAATATGAATGTTGCCAAATACAGGATACTTCACGCTTTACAGTGTATTTGTGCAAAACCAAGACCGCAATAAACAGTTTGCTTATGTTAATATCTATACAAATGTAGTATAATTAATCAAATAAAATAAAATAATGCCTGCTGAGTTATCCCCTATATAGTATATGTTATATATATAGTATATCAGTTAATCGAAAATAATATATAATAAATACACAAATATTCATTCATTTTAATTTTATAATACTCTTATATTGTTACCCCATGAGCAATAAACCGAAAAATTTCATTCTCACATCATATGACCGAATATAGAACAAAATTGTAAATTTCATTTCATATATTATATCGTTTAAATATACTTAAACTTTAAAACACTAACAAAAAACTTCAAAACATTTCCAACTCTATCTGTATGAGCATAGTGTTTAAATTATTAAATATAATGTTATTCTATCTCATCCTCTCACAGGCTTAGTCGTATAGATTTATGTGTTTATCTCTTTCTAGTGTCGATTTTTCGTTTCATCGAGTGACGAACGACGGACGTTGATATAACAATTGCTTACCGTGTTGTAACATACGGCGCCTGCGAAATGCCTCAGCAAAAAGCCTTCGTCGTCGCGCAAAGTGCGGTGCGCTTTCAGTCGAGACGTTCGCGGTACTTGTAACCTGTTAAAAATTCAAAAAAATCTATCTATATACATTAAAAAAATCGTGTTTGTTACACCGTAACTCAAAAACGGCTGGATACATTTTTATGATTTTTGGAATTGTCTGCGTCCGGAATAGGATAATGAGTATTAAAATATGATATTTATCCATAAAAAATATCATTAAAAAAACTTCAGTCTCAGCCATTCGTTTTTCTCTCTCCCGGCCGATTTCGGCAATGGGGACTGCATTTAAACTCATTTTCATTTGTCTGATTTAGGTGAATTATTTTTTTGTGTGTTCAAGTGGATCCCCGGATGGTTTAAATTCACGATGGGATTCGGTAGGTGGCGCCGCTGAACACCACTTTAACGATGGGACCGATTTTGATGAAGCGTTTTGTGTTTCTTTCAAGTAGATTCGAGAATGGTGTAGATTAACAATTGGTATCAGATTTTGTTTTTTAAGGACAAAACAACGTCTGCCAGGTACAGCTAGTATTTAAATAAAAATCGCCATGTGCATGTCATATGGAAATGTAGTTTATTGTACAAAATGTTGAAAATGGCATTAAAAATTCGAGCATACCTGTTGTTGTTAGTGCCGAGCTGCTTGTGAACGGAATGTGTGAAGTGGCCAAATTCTGGTTTGGGCAGTTTTGACTCCTCGTCCAGCATGTGGAATATGCCATGGTTTTTGCTCTCTATCAAATCTGTTGAATGAATGAAATGAATGAATGAATGAAAACTCTTTATTGTTCACCATAACTTAAACCTATATAATTAATATAAACATATTTCAATTAGAACAATGGGCGGCCTTATCGCTTATAGCGATCTCTTCCAGACAACCCGGTGCCCAAGGAGATATTACAAGAAAATTAAATAATATTTGGTGGTTTAACTAAATTCAATCGTAATTGAAGAAAAAACAAAATTATTACAATAATAAACTAATAAACACATACATAATTAAATAGATTAAAATAATATAAATACATTTACATTCGAATAATAATAGAATTCAATTTACTACAACAAATTTTATTTAATCTGTTATAGAATATTTTGAATTTGAAACAGCGAATCTGCGTCCGTTTGGTTCATACACGCTGAAAATTTTCGAGGGGTTTTAGGGTGTATGGACCGAATAATCGAATCTGGGGTCAGTTGGTTCATACACCTTTAAAATTGTGAGGGTGTATGGACTAAACTGGCCCATGATTCGGAGTCACCGCATTTATACTAATATATAAAAATAAGAGTTTGTTTGTTTGCTTGAACGCGCTAATCTCACGAACTGCTGGTATGATTATAAAAATTATTTATACGTTAAGCAAAAAGTAGCTCACCAATACAATCTTGGTTGTCGACGAATCTGATCTCAGGCACGTTGAGGCCCTCCCTTTTATACAACTCCTGTTCGTTCTTCAGGATCCTCTCGTTGAAAAACTGCTGCAGTTTCTCGTTGCAGTAATTTATGCAGAATTGCTCGAAGCTATTCATTTGAAAATATTCTGGAAAAAATATGAAAATTAAAGTTCTTCTTGTAGAGAAATTCACTAATGGTTGCAGGTGTAAATTCTAGAAACAGAATAAGAGATGAGGGAGCGAGAGAGAGACGAGAGGAGGCAAGGGAAGAGAAGGCTAGAGAGTTTCATTAGACGACCTTTTATGCAAACACATTGGCTGGTCCTTCTTGAAAACCATGGATATATAACAATTTGGACTCAGTTCACAGTCCCATTCCAGGCCTATACATAAACTAAGTCAAGAGACCCTGTAACAAGGGGATCTTAGAACATATAAATAACATATTTACACACACACACAATACATGTATACTGTCAAACAATTTGCAGGTCATATATTATTATAATTATTAGTGGATTGGACATTTATGATAAGTATGTAACAATTGTCGGTCATGTTACGGGTCCGAATGTTGGGCCACTAAAGTGATAGACCAAAAACGACTCCACTCAGCTGAGGTGAAAATGTTGCGATGGATTTGCGGCGTTACAAGAATGAATAAGATGAGAAATGAGTACATAAGGACCTTTGAAGGATGCACTCGTGACTGAAAAATCGAGAGGAAGAAGATTAAGGTATGGGCATGTAACGAGGAGGTATGACAGCCACGTGACAAAAAGAATGTTAAGCTGCAAGATTGATGGATACAAATGTAAAGGTAAACCACATCAGATATGGATGGATTGTGTGAAGGATAATATGATGACTTCTGATGTGACAGAGGACGTATGTCAAAATGCTGGAGTGTAGAAGGAAAAGTCCTATTGTGCCGACCCCAAGCGAACCCTGTACTTCATCCAAAATTTCAATTTTGAAGAACTCCAGGGTGGTTTTAGGCACTGGGTTATATTCAAGCTTGTAAATTAAACAATAATTTATAATAACCAAACGAACAGTGAACTAGCTTATACAGTAGTAAACAAACAGTGAACTAACTTATAAAACAGTAAATAGACAATAACATTAATAACATCTTCCATCTCTACATTCCTGAATAATAAATCATTTCATTTCACTTCATTGAAGTGAAGAAACTTATACTGCATATGTTGTACAACTTAAACAGCAAAATAGAAACAGTGCACTGGCTTGCACATTATCTCACTGATATTATTATGCTCGCCATTGGGGTAAGTGTCTAGTATAACTAGGTACCTCAACACAAGAACTCACCGAATCCAGCAATATCTAGTACACCGATGTAGTAAGCGGAGGCCTGGAAGGGGATGCTGACGTTGATCCTGTGCACGATGTAGTCGAACAGCCTGCTGTACACCGCTTTGGCCAACGCGTCGCGGGCGTTCATCGCTTCGTACGTCTTCAGCGGAACCCTGCCCATTCAAATTCAAGTTTTTAATCAAAGTTTTTCACAAATTGTTTCGAAAAAATAAAAAAAAACACTTAGTCGACACGACAGGAGACCGGAAGGCTGGAGCTTACCTCGCTCAAAGGATTAGCCTTTGTATCCAGGGAGGTAATGCTGCCAGCCTTCTAGGTACAATGCCCAGCGACAGTGGTCTGGTGGGGCTGGACGGGCTTTAATATAGGTTTGTATTTTCATTTTAGTTTTTCTACTATTGTATATGTCGGAGGGAAGCTATGACTATGACGATATGACGATGTATTGTTGACTGGATGTATAACGCACAATATCATTTGTTTACATTAGAATCACTTCTAAAATTCTTAATGTAATTTAATTAGATTTGTTAATGTTTCTATAACTTCAAGATCGTTCTAACCTAATAAAAGTTATGAATATTGTAATTTAATAAACGACCAATCAGAGCAGAGCATATGGCAGAGCGGGGTCAGCGCCCTCTATACTTTGAGTAATATCTACTTGGGTAGAGACTGAGGAGTTTTTGTGACACATTTGGTTGGTGGCAACAGTGGCAAAGTATTGAAGCTGGAAGTATGAGCGGGTGCCCTGAACCCGCTGCTCGGTCTAAACTATGTCATAATGTTGATCAAATCTAAATTAAAAGTGTATAAACCGTGGCTATTGTGTTTTATGCTCGCATTTTATCCTGATGACGCCCACTAAACCTGCAATAACTAAAGACGATGTCGTGAGAACGAGGCCGTCCTGCGACATATATATATTTTTAAGTTAGGTTTATTTTTAAGATATTTTAGTGTTTGTTAATAGTTCTTAAATATAGTCAATAAACCGTTTCACCTTAATATATAGCTAAATATTTATCCATCAATTGCCCTTGACTACGAAAGTTGTGTATTATCGTTTAAGGAAATCAAACAGTTTAATCAAAGTTCCACTTGAGAACATTTTCTGAACATCATACATATAAGTCGTGGTAGCGTAATGGCTAGCGCACGCGCTCCAGACTCAAAAGGCGCGGGTTCGAATCCTATACGGAATGCAAGCATGTTTCTGACCTGATGTGCATCTTGTTACAATTACCACGTGATAACAACGGTGAAGGAAAACATCTAGATAACCGATGTGTCAAACCCACCAAGCCGTCTTGCACAAACGTGGCGGGCATACTATCCGTTTCCCAATAGTGGTTCGTTATTGAAATGTGAGTATATTTATAACACGATATAGTATTTTTAGTAAAAATAAATAAACAAGTTAAATTGATTTAAAATTATTTATAATATAAGTCCATTTTTATAACAAATCGAATCGGTAATTCATTACTACTTTACTAATTGATCCGTCATCGAGGTGTCACAAGTAAAATAAACGCTTGGAAAGACTATAATATTAGTACTGAAATCTACTTCAAATATATATATAACAAACATATATATAACAGTGCAACATCCGTCCGTTTAATTCATCGCCATGTGTCTCGCTATTAGAAGACGAAATTAACGTTTTTCCTTTCTTCTCTTCTTTTCATACCTTCATATTTGAAATACTCTTTAACATTATTTATGTTAGTACTAATATTAGGTACAGAGATGGATCCAAGAGGTTTTTCAAGATTTCAAAAAAATCATGTACGTCATTTACATGCAGCAGCTAATCCAGTGATGATAATAGAAGTTAACGCCACTCACATGATGGCAGTTCCTTTGAGTCCTCCCCTGGAGCTCTGCATCAGTCTGGAGACCAGCGCCATCCGGAGCTCGGCGGGGTCCACCCCCAGGAGGTTGGCGGCGGTGTGCAGCGCCTTCTCCGAGTCGGGGGTGACCCTGCAGCCCCCCCGCGCCCCCCCCTCCTCCTCGAACTCCACGTTCCCCAGGTGAAGCACCGCCGCTACCACCGAGTACACCGACTTCTTCTCGTCCTCTGATAATCCCACGCGGGATAAGGCCTGAATAAAGCACGCAATGCAGATACCAAATATCTATCTATACCAGCTATACTCAATCTGCGACCCCACGGGTTTTTGTGATTGGCCCATCTACAGCGGGTTCCATTAGTAGCTCAAAACGCCCAAAATGCTCCGTTAGCCGTTCCACAAGGCGACCGCGGTCGTTGTGGTCGTGGCGAAAACGTCACTAATGACGTCATCATTTTCGATTACACGACGCTCACAACGACCCATCTCCAGAGGTGGGTCGATATAACCCTTTCACTTGGGTTTACGATTGTAACGCCGGCAATCAAGTGGAACGGGTAAAATCGCGGTCAACGTGGTCGTTGTGAGTCTCTAATGGAACGTAGCCCTAGTTTTACTTTATTTTAAATCATTTTGAATTTCGCGCTCATTGGAAAAATGGAGAGCGCGCTGAGTAAACAGGTACCAAACTCTCGACAACACAACGTGTTTGAAGCGTAAGGAAATGACAAAAGAATGTTAAAATATACGCGATAAATCTGTTTACAGTTGTTTAATTCAATTTGTAACAATCGCGAAAACCTAAGAAGTCATTACCTAATTATTGTTATGCGGCTCGCGACACCATGACTAACACGTGTTTATGAAAAAAAAGGTTGAGTAGGTACCACTAATCTATACTTTAATAATTATGTTAATGTTTCTAGTTTTTACAATGGGTTAAAAATGTGAAAAAAATCAAGGGGTCTAATTAGGACCAGCAGATTCCGGCTGCATTAAGTAAAAACTACTGGGCGGATGTAAATAAAAGTCGAAATAGAGAGAATCTTATATACCGGTGCATAACTTAGGATCCTTGTTATCCCGATAAATGATGTCGTTTTCGTGGGATAGACAAAACTAGCGAAGAAGATGGCGTTGCGATCGCATTCTTTTTGCAAACTATTAAGCGTCCACCATTGAAACTCGACATAGTGCTGGCTTATAACCCGAATTAACACTTAGGATACATTTTAACCCGACATATGAAAAATAGACGGATTAGAAAAATAGATGGCGCTGCAATTGCGATGTAGACAACCATCGCTGTAATTCAATAACAAATATATTTTTGCTGTGTAGTTGTCTACACTATATTCTTTGTGACTGCAGTAAATTCAACAACAAACTAGAGTATTGAAGGTTTATATACAGTTATGGTCATATAATTAAGAACGATTTGAAGCGCTACAAGTTTTTTTTATTTAAATCGTGTCATACACAGAGATGTGTACCTCCTGAGTAGCAACTAGTTATGTTATAAAATAGCCACATCAATAGAGCAACGTGGCTTAGGAATAAAGAATAAAATAGCTAACTATTTTTTTTCACATTTTAATTATTTTACCAAAGTAACACATTCAAATAGTACTGAAGCTGGACAAATAATTAAGAACGATTTATTAAACTGCTCGGGAATCGTTTTGTATGACACTCACATTTAAAAAAACAATAATATGTAGCGCGAGAGATTTAAAAAGCAATTTAATACATTTTTAACTAAAATTGATAGTTAATAGCATATCCACGGCTTTTAGTTACTGCTTCACACCTGCGAGGCATTGACTCTATTAATTTTAAACATTTCGCAAGAGAAATAGAGTTCCATTCTTCTAAAAAAACGTCGTACAGCTCTCTTAAATTCCCACCTGTGTATTTGAAACCTTTTTCTTTACTTCGAACCTCAGATTCTGTATTTGGTTTAGATCTGGGCTGGTAGCTGGCCAGTTTAAGACAGAAACTGATTGCCCGGAAAGAAATTCCTTTACGGTGCGTGCAGTATGTCTTGGATCATTGTCATGCTGGAATGTCCAAATAACCGGTAGAACGTCTTCAGCATAAGGTAACATTCTTTCTTCCAGTATATTATTGTATTGGAAATGATCCATGTTACCTTCTATCAACTTTACAGGTCCAACACCATGTCCAGAAAAGCACCCCCAAATTTTCACATTTCGACCACCGTGCTTTAATGAACTTTCGTGTACTTAGGGTCGAATGCTGTATTCGGGGGACATCGTACACATCGTTTTCCATTAGAACATACTTTGTTTACTTTCGTCTCGTCAGAAAAAATGTCATTTTTCCACTGTCGCACAGTCCAGTTTTCATACTTCCCGCAAATGCTAGTCGGGGTTGCCTGTGGCAAAGTTTCAACATGGATACCTTTCTTGCTATTCTACCATGTAATTTTCCTTCTATCAAACGTCTTCGAATAGTGCATGGTGAGATTGCTGAAGGGATGTTTTCACCAAAATATTCTTTTCTCAGCTCATTGGACCCTTTAAAGGATTTTGTTTCGCCATACGAACGATGTTTCGGTCATCTCGAGAAGTTGTTTTTCTCTGTTTAAGGTACACGTGGAACATTCGAAGTAGTTTGATACGTAGCAAAATGCTTTATAGCGTGGAAAACCATCGTTTTTCTTGCGAAATGTCAAAAATTAATAGAGTCAATGCCTCGCCGGTGTAAAGCAGTAATTAAAGCCGTGGATATGCTATTAACTATTAGTTTTACTTAAAAACTTTTAAATTTCTCGCGCTACATATTATTGTTTTTTTGTGTGTATGTGAGTGTCATACAAAACGATTTCCGAGCAGTTTAATAAATCGTTCTTAATTATTTGTCCAACTTCAGTACTATTTGAATGTGTTACTTTGGTAAAATAATATATAAAAAAATAATTAAAATGTGAAAAAAATAGTTAGCTATTTTATTCTTTATTCCTAAGCCACGTTGCTCTATTGATGTGGCTATTTTATAACATAACTAGTTGCTACTCAGGAGGTACACATCTCTGTGTATGACACGATTTAAATAAAAAAAACTTGTAGAGCTTCAAATCGTTCTTAATTATATGACCACAACTGTATATAAAATAACGAATTAAATTTTTATGCTCGTAACATATAGCACACCCGCGGGGAAAATTCTAGTTTAATTTAAATTAACTTTTTTTCTCATTACTTAACATTTAATATGTAAGAATATAAATTATATAAATTACATTTAATATAAATTACATTGAACAATTATAAAATTACATACAATTGAATACAATGTAAGAAAACTTAACTTATTTGTATTGTATTCTACCCATAGTCCCTCAAGACTATAAGTAGAATACTGAGCCCAGATCACCGTCTTCTATGGGTAAGGTGCCCAGAAGGCTGGCTACGTTTCCTCGCTGAATCTGAATTAACTAATAATATACGGACTAAGAAAATGAAATTTTGTATGATGGTAAAAGCATCTCTATTAATTCGAGTATCAAATACCACCATATTCGATTGTTCTCCTATTAAAAGCGTGAATATTAGCAAAGCTACATATATACATTATACCCTACCAATCTCATTTTTGAAGTTCCATTACCTGATGAAGCCTCTGGAAATCCTCCACATCGTCAAGGATAGGGTCCCGAAGACCTCCCTTGGCTTGTTGCTGCTTGCTCTTTTGATTCGCCGTGACTTTCTTCTCGGATGCCGCCGACGTGAAATATTGAGTGCAACCATTCTTAAGGTACTGGAAATAAAGTATATCGAAATGAAGTCTTTATTTCTGCTAATATTATTTGCATGCGCAGTAATCGAGTTACTTTTTTCATGGTGTATGATTGATATATTTTAATAAAATGTCAAAAAACGACAGATGAAAGATCGGGGCACCATCTAGTATGCCATGTAGAATTTGGAGGCTTCTTAGTTAAGAATTATTAATGGGCGTTTCTTCCTTTTAGTGGTGGTCTTTCATATTGATATACAAAATAAACTACATCAGTTATAAACTGGTCACGAAATTATACATATATGTAGGCGGCCTGTCGTAAGAGGCGACAAAATAACCCACAGCCAGGTGGTAGGGCGTTTGCCCGACTGGATGGCGATCACCCCTGGTCTAGAGTATGTCGCCATAACAACTTTGAGTTGTGTTCCGGCATTAGTGACCAGGTTCCAATCTCCCTTAAGAGAGCAGCAGCGCATTTGCAGCGCCTTTGGTGTTGCAAATGTCTATAGGCGATGGTAACCGCTTTCCATCAAGTGGGCCATCTGCCTGTCTGTTGAACTCCTGCAATAAAAAAAAAAAAAAAAAAGGCATACCAATGGGCGAAGCAGATGTTTTTCTGCCATGAAGAAATCAGAGCCTAGAATCTAATTTAAAACCACCTATCGGATCCAAGTGTGAATGTAAACCATCCCCAGTGTAACCCACTCAAACACACACAAGAAATTTCACCAACATCCTGGACTCCGATTCCAGCGCCAGCTACCGGATTCAGTTGTGGATTTAAACAGTCCTCGACCCACTCAAAGACATACTAAAAAAAATCATCAACATTGGTCTAGCGTTTTACGAGGGATATATTGATACACACATGCAGAAGAATTACATACAGAAAATGAAACTACTGGTTACATCCTAATGAATTAAATAAACATTTTAACAAAATAAAATGTTTAAATCTTCATAATCCTTCAACAATATTTGGACTCAAAAGCGAAACGGAGCTGAACCTACTTTTATTGATAAAGACGAGTTAATTATAATTGATAAAAATATATTTAAATCATTTTTTTAAATTAAAACAAAATTTGTTTCTAAAAAAAATGATATATTTGAAAGCAATTAACATCTCATTTAAGATTAATTATTTAACTTATTTATGCCTCGATAACTTATAATTAATTATCTCTTTAAAGCAAGTCATACCAAGTAATCATCGGGCTTGGTGATGTTCAACGCCGCCCTCAACTCGGGCGGTGCGCCGGCGCACAGTAAGTAGAACACGTGGTAGTTCCGCTCCTCGGCGCTTTGGGTGCATATCCTCGACTTCTCGAGCAGATAGTGGGATATATGACCGCCGACGACTTGATATTTGTTGCTGAAATGAACCTCCATGAATTTGCCGAAACGGGAACTGTTGTTGTTGCGAGTCGTTTTCGCGTTACCGAATGCTTCTAAAATTGGGTTTGCTGTGAATAAAAACATAGGTATTATGGATATATCTATAGTCAGGCAGGTATCACCTGATATCGTATATACAGACCTTTTTTTGTAACATCTTTTTTGGGGGCACGCTAATTCCCGAAAGTTGTAGGTCTATATATTTTTTGTTTGTAGCTCCATTCCAAAAAGCCTATTAAAAATCTTTTTTTGTAAAGGATACCAAAAATTATTAATTTTTTAAATTTTCTGTTTTTACGGCGGTCTTTCGATATTTTCGAAATTTTCTTTAAGGGCACTGTGTGCCCCCGCGTGCCCCACGAAAAAGCTCTGTGTATATATATCGATACGATTTATTTTTATGTTTGCTTATAGGCAAACTCACAAACGCGTCCACTTGATGGCAAGTGGCTACCGTCGCCCATGGAAATCTACAACACTAAGGGAGCCGATGCGTTGCCTACATCGTTGAGACTTTAATTGTCTGTTCACGCCCTTTTTGAAGAGCCCCATATTGTAGCGCTCTGGGAAAACCGCGGGAGGGAGGTCATTCCATAGCTTGCTTGCGTAAGGCATAAAGGAGCGAGCGCCACGTACAGTGGATAACTTCCAGGTGTCAAGGAAGTGTGGATGAACTCAGAGTCGCCGGCGAGCAGTGCGGTGATAAAATGGCGACGTAGGTACCAAACCAAATAATTCCTCAGAACATTCCCCATTGTACAGACGGTAGAACGTGCTTAGAGCGCCAACATCTCTTCGGAGACTTGAAGGTCCTAAACCGCCTGTAAATTCAGGATCGTCGACAATCAGGAACGCTTGGCGGTGCAAGGAGTCAAGTAGGAGCAGCTGGTACTGAGGTGCCTCAACCCAGAGATGGGAGCAGTACTCCACACGGGGACGGACCAAATAATACTATATACTACCTGACCCAGCAAACATTGTTCTGCGTTAAAAAATTTAAAAAAACACCATAGGAGGGTAAATAGTAGATTGTTATACGAGAGGTGAAAGTGACCTATTTAGGCTTGAGATGGTTTGGCAGACGAGCGTAGCGAGGGCGCTAATCGTTCGAGTGCCTAAACAAGCCTTTCACTGGAGGTTAACTCTGTTTTTCATTTTAAATATACAACTACTTCTCTAATGAAATCAGGCGTTAAATCCATATCTAAATCTGATGAACTCATTTAATACGTCACATAATTATGAGACGTCGAGTATTTTTCTCACTGTGGCATTCTGCCAGCCAGTATTTTATGTCACTGATGATGGTAATATTTAGGTTAAATTAATGTAAATTAAATAATAATTTAATGATTTTATACTTATAATTAATTTATAAGTATAAAACGATGTTACAAAATTGTTAATATTTTTTTTTACAATTTACGCCACGATTTAACAAAAAGTTGTTACATAGTTTTTACATTTTTACACGGGGGAAAATCATTTCCCAGTGACGAAAACTACTTTTTTCATCCCTGTGGTCAGGCAACTCCAAGCGTATACTTTCAGACATTGAGAAATGAAAAATACTTTACGACCAGTTCTCATACCTGCCAAATATAAAAATAAACAAATCGGGTAAGCCGTTTCGGAGGAGTTCGACCACAAACACCGTGATACGAGATTATTTATTTTATATAAATAGACTTAGGCAGAAACGATGGATCTCCACTTGCTACCATCCCAACATACATCTTTTACTTCATCTACATTATTTTTATATTGCAGGAGTTTAGCAGACAGGCAGACGGCCCACTTGATGGAAAGCAATTACCATCGCCTATTGACATTTGCAACACCAAAGGGGCTACAAATGCGCCGCTGCTCTTTTAAGGAACAGGAAGAAGACTGGAACCTAGTCATCAATGACGAAACACAACTCAAGGTTGTTATGGCGGCGTATTCTAGACCAAGGATGGTAGCCATGCAGTTGAGCAAATACCCTACCACCTGTGGGTTCTTACGACAGGCCGCCCGGCCGCAGGAAATTGTATTCTTTCTCCGTTCCTGCACTTACATAAACATATATCAACTCACCCAATATCGTTTACGAACGATGAATGACTTTTGAGTTCATCACCTTAATCGCTTGTTACATTTTAAAATAAAAAAAACACGTCAATAATTGTTTTTAATATTTTTATTTTTAACATGAGATCTACTTCAAATATCTCGTGTCACATTCGTTGTCACAAGACATGCAAAAGCTTTAATAAAACTTCCACAGTTATGTTAATCCAGTTTATAAGGAAGTGAAACTGTTACGGCATATGTACATACAAATGATTTACTGCTTTCTATTGATGTGTGCCAAGTGGTGATTAAATCATATTTTTTTAATGTGGGAGATATTTTAAATTAAATAAAAACTAAGAATGTGGGAATTTCCATACGCGGAAGTTATAATTAGTTTTAAGAATTATAATCGAATTATGCAACCGCGCATTAGTATGCATTTATGCCGATCACTAGATACTTGATTTTCTTCAATAGATTAAAAGTCAAATATTACATCATGTTTCAAAGCGTATTTTAGAGAGAATTGATGATATAAGACTAATTCAGTTTTTACTATGATCGGAAGTCATAGCTATGTAATAAAATGAATATATTGTATAGTTTTTACAAGCTTTTATTTAACTTGCAATGGATGTATGTATGTAAGTTCGGGTGGAATCTTGCAAGTTAAATTTGACCAACTTTCCGGTTTCCGATTGAGCTGAAATTTTGCACACATATGTATATCGCGTGACAATGCAATAATATGGTACAATGGAGCTGATCTGATGATGGAGTCGGAAGGTGGCCATAAGAACTCCTGTACTAAACAAGATATACACATCGTGTTTGGGCTCGTTTTACTTGTCTTGGTTAGCACTCTGCTGCTACATCCAAAATCTCAAAGCTTGTATTTATAAACCTTTTTAAAAAAGCTTATTTTATAAGGACTTGACTTATGTTGTCGGTCCGAAGACGTCACTGCTTTACCGGTGTAATTGTTATGAGGCTCGGAGGCAACAAGCTTGATGGAGATCCCTGCGAGCTTTACCTCAGCTGGACTGGTAACATGTGAGGGTTTTTATCTAATGATGTCAACCAATGGGCTAATTGAGTAATTCTGTTATCAACATTCATATAATACAGATATGTCCTAAGTAAATTCTATCAGTTTTATATTTTCAAAAATCAGAGGACCTCAAGCGGTCGACTTTGCAGAATCGACACGTGTCTAGTAGTTTTAAGACATAGATAGCATCAAGTTCCACTTTGTGTTGACACTTGTCATGTTTATGAAACGACCTCTTTTGGCCTCCCCCCTCTGGTAATGGGTGAGCGACTTAGTTAACTCCACTGAGGTTGGCCCTTAACATGCTTAATATTTACATTCAAATTCAAAGACACAAGAATGCCTAAAGCTGTCTTTTACTCACAGCTTAAAGATGGAAAGCGCAAATCTGGCAGACAATTTCTGCGCTACTCAAGCGCCATCTGTCTGCATTTGGCATCCCAAGTGACGGCTGGGAAGATCTTGCTTTGCAAAGAAGGGAGTGGCGTAATTCTATTGATAAGGCTGTTGCTGCCTTCCAAACGCATCGAGTAGAACACTCTGACGAGCAACGGCTTATCAAAAAGATCCGCCCTAAAATCTCTTACAATACATGTGACTCAACAGGACGGCTGTATTGTGCTCCTTGCAGAAGAACTTTTAAAACCAAATTTGGTTTCTCTAGCCACCTGCGCTCGCACAGCCGGACCTGACAAGGTTCTCCGTTGACGGATACGTCAAGGAGGACTATATAATATTTACATTACACTTTGATTCTACAGAAACAACGGACAAGTGGAAAAACGAATCGCAACGGACAAGTGGAAAAACGAATAGCAACGGATAAGTGGCAAAACGAATCGCAACGGACAAGTGGAAAAAAGAATGGCAACGGATAAGTGGAAAAACGAATCGCAACGGACAAGTGGAAAAACGAATCGCAACGTACAAGTGGAAAACGAATCACAACGGACAAGTGGAAAATCTTCAACTGACAAGTGATAAAATGAATCGCCACAAAATTTTGACTTGAAGTTTTACGGGCAGGTTTTCAAATTGGACAAGTACATTAACAATCTGCCCGTAAAACTTCAAGTTAAAATTTTGTTGCGATTCATTTTATCACTTGTCAGTTGAAGATTTTCCACTTGTCCGTTGCGATTCGTTTTCCACTTGTACGTTGCGATTCGTTTTTCCACTTGTCCGTTGCGATTCGTTTTTCCACTTATCCGTTGCCATTCTTTTTTCCACTTGTCCGTTGCGATTCGTTTTGCCACTTATCCGTTGCTATTCGTTTTTCCACTTGTCCGTTGCGATTCGTTTTTCCACTTGTCCGTTGAAGTTTCACTTCTAATATGTGTCCCAGCACACATTTCGATTTTTCGCAGGTTTACTGCAAATTATGATTTGGTTAGGTTAAGTCCATTTTAATGGTGTATGTAATACGCTACCCACGCACCGACCATTTTTTACGTCAACACTTTTGTCGTTCGTTGTCGTTCACTTTTGTTATGACTTTCGAAAAACTGAACAGTTGGCAAAGTTTTCTCGTTGTTATTTTTGTTTCCTCAACAAATTCTATTTATTTATTTATATTTTTTTACACATACCACAAATAGAGGCAGTGATGCCTTGTCATGTGGAGAGCAGAGCTATAGTTCGATGCAAACTTAAGTTTGCCTCCATTAATAGCGGCTCGGAACATCGCACTTTCCGATGCGCAGAACGCAATTTTAGGTATTAGAGGGATGAGGTAGTCTGAGGACGCGGTATATCCTCGCTCGCTCTCTGGCTAGCTTTCTCGTTTACGAGACTTCCCCGGCGCTCGGCTCACCAGAGCTGCCAATTTAGCGCTTTAGGAGCTAGATATAGTGCTTTTTAGGGCAATCCAGCTCCCAATTTTATTAAACAACTTCCAGCGCAAAATCTTGCGCTTTTTATAATATGCAAATATGTAATTAATTTTATAATAAATATATATGAATATCTATACTAATATTATAAAGAGAAAAGATTAAATTCTTTGTTTGCATTGAAGAGGCTCCAAAACTACTTAACCGATTTGAAAAATTCTTTCACTGTTGGCAAGCTTCACAATCCCCGGGTTTTTTTTACTTGTTAATTTGTTTCCTTATTGGAACATCCCACTTTCCGATGCGCAGAATGCGATTTTAGGTATTAGAGGGACGAGGTCGTTGGAGAACGAGGTATATCCTCGCTCGCTCTCTTTCTCGTTTGCGGGACTTCCCCGGCGCTTGGCTCGGCTCACCAAGTTTTCCACTTTAGCGCTTTCGAAGCTAGATATAGCGCTTTTTAGGGCAACCCAGCTCCCAATTTTATTAAGCAACTTCCAGCGCAAAATCTTACGCTTTTTATAATATGCAAATATCTAATTAATTTTATAATAAATATATTTATGAATATCTAGACTAATATTATAAAGAGGAAAGATAAGATTGGTTTTTGCTTGCATGAAGAGGCTCCGAAATTACTGAACCGATTTGAAAAATTCTTTTACTGTTGGCAAGCTACGCTATCCCCGGGTGACATAGGGTATATTATATTTACAAAAAAATTAGGGATCATTACTAAAACTCCAATAATCTAGTGTCCAAGGTATAAAAAAATACCTAAAATCGCGTGCGCTGCGAAAACTATTGATGATAAAATAACAAATAAAATAAATTACTGAACCGATTTGAAAAATTCTTTCACTGTTGGCAAGCTACGCTATCCCCGGGTGACATAGGGTATATTATATTTACAAAAAATTAGGGATCATTACTAAAACTCCAATAATTTAATCCAAGGTATAAAAAAAATACCTAAAATCGCGTGCGCTGAGAAAACTATTGATGATAAAATAAAATAATGTACTACGACTTTGTAGAACACATCATTATTTACAAAAAGTATCGCGACAACATATATCTAACTATTATTGTTATGCCACAATAAGCGTTTTTTTATTATAAAATTTTTATTAAAATGCCGCCGCTAGAAAAGGCTTTTTATTTGTATCTTGATATTAATCCTTATCAAAATAAATTACTTCATATTCAAGACTGCTTCAATACCTTTATATAACTTTTTGAATTATTCAATTCGGACATTCCATTCGAAAGATATCACGAGTTTAAAAATGTAAGAATTAGTGACGGTGATCACGTGACTGTGACATCTTTTCGTGAGTCAAAACTCCATAAGACCCCCTCTATATAGAAGTTTCACTTCAAAAATAAATATTACACAACTTCTTCATCCACTAAGTTATTAAATTTACAATAACTTACCATCCAAAATCTTTTGTTCCACTGGTCCGGCTCCCTTCGCCCAAAGGTCGCAGAGGTACTTGAGAATATACTTAGTAGACTCCGTTTTGCCAGCTCCCGATTCCCCGGAAACAATTACCGACTGAGACTGTTTCAGAGATTTCATGTCACGGAACGCTTTGTCGGCTGAAAATTAAGACAAAAGCAATTCAATTTATGTATTTATGTATCTATCTATCTATCTATATATATATATATATATATATATATATATATATATATATATATATATATATATATATACACACACACATATACATACATAAATTGCCAACTAATAATTCTTCCCGATGTAACTGCGCAGTAGACCACTTTTAGTAGCGCGGGAAACTCCGATCTACCATTAGAAAAGGGGAGTAGTAGTAAGCGCGCCAAATTCTTGCGCTGGGATTGGCTCATTTGATTGTGACTGAGAGTGTATGAATCACTTGCAAATAAAGTTCAATATAGATATTTACATAACGGAAACCAGTCTGTACTTTTCTGCGCGAACGAAAACTGCCAATAGAAATTACAAGTTGTGTAAAAAACTGTACATGTGGTGGAACATGCTGAGTGGAAATTACTGGATGTGTTCGGAAAGAAGGTATTCTAGATATTGTGCAAATTGTATTACAAAGAAAATTTCTAGATTTGTAAAATTAAAATGCATTCAAAGATTTTTCATTACCTGCATGAGCCGGGATTGAAGTTGGTGAAATGTGACAAAAAAACGATTACTGTAATACTTATCAATAGGGCTTATAGAATAAATTGAAGGTAAATAAATGGTGCGTATTATAAGTGAGATAACTTTCCATTACACTTAAGATTTGTGTTAGTGTCCCTAATGTAATTCTCATTGCTCCACCCAAGTCTTTTATCGATTTTCTTCTAAGCATTTACGCCTTCATAATTCATTTTATGTTCTTAATTTACAACCCATTACATGTATCCAACGTTACAAACTCATAAACTGAAGAAAGTTAGCTACTGTTAGGACAATATAATTTATTGTCATTATTCAAATGTACAGTCTGCATAAACAAACTCACCTATAGCAAATACATGGGGTGCTAACTCTCCTAATGATTTCCCTTGATATTTCTTGATGGTGTTCGATGAATACATATCTGGAATGTCTTCGTATGGATTTACTGCTAGAAGAATGTTTGCTACATATGTCTGAAAAATATTATTAAAGATGAATATAATTGAACCTTTAAATAAGACGGCTCAGGGTTGGTGAGGGGCAATATGGGTGTCACTGTTTTTGAAGACCACGGGCATTAAAAATGACCTGGACTTTTAGGGCTTGCATGGGAAGGCCAAGATGTTGAGGCCCCTTGACAAATTTAAATGTAGCGTGTCACTGCCCGGCGATTATCTCTGACTACACCATATAATAATGCACCCAAGGACGAGTCCCGGCCTGTGTAGGACTATTGTGGAATATGAGAACAAAATGTACCGGGCTATTGGGGAAGAACTGCGGAATATCTGTAGAAAATTATAGACCGCGCTAATTTTCATGGTCTATCTTAAAACGCGTTCCATTCCACACAGTAGATCACAACGCACAAAATGCAGCGTTAGCCGTTCCACAAGGCGGTCGCGGTCGTTGTGGTCGTGGCGAAAACATCACTAGTGTCGTCATCATTTTCGATCATACAACGCTCACAAAGACCCACGTCAAGAGATGGGCCGAATAACCATTCCACTTGGGTTTAAGAATGTAAGAAATTGTTGCGGGCTAGCAAGTGGAACGGGAAAAATCGCGGTCGTGAACGTGGTCGTTGTGAGTCGCTAATGGAACATAGCCTTAGCAATAAATAACTATACATGATGCTTTTTCATTTTGACAGTTACGTGACAATCAAAATGAAAGCACTGAGCTAAATTGTTATTTCAATAAAAAATACAATATAATTTGAAAATATGATAAATTAATTAAATAATTGAGTTGTCATATTTAGAGTAGAGTGACAAACATAACTGCAATATGATAAGGGGGTTGGTATTACTTTCAGGGCGCTCCATTAGTAGCTCACAACGCCCAATATGCTCCGTTAGCCGTTCCACAAGGCGACCGCGATCGTTGTGGTCGTGGCGAAAACGTCATTATTTTTGATCACACAACGCTCACAACAAGCCATGTCAAGACGCGGGTCGAATAGCCGTTTCCCTTGGGTTTATGATTGTTACGCCGGCAAGCCAGTGGAACGGGAAAAATCGCGGCGTTCCTAATGGAACGTAGCCTTTAAAGGCTTTTACTTACTAAAAATAATATACACAAATAGAACCAATAAAGCAGTATAGTACTCGTTCGTATATGTAGAATGAGCACATTCTAGTAAACAAAATACAAGAGTTGATATCTCGAAGAACTTTTTCTTTACGGTTGACCTACATTGCCATCTAATAACGTAAAAGGGCTGATACCAGGTATCGTTCATTCCGCGACACAAATATATTGTAGTCACTACGATACATGCATGCCCCACACATAGACAATATAAATCAATACATAACTATTCATCGAGACTAGTGACGCTCAAGGTAAACCAATGTACTATGACTCACATTGCATGTTTCTTATCTGTACTTACGTAAATCTTATTCTTCTTGTATCGTGTTAAAATGTTGTTCAATAGTGTCGCCTCGTTTAAGAACATCAGTTCGCCTGTAACAAGGTTCTTGGTTAGAAAATAAATTACAAATCATAATTATGCATAAAACATAACATTAAATCAACAAAAAAAAATACACACACTACCATGTATTTGACACACACACACACACGTTCGCCATTCCCGAGCTTCTCCATGAACGAGAGAGATATTGTTATAATTTACGAGGCGAACTGTCTATGATGCGTTCCCAAGGCACTACTTTCTATAACTACACCCCTGGGGCTACGTCCACAAGTGCCGGTTAAGTCTCAATCGGATTTGGGTTGCTTAAAAAAATAATACCAAACCGAAGTTTTTGAGAAAAAAACCATAGAAAATTTAAAACCTGTACATACTATAATAATTTGAATGTTTTGCTAACAAGCTAATTATACACCGACCTTTAATAATTAATCGCATTATCGTGTTTTGCCAAATTACAAACTAATAGGATTAAATTAATTACTTGTCGTAATTCATTGAACTTGGTTAAAGTACATTAATTTTTTAAATTAGGTGTCTCATATAATTTACCGACAAGTTTTGTTACAATCCATACCATACCAGATTTTGTGCCCTCTTGTCGTTAAAAATCATGCATTCTTTGTGCATCCATTTTTAATGGTTAGTTTTAATGATTTAGTGATGCTTGGGTGCCGTAGCCATTTTGGCAACATTGAAACCTTATGACATATAAAAATTTGAAAAAATCTGAGTAAGATTATGTTGTGCTGTCGATTGTGAGTGCGAACACTATTTTAAGGTTTCGTAGGTAAAACAAAAAAAAAGGAAAAACAGGGGACGTTCGTCGGCTGTACTGAACCTTTCAACGTGCACTGTCCAACACGCATTTGGCCTATTTTATTTATACAAAGTCGGGTACGGCGCAGCATTTTGTAGCGAATATTGAACGTTTGGCCCAGATTACAAAACAATAACGGAATCGCTACCAAAGTAAAAAGTTACAAAATTATATGGGTGCCTCTATTTTAGTAGCATCGATATAACACCGATATACATTATTAGATAAACTATAGATTTTATCTATGCTTTACCAGTTATCACATTATCGTCTTTGTTATCATCTAATGCGATAGATTGTTAACTGTGATCAATAACAAATCCATTTATATTACAGAAACAAATTTGATTAATATTATATAAAAAAACTTATTACTTTTAGTTCGAATATTGTCACCAATAAATGGTCAGGAAAATAATGAAATTTGATATAAGACCTCCTAATTCAATTTACCTACAATTGACAGTAGGCATAAAACACCTTTCGTTTTTGACACTAGTGCAAATATGGGCAGACAAAATATGGTTTTGTTGGTACAGAATATGAATGGGGACATAGCTGGGAATTAACTCGTTAATCGTAAGGATTCATATGATTCGTTTCATTCCTTGGCGCGGGCAAATATAGTGACGAGTGTTTTGTTTGTTTTTTGTTAAGTGGTCTATGTAGTAATTCGTCTAAATAGCAATTGGTAATTATGTTACTACCAAATTGTCTTAAAATTAGTTCGTCTAATTAGTGTTTCGTCCAGAACGCAACTAGTCTATCTTAATAAAATAGTTTCTAAAACTTAGACCAAATGAATTAAAAAACATTATTTGTCAACATGCCTATATTAAACACTTATACCCGTCTTTTTTTGTTTCTGACCTGTTACCTTCCAGAACCAACATTTTTTATAAGCAGATGCAATTTTTATCACTTGCTAACGGATTAACGTTAGGTACATTGCGTTACATTTTCTGAAATGAAGCAAAGTTTCTGCTTTTAAAGAAGTTAACTTTTTCAGTAACGGATTAGCGATTAACGAAGTTAGCTATTCGACTAACGGCGAGAGATCTATATAGAATACGTTTATGTTATGTGAGACCAAAATTTGTATTTGGAGAATCAGCAAAAAAGCGGTTGACCCTCATTAATATAATCTACCGTAGAAAGCGGCGTTAGGTACTACCTGTGCGCAGAAGGTTTGCCGATAGCCTCATGATAGCACGCGTCGATGGTCAGTACGGGTGACAAAAAAGGTTACATAAATAGTTGTTGCAATAAATTTATTGTACTAGTTGCGCCCGTGGTCTCACCCTAGTGGTGATGGAAAATCGTTATATTTTGGATAATTCACACTATAAATTGTAGCCTATGTGTTATTCTGATACATCTATACATACATTCTTATAAACTTTCGCGTTTATAATATTTATAGGATGGGATAGACTTAAAGGATTTATATCCTATAAATCCTTTACATAAGTGTATACAATAATAATAGTAAGAAGGCATAGGCAAACCTGTGCGCGGCTTGTATACACAAACAAACTCACAAGACACGATGTAAACAAAATATTTGACTTCTAACATAGTACTTACAGTTATCTTCGACATCCTTAGTGGGATCCCCAGCGGGGAATATATCCTCGAAGCTGCAGACACGTCTTGGGTATTTGTTGTCAAGGGGGAATACATCCGCCTCTTCCCCCATAAGTTCGTGGAGACGAGCCAGGACGAAACCCTCAGTAGGGTCTCGGACCCATACTAGCTGCTTATCCATCGTCATTGTTTCCTGTAACAAAAGCAATATTTTTTATAGCTCACTTAAATCGGTTACTACACTACGCTGATTTAGACCCTTTCCTTAGATCAGGGTAGTGTGATAAGAAAAAGAGAGTCAATATTTGGCTAGGCCACATCCTATAGCGTTAATAACGGTTTAATTTAGTAATGAGTCTCATAAAGGTGGCAATGATCTGAAAATATTCCGTTGTTTCTCAACGTCCCGCTTTTGTGTATTTAGAAGTCACTTAAAATCTTTTGCAGACCGTTTTCTTTGCTAGAGTAGAACGAAGAACGACGAAACCTTTGAAGACGTACTTAAGAAATACCTATTTAAAATGACATCGTGCGATAAAAAATGTAATACTGTTAATCTCCTAAGTACCTACATCAAAGAGTATATTGAATATATGGAGAACCTACATCAAAACATGATGACGCCAGTAGTTCTTTTTTAACTTTTAGATAGATAGATAACACTTTATTGCTCACCAAATATACAATTTCAAAATACACAATTACAATATTGTCATGGTAGAAACAAAAGGCGGCCTTATCGCTGAAAGCAATCTCTTCCAGGCAACCTAACTTTAAGGAATTAAGGAAAGTTATAGTATTTAAAAAATATTATTTTACGTTTAATCAATCAAAAGTTAAAGGAAACTGGGCTATATTTAAGGCAACGGATCAGCGTTGCCATACAACGCTTGGGAACGCTCTCCACCGACAGCGATCTACATTTATTACCTGTAAGTATGTTTATAATACTTTTTTATATTTATAATTTAAGTTTTTTATCTTTTTTTATCATTTTTTAGTGTTGTTTAATCTTTGAGGTGGACAAATTCAAAAGAAACTTATGTAGACTTTCAATTTATGTAGAGAGCTTTTTCAATGGTAAAACTGGTTATTAGGAACAACACTTCTCTGTTACGTCTGTCGGTTGATTTTGTTCTGATTATTATCGATTACAGTTTGTTGCGGACAGAGAGCACCCCCCTGACCCGCCCGCCGGAGCACACCTACTCTCCGCGCCCCGCATACCGCCGGCGCCCTCAGAGGGCACGATTAGCACATAGGCGTCGGGCGGGATGCGGGACTTAAGGAGCGACCCTGGCAGGCGAAATTCTCTCTGCTACTCTACACTTCACCTCTCAGCATCGCTCTTATGTATCTTGTAAATAATTACGCTCTGTACTACTTTATGTATTCTTTTAATTTAACAATAATTATACAGTCCAATAAAATCGAGTTTGATTTCCAAAATAAAGAAGCAACTACCACCAATACAGTTATTTATTTTATTCATAGCAAAGCTGGCAAACAGGCAGACGGCATACTTAATAGAAAGTGCTTACCGTCGCCTATAGACATTTGCGATACAATGGGCGAAATAACGCTTTGCCAACCTTTAGGGTGAGATTAATGGCTCAGACAGGAGGAACGGGATAGATTGAATGGGATAGGTGAATAGAATAAAGGAATGGGATAGGGATGATGGGTAAGTAGGCCATCGGACTCGAAGTTGTACTTGTAACTTATCTTTTTTTTAAATCCCGTCAAGAACAAACAAGGGTCTATTAATAAACTCAAGTACTAACAACTGCCTAAGAAGAAAATCCAATGTAAACATATTTATAGTGTTAAAATAGCGTGTTACAAAATTATATAACTTTCCAAAATATATTAATAAAATTATAATTGGCCATGATTCCGCGGTCTGTTGAGAATATCATTAACTCACTTTCAAGACAAAGAGGCATACTATAACACTTTCATATGCGTTACATAATTGTCTACTCTGGTTTACAATGGCCATAAAAAATGTTATAACAGCGGTCGCGTTCGTTTGCCCGTGCGCCCGCGCCGCCGTTCCGGTGGACGCGCGAGCGGAAACAGAAAACCGATGACCGACTCCTGCGCTGTTTACCGTATAATGAGAATCATTACAGATGTCTTTTTTATCACATGGTGGGAGAGAAAGTAAATAGAATTGTTTTTTACAAGAAAGAAAATTATTAGAATATACGCAGAAACTTCTGAGGGTCGCTATATAAAATTCACAATAGATGTTAAGTTGACATCCGTGTTGACAAAAACTTAACTCTTATACAATCATCCTATCCGTCCAGCAAATTGGCCTTCTATCAATCGAAAAAATTATCATCTCTAATTTTGTGCCATCAAGCCCTTTCGAAGTTACAAAGCTCTAAGTTAATTAACTGATTATCCTGTACTTTCATTACAAAAGTGTGTCGTTAATATTGAATGGTAGAGAATCCTAATGCTATCGCAAAAATAATTATATTCAGATGGTGTACAAACAAACCGTGAGGATCTGTTTACTCAATTTTGGCTTTATTCTGCGATTTTGGGTTTTCCAAGAGCGTTCAATTTGGGGCTCTCCAAAAAAGGGCGAAAAAATATAACCTGAACTTTCGATGAGGTAGCAAAAAAGTGTCCTTACAAATATAAGTCCAGAATTACTAGCCACATTAAACGCACTCGGACGCCTAATCTTGTTGAACGCGTATTCCATTCCGTCGGCTAGACGCATCGATATGTTATTAACGTAAAATCAACCAACTGATTACAGCTAATGTCACCACGTCCATGTCGCCATCATTCATTAGTAAAATTGAGACTGTATGGTCTTTAGACGGACCAGGTGTAGTCTATTAGCCTACGCGTTCTTACATCTAGCTTGTGTCCATGATCTTGGATCTGGATTACGAGGGCGCGAGATTCCTTAATGTAGTGACCATGGGCGACGATATCCACTTATCACCAAGTGGCTTCTCTGCCACTTAGCTTAAAAACGAACATAATAAAACTAGAACATCGACAAACTATAAATTGTATCACTTTTACCTGCATAATATTGAAACCAGTTGTACACAATTCCGAAATTGTACAAAAAAAGGAAGGAGCTTAACTTTCTACTAATGTTTTAGGTAAGCCTCAAACAAGTTGAACCAGAATTGCGAATTCATTATAAGCGGTGAAAGTGTCCATTAAATATAATAAAACACTCGTCAAAGGTGTTGCAACATCTAAATCACTCGGTAAACTATTGTCACGTAGTGAAATGCTGTTTTTATTGCCAACCGCGGTAAAAAAATCAGTGTTTAACTTTTTATGTTTGCTTTGAAATCACTGTAAGTACCTACTGTTGTTGTTGTTTGTGCGTTCTCAAAGTTTTACAAAGAAATACATTATTATTTAAAATAAACTTAGAAGCGTACTGTCAGTAACCCGCGGATCCCGCTGTGAATGCACATGAGCAATAATTAAAAATATACAATATTGCAAGTTAAGAACATTCTACAAAGAATTCTCCGTCACGCTGTTACAGTGCGAACTAGTGCTCCCATCACGACTAGCTCTACATTGACAAATAAATAAAATTTGTTCACACCTTACAAGTGTGCTATTCTAAAATCATTTCATATCAGAAATTCAGCTTCGAGTAAAAGCGTAAAACGTATAAATAATAAACACAATAGGCTCTTGGCGTAAATAATCGTACAAGCGTTCTGTTACTTAAAGGAAAACGACTGAACAATGTCAGTAAATATAGGAAAGCGTAATTTTGATAGGCAATGATTGAAAATCACATTTACGAGGTTTATTGAGAAAGCTATGTTGTAAGTACATTTTGATTGCATAGTATATGTAGATATAATATTGCTTGGTAAAAGTAAAGAACTACACCATCAAGAAATTTTTTACTTCTACCTTTTTCGTAGTTTCTGATTTAATATTAAATTTTATGCATTTGTGTTTAGCTAAATGCGTCGACAGTTTATTGTGGTAAGCACGATTTTGGTTTCGGTCTACCAACAATAACTCCGTTCATACAAATGTTGAACAAATGAAAAGAAGAATTGATTTGTTTATAAGTGAGCCCCAAGAGTAGAAGTAATTAGAGATAACATAATAATTCGACTCTATAAGGCTTTGAAGACTTTTAAACGCTGCCTCTATTGGCCAAATAGGAAGAAGACGACCGAGAGATGACGAAACACTGTATAGACAAAGTTTAATTAAAAATACTACATTTAGAATTAATAGTCATTTGCAAGCACAGATTACTTTGTACAGAAATGATCGCGATTATCATTTTAATCTTATGGCTAAAAGGTCACCAAATACAAATGTTATGTTCAAGGTTAAGAATATTCTATTCATATCACTATTCCCACGAATCATCAATTTTTTGCGTTCCATTTGAAATACAAGTAATAAATTAGTCATGGCCATTTGTTCGATGTTCCAAGTTTTGATATGTACCTATTGTAGAAAATTGCAGACTAATGTGGATAGTCAATCAAACACGCTGATATAAATGTTCAGACATGTTGTTTTCGAAAGAAATAGAACAAAAACGTCAAAGATTGTTTCTTGACTATACAAAGACAACCAATTAGGTAGGGGTTTTAATTTATGACGAAAATGTATTATTAAAGTGATAATGATCTGGAGGAAACAATTGTTTTAAGTTTAACAATAACATACTCGTACATGGTAAACTCATGAATCCAAAAAGAGTGTATTTATCTTATCGAATCTTATTCATCAAGATATCAATCGGTTTGATAACAATGTTTAATGATATAGTTGTATTAAAAGCAATTCTGGAAACAATAATTATAATTATTTATTATGACAGTATTAAGTACTGGATGGTACGTATTAGCTAATTGACGAATTCCTAGAATAACTGACTATCATAATTAAGGCCTAAAGATATTACGTCATACATGAGAATTAATCTTATTCTACTGATAATTAAATGACCATAAGACATCCTTTATTAGACATCTAATGGGATTCAAGAGGCTTAATGCAGTGGAGTCACTGTTCACTATATAATAATGTCAATCTATTATGTATAGTAAAACCATATGCCGTAATGCATGACAGAGAACAAACAGTACATATATCAATGTGAGTCGAGTAGATAAAGACTGAAGAGTTTAGAAAAAAGAAAGTAATGAAGTAGAGCGAATGGTGACTTTTTTTATGACGCAGGGGGAATATCTATGGACACCATACCTGGGCTATAGCACCATGCATCGAGCGTATGTTGGACTCTCGGTGAAGGGTCCCCGCGCCGCCAGGGCAAGGCGGCATTCATGCGTTGACCGATTTCCAAACTAACTACTAAACCTAACCTGCGCCCCATTAAAGTAGCTTTTAAAATACTCCACGTGATGTAGAACAGTGTTATTGCAACGTAACGATAGTCACTTGACTTACGGTACTCGCAATAAATTGTATTAGTTTGAATCAGTCATGTTTAATGTAGAAGTGAGTAAAATTCAGGTTTCATATCTATAGTAGAGTCATGTCAAATTTGATTGAGGCTGATCTAACATCTCATATAAAATACAAAGTTAGGCATTTAAATTAAACTGAACCTAATTTGCACTTTAACAAGAGGATTACATTCACAAGCTCCTTCTAGATAACGTAGATTAATGATATTGGAATTCAATACGCGTAGAGGGTTCTGATATGGAACGGATGATTACATGTCACATTAGTGATGAAGTCAATCATCTACTTCCTTAAACCATCATACGTGCACAGACAGCGCAATATGCGACGTAAATGACGGGTACTTTTTAAAACAAAAAGATCTAGACAGCTCATTGCTGTGCCTTTGACAATTATTTGACACAATGCTTAAAACTTCGCAACTGTGAACCTTTCGCGACCTTTACCCGGTTTAAATAAAAGCAGGCTCTTGCGTATGATTGTGTAAAAACAATAACAATTTTAGCATGTTGTTTCCAGAATTAATAATACGGTAATAACGTTTCGCATGTGTCTATTAATACTTTCAAGTTTTATTATATTACAGAATGTACCAGCGAAGCTTCGTTCGCGTACGTGATGATGACCTATTTTTCACTGAATGGTAACAGCGGCATAAAAAGAAACGACGGCAGCTCCATGTCTTTCGCTATATTCGTCCATCCCATGGAAATAAAGTTACTTCTCGGGATAAACAGTACCATAAGTGTAAACGTATTTTCGGAAACTTCTGGTACGAGTTAGCCCTCTGATTGTATTCTCTTTTTCAAAGTGATTGTACAAACTCGACTACTCTAAAGATATATTATACTATAGATAGATTGTTTACGTTATTGAAGACAGTATTATTTCGTCTATAAACGATTTTACCTAAGCTTCATTCTGGTATTTCTGTTATTCTCAACAGCTGCGCATAAACTCGGCTCTGTTGCAGTGTAATTATTGAGTCCGCGTTACTTGAATAACCTTCACCTGAGCAAAACCCACACATTCAAACGGTTTGGTATTTGACCGACAGTGTAAAGGGGCAAAACAATAAAATTTAACACCGGCTTTTATTGTAGACATCAAAAGATTATATGTTAAGATGCCTTATACAAACAATGAAAGACGAATTCTAGAAATGATAAACGTCCAGTAAAAACCGAAACTATAAATCTCTTTAACGCTACAAGACTAGACGACGCCACAAGTCTTTCTTAAATCGAAAGAAAGAAAGGAAAATTATATTTGAAGAAATAGTGAAGTACTTAGGTACATTATTTGTATGTGAGTTAAAAAAACCATATTTAAGCAATGTATGTACGTGGGAATGCAATGTAAATATCGCTTTATGATGTTTTACTATTTAAAACATAATGTTACGACTCGAATAAAAATGCCATTGGAATCACTATAGAATTTAATAGAACTATACAAACACGTATAACACAGGTACAAATAAAACTGGACGCAACCAGTACAAACTGCACGATTCAATAACACGCGCAAAGTACGTCACTATATAGCTAATCGAATGTACACGTTTTGCTCGTATCGTAATCCTCGCTTGACTGCTTCATTCATTTCCTATTTAAACAGTATTAGGAGATCAGTAAGTTTTCACAAATGTATTGCATCTCAAATTACGAAGGGCCAGTAGTAGCAACATTTAGGGAACACTAAGGAACTAATCATGAAGGCAACACATTGGAGTATTTGGATTGCCGTTCTCGATATTCTTCATTGATCATCCAAACTAATGGTTTCATGTAACTACTAACACCAAATAACTAACAACCTATAGAAGTAAGGACTAGAACATCATAGCAAACCTGACTAATAAATGAAAATATCCGCATAGTTTATCTTAATCTAGATAAAAAGAAGGTCAGACGGCTCATATAATATCATCAGCAACGTAAAGAAAGCTGTTAGACATATGAAAAAACAACAATAAACAACATCAATCATGCCATTGACCCCTGGCATTTGGATCACGACGTGCTACAATCCCTTGACTAAATCATGCTGAGCTCTGTCGAAGCGTTTATAGGTTTATTAAGAACCTTATGGCATTCTACATAAACGCTGACGCCTAAAGCATCAGGACAATGTTAGAATTGGATAGTCGTAATACAGTTGACCTTCTGCCTTCAACTGTGTCATTTCCAGAAAATTGCTGGCAGTGACCGGTCCCTTTAGGTTTTATATGTCACGTCGTAAAAGGCCTAAGGTGCTGATCTATTTTTGGACGTGTGATAGGTGATGATGATGGCCAAATGACTTTTAGATTTTTATTGACCTTCAGCCATACAGCTTACAAGATTTTCATTTTATACACACAAAGTCTGATGAGGTCATGATAGATTAGTGATTAAGACACCAGTGTGTCATTCCAGTGACACGTTTCCGGATATTAGCCCAAGAGAAAATCTGAACATTTAGATGAGTGAAATCTGTACCGAATAAAAAAATATTTTCAAATGCTTGGCTTAACACGTAGAAGGGTACAGTTTCCACACAGATTCTACTTACAAGCTTTGGTTCAATAACAATTGCAGCTCAAGGATGTATATGGACTTAATTTATAACGTAAAAAATAAAATATAATACCCACCTCTTTATTTATAATAATTACAGAAGATTAAAAAAGTCTAATGAATCTCTGAATCTAACGAGCCTATAAACCTCTTACTATTATAAATAAAGGGATTTGTTGCTGAAATTCGTTTATAATGAGCCATTATTTAGTGAAAGAAAAATGTAAAGAACCCTTGGATACGAATTACAATTCCACAAAAAGCTGGTTTTACAGGTCTGTATTAATTATAAATAGTACGTACGCAGTATATGTAACAACTTTAACAGAACCATTTACCATACCGTTAGAAAGTTGTGTATAAGCAATCAATGATGGTTATATTTTTATTTAGTGAAACTTTACATAAAAAACCTTATATTGGAAGTCGATTAAAAAACGGATATTTTTTTTGCTGTCACCGTCCGTTCCGTAAGATAAAATATCACCAATCAAGTAATTGATTTGAATCATATATTTGTTATTAATATTTAGGAGGCTCTCGTTTTTGAGACAAAAGTATATTGTTGTTATTTACTGTATAACTTTGATATCACAGATTTTCTTTTGTAATCCAAAAATAGTACAGATCATAATAACGACTAGTAGTAAAATTATAAAGCAAAGCATACAAAAAAAAACAACAAAGCAAAACGAAATCATGCAAACACTTGGTAATTTTGGTACATTTAGGTAAAGAATAAACAATTTTACATTACGGATCAAGTAACTTTCCATAATTTATTTATGTTTCATTGTTACAGGCCTATGTGTCAAGCAATAAATGTATTCATTTTTAATGTCTTTGATTTCTAGTGTTTAGTGCATATATCCACCTATTATTACAAGCACCTAAAAGTTTATAGAATTATACATTATTTGTGCTCCTTCAAAACATGTATCATGAGAATATTGCACGGAAAATGCCATACATTTTTGAAATGCGACGTAAATTATATAATTCTCATATCAATTTATTTACCAACCTAATTAAAATACCAGACATATTAAAATTTTCGTCCAACTAAGACGTATATTAATTATAAGTCGTATAATTCATATGAGCATCATACGGAATATAGAAACAGATGTGTTATAAATAAACATGTTTAATGTATTTAAAGTTAACAGAGTAGTGTTATAAGGTGCACTGAGGCCATGTGATTTTATCAGTGTGAAAACAAATTGTTTATTCTGTGAGTAACTGTTTAAAGGTTGTTTGAAAGGTGCCCTATTATTATTTTTAACACTACCACTGGTAACAGTACCACTCGGCATCGACGCATATTATGATACGTTTTAGTGAATTGATTCATAAATAAATGCACAGAATTATAGCAGTTGTCGTTAGCTGGTTGTAGTTGTTCAATATAATTGATAAGTAGTTGGATATATATATATACTACATAAAGGTGTTGCAGGAAGCTACAAATAAGAATAAGTCGAGACAATAATAGTCACTTGGTCTCTCAACCATGGCGTTGCATCATCGGATGCACTAGGAACAATATTGTATAATATGCCAATACTAACCAAAGATGGGTGTTATAAGCTCCGGCAAGCTAGCATGGTCTACTTAGCAGAATTCAAAGAAACCAGCATAAGAATTTGTTGCTAATTAGTTGCCACATTCACGGTTTTGTTGCTGCAGCACGTTGCAGAAAATCTCTGGCTATTTATTATGTAGTAAAATCTTGCTGACAGATGAATCTAATAGAATATAAAAAACAAAAGCTGTATAAGCAGTTTTCAATACAAAATTTGATATTGAGTCTTCTGTAACTAATCTTGAGAGTTCCATATTCGACCTTGGCTATGCCCAATTTGATTGTTGCGAAATCCTATAAGCAGATACTGAAATATTTTATAAGTCATTTACAAACATCATTTTACTTGTGAAATTTAAATGCCTGAACAGAATGTGTGATAATACGGCCAATAAACAAAAAATCAAATGATGAAGAGGAAGCAAATTTATGCCTGCCACGGTACCTTGGTATCATACAATAAATTTATGTATGTGAAGCTGTTTCGAATGGTTGATCGTGTGACTCACAGTGCAAAATAAATTGCCATTAGTCGACCTCCGGGGTCGTGTTGCGATTTGCTCACATGATCTCTATAATGAAAATTGGTTTCTCAATTAACTGAGTTTATATATACTACATAAAGGTGTTGCAGGAAGCTACAAATAAGAATAAGTCGAGACAATAATAGTCACTTGGTCTCTCAACCATGGCGTTGCATCATCGGATGCACTAGGAACAATATTGTATAATATGCCAATACTAACCAAAGATGGGTGTTATAAGCTCCGGCAAGCTAGCATGGTCTACTTAGCAGAATTCAAAGAAACCAGCATAAGAATTTGTTGCTAATTAGTTGCCACATTCACGGTTTTGTTGCTGCAGCACGTTGCAGAAAATCTCTGGCTATTTATTATGTAGTAAAATCTTGCTGACAGATGAATCTAATAGAATATAAAAAACAAAAGCTGTATAAGCAGTTTTCAATACAAAATTTGATATTGAGTCTTCTGTAACTAATCTTGAGAGTTCCATATTCGACCTTGGCTATGCCCAATTTGATTGTTGCGAAATCCTATAAGCAGATACTGAAATATTTTATAAGTCATTTACAAACATCATTTTACTTGTGAAATTTAAATGCCTGAACAGAATGTGTGATAATACGGCCAATAAACAAAAAATCAAATGATGAAGAGGAAGCAAATTTATGCCTGCCACGGTACCTTGGTATCATACAATAAATTTATGTATGTGAAGCTGTTTCGAATGGTTGATCGTGTGACTCACAGTGCAAAATAAATTGCCATTAGTCGACCTCCGGGGTCGTGTTGCGATTTGCTCACATGATCTCTATAATGAAAATTGGTTTCTCAATTAACTGAGTTTAAAAATGTTTACTTCTAAATATTTTTATCCTCTAAATGTGAATGTAATTTTAAGTTGTACGAAAGATTGCTTCGCGTGGTATTCACTCTTTTATCCAATGAGAATCTAGAAATCAGTCTATATCCTAGCTCAAGATGTAAGCTATCTTAATAAAGTTTCATTAAACCGTGTAATGGGCAAAGCGATAGAGTCAAAATGCATTTGTCGTTTATGCTATAAATTAGGCTCAAACAGATTTTGAATTGTACGAAGTTGACCTCTAAAGAAATTTATTATATAACAGATAATTCTCTGAAATGTAAATGGATTGTAACCACCGGTCTATCTTAACATTTCACCTGACCAAATAAAGCTATTCGACTGTTCTATCATGTCAAAAGAAAGCTCTTTTAATAGAATAGAACATTCACAAGTTGCTGCTCCCCATAAATATACACATGATGATGAAGAATAAACACCAGAGATTTAGATTTATCTGTTGGTGTAGTAATTGTGTTGACAATTTCTACGTCAAATATAATTTCCTACAGCACAAAAATATGGAAACTTAATTTTAAATACATTACAAAACTCCTTCGAGATCAACAACGCGTTTATAACTCTATGATATTGCAAAATGTCATAGGTTAAAGTAACAACTTCTCATCACATTAACCAATAAGCATGACTGCTGTATTACAGCACCAAAAACAAATACTGTTTTGTTGTTGTTGATGTGTTGGACATATTAGTTAAAAGTGCAATAAGTTTTATTACGTAAGTTCTCTACCAGGAACACGTTGCGCTTAAATACGGCAACTAAGTATTGCAAGCGAAGCATAAAAATAACGACTAGAACATACTATTAACTAAATTAGTTCTAAATTCAAAATGTTTTAAATCTACGTGATCTTGATCTTCGCAAAGAAATAGAGTTGTAATGCAAATGATAAATATAGTCATGGAATTGCAATTAGCTCGTCTTTTATCTTATCTCAGCCAAGGTTTGGAGACAATAAACACTCTTACAAGTATGAATTTCAGGTTATTAGTCATAATGGACACAAAAATGGCTCTGATATTTTTATATTCTCACATGAATTTCCGAATAACGACATTGTCTGATGAAATAATAGTCACGTGAAATTTATCCTTCGTGCTCTCGATGACGATTTCAAAATTTAAGGAATTGACTTCATTGGAAGAAAACAATAAAATAAAAAGTGCATGAAGTAAGTTGAATAATAAAGATATGTATCAAGTTATGAAAATTTTAACAGTAGTGAAAATATTTTATTTTTCGGGACTTTTGACCGTCTTGTATGTGACGGAAATGCTTGCTATAGTAAATTTATTTCTGGAAATGTACTAAAATGTGTAAGTATCTGCCTCATCCTAAAGCTCAATGGTCCCGCGTTTCCACGCAACCCATCGCAATAGATAGGGAAGAACTGCCTCCACTGTATCAACGCCAGGCTCAGGAGATTTTTAAGTCTCTTTGCCGATTTTGGATCATGGTCACACGGTTTCCCGCGTCCTGATCCCTTCAGTTCTGCCCGGCAATACATTAGGCCCCTAGCGTGAGCATCCTATCGGGAGCGTCACCACTTGGCAAGCACCTCCGCTCGGAGAGTCCAGGGTGGATCACCCGCCAAGAGTGTCGCCGCCGTCCACGACACCGTACGGTAGCCCCGAATGGACCTCACCGCCAGGACTCTCTAAGCTCTCCTCTGCAGAGTTCTGTTGTGGCAATAAAATGCATGGTTCTACACGGCGGCGCCGTACAGTGCCATCCTCCCGAGGATGCAAGAATACAACTTCCGACCCGTCCCGCCTGGACTAGTCATAATTCTCTGGAGCCAGATGATAAACTGAGTAAGAAAATGGCAACTTTTCATAAATATTTCGGTCTTTAGAAGACATGCCTGTGAAACTGCAATTAATTTCGCTGTTCATAAAATACACTTCGGGACCTTATTCTAGTTATATGAATTAATACTTACAGTGGCAACGAATGAGGAAGGAAAAGTACCTGAAGAAATTTCGTCATCAGAATGCGGCGGAACAGTGAAAATCGTGTTGGCTGTTCGAGATAAAATCTGACGGGCGGAACAGCGGACCGATGAACACGGATTGCGAATAACTAATAGTACCTGCAAGTGCTAGTGCCGGTAACTGTACACCTGTTACTATGTCGATATTTGCAGAGCAAGTTTTATATTTATCTACGCTTATTAAAGAGCTGCAATTATTATACATTGATACGCTTAATACAATATGTGCATGACGTACATCCTTTCCCATTCCCACACATAAAAATATACACAAATCATTTCTACTGGTAGCCCCCATTTAGTCTTTGAACCGATAACCTTTACTTTCATTAGTTATATTTGTTTAATTATTGACTGTAAAACACTTTCCTTTTTTAAAGAGGAAGTTAATTACACAGCATGCACGTGTATAATAGAAGTTTGAGTGATATGAGGAGTAAACACGTTGAGCATCCAGAAAAATTGAATAAAATCTCCCCTACCTCTAACAATACGCGTGATAATGAAATAACGACGGAAACAATAACTGGATAGAGGTCACCAGAAATTTCGAAATTGTCGGAAAGTCTTACAATAAAATATTGAATGAATGGAAAAATAATCACTGAAATGGTAAAAGAGTTTGATTAATAATTTGGTATAGGTAAATTAGCTTCGAGAAGTTTTTTCGTTTGTATTAGTATTTGTATATTTACAGGAATTCTAAACCAGAAATTTGAAATTCCTTGTACAAGCAGCAAAAAAAAGGTTCGTTATTTTGATAAATATATGAAGAAAATATACTTACAAATGGTGAAAACCAAATAAATAATAATTATTTACATTGATAATTGTTGTGCGGCCTGACTATTTGTAGTTCTTTCTTGTTATTTATGATTCAGTGTTATTATTTGTTGCTAATTGTTATTTGGCATTAAATGTATTAATTAAAAATGGTTCCGATGTTGAAATGTAGTCGAGGTAAGCTCTTGAGTTCCCAAACTAAAGAAGTTTTGTATACTTTGTACAAATATTTCGAAAATGAGTGCAATAGTAATCCGAGCAGTACTATGACTCCCGCTCAATTAGTTGTTAAATAAATCGGATTATCATTGACTTCTATCGCAAAGGTGCTATCAAAAAGCAAATGTCGTTCTTCAGAACAGGAACCAACAATTTAATATTAAAAAATATGTTTTATTTTAATATCGTTTAATATTATCAGTTTCATATTAAGTGCCTGCCTACAAAAAAATAAACTATAAATAGTTTATTTATATTTGCTAAGCATACACTGCTACGAACGCAAAAACGTCTCGAAGATAATTTACTTGTACATTATATTCAAAATCGTACAGATTTCGCTAGTCTAGACATTAAAAGATAAGAATGATTAACTACTAATAAGTCATCGGACAGAAACGCAAACAAAATGGTTGCCGGTAAACAGTTGAGGTAAGATACAAAGCAAAAAGTCTTCGTGAAACTGAGCAAGTCTAGCTCACCACCGATTATGCTGAACATTTTACAACAGAGGCAACATAACTATTGACACGCGAACATGTGCCGTAACAGAAAACCATGGTTACGAAACTTACAGGCTGTTTTGTATTTATATCACGCTATCGAACTATATAACTTGTTATTAGGCGCAAAAAAGTGGACATTTGTCATATGACTTCCCTCAATGCCAAGGTTGGTTGGCGCCTTTTGGATGTGTCGACAGAACAGGTTTTGGGCAAACATCTCGCTGATTCTCGGCGTTCATGTCGGTTAATTACTAAACGGTAAATACTACGTGAACGCGTAATGTTTTATTGGTTATGGAGGTTAACTGTAGACGCAACTTTGTTAAAAAAGAATATCTTAAATCCAATATCTAGGTCCAACACAAAACAGTTTTACATGTCTACAGGAGAAAAGGTACTGCAAACGTTGGAACAATATTTTTATATGATTTGATTCGCAAACGTGGATTGCTATATGAAAAGTTGTTTGATTTATACATGTTATAATTAAAAAATATTTTTGTTATTGGATTATTTTTTAGGTCTAGTAAACTGAGGTATTCAGTATCCGAACTGTCTACAGTAGGAGACATTTTTGTTTAAACGAGAGCAATAAAAATAATTTATTTGTTAAAATACAAAAGACTGTCAAATCTAACATCAACAACATAATGTTATAAAAAATACACGAACAAAGAATATGGAATTTATGTACGTTTAACCCCTGTGTAGGTAAACTAGGTAAACCAGAATAAGAAATTAGAAGCTTAAACGAATTCCTAAAGTTTATGGATGGCGTGTGTATATATATATATATATATATATGTCGGAGGGAAGCTATGAATCGGATTGATTGTTGTTTGGATGTATAACACACAATATTATTTGTTTACATTTTAACTACTTTTAAAATTCTTAATTTAATTTTATTTGATTTGTTAAATGTTTCTATAACTTACGTTTCTATAACATACTTTAGTTCTAACGTAATAAAAGTTATGAATATTGTAATTTAATAAACGACCAATCAGAGCAGAGCATATGGCTCGGAGCGGGGTCAGACGCCCTCTATACTTTAGTAGTATCTACATCGGTAGACGGAGGAGTTTTTGTGACACATTTGGTTGGTTGACCTGGCAACAGGTCGAGTTGGATCATTGAGAATTTTAAAGAAAGTATTGAAGTTGGAAGTATGAGCGGTGCCCTGAACCCGCTGCTCGGTCTAAACTATGTCAAAATGCTGTTCAAATCTTTTTTAAAAGTGTATAAACCGTGGCCATTGTGTTTTATGCTCGCATTTTATCCTGATGACGCCTACTAGCAAACAGTATATATATATATATATATATATATATATATATATATATATATATATATATATACTGTTTGCTGTTCATAATATAATTATATGAGTGTTTCCTAACTTCCGATTCCTAACTTCTTTTATTGCTACATCAATGCTCTCATAGCAGAAATCTTCATGTCATCCTTGACAAAATTCAATCCACCCCTATTTTTTTATAACATTTTGCCTGTGTTAATCTTTCATTTGTCACATGACTATGTTGTCGAAACTATACAACCAATATGTTTGATTCACCAACGGGTCTTCAAAAAAGTACAAATTATCAAACAAAGTCATTTTCAACTCTATTTGTATGTATAAGTACAACGAGAAAGAACAAATAATCAAACAAAAGGTTTCAATTATATACTAAGTTACTAACTACGTCGGATGTTTTAATTTGGTCATTACGTAAACAAAAATAAAAGCAAATCCGCGCAAATTAGCTCTTAAGACTCAGACGTCCTAAATCTCCTGACATATAATAAATTTGCATATGAATCGAAAGCCATGTTTCGGAGACAGCTGTCTTGAATAAGAATTTGCAGTTACGAGTTCCGTTCAAAGAAGTCCATGTGTCCGAGTTATTCGCGATCATTAAATGCAATTTCCCGTTGATACCGTTCAGTGTTCCCAATCTTTAGATAAGCAGATCTCTCTAGTAACTGTCGCAATATATCTACACATTAGTGATGAGTAGTACACATGTGAGGCAGTACATTTGTCCTGTACAAAATTTTTGTCCCGCTACTAATTACGCATCAAATGTAAGAGGAAAGACGGAACGAAGACCACAGTAAAATAACGCCTCTACGGATATTCACATGACAGAGAGGGACAATATGATGATGAGGGATATGTACGACTGCTAGTGAAATGAGGTGACCGAGGCCGATCATATCCGATTTTTAACGAACATTTCCAACCTAGAGTTTTTTTTTTGTACGAGACAAATGGGAGAATGACGCTCACCGCCTCACCGGCCTAACCTCTTCAAAGGTACTGCCGCGGTACATACCATACAAATCTCCTCGCCTCATTTGAAGTGGCACATTGTACTGGTTCAGTACAAAATGTCATGTTACATGTCCGCCACTACCCAACTTTACTACACATCACAAAAATGTACTTCGAAGTAAATCAAGCCTAGTTTTCTACGGTGAATTATTTAGAGAAGATTAATGATATATACAGGTGGACAGAGAGTTGGGTAACGGTCTGTTTATATCCATAAATCTTAATTTACAATCAATGTTAGCATCAAATATGAAAGAGAGTTTCTTTGAATGTCCGTTTGTTCCAGTTTCACGGCCTTGGGAATGGATTTACTGTGGTAAAATTCAATCTATTTGTAATATTCATAAGGGCGGTGAACATAGCATACTTTTTATCCCAAACACACATACATGCGTAAATAGCAGTAAATTCATTTCTAAGCCTACATTGCTATATGAACAGAATGATTCATTTTCTTAAAACAAAGTATAACCAAAAGAATACTATGACACAAATCAGTATTGTCTCACTCAATGCACACTCCAAGATACATTGTATTATACTAAAATTAAACTCCAGAACTACAGCTTAATTGACTTGAAAATGGTGTTAAAGCTAATGAGTATAATGTGTTAATTGGTTGCAAGTATATAAAGAAACAAAACGAAAATACACAACACCGTGACGATTCATAAAGTCCATTTCATAACAATACTTGTGATGTTAATGATAATAGAGATACGTCATACTGATACGACGAAAACAAACGAACGCAACTAGCAACCGTCCACACGGAACGAAAAGCTTCCGCGTGGGGATTTTTAAATTATTCAATAATTTCAAGTTGTGAGATCTGCGAAGGATTAAGATAAGTCATGACGGGTTATTTGGTTTCTGATTTTATCTTGAAATATTGATGAAGAAAGTTTGCGGATTTTTTTACTCCATAATTTCACTTAAATAAGAATAACAGCCCATAAATGTCACACTTGCTGAGGTCGCGCCTCTTACCATAGGGGAACGGACAGTATTCCTGCGACGCTTGTCCAAAGCGGCTTGGCAGGTTTGACACATCGGTTTTCTCGATGTGCAGGTGTGGCATCACGCTGTTTTACTTCGTTGTTACTAGCACGTGGTAATTGTAACAATATGCATATTAGGTCTGAAAACTGCCCAAGTGGTGCATGCGTATCGGCCAGGATCGAACACGCGCCAGAACCAGAACTTTAATGAAATAATTAAATTATGGTATATTCTAAGGACGCCAAAAATGTCGAATGGACTAGGTTCGTTCTTATTAAATTTCCGATTACTTAAAGATATCGCTTAAGTTATTAATCGCTTAAGCAATTTGAAACAACCTTCAGTTGCATCGACATTGATTCAGCTTATGCAATAACTTAATTCTTAGGATTACAAGTCTAAATTTAACTCGCGATTCAATATCGATCTGTTATATGGACCTTATATTTAAGAACAAATATTTCCTATTAGTCACATGAAAATGTAATTTTTCTTGAAAATCTTATTACGAAGAAATAAAAGAAAAAAACACTTTATAGCGTGCATTTAACTTGAACAAAGGTGACGGCCGTTTATACACTAAAAAGTTCCTAATAGATATTTACATATAATTTAGGAAATAATATGTGTACACCATAGTTAGCTTGAAAAAACTATGTCGAACATGATATTACGAGTATTATAATTAAATAGGTATAATAGCTTCAGCGTTCTGATCGAGGTCACAGGCAACCAAAAGATTGAAAGCTTACCTCTTTCAAAGAATTGTCATCTCTATTCAATTAAGTACGCTGGTCAATAACAGTGATTTTGCCTACCAACCTGATATTAACTTTATTTGTAATTTAATTTAGTATCAATAATTAACTTATCGTTTTAGGATAACATATCAAAATATAACCTTGTTACTACCTACACTATTCAACTAGCAAGCACTTGAAGCACAGTTACAAATAACAACAGTGTGCAGATGGGTGCTTCATTATCTTTCGTACGTCGTATCATGGAATAATTGACGATAGCAAATAAAGCAGCGTCAATGAGGTCAACTGCATCAACATGGTGCAGGTTAACGAATAAATCATCGCCGGAGCACGCACAGGGCCATATCAATTGATACCCCTATGCCTGAAACTCTGACGCGGATAGTAGCTAACAGCAAAACTGTGTGACGTATTTAATGATAAATATTGATACAAATTGCTTGTGCAAGGCTTCAGAATTACAGTGTACCCTGTTACAATGTAAAAATACTTTTATGATCTATGGACGTTGTCATATAGTAATTAATATGAAGCAGACATAAATAATTTAAACGTTTCTTTAATTGCGTTGCGCAAAAGAAATTCGTCAGCAATACGCCTCAGACTTTAAGAGCTTTGATACAGCTTAGCCCGCGTAATCTTCTTGTCTATACTTTCGCGGAAAAAGCAGCACTTTCCAGAATAAAAAGTATGCTATCCATCGGTTTCTAGGGGATTATCATTCCTTTGGACGTAACTTTTAACTTTATATTATTAGTAATACGTGCAGTAAACACATACATAACGAAATATTACCTCACAGTTTACAGTCGTCAAGTACCGAACTATCACGTACCTTTAAATACTTTGAATTGTAAAATTATCTACTGTTACAATATTTACCTAGTTGACAGAATAAATAAATAAAAAAAGCATTTTCGTTTCATGAATATCCAAAAATCAGCTATAGCATAGATACGAACGAATGTAATTTCAATTAAAAATGAAAGATTTTCTAGCCTACTTGAAACGGACTGTAAATTCGGACCCCATTCTCTCACAATCAATCTAGATCAACATGACTGCCAAAACTGGAATAGCTTAATTGACTTTGGTTACGTAACAGATATTGCAACGAAACACGCCAAATCTCAGCTGCGCTGCACGCTACAGCGGTTTTAGTAAAAAGCCGGCGTTCCGGTGCAAGATTAACTTCGAAGGTTACGAAATGCCCTAATTCGACAGTCGTGATTCATACCACGATTTAGATGTGAATTATGAGAGCGAAAGTGTTTGTACTGACATCCATCTGTCTGTAAAATAATTATCCACGTAATAGCTTTGTAAAAAGTTTGTTCTTATATAAACTTTAAGCCATATTTGGTAGCAAAGGAATTTTAAGAATTATATACTTTTACTGCTTACCTCGGCAAAGTTCCCGAGTGCTTCAGACACAGCCAGAAAACAGGGAGACAATTTAGCAAAACGAATACACTGGCAAAATAGAAGAAAAAGATGTCAAGGCCGCAGTCCGGTGATCCGACAACATCCGCACCACACTCAACGATGTCGTGTACGACACATTGCATATTGCCGCTGGTCGTCACCAATGACACCAAAAAATAGTACAAGAAGAAGATCATGACCCTCATGAACGAAAAAAATGACCCAAGGAGAAGGAATGCTTAACTGGTAGACAATGATTTAAAAAAAATCAAGGTTGTAGCAAATAACGACAACAGTAGAGAGTGAGACAGTAGGTTTCAAAATCGAGAAAAAAGTCCTTCCCTTCAAATTCATGCTTAAAATACTTTCAATGAAAAGTGTTTTGAAGAGGATCCATTAAGGTAGTTTTAGAAATACTTAATGGATCCGGATGGGTATTTTCTATTAAATTATTTTAGGGTCACTTGGTGGATTTTATATTCGTTGTATTATTAACAACAGTATAATGTTACATTATTATATTGAAAATATCTTACGTAACGGTTTGCAAGTATGCTTTCAAACGTCATGTAAGATATGAACATTTTGTAACATGTTCAATTGCACTTGTTGCACTTTCACAAGCAAACACAAGTCACATTACATTTAGATCTATTCAAAGCATCGTACAAGCTTTCTCATTATGAAAGTGATAACACTGTAGTGCTTATTGAGTGGGGTTCGAGTGTAAGTAATATTCCGTTATTGGGAGATATTCTCGCTGGGACCGATAGCCGATGTTAACGGTAAAAGAGCCTTCAAGGAAATCTACTGAGGCGTTACTCACTGAAGCCTTGCAAGCACGGTCGATATCGTGTAACGTGGGAATAGGTGAATAGACTTACATATTTTAACAAAATACTATACACTAGATAATTTCAATGGGCGAGTGGAATTCGCTGTATATTGTAGTCATGTAAGAAAATAAAATTATCTATCTGAGATTTAGAATGAGCCACCACTTAAGGTATCCGGTGCATTGCGATATAGTTATGGAATCTTATAGAAATCAACTCTAGAGAGTTATTTTTACACTTTATGAATGTGTCAGCGATACCAATTTATTTAAAATATATTACAAATGAAGCAGACCAATGTCTAGTAATGGACTACGATTTATTTAGTTTATTTTTTATTGCACGAGTTCAGCAGACAGGTAGACGGCCCACCTGACGGAAAGCGGTTACCATCGCTTATGGACAATGGCAAAACCAAGGGCGTTACAAATGTGCTGCTGCTCTTTGAATGTCTGACGAAGACGAGAAGACAATGAAGGAATCAAAGTTCTTAAATGTCAGTGTTGACTTACATAACGACACGTGTTTGCTTAGATTTCAAAACTGATAAACATCTCTTATGATTTAAATCTAAATATTATACAATAATACAATTATTATGTATGTAAACAGAAAATATAAATTTCATACGTATTACATTTATTTTGTAATCCGTTTATGTAAGTAATACTTATATTTAGACAAAAAGACTATCTTGTTGTAATTTATTTTAACACACAATTTAAAGTGATTTAGTATGTACTCTTATGTATTCAAGATCTATGCAAACGCACTAATACGAGTAATCTCATAAAGACTGATGAATAGTCCTTACTAATCTATATTAGAGTCAAGCTGTCACAAGACATCATCGTCAACGTCAGACGATCGCAGTCTATTGCCTTCCTAAGTTTGCGCCACAAATCCTGATTCTTCACTGTCCTCAAAAAGGTAATAAGATAACTGCGATTAATACCTACCTGATCCAAACGTTAACCCTACCCGCTGTAAGAAGAGTAAGCGCGTTAAGAGGTAACGCCAACTAATGAATAATCATAAATCAAGCCGGCCTATATAAAAGCATGTTAGCATTGCAATTACCAACCTTCATGGCAAGCGTGGTGACTTTCTTCCTTCCTCCTTCGAATTACTGCATTAAGAATGCGAATTCTTCAATATAAATATCATATAAAACGAAGCAAACCTTTAAAACTAACTAATGAATTACTCAATGAATTGCGAGTCTGACTACTACTACCGCTTTCTAAATGATAAGGCCGTTTATCGACACCTAACGGCGCTGATGTTGCTAAATCATCGAAATCATCACATCTAAATGTCAATTACATCGTTTAATCATATGGTACATCAAACTTTCTATACTTAGGAAAGTTTATTATAACATTTGTGTAACTTTCTGATTGAACAGTTGGGTAATGCTTCTTCAATCAAAAAAATCTTGCAAACATTATTTGCTTCATCGAATCTTTTCGAAGTTTATGTGTAAATGTTTGGTAAATTTAAAGATTTTATCATATTGCCGTTTTGTAATCTGGATGATGATTATTTTTATAACAGAATTACAACATTGAAATATATTGGCAATATAACGATGTACGGTAAAGAACTTTTGGTAGGATATTGTTATGCAGTATTGCTTTTAAAATAAAACTTAGTAACAACAAAATAACAGTGGTAGTCATATAATGATGGATTAACTCTACCTTGAAACTCAGTATTGTTAAATGATTAGAAAAACAGCTTGATTTGTACATTAAAAAACCAATTACGATGACATCACTTGAAGATAATAGCAAGATGATTCAAAGTAGAAGGAAAATTTGCTTAGGTTTTTATTGTTCAGGCAACTATTTTCAACAGCAAAACATAACTAAGGTTTTATTAATAAATATAGACAGATTGAAATTTTATATGCTAAAAATAATAGTATTACAGTATTTTTCTTTTAATTAACTAGTCTACCTTAAAGATTAAACTACACTATGAAATAAAATAAAAATTATTATAAACATATTCACAGATAAAAAATATAGTCCAGATCGCTGCCGGTGGGGAGCGTTCCCAAAATGCTGGTCGCATTTCCCCGTTGTAAGACAGCACTGATCGGTTGATTTATGTCCTTAAATAACGATCTGTTTGTTTGGAACATTTGAACTTACTATTTTACTGTTATATCTCGCACAGCTGCTGCATTCACACAAGTTCTCACCTCTCTTTCCTTTCATTTTTTTGTAATAAATATGGGGTTCGGACAGTATAATTCAGTTTCGTACTTCATAAAATCCATCTCTTTCTGGTCTTATATCCATCATTCTTCCAGTTTAATATGATTTTGTTGCAGTTCATGTATCAGCTATTAGAAAATTAATTACATCCGTTTAATATCATTAGTAATGTGGATTAAAACATGTTATTTTCACCTTACATTCGCTTTTATTATTCTGGACTTGTAAAGTCGCTTACGTGTTTTCTAAAGCATGACTTGGGTTTATGATTTTACAACAGTATTTTCCGCTTATAGTGAGACGTAGGTATAAGTGCTTTAGCACAATTTGCTTGAATAAGTATAAATGTACTTGAAAGTTGTGTCGCTGACCCTAATACCCGAATCATACTAGTTGAAAATACTAGTGCTTACGTACGGTACATAATATAACTTAAAAATGTAATTTTCAACCTTTTTTTGAATGAAAAAAATATATTATTATATTTTTTTAAACTTAAACTTTAAATTATCTGTATTTAGCAGCTTATTAGAAATACATAATCAGACGAGATATGACGTAAGGATCATCCAAGAAAGGACCAATAATGTTCCACATGTGAAATTTCAAATATTTTTATAATTTCTCATGCTGCTTCATCTGTTGTTCAATGTTATAGTTATTGACCGTTTCACGCAGATATAGCTATGGGTTTAATGCGTTATTTGTGATGCGATATTGGTAATGACATTAAATATAGACAGAAAGCGATTTGTATACACTAACTAGCTGTCCCGGCAGACGTTGTCCTGCCCGGAAAAGCTTCAATCGATATGCGGCCAGCAGCGCCACCTACCGGGTCCAATTGTGAACTAACTCAGAAACCTTCTTTAGCTCATGCACAACAACTTTGCTAAAGATCATCACATGATCAAATGTATAGTTTACGATTCTATAATTCAGACAAACATTCATTTTTATATATAAGAGAAGATGTGGCTATTCGTTAACGTCGGCATTTTTAACACTATATATAAGACTCATTTGGGCACAGTTAATAACTTTAACATTATACTAGATGAAGCACGAGCAACAACGAGGATGATGTGACAAATACATAATATTATCACCAGTTCAAATGAAGAGTAACAAAAACATTTCACATTTTAGGGGTCAATGCCGTTGTAGAGGTGTTCGACCAGGACATCCGTCTCTTTCCCTCTAATCTATTCTCGTATAAGAGAGGAATAATAAATAGAAATTCGTGTTAGTTTCGCGAGGGAGTCGGATATCCGTGGTTCCGTTGGTTATTGGCGCGTGACGTTGTGCGGGCGGTGGGGTGACACGGCCGTGACGGCACACAATGGCAGTTTTACTAATTACCCATGACGTCATACATAACAATTGACTTATTAATATTAATGAACATAATTAGAGGACTGGTTTTTATCTAGTTTTCTGCCTACAAATCTAAATAGAGTAAGTGGACGCTTATGGTGTAGATTTCCTATATCAGTAACGCTTCCTAAATAATAATCAATAAAGACTTTTTTTTTCTTTTTGACTTTTTTAATTGACTTTCTGACTCAAAATGTTTCTATTTAATTCTAGGAATCAAATTGCAGTAATGGCCGGCTCCTATATTTTAACTGAAACGACTTCCGACGTTATGACATTTATCACTCCACCCCTAGAGCTTGAGTATCAACTCTACCGATCTCCATTTCGGCAGCTGGCTGAGACAAGCATGGAGGCGGGTACGAAGTGTTGCAACTCACCTAAGGCGAAGCCACACAAGTATTGTTATGTATACTAAAGATGGGTAAACAAATATTTCACTAGCTAGTGTCTACGTCATTATTTACTACTTCACACACTCATTTGAGGTCGGCACAATATGTCTTTTCGTTCCACACTCCTCTATTCTGACATACATCTTCTGTCACACCACAATTTATCGTATCACTCTTCACACAATCCATCCATCTACTTTTATGTTTGTACCCATCCATCTTATAGTTTACCCTTATTTTTGTTACGTGACTCTCATCCCTCATTACATTAACCATCTTAATAAATTCAAAGATCCCCCTTTATGTACTCATTTCTTACCTTATCCACTCTTGTAACACCACACATCCATATCAAAAGATAACACTGTCAAATAGTTTAAGATGTTTGGTTTTCATTTCTTATTCACCAACACGCGATAACATAGCAACTATTCAAAGTTTAATCGATACTTTTATGGAGTAAGTCAACGATACGCTAGGTAACAGTGACGACGGGGGGTTTCCTTGACATTTTAATAATAAATGTCTCGAGGAAAAGTTAGCAATGTTTCGATATTCGTATCCATTTCGCTAAAGCTTAGATTATTTTATATAAACTGATGGACTCATAAACTGCATCAAAGTTCAAGATTACTTTGAAATGATTTTTTTAAATAAGTATGCAAACTTTTTAAATTAAATTATATAAATATGGAGAGACTGGCTCTTAATCTCAAAAAAAGGAAAATTTAAAAATAGAACTGCAGTAAAACAAATGAATATAGCCGGGAAAAGAAAATTTACTCGTAGTATCAGATTTGCGTGTTATTTATAGCAAAGTTTTAAATTGATTCTCATAGATTTTTTATTCTTTTGTCAATTGAATTATTGTTACCAGCAGAATTGTTGGGTTAGTTTTTTAACTCATCGAGAGTTTTTGAACCATAATATGGATACTTCGTCCGAACAAGCGGCTCAAATTGTAGCATTGGTGCGGGTGGGCTTGGATCAACGAACGATTCGTAGAAATTTAAACCAGTCTACGGTTTCTAGAATATACAGAAGGTTTGTGGAGACAGGTTCTTACAGAAGGAGACGTGGTACAGGCAGGACTCGCGCAACCACCGGTCGTGATGACCGATTTATTGTTACAACTTCCCTGCGAAATCGTTTCCTCACGTCTGTTAACATCAAAACAGAGATTAATGAAGTGCGTGGAGTAAACGTGAGTGCACGAACAATAAGAAGAAGGTTAAAAGAAGCGGATATCACCCCTTTTAGACCAGCAAATGGTCCAAAGTTGTCTGTAGCTCACAGACAAGCTCGCTTAAGATTTGCGCGTGATCACCTGAATTAGACAGAAGAGCAATGGACCTCCGTATTGTTCACGGACGAGTGTAGGACATGTTTATATGGTGCAGATGGTCGCAGAAGAGTCTATCGTCGACGTGGGGAGCGATATGCTCAAAGTTGCATTGAGGAGCGTGTTCCTTTTGGAGGCGGTTCGTGTATGGTCTGGGGTGGCATATCGATGAACGGGCGAACAGAACTTGTGTTCATAGACATGGTCAGTCAAAACGGTGATAGAGGGGGTTTGACTGCACATCGCTACATAACAGAGATCTTAGAAGATCACGTGGTGCCTTACATGGGATTCATAGGCGAAAATTTTACTTTAATGCAGGATAATGCCCGGCCGCACGCTGCTGTACAAGTTCGACAATATTGCGAAGAGGTTGGGATACGTACAATGAATTGGCCAGCACGCAGCCCGGATCTTAATCCCATTGAGCATGTTTGGGACAATTTAAAAAGAGCTGTATATGCGAGAAACCCTTAGCTCACGACAGTGGCAGCACTAAGAACAGCACTTTCAGAAGAATGGGACAATATTCCGCAAGATCTTTTAATAACCCTATTAAAATCTATGCGCAACCGATTAGAATCCGTAATAAGGGCACGTGGAGGTAATACACCTTATTAAAACATAAATAAACCCTTGCATAAAGTTTGTGTCTATTGTTAAAACCAATTTTTTAATTAAACCAATTTTCCTTAAATTTCTGTTTTTTCTTCAAAAAAAGTCTTAAGGTCCTTTCCAGTACACAAACTTAAACTTAAGGATATGACCCTACGCTGTTTTAAAGTTCACGAACCAATCTAGAGGTTTCAAATTAAATCTGTATAGAAAGTTTGCATACTTGGTTAAAATATTTATTTCAAAGTCGTCTATTACTTTGATGCAGTTTATGTGTCCGTCAGTGTAGTTTTACATTTTTCATAGCTTTAATAACTTTTTAGTTTAGCACAGGCTGATTTTTTAGGATATAGAGTTGCCTGTTTATGTCTGAGTGTGTCAATAGACTGCGTTTCAAAAATTAAATCATATATCCATCTCTATTATACAAACACCCATTAAATACATAATAGGAACTCGTCTTCCGATTATAGCACAAATAAGTTTGAACTTACTAACTAAATTCATTCGAAAACAAAACTTTAAATATTACAATAATAAATGGACAGATGCACTAATAGGGTTAAAGGTGTATGTGTTGAATGTAAACCGCTTTGGGATCCGATCATCAAAACTATTAAGACCCAAACCCAGCAAAAACCAACTGCCAGACCTCAAGGCACTGTGAGCTCTTTCTACGTGCACCGGAAAAACCAACTTGATTCATAATTTCTTTTCATTTTCCTCCCACTCATTTTAATCTTATATAAAATTATTAGAGATAGGCATGTTTGCTAAACAGTTTCTTGTACCGCATCTTCTCTTCAAGCCACAAGATGTTGCGAAGTGGTGGTAAATTAGATTACGCTCTCATAGAGTAAATAATAACCATAAACAAAATTAAAACTAAATAATTAAAATGAAGAAGTCGGCGGTAGGCTGAATAAAACTTTAACAATACTCATTGACACTTGACGTCTTTGTCTTCCGTGATCACGGCTACTGAACAGCGGCCGAAACGTCTGAATAATAAAAATCATACAAATTACCGCGCTTAAAACCGTTAAAACTTATTTTTATTACGTATACTAGTCGCGAAAACTTAAGAAAATATTATAATAAATCTTAAAATCACGCGCTACGCGCAATCGCGCCTACGGACTCTACCTCATAGGTGGCGGGGAAAACGGGGGACCTTTCCTACCTGCTTAACACTCGATAAGTTAAATTTGGTAAGTTCTATGGTAAAGAAACACACACTTTTCCGCATTCGGTTGCTCATTGATTAGTCGATGCAATTTCATTAAAATTTGATGATCTAACTGTGACATCACTTTCGCCATATTTTCATTGGATGGAGACTTCCAAATAATTACCGCCCTTATCACGTTATATGGTGGCTATAATCTATAAAATATTAATATAATACCATTATAATACTCTCGCTTTCATATCGCCGACAGACATGCATGAATTTTTCTGTTATGTAAAATTTGACACAATTAATGAATGCTAATTTGTTTAATTCCAAAATAAATGGAATTATATTTGAATATATGTATACGTTTCTCGTCAGTTCTCTAGCTCTATCATGAAATTTTTTTTAAATTATAATTTAGTTCTATCAATACACGAACTTTTGCTTTTTTTTATTACAGGAGTTAAGCAGACAGGCAAACGGCCCACTTGATGGAAAGCGGTTACCATCGCCCATGGACATTTGCAACACCAGAGATGCTACAAATACGCTGCTGCGCTCTTAAGGGAGATTGGAACCTGGTCACTAATGCCGGAACACAACTCAAGGTTGTTATGGCGACATACTTTAGACCAGGGGTGGTAGTCATCCAGTCGGGCAAATGCCCTACCACCTGGCTGTCGGTTGTTTTGTCGCCTCTTACGACAGACCGCCCAGCCGCAGAAAATTGTATTCTTTCTCCGTTCCTGCACGGATATTTATTTTATCTTTACCTGATACTTAAATTAAACAACTAAGAATGAATACTTTGTATACTATAAATGAAGGTGAGTATTTTAGCCCCAAGGTTGAAGTAATCAGGCGACAGCGTTATGACTGAAATTACCATTAAAACATTTCTTCATCGAATGCATAGCTCAATGCAATCAAACAAGGCGAGTGTTATCTAATCAAATGTAACGCGTACTTTAATATTACTAACACATAAGCCACACCTGTCTGGACAAAATAATAGGCAATTGATTAAAAAAATACCAAAAGTATTTATTAAAGTTTAACAATTAATAAATTAAATTACATATAAATTACATCTGGCGTCTGTTGCCGAAAGATATACCCGATTGTTGGCCCTTGTTGGTGCCGTACTGGAGGGATATGACGTTTTGTCCCGCTTTCAATTGCTCCTCGCTGAACTCGCGGACGTTCTTCTCGGCTTCTTTGGGTCCGATGGAAGGCTTGCCGTAGTTACCCGCCTTCCTGCCGAGAGACTGTAGACACGTGACCACAGAATACAAATTCTGTTTCTCCCATAAGTCGATAGTTTGGAACGTTTCTTGCGCCGGTACACCCAACTTTTTGGCGGCTTCCAAAAACGCGTTGATGTTCTCCATACATTTGAACGCCATGGTGGACTGATTGATCTTTTTCACTGACCCCTCCTGTATGGTGTTAACCAGTTTGCAAAGGAGAGTGCCGTCTTTCAACACTTCGTAGAGGTTCTCGGCTGATCCGGACGTGTCGGCGGGGGAGCCGGTGAGTTTCTTGATCCATTCTAGAGTCTCGTGAGCGATTTCGTCGTTGTATTTGCTGTGGATGCGAGCCTGGGCCTCGGCATTGATCCCGGCTTTACCTGCGCGATAGTCAGCCATTTTGGATGTTCACAAGTGTGCAGACACGTAGCCACTGAACTCCTTACGATAAGACTCCTCACAATATCAGCTTGACGATACGCATGATAGCGATTATCGTCATTCCGCGAACTCGTATTGGTATTTATCGTTTGGTTGTTTTATCATGCGGCATAAATGATTTATAATACTGATTAGATGACGGCGTTTTGTATACTTGGAGGAGATATAGTACATACATACATAATGCAGTCAGATAGGAATTTAATCAATACCCTTGGCAACTCTATTGTTTCTATTAGGGTATTTAACAACTATATGTGTGCGCGTGGAATCGGTAGGTGAAAGAAATCTCGGATATTCCGTAGACACGAAGCCGCTGAAGACAATAATACAATTCTGTTTCCTTCAGTTGTTGTGTAATTGTTTGTCTAATATCAAAATAAGAACATTAATTAAATAGACTGACCCAGACCCTCGTCGATTGAGAACGTCCACCTTGTCTTCTCAGACGCAGACATCACACATGCACGGAAATCGAAACCCCCTTAACCAATTTCAAACAATACAACGACTTTTCAGGGCGACCGCCATTTAGTCTATTTCAACAACTCACTGTACTTGCCACAAATCTAAGTATTCCTTACATGTATGTCTTTTTAACACCAACACCGCAAACAAATCCGACGACAAAATGACGACCTCTACCAAATTGTAAGGCAAAATTTGGGGGTTAGAGATAGATATACATTACATACTATTGAACAAAAAGAGAAGGAATATGTATGTATCAAGAATGTGTATTGAGGTTTGAACCAGAGATGGCGGTACCATGACTTGAACACTATGGTTCTGCATTAAATAATAAACACATGCTTATGTATTTAAATCCTGTTTGCATCTGGATCATTCATGTCTGAGGCCAGAATCCGCTTCCCACTGCTGAGCTCGAATTTCCCATTCATAAAGGAAGGGACAGTATGCTCGCCACGTTTGTCCAAGGCGGATTTGATTTGATATCTCTACGTGCAGGTCTCACCCCGATGGTTTTCTTCGCCGTTTGCAAGTGGCAATTATAACAATATACAAATTGAGTCAGAATACTGACTAACAATTAAAGTGGTGCATGCTTTTGAATCCGCGCCCTTTTAATTTGGGACGCGAGTTAAAACAGTGGAGTGACTACACAAACTGTCATTATTTGTACCTAACTAAGATCCTGACAGTTGAATCTACCAACAAATAGAGCGTGCAAGAAACAAGTTACATTATACTATACTGTAACTGTACTATGTCTAGGCATAAACTATGCATTATCAAAGAATTCTCTAGAATATTGCTTCACTTTACCTCTTATCATTCGATAATGTCCGCATTTGTGATTAAAGCTAATATCAGAAGATAGATAGAATTCAATATAAGCAAATTAATTACTCATAACTTTTATTATTATTTTTATGTTAACGAATAATTAATAAGGCGCAAGTGGCGACAATATTCTGCTATTTTGACGACATAGTGTCAAAATCGCCTTATACTACCGTCTCAGTCATAGGTCTGTCTGATTTCGGTATTCTGTTAAATCCAATGGCATGCCCGTGTCACGCCACTTTATCTTTGTACATTTTTAAAAGTGAAAACTCGTAAGATAAATGTTTAAAATATTGGTAGGTTTTCAACATTAATTTCGGCTAATGGTTCGGGTGATACCAATTTTTTTAATATTACTTGTCGCGAGGATATCGATAAGATATTGTGAATATAGTAGAAGACTAATTTTTGACAGTGTCACAATGGAATCATACTCTGAACATCTTCGCAATGCTAAAATGATATTGAAGTAGCAGAATTGGACATGGTAGGACATTTGCCTGTCTGGATGGTTACCTAGAGCATGCCGCCATAACAACTTTGAACTGTGTTCTTTTGCTTATCGCCAAGTTCCAGACCCCTCTTTGAGGCTGGCAGCACTTTGGTATCTTTGGTGTTGCAAATATCCATAGGCGACATTAACTACTTTCCATCAGGTGCCTCATTAGTTTATAAGCTGTACTTTAACATAAAAAAATATGTCTTAAAAAGGATACTTCATTTAGTTCATAAGAAAAGTGGCTGCAACCTACATGGACAGACAGATGGACGTAGAGATAAATCACATAACAAATTTATTAATACTTCATTTGTGCCATTTGGTTGTTGAATACTAATTAACAACATACCTGCTAAAATTGTATAGGCTGCAAATGCTCCTTCAAATACCAAATCAATATTACAACTTATATTAATTTCAATTACAATTATGTTAAATTTCAATTAATTTTTTTATAATACTAAATCACCAAAAGATTGCAATAAATTGTTTAATAACTGCAAAAACCTTGTTTCACTCCATTATGTGGCACAGATGTGCAATAACTCTAATTTTATTGTTCAAACACAATGGCTAGAGCCATTGTTTCAAACAAAGGTGCCTACTCCTACTATCACACTCAAATTGATAAGTTAGATAAAAATCTATAAAACTCACAAAAAAAAACAAAGATTTTGGCATTATATTTTGATACTATTTTCATGATAATTAAAGAAAGTTGCTATGCATCCCAAACTAAAAGGGCATAGTTTCAAATCCTGGCTGTAATGCATGCACGAGTTAGACAGTCTTCCGTGCATATTATTACAATTACCACTTGCTAAAAACCGTGAAGGAAATCATGCGATGAAACTTGCACATCGAGATAACCAATGTGTCAAACCCGCCAAGCCACATTGTTCAAGGGTGGCAGGAATACTGTCCATTCCCCTATAGTAGGAGACGAGCCCAGCAGTTATAGCATTTATGAGCTATTATATTATTATAAATTTAAACATAATAATAAAGTTGTTTTGAAACCTTATGGTAAATTTTTCCTACCTTGCAAGAAACTTTATCTTATAAAAATATATTGCTATTGTTAGTGTGGTAAAACTCAAAAACAACTTGACTGATTTTGATGAAATTTCATGTGTTGGAGTGGTACTCTGGATGGTTTTGATCTTTGATTGGGACTGTTAAGTGGGTCTGCAATCAGATTTCTAGATCTTTTATTTTTCAGGACAGGACAATCTCTGCTGGGCACACTAGTGATCTATACAAATTAGCTGCAGAATCTTTCTTGCAGGTGCCACACACTGTTTGACTTAATATGAAAAATTGTTAATGCACGATTCTTCGTCTGTCTATAAGGCTTAATAAATTACAGAAGGTAACAGGTATATTATGTACTAGTGCCAGAAGATGTTTTAATAAAAGAAAAGATTTATCATTATCAAGTACTGAAAGAAATTAAATAAACCTGACCATTCATTGGTTATCTAAACTATTGTTGGAAGCATGATGAGTAAGGCATACTTGGACTTAATACAACTCAATTCCTAGCAGCATATCTTTAAGAAATTAGCAACTAGCGACCAAAACATCGAAAGTGACATTAATTTATTGGCTTTTACCTTTTATATTCATATATATATTTTACTGTATTAGTATCTCTTACACTAGGCAGTTTTCATATTGGATGAAAGCAACTCATAACTCGATCTGACACCAGCTTTTGCTTCAAATATGTGGTAAGCAGTTGCATTATACAGTATGTTTTCCACACCAATGGTGTGCACTCCTTAAAATTTGTGACCTAGATGGATACCCGACTAATTCTGCAACACAGCCCTGTAGACTATAATAGTATCCCAAGATTCGGTGCTGTCACCTTTCTGGTAAGTTATGTAAATATATTTCAATTTAACATAAATTATTTCTTCTTTTATATGGCTTTAACATTTTGGCCAACACTGGACATTCTTGAAAGCGAAATTTTGATTTCTTGTACTATTAACAAAATTTGAATCATTATAAAACATACTATAATTGATAATGGTAGTTTATTACTTCTAAAAACAGTGGTATTGATAAAACCCCATTATGAATTTCAATTTATGGTCTTTAAAAGTTATTCATTTTCTAATTGAATATTTTTATTTACATTGTTGGTAAGTATATTTAGATTATGGAAAGTTGGTTGATGATTTATTATGTAATTTTCAGAAGGGTAATTTTATAGAAACGTGATTCAAAATTTGTAAATGGTCCAAAACAAATTTAATAAAAAGTAAATCAACTTTAACTACAAATAATTATATCTGAGATTTATAAGCAGTTTATTCAAGCAATCACCTGATTCGTAAATTGAATAAAGGAACAACCACAAGGCTTCACACGGTAATTTTGCTTCGGACCTCAAGAAAATTAAAAGTTGCCGGCCTGGTAAAAATAATAAAAAACATTTCGTCTTATAACTTTTGAACGATGTTTAGGACCAGATTAAACTTTTTCGCATTAATCTTATAAGAATCTGCTACGAAATGTGATTGAACACACAAAAATGAGTAACCAATCGTGATAAGATTACAACGAAATCAAACAATGCAAAGCAGGTAAAACAAAGGTAAACTTCGTCAAAACTCACCACAACTTCGAATTATGTTATTTCTCACAAAACAATAATTGTTATAATTAAATATCCATCGTATATTTCACATATCACCCCACAACACACAAAATTAACTTTTTACCCACAACCGTGCACAAGAAAATGTTAGCGCGAGACTCGAAGCCGCCGAACAAAAACCGCAGAATGTTTCGTTCAAAAATCCCCACTATAACAGGATTATCAGGTGACGTTTTCATTTAATTTTTGCCTTACGTTTATTGGTCGCTTCGTTGTGGCATTTATGAACGAGCTTAGTGATGTACATACACATTTTTAAACGATAAGGTGATTATCGATACAAAAGTTAAAGAAACACCTCAACAATAAAGAAATGTAAGTTTCCTTTTCACGAGATTGTTTACAAAAATTAACTTTTCTCAACATCTCTTCGGTTTCAACTTATGCAACACGCAATTTCCTTGCTACTGAATCATTCTAATGCTTTTGGGGCATTTAGCAATTAATAGCGAACCATTGATTTTGCCAAGATTTTAGTTTTACAACGAATTTTGAACCGAAGATATATTTATTTATTAGGTGTTATTAGTTTTTCAAGGCCGCTCTTCCGTTCTGACATGGGAAAATTGAAATTCTTTCCTCCTTTGGCCACGTAAGCTTTTCTGTCATTATTTTTAATTTCTCTATTTCAACCCGACGGCGTATTCCCTTTTCACATGCACATCAATTTCATTCATGTCATTTCATAAAGCATAAAATCAAACCATAGTCAGTTCAAATCATAGTATTTAAAAGGCGGAGTCTTTTAAATACTATGATATAAAATAAATAAAATTAAAATGAATCATACCGCTCCTCACAGCACCACAATATTTATATGTGCATCGCCTTGTGACTAAATAAACGATTATAGAAGTGCATTAAATTTGTGAAGTAGAATAAGAGAAGCCAAGGAGCCGCCGACATTTCATTCTTCCATTAACTCGGTATGTGCTTGGTCTTCCTTTTCTGTTTTCCTCACCTAAATTTTCCGACATTCCCTCAATTACATACAGTTCATTAATATCTTTGAATCTAGAGCGCCGCATCAATACCTATATGAAAATAAAATATTTTTAATATAGAAAACCTGATTTGTGACTTTCGCCTCTGTGAAATAAGTTTTCTATTTCAGGGCATGATTGTGACCCATCTAAAAAAATGAGAGGCCAGATATGATTCGAAAAAAAGATTATATCTAAGTCTCTGTTAAAACGTCTAAGAATATTCTGTTAAACATAAACATGCACAAAAATAAATAATAAAATGAATTGAACGTATTTTTTTTAGTTCAGCAGTTGAAATTGTGTTGTGTAAACAGTTTTAGTATAGGAGGGAACAGTAAAACGCAAGAAATACCATATCTAACGAGCGCTGTAATGATACTGAATTTATTTGTTGAAAAGAGCTGAATATATATTTATACTTTTATTTAGTGTATTATAGTTTATCTAATTACATTACAAGCAACGGCGGCCTAATTAAGCAATTGCTCAATTAGGCCGCAATTGCCTATTTTATGAACTGCCGTAAATATTAATTTCTACACAAACAATATGTCCAAAAATGTCTCGTATTTTAGATACATTTCGTGAGTTATTTTGCATAAATGCCTCTGCTCACCCAATTATTTCAAAGCAAACCAGATTAATCACAGTTGCAGAATTAGCAGAAAATGGAAATTATTTTAGACATTACTAGTCTAGGACAATTTTTGATGCAGATGAAAAGCGATTAATGTTTTATGTGTGATTAGTACGTGTTCTGAAAATAAAATTATGAAGATTGTCGATAAATTGTTAGTATAAGTGACATCCCTTGCATGTTTGATCTTCCATATTTCGTTCTGAAATAATACTAACGAACAAAACATCAATGTGAGTCGTAAGAAATTTTGACATAAGGTAAATTTAAATGGAAATAGTTTTCTAGTGCTGTAACAGATGGAGCTAGCTGGTAGTTGTATAAAATATTTTCATTTTGTTTTATATGACCGCCAGCTATTTGAAATCATATCAGCCCATATTCTCCCTACAGATGGACTTTGAATTGTTTATAAGGAAACGGTTAGTATATCCGCCATGATTGTCAAAGGTATGATAGGTAATTTATTATTGAAAATAATATAAAGTTCATGGAAAAAGAATACTTCTTTCACGATCAAATTTTTAAAGTAATCTGAGGATAAGTCAATAATCTATATATATATAATAAAATTGTAGAGGTCAAATTTCTGTACAATTAAAAAAAATGCTAAAAACCGAGTCAGGGGGGTGTAAGAAGTGAAATAGAACTAATTTGAATTTTTTTTGAATTTTTTGTTTCTCTGTTTGTCTGTCTGTTTGTAACGGCTAATCTCCGAAACGACTAGACCGATTGAAATGAAATTTTGTATGGTGGCAGCTTATATCCCTGGTCAACATATAGGATACTTTTTATCCCGAAAAATTAAAGAGTTCCCGTGGGATAGTTAGAAAGCTTTAATTACTTCAACAGCTTATAACAGACTAAAAGTAATTTCTCTGCAACGTAACATAATAGAAGCGGCTAATTTGACAGGGTGTGGTGTCAGTGAGAGAGTTTTGTCTTATATATATAATATATAAAGCAGATAAGTTTGTTTCTTTGTTTGTTTGCTTGAACGCGCTAATCTCAGGAACTACTGGTCTGATTTGAAAAAAATTTTCAGTGTTAGATAGCCCATTTATTGATGAAGGTTATAGGCTATAAACCATCACGCTAAGAGCAATACGAGCGGAGCACCAATGAAGAATGTTTCAAAATCGCGGGTGTTTTTTAACTTCCTTTCCACGCGTACGAAGTCAAGGGCAGAAGCTAATCTTATATATAAAAACGAATCGCAAAATGTGTTGGTAAGCGCATAACTTGAGAACGACTTTACCGATTTTGATGAAGTATTGTGTGTGTGTTTGAGTGGGTCCCGGGATGGTTTAAATCTACAATTGGAACCGGTAGATGGCCCTGAGGTCAGGTTCTAGAATCCTCCTAATCACTGGGAGCGATTCTGGTGATTTTGTTTTTGTGTCATGAAACAAAGTCTTTTAGGAATTCAGAAAATATGGCGGTACGAAGTTCGCCGGGTCATCTTATCTTATATATAATAAAAAAACTTCGTTTAAAAAAACCGACTTCAAAAACTAAAAAACTAAACAGTATAAAATAACTTATTTCCAAAGCTATGTATTATTATTAATATAAATTATCTAAAACATCTTAAAGTCGGTGCTTTGTAATTTTCAAAATATAGTCATTTTTATGTTTTACTTTGCACTGACTTCGAGATGTTTTAGATAATTTATATTAATAATAATACAAAGCTTTAGAAATAAGTTATTTTATACTTTTTAGTTTTTTAGTTTTTGAAGTCGGTTTTTTTAAGCGAAGTTTTCTTTTGTTACTTTTAGTGCCTAGCTATGTATGGGTAGACCTACGCAAGGTGCCGCGCTTTAAAAAAAAATATAGGTCCCAAGAAACGGGAACATAAAAATGTTCGTAAAATGAAAACTACTAGGCCCAACTATATCAAATTTTTAGGGGACTATATGGCAACTATTCCGCGTCGAACAAAAAAAGAATCACGTAAATCGGATCATAAATCTCAGAGTAATCGGTGTACATATGGAACGGAATAGATTTTTTTTCATAAAAAATGTTCATAAAATCAAAACTACTGGACCAAACTATGTTAAATTTTTAGGGGACCAATTGGAAGCTATTCCGCATCGAACAAAAAAGAATCACGTAAATCGGATCATAAATCTCGGAGTAATCGGTGAACATACATAATAAAAAAACAAAAAAATAAGATCCCGTCGAATTGAGAACCTCCTCCTTTTTTTTGATGTCGGTTAAAAACGAATCGCAAAATGTGTTAGTAAGCGCATAACTTGAGAACGACTTTACCGATTTTGATGAAATATTGTGTGCGTGTTTGAGTGGGTCCTGGGATGGTTTAAATCCACAATTGGAACCGGTAGATGGGGCTGAGGTCGGGTTCTAGAATCCTCCTAATCACTGGGAGCGATTCTGGTGATTTTGTTTTTGTGTCATGAAACAAAGTCTTTTAGGAATTCAGAAAATATGGCGGTACGAAGTTCGCCGGGTCAGCTAGTACCTAATAAACGAGGTTATAGGCTCGGCAAAGAGTTTAAAAAAATTATAATTACATTTCGAATGCGAGTAGGAATAAGTTTTTTGAAAAGTTAATGTTCTTATATATTTACCCTGTTCAGCTTGGATTATAAAGGGGCTACTCCCTTATAATTATATAGTTATGCGAGTTAATCAGGAATTGTTAAAATAAAATAAAATGTTGTTATTTTGTTCCAAACAACATGAAACTAGGTTGTCTGTGCAGAAGTGCCATTAAAATATGACAAAATATTTACGGCCGTTAGGTTAGTCCAGTGTAGTTTAGGTTCAAGGTATCAAACTTTAATTTCGATTAATCTAACCTAAATCAAAATAAACTAAAGAAGTACTATGTCAAACACCGTGTCGGTCGCAGTTCAGCACGGGGGCCATGGAGGCTGTGCGATGTAAACAAAAGGTGGGATGAGGCGGGCGACAGGGGCGGGCGGGCAACGATCGATCCGGGCGGTGGCGGCGCGCATGCGCCGGCGGGGGGCGGCGCGTGCGCAGGGCGGGCGGGCGCGTGGCCTGGCAGTCCGCGCGCGCTCTCGCCATGGCCCGGTGGGTGCTCGCCGTGCTGTCGGCGCTGCTGCTGCTGGCCGCCCCGTCCGCCGCGCGTAAATCGCCCGCCCCCGTGCCTCAGAAAAACCACGAGCCCCGCATAGAGGAGGTCACCGCCAAACAGCTCGACCGGGTGCTCGACGAGAAGGACTACGTCGCCGTGTACTGGTGTAAGTGCCGCTGCGCTGGCGGCCGGCCAGGGCCCTCGGTTCCGACGCCGGTGGTGCGCTTATGCAATGTAAACTCGAGCCCGAGCCTAAAATGGTGGCGGGCCTCGCTTTCCTCCGTTCGTCTTGTGCCGGCCCGCCAAGGCCGCTGGCGCCTACGCTCGTGGCTCGGCTAAAACCGTGTTCGCCGCATGTGCCTCTGAAATAGACTTCCATCGACCGTTGTCGGCGATCCGACTATTTTCTATTGTCGCCGTCCGACAAGATCAGCGTTGACGCGCTGCATTCCTCGCGCCACCGCCGCCGCGCCGCTGTCCGAGTGCTCTGTGCGCGTGCGACAGTGGGCACGGACGCTGCTCCGGCGTCGTCGACTGATCGCTCTGGCCACCATTTATTTATTTAGAGCACTATGCGATGTCCGTTGTTCATGTCTCGCTCGTGTGAGAGGTGCAGCGGTGTCGGCCCGGACACAAACTGCAATACATCGCTGTCGAGGCCGGTGCCGTTGCAATGTTGACTTTGGCCAACGCACTAGACTCTTCTGACTTTTAGGAACAGTTCTAACTAAATTTTACTTCCTTGACATTTCTTGGTACGTCTAATCTACAGAATATGGTCTGCAAAGGAGCTTATTTTCATTTATGTGACTACTATAAACAATACTCAATAGTAAACATTATTCAATAGTAGATAAAATAATTTAACTCCCATTATTATTTCAATATATTTCCAATATTTCTATTTTATTTCAAAGGTGGCTTGCATTTCAGAGTTTAGGCACGTTTAAAATACCAAAATAAAAATCATAAATAGGAACTTCGAAACACTGATTTTCAGGTATGCGAAATAGTCGTTCGCTTTCATCGATAGAAGGAATTCTTAATGGGCTTTAGAGTGCAGATAGAACAGATATTAATTCAAGAACGCCAATAGACTTTAAAAAAAATCCAATAATAGGTATGACTATATTGTTGAAAATAAATTACTTGTTTTGATTTCGTAGTAGCTTAGCATTGAAGTAGTTTTCCTATGTTGGTATTACTCCAAGAGTTAGTGTTCCACGTATAGATTTCACAAGTACATGCGGCGAGGATCCTTCATTGTTCTGTTGTCATGAAGACTTATTTTTGTTACGAAAATAGGCCGGTCGCCTAGTAAATTTAAGAAAGGCACAATTACGAAAATGCTCCCTGGTATAACTGTTTCAATTGGAATACATCCAAAATCAAGAATGCGGGCAATAATTCGTGGATTAATGAAAACTGCGACAGTTTACGCGTGAGAACGCATTAATTTTAGCAAATTAGCCCACTGTTCGTACAATACAATGCTGATCCTTAGATCTTAGGTTCCCGGTTTATGTTGTAGAGTATTTTATCAGTCTATTCCTGGGGAATATATTTTTCTTTAACATTTGTCTAATGAAGAAATAAGGGTTTTCTTAAATTCAACCATTCATTCAGTACCTAACTGATCTTAATAAGATTATTGCTTTGCTGTCCTGTTTATTTCTCTTAATATTTTATTACTTGATTTTATATGGAATTTAAAAGTTCTTAATCTACAATTTTTTCTATTTAGTCCCAATATAAAATTTTAATACTCTTATTGTGCTATTTTTTGTTAAATAATTTTGGAAATTTATTCATTTCTTCGCAACTTCGTGATTCCCTAATATTAATTGTTGGAATGACAAATAAAAACTTTTTACTGTCTCTGATATTGATTCGTGCTGGCCATAAACATTATTTTAAATATGGAATATCAACATTTTTTGTTAATTTTTCAACTGTCAAATTCTTTACTCCTCTATTAAAGTTATATTATGGTTTGTTAAGTGGGGTTTTTACTTGAAATAACAACAGAGCATTAATATCAACTTAAATAAGTGTTTTACACAATAATAATTTCTTCTTCTTTGCATTAGCGATCACGTGAATATCTCTGCGTAATTTCCACTTTTTTAAATTATCTACAACAATTTGAATGATCTTTAATACTAAAGGTCGCTGAAACTCATATAAGGACGGTAATAGTATAAATTTATTTGCCACTATAGGTAGAAGACATGTCTAAATTGATTCGTGAGTGACATAATCCATTAGACCATCGAACATTGTATTTTGCCATTCATTGAGACATTTCCTCATGCTCAAGTCTTGAAGTAAACCTTGCCAAATGTTTTCGCTTACACGTCACTGCGCTTGAAATTGTTGGGTGATGATAATTGTTCGTCGGCCTAGACACTCTTTTTGCTCTTTGTATAATTAGACAAATGTTATGATTCTTTCTAGTTGAAGTCGATGTAAAATAGAGATGCCAACCATCTTGTTTTTCCAGGACATGTCCTAGTTTTTGTAGTATCCTGGATAGTTTGTAAGCAGCGTCCTGTGTTTTTAAAGCGCCCTGATAAGGTCATGTATTTTAAAATTCGGGAGCCACTTTTACAATTCTTACAGGCGGCCACATGGCTTGTAAGTGTCGAACTTTGAACTCGTATAATTTTATTATCAAAAAATATGATTATTATCATTATTAATGTCCTGGTTTTTCCAACTTTAAATACTAGTTTTTTTTAAATTTGGGGTTGGCATACCTAATGTAAAACGAAGTGATATACAAAGTATTTTTAAAAATCTTAGAGAGGTCTCTATTCCCGATAAACTGAAGATTGTGTATTTCTCTCTTTGTCAATCCATTATAGAATAAGGCATTACTGTTTGGGGAAGTGCTAGTAAAACAAAAATAATTCACGTGGAAAGAGCTCAAAGAGCAGTATTAAAGGTGATAACAAAAAAACCATACCGATATCCCACCAAGCAATTTTATGTTGAGTGTCAAGTCCTAACAGTCCGACAGCTATATGTGCTTAAATCTATATTAAGGAAACACAAAACCGCAAGTACTTTAGACAATGGCAGACAGACAGATTATATGAATTAATAAGCTCAACTCACCCAATCCATACAATGTAATAAAAAAAACGAGAACATATTATGGCCGAATGTGACCCCCAAAATACAGGCCTGTCCTAGTTTGGGGGCAAACCAACAACTTTAATACTGTAGATAAATTAGGATCGGGAGTGGTCTGTTATCTGTTATTTAAAATAAGCACAATAAAGGATATTATTATACTATAATATAATAGTAATACATGATTGAAAAAAAAATTAAGACATAAGAGGACAGAAGAATATATCAAACTTCTGAGGCGCCAGTGCCAAGTTACACGACCTCGTTTTAACATAGTCTCAAGACATGTATCTAGCATAAAAATATTGTATATAGTAAAGTTCCGTTTGTCATTAGACTCAGTTTTCGCTAATAAAATATGTATTGTTGTGTATTTTCATCATTCAATCATTATTTTGTTAGTAAGATACGTTTACCTAAGCAATAGTTCTCTAGAATCTTGTCCCAGTATAGCATTAATTTATTAAAATTTAAAAAGGAAGCTTACTAGAAAACTTTCTTTGCTTTTATTATGTCTTACTTATTGCTGTTTCTTTGTTACAACTCCAATATTTCTTCGAAAAGTAATTGTGTAACATACCTACTTCTGTACTAAATATATTAAAACAATTTTTATTTAAAAATAACAGAGAGAAGAAGCAATATATTCTTTTTAGCTAGACTGTTGCTGGGGAGTCTCTTGGCGCTTCTTCTACTTAACAGCAATAACACGTTGCGATGATGGCAAGTAGACACATCCCATCCATAGTTGTATAATTAATGTCTTTGTCAAAGAAAATATTTATCAAATTTTATTTTAATTGACGACATTTCTGGGATAAAAGTAGCCTAGGATATGAATTAGCGAAAGTCCCAAATGCCTAATAACAAATCTATTGCTTCCTAAACTAATTTAACTACCTATTTTTTTCATTTACAGCAGCGGTCCTTACACCGATATTATCTTACTTGTATATATTAAAGATAGTCATACGTTCAGATTTTTGCGTGTTGGCCTTGACTAGTTTTATAGACATCAATCAAAAGTTCGATTTCGGTTCGGTTCGTTTTATTTCTTTCTATCATTTCCCAATAATTTAGGATCAGCTCAGTACCTCTTTTCTGGCAAACGTCCTCACACCACAAATCTTGTATGAAGCCTACATACATGTTGGCTACATTGTAGTTCTTAATTATGGGTCACATACACACCAGACATTACTGTCCGCTAATCTTGTATATCATCTGTCACATCATCTATTCACGTCTGTTTGGTTTACATTTATTCTTGTACTAGCTGACCCGGCGAACTTCGTACCGCCATATTTTCTGAATTCCTAAAAGACTTTGTTTCATGACACAAAAACAAAATCACCATAATCGGTCCAGGTGATTAGGAGGATTCTAGAACCCGATCTCAGCGCCACCTACCGGTTCTAATTGCGAATCTAAATCATCCGGGAATCCACTCAAACACACAAAAAACAAAATCACCGAAATCGCTCCCGGTGATTAGGAGGATTCTAAAACCCGATCTCAGCGCCATCTACCGGTTCCAATTGTGGATTTAAACTCAAACACACACACACAATATTTCATCAAAATCGGTAAAGTCGTTCTCAAGTTATGCGCTTACCAACACATTTTGCTATTCGTTTTTATATATAAGATTAGCTTCTGCCCGTGACTTCGTACGCGTGGAAAGGAAGTTAAATAACACCCGCAATTTTGAAACATTCTTCATTGGTGCTCCGCTCCTATTGCTCTTAGCGTGATGGTTTATAGCCTGTAACCTTCATCAAGAAATGGGCTATCTAACACTGAAAAAAAATTTCAAATCAGACCAGTAGTTCCTGTGATTAGCGCGTTCAAGCAAACAAACAAAGAAACAAACTTATCTGCTTTATATAATATATATATATAAGATAAAACTCTCTCACTGACACCACACCCTGTCAAATTATCCGCTTCTATTATGTTACGTTACAGAGAAATTACTTTTAGTCTGTTATAAGCTGTTTAAGTAATTAAAGCTTTTTAACTATCCCACGGGAACTATTTAATTTTTCGGGATCAAAAGTATCCTAAATGTTGACCAGGGATATAAGCTATCACCATACAAAATTTCATATAAATCGGTCCAGTCGTTTCTGAGATTAGCCGGTACAAATAGACAGACAAACAGAGAAACAAAAAATTCTAAAAAAAACTAAATTAGTTCTATTTCACTTCTTACATCCCCCTGACTCAGTTTTTAGCATTTTTTTTAATTTACAGAAATTCGACCTCTACAATTTTATTATAAGTATAAGTATAGATTTAATCATCCATTTAACTATCTATCAGTCTATTGACCTGTGATATACAGTGGACTTTTAGTAAGTACCTATATCCACCCAAATTATTAACTGCTGTGAAAGTCTTTGTCTGAATGTACCTTGTATCTTCTTTATTCACGACATTAAGAATGATCCAATTTATTACTTATACCAACAGGGATAGTTTTTTTTCTGAATCTTTCAATATCACAATGAATGTATTTATGTCAAAATGGGATCTTACTAAAAGTCATAAGTCCACCACCGATTCAAAAGCAATTTTAGTCACTGATAAAGGAGAAGAAGCGGCGCAATAAACTGCCCAGCAACACATCTGATGGATGGATGAGCTAATGGATTCGAATTATACACTGGGAAAGACTCTAAACAATATTAAGTAGTGACATATTTAGTATTATGTGCTGATTTTATTAGCTGCAGTTCTTTATAACCAAACAACCACAGATCTAAATCATTAGCTAAAATACAAAGACTAACAAAGGTTAGTAGTTAGTTAAGTTTATTGTCAAAAACAGGCCACCTGTTCAAGAAAACTACAAGTTCATTCATTTTTAAATATTCCCATAATTATATTTCAAAACCATAATATTTGAAAAACATCTTCTTTCTTCTTCTTTTCTTTCTGCTTCTTCTCTTATATATAAAAATGAATGTTTGTCTGTATGTCCTTTATAGAATCGTAAACTATACATTTGATCATGCGATGATCTTTAGTAATGTTGTTGTACATGAGCCAGAGAAGGTTTCAGAGTTTGTTCAAAATTGGACCCGGTAGGTGGCGCTGCTGTCGGCCTATCGATTGAAGTTTTTCCGGGCAGGACGACGTTTGCCCGGACAGCTAGTTATTCAATAAATAAATTGCAAAATATATTTTGAAAGAAAAGTTAACTGCTCAAGCGACCTAAATTGTGAGGTTTACATTTTATACGACTCGCACGTATCTTTTAAGAAATATTTTGTGTAGTCCGTCCTAATCATCAAATCTAGATAAAATATGACTACAGTTTAAAATTTTATTAATGGCTTTGTTAGAAGAGCAGGCAGTGGAATAATTAAGTGAGAAAATTGTCTAATTCTTACCCACTAATTTTAATTAATAAGAAATAGGAAACGAGCTCAGCCGCTCAGCATAAACTGTTTTAATGCCTCATTTTTCTATAAACTTCTGGAAGGTTAACAATATCAAGAGGTTATTCATTTACAAATTATTATAGTCACTTGCCAAACAGTGGGAGCAGTGATATAAAAATAAGTCTTATGGTCAAATAGGTATATATAATTATTAAATATCATCATCAGCAAGAACTGCGTGTCCCGGAGATGAATATGCTGTGATGGATGTGTGGAGTGACGCCGAAAGACCGTATCAGGAACTCCCGCTCCGCGGCAGTCTTCATGTCCGTGACATAGCAGACAAACTGCAAGAGTGTCGCTTACGCTAGTACGGCCACGTTTTGCGGAGACCGGCTAATTATGTGGGGAACAAATGTCTAGCCGTGCCGCCTCCGCCAGGTCCCGATCGAAGGAGAGGGCCAAGAAATGCTGGCTTGACGTTGTGAAGGATGACATGCGTGCTAATGGTCTCAAAATGGGGGATGCTGAACACCGCGCGAAGTGGAGTAGAAAAAGAAGGAAAGTGGCATCGGAGTGAAAGCTCCGAATGCAACCGGGATTTAACGCTCTGATGATGATGATGTTGAATTCTTAAATTTCATTCATACTTACATAGATTGTATAGATGAAGGTCTCTGTGGTTGAAAAATTAAAAAATGTGATTGTAAAAAATGCAAACTACGCTGGTAAATTTTGGAAACGATCTTTCTGTTATTTATTATGGTCTAAGTATCTGGGATCGGCCCCAGAGTGGGCCGTTGTATATTACCCATAACACAAGCGTAACCTGCTTAGCTTGGGGATATACATGTGTGTGTTTGTCTGCCGATTATTATTATTATAGATTGTGTGATGGATGACATGAAGATTTGTGGCATGATAGAGGCAATATGCCAGAAAAATATGAAAGGAAAAGACATATTGTGCCGACCCCAAATAATTCGGTGGTGAAAAGAAGGTGAAAGAAAAGACATATCTTATGTCTATACCACCTTGTGTGTGTTCTTGTATAAATTTTCGTCTATGGCGCAACCATCTATCGCTAATTATGAGGGGTCATAAAGTTTGTCGCAGTCTATTTAGAAAAAAGTAATAAGTAAACTAGAGAATATTCATTCTCGGATCATAGAATAGGCAGTATTTATTCGCCGAACACATAATTGTTGTAGATTACTAGTTGATTAAAGTAATATGATAAAAGGCATATTTTCCAACATTTGTTATGGACACGCTAATTATTGAACACTAAAGTAGGTTTTAATTATTATTATACATAATACATATACTATTTATTGTCTGTGTCGCTCATGTAACCTTGTCTTGTTAATAGTTTGGCTTACAGTATGCATCGGTTGCTTACCAATTTTTTTTCTCTACAATTTACTGCGAATTTTTTGTTTTAATTATGATTTAAATCCTCAAAAACATACACAATGGTCTAAACACAAGGGATGCCGAAGACCGCGCGAAGTAGAAAAGAAACTGGGCATCGAAGTGAACGCTCCCAACGCAACCGGGATTTAACGTTCGGATGATGATGATTAATCCTCTAAAATCACTTATCTGCTTCGTTGCTTGGTCTTGATATGTTGATATCTACAGTTTAAATATTTTCCAAACCTATCTCACGATACCGCTATATGCACGCATTATAAAGAGCCAGTAGTTGAATAAAATATATATTTCCATTAACACAAAAGTAATGAAAAATGTATAAGGTTTGTTTTTAATGGCTACGGGGACCTTAAAAGTGTCACTATTTAGGTAAAGTAGTTAAAAGTCAAATAATCGTTTCTTTAAATTTCGCAGTTACTTTTTATTATTATCTTTAACAATTAAAATCAAGGGATTAAGCCCTTGCCAACTTTTAATCTGACATCAACATCATCCATGCCTTTTGCCGTGAATCATTCCGACACCGAAATAAACATCAGTCGTGCAATGTGCCGCCATGCGCGTCACTCGGTTGTAATAAAAAAATATTAAAAGCATCCATCCGACCCACAGAATGGCGAGTCGTAAAAATAATATAGGGATCAAGTGAACTAAAAAGACGCTGCGAATTTTGCAGGGTGAAATTTGGAACGTATGATATGGGACAATTTTGTTGAAAGGCGCAGAACTGAAAGGACATTTTGATTGATATATCCAAAGTGAAAGACAGAAATGAAATGTCTAACATCGGTGTAATCAACCTTTCTTTGTTTTTTAGGAATTCTTAGTCATTTTGTAAAAAATGTAACCCTGTTTTCATCTTTCCGTCAGTCTGTTACATGTACCGTTACTGATGTAACTACTGTAGAATACTTTCTACATAGAAAATATGCTTAATTTTATGAGTGTCAAACTCAAGTTAGGCAGTAGCTTTATTTTATTTACACAACAACTAAATTCGAGTTTTTACATATAATTATAACAAAAATACTAAGTCCATATAATCTTGACAACTGCCCAACAAAACATAGATATAAGAAGAAGCCAACCTAATTTGAACTAATACATTGAATGACATTGTTTATGACAAGGTAGGTATTTGTTAGTGAATTGAAAATACGCGATTACAGCGCCATCTATTTAGCTAATCCGTCTATTCTATGCAAACGACACTATTTATCGGGATAACAAGTATTCTAAGTATTGATTCGGGATATAAGCCATCTCTGTGTCGAGTTTCGTTCATATACTTTCTGTAGTTTTCAAGAAGGATGCAATCGTAGCGCTATCTTTTTCCATATTTTCGTCTATCTCGCGGAAACGGTGTTATTTATCAGGATAAAAAATATCCTGAGTCCCGGGATATTATCTTGCTCTGCGCCGACTTTCATTTCAATCCCTTCAGTAGTTTTGACGTGGTGCTCTACAGAGTAGTAGAGACAGTAACATGACAGACAAACATTCTAAAGGTCCCAATTATCCCTTCTGATGTTTTCACAATTTTAAACGCGTTGTACAAAATCGAATCATTCACAGATTTATATTCGAGATAGACTATTGGCATGGAAAAAGTAGTAGTTTTCTTCCATGCTACTTGGTCTAATGGATTAAAATTTATACGAAGGTGTAAGTAGTTGGTACAACGCTACAAAGTTATGTATGTATCACTACATACAGTACGCAGTACAGTAGTAGTAGTAACGAAAAAAATAAGGGAAGAAAAAACTAAGGGTTGATTAGTATTTGTTTCAGTCTAAAAATTTCATATCCAGCCAGAGTCAAAAATCTATTTACAGTGTAACTCTTTCACTGATGCCTAACGGAGGAGTTGTCCTGGCAGCTTGTGAACGCACATTCCACTAAACAATTATTTTCAACACAAATGCAACATGATTCTTTATAACAAACAATATCCTTCAAATATGGTTTATTTTTAACCAACATCATACTTATTGTAATGAAACTATACAGCAAAATATCTCTTCAAGTCCCTGTTATAAACTCCTGTTTGGTTAACATTTCAAGTAGCTATTAGATCTATATATAGTATTCAGTGATAAATTATTAAGTAAGTACCAGAGAAAAGGGTAGGAAGGTATTATTTTCTCATTAGAAATAGTTGGAACAACACGATGACGCAAAAAGTGTTATTTTTATTTTTGAAAAAATGTTGTCTGGCAATTCCATTGGCTCAGATGACCGATAAATGGTACTGTATATTTGTGATGAAAAGTTTTATTGGGATAGATGGCTGATTGACAAATTGCCAGTGTATTAATCATAGAAGAAGAACTATTATATAAAAAATAGTAATCTTTTTATGATAATAATTATTTACTTCTTTCTTTTTTTTATTTTCTCCCAATTATTCGGGGTCGGCACTTTTTTTTCTTCCCCACTCTTCGTCTTCAGACATACGTCCTCTGTTACACCACAAATCATCATATCATCCTTCATACAATAATTATCTACTTCTATCGGATAAATATTCAAAACTGGGGCAAGTATTGCTTTCTCAATACTTGCCCCAGTTCCTTAAAGCTAGTGTAGCCATTAGGGCACATGCCTATACATAGGGCACCACTGTAATTTGCAACCGTGATTTTTTTACATTATTAAGCGCATTGTACAAACTTGAACCATTTATTATAGTTTAGATAGATCAATGGACTACACCCAAGTTAAGCAACTTACGCTTGTGTTATGGATAATGTAGAACGAACCATTCTGTGGTCGATCCCAGACAACATCGTAAATATCGGAAAGTCCGTTTATGAAATTTACCATGCCAGGAATTAAACCCGGAGCCTCTGCTAGTGAGGGTAGGCCGACAAAGGCCTAGCCCCGTCAACCACAGAGGCCGGCATTTTATAGATAGGACGACATCTAGCTGTCCCGGTAGACATCGTCCTGCCCGAAAAAGCTTCAATCGATATGCCGACAGCAGCGCCACCTACCGAGTCCAATTGTATACCAACTCAGAAACCTTTTCTGGCTCATGCACAACAATTTTGCTAAAGATCATCACATAATCAAATTTATAGTTTACAATTCTATAAAGGACACACAGACAAACATTCATTTTTATATATAAATACAATTAAAATCTCTAATTACCATATGATGATCTTATTTTATTTGAATAGGATTATATTATGTATTGCGTCTATAAACAAAACAGTTTTTATAATAATAATAATCGGCAGACAAACACACACATTGTATATCCACAAGCTAAGCTAGTTACTCTTGTGTTATGGGTGATATACAACCGACCACTCTGGGGTCGATCCCAGATACCCAGACTTATAGCAAATAGCAGAAAGGTCGTTTCCTGAATTTACCATGCCAGTAATCGAACCCGGAGCCTCTGCGTTCGCTCCACCACAGAAGCCGCTTGATTTCAGTTACTTTTTATATAACTGAAACAACACAAATACCGGATAAAGTTAATAACAGTAACGTATTGTGTTTAAAGAAAGACGAACATATATATCTGTATTTATTAAGAGCAAGACCAGGTGATGCCATTCAAGCAAAATAACGAATTTATGGACTAAATGTACCGATGGAACTGTTCAAATAATTCTTAATATACAAACTACAGAGAACAAATTTGGTTGTCTCTGGATAATGCTCGATAGTAAATAATAATAAACATTTCACAAATTGAAAAATGATCATCAAAACATTTATATACAATGTAACAACAAGTTGAATAAATAACACTGGAATAAATATTTGAATAAATTAATGTTAAGATGTTTCATGAACTTGAATTACAGTTGTATTACCTCTAACAGACAGTAAGACTATAAAATAATAAAATTATGCTATTATTTCGTTTGTAGGCGGTATTTCACACTACCACATTAACATTAAAATCTAATCAACAGACACATTTACATAATTTGTATGATTATATTTTAAAATAATTAAAATATTCTTACTAATGCTGGGGTTTCATCTGCGTTAGTGTTAAAGATTTAGGCCTTGGCCAAATGCGTCTTATTTAAGCTGTTAGAAATTACGTCGTAAATGCATAGGCACATTTGTGTATACATACGTTATCTGACAATAATTACCGTCGCTAACAATGCCGCATCTCAAATAACGCATTAAACCCATTGCCAATCTACGTGAAACGTAGGGGAGTAGCTACCGCCCTATCAGGCGTATCAATACGGGGCCCTCAGTCTACTGGGGCCTCAAAAGTGAGTGACCACAATATTTTATACATACATACATATATAACTTCACGCCAGGTCCCTTGCGGGGTAGGAACGAACAACAGAGCACCATTCAGGCTTATTCTTACACACCTCACTTGCTTCTTTGACATTCACGGCTATATTTATAATATTTTATACATTAATAACATTTTTCAGAATAACTACTGGGCCAACAGAAACTGCTATCAGACTTGTCATCATTGTCTATAGAGGCGGAAAATGTAGAAAATTTGAAATCGTCAGCTATGTACGATTTAATAAATAAGTTTGCTCCTAGGAGCATTAAGTAATAACTTATAATCAATATATAATTATTTTAATTCAAGTCAAGCATTATTTGTTTCCTTTATAAATTATACTTCTTTGGCGTAAAAAGATAAAAATCTTTTCAAAAATTTTATCTTTCGCCTTATTCTACGTTTGTAGAAAAAACGACACTAACAATAGAAAAACTAAAATGTTGACTATAACTAACTTCAGGGTGTCGGTCGGTTTTTCGTGACGGTGTGTGCGCGTATCGTAAAAATTTACTCTCATCATTTTTCCCTAACGCGTCAAAAGAAGTATAACTTCAAAAAGTTTAACTTTCCTTTGGACCCCCCAACATATTTTGATACAGGCCCCGTCTAAGGCAAGCTACGCCACTGGTGAAACGGTATATATCTGTAACACTATCGCAGATGAAGCCTCACCCCAGCAACAAGTCCATTAAACATTTTTCTTATCAACACTTTGTTCATGTATTCTTTATTATTATCTAGGACATTAAACTACACTTTAATTGAAAAGGTTTTGCTTATCTGTGCCTTCTTATTACGTCCATGTTGTCGCGGGGCTGTATTCTTAAAGATATTTAAACTTATCTCATTGGGACGCAGATGTTTTAAAACTTAAAAAAACAGACGGTGTACGTCTCGGGACGCCCGACAGAAGTGATAACTTAAACTAATCTAAGTTGAACGATTGAATATTGAATCTGTTTAACTTGAGAAAAGCTTAGGTTATTACTTAAATTTTATGTATATTAATATTATAATGTAAGAAAAGGTTATTTATTGATAAAATCTGTTATTGATTATAAAACATATTTTATTCTTAGTTACAATTCTTGAATATGTACATGATATAATATTTTTCGTGACGGTGTGTGCGCGTATCGTAAAAATTTACTCTCATCATTTTTCCCTAACGCGTCAAAAGAAGTATAACTTCAAAAAGTTTTACTTTCCTTTGGACCCCCCAACATATTTTGATACAGGCCCCGTCTAAGGCAAGCTACGCCACTGGTGAAACGGTATATATCTGTAACACTATCGCAGATGAAGCCTCACCCCAGCAACAAGTCCATTAAACATTTTTCTTATCAACACTTTGTTCATGTATTCTTTATTATTATCTAGGACATTAAACTACACTTTAATTGAAAAGGTTTTGCTTATCTGTGCCTTCTTATTACGTCCATGTTGTCGCGGGGCTGTATTCTTAAAGATATTTAAACTTATCTCATTGGGACGCAGATGTTTTAAAACTTAAAAAAACAGACGGTGTACGTCTCGGGACGCCCGACAGAAGTGATAACTTAAACTAATCTAAGTTGAACGATTGAATATTGAATCTGTTTAACTCTAGAAAAGCTTAGGTTATTACTTATTATAATGTAAGAAAAGGTTATTTATTGATACAATCTTTTATTGATTATAAAACATATTTTATTCTTAGTTACAATTCTTGAATATGTACATTAGAATTTTGTGTATGTACATTATTAGTATCATTATTTAATCCAACTACCGAAATACGGCTAACGCTGTGGATTAGAGTGAGAGCGGAGGAGTCTGCCTACCTCTGCCGTATGCGTGAGAGAAACGGAAGCCAGACAGACTGGCGCCGTAACGCGTTATGTAACGAAGTGGTTTACCCTCTCATAAGAAGTTATCACTTCAAAAGCTCCGACTTGGCTCAAACATTGTTCTTAATATACTATTATTACCGATTTCACTCAACTATAATGTTGTTTAATATTCAAACATTATAACTCTAGAATGATCTTGCGCAACCCGATGTAGATAATGAATCATCTACGATATGAGACGATGAAAGCTCAATGCAAACGAGATGGTGATTAGTTTGGAGTTCCTTTCAATCAATTGTTTTTTTTTAATTATTATTATTTCTTAAACAGTTCTTTGTGATGAATATACATTCATTTTATTACTAGTTTCACATTTACACGATTTATATTTACACGAAACTGCTATTACGATCATTTGATAGTTTTACCTGAAAGTTCCGGGAATTTGGAACATGTAATTATATAGATTTCATTGTGCTCTTTACGTTAGTCAATTTTGTCATCTCGTATCGTTACCGCTAGCACCGTCATGGTGGAAAAATGGCACCTAACAGCAGTTTTTTGACAATATTTCCTTTCCAACTCATTTTACAATAAAAATATCAAGCAGAAAATCAAACTAGAGAAAATTGCTAACAATTTAAGTAATAACATTTTTTTGTAAAATCAATAGTTTTGGCGTACGAGCGTCGCCAACTCTTCATTAATCTACACCAACAAGTGTTTTACGTATTTAGTCCAGTCAAATGCGGCGCAAAAAGAAGTAAATCCAACAAGTTACAACCTTATGAAAACCTTGAGTTTGGTACTCTACAATTGCCTCAAATTTTCTTTTTATAACACAATAATGGCAAAGGAAAAATAAGCTTTGTACAACCATGGCTGTTAAAAAAGATATATTGCACGCCCTCCTAGTTCGAGTTCAGTCCAGTTTAGCATGTCTTTGGTCATAAATTGTAGGATGTCTTGTCTAGTTTACTTTTGTATTTTATGTTTTTATTGTTTTTACAATAATAATAAAATAAAATAAAAATAAGTGGGAAAGAAGATATTGTCTAAAACAATGATCAGATCCCAAATAAGGTGGTTGTTTGGGATCCGATCATCAAAACTATTAAGACCCAAACCCAGCAAAAACCAACTGCCAGGCCTCAAGACACTGTGAGCTCTTTCTGCGTGTAGGTACCGGAACACAAACCAACTTGACTGATAATTTCTTTTATTTACCTTCCACCCACTTTAATATTATATAAAATAATTAGACCTAGGCATGTTTGCTGAAGAGTTTCTTGTGCCGCTTCTTCTCTGCAAGCCACAACATGTTGCGCACCGGTAGTAAATTAGATTAGGAATAATAACCATAAACAAAGTTTAAACTAAATAATTAAAATATACAAGTTGGCGGTAGGCTAAATAAAACTTTAACAATACTCGTTGACACTTGACATCTTTGTCTTACGCGATCAAGGCCACTGAGAAGTGGCTGGAACGTCGGAATAACAAACATTAAATAAATTACTGCGCTTACAACCGTTAAAACGTACTTTTATTAAACCTAACTTTATATTAACTTAATACCTGTATCCCGGAAAATAAGATATTTTCTGCGAAATAAGCATTTCGAAGTACGCTCGTGAAGCCGCTTGAACGCCTTAGTTTAAAAGCCTGCGTAAAATAAAGTATCTAGGACTGTTTAATTTAGCCACTGTTAATTTAAAAGGACGGGTAAGTTGATAAATCTAAGGTTAAGACATAAACTGAGAGCCATCTAATATCTCGCTCATGAACTGCGAATCGAGTACGTGGGCTGTGTCGTGAAACACCTTCAGCCATAAATTCGATGGGAACACAGTCACTATTTCTTAATTTACCTGATTTATGTGTCTATTTTCTTAGAGTTAATGATCTCCGACCGACACTAGTTTACGTCGACAACAATCATAAACAACTTTAGTTTCAAAGAACAATGTATACGATAAACATAATTATTTTTAATGATGATCATAATCTTCCAAACAATACGGGTGTAACTATTGATGTAGCAAATTGCTACATCAATGGATGTAACATAATTTTAGAATCAGTTTATTATGAACTAGCATTCAAGAACAAGATACAGAAGGAGAAGGAGAAACCGTCTAGTTTATGCCTTACTTCAGTGTCAGTGTTCCTAGATCACTTCTGAAATATTTCTTCTAGTCCGTGTAAAACTTAACTCCACGTTTAGCTACAATTTATTAATGACTCGTTCATTGCAGTGGCTGTAAAAAGGAATAAACTATTATAGAAACGTTCCAAAGAGTAACTTTAACGATTTTTATAATTGTATGAATTGATGTAGCAATAATTCTATTATTGCTACATAAATTATTGTACGTGTAAGCATCATCGAAACTTCGCACAACAGATGAATAAACACATATATTGTAATCACAGAAACAATACCTGTATTCAATCTTTTCATAGCCACACATTCAGGTATATGACCAAGCCGATACAAAGAATGGGCCCAACCCAGCCTGGTGACTTCCAATCTACTCTAATAGTCACCCCAAGTCTCGAATTAATTTCGAGATGATATAAATACTTATATACTCTTTGGCTATAAATCTGCGCTTAGGTTCTCGCATATGTGCACCACACACATGTGTCTGTGGTATAGAGGTAATCGACCCGGGATACCACGGTCTTTCTTGCCGCCGCAGTGCCGGCAGATGGTCACGCCACGCCGCCCTGAATGATGTCTTACGGAGGGCGCTTGCCACCGCTAACGTGCCGGCTCTATTGGAGCCGAACGGTATTGCACGTGATGATGGCAGGCGCCCTGACGGAATGACTCTAATTCCCTGGCAGCGTGGCAAGCCTTTGGTGTGGGATGCGACTTGCGTAGACACATTGGCCGCATCCCATTTACCAAACACTTCTAGATCGGCCGGTTCGGCGGCGGAAACAGCGGAATCGCTCAAGCGGCGGAAATATGCAACCCTCAGTGAGAGTTATATGTTTGTGCCGTTTGCTGTCGAGACGCTTGGACCGTGGGGTCCTGAGGCCATGAGCCTCTACCAAAATTTATCAAAACGACTCATCGACTCTTCAGGTGATCAGAGGGCTGGTGCCTACCTCGGCCAACGGATCAGTATGGCGATCCAGCGAGGAAACGTAGCCAGCCTTCTGGGCACCTTACCCATAGAAGACGATGATCTGGGCTCAGTATTCTACTTATAGTCTTGAGGGACTATGGGTAGAATACAATACAAATAAGTTAAGTTTTCTTACATTGTATTCAATAGTATGTAATTTATAATATATATTAATAATAATAGCTTTAGAAATAATACTTATATCATCTCGAAATTATACAACACATTTAGATACACATAAACAATTTCATAGACTCTCAAATAAAAAGCAAATGTAACACTTACTCAGTTTTCCGAACAGCATAGCGCCTGGCGAATAGTAGAACAACTGTGTCTGCCTGGCTACACGCACCGCTGAAATACTATAACTGACCTGAAACTACCGTCAATGAAATGTTCGCAATCTAAAATGTCCAGCAACACGTTAACACCTGTTATAAGTGCCGCCAAAACGTTAAGTAAATATAAGAGTATCGTATTGAGTAATTAACCTTGTTATCCACTGCAACAGATCAATAGACTGACTAATCTGGCTTAAAATAGCTGTTGTTTCGTAATATCTGACAAAATAAATCAAATTATGACATTATTATATGAGTAATTACTTCAACTGTAGCTTCATAATATCTCCTATATAATAGCTTTTTCACCCCTACAACATAATGTTAATCCACTGAAATATTGGACATGAATTCTTAGTGTTCTGTTAAACTTGTGTAATATATTTATTAAAAACATCGAATTGAGATAAAAATCTTTCCTGTGAGGCGCATCATTAGTTTCTTTAGGGAAACGTGTAAAAAACTCTTTTATGTAGAGCTACTTCGTACAACACATTTTGTCAGAGCATATAAGGAGATCTGTTAAATATTGGAACGCAGACAAATCTGTATTCCCTGCTCACTGGGTATAACCTGAAATCAAACTGTTATAGAAATCTTTAAAGTTTCTTGTATGGGTTATATTTTTTTTTAATGTTCCAGATGCAAGAAGCTGCGTGACATGTGACAAAGTATTAGATGAACTTGAGAAGATTGACGACGATACAGACACGTTTGGTGTGGACTTTGTGAAGATCAATGACAAGCGGCTCGCAAAGCAGTATGGCATCACGAAATTCCCCGCCCTCACGTACTTCCGTGAGAAGGAACCGATCATTTACGAAGGTCAGGGCACTAGATACCTAGTAATATTAAATCAGAAAATATCTCACGTTAAACACGTTATGATTTTTATAAGAAATACAACAGATATATTAGTGGGACCTATTCCAGTAACTCCCGGACTAACATAACAAAAAATTTACTAACGAAATTCACCCTGCTGGGAGACGAGCGAGATCTCTGCGTTTTGGTATTGCAAAGTGAGTTACCACTCATGAAACTAGATATATCGAAGCTGTTGATATAAATTAACATTTAATTAAAGACCCCCACACGATATGTTATAATAGCTAAAAGCGCTTAGCTGGGATTAGAATTGTACCCTTTTTGAATAATCGGTATTTATTTCTACATGGTTTTTAACCACATAATTTATACCTATGGGGGGGGGGGGGGGGGCATTTATTAAACTTTGGTATGGTATGGTAGTTGCCCTGAGAATGAAAAAAATCTTATTAGGTCTTTTTATTTCGAAAAATGTATCACCTTCCGGGGTTCATGATTTTAATTCTTCGCGTTCGAAGTTACTCCAAATGCTTTAGAAATATAAATAATTTTAAAAATGTAATTGAGATATAAATTAATATATTAGTTGTAAATGTCACGACTAATGAGCGTGAAACTGGCGATCTATCTTCTTAATTTAGTAATTTGTGATATTATAGCAACTGGAAATCATCAATAATATGATTTCCACAACACAACACAACAACATTTACTGAGTTAAATCGCGGTTGTGTTCGGAGCTTTCTCTTCGACGTCCATGGTCCGCTTTTCTACTTTTTCTTATTCACTTCGGTACGGTCTTCGGTATCACTTATATTACGACCATTGGTACGCTTGTCATCCTTCACAAAGTCAACCCAGCATTTCTGGGGTCTTCGACCCCTTCGACCGGGGCCTGGCGGAGGTGGCATGCCTAGATATTTGATCCCCACGTAACTAGCCCGCTTTCATTAAACGTGGCTGTACCATCGTTAACGACTCTCTTGCAGTTTGTCTGTTATGTCACCAGCATGTTGATGGCCGCGGACGCGGGAGTTCCTGACGCGGTCCTTCCGCGTGACTCCAAACATTCACCGCAGCATATTCATTTCCGTGACATGCAGCTTGTGCTTGTTTCGCTCAAGTACAGGCCATGATTCACTGCCATACAAAAGGATAGGTCTAATGATGGATGGTAGAACTGTCTTTTTTAACTAAACTGGCATTTTGGGGTCGCAAATGACATCTTCACTTCACGCCACTTGGCTCAATCTGCAGACATACGAGCCTTGTCGGTATGGTCGATGTTTCCGGATGCGCTTAGCACAGATCACAGGTACTTAATCTGGTCCGTGCGCTCTACCGTATGGGATCTGTAGTGTTGCAAGCCAAGTACTCTGTCTTCGCCAGTTTTAGACGGCTGTTGTCAAGCCACTCCTTCCACGCATTCACACGTCGTACCAACCGCAAATTATTGTAACTGGAAATAGCTTATTAAAAAGACTAAATAGATTTTGGTATTGCAAGTATAAAAGGTATTGCGTTGGAAACTTCCGCCTAGCCGTAAATAAGCTAACAAAAGCAATACAATATTACTCTTCATCTTCATAGTCTCATACAGTGTAAGTTTAGCCATGCCGACGGTAGAAGTAAGTTCTCCAAATGCTTTGACGTTGTGAAGAATAATAATATCCGTGCTAATAATGTTCTCAAAATAAGTGATGCCGAATACTACATGAAGTGATGAAGAAAAACTAGGAGAGCACACTCTGGGCTTCGAAGTAAACACTCCGATTGCAAACAGTATTTAATTATAGGGAGACAATGGTTAGTCATAAGGAAAACCTTGGCGATGACAGTCTTTAGTTTTGTCAAAGTGTTTTCAGGTATGCTGATACTAAGATTTTTCACGCAATTTCGGTCATATAAACATCGGGTTCATATTTTGTAAAAACATTTTACTTTCAGGATAAGAACTATCCTATATTCATAAGTATAAAAAATTATTATTAGTCGTTCGTTTACATTATTTAAAAAAGTACTTGTGCAAAAAATTTCGTATGAATTAGTTCATTTCTGAGGCGATGTGAAAGGAAGAAACATTCATATAACTAAACTAAGCTACTACATATTTATTCAAATTGACACTGTTAACTTTTAGGAGATCTCATGGACGAAGAAAGCGTCCTGGATTTCTTGACGAGTTTAGAAGCGATGGACCTTCCTGACCGAATAGAAGAAGTAAATCAAAAGATCCTGGCGAAAATCATCGAGGACACAGATTACGTAGCCGTTCTCTTCTGTAAGTATCGGTATGCTACATTCGGGTTGTTCATCGTAAATTAGCTACTGTGATAAAATCGAACCATTATTTCAACTAACCCCATTATTTAAACTGTGAACTCTATCAATGTAGAACTTTCGAGTAGACATTACCTTCTTCTATCTAAGTCGTATCATCGTAATTGTTAACGAAGGTTAGAACACGCGTCTGTATATGTGCAGTGTGTTTTGATTGTGTTTTTGACGTAGGTCCTGATCACAAAAGTTGCGGCGCGTCAAACAGTAAGTAAGATCCCAGCTGACGGCATGCTCTTAACGTTCTTGTGGCTGTTACTATTCAAGCTTCGTAGATAGTGTCTAATGTTATATTTCAGATGTGCTTTTCGCTTATATTGCGGAATATTCGGGCGACGGATGGTTTAAGTCCCTGATTCAATCGGACCATCAATGAGTTCTAAAATTTGCATATATTTATCTCAATCCGGTCTGTATTGTAATCTTAATAAATAAATTACAGAAAGATAATATTAATTACAATTTCTTCAATTCAGTTGTGTTCGTTTTCTCTATATTAACTTTCGGCTTTGTCGCCTCCATACACTAACTAAATGTTTCAACTATAAGTGTTTGATATATGGAAAAACTAGAATCAAATACACTTTTGCATTATCAGGCCGTGAGGTGGGTTTATTTTCGCCGATCTATTTGCGTCGCGCCAGCAAGCTCGGATTGACGAACCGACATGTCGTTATACCGGCGTCATGCGCTTATTTTCCCCCTTAACGACAGTAGAAAGACAATTAAAATCCCATCCACCTTCAACATCAACAGAAGCCACTAAAATCTAATTTGGTACCAACTGTTTCGAGCAAACAAATTTTCCAATGACCTTGACCCAATTGTTTGATGGCAAAAGACCGTGCACTGTCAGAATGTTGTTTACGGCAGTCTATTTTTATCACGGTGAAATTGTTTATTACATAGCTTTGGCTACACTTGATGGTTAAATCTGAAACAGTTTTAATGTAGACTTCTGAGGTTGACAATCTTAAAAGACAAAACTACCAGCTGACACGATTCTCGCTTTTAGAATCACCGCTATTTACAACATCATTCCTAGTCTTTTATTGTTTTAATTTAAATCAGAGATCACTACACAGCAATAGTATCACGTTGCACGACACAAGCTTTACCTTAGCTTACTTTGGAAGGCTGAAAAGCAAATATTACAAAATTTTCGTTTGATTTTTATACACTACTCACTCGTTTATTTGGCTACCGAACAATAATACCTTTAACTTTTCAGCCTAACATTTGAAATGGAACTTTATTTTCTTTTAACACATGTAGCACACAATAGGCACTGCACTTAACTGCACTGCTTTTAAGACCTTTCGTAGACATGACAAAGAATCTAATACGAGAGAAACTGTGAATAATAGAAACTGATGGGGTATTTCAGATAAGCCAGAATGCAAGAAGTGTGCAAAGGCCCTCCAAGAGCTGGAGAACATAGACGACGAGGCCGATCAACTTGGAATAGGATTCGTGAAGATCCACGATGAGGAATTGGCCGAGGAGTACAGTCTTGGAGACCTGCCAAGACTGGTGTACTACAGGCATCAAATACCCATTATCTATGAAGGTTTGTGACTCATTTTTTACTGTTGCAGACGTTTGAATTGCGAAACTTTTAGCGATACCGATCGTTGTTGCTGGTTCGCGTCAATTTCGAGTGATATACAATTTAATTGATGGTTACGACCGAAGTTTTTAGTTCAAGCTCAGTTAATAGCTGCAATGTTTAAAGAACGAATCTAAACGTATGTATTGTAGGAGTGGATGTGGGGATCATTATGAATTTTAACATATCACGTATGTTTGTATCTGCGTTTATTTTTGAAATGGCTAAAATAGAATTTTATTTACAAGTTCCGTCTTAGATCGCCATGTGATTGAATTGGACTTATGCGTTTAACCTAAAAAACCTTTATTTACCACCTGTGTTTTATTGTAACATTGATTAATTTCATATTACAGGAGCACCGTTATTATTGACTAAATATTTAATTTAACATAAATTTCCTTCTTTTTTCTTTCCTGTTAGCCTTAATGTTTTTAACTAAATATTTACTCCAACTTAATATTAAACTTTTAGTAAAACAAGTTGATTTTGAAGGTAGTTACTATTTTTGGTTTCGTATTATGTTTTTTGGGTAAATGTTGACAATTCTTCAGTGACTACTTTCTTTTTGCTATTTTTTGCATCATATTGGTCATTTTAAAAAACATATATCACAAAATTCAAGATTATCGGAATATTATTCAGCTATACTTGCCTAAATATCGGATTCGTATATTGAAATATCTCTTGCAAAATTTTATAACAGGTGGTTCCCAAAGTTATTATTACCAAATTCATAAAGAAGTAATAAATAAGCACACACACATATTGATGAATAAGATCACCATATAAATTTATCGTCAATTTTATTTTCAGACGAAAATTAATTAATTATAACAACTAGTATTCGGTGTAGTGAAAGTCTTTCGTCACCTAACTTTCTATATAATAATAATATTTTCAGGTGAACTGAGCAAAGAAGAAGATGTGCTGGAGTGGCTCATCGCGAACAAATCCACCGGAGACGAAGAGGACGTCATTGAGGATGTCACTGCTAAGACTTTGAATACTCTCATCATCAACGTTGATAATCTTGTCGTTCTATTCTGTAAGTACATTTTTAGTTTTAGTAGACAATTTTTAGTGATGTTGACTTAAAAAAATAATTTCTTTTATAGGTTTCTTCCATAGTCAAATTTAAAATTTTCAAAATAGCGTACTGAAATCTATGTTATGATTGATTTCTAAGGTGAAGATTTTATAAATACAACGATAAATAAGAAAAAATAATATCTGGGTAACTTATTAGGACCAGCAGATTTCAAAAATAAAACATTTAGCATCTTTGCATAAATAAGCACCATACGAAAATCAATTGCTCATAAATATACAATCAGCATCACCATCATCATAGATTTAAGAGCTTAGCTCTTGTCGGTGGAGCCTCCTCCAATCCTCTCTTTTAAATATACAATATACGAGTATTTACATATGGTAACCAATCAGCAGACGAAGACGAACATCCTAGGTATGTCTGGTCAAATATTAATCACGATTCGCTTGTTTGTCATATAATATCCAAAACATGGTAACCTACAGTTAATGTTATTGGTACTGAAACTATATATACCCAGACTACAGTAAAAAGAACTCAAAAGAACCTTTTTGAGATTTAGCTTACCGGAAATAAGGTTCAGGAGATATAAATTTTAAGTAAATATTAAGATTTCTAGATCACAGAGTTTGTTAAAAAAGGCGACCTTCACTGAGACTAGCCTTGAAAAACTATTATGGTAGCATAGATCTTTTAATCTACCATTGAAGATCTATTAACCTAGAGTTCACAAAATGAAGGTTGCTCAGTGAGCTATGGAGCCAGCTATCTTGAAATTATCTCTCATGGATAAAATCAGAAATGAGAAGATCCCTAAGAAAACCAAAAGAAGCTTGCAAAATTAACAATCTGAAGTGGCAGTGAGCCGTCCACATTTGTCGCATGACCTATGGCCGATGGAGCTGACGTTTCCTGGATTGGCGACCGCGTCTTGGCAAATGTAGTCTAAGATGCCCTCCGGCCCGGCCGGTGGGGACTGGATAAGAACAGCGGAGGACCGGGATAGGTGGCGCAAACTTGGGGAGGTCTACATCCTGCAGTGAACAACGGTTGGCTGATGATGATGAAATATCAACTATTACATTTTAATTTATACTATTGTAAATAAACTAAAATAAACATTTTAATCATACTCCAGATGATCACGGTGATGAAGAATCCATGACAGTACTTGGCGAACTAGAGAAGATAGATGACGACTGTGATCGCCACGGGATCCAGTTCGTGAAGATCGATGACCAAAAGGCGGCGCGTGCGTTTGGCATCGACAACCTGCCCTCCATCGTCTATTTCGAGAAGCAGATACCCAATGTTTATGACGGTAAGTGACTCACATGCAAGATTTCAGATTAAATAATTTTCTGTAGAACTTTACACGCATATGTAGCTGTTTATTTCGAGATAAACAGTATCTTATCCAAGTCACCTGTAGTATATAAAAATTAAATTTCAAAAGGTGAGGGACTCCGTTTATAACTTGGAAACAAGTATTTACGCATCTTCTATAAAAAACATGATTATGATGTTTTAAAGACGTTCCTAACGATATCCCACACGATGAAAAACCTGTTGTCACCCTTAAGTTGATGTGACTAGCACCACTTATTTTTAGTCCTTTTGCGAGTTCACTGACCACGTTCTTCCATAGAGGCATACATATTACATCTTAATCATTCACATAGACTCACAATCAGTAACTTAGCAAAAATGACCGCGTACATACATAGATGGACTTGACGATTTTAATGTTTCCATTTTTGCCCAAATTACTATATAACCTAAAAGGTTTCTCATGCTAATGGTTCGTAATAAAAAAAACTTCTAAAATTTTTAGTGTTGTATTTATTCAAGATTATACGCCAAAAGCTTCAATTCAGATGCTACCCGAATTCCAGGTGTATAGACCCATTATTTGTGTAGTTCAGTTTAGGTTTTACTAAAACTACAAACTACTGGCATAATATATTTGGTTGCATTGTTTTCATTGACGTATGCAATGGTTATGGTCGTTGTAAATCAAAGATTCCAGCCACCCAGTCTGCAGCTGCCAAAATCTATAAAACTAAACAAAATGTTAACAGACATTGTACTTGTTATGTTTATATTAACAGTATTGACGTAAGCAAATTTATTTGTTCGCTTGATGGAAAGGTTAAGTAGTCCGTATGTAATGTGAGCTAGGTCATCATCATTACTCAACATTACCTTTATATCATTTTGGTCTCAATATTTTCAACATATATGACGTTTCTCGTATGACGGTTTCTATTTTAGGTCTAAATGTCTAATTTAGTCTATTTTAGGCATTGATGTAGCAATAATAGAAGAATTCTATTATTGCTACATCAATGATTTTAGGAGAGCTTACAGAATAAAAGATATACTACGAAAACACCCTGTTAAAATTTGTCCACCTCTTTTGTAACAGGTGGAAAAGCTTGTTTATAAACTTGGATGCAGGATACCGCGAATAAAGATCCCGGCCACTTAGTGTTTTATTTATTTTATTTTGAATTACTGTTGTCGGTTAAATCCAATATTTTCACTAAACGTTATATCGATGCTCCGGAATATTAAAACATGTCAAATCTGTATCAAGCTATTGATTTAGTTATGGTGTTCTTTTGAAATATCAAATTCACTTTAAACTTTATTAAGCCTAGACTTTTGTTTTTCTTTGATTACAGGTGATCTTGAAAACGAGGAAGAAATTCTTGAATGGCTCGTCGATCAGTTGGAAAAAGATGAGATTGAAGATGTCACTGATGAAATGTTGGACAAGCTTATTAAAGATGGAAAAACCGTCGCTGTGCTATTTTGTAAGTATTCCGTTGAATATTGTTTTTTAACACGGTCTTTAAAGCTCACTGAACTTAGCTAGAGGTCTTAGGTTGGACCCTTGGGGGTGATTATATTTGTTTCAACCTTCGAATATGAAAACTTCGACTTTTATGTTATACATATATAATACAGGGACAATTAGCTATTTGGATTGGGACATATACAATTGAAGATATTGCCTGCTGAGTTTAGTTATAAAAATCACTAAAGTTCAGAAAAATAAAAATGTTGAAAATACAGTAGGACTTAAACTACATATTTATTTCGCAGATGATAATAATGATCGAAGATCTCAGAAAGTACTAAATGAATTGGAGAACATTGATGATGAGTGTGACCAATTAGGCATTGCGTTTGTTAAGATTGACAACGACGAAGAAGCGAAGGAATACGGCATCGAGAAGGTCCCCACTTTACTATATTTTGAGAAGGTAATCATTTCTAATATTTAATATCTAATAATTAGTTTAAATGAGGTCTTACTGCAACAGTTTCATTTATTTATGAATAAATGGCTGCACAATATAAATTTATAATCTTGCGAGAACCACAACCTTTGATTTAAAGTAAAATGTAATTGTGATTACGATATCAATAGAATACATATTTTATATTCAAATAAGCAAGAGTGAGTTGGTTCGGATGATGATGTATGTTAGTTTGGTCCTTTGTCACTGGTTTGGCTATGAAGAATTTTTGAGAAATTTGATATAAAGTATTCTTTTTACTTAAGTGCACTAGAGACTGGATCTACAAAAATAGCTTTATCTCAAAAAATATCTGTTTCCAAAGTATACAACTCAAAAGTTCGTAATTAAAGCCGCGTAAAATTTTAAAATAATCAAAATATTTGTAAGTTTACACTCTCAAAATGTATTAAATTTGATTCATTGTGTAATAATTAACTTTTGTAGGGTATCCCAACATACTACGAAGGCAACCTGGAAGAGGAGGAAAAAGTACTTGATTGGCTCAAACACCAAGCAGAAAGCGATGAAATCGAAGATATTACGGATGAAATGCTCGACCTTATTATAGACAAAATGCAATACGTTGCCGTACTTTTCTGTAAGTATTACTCTACAACTCAACTTAAGTTTATTCATCGTCTTTCTTTTAATTAACGATTAATTTTTGTATTCATAAAGGATGTTTTTACACTCTTTATGCTTTATAACAAGTGTAGGATAAAAATATGAAAACGAATAGGACTAGACATAAAACGAATTTGACAGTAACAGTCATATTTTTAAGCGTTATGATAATGAACAAAAATAAAATTATTCATATTACTGAAAACAAATACTACGAATGACATGACTGTGATTTTTATTCAGAATTACATTTTAGTTGGTGATCCAACTAAAATTTAATCCTGAAAAAGAAACTAAATCCCTCATTTCTAGAGTGTCACAAATCGTATTTCTCTCGCTATGCTATCTAAAACATATCTTTTGGGAAAAATTTTAAATTTTTGAAGAATTTTTTATCTTTTTCATATCTACACAGAATGAAAACTAAATCAATCAGTTATAGAAAGTATGTAAAGTGACTAAAAATATGATGCCAGTGGCATCTTCTGTCACACATTAAAGTACTGATATTGTCATTTCCAGTACTTTACTTGCATTTCCACAATCTACCTTTATCTTTTCAATAATCCTAAACAATATTTGTACGACTATCTAAAATATATAGTTAAATATACAGAACTGCAAACATTTAAATAATTTTGTATGGCATACTCGGAATAATTTCTGCTGTGACGCATTTCAATAATTACGTAGACTTATACGTCATAATATTGTATAATAAAATTTGGCTTTCAAATATTTTTTGCATCACATTTTTTCACTACACCGGCCTTAACATTGGCTAACTCTTGAAACAATGCCAGCATTTTATATTACTTCACCGTTCCAGATTTAGCTTGCACGTAACTCGTAAATTGCACGTAACTAGATCACACCGGTTTGTTTCTTATGCTATATGATTCAGAAAGATTGTGATGGACTGCTTTTTCTCTTGGAAACCATAACCAGCCATACGGTGCTCGTATACCAAAATTATTGATTTTAAAAAAGTTGTTGGAACATAAATTATGGGATTTTTTTCCTATTTCCCAAACTTACCAATTTTTAAAGCTCCCGGAAAACTTTCCAGGCAACCCTTTATTTTCGCCCCAAATGAATTGACTATATAATATAAGGTTTTTTAATTGATATAATGACGGCTACTGAAAAGTGACTGAAAAGTCGGAATAAAAATCAAACTAAACACCGCGCTTAAAACCGTTAATATGTAGTTTATTACGTGTATTAGTGGCAAACACTTAAAAGAATATATACTATAATATGATCTAAATGTGGATGGATGATATAATTTTAGATGTACTTTAATATCCCGTAAAGAGCTGGCATATAAATGAAATACAGTTCTTCAAATAAATTTCAGACGACAAGGACCAGAAGAAAAGTCAGAAAATCCTAGTTGAGTTAGAAAACATTGATGATGAATGCGACCAAAATGATATTGCTTTCGTTAAAATCGATGACGACAAAGAGGCCAAAGAATACGGCATTGAAACTATACCTACAATGGTGTTCTTTGAGAAAGGCATCCCACATATATACGAAGGTGATCTTATGAAGGAAGAGGAACTTCTTGGTTGGTTGCTTCATCAGAAACGACACAGTGAAATTCCTGAGGTCACTGATGAAATGATGGACAAACTGATTGAAAGCACTCCGTACTTGGCTGTTATTTTCTGTGAGTATTTTCATTTCTAAGCTAGACTTTTATAATGCGTTTTATGAGGGTAGTTTTTGGATATATTTTAGGATTTATCTTTTTTATACACTAATGTCTTATCGAAAGTCGATATCTATATCGATATATAAACAGAATTTTTATTCTCAATAATAGGGTTGATTTTATTTCTAAAATGCTATAGTTTTTGCAGGATACAGTTTCGATGGTAATAAGAAATAATATGCAAGAAAAGCTTTATCTTAGCTTTATAAATTTACATAAAGGATCATTTGATATAAATTTTTCTTTCAGATGACAAAGATGACAAACAGGATATCAGGATTCTTAATGAATTGGAAAACATTGACGATGAGCTTGAAAAGGAAGGCATAGTCATAGTGCGAATAGATAACGAGGCTGAAGCTAAAGAGTACGGTATCGACCATTTACCGACGCTCGTTTACTTTGAAGAAAATATACCAGCTATATATGAAGGGGATCTTATGAACGAAGATGAAGTATTAGAATGGCTTATAGAACAGAAAAACAGTGCGACTATTGAAGAAGTCACTGATGAGATTTTGGTTGACCTTATTGAAGAACACGAATATGTTGTTGTGTATTTCAGTAAGTAGTGTATTTTTTAGTTATTTAATTAAATTAGTTCTCTTAACTTTTCAGACATTAAATGTGATGGTACTGCTCTTTAACAGTACAATGTTATATCAACAACATCAAATTTTGTGGCAACATTTTATAATAAGCACCTGCTAATTAGTAATTAATTATTTTTTAATAGGTGGTAATTGCGAAGAAGGTGAAGAATGTGACAACATACTCGATGAATTAGAAAACATTGATGACGAATTGGACGAAACGGGTATTATCTTTGTGACCACTGAAGACACAAGCCTCGCTAAAAAATATGGTATCAAGACCTTCCCAACGCTTGTGTTCTTTAGAAACAAGGATCCTTTGATTTATAAGGGTGAGAAGTTTTAAGGCTAATATATAATAATTTGTTACATAATAACAGTTGAGTTGTTTTTATTTCAGAAATTTGTGATTCGATTTGAACGTGAATTTGATGATCAAATTACTTGTTGTCTATAATCCTAAATGAGTTTTATTTTACATTTGTAAACATGCATGAAAAAACATTATTCAATTTCTATGGCTTATAAATCCAATTTCAATTCCTTTCAGGTGACATCGAAGATGAAGATGAAGTGCTTGCATGGTTAACTGATGAGGATACTTTGGAAATCCCAGGAAGAATTGAAGAAGTTAATGCTAAAATGCTTGAGAAAATTCTCGAAGAGAATGATCACATTGTAGTCTTCTTCTGTAAGTTGAATATATATATCTTTGTAACTTTTTATAATATACATACTCTTAACTAAGATTACCTTTTGACGGTTTTAAGTACGGCATTTATCTCTTGATTTCTGTATCTTCCTTGATAACGGATATTGAAAAGTAGCCGAAACGTCAAAATAAAAATCAAATAAATGCCGGGCTTAAAACCGTTCAATCATAGTTTTAATTTATGTGTACTAGTTGTGAAAAGTCAAGAAAATACTTACATAGAAAAGAGTATCTGATAGGCTTTCAATTATTTGAAATGAAGTTGAATACAAGATTATCCGCGCAGGTATGGGAAAAGAGGCGACAAAACAACCCACAGCCCGGTGGTAGGGCATTTGCCCGACTGGATGGCTACGACCCCTGGTCTAGAGTATCCCGCCATAACAGCCTTGAGTTGTGTTCCGGCATCAGTGGCCAAGTGTCAGTTTCTTCTTCAAGGCCGACAGCAGATTGGCAGCACCTCCCGTATTACTAATGCCCATAAGGGACGGTAACCACTTTCCATCACAGTTGGGCCGTCTGCTGTGCTTCAGTAATTTAAAAAAAATATAATTTTAATATCGCATCATCAAATTTATTCAAGCCTAGTTACGCTTTAGCAATCCGTCTATCGTGGTCTTAAAAAAGTGAGGGAGGACTTTGTCGGTTCCTCTTTGTGGCATTAAATATGATTTTTGTGTTTAACCTAATTATGTATATTTTGATAAACTTAGAGCCATATTATAAACATAAGATTGTTTCATCCCAAATGATGTGACAGTTTAAAATAATAGAAAACCAGATCCATCTACAGATTTTAGAAGTTAATAAACTATTGAATGTTTGTTAACATTTATTTCCAGATAAAGAAGGTGACAAAAAATCACAAAAAATCCTCAGCGAGCTGGAGAACATTGATGATGAATGTGAGGAGAAAGATATTGACTTCGTCAAAACATCAGACGATGGCATTGATAAGGAATATGATTTACCGGAATTGCCTGCTTTGGCGTTTTACAGGCATAAATTCAGGACGATTTATGATGGAGATCTGATGCATGAAGAGGCCATTTTGAAATGGGTGCTCGAACTTCATGATTCGCAACCTGATATTATAGAAAGTGTTGACAGGAAAACATTAAAAGGTCTTATCAATGATGTTGAGCATCTTGCCGTATTCTTCTGTAAGTTGCAATGATTTCTCCTATTGCATTCAAAAATTTTGCTATCTCTGTTGATGTGAATAGTAAAGCTACTTTGCCTTGATGATTTCACCCAGTGACAGGCCAAATTATTATTTTGTCATGATTATAGGTACTATTGAAGCTTTTAAGTATACTGAAATAAATTTATATATATGTGTCTGATATATGCTTAGATATATCAACAAGGGTATATGTTAAATATAATAGTGAGTTCGTTGACAGATTTATAATTTAGTGTTGTGAAAATAGCCTTTGAATCGACCAAAGGTCTCTATGTTATGAAAATCATAATTACTTACATAAATAATTTATTATCTTTCTTCAACAGATAGCGATGATTGTGATACTTGTGACGACATTCTGGAAGAACTTGAGACAATCGATGATGACACAGATAAACATGGTATCCAATTTGTCAAGTCAAAGGATTCTAAATTGGCATCAGATATTGGTATATTTAGTTTCCCAGCCTTGGTTTATTATGAGACAGGAGTACCAATTATGTATGATGGTAAGTAGGAATACCTTTGTTGTTGTAATTATTTTATGGTTTTTAATAAGTTCGAATTTTGCAGATTTATAAAATTGCTCTAAAAAATATATTATTTAAGTTTAAGCGATCTAAGTGTACTTATAACTTCAAATTCTATTATACTCCACATTTCAAAAGAATATTTCACTATTTCTCTAAATTTCATTAAGATATTCTTTTTTGTAATGTACTTATACATAAATATATAGGTAAAGTTCCCGTCATCTTCTTAATTAAAGTTCTTTGATTCATACTTTGCGTTGTATTTGAAATTACAGCTTTACTATTCAGAAAATTATCAGACTGCCTTAGTGTCAAACTAAACACAGGCTTTAAAATCTGCAATATACGACAGAGCAATTTGCTGTTTATGTCTTTTCTAACCCTTTGTCCTATTTATAGGTGATCTAAAGAATGAAAATAAGGTTCTACAGTGGCTTGTTGATCAAAAAAGTAAGAATCCACATCCATTTTATATGCGATTTTATAAATAAAATTTCTTAGGTTTATTACTTCTTATTTGATGGGCAAAATGCATGACATCGTTCTTTGTTGTCTTAAAGATATTTTGTTAAAACTATTCAAGGTTTTCGCCAAGTTAACGTTTATAGTTTTTATTTTACAAAAAAAAATAGTTTATATATTATCGTTTTTTTCGCCTTCTGAACTTTAGCTCTGAATGATTTTCGTATGAATTAAAAATTAATAAAATGTAATTATTTTAGTCTCCACAAAGATCCCTTTAATAAATATTCTAGAAACTCTATGAATGCGAAAACCTAGGATACATTAGAAATTAAAGTTGTCGCCTTTCTATGCTAAGATGTTTGTGCCAAGTCATTTTGCATGACAGTTAGTAATGCCTGCAGGTGAGGATAGCAGAAAAAAACCAAAATCTATTAAAAAGAAAGCCAATGCAGATGATGATAAACCCTCGGGGCTCAGAAGTAAAGATAATAACAGAAAGAGCGCCCCTGTAGAAAAAAAAATAAAGGAACAGAAACAAGTAGTGAAAGAAAAGGGATTCTCTGCAAACATTAAAACTAAGGAGAACAATCTTGGTAGATTCAAACTTAGAAGAGTAGACGACGACGACGATGATGATGAAAAAGAAAATAAATACGGTTATGGTGGCAAAAGTGCAACTGTGAAAAAAAACACATATGTCAAAAATCTTGATACAGATTCTTCTTGGAATTCTGACCGTAACTTGAAATTTGGATACGCAAGTAATAAAAAGAATAAAAGATCACTTAATACTGATGATGATGATGATGACGACGACGACGATGATGACGACGACGACGATGATGATGATGATGACGACGACGACGACGACGACGATGATGACGACGACAATGTGAAAAGAAGAGGGCCTAAAACTAAAGTAGGTAAAAAAGAGCAACAAAAAAGTAAGGATAGAAATAGTAATGTAAACGATGACGAAGAAGATGATGATGAAGATGAGGATGATGAGGATGACGATGATGGTGAAGACAATAGTTTTTTTGGTAGAATAAAAAGAATGTTTACAGGTAATGAATAGTATTGGCCCCGAGGAATAGGAGTCCCGCACGACTGCGCTCACATCTGCATGGTCAATGGACATCCTCTGACCAAAAAGCATGGACTCAATGGAAATAAAAAAATAAATGGTAGAAAATCATTGTGTATAAACACGCCTCATTTGGCTAGTAACTGTAATTGTATCCAATACAGTAACCGGTGATGGATATTTGTCGACATTATAATTACATTGACTAGTTTAATCTGCAAAGAATAATTACGTTATTTTCTTTGGATTTCTTTTGTTTAATAATATTCTCATTATTAATTAAGATTCTTTGCTAAGAACCCTTCTGTCAGTTGTAAAATATGTGTAACTGTCCTCGGGTGGGTTAGTTAACTGTAAAATATCTTGCTTTTTATTGAATACAATTCAAGTTATTTAGTACTAGGTTGAAGAATAAGTGAACAATTTAAAAAGACATTAGATTAAGCTAACACTAATATAGCTAAGTCGTGATTAAGCAAGACAGCAATTGACAGGAAGTGGTAGTCAAATTTTTTCGTTAAAGGTTCACGATGTAAAACACCAACATTGGTTACTGTATTAGCCACAGTTACAGCTAGTGCGTACTCGGCTATAGCAACAGAGGCATGGTCCCAATACAAATCCACTAGCTGTCGCCTGCAGTCATTCGCGAACGCTTACCGATTAAATGTTTTTTGACAAATCTTAAACTTACTAACAAACCATTTTAGAATTAATTGCGCTTAACAGTTGGCGCGTAAATATACAATAATGCCACAATAATAACTTAACAGTATGGTGTTCTTGCCCTTATCTGCCGGTTATAAACAAACAATTTTTACTGACTGCAGGCGATCGCTGTTTCTACATTGGATTGGGCGCGAAACCGGCGGTCCCAAAAATGACTTACGAACCCTACCAGTGCTGTCCCACTAAAGTTCAAAGTCCGACTAGAGTAGCCAAGGCAACGCCTACATCCGTTCCCGCCAAGAAACTCGACAAGGAGAAGACACCCAAGGACAAGGAGAAATCAGCCAAGGGCAAAAACAAGGCGCTCGCCAAACCGGACAAACCGACCAAGGGCAAAAAAGGTTTATTCGATGAAAATATTTGGTGGTGGTAAAACTATCATTATGTTAGTGTAGATAGCTTGCTCTAGCATCGGGCGGATGCCATTGCAAGTGGTGCGGCAGCGTCAAAGGGACACGTTTTTCTCGTCATCTCCTTGCGGTTTTGAATACATCACACCCATAAAGAACTCAATATAGTCTCACGTCCTGCATCATTTTGTCATGACTAAATATTAACAGTGCTAGCTTTTAAATAACCTCGTGTCCCTTGACTCCTGCAAGCACTTAACAGGGTTGAATGTTGTAACATGTTGCACGTGGACTGTAATCGCACAATCGAATAAAAAAATATTCAATACCAGAATTGTTTGCGAGGAAATTGTGAATACAGCCCACACGGAACCATCCTTCTCGAAGTATAGTGCTTTATACAAAAATGTAAGATCATGTGAAGACTAAATATTGGGATGTCTAGAGACATCGTAAGCAGGTGTACAAATCGTTATAATGATTGTAAATTGATTCCAATATTTAGAAATTAAATATTATATATTATGTGAAATGAGAGGTGACATTAACGACACGAAGGCATTTTTTATTTGTATTTTGCCGTGCCATCTTGAAAGACTTATAATTTGTTGTAAGGATTTCATGTTCATATAGTTTTCTAGTCTTCATGGAATCTCATTATTTTGTAATACATTTGATAAATCATTTATAGTATTTATAAATATAGCTCATAAAAATATTTTATATGAAAATAACAAACGACTCAGTTTTAATAAGCTCATTGCCGTCGATTGGTGCAATATATTATGTTCATAATCATTTCTTCAATGATTCGATAAATATCGGAATCTTGTGCACGATTTCGACCGGGATTTCAAGTTTTCTCAATCATATCTTTCCACGGGACTACGTTTCGAGTTTGTCGGTCGAAATTGTCGTAAGCATTCCGGTCGTACGGTGCTGGCGTTGTGTGACAATTTATATGTCGATATTATGTAAGTTGAATTGTTTGGCCGAAAATTCGCATGGATGTTTAATTTATTTAATCTATTTGTTACGTTGAATTGTTGAGTCGGCGCTGGTATAAGTTCTTTTGTTAAATAAACATTTTTCTATTAAAACGAAATTATGTTCATTATTCATTTCACATTCGAATGATGTCAGCATGGTATTGCCGTAGTTGTATCAGAGAGCATGCCATTTGTTGGATGTAAACCGGTGAGTTTTCAATATGTAATTAAATGGATGTGGTTTCTTTATGAAATTTTATTTATTAGGGTTTTCAGTATAATGTAATATTTCAACATATTTTAGGCGATCTGTTGGACGAATCTGAGGTTTTAGACTGGATGATTAAACAAAAAGAAGATGAGAGTATAGAAGAAATCGATAGAGACATGCTGTTTAAATACATTGAAACTAAGGAATTCTTAGCTGTTATTTTCTGTAAGTAATTTTATAAGAAAGGTATAACATTTTGCTTTCCGAAAATTACAGCATAACTTTAAGCTTATAATAAGTATCATATTTATTAAAGACTTACAAATGCTCGTGATAAATTAATCTCATTGATACTTGTCACAGACAAAGATGATGATCCTGAAAGTCCAAGAATTTTAAGACATGTGGAACTGATAGACGATGAAGCAGCAGAATACGGTATTAAAATAGCTAAATGCAGCGACAGACTAATGGCTAAAAAGTATGGTTACCGCAATCCGCCTGGTATAACATATTTTAGGAAATCTAAACCTATAAATTATGACGGTGATATTGACGATGAGGAAGAAATATTGGATTGGCTTACTAATCCTGAAAATATGGAGCTGACTGACCACATAGAAAAAGTTAACCAAAAAATGTTCCAGAAAATACGGCAGACGTCAGATTATGTAGCTGTGTTCTTTTGTGAGTTCATTTATCCTATAATTGTTTAATTTTATCGATAGCAGCTGTGAGCAGTTCTTTTGGTCCAAAAACATGATTTAGTAAAATTTTAAGTCGTCGTCAAAGTTTTAACGGGACTTCTATCAAAAATATTTATAATTAGATCATTGCTCGTAATTGGTTTCGCATTCCGCAGAAAGTGAATAAATTTTCAAAATAAATCATTTTATTTTTATTGAAAGTATCCAAAAATATAACAATCTTAATTAATTACTATTGTCGTAACCAAGATGTTTATGAATCTATATCTCATTCTAATGAAGTGAGTTTGAATCTAGCCCGAACAGAGGACATCACTTAAACAGTTGTTTTTTCTTGACCTAACGTGCCTATTGATAATATAATTACCATCGCTAACAATCATAAAAACATCATATAGAAATGGAGAGGGAATTGGGATTACCTAAATATGTATGAAAGACCCTAATACATCTTAGACAAAGATGCTGTATAATAATGATCTCCGATAATTAGACAATAAACTTATGAGCTGATATTAAAATATGGATTATTATTTTAATTGTGAAATATTTTTTGCTTATTGAGTATAGATGAAATTGTATTGCACATATGCCATGTTTTAGACAGTAATGACTGCAAACAGTGCCCCAGAGTGCTGGCTGAGATCGAACACATAGATGATGACGCCGACGGTGCTGGCATTAATTTCGTCAAGATCGATGACAGGCAAATGGCCAAAGAGTATGGTGTATTTGCACTACCGGCTGTGCTGTTCTTCAAGTTGGGCTCTAAAGATCCAGTCATTTATGCTGGTTAGTAACGAATAACGACAAATTCACGGTTTTGTATATAAAAAATATAAATCACTATTTTCTATACTTTTGATCGTCGATTTAATTATACAGAAAAGTGTTGGACAATATTTCATTGATTTAATAGATACTAGCAAATTTTCTTCTACAACTTAATAAATCATATTCAAATTTATTTAATTTATCGATTTGATTTGATAAGTCTATCACTTCTTATAGGTAAACTGAATCGAAATGAAGATCGTTTGAATGAGATTTTAGTAGTGATCTTTAGAAGTCTTGCAAAGTTAAACAGAATATTATTCATTCCGAAATATGCACCTACGTCAGAGTTCCACATCTAATTTGTAAAACACGGAATTATATGTATAGTATAGAGTCTCCTGTTTTATAGAATTATACTGAAAGATAATTAACGCCAATCTTATAGGTGACCTTTATGATGAACAACAACTACTAAGTTGGTTATTAGTGCAGAAAAATCCAGCAGGTGACGTAATCGAAGCACTAGAGGGCCAAGATTTGCTTGATCTAATCGAAGAATCAAGCTCATTAGCAGTATATTTCTGTAAGTCTTATGAATTGAATAAAAATTTTCACTTTTACACTGCACACACATTACACAACTAACGCTGCTTAAATTTCTTTATGTTTAACTTGGTGTTTGTCTTTTCAATTTTGTAAATATTATAGATAAGAATATCTAGGTTTAAAGATTCTATGGTATTATCCATTGAGTTACGTAGGTATAGCTCAATTAAATTATCAAATACTTTAACCAAAAAGTAATAGAAAAATAACTGAACAATTTTCCAACCAGTATTTCCATACATAAAACATAAATATCGGTTAGGTATACAAAGAGGTTTACATCCCTACATCATCAGTTAATAGAATCCAATCAATCGAATATTTAAAGAAACTTATATGTACAATATTTTACCGCTTCTAAAATGCAAAAAATTAATAAAACTTCTAACATAATTAACCCAAACTGCTTTTCATTAGGGAATAAAACTTTATGCGAGATATGCAACGCGAAAGCGTACAAAAGAGCGTCCAAAAAGAAAGAAAGAGAACTCGACGAAGAAGACGGGCAGGAACAAGATGGTATTACATATACCTGTAGATCCACCGTTTCCCTGCTCGAAAAACTATCCACCCTAAAATTATTTATTGCATGAGGCATGTTTTTTATCTTAAGTTCGTATTCTAGAACTGTAGTTGCAATCTAACTTGTCAAATAAAAATGCTGCAACGTTTATTTACGTATCTCTAGCTGTCGCGAAACCTAAGAAATTACTCTAGCCGTTTAACCACAAAGCTAAGAGCAATGTTACGTCACGAACATTTGTATTTTTTTTATTTGTCGTTCTAGAATATGAATCTTAGAAATCATAGTGATACTAAACGATTGTCTTTAGATCCCTTATTTATACCACCTAATACTATTAGTTTTGGTATATTAGGGTTTACCCTAAGATCTTAATTGAATATTACGTTACATATTTGTGTTTGCACAGTAGATTTTATTTTGGATAGTAAAAATACACCGTATATTATAAATTGAGCATTTGCTTATCAAAGACATGCTCAATAATTTGAGAATAAAATCTCCAATTTACACATAGACAGTTTGTCGCCTAGTGATAACTACTCATAAATCGTCGTAACACCATAACTGGGAACAGATTTGAACGTTGCAGATGGACTTGATTGCGAACAATGCGCTGGAATTCTCGAGGAACTTGAAAACATTGATGATGATTGCGACAGACATGGAATTAAGTTTGTTAAAACACAAGATTACACTATAGCGGAATCTTATGGAGTAACAGACTTCCCAGTGCTTGTATATTTCGAAAACAATATACCAAATGTATACGAAGGATCATTAGCTGAAGAGGAGGAAGTCCTTCAATGGCTGATTACGCAGAAGACTGAAGACCGTATTGAATTAATAACACGAGTGATGCTAGAAAAGATGGTCGAAGAAACACAATACTTGGCTGTTTATTTTTGTAAGTATTCTTATCTTGAAAAAAAAACACCAATTAATTAGCATTTTTAAGCAACAAGCCATAGCGTTCATGAATATTAATTTATTATTTATATAATAAATTAAGGTTGCATTTATATCATGTGGATTTGTCATAATCTTATTGCTTAGATTTCAGCAGAGGTTTTAAATATTTACTATATGTTACAGATAAACTTAACTGTCACATTTGTGATCATATACTTGAAGGACTAGAAAGTATTGACGATGAATGTGACGTCTACGGTATACACATGGTCAAAATACAAGATCCACAGCTGGCTAAGAGATATTCAATAAAAACCTTCCCAGCAATGGTATACTTTAGGTAATGAAACTATTTATTACCTTATCGATAAATTAGACTAAGATTTGACATAAAATAGTTTCTAACTAAGTTGTAACATATTTTTCCTAGAAATGGCAATCCACTTCTCTTTGAAGGTGATTTACAAAATGAAGAGTCCATATTAGAATGGCTAATTGATGATGACAATCGAGAATTGGCAGATGAAATAGAATCAGTCAACGAAAGGATGTTGGAGAGATTACTTTATGAATCTCATCTGCTTGTTGTCTTTTTCTGTAAGTAAAATATATTACTTCAAATATTCATCAATTTTGTTTCTAAAATATCTGATTTCCCTTTGGAAGTTTATCTTATTTTTAATACATGTGATCAGGGTTTAAGATTTTTTACGATAATTATGTATTCCTTCCTATATGTGTATAATATTTAAATATATGTTTGTACGCTTTAGTATTTTTGGGCTTACAATAAAATATGAAAATTAAAAAGGATATAAATTATCCTTTAAGATATGTGTTTACGTGTTTTAAATTTTCCGTTACAGACGACGATGAGGATTGTCCAGAATGTGAAGAAATCCTTGAAGCTCTAGAACAGATAGACAGTGAAGTTGATCAATATGGCATTGATTTTGTGAAAATTGCAAGCCCAGAAGCTGCAGCCACATACAATGTTGTGAATATACCGTCCCTTGTATACTTTAGGAAGCAAGTCCCTATGTTATATGACGGCGATTTGCATCAAGTAGACAGGGTTCTACAATGGCTCACATCTCAAGATGTATTTGAAATTAAAAATGAAATTGAAGAGGTCAATAGAAAAATGTTAGACAAGCTGTTGGAAGAAAATGAATTTTTGGCTGTTTACTTCTGTAAGTACATTAAGAATATATAAAAATATTCTGACTTGAACGGATAAAATACTAGAATTTATTTAAAAATAGTTATTCGGTTATTTTTTTCATGACTATCATACAAAGAAGATTTCATGGCTAATATACGGGTATGTACCTATGTAGATAGATATGACTTTTTAACGGGATTTCTGTCATGGCATTTTGAAGCAGAAATCCTTTCGTCTCCATAACCATAAGACTATCGCAAGGTTCAGATGATTGTAGGTTCCTCTAAAACCATTCATATTATAATATTGGAAGTAATTGAACCTTACTTGTTTGGGGTTATTATCAATTGTTAACGAGTAAGAAGTAAGGCAAATTCAATGGTTGTTAAGATATATGAATTGGCCATACATTGAATAATATCATCCACAGAGATGAGTTTAGTCGGTTTTCGGCATCCACCACGTATCTTATTACTTTAATCTGTTTATCTGGGTCGTGTGGTATTAAACTTAAACGCTTAAATTGATTTAAAAAGAATGATGCATTTTACATATAAGCTATTTTAACCAAGTTAAAATATTTATAATATATATTTTATTAACTCTTTTAGACGAAAAATCAGCAGAGAGTCGAGCTGTCCTGGACAAATTGGAAAACATAGACAGTGAAACTGACAATTTGGATATAACATTCGTTAAAATGCAAGATCCCCGCTACGCCAGAAAATGGGGAGTCACCAAACTACCAGCAATAGTATACTTTAGAAAGAGATTCCCAAGTATATACAGAGGTAAGTGCCAAGTAACATAAGAATAAAAACCCTAAAAACACGGGGAATACTATGTTTATCTCAAAACTATAATATTTAAAATGGTTCATGAACAGAACATGCATGTATACATGGACCAAACATCCAGATCAATGAAAAGAACTTTTGGTACAGGACTATAAAAATCTCTGTATGTAAAATTAAAAAAAAATATGTCAAGCAATTTGAATAAAAGAAAAACCTGTAGGCGTATAAATAAAATATCACACAGCATCTTCTGTAATTTGATCTATTAGACGAAAATAAAATTAATATAATTTTGCTCTTACATTACATATTTATACCTATGCTGAATATAATATTAATTTAGAAATTTATTGCAGGTGACTTAATGTCCGAAGATGAAGTATTAGAATGGTTGCGAAAGAATAGATTCAGGCAGCCAGAGCTTAATATCTTCATGTACGCGTTAATAGCTTTATCAATAGCTTTCATTATGTATACGGCGTTCCTATTGCAGTGCTTTAAGCCTGCACCACAGACTACGACGACGCATCCGAAGCAAGCGTGAGAACCTATCTCACTGGCAGACTTTAGTCTTTAAACTTTGTTGTGACATTCAGCCTTGTGGCTTTGAGTAATAAACCGATTACGACGCTTATGATCTTTTTGATCATCGCTAACTTCATACTGCCTGTGATGATTTGGAGTAGGTCCTATTAGAACTGGATACAATTCATAGTTTGGTTTCTTATCTAGTTTCTTGTAAGTTTCCACTGGATACTTTTTTTTAGCTTAGATATTGTTTTTATCCTCAATCTAGTCGTCAGTTGTTGGTCTTTTTTGTCTCCTGACGATTCAGTAGTATATTACTGAAACACTAGCTAGATATATCTAGTGCTTTTTATTTTTATCACTCACCTATTACCTTTATCATCTTGGCAAGTATAAGTTTGTCCTTATCAATTATGACTGTCCGTCTAAGATTCAACATTGACGGAATATTTTAGAATTAACAAGTCCTTGGGATCAAACTTACTCGATAGAGAATTTTAGAAGATAGTACATAATAACTTTGTTACAGCACTGGAGTGAATTCTACCAAAATTTTATAGATAGTTAAATTTGTTTTATTTATGATTGTAATTAATATCTCTATTATATCTTTCTAGCATTAAATGTAACCATTGTGAAGACTGTAATATAATAATTTTCTCAGTAATAATTCCTAAGCCAATGTGTATTATGGAATATCTTAAATATGGATAGACTTCTTTCGGAAACTTGTCCTTAGAAATTAATATAAAGGATTAGTTTTCATTGAATGTTCAAAATACATTTATTTTCCAAAGTGCCAGGGTCTAATTAACAAGAAAAAGTTTACATTCAGTTCGTCTTTTACTAACTATAATTAACTATTTGAGATGTTGATACCATTGTTAGGTTTTATTTCATATTTTTGAGCTCTTAAACAATGTTAATCTTCAGTTATGTTACAAACATTCATATAAGTCATTTTCAACTTTTTAAACCGTACATATATCTAATATATATTCAAGCATCTTTAAGCTTAGAGAGCTAGTTAAGATAAAAAATTCTAAATTACCAATTTGATTATTTAAAATTTGCGTTTATTATGAAACCGAGTAAGCTTGGAAGTTTTCTTTATAATATCATAGAAAGTATTTTTAGAACTATTCGCTTAAAAATTGTTTTCATGTCAATGATAAATTTCTGTGAATTGTCGCTTAGCTATGATTATCGTCAATTTTGTTACAACTTTCAAGTCAGATTCTAATGCTTGCTAATCTATTTCTGATTAGTACTAATGATAATATTGTTTTTTGAGCTAATTCTGAGTGACTATCAGGGCGGGATCTGGACTGACGCCCGCGTGCTGCTACGTTAATTCCCTTTTTATCTTATCTACTACCTTTATATATTTGTTTGCTTTAACATCAATATCTTCTATTGGAGTCTTGCCCAATTCATTATTAATGCCTGCACATACTAGATTTTTATTACTTTCAACTCGTCAATCTTTAAGTGTCCTAAGGTTTTACTCTTCCGATATATTTATTTTCACATCTTTTAGCTATTAGAATATTTTTTTCCATTTCACATAGTTTACGTAAATGACGTAGTAACATGCCCGAAATACTCTGTATCATTCCCGCTCGTATTGTATGTAATAATCTATATAATTATGGTTATCTTCTTAAAATGTTAAAAGGAGACATAAATATAAATATTTTAAAATGGCACACTTTTTGTTAATGATACTCGGTGATACCAAAATATGTCCAGCTATTGCCTTAGACTAGAATAGTCCGATTTATTTAAAAACGACTACTAGATATACCTACTGACTAATATAATGCGTCTTTATCAAATGTATAAAAAAAACTTGAAAAAAAAAAACTAAAAGTTCCATCATAATGTAACATAGATCTCGTTTTAATTATTATTCAATATTGAAGTACCTATTTTAAACAACACTTGTGAAATTAAAAGTGTCCCTGCGCATCTCTTAAGCCATCCTACACACTGTTTTGTCAATACTAGCAAATATCCCAATTCTGTTAAATAGATACCATCAGCGTTATTGTTCTTATTGTAAATGAAAGTTACGGCTTTCAGTTTATTGTGTTCATATTACATTAGGTCTAATCTATAGTACGAAAACTTATTTATTTAGCCCACCGTTGATTATTGATTTCTTAGAATTAATCTATTTTTAAATATCGTTTAACAATTCTTGTGCCATTCTAAGATATTTGTACTTATAATTGTGAATATGCTCAAATGAGTGACAAAAGCGCAGACAGTGCGCGTTCGTTAAAAGTTAACGTTGTATATAAAGTGTAAATATATAAAATAAATAAAAATAGTAAAATTTTGGAAAGTGTGTTATTTATATCCTTATCTTTTTAATTCAGGTTTGTTTATGGAGGGTAGAAGTAAGGAGAATCATCTGTATATGAAGAAGTGTCCATCGATACGCATTAAATTAGAGTGGCGCCACTTTGGCATCAGGGTGAATTTAAAAAAAAACGCCAATAGTTATCAGAGTAGTATTATAGTGTTTTAGTTTTATAAATTTAAATATTACAAAAACACTAAGCTTATTATTTAAAATTCATGAAACTTCACGTTTTCACATAACAATACTTTGAGGTTATATTTAGTAAATTACTTTGTACTAAGTAAATAGTTGACGTTTTATAACAGTGTACTAACTACTCTAGTCGCCAAAGATATTTTTTTTTTTAACTCGACACTCACTTCGACTTCGATTCGTCTACAACACCTACATTCATACCATACCTTTTGTCTACACCAGCGCCATTGTGGACGGTTTTTGAACTGTTATTTACAGCTTCTGGACACATCTTGAACTATTTTCCTATATGAGATGATTCTCCTTACCTCTACCCTCCATAGGTTTGATAACTTATATACATTTGATGTTTCGAGTGCAACCTCTCTTACCGAAATAAGGCTTTGGTCGTTATTAGCAAGGTGTTACGTTTTCTGTCCCTAGTCAGCTGTAGCGGCGTTGGCGATGCCATTGTAGCAGCGAGAGGTACATGTCAAATAATACTTCAGATGGGATGGCAGAATTCACTGTCAAATGGTGATGAAAACTGAAGTGATCTCATTTATTTTGGAAATTGTAACCTTATGTACAAATATTAATAAGTCATCGAAATCGCTGTGCGAACTCTTTTAACGTTTAAATAACATTGGAAGGCCCGAGTCCAGTAATAGGAACGCTTATGATCTGATTAAAATGCACACTGAAATGTAAAAACATTTATTGAAAACATAATTATTTATAATACAAAAATTATAATTGTATCCATCAGTCTATTTTACACATGTAATTTAACAAATCAAAATTACTTAATTAATAATCAAATAATTGGACCCATACATATTTAATAGACAAAACACCTAAACAATGACAAACTCAAAACATTGAGAATTCAATAGTAAGTAATACAAAACCATTTCAAAGCTAATTGTAGAATATTCAATGCTGATTTAGACGGTCAACCAATTTTAATCAATTTGGTTGAAAGGCAGCACTGAAAGGATATGACACTATTCAATGACATTGAATGATTCAAGTTATGTTTATTTATATGGAGCACTTTGATTTATTCATTCAAATTGAAAAGCGTCTAAAATCGGCTTAGCGATAGTTAAGGGTTGTTTGTTGAGTTACTGCTTCAACTTGCCACCTGCAATTTTATCACCAAACACATAATAATAATAATAATTAATAGCGAAGAGCCTTGACCGCCACCTTGAAAGGCTCTCGCTTGGTATCTGGTTGAAGGGTCGGATGCAGAAGGCAGCTCTGTTGGACACGGCCCGTATTGTGAGGAGATTCCTGTGTCTGGAGCCTTAACCACCGGTAGTCTGGACCCTAGGCCCCACTGCCGGCGAAGATCAGTTTATTTTTTATTTTTTTATAAATATATGTATATATATTTTTTATAAGATATTTATAAGAAAAATGTAAAAGATTTGGATAATAAAATATATATGTGAATAATAATAATAATAATCGGCAGACAAGCACACACATTGTATATCCCCAAAATAAGCAAGTTACGCTTGTGTTATGGGTAATATACAACGGACCACTCTGGGTCCGATCCCAGACACCCAGACCATGGTAAATAACGGAGAAAATACGTTTCCGAAATTAACTATACCAGGAATCGAACCCGATGACTCTGCGTTGCAGTGAGGTAGGGAGGCAAAGGCTTAGCCCGCTCAACCACAGAGGTCGTCAAACACATATAATTATATTTTATACTAAGATTTGGAGTGAAGCAAAATCATTATTTTCAAATGTAATGACATCCTTAATAACATTAATCATTTATAACTATAAACATTACTAAATTTCAATGCTTTTATGTAGATAAAATTATGCTGTTTATAAATTCAATACAAGACAACCTTTGTCAAAACGTTGGACGTCATTCCTTTATTGCCGTTGTAATATTATGTTTAGGCTGTATTAAAATTATCATATACTAAATAAATATTGAAATATAATTTAATTGCAAATCTTATTGAAAATGTTAAAGATGGATTTAATTATTATAGCGCTATCAATTTGAAGAAGTCACTCGATGATTTTAAGTGAGATTACTTGGTTTCGTAGCTGAGAGCAGTTTACTTGAATTATTAGGTATAGGAAATAAAGAGCCAAAAAAGTCACACAATCACAAAGGAACATTTCTGTAAGGTTCATAATCCTAAAGGAAGATTTTAATACCATACATACTTACATACATAACTTCACGCCAGGTCCCTTACGGGGTAGGCACGAACAACGGAGCGCCATTTAAGCTTATTCTTACACACCTCACTTGCTTCTTTGACACTTTTAATACCATAATACAACATAACTCCTTATAGATAATTATTATAAGTATACTTAGCTATTAACAGCAGTGGCGGAGATAACAAGAAATAACTCAAAGTACGTAAATATTCTAAAGGCTCGCGCACATTATGGTGGGCCGCACTGCACCGCATCGTATAACAATAATGTTCCTAAATCACTTTTGTACTTTTTATAAATAAAATATATATAATGTAATGTGAAGTAATTATTTCGTTCATAGAAAATGAACGAATAAGTTATTTCGTTCATATAAGTGATGTAGGAAGAATATTGTTATACGCGCGATCCTTAAAAACACTCGCTCGGGCGTTCGTAGGTGTTTTATTTAAATGTGCAACTGGACCTACTTATGCAAAACGGAACCAATCCACAAACATACCAAAATTGGGTTAAGGATGCAGAAGGCTTTCAAAATGCACCTTCTATGGACTCAATAAGAATCATAACGATCTGACAACATTTACAGAATAAAACATTTTTATCACAAAGTAGCTGTACAAACTCTTTGCTGTATTTGTGGTCGTTTGACTTTATGTAGAAAAACAAAGTAAAAAATGTAATGTCAATTGAAAGAAAATATATTCGGTTGAGATAATTATTTTTATTTGGAGTTTTTCTTCTTAATATATCGAAATTCGATATTATCATCGTCCCTGCATCCACAGTAGCTAACCCACAAAACACCAAGAGTATAATAAACTAACAAAATTCAGGACCCATAGTAATCCAAAAACCTATTTTTTTTAAAATAGAAACGGCTTTTTTTCAAGACTGTCAATATGTGGGTTGGTTACATTTTGCATAAGTCCAATTATCCCTGAAAGCTCGGTTTTTTTAAAAAACTAGCAGATTATAGTTAACTAAATTTCTGAATCGATTTCGATAAATGATGGCAAAAAAGTAAATTCATTTTGTACTCAATATGGTGGGTAGCTGGTACTTACTACATGGCCTGGGGCCTAGGACGGCCAAGACTGCAAATCCGCCACTCATTAATCGATACATAAACAATTACATAAACTTATCTTAATTGAGCTCATGATCCCACAACAATATTTATGAATCAAGAATTAATCTTAAAACAAAATATCAAATACAAACCCCCTTAGAGTTTAAACATAACCATTAATCCACTAAAATGTAATTTTACTTTTTGGAACGTAGTTCCTTATCGCGCGGTACGAATGAGGGCTAGACGGAAAAAATTCTTACGAAAAAAGTTGTCACGACAGTTTTTGAACTTGCCAAGATAAAATGCAGTTGCATAACCCTTTATGCCCACGCAGTTGGAGTTTAATTTGGAGTACATTATTATTTAAATGTCATGGGTTGCTGACGTACAGATAGCATTTGCGGACATATAGAGTCTTAATGTCATTAAAATAAGGAGCAATATCGCGAATCTGGTTTAAAGTTAAATTTGTTTCAAGAGTCTAATTGCAGGATGTGATTCGATTTTTAAATTTTAATTTTTTAAATTTAAATTGTTTCTTATATTGAAGTAAATAGGATTCAAACTTACTCATTTACTATTTTGTTGAGTGTATACAGGTTTTTTGTAAATAATAAATATGGAACTTCGTTCCATCCGGGTGTCCCTTGACACCTCTCAAGTTTTTTTTTTAACTGATGGCTGCAATGCCGTTTATGCATTGATTTTGCCAATGTCGTGTGAGTAATTTTACTTATTAATTTATTAAATTCGACAGACAAAATCAACAAAATAAATCGAATTGGAACTGACAACTGTGTCATTTTTTGACTGTGTTATTTTTACAAAGGAAGTAAGTTCGATCTTTGTTGATATTACAACCAGTGTTTAAAGCTTGAAGTAGTTTTTGAATAAGTTATAAATAAATATCTTTGTAATGACTATGTATAAACATTTTTGCGTTGAACATTTATTTCAGGTGTAACTATAATGCATCTTTGACTAGCGTGAGCAATACCTAGTTGCCAAAATTAACGACTTATGGAGCCTAAAGTATCTCAACAAACGCTTCAAAAGTATTGTTTTTTGTGTCTCAAACTGTATAATTCCTACCGTCGTTATTTGAAGTTCTTGAAAAATTATTATATGATGTTTTTTCCACAGCCAAGTGATTATTTTTTGTTATGTGATTATTAAATGTACATCTTCGGAGTTCTTAATGTATTTAGATTTTTCACTTTCAAACAATTCAATGAGACGTTGTTGGAATTCGGCATGAACTTTGTTTACCTCCTCGTCGGTTGGTTCAAAATTTTTATTTACCTCCATCGGAGCTCCAACTAGAAACAAAATTTTCGATCATAAAATTTTAGCGAAATTTGAGTCTATAACGACTATGCACTTAAAATTAGTGTCGATGGTAAACAGTTTAATTTTATACCATCTTTAAAAGTAACTTCAAACTTACCGACTGTGGTGACTGGGCTCCTTAAAGGCACAAATCCAAAGGAGTATTGCAGCAACCCTCTCCCGATCGGGAACATGGGTGAAATGCCTGTGATCTGCCTCACTTTCTCCTGGAACTTTCTCAGCCAGCTATCTTCGGGGTTATTGAGGGGCCGGAAGACATCTGTCTCTCCAAACGAAAACACTGGGACTATTGGTGATCTAAAAATAATAAAAAATTTGGTAAAAAATGGGTTAGTAAGTTCTACTTGAGTTTCTTTAATTCCAATAATATAATAATTACCTATCAAGGCAAAAGAAAGTAAGGTATAAACTACTAAACGGTATCAAGGAAATTATCTGTTTACTCAACATATTACTACAAGAGTACTTGCTACTATTATCCCCGCGAATTGCTATTGCGCCTGGCCGCCATTTTGGTGACGTAACCGTAGCCGAACACTCAGCACCGTTAGCATCACTGGCCGGCGAGTACGCGTACATATCGAGTTGCGGATGACGTCACGTGAATGTTAATTGACAAGGTTCCAGCGCATTAGCATTTGCGGGGATAATACTGCTAAAGGTACACATAGTAATCAAATATGAGAACTGGTTCCGATTCCCAAAGCTGTCTATAAGATATATATAAATCCCTACTAATATTATAAATGTGAATGTAAGTTTGTTTGTTACGCTTTCACCCGAAAACTACTCAACTGATCACCATGAAACTTTGTACACATATTTTTGGAGGTATTAGAAGTAACATAGGATACTTTTTATGAAAAAAAAATTTCCACGTGGACGAAGTCGCGGGCAGAAGCTAGTACTAAAATAATGAAACATAGTCATTGTTACTTTAATATGTACAGACGGCCCAATAGAGTATACTAAAAAGGAAGAGACTGATTAACTGAAAATCACTTGCACCACTTGTATTTGGGTTAAGATCTATTTAAAAAATTGTAATGACCATATTTGCTCATTACTAACAGATGAGATGCATTACGTACTAGAAATATAACTCAATGATAGATAGATAGATAGATAGATAACTCTTTATTGCACACCAAAACATACAATTACAAAACAGACAATATTTACAATATTTTCTAGGCGATACAATAGGCGGCCTTATCGCTCAAAGCGATCTCTTCCAGGCAACCTAAATGAAAAACAAATTTGAATCAGGCGATGTAGGTGGTGCAGGAAAAAGGCAATGGACACATAAATACTCAAACTAATTTAACAAATAAATATACAAATACATACATATATACATAGTTATAAATATAATATACAATAATATACGTATACAATAATATATTACAAAACACATATGTTACTATGATGATGATTACTAAGAAATATTCGTCAAAGCGACCCGAAATTATTAAAAATTTAACTATTGAACCTAAATTCATCGTCATGACCAGCATGTCTTGTGGCTGTAACAGCATTCTATTCTTATACAGCGAAGATGAATTTTCTCCAACCTCTCGGAACATGCGGAAAAGTCATAGAAACATCGTTATGTGACGAAATCAAGATCGTTGGCCTGAATATGAACTAAATTTACACCACAGTTAAATCGTACTTCCGAACAACAGTTGTTTGAATTGTCAATAATGCTTACGACTTTATGTGTACATAGTATGTATGTATGCTTCATTACTAAGTTCTTGTTTATGTGCTAATATCCCCGAAGCGATTGCCGAAGTTTGTTCAAGTACGATACAATTTATAGCACTGTATCAAATGTTTACGAGTTCCGTAATTCTGATTGGTCCTTTCCTATTTAATATAATATGATTTGCTTAAAATTTAACACTCTTGGGTTGTTCAAAATCTATCAGCAAGCTTGATTCTTAGCAAGTATTTTCTGAGTGTCACAATAGAAATGTGTCAATGGGTATTCAGGCTGACTACCTAAAAGGAAGAAAGCCATTCCCTGGGAGGTTAATAGGCTGATATTGTATATTGATATATGATTTCAGCAACAAAATCGCGTCTATTTAAGATACTAAGAATGACAATCGCACTGTATTAAACGAAACCCTGAAAACCTTCTAAATCCAGATCATTCATTCTCTCAATTTTTGATGTTTTATCCTGAGTAATCACATTGAGTTAGACAAAGTTTGTAGAATTATTTAAGATTCTTAAAGAAGCCTACATACATACTCTAAATAAATTTGAATAAGACCAGTTAGACTGTGGCTGAATGCATCTAACTTAAAGCCTTAAAAATAACGCCGCTAACGTATAGCCACATAAGTGTATGTACATACGTTATTTGGCCAACATTTAGCATCTTAAATAATGCATTAGACCCATCGCCATATTTGCGTGTAACGGCACATATCTATAACATTATCCCAGGTGAAGCTGCACCATAACATATTATTAAACCAAATAAATCACAAATTGAAGTCTTAATAAAAGCCAGACCCAATCTGGAAACGCAATATACGCTCCGTAAGCTATCTGTACGGCGTATAACGAGCGTATCAATTCCGCTCCGATAAATCGGCACACACAAATCATATTGTATATACCCAAATTTAGCAAATTAATATACAACGGACTACTCTGGTAGTAAAAAACGGAGAAAATTTGTTTCCGCAATTTAACAAGCGAGAAATCGAGTACGGAACCTTTGCGTTGCAGTGAGGTAGGCCTGCAACGGCTTAGCCCGCTCGACTTTAGTGTTCTTCTATCATGGCTCAACTTACCCAGTGTTCATAGCAATACGGATAAAACCTTTCCTCCTACTCAAAATGATTTTGTACTCCCCAGGGTGGCTATCAAGCGCTTCAGCTGCTCCGCCGATCATAAGAGCAACGCACTTCCCTCTATTCTTCTTTGTATCCAGCAAATTGTGAAGACTTTCCCTCGAAGATGCGCACATGCCCAGCGCTAGTAAATAATCTCTGAAGAGTGGGACTTGGAAATGACCAGCCAAGATGATCAAACTGCTTGTCATCCCAGGGAATAGTTTGTAGAAGCCCAATGCGTTCGTGGCAAATGAACCGTATGCGCCGGCGCATAGTATGCCGTGTGGGAAACAAGCTAACAAGTAGTTCCTTGATGGATCCAGTTCTGTGGTTTTGACGAGTTTTAAGGGGAAGTAGTCGCAATAATATCGCCACCACGACCAATTTCGGACCCATTCACTCCTGAAATAGAAACATTCGGATTTTATTTCGACTCTAATAAAAAATTTCTTTGATTTTAACGCCCGGTTATCCAAGTATTCTCGTTTATGAAAAACATCTTTTTATGTTTAAATTACTTTGTTTGATTATGTATTAAGATATGACTGATTTGATTAAGTTTGTATTAGTCCACGGCTAACATAGAAAAGGTAACTTACCTCCTTCCTCCCTTATGACAGATGTCAATATCATTGAGCATCCAAACGCCATAAAGTAATGCCAGCCACCAATAACTTGAATATATCAGTTTTATGTATAGATATATGGTCAGCCCCTCGCCGAACAGTGGGAGGCAGATCCAACCAAACGCTGCAAGAGTCTGGAGTCTCCTTGAAAGAGGAATGTTTAGAGGTGCCCATTCTATTCCGAGTGTGTCTGACAACTGCCTGGAAAATTAAAAAATACTATTTAAGAATTCTGAGTGCTCATCTTAGACCGTTAATAGAAAGACAGTCTTGGACTGTTTGTGTAAACTTTTTGAATAATCGACAGACAAACACATATATTGCTCGAAATACCCCCCAATTAAGCAAGTTACGCTTGTGTTATGGGTGATACTCAAAGGACTACTCTGGGACCGATCATAGACTTCCAGATCATAATTAATAACGGAGACAATTTGTTTCCGAAAGTTGTCATGCCGGGAATCGAACGAACCTGGAAGCTCTGCGTTGCAGTGAGGTCGGTCGGCAAAAGTTTACCCCGCTCAACCACAGAGGCCGTCTAAACTGAACCCTAAGTTGAGGCCGGCTATAGGATGCCGATTTTGGAATAGAATGCCAATCGCGCTGCAGTGGGTTACGAGTAAGCAGACGCGCTACACAAGTTTGTAAAATACTGTTACGAGTTTGAGGGACCCGGATTAAAATGCCGTTAGAATTACTATAGCGTTTATTAGAACTATACAAACACGTATAACACAGGTACAAATATAACTGAACGCAACAAATCCAAACGTAATGGGTATGGTCGTAATTGAATAAAACGCGCAGTGTTGCTCAACTGACCCTCTTTCTCAATCAGGCCGTCGTTTTATACTTCACAAATGCAAATGTGCCCGCCCGGCAACGTCGACCTAATTTCCTAGAATTAGCTTGTACTTATAATCCGCAACACATGGCTAATGGTGCTTCTGAGCGAGTACAATAGGACAATAGGCGTTTCTCCCCAATAACTAGAAACGTATGCCAATAAATGGGTGAACAAAAGAAGACCATAGAAGGATTACAATTAGTTCAAATGCCGTCAGAAAATAAAATGTGCTTTCACAGATCTGTGCGTGGAATTTGTATTTGTCGGAATTTTGTGTTGCTTACGTGGGCTTCATTTAGATAATATTACAGATACATACATACATAGGTACAGGTCGTTTCACGCTGAAAAGGCGATCCGTTTAATGCTCTATTCAAGTTGACATATAACGTATGTAATATTCTAATTTGGCTTATGCATAAACAGCGTTATATTTTAAATCTTTAAATAAGATGCATTCGGCCATAGTGTAAAATAAATCTTTAACACTGAGGCAGATAAAGCCCCAGCATTAGAGGCCTATGCGAGCAAAACTTATTGGTCTGTGACCGGCATTACCTACATACGTCTGCATTGGTATTTTAGGAACACTTTTGTTCCCAAAATAGGTACTCTCAGAGCCATATTGTAGAATATACATGCATGTCTATTAATCAAGAATAGCAAACTGATGATAGACGATAATCATGGATACTTTTGAATCTGTTTCATAAATACTTTTATAGTGTGTGTTTGCAGAAATGACTGAGCAGATAATTGATTGTACATTTTATTAATGCTTTAATAATAAGTAACTATTCACCCATCCCACAGGGCGGCTTTGTGACGAAGTCTTAGGTGAGTAGTGAAACCCCGGACCTGACTCCGGGGGCCAAGGCAAGGCCCCTGTCTCCGTGCTTGAGTTAACCAGCCGGCACGGAATGAAGATCGCTATAGCTAAGACTCAAACTCCAAGGATGGAAGTGACAAATGCCAATTGGCATAACGTCTCAAGTAGCTTCGTTGAACCTGCAGCCCACCTCTCGAAACCTCTGAGCCACTCATACCATGTTGCCCCTCGCCAATCTTGGCACTTTTAGGAGCCCAGGCAGTGAGTGGCAAGTCACAGTCTGTCCATTCTTTCATATTCCTTGAACATTGCGACGGGCAGACGCCATAGTCCCCATAGTGCCAGATCTGTCAATCCACTAAACCTTCATCCCAATAGCCAGGTAACGGGGTACCTTTTGTTTTCATTCCCTACATTAGTCCTTTTTTGAGGCGGGGGAAATGCATTTCGCACACTACCGGGACTTACTTACTTACTCCTTTACTAGGGATTAGACCAAAGCGACGAGAGGTTACACCACGTATGGGTACCAGAGTCAAATTAACGGCTTGTGTGGAGACTCGAAAACTCAATACTCCACTAAAATCACCCTCCTCCCATGTGCCCCGCGCTTATGGCAGGAAGAGCGTGACTCTGAGAACGTAGTTACGCCCACGCTGATCCTAGCGCATAAGTACTTAAGAATGCCCCGGGAAAGGCAATCTCACTTCGTCACTAGGGGTGAAGACTCCTCTGCTCCCTAGATGCTAGAGGGCCCCTGCAGCGGTATTACGGGATCTTGCGCATATCTGCGCCTCCTCCCTACAGTAGTCCTACACTGATCGGGGCTAGGTATTTGTCGGTTACACTGTTTGTTGGGTAAACACGTAAAAACTATTCGAATTCCATGCGGTTTTCGCTGATCGACAGAAATTCTTAGACTTAAACTCTGCGCTACTTTGTATCCTGGGAATCGCGTTGTAAATTTCTGGAAATTATTATTGAGATGGCCAGTTTTAAAACGCTGTTCTGATGCATGAAAATTAACTTATTCCGACACAGTTTCCGCTTAAACGATACCTTACATTCTTTTTTAAATGCTGCGATACTTCGTGTTCCGTGTAGTGTAGTCTAAGTATAGACAAAGACGGCATATCCTAGTACTTAAATACAATACACTTAATTGTATGATTTACTATTCATACTTAAATACTGTTGCAGCAGTTGACTTGAATGTCATTAACACATCTATTTAACATTGACCCGGTACTAAAACCTCTATCTCTTAAGTCGTATTAACTTAATGGACTTTAGATAATAAATGTTAATGACTTTTATGAGGAAAATGTGAGAAGATATTAAATATATTCTCCCCTTCATGCAGTTAACAGAAAACATATGAGAACGATAAATAATAATTGAAGTTTAGAAACTAAGAAAATAACTAGCATTGGTCCAATTCGTAAACTAACTTTCCGTGATAAACTATGTAGGGTCTGGGCGTCTCTGATCTTTCTTTTCTTTGTTTTTTATGGAGGGTTTCATATGTTTACATATTTTTTTAAAGAGTTTCGTATGACAGCATTCTGGAGACACAGTTTTTATTAAAACTAGATTCTGCTCGCGACTTCGTCTGCGTGGAATAGTAAAAAAAAAGGAAGTTAAAAATACCCCTCGATTTTGAAACATTCTTCATTGGTTCTCCGCTCCTATTGGTTTTGAGCGTGATGATATATAGCGTTCCTCGATAAATGGGATATGTAACAGTGAAAGAATTTTTCAAATCAGATCAGTATTTCCTGAGATTAGTGCGTTCACGCAAACAAACAAACTCTTCAGCTTTATATATTAGTATAAGATGATATCTTCCTTTCGATTATATCTACATAGCGTCAAATAGTCTTCGTAACACTCGGGCTTCATCTGGTATAATATTATAGTTATTGATTGTGGCCAAATGCATCTTATTTAACCTTTAATAGTACCACCGTAAACGAATAGATATAATAGTGTATAGTTACATACGTTATCTGTCATTATGTAACGTCATTCACAATAAATAACAATGTCGTATCTCAAACTACGCATCAAACACATCCCTCGCAAGTCTCGCAACACTTGTGTGAAACGGTCAATAACTATAAAATCATCCCAAATGAAGCAGTAGCATAAAAAACGGCCGTGACCTTTGATGTGTAGATATAATTGTACATATTTACATCAGTATTGATTTGTATAACCAATTGTTTATTTGTTTAATTTTACTCAAGCTTAGATTATAATAACACACACAAACACACACACACACACACACACACACGCCACGCTTGTCCAAAGCGTCTTGGCGGGTTCTTATTACGACATTTCAAAATAATTTTCATTTCATTATTACATAGGTATACTTAAACCATGCAAAGTATACTAAAAATCATTACTGATAACAGCCCATCACCATTTTGTATAGCAACTGCATAGTTTGAGTTAAAAGTAAGTATGAAACTAGATAATGTTTTTAAAAATCGTGCTAGGTGCGATCTAAGTGATATGTTATCGCACTTGCTTCACCTACAGTTTGCTGAACTGATAAGACATACAAGAATCCCAGTAATTTAAAACAAATTTACGATATTCTATTACTATCCGAATCAAAGTCGAAATAAAAACCTCGCGGCCCAACCCTACATAATTGAAGAGATAAAGGCTCATCGTTTCCGGTGGCTGTCACATAGAACGGATGACGGAAGATCGCCGTGTGAAAACAGCATACTTGGGGCGACCAGTTCCACGGATGGAAGGATAAAGAGGAAGCGATATCGAATTTCAAACCCACAACTGGCAAGACACAAGTGTTACAGGACGTTGGGTTGAAAACCAACAGAAACAAAAGCATTGCGATTTCGGCGGAACCTTTATTGCTGTGACTCTTAAACTAAAATCAGCCACAGTATCGTGTAACCTCGAACTCAGATACCTTGGTTCACTATTTCAATGTAATTATGATATAGACAAGGATGTAAGGAGAAGAATAAAATAAGTGTAGCATGGCTAATGTGGAGACAGGTAACCGGTGTGACGTGCGACAAACTAATGCCGCTGAAACTAAACGGTCAGATATATAAATCTGTCAAACGACCGGTCATGTTATACGGGTCCGAATGTTGGGCCACAAAAGTGATAGACCACAAACGTCTCCACTCAACTGAGATGATAAGGTTTATATGGATGTGTAGTATTATTATAAGAAAGGATAAGGTGATAAACGAGTACATAAGGAGATCTTTGAAAGTCTTTCAGTCACAGGTGCAGTGACTGAAAAATTGAGAGGAAGAAAATTAAGCTTGTATGGGTATATAATGAGGAGAGATGAAACTCCATGATATAATGAATGTTAAAGTACAGGATTGATGGGTACAAAGGTAAAAGTAGTACTATAAAAGAGTCCATCTCTTTTTTGGATGGATTATGTCAAGGATGATATAATGATTTGTGGTGCGACAGAGGATTTATGTCAGAATAAAGGAGTGTAGAAGGAAAAGACATATTGTGCTGACCCCAAATAATTGGGAGAAAGCGAAAGAAAAGAACTGGCAAGACACTGTGCAGGACAGAGGAAAGTGGCGGTCTCTCGTCTCGCCAAGACTCACTTTGGGTCCTTGAGCCAATGGAGTTAGTTATATTTAATACTTATAAAACAAATTACTCATTTTAGTGAGGCACCGCACTACTCGCCGGCGGCTGATAGTGAAATAATAATGCAAAATTGTATGGAGCATACATTTACTACGATAACATCAGAAAACATGACAAACATTCTACAGGAAATTTAATACGGGTTCATTGAATCACTCTGAACTGGGGGAATCAATATACGTTAGTCATGACATTATTGCTGTCTGTATATTCCGCTCCATGGAAGAAGAATACTAGGAATGATAAACGTCTAGCAAGTCCTGAAAAATTCTATAAATAAATATAAAACTTACGTCACTAAATGGTATCGCTCGTCTTCTCTTATTTCACGTTTTAGGTAATCAGGTAATAATCCAAAAGAAACTTATTAATACTCAATTTTGTCTGAAAGTGTGTCTTTCTTATTACTAGATAACGACAGATAGGCTGACGACGATCGATGAATACAGTCCCCTGGCCTATACACATTTTCAACATCAACCGGGGGGGCTACCGATGTGCTGCCGGTTTCGAAGGCAGGACTGGTACAATCTACAATTCCAGAAAACTCAAAGTTGTTATAGTCCATACACTAGAGTCTAGACTCTAGGACCGTGCAGGAACGGAGAAAGAATACAATTTCCTGCGGCGGGCGGCCTGTCGTAACAGGCGACAAAACAACCCACAGCCAGGTGGTAGGGCATTTGCCCGATTGGATGGCTACCACCCCTGATCTAGAGTATGTCGCCATAACAGCCCTGAGTTGTGTTCCGGTATTGGTGACCAGGTTCCAGTCACCCTTGAGAGAGCAGCAGCGCATTTGTACCTCCTTATTGTTACAAATATCCATAGGCAATGGTAACCGCTTTCCATCAAATGGGCTGTCTGCCTGTCTGCTGAACTCCTGCTATAAAAAAAGGGGTAGTTTCTATACAGACGGGCAAATAGCACTAAATCTTCTCTATAAATATTATAAACGCGAATGTTTGTAGGAATGGATGTATAGATGAATGGTTGTATGTTTGATACTCTTTCACGCAAAAACTACTGAATGGATTTTGATGAATCTTTACAGTAATATGTCTTAATCGGAATAACACATAGGCTATAATTTATAAAGATATAGTGTGACTTATCCAAATATATTGATTTTCCATCACTATGCGGTGAAACCGTGGGCGCGGCTAGTAAATAATAAAACCAAATATTTAGCAGTTATGTAGTTAGGTTTTTAACCAAGCGATTTTCAAATACAAAGGTTTTATTCAAAATAAGTTCTGACATGTAATCAATAAAAAGGCTCGCTTCACTATCCCAAAACAATGAGGCCATATCTTTGCCAGTGGTAGGAGAAACTTGAAATTTCTTAATGGATGAAGAGGATGGTCGTATCTACTTTTTGAAGGTCATACATAAAAGTTAAAATTTATAATAATTTTTCTTCCTAGTCCATGTAACTTTTTTTTTTTTTTCGCTTTGCACCGTTTTACTGAGCGGCAAAAAACTTCCCAGCAACACGTCTAGCTAAAAATTATTTATCTCAAATTATTAAAAATACATTTTATACAGAAATCTCTAACACAATTACTTTTTGAAGTATTAATGGAGTTGTAGCAAACAGTGTATACTCAGTAATACAAAGACACAATAAAAGAAAAGAAATATAGTTATAATAATGACTTGTCAGACGTATATAAGTATGTATTTGTAATGGACCCGAACGAGGCAAAATATAATTATATTTAAATAAAAATGGGACTATAAAAAACAAATCGCCATTTTTTCCTTACGTTCGAATCGCAACCAACTCGATTTGTTTTAATTATAATATAGTGAAAAACCGAGCTGCCAGTATTATAAAATTGCTACAAAAAGTATTTATTCCACAACACTATTCTTGAAATTATTCTTCAGTGACCACGTTATACTACTTTGAAACTCGTCTTAGTTAGCAACAACACAAATGTTTACGCAATAACTGATATTTTTATATAAAATATTATACGTCGTTTAATCTTTTGGATCTAACAACAAATGAGATTTTCTCAATTTTGTGTTTATTTTCACTGTGTGAATATGAAATTAAAATTAATTCTCAAAAAAATTTACTTCTAAACGTTTCAATTGTTTTTTAAAATTACTCAAATATTTCATGTTTTTCGAATTGCATAGACAAGAGACTGTTAAACAAGCTTAAGACGTGTTAGGCACATAAAACTATTCTTTATAATTCCAACCATATTCGAAAAAACGTTATACGTTACGTTACGTATTAGTAAATATTGTTCTATTAGATTATCGCATAGAATTCATTACAACCCATACTGCGTAGACACGTTTGGCATAGATCAAAAATACTTAGGCAATAATTTACTACGTCTCATTTCAACGAGAATAAATACATTTGCTATATCTCTGCTGTAATTTTGCTTGGTAATTTAGGTTGCTTATTTACTCCCTTAACAAAACTAATGAATCTTATTGAGGGTAGGTGAACAAAAATACTGATTCGGCTACGAAATCACGGTTGCCACATCAACAAAGTGGGTACATTTCTAATCTACTTCATCGACGTCGAATAACTAAATTACCATGCTTAGAATTGTTGTATTTCAGTCTGAAAATTTGTCTCAAATTAACTTTTGGACGGTTAATCTGAATCTGACTAAAATTTTAAGAACTAAAACAAGAATCTTAACTTAAATTTTAGTGTATATTTTAGATCGATATTTTGCAGGGTTCAGAATATATGAATATAAATCCAAAATCGCGCGAAAGAAGTCACTAATACAATACAATCTACTGAGTACATACATTATCCTACTGAGTACATATATTATATTATTATGACATCCATAACTTACAAACCTAATGTTAAAAACACTTTTATTTATTCTAATCTGACAATGATGATAGATTAAACGGTTAACATGTTAGAACTTAAACTTATTAAGATAAAGTCATTGAATTTGAATTACTCCTGTGGCGCAAATAAACCCTTAGTGATAATTATTCATTTGTGCCCTGTACGTTTGGACCGTGGGGTGCTGAGAACATGGGCCTCTATAAAAAAACTATCAAAACGACTTATAAGCTCTTCAGGTAATCAGAGAGCTGATGCCATGATGATGATGAAACATAGGCAAAGCCAGCAGACCTGATCTCAGTATTCTACTTATAGATTATAGGTAGAATACAATATAACTAATCTTTATTGTATTAAGTGTATTGTATTGTAAGAAGCAAGTGAGGTGTGTAAGAATAAGCCTGAATGGCGCTCTGTTGTTCGTGCCTACCTCGCAAGGGACCTGGCGTGAAGTTATGTATGTATGTATGTATGTATATTGTATTAGTTTAATAAATATCGTCATGTCAAATATGTCAAAGATTGTTTGAAAGTTTTTTGAGTAAAGTTAGAACAATTTTACTTTATGAAATCATCGGTTTATGGATCTATAGAAAAAAATAAGCGCATGTTTTATTGATGATGTCAGAATTCGGGCTGTAAATCATTGTATAGGTCAAATTTACAACTAATATCATTCCCAAGAACGAATAGGCAGTGTTTATTAACAGGTATAGCTGAAAAGACAACAGTAAGTGGGTGTTTACAGATGATAAGAGACGATAAGATTTCGTTTATAGTTTACAGGACTTATGTGGTAATAAATTATTTAGTCAGTTACTCGAGTAATAGTAGCAGTGGATACGATGAAAAGAAAATATAAAATTGTATAAGAAAAAAATTGAGATATAAAAAATACAATAAAAAGAAAGAAAATGTTGTAAAGAGATCTTATCAAGATTTTCTCACACATTCAGTTTTCCATTGTGTTGTATTACAGATATATACAACTGAAACTGAATAAAATAATAAATTAAAATCAACTAATAAAATTCTGATTAGCATACCTGAATAATGTTATGACGATTTCAAACATCTGTCTGAAATCCATTTTTTAATTTATACATTTAAAATGTTCACCAAAATATCACAACACGAGCGATCGGCATGATACGCGGCGTGCGACTAAATACGAGTGGACTTTTCTAATCTGACTGCTCATTGCCACAATCCTGTGAGTTAATTATTTCAATTGAATAATTATTATTGCAGCTTATGTAAGTATGCCTTCTTTGGGTGAACAGAATCTGTTCAAGGCTAATATGGAACACGCGGTGTAACCGATTGCGAACGGAAAGAACACGGTGAGTTTTAGTGGGCTTTTCGGCAGTACGGGGGACGGCATCCGCTCCCGGTCGCGGTTCGCTCATGGCTGGAAGCGTCGAAGGAAACGGCGGACGGCGGCAAAGGGGGGGTCAGGCCAACCCCCTATGGGATGTGGCAACTTGTACTCACTACTCTTACTGCCATAGATAATGACAATCCCGGCTGTGCATGGACGTAGTCGGGACAGGTCACACCTCACGCCACATGGGCTTCGTATTTCTACGACTATGACAAACCATTTTCTGGAACACGCGGAAGACGGCCCTGACTCCCTTCGGTTTGATCGACGCATATGCGGACGGCGACCGCTCAGACCAGAGCAGGAACGTCAAGCCATAGCTCCGCACACAAGTATACTCCGGTGTTGGGTTGGCCTAGATGGCCTCCAGCGTCGTAAGCAAACAGCTGCGAGCGAAACCCATAGGATGGCTCACATTTAAGGCCATCGGATGTGGGAGCGGAGTTGTTCTGCGCTTCCCAGTCTGTCATGTGGGATATTTTGCACCCTGCCGTCAGCGCCTGTCAGGGCCTAAGCGGAGTAGGCGATTGCCATCTGGAAGGAACTTGGGAAAATTTTAGTGGGTATTCTGGCAGTGGTGACCTATATCTAACAGGGTAGCACCAGGCCGACAACTCTCACACGCCCTCACCGCCGTTCTTAGAGAGTGATGAGTACACAAATGGATTTTTCTCGTCAGAAAAAAGTAAATATGCGTGTTAATGACATGAATCTTAGAGCGAGTGAAATTAGGAAGAAACTGAGACTACAAATGCAAGCGAGGATTATTCTACGACCGCAATGAGTTGGCTTCTTAGAACAATAATTAAAGTTTTACTCTTTTACGAAGTACCTACTTAGTAAACATTTTTTTTAACCTATTAGGGTCTTATGACCGTTTTTGTAGAAATTGAACCTTTATGAAATCATTATATTACCGGTCAATCTATCTTATGATCAAGAAACTGGGTTGTTGTAAATGAAATTTAAAAATAACATGTAATATATATACCGTTATACAATATTTTAGCGCAATCGTGAGCAAAGTGTGACTCCCGCACAAATAGTAATCGAGGCTTGTTTGAAAATGTTTGTTTCAGTGTCGTAGCTATGTCGAGAAATTATCATTAGAAAAACCTTGACAAATCAAAGCAAAGTTCCATATGTATGTTTTTATTTAAGTTAATAAATATTCGCTATTTAGCTTCCCAAGAAGTAAAAATTGTGTCTATTTTCCAATTGGGCCCAATTCTGCTGTTACTATCTCGTCAAATTGCCGGACACTCGTCTCAATCGTAGGTTTACCATATTTTGGTATTGTGTTAATCCCATTGGTATGCCCGTGGCACGCCACTCTGGTTTTGTAAATATTATTAAGTGAAAACTAGCGAAACAAATGTTTAAAATTTTCTAATGGTAATATCAATTTTTTTCTAATATTATTCTGCCGCGACGTTGGCGAGTTAATATTGTGGGTTTAGTAGAATACGAATTTTTGACACTATCGCAATGGATTCGTACTTTGAATATCTTCGCAACGTCAAGATATGAAAATAGTAGAATTCGACCCCTGGTTATACAAATGTTTAGACCACAGGTACCACTTGTCATTAGATGGGCCAGCAGTCTATCTTTTTATTTTTACTACCGTCTGCCCGCAACTTCGTTCGCGTGGAATAGTTAAATAAGTAAGTTAAAAAAACTCCCCCGATTTTGAAACATTCTTCATTGGTGCTCCGCTCCTATTGGTCTTAGCGTGATAGCCTTAGCCTTCCTCAATAAATGGTCTATCTAACACTGAAAGAATTTTTCAAATCAGACCAGTAGTTCCTAAGATTAGCGCGTTAAAGCATACAAACAAACTCTTCAGTTATGTATTAGTACATGATTGCCGGCAAACAAACAAATGGGCCACTTGACGGAAAGTGGTTATCCTTGGTCTATGGACGTTTCTTACAACCATAAAACATCGTAGCAAAGGTTAAATGAAGTGCGTAGTATAAGTCGACAGTTGTTTTCGATCTCTAAGTATATGGTAATTTGTGAAAAATTCACGCGATTCATTTACTTAGGCCGCGTTGACTTGAACCAAGTATTTGGCCGAGTATACTTGAATAGCTACTCGGACACTAACTCATACTGTGTCAAGTGGCAATACGAGTGCACTCAGATAACGATGTCTGTCTGAGTATACTCGGACCGTACACGACTTTTATAGACGCGTTGATACGGTCCAAATGCATGCTACTCGTGTAGTAGAACTGGCAATCCGAATGCACTCGGACAACGGTTTCTTTTCTGACTACACTCGGACCGAGGCAGTGGCGTAGCTTGCCTTAGACGGGCCCTGTATCCAAATGTATTGGGGGCCCAAGGGAAGGAGAAAGATTTTTATAAATTAAACAAATAATCGAATTGAATTAAACTAATTATATATTGATTATAAGTTATTACTTATACTTAACGCTCCTAGGAGCTAAGTTAGACAAACAATTCAAATCAAATATACACTTTTCTCGCCTTTTTTTGGCCAAACTTATTTACTAAATCATCCATAGCTAAAGACGATTTCAGTTTTTCTAGATTTTTTGTCTCTATAGACAAAAAATCAAAAATTGTCTATTAGTGACAACTCTAATAGCCGTTTTTGTTGGCCTAGCCATAGATAATACTTTATATATAAAACGGGCCTAGCAGTTATTTTCAATAATGGTAGGTATTAATCTATAAAAGATTGTGGCAAACATTTTAAGAATTTTTGCTTACACGTTTTCGGGGGCCCTGTAGCCTGGGGCTATCATTGATACGGCTGATAGCGCGGTAGCTACCCCTGGACTGAGGTCAACTTTTACGAGTCTACTTGGATCATTTTTTAAGAAGGCGTCACGCCATTAATAACGAAAATGTACCTACTTGAAAAAGGCCTTAACTTAGTAGATAACGCTCTTCTAGTCCCAAAGTACTTTCAAAACGACTGGCCGCGAACCACTTAGGTCGTTTACTGACCTAACATGCATTTTTTTAAGCAAAGCATCGTGATGTAACCTACACATTGAGAGAATTAATATGTCAAACACTCTAATTAGCTTTGGACAAGCGTGGCGGGTAGACTGTCCGTTTATCCTTTAGAAAAAGTGAAGGTCTGAGCCAAGAGTAGGAAGTTACGTTCGTGCTTACTCGTATGAAGTTATTCCAAACATGTGCACTCAGTTTTATATGACACATGTTATTTCTTTGTCACAACACGAGCTATCTCTCCATGTGTCAGTAACTCAGTAGGCAAAGGTCGGTTGACATCGTGTGAGCTCATGTGTCCTCCCGTGAACTTTAGCCGTTGTTCAAATTAGCTATAATTAACTAAGCGTATCGATAGTTGTAAACAGATGTTATAATAATAACTAACATAATATTTTCTTAAGTTTTCGCGACTTGTACACATAATAAAACTACGTTTTAACGGTTTTAAGCGCGGTAATTTATTTGATTTTGGTTTATCCAACGTTTCGGCCGCTTTTCAGTGGCCGTGGTCACGGAAGACGGTTTTATTATAATAACTAACATTATAAATGTTTGTAATGTTTTCACACTTTAACTACACACTTTTTTTCATATACGTTCAAGTTAAATTCAGATTTTTATTCAAAATAATTTCCACTGGAGAATACTTTTCTAAGGTCATACAATGTAAGTCTTTAAATATACTTCCTATCACAGACTACATACTGTTACAAGTTGGGCCACCTGCATACCTGTAGACAAAGCACATTCATTAGTTTGAGCTAATAACATTGAAACTGTTATATGGCTATCTTCTTTTGTTTACTTTGTTTAAATTTTTTAATTAGAAAACAGATTATTGTGTATTCTACTCGTTTATGGCCGTTCGCAGGCATAATTACGCAGGTGTGGGGATTACGTTTTCGGGGAAATTGCGTCGACGCTTGCCAGGTAGACATATTGCATCGGTGTATTATAAAGCAATGACCCAATGGAGAGACCGTCAGTCTAGCGAGAACCACGATCAAGGCGAGACTTGTGTACATTCGATAGTGACGGACTTTGCGTGTGTTATTGAATCGCGCATTACGTTTGAACAGATTATGTTCAGTTATATTCGTACCTGTGTTATACGTGTTTGTATAGTTCTAATAAATTATATAGTAATTCCAAAGGCATTTTTGAGTCCTGCACTCGTAACAATACATTAATATAATAGGGGACTTCCTATTATATGTACACCGTTGCTTTCCGACGTATTATCGCCGTGTTAATGAGAAGCGGCAAGAAACTCCCCAGCAACACGCCTGGCTACAACATGTTTTTACTTACATACATAATATCGTCACGCCTGTTTCCCATTGGGGTAGGGATGATGGATTTCCACCTGCTACGGTCCTGATACACTTTTCGCTTCATCAAGTTTCATTAATCTCTTCACACATACGCGCTTACTTAAAGTGCATTTCTCAAAAAAATACCATAGGTAATTATTTACCTATTTCGGGCTGTTTTAAATACATATTAAGTATAGATGTTGTTATACAATTGTTTGTACAACTGTTTAAATAATTAATGAAGTTGTAATAAATAACAAAAATGTTGTCAAGGTTATAAAAAGGACATAGTGTACCTACCTTTCATCCAGAACAGTGCTATTCCCGAAGGATAAACGAATATAGTCGTAGAGATTGCGCTCCGAACGCGTTTTGTTGGCACTACCGTAGCAATTCAATAACAAATACATGACAATGGCAACAACAACGTCAATCTAATGTGTTGCTCTCATGGTTCGTTCCACCTTCTCTAGATGGCGTTACGGGTATCTTGAATTGAAAAGACATTTTCAAGGACTTATGTGGGACTTCCCACGGCCAATCTTACACAATGTCTATAAAATTTACATAAAAGCGAACGAAGCTGCGAACTAGGTATATTTAGCACTAGCTGTCCCGGCAGACGTCGTCCTGCCCGGAAAAGCTTCAATCGATACGCCGACAGCAGCGCCCCCTACCGGGTACAATTTTGAACCAACTCAGTAACCTTCTCTGGCTCATGCACAACAACTTTGCTAAAGATCATCACATGATCAAATGTATAGTTTACGATTGTATAAGGGACATACAAACATTCATTTTTATACATATCAGAAGAAGACTAGCTGTACCCGGTAGACGTAGTCCTGCCCTATTAAAATGAAAATCTAGAACCCGATGGCAGTGCCATATACCGGGTCCACCATTCCGGATGAACCTAAACCATTCCGGGACCCACTTGAACACACACAAAAAATTTCGTAAAATCTTGGGCCCCCGATTGCAGCGCCACCGGGTCCAATCGTGAATCTTAACCTTCCCGGGACCTACTTGAACACCCACAAAAACTTTTATCAAAATCGGTCGAATCCTTTAGGAAGAGTTTAGTGACATACACACAAACCGAAGTTTTATCTATAAAAATAGATTTTTTGGTGAGAAACCCTTGCAAGCGTCCTCAGGACACCCTACCAAAGTTTTATCAGAGTCTGATCAATGGTTTAGGGATGCATATTATACAAACATTTATTTTTATTTATATAGAAGATGACAATACCATCTCCAAAACGTCTCTAAGGTGATTTATATGTAACATGTTAGAGCTATAATCGAAGGGGAAGGCCCGAGAAATGTTGGCTTGACGTTGTGAAGGATGACATGCGTACCGATAGTCTCAAAACGGGGGATGCTGAAGACCGCGCGAAGTGGAGTAGAAAAAGTAGGAAAGCGGACCCTAGGCGTCGGAGTGAACGCTCCGAACGCAACCGGGATTTAACTCTCGGATAATGATGATGATGTTAGAGCCATAATATATGTTAGCTTAACAAGGCATATTTGAATATGACAATTAATAAAACAAAAATAAAATGAATAATATAAAAATTTATTTGTTTCATTAAATATTGTATTAATAAAATTCGAAATTATAAGAGAGATAGGAAAATTTACGGCCATCGAGTTTATGGCAGTCGATTAATGTACGAAAAGTTACATATTATGCAGAAAAAATATATAATTAAACACTAAAAATGAACTAAATTAAATAAAACTAATTATAAACTAATATCAACTAAAATATAACTATAACTAGACTTACAAAAAAAACAACGTGTACACTAATGTTGCTAATCGTTAACGCGGTATTTTGTCACTATAAGTGGCATTTACACTGACACTCATGCAGGTGGAGTAGGGGCATAAAAGTATAAATAAAATTAACATAAAATAAAGAGCCCCAAATACTTTTTTATTAATCAGAAACTTCTGTGAAGAAAAACATTTTTCTCAAAATAAATATCATTCCTAGTCTTGTTATTCCATCCTCGATGGTACTTTTCAGGTGTTCAACTTTTAAATGCACATTATAGAAATTTTTTGTCAGTTACCAGTTTCAAATACTTTTACCAGACCTCAAACATACAAAATATTCAGTCTTCTTTCTCCACTTTACAATAAGTTAATCATTGTTTGTAATCATTTTCAATGATTTCTTTGAATGTTTTAATCCTTTGTTCAGTTTCCTTGATACTGTCTTTAAGGTCCTTGTGTATTTCACTGTACGCCTTAATTGATTGGTTTGTTTCTGTGAATATATTCTGAAGGATCTGAAGATGTAGTATTCTGGAAAGAAAAGGTTTTCAAATTCATTAATTTGTAAGAAAAATGCACATACAAGTAGGTACATGTAAAGGTTTTTGCCTAAATTATTGTTACAACCTAGGCGCTGACAAAAACAAATTCACACCTGCATATCTGTAAAAACACATTTTATTACCTGTCGGCATTTGAAGTAATTGTAATTCTTTTATGATCGTCTCCTTTTGTTTATTTATTTATTGGCATGCATTAACTAATTATTCTAGAAAACAGTCCATTGTTTTATTGTACTCGTTTATGACTGTTGCAGTCGAATCATTAGTCAGGTGTTACGGATTAGGTCGACTACAATACAGGCACATTTGTATTTGTGAGATAAAACCAGGGCCCGATGGACAGAGGAGACAGTCGAGCGATAACCACGAGCGAAGCAAGACGTGTTTACTACAATCGGGAATCAAATGCAAACGTGCAAAGTGCCAGACTTTGCACGTTTTATTGAATTACGATCTTCTGCATTACGTTTGGATTTATTGTGTTTGGTTATATTTGTACCTGTGTTATACATGTTTGTACAGTTCTTATAAACTCTATAATAATTCCATCGGCATTTTGATTCGCGTCTCGAAACTCACATTATTATATTTGGATGTTTCACATTATAGAGACATAGAAAATGTTATACTTAAATAGTTACAAAAGTTATTATACTACAATATATTATTATTTATATTATTGAATATTATTCTTATTTATCATGTGGGGTATTGGGTAAGCTTTGAGTCTTTACCTCACCACACCTATTTATATCTCATTTGTGTATGTAACTAAGCTAATAAAATAGTGAGTCACTAAACTGACAACAGTATTTGAAGTGGTTTGAATAATTAAATACAAACAATTGAAAAGACAATAATCATATTTATACTTCTCTACTAGAGAAGTACACTTCATAGGAAGTCATCACATAATGCCAAGGTCTTTATTGTCTTTCTTACTTATCGAGAACGCAAGAAAAGGTATTTATTTAGAATTAAACACAGTACAACAATAATAAAAAACCATGAAGATGAAGTTCTAAATTGGCACTAACTCAGAAGATTGCTGGTGGTTAACCTTCCGCTAGGGCTATTTTATCAATTATCATTCTCTTAATAAAACCGATTCTATAGATAAACACAGAATATAGTATATAATATTTCCAAGGATTTAGAAAGTTACTCATCTGCGATGGTTTAGTTTTCAGTAATAAACTAGTGAGCAGAATAAAAATAAATTTGTGAAAATTAGCCAACTGGTAAATAATCCTAGAACCCCTGAATTCAACAAGACAAGTACTGCTCACACTTCAATACTTAAAAGAATGTCTAAATCATTAACCTGTTTGTACAATAGCCGGCACATAACTTGGCAAGGTTTTGGGGTAGTGGGGGAAGTTCGCGCATGTAAAAATGTATGAAATTGTATGTGCTGTTAGTCCCGAACACTTATATGTTTAAAAAAAACACTTTTGGCTATTAGGACCCTTTTTATTTCACTATTACGAATAATAAGCGACTTGGAGTCTCAATATATGGGACCTCAAAGGTCTACCGGACCGATATGGTATTATTTTAAGCAATCCAGCCAGCGAGCATAAACCAGGTCGGTTGCTGTAGAGCTGTGGCTAATAACCAAGAGAACTCTATAAATTTGGAAAAAGATTTGGTATTTATAGGCAATTACTGCTGATCGACATTTTGGAAATCTATGTCAATGAAATGTTCGACTCAGCAATAAATGCTTACCAAATAGGGCTGTAAAAGTGCGCGAACTTCCCCCACTACGAAAATCTTTGCCAACTTTCGTGCCGGTAACTATAATTATTATATATCCAAAAATTCTTACTTTGACTTCAGCTCCAAAATTCTAGTATTCAAACTGAGAAGCTCACTGGAGTTATTATTGAATTTAGTGACATTTTGGAGCCTGTGATTCAACCACTCCATCATCAGCTCCACCTTCTCACTCTCTTGCTGTTCTAGAGTGTTCAGTTGCTCATCTAGATTCTGTTGCAGTTCTTTTATTTTCTCTTTACGGGCATTAGTTCCTGGTAAGTTATGTTAAATAAATATTAGAAAAATTAGTATACTATAAAATAAAATATTTTAAAGAAGAGTATACACAGGGGGTGTCCATAGTAAGGCTACTAAAATCCAAAAGTATCATCAGATGTAGCTATTATATATATGTATATGCATATTATATTATGCTGAATATGCAACTTTGCAGACTATTCTGGTATACGATATCTTAACATAGCTGTCCCTGGAGGGAAAACATCTAGGGAAACCTTCTGAGCAAGAAAGAAAGCAATGGCTGCATGTCACTAAGGGAAATATGCTAGTTAATGCACAGATAAAGAAGAAATTGAAAAACAAGCATGGTGGAATAGATTGATCAGTAGGTAGGCTCTAGTAACTTCTTGGATTAAAAATTGCTAGGCAAAAAGTTGAATAAAATTAATAATAATAATTAAACAAAATCATTTATTTGCTTAAAGACTTGATAAATTTTGACAGACTCTGTGGTTGAGCAGGCTAAGCTTTTGCCGGCTTACCTTACTGCAACACAGAGGCTCCAGGTTCGATTCCTGGTATAGTAAATTTCAGAAATAATTTACTCCGTTATTTACTATGGTCTGGGTGTCTGGGATCGGCCCCAGAGTGGTCCATTGAATATTACCCAAAACACAAGCATAACTTGCTTAATTTGGGGACATACTGTGTATGCTTGTCTGCCGATTTATTTATAAATAAAACATTAGATGAAATGAGTCGTATAATTCCAATATCCATTAACTCCACACACAACATATTGTCAGTAAAAGCAAAAAACTGTTCTAATATCTCTGATTTTGGAACAAATTCGAAAGTTTGATGTCAAATTATTTGGAAGTTGGCAGTTTTTGGTATAAAACGAACATGACATAAGAGAAATTTCATAGACTATCCAGAAACATCCATAACTTAATTTAGTTTTTTAAGGGAGTTGGTGGGTATTGGAATTATATGACTCAAATTATGTTGTTTGATGTTTCAAATGTTTTTGCCCTTTCAGGCAGGCAAATAGTGTTTAGAAGGTTTCTTAAAAAACATTTGTCAGCTAAAACCAAATAATTGTACAACTACAAGTTCTTAAGAATATGTATTACATGTAATTGTGTTATAATATTTTACAACTAAACTATACTTTCTGAAAGTTTGTTTATATATGTCATGTTTTTATGTGGGTATAAGAATGGAATCTGATGAGATATTATTTCCTCTTCTAGAAATAGAGGACTCCAACCTCAGAGTTAATAAAAACTCAGAGAAATATACAGGGGTTATAATAACATTATATTCTAAAATATTATACTAACCAACTGATGCAGATTGCTTGAGATTTTCCAGTTCTGAATTAAAAGCTGGAAGTTTTGTTTGTATCTTTTGTATAATGGCTTGGTTAAGTTCTGATTGTTCTTCAAAAGTTAATTCAGTTGATGTCTGATGCATAAATCCTGAAATAATTAAAAAGTAAAAAAAGCTTATTTGTCTAACTGTATCTAGATTATCTCAATGTCTGTACTTCATCACCACACACACTTGTTAGGTACTGGATTTCACTAAGACATAAGTTATTTTGAAACTTTGTATACCTATCTCTTTAGTCTTTCTGCAATTTGTGGATTACTTAAAAAAAATTATATAGGTTTTTGCTTTAGAGAGTTTTTGTTTTATTATTCCAAGCTTTTAAGAAGCTATGATTGATAAAGAAGTTTACATTTTTAACTCAATAAAGAGAAAGAAAAGGAGGATAAGAAGAATAGAGAATGGTGTAACAAGAATATTAAATGTAGCATGGCTAAAGTGGAGACACATAACTAGTGTGACGTGACAAACTAGTACCACTCAAACTACAAGGTCAGATATATAAATCTGTCATATGACCAGTCTTGTTATACTGATCTGAATGTTGGACCACTAAAGTGATCTACATCACCACTCAGCTGAGATGGATGTGTGGTGTTATAATAATGCAGAAGGTGAGAAATGAATACATAAGGGTATCTTTTAAAGTTGTACCCATGACTGAAAAATTGACAGGAAGAAGACTAAGGTGGTATAGGTATGTAATGAGGAGGAATAAAAGTCATGTGACAAAAGAATGTTATGGAAGATAGATGGGTATAAATGTAAAACTAGACCAAAAATGAATTGAGTCAAGGATGATGATTCGTGGTGTGACAGAGGACGTATGTCAGAATAGAGGAGTATGGAAGGAAAAGACATCGTGCTGACCCCAAATAAATAATTGGAAGCTGCTGTAAGGGAAGTAAGAGAAAGAGGAACATACAAACCTAACAAAGAAGAAGTGCTCTCGTCAGCAGTATTTAGCTTATGAAGTCCAGAGTAATGAGTCAGATCACAATCAGCAATAATTCTATTCACTTTTCCTTTTAACTTTGCTGATAACTTGCTATCACTGCAACACTCTTTTATAATATCCAATAAAATATTCTCCTGGGTTGTCTTTATATCAACCACTAAATCATCTGTACTTGTTACAGAATCCATTTTTTATTTGGTTATCGTGTTTATATGTGAAATAAAACAACGATAAATAAATTCAACTTCGTATCCACAACAACCGCTACTTTTAAATAAAAACAAAACTTGAACGACTTGAAGCTTGAAGTAGGGATGATCAATGTTCATCGATGTTCTATGATCATCGATATTAAAACATAAAACATCGATGTTTTAACATCAATATTGTATTATATAAAACATCGTAACATCGATGTTACAAACACAACACATATCGAAATTTGGTCGCGTACATAATAATCGCTATCTATGAACGCTTCCACAGAGTATTTATCAAATAAATTCTGAACCTAACAAAAACATAAAATAAATCTCATGAAAATTAACGGTTTGCGCCCAAACCTCGTCACTGGGGAAAACTTGAAACAGAATGTATTATTAGAAATAAAAAAATCGGTTGTCTGTAAAGTCGGTTTACTGACGATAGTTGAACGTGACAACTGACAACGTTCAACACTCAAGTAGGAGAGAGACAGATGTCGAACGCTGCCGAACGCGGAGGCCGATTGTGCGCCTCTTTGTCGCTCGTTCCGCGCTCTCGCTTGCACTTCAAGCCTTAAATGGAACGCCTCAGAGCGCCGCACGAGTCATGTTTTTTCGTGCGTGCAGCCGGCTCCATCGAATTATAAGACGTTGTCACGTCAAAAACGTTTGCTGCCATCAGAACATGTAAATATTCTTGCGATTTCTACTTTGCTAGATCCTAGGTTTAAAAATATCCACTTTCAGGATCCGGTAGCATGTTCAAAAGCAATTAGAAATGTCAAGGAATTGCTTACTACTGCAGAACTGCAAGTAACTGAGGATGAAGAGCGTATTGGTGAAGTTGACTCTGTATGATCAGAAAAAGAATTTAATTTATGGAGTGATCACTATAAACTAGTCCAAGAAGAAAATTGTGTACCCTCACAAAGCGATTTAGACATGCCCTCAGAGTTGAGCTATTTTCTTAAAAATCCATTAACTGATCTAAAACAAGATCCTATGCAAGTTTGGGACAGTGTTATTGGTTCTACTTACCCAAAGTTAAAAAAACTTGCGGTGAGATATTTAAGCACTATTACGACACCTTAACGACACTAGATTTAACCTAGTAGATTCAACTGTAATTTCTTAGGCATTAACCTAGATCAGAAACTCCAGTGGGGCGCTCATGTATCTAGTCTCTCAGGAAAGCTTAGTTCTGCTGCATATGCGGTCAGAAGAGTTAGGCAGTTCACTGACGAAGAGACTGCTAGACTAGTTTATTTTAGTTATTTTCATAGTGTCATGTCCTATGGTATTTTACTTTGGGGCAACGCTGCTGACTTGGAGACTATATTTGTTTTACAAAAAAGAGCCGTAAGGTCAATTTACAACCTCGGCCCTCGGGTGTCTCTTAGGGAACGCTTTAAGGAAATCGGTATTATGACGGTCGCCTGCCAATATATTTTCAATAATATAATTTATATTCGTAATAATTTGAGTGCCTACAAGCGGTATAAGGATGTTCACGATTTCAACACCAGGCATTGTAATAAACTGATATTGCAATCAAAAGTGACAGGTGACATCTTTAAGGATACACGCGTTCGGGAATTCCTTTTAGTTTTCACCGTTTTTCTGCTTTTCTAGGACTTGTGTTGTTGTTTATTTGTGTTGGTGGTGGTTTGTGTATACTACATAATAACTGGTAGGTTCTAATTTATAGTTATGGCGTCCTCCGTGGGCGAGGACGTCCCTCCTGATAGAGGTAGAAACTCCATGGATGTTGCTATAGACCAGCTAGCTGAAGTCTGTAAACCTTCTGAAACGATCGCTTCAAAGAAGCGCTCTGCCAAGTCCATCCAGTTACCCTCTGACTGCCCTTCTTTAAATAAAACTAAACTTACACCCCCATCGGCTTCTATTCAGCATACCTTTACTCGCCCTGGCTTTGAGGCTGATGCTGACCTGAAATACACCGATTCTGACTCTGGCCCATTTATTGTTCATGTTACACTGTCGGATAGTGAATCATTGAGAATTTCAAGTAATATGCGCTCCCTTAAGATTGCTCAAGCCATTTACAATGGCAAGGTCTCTGGCATTGAAGAAATCAAACATTTAGGTCGAAACAAAGTCTCTGTTTTTTTCAAATCCTATCAAGAAGCGAACAACTTTTTAGACAATCCCCTTCTCCCCTCAAATAAGTTATCAGCTAAAATCCCCCGATTCCACCTGACTAGAATGGGTGTTATTCGGGATGTCCCCACTGACTGGACCCTTGTCGATTTGATAAACTTTATTGAGCCCCATCACATGTGTCCAGTAGTAATTAAAGCTCGTCGCCTCAATAGGAAAAAGAAATTAGATGACAAAACAGTGTGGGAACCTACGGGTACAGTAGTACTCACCTTCTTAGGACAAGTTTTACCTGAGCACATCTACTGCTGCAATATGTCCCTGCCTGTTGATAGGTACTCACTCCCCACTATCCAGTGCCACAAGTGCTGCAAATTCGGACATGTCCGTGATCAATGTAGGTCGAACCCTCGTTGTTTCCGTTGTGCAGGCCAACATGAGGGCCCAACATGTAATGTTCCCGATGAAAAGATATCTTGTCTTTCATGCTCCGGAGCCCACTTAGCCACAGATTTTAAATGCCCTGAGCATAACCGGCAAAAATATATCAAACTAGTCATGTCTGAAGAGAACATAGGATATATTGAAGCAGCTCGCAGGTTTCCTGCTGTACGCTCTTCGTATGCCAATATAGTTACCTCCTCTGAACCAAAGAAACCTGTCTATCTAGCTAGTCCTTCTCCTGTCCCTGGGCCCCCCTCTTTTGATCAATCTTCCCAATCTCATCCCCTTCCAAATTCCTCCTCTTACAAGAAAACTGTATTTATTCAACGTCAGCCAAGGCCAACACTTTCTCAATCCTATGATAGGGTTGCTCACCAAAACATTATTTCCTCCCCTCCCCCTACTCTTCCTAATGGTAGTGCATTAGGTAACCCTCTATCACTTAATGTTTCACCTAGTGACAACCTGGCTGAATTAATATCCATGGTTCTTTTAAATATGTTCTCAAAGTTTAATGACATTTTACCGTACAATACCCTACAGATGATCCAAAACATTGTATCCTCCTTACTTAACTCTCATCCAAATAATGGCGAATTTACTTCAGTGGAATTGCAGAAACATTAAAAACAAAAAGCAAGAAGTTATCTTCCTATTAAATAAATTCAAACCTAAAATTTTTGCCATATCTGAAACTTGGTTAAAACCAGGTTCCATTTTTAGGGTTTCTGGTTATTCGTGTCTTAGGGATGACAGACAAGACGGGTGGGGTGGTTGTGCCCTTCTTGTCAACCGAAATTTCAAATTCAACCGCCTTATCATCCCAGACCACTCTTCAACTATTAATATAGTTGCTGTTAGATGCATGAACATTTCCTTTGTGTCTATATATATCCCACATCCTAATCCCGATGTTATCCTAGAACTCTCTTCTATCTTGTCTACCCTCCCTGCTCCCCTTCTCATTCAAGGAGATTTTAATATTCATCACACCCTTTGGGGTTCTCATTATTGTGATGCACTATCTTCCCAGTTTCTTGATGTTCTTGACTCTATAAATTTGTGTATTTTAAATGATGGTACACCTACTCGTAGGGTTTCCCCCCTCCAAAATCCTAGCATTCCTGACCTTACCTTATCTTCTCCTTGTTTAGTAAATCAACTTTCCTGGGAAGTCCTTTTGGAGTCTCATGGGAGTGATCATCTACCTATTCTCACTTGTATAGCTGATTCCTCTCTTCCAAATCCTGCCCCTTCCCCTATTTTAAAATACAAATTAAAACTTGCAGATTGGGATAAATTTTCAAAATTAGTTCAAATCCAGTTAGACACTTTGCCTACTGTGACCAATGAAAATGCACTTTTTTTATATTCTAAATTCACTTCAATTCTTACTGTTGCAGCCAACTCTTCTATCCCTTTGAAAAACTCTTCTTCTGACAAAATAAGATCTCCAGCTTGGTGGGATTCAGAATGCACATCTGCTGTTAAAGAGAGGAAACAAGCGGAACATAATTTTGCTAGTTCACTTACCATTGAAAATTTTGTAGTGTTCCAAAAAACCTCTGCAAAGACCAAACGGTTTTTGCGAAAGAAAAAAACTGAAGGCTGGCGGACTTTCTGTGAGTCTCTAGCCCCTAGAACTCCAGCCACTTTTATCTGGAAAAAAATTCAATGCTTCCGTAAATCTCAGGTTGATACTAATATTAATTCAAATGATGCAACACTATGGCTTCCTAATTTTTTTTCTAAACTCGCTCCCCCCTTTGTACCTAATGAACATTGTCTTCCATCTCCTTCCTTTACTTCTTTATCGAGTACAGACCCTATGAACTCTACCTTCTCTTTTGCGGAACTTTCTTGCGCCCTTGACCATCTCCATGATTCTACTCCTGGCGTGGATGGAATCCCTTATTCCTTCATAATTAAGTCTTCCAAATCTACAAAACTTTTTTTCCTAGATTTAATTAATAACTTTTTTGTAAGCGGTGTGGTCCCTGATTCTTGGAAAACCCAATTAGTTGTCCCTATTTTGAAATCTGGAAAATCTCCCTTAGATTCTAACTCCTACAGACCTATCGCTCTTTCCTCTGTTTTATGTAAAATTATGGAACACCTCCTTAAAAACCGTCTAGAATGGATTGTGGAAAATCGAGGCCTCCTTGCAAGAAGTCAATTCGGATTTAGAAGGGGAATGGGTACAGCAGATAGTTTAAGCCTCCTTACCTCGGACATCCAACTTGCTTTTTCAAAAAATGAACATGTTGTAGGTGTCTTCCTAGACATTACAGCAGCATATGATAATGTGGATCTTCCTCTTCTCAGGCAAAAACTGCAAAAGCTGAGTATTCCGGAAAGAATCATAAATTTTATATGCAACATGCTCATGGAACGCACTATTACAATCCGTTCTTCTGCTTGCCCTCTTCCCCCTAGACAAGTCTGGAAGGGTCTCCCTCAGGGATCAGTTTTGAGCCCCCTCCTTTATAGTATTTATACAGCTGATTTAGAGTCTACAGTCAATTGCTTCTGTAAAATTTTACAATATGCAGATGACATTGCCTTATATGTTTCATCTGACTCCTTCAGTGATTACTGCAGGCGGTTAAACTGCGCTTTATATTACCTGAATAATTGGCTCTCAGACCATGGTCTTGAAATTTCTGCCCCCAAAAGTTCCGCCGTTGTCTTCTCCCGCAAAAGATCTATCCCTCCTTTAGATATAAATGTCAATAATCAATCTATAGAAGTTAAAGATAATGTGAAATTTTTAGGACTTTTTCTAGACTCTAAATTATCCGGCATAATTCACCTAAATTATATTGCAAATAAAGTGGAGAAGAACATTAACATCTTACGAGCTCTATCTGGTGTTAAGTGGGGCTCCCATCCATATAATCAGAAACTATTATATAATGCTATAATAAGGAGCCATTTTGATTATGGAAGTTTTTTGTTGGAACCATGCAATAAGCTCGCCCTTGCTAAGTTAGATCGGTTACAGGCAAAATGTTTGAGGATTATCACTGGCACTATGAAGTCGTCTCCAACTAGCGCCCTTCAGGTCGAATGCCTAGAGCCCCCCTTAGCCCTACGTCGACAACTCCTTGCAGATCGCTTCTTCTATAAAGCTGTTCAGTTAGTTAATCACCCTCTCCTTGACTCCCTTAAAGATCTTTCTGATATAACCTTTCTGTCTCCCTATTGGAATCATAAGCCTCTCCCTCTCTTAGTAAAATCCCTGCAAAAACTTAACAATATCCCATTTAGACTCTACCAAAATTACTGTAATCCCCTATTCGAAATTAGCTTCAACAGTTTACTCTTCATCCCTAATATCATACTTAACTTTGGCATAGACAAAGATTCTATCATTGCTAATGAAAAGTTTAATCAAATATTCCAAGAAAAATGGTCTGAATGGCTTCCGATCTTCACAGACGCATCTAAATTATCCCCAAATAGTCCGGTCGGTGCAGCTGTGTGGATACCTAAATTCAAAATTATCCTTAACTTTAAATTACCATCTTACAGCTCAGTTTTTACTGGTGAATGTATTGCCCTTTTAGAGGCGGCTCTTTATATAGAATCACACCAAATTAAAAAAGCTATCATTTTCACTGATTCCCTCAGCTGCCTGCAAGACATTCTGAAGCCCCCATTCCACTCCCGACAAAACTTTCCCCTCACTCTCCAAATTAGGAAAGTCCTACACCACTGCCATTCTTTGGACCTTGAAGTAGCACTTGCCTGGATACCTGGACACTGTGGTATACTAGGAAATGAAACTGCTGATAATTGTGCTAAACAGGCTATTTCTCTAGGTATTGATAAGTATAATAAATGCTTCCCCAGAGATTTATCTGCCCTCTCGTCTCTTGAAATGCATGATCAGTGGAATCAACAATGGCAGCAGTCTAGCCAGTCAGTCGGTAAATATTACGGCTCCTTACAACCTGTCATCCCTTCCACTCCGTGGTTTTTCCGCCATCGATTTTTACCAAAAAAAATTACTTCGACCCTTATACGACTTCGACTTGGACATGTATGTTCTCCTACCTTCTTAGCAAAATTAAGAATACGCGATCACTCTTTATGCGAATGCGGCTTAGAAGAAGGAACAGTGGAACATATATTCTTTCATTGCCCTAAAATTTCCACCCATATATATGATATATTACCTCCAGAATGTGAGCGTCCTGTGAATGTCAATTACCTTTTAACTCTTGTTCATACTAAATTTGTATATATTTTGTGTAAATTTCTGTATACTAATAATATTTATTTATAATGTAGTTAGCTTAATACAATTTATGTTTTGTGTTGTCCTCAGGTTATCAGAAAACGTTTGACACCGCTCAAAACTATTATAATTTTATATCTGATCGTCTTACACCTGTCATTTTTATACAGTTACTCCGACATTGGCAAAATCAACGCCGCATAAAGCGTTGGAGCCATCGCCGACCAAGGATAGATAGATAGATAGATATTGCCATCTTTTAGATTACAAAGAGTATTGTCTTCTTTCTTGGGGGTTGGTATACGCTTCTTCAATAAGATTCCGAGTGAAATGTTAGATCTGCCCTTCACTAAATTCAAAATCAAAATAAAAAGTATCTTGCTTAAAAAGGGATACTACACTATTGAAGAATATTTAAATGACAAAACTTCATTTACATAACAGCTCGCTCCAACCTCTTATACTGTGTTTTGTACGAGTATAACGTTTTTATCTTGCCGTACTTGTAAGGAATATATGGAGATATGTTGCAAAAAAAAAAATTACGTTAAGTCTTTATATTTATAACTATAATTATTTTCTATCCTTTTATTGCGCTTTTGTCTTATTGAATATGCACTGTTTGCTACAACTCCATTAATTCTTCAAAAGTTATTCTGTAACATAATTCTGTATAAAATCTTTTTTTTTAAAAGTACTTAAATATAAAAAATAGAACAACAAATATAAAGAAAAACAATTTTTAGCTAGACGTGTTGCTGGGGAGTTTCTTGCCGCTTCTTCTCCTTAACAGCAATAACACGTTGCGAAGCGGTGTACATAGACTAGGTAGTAAAATTAAATTTTAACCTATATGTATGATAATAAAACTACGTTTTAACGGTTTTAAGCGCGGTAATTTATTTGATTTAGGTTTATCCGACGTTTCGGCCGCTTTTCAGTGGCCGTGGTCACGGAAGACAAAGATGACATTTGTCAAACGTGTATTATCAAAGTTTTTATTCAGCCTACCGCCAACTTGTTCATTTTAATTATTTAGTTTTAAATTTTGTTTATGGATATTATTTACTCTATGGGAGCCTAATCTAATTTACCACCGCTTCACAACATGTTGTGGCTTGAAGAGAAGAAGCGGCGCAAGAAACTCTTCAGCAAACATGCCTAGTTCAAAATTTTTTTTTTTTTTATATAATATAAAATGAGTGGAAGGAAAAAATAAAAGAAATTATCAGTCAAGTTGGTTTGTTTCGTTGCACGCAGAAAGAGCTCACAGTGTCTTGAGGTCTGGCAGTTGGTTTTTGCTGGGTTTGGGTCTTAATAGTTTTGATGATTGGATCCCAAACAGGTGGTACCTGCCAACCATCTTCTCTATTGAAATTTGGGTGTTTTTTGATTTCAATAGCCTCACGCATCATTCTTGGTATGAAACGATTCTCTTTCGCGAGGATTTGTGGGTTATCGAATCTGATGTAATGGTTGGGTTTATCCAGTGTGTGTTCACTGATCGCAGACTTCGTAGACCTTGTGTGTTTCATGTCAGCAATGTGTTCTTTTACCCGTGTTTTTATGCTCCTCTTTGTTTGCCCAATGTATGATAATCCACATTCACAATCGAGCTTGTAAACACCTGCATCCTGGAGTGGGATATTGCATTTCACAGGTCTCAAAAATTGGGTTATCTTTTTATGCGGCTTGAAATATGTTTTGATTGAAGCTCGCCTGAGGATGTGACCAATTCTGTCTGTGACCCCCTTGATGTAGGGTAGGGTAACAGGGCACCGCTCAACTGAAGGTGGTTTGGGGCCTTTGTGACGTTGGTGTGGAGTCTTCAGCTGATTGCGTTGTAAGACTCGCTTGACATGCTGAAGCTCTCCAGCCACGTGGTTCCCGTCACAGATTTTATGTGCTCTCTGAAACAAAGATTTGCCCACGGTAGCTAACTGACTAGGATGGTGGTGAGACGAACCATTAAGGTATTTATCTGTATGGGTAGGTTTCCTATACACCGTATGGCCAAGAGTATTGTCAGAATTCCTTAGGATGAGCACATCAAGAAAAGCTAATTTATGGTTTGCCTCTAGTTCCATAGTAAATTTGATATTACAGTTAATGGAATTAAGATGATCTAGAAATGCAAAGACTTTATCGTTTGGGAGGACGGCAAAAGTATCGTCTACGTACCTTTTATACATCTTCGGCTTAGCCGGAGCAGTATTCAGTGCCTTCCGTTCGAAGTCTTCCATAAAAATGTCAGCCACGACAGGAGACACCGGAAACAACCGTTAAAACGTAGTTTTATTATGTGTACAAGTCGCGAAAACTTAAGAAAATAACTATATGTATGACCTTCAAAAAGTGTTCTACAGTGGAACTTATTTTGAATAAAAACTTTTGAATTTGAATTTGAATATTGCAACATTGAAAGGTTGAAAGGTTCTGCGCTTTCCAAGTTATTATTTTTACAGTCAATTGACAAAAAGTATTGGAACTTATAACGTGTCCCTATGCCTTGATATCTTCAATTTATTTTTCATTTTAATGAATTATAAAAAGACATCGCTGTTTTTTGCTAAATAAACATCGAGAATCGATGTTCTGCTATTGATGTCATTATCGATGCCATCATCGATATTTTTCCAACTTCGAACATCCCTAGCTTGAAGACTTGAACTTATATCTATGACCTGGCTTAAAGGTCAAGCCATAAATGCTTAAAAATATATATATATCTATGACTTATCAAACTATATTGTGTTTGTATGCCAAATGCGTTGGAGCCACAATTTTTGAAGAGTGAAGTGAAGTGATATTGAATTCTGTGACTATATCATTAAGGATTCTCCACATTCTCGCGAGAACGCGAGTACTAAGAATATTAACGCCTTCTAGTATGAGAATACGAATACGATAATATACTACTATTAGGCTTTGCGAGTGCAATATTGTCCGCAAGACAGCGGGGAAGGGAACTGAGAACGTGAGAATTTAGGATGGCTAGATTTAGCAGAATTCCGCGATTTAATGGAATTAGTTCCTAAATTTGAAGTGATATATAAAAATGGGCGGACGGATGTAATTTTTTTCCTCATATATCTGCGGAACCATAAAAATAAACAAGTTTTTACAGTGCTATATTTCAAATAGTCAGTATGAAAATAGGATGGACACGTAAATGCTTAGATCATATAAACGTCTAGATCACGCATCAATTGCACAAAAACGGCCTAAAAACCGTGCACCAAATTTGGTGCACTCGCTCCTCACGCCGGTCACGCCTGTTAGTGTCGTTTTGACTACTTTACTGGCTGGAGCTCTCACGAAAAAACTCTTTATACCGTCCTGCGCTATTAAAATGTGTCGGAACTATTTTAAAAGAGGAAAGGATAAGGATATGATGTTATTTCAACGAAAAACTTATCACCTTATTCATGATTTCTTAATAAAAAAATGAAATTTAATTTCGATATTTCCAAGGTTATCGTACTTATTTATTTATTATTTATTCATGACCTAAGAATCAAAGTCTTTCAGTCGGAACCAAGGTTATCGAATTGAGTAATGTTGTCAGGTGAGAAGTGGAACTTATTTTCCGAAATTTGGGGAGTTTGTTACGATTTTTTTTTGCAAAATATAAATAATTTGAAAAATCTATAGAAAACAGACATGTAATATTTGTGGGTCCGTCCGGTTTTCTTAAACCAGTTTATATTACGTTTTAAATTTCCTACGAATCCAATTGTAGCAAATCGTTGGATAAAAGAAATCTGGGAATCGCAAGATGTCCACCACTGGAATCCAAACAAAAGGTCGTTTGTGTTTCCAATTATTTTGATGAAAAATAAATTTGTATATCGGAAAAAGGTTTTAGAAAAATTAAAAAAGAAGCTGTGTCAAGAAAGGTGTATTGAAATAGCACTACTAATTCAATTAATAGTAATCATGATTCATACACTTCAATAATATTTTCTATTTATTAGTTTGGGAAATGAACCGATTTACCATGAATCTCGACAATACAAACTTATTTTAATACTGTCATATCTATATACTTGCGGTAATGGAAATAAACATAATATACTTTTTAAAACAAAAAATACGGGATATTTTAAGTATCATGCAAGCAAATTTTAAATAACCAATTATATATTGTTGCAGTAGTGCTTGTTTTTGCTGGATAGAAAATTTACAACAAATTAACAAAGAGTAAATCTTTGCTGCTCTAAAATTTTAATTAACTTTTACTGTTTAGTTTCTTCTAATTAAATCTTAGTTAGCGCTAAAGACGAGAAGTAGTGAGAGAGAGGGAAGGATTTCGAAACTCATTTTTTGTATAGCTTTATTTTATGTTACCTAAAAACATATATTGAATTTATGGAGATATCGTGTATTGACGTTTTTTAGTAGATTATTGTCATAATTAAGAAACTAGTTTTGACTATATTCTGTTACCTGCATCTTTATTAATTCCTAATAAATAATAATTTAATATATTGATATGTTAGAAAACAAAGTTTAGTTTATGAAATAATCAAATCGTAAAGCTTGAATTAAAACTTTTGGATATGAAATTTTTTATTTTAATAATAGCCCTTTTCAAGTGGTTTAGTTGCTCTTAAGTCGCTGCATTAAACTATTCTGTGTACTTACTTCTTAGTTCCTACTACTGATATAAATTTACATTACATATAACACACCCAGTATGAACCCAATCTCAAGTCAGTATCATCCCAAGTCTACTATTACAAATTATTTCATTGATTTTTAGGGTAGAATAATCTTTGGGCCATAACTAGTCGTCTAATAACCATCGTGAACATATTGTGTAACACAAAAAGAATTTGCCATTATGGATATTTTTTAGAATCGTTAAATTAGTATTAGTAACTAACAGACTTATAAAAATGTACTAATATCTGTACAGACATTTAATTGCGAATTAAAATTACTACATATACTAAAATGTGTTATGAATTCATTTGTGCATGTATTTTTTTATGATTCGGTCCAAGACACACAACTTTAGTTGCTAATTTTATAGTTTTTTATTCTTTAATTATAGAAGAAAAACTGAAACCTCTGAGTAATATTAACTTATAACACAAAGAGGGATTAAATCATTGCGATCATTTAAACTTTTCACTTATATAAAAATATTTAATTATAAAATATAAAAAATGGGGTAATATTTTTTAGCTGATATCCCGAAATCGCGCACACATTGATATTTTTTCTAGAGTGAATATAGCAACGCTTCGCATTTTTGATGCCGTTTTTGGCGATCTTGTTTGTTCGCAATGCTCTCTCTAGACATGTTATACCTCAATGCGTAAATGTTACGCCATTAAAAACACGTTTTAAATGGAGTATAATATCTTTATAAAAATATCGATGACTATTACTATTACTATTACATAAACAAAAATACTTACTACATCATTATTAATTGTCTTTTTTAGTCATTAATGAGTAAAAAATGTAAAATTATTATTTTTGTGTCTTTATTTATACGTCCATGTAAAAAATAAGTTATGTATATGTAATTTTTTTATGAAAAAGTTAGCATAATTTAGGTTTTGTCCAAGTAGTCAGTGGATCCTCAATTCAAATCTGGCCACATGGCTAGAACTTTCACAAGCAGTACGTAGCACAAATGTACTCTGTGATCAGCAGCATATGAAACGCCATCGGGAGCTGTTGTGTAAAGTATGACTTGGGCATGTAGTCTAGTCAACATGTTCAAAAACGTGATAAATAGAAATAAAGGTCCTAAAAATATGAGCAATAGCTCATTCGATTCGGAATCACCTCTAGAAAAATGTTTTTGAAGGACTTTGGGGAAGGTAAAAAATTGCAATTGTTATTAACAAAATAAGATGAAAAAAAAATGATATTTAGTTTTTCGTTAATAACTTGACACATACTTGTCAATAACTATTTAATATTCATTTGTTCTTCTGTTTAATGTAACTACGACATTTGTATTTATTCTGTAACTATTATTTATTGCTTTAAATATAATTAATAATTATGTAATTTTGATATCGGTGCCAAACATAACTAAAACCGTAAAATGTAAAGTCCCAAATTGTATGAGACAACTAATATTATGGACATAGACATACATTATTAAGTTAAACGAACAGGAAATGTATACTAAATTTCGCATAAAATATTTATTTCTTAATTAGTTTTGTGATTTATAGTGCGTAGTTGCGTAGTACTCGCGAGAATGTGGCCGAGGAAGAAACCTTTAGAGATATATTACACACATTCACACATTGACAGTGTGACAGAAACTGACAAATGACAGGCATAGAATTTGATAGAATACCACAGAGTACTTTATATATACTGGTTAGAATACTTTCGTTTGCGACTGGAATCGAACTATTTTGTATAATTTTCAATAATTTTACGTATTATTAAAAAAAAAACATTGTATTATGAGTCGGGATTAGTTAATATTTGTTGTTAAATTACAATAATAATGTCTTCTACGGACTCGATGAAAAAGTCTGCCGACACAGATGTTAGCGGCCAAATCATGTTGGAATCTCAAAAATTGGGGGATGATAAGAAAATAAACAAATCAAGCGAATCTCAGGGTATTTGTTACTGGTACGTAAGATATTTACAACCTCCTTGAATAGAATTGACGGTAATAAAATAAAAAAAAGGTTTAACTATTATTTATTTAACCTATTTGTGTTTTAGCGGGAAAGAGCGGAATCTGAGTATGGTTGAACTTCTATGTGCTTCTTGCAATAGATGGTTTCATGAGTTGTGCATTAGTTATCAATTGGGAAAATTAGTGCCGTTTATGACTAACTATTTGTTCATATGCAAGAATTGCTCTCCAACTGGTTTGGAGACCTTTAAGAAAAACCAAGCTCGTAAGTTGTTAGTTTTAAATAAATAAAAATAGCCTTTATTGGTGAAAAAAACCAAAAAACCTAATCCGCTAATTGGTATCTAGTTTCTCTCTGTCTTTGCAGGTTCTGTACCACAATGTCCCTGCTTTTTGTTTAAAATTGTCCTCCCACCTCTTGTATTGTCTTCCTCTTCGACTTTTACCATACTACTCCGTTATTTTACATGTCCATTTGTTTTTATTGTTTCTCATTATATGTCCAGCCCAGTCCCATTTCAATTGTTTTATTTTTCTTGATACATTTTTGAACTTAGTAAATTGATTGATTGTCGATAAGTTAATTTTGTCTTTCAACTTTACTCCTGTTACCTTCTTTCGATGCTAACTAACTTTACTAAGTTCTTTTTCTGTGAGTGACCAAGTCTGACATCCATATGTTAAAATTGGAAGTAGACTCATTAAAAACTTTTCTTTTGTGTCTTTAGGTCTGTATTTTTCATAGTTGTAAGTTTTAGTATTAGTTATTTTGTTCTAGTAAATGCACAAAACCTTATGCCATGATTGACAACATAAAGTAATTATTTATTATAAGTAAATTTACCCTGGTAGAAATTATACCCGATACCTCTGTGTTCAAAGAATTAGGCGCATCAACATTAGGCTGCAACTCTCTTTTCTCTCTTATATCATTACAGTCATGGTAGTGTAACGGCTAGCGCACACATCCTAAACTCAAAGGTCGCGGGTTCAATCCTGGCCGGAATGCATACATCACTTAGGGTGTTTCCTGACCTTACTCATCTTACCATGTGGTAACAATGGTGAAGGAAAACATTGTGATGCAACCTGCACATCGAGATAACCGATGTGTCAAACCTGCCAAGCCGCCTTGGACAAGCGTGGCGGTTATACCGTCCATTTCCCTACCGTGGGAGGCCCAAGCCCAGCAGTGGGACAGTTACGGGCTGTTGTTATATATTATCTTGTATTATCTGAAATAGTTACATTTCAATAAACAGTTGAGGTACTCTATATGTGTAACCTCACCAACATTGTTATCTATGACTTTTTATAATTCAATTTTTTTTCAGCATTTCCTCAAATGTGTCTAACAGCTATAGCAAATTTGAAGCAGCAGAGTATTAAAGATGGGAAACATAAGGCATTATTCAGCAAGGATAGAGATATTATTCCATATATAGATCTTTATTGGGAAGCTATGACTACTATGCCTCGCAGGTACCGTGTGGTACTGACACCACCAGTGCCCATTTTCAAGACAAAATTTGATTTAAACAATTGCCTTAATTTCACTGTCAGATTTTTTTAGATGTTGTTAGCAATCAGGTAGTCTTCTTTTTCAAGGACCTAATCCAGGATCCACCACTGTGTCCAATCTCTCACCAACCTTCTCTTATGTTTTAGGAAAATATATATATATGAAGGTCTAAAGCGACCACTTTCAGATGACAGTGACACACAGATTTGTACTATGAATATGACAAGTATCAAATTAAAATAAAACTTTATGCCATGTCTTACATCTACTAGTGTATCTAGACACTTGTCAATTTTACTTAGCATTTCACCAAAAACAGCTGCTTTAGGCCCATCTTCTTTTTCTCCATTGTATGCGGTACCAATCATTAACATAATTGGTCCATATTTCTTTATTTAGAATTAGATAATCGAAAAAAAAGTCTAATGTAAAGTAAATCAAATCTGACCTAAAATATCTAAATATAATCTTTATATAGTTTAAAACAAAGTCGTTGTCTGTGTTTGTCTGTCTGTATATTCACTAACTCTTCCTACATCACACAAGATAAGCAGTTTTGCACCATCTGTTAGATAATTTTACATTAAATATATATTATATAAAAAACCTAATTAAATTTCTATTTAAGTAAAATATAGCTACTAGGGTTTGTCTCGCAGCTATGCTGCACGGAAAACTGGTTTGTAATAGGAATGTGTCCATAACATGTTCATTACTGTCTTTATTAAAGGAAAGACACTTGGATCATGTGTTTTATGTTAATATTTAGCATGTAGCACAACACTTTGTTTTGAAAGTTTTATAACATTAACTCAAAATTTGTCCTTTTGAGTCTTCTCAATAAGTTTATATCCATACAAGTAATGTCAATTTCCTGTCATTAGTATTGCAAATGTATGATAAGTAAAATATAGGAATCGGGCCATACATAGTTTTGAAATAACAGGATTTTTTGATTAAATGCTTTTTAAGGGTCTTATAACCAAATAACATATTGATCCCTCCATTTTGCATGGATTGACAAGTGCTTGGCTGAATTTTCTTATATAAAATCTGAATTCATTTTAAAATCTGAACTTTGTTTGACATTTTATGGAACTTTTAAATGCCTGCTATTCTATAATATGTAAATCATAATTGCTATAGATATAACTAGAAAATAATTCCTTACACTTATATGTGTTGTTTAAAATGCAAGCAAGCAAGCAGCACCAAACAAAACGCGACTGCAGTGCCACCTTTTGACCTATATCATGGAAATGATGTTATTGAATGAATATGAATATAAAGTATACTAAGTGTTGACCCAGGGTATAAACTAGCTGTGTGACAAGTTTCATTTAAATCCATTCAGTAGTTTTCAAGTGATGCTCTAACAGACAGATAAACTGAAAAATATCTTAATATTACATTTTCGGAATCTATACCCCTGATCTCTTTTCATGTTTAAATTCAGATCTGTTGATTATGGATCAATTAAATATATTCTTGTATTATAAGTGGTTTAATTAGTATATTAAATGAAGTAATAATAATTAAATTATGTTTTAAAATTCCTATATGTATATATTTTTATTTTATTTTCGTTATTTTGACTATGTTTTTTTAATACTTTGTCTTTGATTATAATATTTGTTTTTTTATGACATGATAAATATGACTAAACAATGAGATAGTTAATTAGACATGTTGTTTAGTTCTTTTGTGTGATTTTGTATTACTTAATTTCATTTTTATCAAATTTTTCAACATTGCATCATATATATTATAATTTTCTTATACAAGTACAAATCAACTAGATTTCTAACAGTATAGAGTTATATATGTCTATGGTAGACACATTAAATAAGCCAAACTATTTGCTCCATTATTGCATATTCTTATAAACAAGAAACACAATGTTTGGCAGAAATCTTTTTCAAAAAAAGAAAGTGAAATTTTCTAATATTTAATATTAGTCCTGTCTCATGAAATTTCTTTTCTGAAGTTAAATGATAAAGGTACTGTAAATTAAGTTATTTTCATGGATTAAAAAAATACTTATTAAGATTTTTAGCTAAGCTCAGCAGTTTTATTCAACCAATCACAGTCCACAGCTAAACATAAGACTTGTGCCACAAATCTAGTCTCCTCCACTTTCATTCATGTAGTGTTCACCAGTAACTTTGCAGAGGTACTCAGGCCACTCTGCCCTATTGGCTATTTGGTCCTGCGATAGACGAGAGTTGGGGATATATCACTTATTTCTTTCCAGGGTGACGCAATCGTGGTATGCGACAGTCCAGCGTGCGTTGATAAAAGACATCCAGGTTCTCTTTACATACGAAGAAGACGGGTCCCAAGGTCCAATGTTTGGGTTATACAACACCGAGTTGACGGCGATCAAGCCCAACTACGAAGCAATGATCAAACAAGGGCAGCTGAAAGTCACTGATATGGGTATTGCAACAAGTAAGTAGATTTTATACTTACGTTATTAATGCAATATTTCAAATTGCCTGAACCTTTGATACCTACATTATTAACTCTCAAGGGGCATCTATGAATTTCAAAGACACGGATCCATCAAAATCAGAAAACCGATACATTTTATAAAATCACATAAGCCCATAATAATTGATCTTATTTTACAGGCTAAATTGAAATAAAGAGAATTATTTAATTTTCGAACTTACAAACAACTACAAATAACGATTCGAACAATGAATATTTGTAATTATTTTTAGGGTACCATAGCCATTTCTTCACATCCGTTTTTTATTTATAAAATCGTCACCGTCGTACGCCTGTCTACGGCAATTATTAGTCTATGCGGATGAAATCATGGCACTAGTTTAGTGTTACACATTTCAGTACAGGCTAACAGTCTTTCACAAATTTGTGAAACGATCTTTAAAAAGAATTATTGAAATTCAGACAACACTTCTGTCGGGTCAGCTGGTCTTCTTCTTTCTTCTTCTTATAAGAAACAATGACGGACAAGGAGAAGGACATACAGACAAACATTCTTTTTTATACATATATAAAAATGAATGTTTGTCTGTATGTCCTTTATAGAATCGTAAACTATACATTTGATCATGTGATGATCTTTAGCAAAGTTGTTGTGCATGAATGAGCCAGAGAAGGTTTCTGAGTTGGTTCACAATTGGACCCGGTAGGTGGCGCTGCTGTCGGCATATAGCTTGAAGTGTTTCCGGGCAGGCCGACGTCTGCCGGGACAGCTAGTTAATAATCCCTATTAATATTATAAATGCGAAAGTAACTCTGTCTGTCTGTTCCGTTTTCACGTAAAATCTACTGGACCGATTTGGCTGAAACTCAGTATATATATGTTTTCGATGCCGAGAATAAACATAGGATACTTTTTATCCCGAAAAATGGGATAGTTTCCGGGATAAAAATATATTTGTCTTTCTGTTTGTTATGCTTTTACGGAAGAACTAATGGGCCGATTTGGCTGAAATTTGGTACGTATGTAAATTAAATACCGAGGGTGGACAAGGAATACTTTTCATTTTGACCTTTTTGGTCATTTTGGCTATTTTAGCCTTTTTACTCATTTTGGTCATGAGTCACGTTGGCCTTTTCGGTCATTTTGGCCGTTTTGGTCATGACTATTTTGGCCTTTTTGATCATTTCGGTCATTGTTGCCTTTTTGGTTATTTTGGCCTTTTTGGTCATTTTGGCCATGTTGGTCATTTTGGCCATGTTGGTCATTTTGGCCTTTTTGTTCATTTTGGCCTTTTTGGTCATTTTGACCATGTCGGTCACTGTGGCCTTTTTGGTCATTTTGGCCATGCCGGGCATTTGGGCCTTTTTGGTCATTTTGGCCTATTCCGTCATTTTGGCCATCTCGGTCACTGTGGCCTTTTTGGTCATTTTGGCCATGTCGGTCATTTCGGTCGTTTTTGCCTATTCCGTCATTTTGGCCACGTCGGTTACTGTGGCCTTTTTGGTAATTTTTGCCATGTCGGTCATTTTGGCCTTTTTGGTAATTTTGACCATTTTGATTATTTTGGCCTTTTTGGTCGTTTTTGCCTATTCCGTCATTTTGGCCATGTCGGTCACTGTGGCCTTTTGGTCATTTTGGCCTTTTTAGTCAACTTTTGTAATTTATGTTGTTTACAGATAGACGGGGGATGGTATAATTAGCGATATAAAATGAAGTGAATACATAAAATAATAATATAATATAACCTGTAGCGCTTGCTCTATAAACAAGAGACACGCACTAGAGGTTAACCCGCGGCGCAGCCGCGGGGTAAACTCTAGTAAATATAATATAGTTGTTATAGTGTTGCCTTTCACCTTAAAGATGTGGGGCATAGAGTTCAGTTTTTTTTAATGACCAGGAATGGTAGCCATCTGGACAGGCAAATACCTGGTATACCTGGCTGTGGGTTGTTTCGTCGCCTCTTGCGGCATGCCGCCGGGCCGCAAGAAATTATATTCTTTCTCCGTTGATGCACAGATGGGAATTGAGATTCGATTGCAATTCTCCAGCCGCAGTGCGATTTAGCGTATTTAAAAAACAAAATTATTTCTAGTGTTGCTAATGTCTATTATAGGTTAGGCATTGATAACCATTTTTTCAGGTCGGCTCAGATTCACGGCTGACCTTGAGATACGCTATTACGTCTGAGCGCTGCGCAATCTCCGCGCCCTATGTCAAAAACGGTTGACTGCATAGAAAACTGTTTAAACCAAACTTGTAGAGATTTTTTATGCTCTATAACTTTAATAATATATGAATATCTTTTCATGCTTAGGAAGCGAGATATTTAGAAAAAATCGTTTTTCGGGACCTTTGACCTTGAATATGTTAAGATCGAGGTGAAATCCTAATTTATTCGACTAAAATAGGTCTTTCGTTATAGTATCTTGTGCTGTACCTGCAACCGTCCCGTGGAGTGTAGCAAGTAGTGTGGCCTGTAACAAATGTCCACTGTCTTCGTCATTTGGTCACAGAACTATAAAAAAGAATATTTATTCAAAAATGAGAAATGGAACATTTCTCATTTTTGAATAAATATTCTTATAATAATAATCGGCAGACAAACACACACATTGCATATCTCCAAGCTAAGCAAGTTACGCTTGTGTTATGGGTAATATACAACGGACCACTCTGGGGCCGATCCCAGAAACCCAGACCATAATAACTAACAGATAATAACAGAAAATTCGTTTCCGAAATTTACCGTGCCAGGAATCGAACCGGTCGAGTTCGGCCGGCTAAGACGTAGCCCGCTCAACCACTGAGATCGTCAACCTCATTTAAATTCAAATCTATATCTCTAAAAATTTAAAAACTTCGTTTAAAAAAACCGACTTCAAAAACGAAAAAACTAAAATGTATAAAATAACTTATTTCCAAAGCTATTATTATTAATATATATTATCTAAAACATCTTAAAGTCGGTGCTTAGTCATTTTCAAAATATAGTAATTTTTATGTTTTACTTTGCACCGACTTCAAGATGTTTTAGATAATATATATTAATAATAATAGCTTTAGAAATAAGTTATTTTATACATTTTAGTTTTTTCGTTTTTGAAGTCGGTTTTTTTAAACGAAGTTTTTATTTTTTATTTGTTACTTTTAAGTGTCTAGCTATGTATGGGTGGACGTACGAATGGTGCCGCGCTTCTTAAAAAATATAGGTCCCAAGAACCGGGAACAAAAAAATGATCGTAAAATGAAAACTACTGGGCCAAACTATGTCAAATTTTTAGGGGACCACATGGCAGCTATTCCGCGTCGAACAAAAAAAGAATCACGTAAATCGAATCATAAATCTCAGAGTAATCGGTGTACATATGGAACGGAGTGAAAATTATTTTCATGAAAAATGTTCATAAAATGAAAACTACTGGGCCAAACTATGTCAAATTTTTAGGGGACCAATTGGAAGCTATTCCGCATCGAACAAAAAAAAGAATCACGTAAATCGGATCATAAATGACGGAGTAATCGGCGAACATACATAAAAAAAAGCAACAAAAAAAAGATCCCGACGAATTGAGAACCTCCTCCTTTTTTCGAAGTCGGTTAAAAACTAAACGGAACTTGTTCATACCAATTCTTGTTGAAAACAGATTTTTTTTTCTCGCCTTCCATTCAAATTCACTTCACTTTCACATTCCAGTTCAAAAGTTAGACATGGTCTGAGTGACATAATTTTCACGACTTTGGAAGGCCATCTATTGTTAAAGAAAATCGTCGTTATCTTTCAAGATCTGATTATAATACGTCACATGACTATGTTATCTTACAACAAAATTTCAACCCTCGTTTACATGTATGGCGGCCGTACCTTTTTTGTCATCTCGCTATCGACTAAACCTCCTAATCTTTCTTCAATATAAACTCATTTCTTCTTCAGGCAATTAATGTCTACTGTTGGACATTGGCATTCCCAAGTGCAATATATTCTGGTTTCTGCCTTATATATCCTCTAGTTTCTGAGAAAAATCTTTGTTACATACACAGACAAAAGGACGGACATACACGGTAAAAACATGAAGGTTCCAGAACTGGGCTAAATCCGGAATATTAAAACGAGACAACCAAGACCCAATTCTATTACTTCTAGTATCTTGGTGTTGCGAAGATATTCAAAGTCCAATTCCATTGCGGTAGTGTCAAAGACTCGTATTCTAGTAAATCCACAACATCTTCTCAATATTGTTGCGGCATAATAATAGTACATTTTTAACCGACTTCGAAAAAAGGAGGAGGTTCTCAATTCGTCGGGATCTTTTTTTTTGTTGCTTTTTTTATGTATGGTCGCCGATTACTACGTGATTTATGATCCGATTTACGTGATTTTTTTTTTGTTCGACGCGGAATAGCTTCCAATTGGTCCCCTAAAAGTTTACATAGTTTGGCCCAGTAGTTTTCATTTTATGAACATTTTTTATGGAAATAATTTTCACTCCGTTCCATATGTACACCGATTACTCTGAGATTTATGATTCGATTTACGTGATTCTTTTTTTGTTCGACGCGGAATAGCTGCCATGTGGTCCCCTAAAAATTTGACATAGTTTGGCCCAGTAGTTTTCATTCATTTACGATCATTTTTTTGTTCCCGGTTCTTGGGACCTATATTTTTTAAGAAGCGCGGCACCATTCGTAGGTCCACCCATACATAGCTAGACACTTAAAAGTAACAAATAAAAAATAAAAACTTCGTTTAAAAAAACCGACTTCAAAAACTAAAAAACTAAAATGTATAAAATAACTTATTTCTAAAGCTATTATTATTGATATATATTATCTAAAACATCTTGAAGTCGGTGCAAAATAAAACATAAAAATTACTATATTTTGAAAATTAGTAAGCACCGACTTTAAGATGTTTTAGATAATATATATTAATAATAATAGCTTTAGAAATAAGTTATTTTATACATTTTAGTTTTTTTTATTACCATTAGCTGAAACGGCGTTAAACGAAATAAATATTGAAAAGGTACCAAAAATTTACGCTTATAAAGATAGAGAGTGGCGTTGCCATAGGAATGAACAGAATAACGAAATCAGGCAAACCTACGATTGAGACGTTAGGGTCCGGCGATTTTGACGAGGTATTAAAAGCAGAATCGGGCCCCAGAACGATTGATTTGGAATAATAATTTTCATTTTGCGTCTGTATTAAAGGTATATTAAAACTTGCCAGACATCGTATAGGGATAGGGGTACAGAATTGTATTTTATTTATTTACGGGGATACGGCCGCCAATTTATCTACACGTAACTTTAAATTCCCACGGGATTCCCGGGATGCAAACTATCGCAGCATTTAATCTATCGTCCTATCGTCCCAATTGCTGTAGGATTCCCGGGATAAAATATATCACATTTTTTATTACATAAAATTTGCTATCGATCAGTACAAAAAATTACGTTGGAATTCGAAAAGTTTTTATTAATGTGGCCATTTAAAATCATTCCCAGAAAAAAATCCGCCTGATTCCCAGGATAAAAGTAGCACAAAGTTCAAGTCTAAGAATTAGCTGTCGGATAGCGAAAACCTTATCGAAATCGGCCCTGTGTGTCAAACAAACAACAATGTTTAGAATTTTATAATATTACACAAATACTTAGAGGACCTGCAAAACTTTGTTCGCGCTGCCATGACAACATGTTTGTGAATTACAAAGGCGGCACCAAAAAATCAGCGTCATCTTTTTGGGTCAATTCGTCTATCCCAAGGAAACGATGTATTTTACAATCGGCATAAAGAGTACCCTAAGTGTTATTCCGGGATAAAACCTAGTTCTTTCTTGAGTTTCATTTCAACCCATTCAGTAGATTTGTAATAGACGGACAAATGTAAATAAAATTTGCAGCTTCGAAATCTGGTGGTACAAATTAGCCCAACCTATTTATTCATTGTACAAGCTCGATACCCCTAACAGATTTACTATAATTAATCGAAATCCTTAATAAAATAATCTGAGAAATTGAGTTCTTTCAAGAACGCCATATCTGATTGACTGTTGAATTGGGATGGTGCCAACTTTGAAAAAACAACACAAACGCAGCAGTGAATATATTATACAATACAGTATACAAGTACACGCCGTCCGACGAAGACGCGAGTGAGTAATGACATTGTTCTTTTATGCAGTAGTGTATGTAAACAATTAGAGCTCGTCCCCACTGAGAGACGTTTTCGTCGCTCTATCATCGGTAATCGTAGCAGGTTTTCAAATTGGATATTTGATAATGTCAAAATGTACTTGACATTAACAGTCTGCCCGTAAAAATTCAAATTAATATTTTGTTGCCATTCGTTTTGCCACTGGTTCGTTGCCATTCGTTTTTCCACTTGTCTGTTGCGTTTCGTTTTTCACCTGTCAGTTGAAGTTTCACTCCTACTATCTGTCCCAGCATACATTTCGATTTTTCGCAGGTTAACGCAAATTATAGTTAGGTTAGGTACATTTTAATGGCACGGGTGGGGCCTCTTGGGGTATAGAGGTTCTCACTCACCTGCACATGCCGTCGAGATGGGGGCGCGGCGTGTTCCGCGCGCGCTCACCTCTCCTCCCGTGTGGCGAGTTACAGACCGCCTAACGCCTAGAGAGATTAAAGATGCCGAGGTATAAAAGTAGTCCCCGTGGGAGAGGAAGATGCCTCGCCAGGCCCACGCCTGCCAGGGCCGCGGAGAGGCTAGGTCATATATCCGTAGCCCTGGCATAAGGCGAATGACGGAACACCGAGGGCTTTTAGTGGGTATCCCTAACCGGGGAGTGGCAATGGCATGGCACCAGTTCTGACTGGGCATACTAGTGCCGCCCCCGATCTAGCGAATCCACACTAGGTCGCGAATTATCCCCCCAAAGTTAAGCCCTTGTCGGGGCTTAGTCCTCAATCGGATTTCTCCTGGTTAAAAAAAGGTACCTTTTAATGAATGCATTTTTTTATTTAAACATATTTTATTTTACGTTTTAACGGTTTTAAGCGTGGTAATTTATTTGATTTAGGTTTATACGACGTTTAACGTGACGTTTTTTAGTTTTATTATGTGTACAAGTCGCGAAAACTTAGAAAATATTATATTTTATTTTATCAAACAAAAAACTGGATTCGATCTGGAACCAAAAAACATCCATAAACTATTCTAAGATTATGCCGCCCTCCATGCGGCCGTATAAAATCTTAACACCCCGCCGTCTATAGAGAAGTTTCCTTACAAAAATAATGACTGATTAAAGTAACACTACAAGGACTATAAATATGTCGCACAGTCGGCGATTTAGTGGGAACATTCCCTTATTCGGTGACGCACACACGCAAAACCCGTGTTGGACATAACGCCATGTTGTAGTGTGCTGTGTGTCGATAAGTCTACACATAGGCTGCCACCACGTTAGCGGTGCGATTTCTATTGATTTTACATTTAAATATAGTTTACTGTATAAACCTTGAACCCTATGGCTGGTGAGTTTTATTTTTCAATTATATTTTTTTATCATATTTTTTTTATAAAAATGTCAGTGAGAGCTAATTATAATATATCTGTTATCAGTGACGATTCGCCTTGAACTCGTTTGTTTACATTACGTCTTGATGTTTCATTCTGTTGGTAATTGATACGGGATAATTTTTGTACTAAATCGGTTTTTGACGTGTGGCTTGAACTAGTAGCGTACTTACACACTATCTTATCAACACTTGCACTTAACAGTTTGTCGGACATTCTGTTGGTGTATCGGCAGTAACATGGATTGTGAGTTTAAAATTTTTCTATTTTAAATTTAATAAGTATTAATAATAATTGAAAGCGAATTGTCGCTTGGGAAGTTAAACTATTAAGTCAAGTCGTTGTTTAGCTTCAAGACCAAATCTGATAACAGTTCATCCGCTGTATTATTACTTCCTGTGCTCCATTATTATGGATACTGGCATAATTATTAAATATGGCTGGTCGCAGATAGTTTATACATTATATCGTGTTTTAAGCAATTTTAGGATTTCATACTCGCAGCTTACAGGTCAAAATCGCGTAAATTAAAACCGTACAGTGACTTTCTGAGTTGTTCAATATCATATGTTGTGTTTTCGCTTGTAACTGTTAATTTTGCTACCACGTTGCCAGGCACTGTTAGTGTAGATAATTAAAACAAGAATGTTTTCCTTCCTGTTCGTAATCTTATTTGTACTATGAAATCAAAATGTGTTTTTCGTTGTTGAAATGTCTTTCTTACCTTTGTTTTTCTTATCATTTTTTTTCTACAATAATAGATTAAAACCGAGCATAATATTATATGGATAGAATAGTTATCTAAATATCTTTAATTTTGTATTAGAGTGATTTTTAAGAAATATTGATAATCGCGTCAAGTCAATTGCTTTTACAAAAAGGGCGACCAAGCATTGAGGCCGAGGCCTTTCCACTGAGAAATGACTCCTCCCAAGTATTGATTACGAGCTATTTAAAACTTTTGATACGGATTGTATCTTAATTAACACACGTTTTCAATTTTACTTACGTAATAGTGTTTACCTATCATATAAATACTGCTATTAGTAGTAGTAGTACGAGTAGTGTCATAATGTTATTTTACTTGTTAGAGAGAGCTCCCGTAAATTTTTATCTTTATTTGTCGGAAGTTATCGTATTTACAGGGGTAAAAGGTATTCTATGATCCACTTATATCGATAGTACAAATCGCAACTTTTGTGATAATCAATTAATTTCTAACACCGTAAATAAGGAACAAAGAGATATATATTACATTTACGTAATATACCAGCAGCTATATATATTTTAATAAATTTGGTGTTTGGCCTTATACGTGGAATACGCTTCGCCCGACACTGCAATTTTAATGGCTTAGTAGGTATAAAATATTTCATACAACAGTTTCTTGTAAGTATTTATTGAAGGAACTGCATTACCACACTTTGTAAAACACATATTTTATAAATTGAGAGACGATTACAACATTTCGTTTTTCATTTTCACAAAATTAAATGATAACAATAAAATACATCTTTACTATTACTCACCATTCTAGTGAAATGTCGTATTATGTCACTGGAATTATTTCATCTTATCTCCAATTAATCATCTATCTAAACGTAGATTTTCTCTATTTTGCATTACTTATACATAATCTTAAGTTTATTTCTCTATATAAATAATAATAAAATCTCTTTTCTTTCACGTTCTCCCAAATATTTGGTCCATCCATCGCTTTTTTGATCCACCTTTATATTTTTACGCATCAATGTCGCAGTTTAACATTTATTTGTCATACTTTCACCCCTTATTACATGCCCCTCCCACCTTAGTCTTCTTCCTCTCAATTTTTCAATCATGGGCGCAATTTAAAAGGTCTCTTATGTACTCATTTCTCACCTTATCCATTTTTGTAACTCCACCTATCTATCTAAACATTCTCAACTCAGCTGAGTGGAGTCGTTTGTGGTCTATCACTGGCTCAATATTCGGACCCGTATAGTATGACTATTACTATCGGTTAAAGTTTGACGTAAGCTCCAGTACCTAACGTCAAAGTTGATGAACCGATGCTAAGACATGTGAATTAATAGTAAGATATAGGAATAGGGTTGCCAGATGTGTTCGAAAAGAAAACCGGACAAGTTTTTTTTTCAACATATAAATTTACCGAATAACATTTTAGATACTAAATTTACATAGAATGCCAATTTAAGAGCCAATCGACTTTTTCATATATTTAGTACTTGATGCCACTGCTTTTAATAAAGTTTTATTGCCTGGGATGCCATCTTTGAATTCAGTGTACTACAGTTATACTAAAGAAAACGCACTTTGGGTGGCAGCGTATCGAACGAAACGTTGCGGTATTCTTCGAGTTCGCTAGTTCTTATATTGAACGAATTTGCTTTAAAACCGGCCAGACTTTTGTCCGGTTTACTAAGACTTTCTTGACCAGACAAACAAAGAAAGTGGACATCTGGCAACTCTATGTAGAAATTGGCCATAATGATGTTGATTCTAACATCATTACTAGGTATGATAAGACCAAATGTATATTTACTACATTAATATCTTCTATTGTTTCAAATCAACTTAAATCTTAAATGTTTTCGTGATATCATCATATTGAATGATAATAATAGTAATCTACACTATTAATATAACGAGGAAAGATTTGTATTTTTGTATGTTTGTAACGAATAAACTCAAAAACTGCTGGATCAATTTCAAAAATTCTTTCACCATTCATTCATAAAAAATTAGGGATCCCTTAGTAGGGATCTTCAATAATATAAGCCATCTATAAATTTTTCTTGGGTTCTATTTTTTTATTTTTTCGGGGCGGGACAACGTCTGATGAGATGTGTGTTTGAGTGGATCCCGGGGTGGTTTAGATCATAATTAGACGCGGTAGGTGGCGCTGCAATCGGGTTCTACATTGTTATATTTTCAGGGCAGGACGTCTGCCGAGAACTTTCTGAGATAGGTATAAGTCTGGTATAAAACATGGACATAAACGAGAATACATGTTATTTTCTTCTCTAATTAACCGACTTCGAAAAAAGGAGGAGGTTCTCAATTCGTCGGTATCTTTTTTTTGTTTTTGTTTTTTTTATGTATGTTCACCGATTACTCCGTGATTTATCATCCGATTTACGTGATTCTTTTTTTGTTCGACGCGGAATAGCTTCCAATTGGTCCCCTAAAAAAATTACATAGTTTGGCCCAGTAGTTTTCATTTTATGAAAAATTTTTATGAAAAAAATTTCCTTTTCGTGTCATATATACATCGATTACTCTGAGATTTATGATTCGATTTACGTGATTCTTTTTTTGTTCGACGCGGAATAGCTGCCATGTGGTCCCCTAAAAATTTGACATAGTTTGGCTCAGTAGTTGTCATTTTACGAAAAAAAAATTGTTCTCGTTTCTTGGGACCTATATTTTTTAAGAAGCGCGGCACCATTCGTAGGTCCACCCATACATAGCTAGACACTAAAAAGTAACAAATAAAAAAAAAACTTCGTTTAAAAAAACCGACTTCAAAAACTAAAAAGTATAAAATAACTTATTTCTAAAGCTATTATTATTAATATATATTATCTAAAACATCTTGAAGTCGGTGCAAAGTGAAACATAAAAATTACTATATTTTGCAAATTACTAAGCACCGACTTTAAGATGTTTTAGATAATATATATAAATAATAATAGCTTTAGAAATAAGTTATTTTATACTTTTTAGTTTTTTAGTTTTTCTATAAGTACCTATTTCCTTCTTACAGGAAACATTAATTAGTAATTCAAGTTTTGTCTCGACACTTACATAACTATAATTAGAATGAATCTTACCAGCGTATACCTTTATACTCACGTGATCAAACCACTTTATAAAGAACATATATGAATAGGCTAGCCATGTTTTTATTATTTTGGAATTATATTGTCAGTTACAATTTTTTAATATTAACTCCAGAGGAATAGGCGAGTTGAAACCAAGAGCTGTTTTACGCAATGGCGGTACAAAGGGATTGATATGATTACGCGAAATCCTAGTGGAGACAGCAAAATTTCAAAGTTCTAAGCGTTTATTATTTAATGTATTCAAGTTTTGGTATCGCCATCTCTTGTTCAAACGACAATACATATTCTTGATACATAAACATTCCTTCTCTTTTTGTATAGTAATATCTATGTATATCTATCTCCGTCCCCCCAATTTTATCTTGGTACATGGAAGACGTCGCCATTATTTAGTCGTCGGATTCGTTTGTGGTGTTAAAAAGACGCATGTAAGACAATAAGATTTTTGGCAAATGTAAAGTTGTTGAAACAAACTAATTGGCGGCCGCCCTAAAAGTGATTTATATTGTTTGAATGATTGGTTAAGGGGGTTTCTATTTCCGTACATGTATGATGTCTGCGTCTGAGAAGCCCTGGTGGACGTTCTTAATCGGTGAGGGTCAGGGCGAGTCTATCTAATTAATGTACTTATTTTTAGTTATTAGACAAACATTTACACAACAATTGAAGGCAACAAAATTATACTACTAGCTTCAGCGGCTTCGTTCTATGGAATAACCGTGGTTTTTTTTTACCTGCGGAATCCGCGAATACACTCAGCCTACTTTATTTCTGACAATTTTGAATAGAATGACAAAGATAGCATTTTAACACCTCTAAACCTCTCTGAATATGGAGTGAAACGGTTTCCTGCTCATGTTGCTCAAGAAAGATGTCTTACTATTTTTTTCGCTCGATCTTAAGCGAGTAAGTGTGTCTGTGTGTGTGTGTGTGTGAGAGAGAGAGAGAGAGAGAGAGCGCGAGAGATAACACTTTATTGTACACCATTACAGAAAACATAGAAAAACTTATAGCCTAAAAATATTCTAAATGTGCTCAATGGGCGGTCTTATCGCTAAGAAGCGATCTCTTCCAGACGACCCGCAGCAGGAATAAAACAGATTAGGTATATCTATATTTCTGGAGCCAAACGGTGTCTAAGCCTTAAATTTTTCAACAGTGACTAAACATCTCGGTGCCTTTTTTACGTCTGCATGTTACTTTTAAGCAATAGCTTATCCGTGAAAACCTGTCATTGGCTTTCTTGTGTTAATTATAGTTATCTAATCAAATGTATTTAGCTGTAGGTTTTCCATGAATAAATATATTTATATAGTGAGTGTTTCCGAAGTATGATTTGGTCACCCTACAAACACTGTCGCAGAAAACGATACTATGTCGCAAACCATCGTGTACAATGCAGGCAATACGCTCAATTACTCTCTGGTTCGTTGATTTCAAACGCGGAATGTATGGCGTATGAATATAAATTTATGTTTTAACGCGAACTGTGAGCGGCGTTAGTTGTAATTGAGATGAACAGCTATTTGTATCGTATACACGATTCGCTTATTTCGGTCGTGTATTTTTCAATGTGTAATGTGCTCTTACAAATAGATTGTTTACACATATAAAATTAGTATTGTGTGGAGTTGATAGTTATGTAGTTTATGGCTGGAAATATCGCCGCGTTTAAAATGCTTTATTGATTACCCACTATGTCGCGAGTTAAATCTAGCCTTGGAAACGAAACAGGTATTTGCTATTGTTTAAATATCTTCATTTATTAAACTGTTCGCTACCCCTGTTTCCAAAACTAACTACGGACAAAATGAATATCTGCGTTGTTGTACAAATGCCTACAACATATATTTTAGTGACAGACACTTTTAATTCTTCGAAACAAATATTCAAGTCATTAGTAGTTAGTAAACTTATTAATAAGATTGAAAAGGAATGTAATGATTGTGTTTAGACCTAATAATTTAGTTGTGTTTAGTTTTCCCAACAGAAGTTTCACAGTATTAGATATATTGAGTAATTTATTTTAGTGTAGTGTAACTCACTATTTCTTTCTGTTCCTTTTACTAGATTTTAAGTATTCAGTTTTGGTTTAGATTTATTATTATGTATAATGTTAGGCCTTACATTTATGGATATACTGTTGGATACTTTTAGATAATAATAATAGAAAAAATTTACAATGAAAAAGATATGAAGGTATATAGGTATTCCATCATTTACATTGAGTGTTGTATAGTGTATTATTATTGTAGTTTATTTCATCGCCTTAGCCCATCCTGGAGAGTCATAAGGAGTTGGCTTCGCCATTGGCGTCGCCAACGTCTATCTATAGGCGACAGTAACCACTTTCCATGAGCTGGGCTGTCTGCCTGTATTCCAGCTTCGCAATTAAAATATATATTTCTTAAAAAAATAGCCTACTATTAGCGTATCTGTCCATTTATTATTGTAATATGTAAAATTTCATTTTTAAATTGATTTTACTTTTATTATTTATATTTGAGGGTATTTTAGAAGAAATTTCACAGCGGTGCGAGTTGTTTATTAAGGTTAGGGACTTATTATTAAAAGGGTATCATGTAAGCTATCGCCAATTTAATTAGTTTTGTGTTTCTTAAATAATAGGGTTTGCCCGCAAAATAGTAGATTTGTCACCAAAATGGATTCACCAAACAATATAGAGTCAATTCCACAATAAATCACCTAAAATCATGGAGATATAGGGTCAAATGCCAAATAAATGTTTTTGTATGTATTATAATAGGTTTTTCCTAATAAGTATTTAAGCAAACTAATTTAAAGGGATCACCAATAAATCATATATTTTGTCACTAGAAAATTTCATAAAATTCCAAAAAAAATTAGGGGTTTCGTCATCAGCGTTTCAACCAAAATAGTTACTACTTAACTGGACATATACCTCCCCCAAGGATCTTAATTTCCACTAGTAGTATAAATACATTTAAATAAAAAAAATTGCAAATAGTAAATGAAACAATTAAAGTCAAAATAACCAATATTTATTGTTAAAAATAATAATCACAGAATAATCAGCGCTGGTTTGGCTTTTGAAGGGCCCCCCCTTTTTTCTTTTCTGGCCTATAAGCACATTTTTGCTTGGGGTGTGATTTACATATATGTCCCCGTAATCATAACTAATGAGGGGGAAGGGGGAGTAGGGGGGGGGAAGGAAAACTTGATGAATGATCTACTATATGCAACTTTACAGAAATTGGTTAAATACATAAAGCCCCTACCACGGTTGAGTTGACCGTCGACCGTGGTAGGGGCAAGAAAACAAGATGACGCGTAACCGAAAAAAGTGACGATAATTTTTTTTCAACGCCGTCAATAGTCATAGAATACAATTTTGTACATAATTTTGAAGCGATATTAGACTGTTCTAGTGCTCATTTATGGCTTTAAATTTGGATGTATCAATGGGAGTGATCTATATAAACATAAAATTGCATCATACAATGTCATTGAATACTACGTATTAACTTCAAGTTTAAATGTTGTTGCGATTCGTTTTGTCGCTTGTCCGTTGCGATTCGTTTTACCACTTGTCCGTTGCGATTCGTTTTTCCACTTGTCCGTTAAAGTTTCACTTCTACTGTGGGGACACACACACATTCGATTTTTAGCAGGTTTACTGCAAATTATAATTTGGTTAGGTTAGTTACATTTCAATGAATGCATTTTTTTAAACATATTTTTTTTTCTACCCACTACTCGTTACCTCAAGCGATGTTTGCAGTTTTTGTACCTAATCTAGCTACTATAATTTGCGCCCCTCCACTAAATACACAATGAACACTTGAATGAAGAAACCGCGTATTCCTTTTGAGTTAAGTTTTAACCAACTAACAAAAGGAGATTTTCAATTTGACTGTTTTTATAATAACTCACCGTCCAGGTTGTGCATGTCTCGAATGAGTTGCCTATAGTTTTTGTACTTATATTATGTACTGTGTTTATTTATCATTAATTGTTATTTATTCACTGCACTACCGTCAAATATTAAAAATCCATCAATCTCCAACAAAGGTCGCCTGGACTGTACCGCCTGTTGTATTATCTCTTATCTTTATAAAGAGTTTACCTATCTACCATGACTTAATCATCAAAATATTCCTAATCAGACATGTTTGTGTCTAGTCCCACTGGCGGGCAATGTGAAAGGTCGTCAGGGCAAGCGCAGGCCTGCGGTAGGCGCCGCCACCGAGGCAGGAGCGCCCGCTGGCAAGAAGGGGCGCACAGCCGACCTCAGTTCCCTGAAGCTACCATCTCACGGATATCCCACCGAACACCCCTTCAATAAGGATGGGTACCGGTACATTTTGGCTGAGCCCGACCCACATGCGCCTTTTAGACAGGTCAGTATTTCGTCCCGAAGGGTTCTTGAGATTCTTTTCAGCGGCAAGATGTTTGTCACAAGCATGAAGAAATAAAGCATCATCTAGTTATTCTAAATAAAAGTAACACAAATTACGGCTCACGAATTTCATGATGTTTTCACGAAGTTTTTCGTTAAGAGTTCAAATTTCGGCACTTTGGCAGTTCAACCTCAGGGGTCATCCCCAAATACGTCACACGAATTTCATGATTTTTGACTCCTTCCCGTCTACAAGGACATTTTACATAAAAAAAAGTATTAAAGTAAAACGGCAGTTCTGTTATTAGTTTTCTTTCTTTTGAAGTTCTTATGGGAGGGTAAACCGCTTCGTTACGTAACGCGTTACGGCGCCAGTCTGTCTGGCGTCTCTCTCACTCTGATCCACAGCGCTAGCCAATTTCGGCAATTAGATTAAATAATGATACTAATAATATACATACAAAAAATTCTAATGTACATATTCAAGAATTGTAACTAAGAATAAAATATAGTTTATAATCAATAAAAGATTTTATTAATAAATAAACTTTCCTTACTTTATAATATTAATATACATAAAATTTAAGTAATAACCTAAGCTTTTCTCAAGTTAACCAATTTCAATACTAAATAGTTGTTCAACTTAGATTAGTTTAAGTTATCACTTCTGTCGGGCGTCTCGAGACGCACACGTTTTTTTAAACAGTTTAAACACTATGCTCGTACATATAGAGTTAGAAATATTATGAAGTTGTTCGTTAGTAGTTCAATATTCGTGTTTTAAAGCTTTTATAAATATATTTATTGCATTTTGAATTGCGACGTCACGAAATTTAGGATCCCTCCCGCCCGTTGTCACAGTATCTCACACTTCGATTCGACTATAACGTGTGACGTAATGAAATGCCAAAACAAATTAAAAATAAATCACTTGACAGCTGACAAAATGGCCGCCAGCTAAAAAAGTTTTGCCAACTTAGTTTGTATACTTCTAAAAAAAACACACTATATGGTGGTCGCTAAATTAGCATACATACCACATATAGTATTTCCAAGTTAAGCAAGTAACGCCTGTATTTTAATTGCCAAAAGCTGGCAACTAGGCAAACGGTCTACCTGATGGAAAGTAGTCACCTATGGATGTTTGCAAGACCAAGGGCCCGTGCCAACGCATATCCGGCGTCAAAGATATGTTTCACATCCGTCTTAATTACCCCATGCCATGGCGCAGCGGGAAAACCTACGCGGAAAGTTTCTCCCAAGTCGCTATTATTCCTACGACTGGGATCGGGGCTTGTCCATTAGTACTAAGAACTAGACGGCCGCTGGTCGCGGTTATGGGAATCGTGAGGGGTTGTCATCTGCAAACCTTCTGCATATATGTAATTGGCAGACAAACACAACATAATTATTGTATATCCCCAAATTATGAAAGTTACGCTTGTGCTTTGGGTGATATACAACTGCCTACTGTGGGGCCGATCTCAGACCATATTAAATAACGGAGAAAATTCGTTTCCGAAATTTACCATGCCAGGAATCGAACTCGGATCTGCGTGGCAGTGAGATAGGCCGGCAAAGACTTAGCCCGCTCAGCCACAGAAGCAACTGTGGGGCCGATTTTAAACACCCAAATCTGTAAAACTGCACCAAAAGTTTTTAGAATTTTTGTATGCCAGTCTGTCTTAAAGTTCGTATAGAACATATCCAAACGGCTCAACGGATTTCAATTAATATTTTGGAGATTAAAGCTTGGCTTATATTTTCTGCGTTTCATTTCGATATAATACTCTACTAATACTCTTTGACATGAGTAAAGCGTTTGACTTTGTCGATCATAAAATACTATTGCATAAGTGTGAAACATATGGAATCAGAGGAAATGCACTGGATTGGTTACAAAGCTATCTCTCAGATAGAAAACAATATGTCCAACTTGATAGAATTGGTAAAGATAGTATTTCTATGAGTCATAAATCGTCTGAAAGACCTAATAAAACCGGTGTACCACAAGGCAGTATATTAGGCCCATTGCTCTTTCTGCTGTATATAAATGACTTGCCTTCAGTGACAAAACATCAGTGTGTTTTATTTGCAGATGATGTGTCTATAGTTGTAACAAGAACGGATAAAAATGGTGATCACCAAAAAATAATGCAAAACGAAATAGGAATAGTATTAGACTGGTTAAAAAGAAATAAGTTAAAAGCAAATTTATCTAAAACAAAATTTATTTATTTTCATAATTACAATAATAAAGACAATTTCCATGCTAACTTAACATTTAATAATGACATAATAGATAAAGTTGACGAATTTAAATTTTTAGGTATATTACTTGACAAACATTGTAACTGGAAAGCACATGTGGATTTGGTATGTAAAAAATTAAACAAATTTGTATTTGCCCTAAATAGACTAAGACGCACAGCCAATGAAAAGGCGGCTCTAACGGCATATTATGGGTATGTTGAATCGGTGTTACGTTATGGTTTGATTATTTGGGGAAATTCCACAGACATTAAAAGAGCTTTCATTGTACAGAAAAAATGCGTAAGGGCAGTCTGCGGAGTTGGACCCTTCTTATCTTGTAGACCACTTTTTATAAAATTAAAGGTGCTCACGTTAACTAGTTTATATATATTTCAAATAGGAAGTTTTGTAAAAGACAATCCGTTAATGTTTGATAAATATTCTGATTGTGTTAATTCTAGAGTAAAATTTAGAGATCCCACTAGATTAGTAACACCAAACTGCAACACCACGTTAAGACAAAAAAACTGCCAAGTGATGATCATAAAAGTCTTTAATTCAATACCCACATCAATAAGAGAATTGCCAAAAAGAAAATTTAAACTAAAATTACATTCATGGCTGATAGAAAAGTGTTTTTATGACATTAGGGATTTTATTAGGTAAATAATATATTTAATTTATATTTTTAGCTTTGACATCTGATTCTTTTTTATTTATTTTTTTATTTTTTTTGACATTCTTTAATCTCTGTATTTAATATATTGTTAATCAAACTACGTTTATAAATTTAGAATTATTATAGTTTTTTTTAAATTGACATGTAAGTACCAAATATTTGTATGACCATATTTCGGTCAAATACAGTGAGACCAACTCGATATGTAAACCATCTTTTGTACTATTACCTGTATTTCAACAAATAAAGATTCATTCATTCATTCATTCAATAATGTAAATATCGAGGGCTTCCTAACATATAGGCGTATACGCAAAAATGACATTTTTTGTTAACAAAAACTGTATATTACAATTTAGAAAGTCTTACCAGTATGCAAGTTGTACCTAAAAACCCTTATACAATCAACTATAGTAGAATTATTTTCTCCGTGCAGTTTGGGTTATAAATAATCGGAGCGGTGAAGCGAGTATTTCGCTCTTTCTTCCACTCACGGGCCTTATGGGCAGTCATAGTGATACGCATTATTGTTGTCGATAAGCGTTATTGATAGTGTATTTAGTTTTGCCATTTTGTGGGTTAGTGATATAAATGTTTTTTTTTTTAGATAAAACAACGTATTTATTAAAATAAGAATAATAATGATTTAAAATAAATTATTAATTAGGTATCTATGTATTAAAAAACTATAAGTACAAAAGTTTAGAATGTAACAAGTTATATTAAAAATAAATAAATATAAATACTTATATCCAAGTTTAAAATTAACAGCAAAAAAGATAATAATGATTTTTATAAGAATGATAGGAATGAGTTTTTATCGTTAATGGCGTTGCGCCCGCGCAACATGCTCACCGCCCTAGCCGGGCTGAGGCCGAGTTTGATTTATGACCCAAACTGCACGGAGAAAATAATTCTACTATAGTTTAGTTTTATTCACAATTTTGTCCCTTGTGTAAAACTGCACATTTGTCTGTACGCCCATTTGTTATGAAGCCCTCGATATGAAGAATGTTCCTGCGCATAACAATTGGTGGAACCGGTAGTAAATAATTTATAAAATATGAGGTACTTTGAATGTGTGTGTTATGTAAGTGTTTGTTTATTTCGTGGCTTTGCTAATATCCAATTAGTGATATGTGATATATCTGGTATATTTATAATAATATGTGTTCTTTTAAAATTTGGAATACCGGAATATTTTCCTCAGAATAAAGATTCGGAATCTAAATATTTGCTAATCCCTTTATAGAATGGATTAGCACAAAATCTCGTAAGCTCTATTTCTGGCCTTTAGATAATAACAATGAACGTAAGATATTTCATATTAGAGATGCCACGAATATTCGGTATACGGCCACTTCTTTAACTATTCGCTATTTGGCCGAATGCTGTGTAATATTAGGGTGAATACGGCATACCAAATTGTGAAAACTAAACTGTTATTATTTCTTAAACAAATGATTGCTAGTGACACTACGTTTTTACCAGTGACGCCATGAATATTCGAATTGACCGAATGGTAAATATCGAGAGAAGCCGAATATTCGCGGCATCTCTAGTTTGTATCTCGAAAAGTGCACCAATTTCAGATCCAAATTTGAAGCGATCGAAGCTGTCTGGACAGCTTCGCTTTATAAAACGTTGATATTCCTCGTAGGAGTTTGACGAAAGCAACGAATGGAGTGGGAAACCTATCCCGGGCTGGTTGTACCGGTCGCTGTGCCCCGGGATAGTGCTGTTGGCTCTCCACGACAGGGCGCCGCAGCTCAAGATATCCGAAGACAGGCTGGCTGTCACCGGCGAGAAGGGATACTGCATGGTCAGAGCAACGCACGGTCAGAGTTGTCAATCTAATTCAGATATTTAATACTAATAATAATTCATTTATTTCAGAAATTGCATTTCCATATTGTACAATTTTATATTATAGATTGTGTCACTGTTAATAAATTTTAAATATCAAATTAGTTCACAACAATTAATTAATTAAACAAATACTGTGGCATTCCACCCGCGTCACAATAATTATTACAAGTGTTCCTACTCCACGGCACCAAGGGACATGTATACCAAATAATTTCAATTATGGACTGTGCCACCGGGCCGCGAGGCGGCAAACAACAAACAAACTCATACATTCAACTGGGTGTGCAGTTGCACCCATTTACATAGCAGTGGCGAGTCCCATCGATCTACAAAATAATAGTTTAAAAAAAAACAAAAAAAACACGCTTTTATAAAAAATCCAAGTAACAAACAGAAAATAAAATTTAATAAATTTGGTTTCTGATGAATGGGGTCTTACCGTGGAGTGCAAAAAAGTAATAATTAATCAATTTGATTAAGTACAGTGTAAAAAAATATGAATGTACATTATTGAAAAAAAACGTGGGGTGTATTATAATATCTTAAAAAGCGCTTTGAATAAGTAAGACCCCATTCATCAGAAACCAAATTTATTAAATTTTATTTTCTGTTTTTTACTTGGATTTTTTATGAAAGCGTGTTTTTTTTAGTTTTTCTTAAACTATTACTTATTTTTCATTTTTTAGTTGTTTTTTTTTTAATATTTTAAATACAAGTTTTTGAGATCCTGCATATCATGTAACAGCAGAGTGCTAGCCAAGACGAGTAAAACGAGCCCAAACACGACGGGTCTATCTTGTTTAGTACAGGAGTTCCTATGGCCACCTTCCCACTCCATCATCAGATCAGCTCCATGGTACCATATTATTGCATTGTCAACCTTTGACAGGTGTGCAATGTTTGAATTAAATCTGATCGTTCAAAGTAGGACAAAATCGAGCTCAAAGGGGTTGGTTACAAACATACATACATCGTACTTACAGGTGAAGCTAATAAAAGCGTGTTAAAAAGACTGAGCATGCTGTTGGTGCTGCGTATTTTCGCTATTTGTTCTAGTCTGAATGATGCAGAAGCATTGCAATAAAATAAGAATAATATTAATTAAATGCTAAGATAGTTGCAATTTCTATATTCGACTCCTTAAGAACTGTTCTTCGGTCTACTACGACGACATTGTACCTACTAAAGAACCGTTCTGTGCCTACACTGTTCGTTGGACTCCAGACGCTCTGTAATGCTTTTATTAGCATTTATTTTAGACCTAGGCCGCACTACGGTGAAACCGCATCAGTTATTAACCGTGTGAGTTTATGAAACACGAAAACGAATACAAGCGGCCGCACTTGCGGTTTTTACCCGCGACTGATTTTAAAACCGTGAAATGTTACAAAATTGTCGCAGTAAGAAACCGTAGCAAAATTTGTAATCCATAGAACTAAGTGGGCGGGCACGCACTATGCGTTAACCGCGGGCGGTTTTTTGGCTAGTATTCGGCAGACCACCGAAATATAAAATCCATTTGCGAAATTTTGTATCCATGAAGGTGATGTATGGACGCACATTGTGCAAAACTTTAACGAAGCTGGCTACTGACATTCGAAAGTAGTTGAAAAATTTCTCTGGATGTTCTCTTAAAATTTTATACTTTTTCTGAAAGAAACATTTCTCAAATCTACGGCTAGTGAGTGGATGGACCCAATATTTGCGAAATTTTCGTTGACGTCTTTTTTTTCTATTTCTTAGTACCAGAGCAACAATACATACTGCTCTTTTGAAAACCATCTTCAAACTGTGAAAATCACGGGCGGTTTCGCGGTTTATAATCGTAGTGTGTACGTCTCGAGCGGTTTCGGCGGTTATAGCGGTTAACCGCTCCCGGGAAAAAACCGTAGTGCGGCCTAGGCCTCAGTGTTGCATCAATTACTTCGTACTCCTTGATACGTGATATTTTTTCATCAAAATAACATTGGCGGTGGCGTTCAAGTGATGATTTTAAATCCTTTCATAATCAAATTCAAAATCATCTACAGTTATTGTTATTGTTTATTTCGCTTAAAATATTCATTTTTTTATATTCGCATTTAAATCAAAATTTTCGCATAAATCCGCATCTATTTCGTAAATACGAAACTTCCATGCCTTTAATGATAATACATGTTCTACTATTATCCTGTCGCGAATATATCAAGAAAATATTGTGGATTTTGTAGAATACAAATTTATGACACTATCGCAATAGAATCGTATTTTGAACATGTTCGCAACGTCAAGATATTGAAAAAGCAGAATTGGGCCCCTGGTCATAGAACGCAGTGCTTAACTCCCTCTCTGGTCCGACATGCAGGTGGCAAAATAATAATAATCTGAAATATTAAATGAAAGTTTATTACACTAATCACAATATTAAATACAGCACAATAATTTACAGAAATATTAGGACAACTCCAAGAGTTGTCTCCACGCTTGTCAAGTGTCGAGCAACAATTTGACCTTAATACTGCGATTATCGAACAGTAACAATATGCGATCCCTGTCCAAGACTGTCGTCGGTTGTAGACTAGGCCCCCTCTGCCGGAACAGCGAGTATTTATAAGATCCTCGTAGTACATCTGCAGCGACACCATCCTGTAATACTTTGGCGCCACTTCACTTGTCATAACACCTACTTCCGCCATCCGTATAACTTCCAACTTCCGGTTACTCCATTTTCGATATCCGTTGGCTTGATAATAAATGCTTCTACGTTGACATCAATGAACGCTATCCGGTTATTGACTCCTTCCGTCATTCCAACGCAGGCGTCTCCCGCGGCTCGTGGTACTGGGAGGCGTCCGTGGAGGAGATGCCCGAGGGCTCCGCCACGCGGCTGGGCTGGGGGCGGCGCTACGCCAACCTGCAAGCGCCTCTCGGATACGACAAGTTCGGCTACTCGTGGCGCAGTCGGAAGGGGACCAGGTTAGTCTTATTATTAACTAGTTTGCCCCGCTGTTGCGCCGCATGTCAAACCCTATAGTTGAATTATTTTGTCCGTGCAGTTTGGGTCATTTAATAATCGGAGCGGTGAAGCGAGTATTTCGCTCTCTCTTCCACTCACGGGCCTTATTAGCGGGCATTGTGATGCGCATTATTGTTGTCGATAAGCGTTATCGATAGTGTATTTAGTTTTGTCATTTTGTGGATTAGGTTAAGTAAGTGATATTTATAGGTAGTATTTATTCTACTTACACAAAAACTTAATTCGGTTTTTTACATATAAAATAACAAAGAAACTACTCAGTACATATATTATAGTCAGTAGACAGAACTGGCCAGCAAGACAGGCGATTCGAAGCCAACAATTTATGACAATGTAGGTGTTTGTTAGTTAATTTACAAAACGCGATTGTGCAGCGCCATCTATTTTGCTAATCCGTTATTCTAAGGTAACAACTTCATCTATCGGGATAAAATGAAATAAATTTATCCTAAGTGTTAACTCGGTTTATATACGTTCAGTATCCAAAAAAGTTGCGATCGCAGCGCCATCTTTTTTGCCTTTTTCCTGTATCCCACGAAAACGATGCTATTTATCGGGATAAAAAGTATCCTAAGTTTCACCTCGGGATATGAGCTAGCTTTATATTGATATTCATTTAAACCCGTTTAGTAGTTTTCACGTGATGCTCTGACAGACAGACAAAAGGCATTTTGGAATCTAGAATACAATAATTCGAAAGGTAGAATAAAACCGGAAACAATGGCTTCTATGTACTTACTTAGGGTATAACTGGTTCGAAATTTTACCGGTTTCCGAGCCTCGCTTGCACTGTTTATAATATACAATAATATCAGTAAAAAGTTAGTTTCAAATAAAAAGTGTTAGGTGAGTTCAAAGTTAACTTTGGTACCCGCACTAAGTCCCTATAGAGCCTTTGTGGCGAGCCGCCAGAAGAGTTCGCTTCGGTTATAAGCATTTTTCTCTCATTCCGTGGTCTTAGCATACCTACTAATAACTAATAATCAGAAAAATAATACACGGAACATGCAACACACGACTGTACTGGTCAAACTGCAGACGCGAACTGTCACTAAAAGTTAGTTTTAGATAAAAGCATATGAGAAATCTTTGCAGTCTTTATTTAGGGCTCTCCATATTTTCGTGAAAACACGAGAAACGGGATTGTGGAACGGGTTCCTGGTGAGGACGGGAGAAACGAGAATGTGGAGCGCCATTTAAAAAGCTGTGAACAATTTCAGATTCCATGAGTCACGTGGGAAACACTACAGCAATGGCTACGGCGAAGGCGACACCCTCGGTTTCCTCGTCGTGCTGCCGGAGAGTGGATCCACCAAGTATACTCCCAACACATATAAGGATCGGGTCAGTTGATATTTTCATCATCGTGATAATGATACTTACTGCATGACTATAACCATTTTCTAAACAATTCTCTATGGAATAGTTTTCGGTCGCAGATATCCGATTCGAAATTCAGTTCAGATTTATGGGAGCGTAGGTTCGAATCCTACCGTCTGCGCCAAGTTTTGTCTTCCCTCTTCTTATTAAAAAAAGCAATTGTACTATTCCTATTATCTATACTAATATTGTAAAGGGGAAAGATTTGTATATTTGTAACGAATAAACTCAAAAACTATTAGACCAATTTCAAAAATTCTTTCACCATTAGAATGCTATATTGTCCCTGAGTAACATAGGCTATCTTTACACGTTTATCCGAAAATGTTCAAAAAAATTAATGTCCACCCATGCGAAGCCGAGACGAGCCGCTAGTTTATTTATATATTTACAAAGTATTCTTAATATATTCTTTTTTTATATATTAATGCCTATCTCCGTATTCAGTTATTAGAAAGGAATAGATATGTTGCAATTGAATTCTGTCACTTGTCTAGCTGAATTGACATTTTAGAGAATTAAATTTGTCATTTCATAGATTAACAACCAATACCACTGTTAGTACAAAGACCCACAAAAAAACGTATTACAGACCCTTTCACGTATTATCACCACATCCTCGGCCAATTGCAGTCCACAAATAAGTGCCATATTTATTGGTATCTAGATAGCTACCGGTAGGTAAGATAGCTCCCTTCATAACTTATTAAGCGACTATATTGTAGTTCAGTCCCTCTTTCTCTATCATGCGACACCGCTATATGGTGGATATACCTCCTATACGAACAAAGCGCTTTGAGTCCACCTTCATTATGCGCACCGCAAAGGAGTGGAACTCACTGCCGGAGTTTGTTTTTCGCGAAACCTCCAGCCTAGTTTTGGTTTTTGGTCAAGTCCCGTTTGAATAGGCACCTTTTAGATAATCGTGCTCGAACGTCAAACGCGAGCCTATAGAGTAATTAAAAACTGTTCACATCTCGCCACCGTATATTATAAAAAGTAAGTCGCACTCGGGATGTCCAGATTCAATAATTTCCCAATGTGATGAATTTATTATGTAAGCAGTAACTAAGTAAACTGTCGTTGTTATCATTCGGTATATATTTTAGCACTTGGCTCAAATTTTCACATCCCAGAGACAAAATTTTATACTTACTTACCAATTTTTTTTTGATGTCTCATAAAAAATCTCTAATCTGGAAATCCTTCCTGGTCCTTGAAAGATTAGATTAAAGTGTTACGGATGCTTGACAAGAAGAGTTTCCTATTTGACTCACTCATTTAAGTTATTTATTTTGAATTTAATAATAATCAGCAAACAGGTTGTATATTCACAAGCAAAGCAAGTTCGGGTAATATACAACAGACAGCTCTGTAACCAATCCCAGATTTGATATCGAGATCTTAGTAAATTTACTATACCAGGAATCAAACCTGACAAGTTTTATTTCAGTGATCTAGATGGGCAAAAACTTGGCGCATTTCAAGAACAACAGAGGCTGTTGATATGTATGCTTGCTTATCTAGATTATTTATAGCATACATTGATTTCCTTTCCAGCCTCTAGTCAAATTCAAAAGTCATCTTTATTACGAGGATAAGGACAATATCCAGGAATCTCTCAGCAGCCTGAAGCCCCTCCCGGGGAGCAGGATCTACTTTTTCAAGAATGGGGAGTGTCAGGGGGAGGCTTTCGTGGACCTCTATCAGGGGTGTTACTACCCAACGGTCTCTCTTCACAAGAATGTCACTGTTAGTGTTAATTTTGGACCCAATTTCAAGTTTTCACCACCCACCGAGTACAAATTTAGACCGGTAAGTCTCTTTTACCACTACTAGCAAAAAGCGTTGCTTTAGGAGGGCTCGCGAAGTTTTCAACCTAGTGTTATTTTTATTTTATAATAACACATGTAGAAATAAATTGAAATTATGACAAAGTCCAAATCTGAAGTGTGATAGTTTCTCTGTAAAGTGTTCCACAAAAAATAAATACATTGAGGGATTGGGGTTAGGGCTCGTTTCGCTTGCCCTGATGAATGTCATGAAAAGCAAATAAAACGATTAGATTTATGTCTTTCAATTTCGATGAATCGACCAAAGTGATAGCTACATATAAACTTTAATCATTCCATATGGTTATGTTTTTTGAGTTCTACGTTTCTCAACCGAATTGGTTTAGTTTCATTGATTTTGATCCATCTAATGCCGTGTACAGATTTGCGAAATGTAGCATACAATGTAACGGAATTCCCATGGATGGCTTGCGCGCACGAACCATGCTCACTACGCGCACTCGTTTTATCACGATAATACTGATGCACTATTGATGGTATCACAGTATCGTGACAGTATTTGCCATCTTGTGATAATATCGTGATTCCAGGATCGCGATATTATTGAGTGTGTAATATGCCCCATTTCAACTCGTGCCCGGCGCTATCCGCCATTTGTCGGTTTTTTCGCTGAACACGAAGGGGCGCGCAGAGAGCACGCAGCGCCGTGTGGACGGCACCTACATGCTCGGCTCGTGCGCCCTGCGTCCACACTTGTCAAATGCTCCTTTCATGTTACATTGCATGCTACATTTCGAAAATCTGTACACGGCATTATATCAAAAATCAATATTTGTATGTGCAAGAATGTTAACAACATGTTATAAAATTGTAGGGGTTATTTTGCATACGACACTATATGATAGAATGTACCGATATTCTACCATATAGTGTGCTATGCAAAATAACTTCATTAAGAAAAATTAAATTTGCATTAATATGCTAATCAAGAACAAGTAAATATCTTTAAATTCAAATATTTGTACACCAAATGAATGCCATAACGTTATGCAGAATTGCGTTATGCTAATGCAGAATAAAAGTTCCTAATTATTTGTAATGTCTTATTTGTTTTATCACTATTACTATAGTTGAGGGTTCTAAAAAGCCAAATTTGAAGTTTAATATAAATAAATAAAAAATAGTCTTTATTTCCTGACCTGAGCTACTGTACCAACTCATCAAATGTCAAATCGGGATTTTAACTAAAATCTAGCCCGAATGATGTGTTTTTTTTAATAGAAAATCTCAATTAAAATCTTCAATCAATCTAATTATTTAATACATATTTATGAAACATAAAAAAAATTGAAGCCCTAATTAACTCCTTTTCTATTCTGAAAATTTCATGAAATTAGGTTTTTGTTATATTTATTGATTTAAATTAAAGAAAATTGTGTTTAAACTACTTGAAAATTTTGAAATTTCACAATGTGCAACGGAATATACAATTGCTTGAATTAACTTTATAATTTACTTTATAGATGTCAGAGAAGGCGGAAGAAGCTATATGCGAGCAAACTATGGCAGATTTACTATATTTGACTGAGAACGAGGGAAAATTAAGACTGGACAATTTCAATCTCTGATACAACTAGCACCGTCGCTGTTACGGTGTGAAAAACGTGTGAATGAACGAAGTGAAGTGATTGTGTTGTGAAGTGCATTTAAGTGCCACACTCAGAGGTGGGTAATGGCCTATTAACTTAAAATTATAGACAAGGCTTAGAATCAGTTTAAAATTAACCGGTTTTAGTCAACTGTCCCATTCGGTGTGTTAACTTTAAAGAGAGAGATATATGTGAATTAATATTTATGTCTTAAAAAGAGAAATTATAATTCTATCTCTTACAACGTGTTTGTGTGCAACTGACAACTTCAGTTTAGTTTAGTTGAATATACCGGATATTCAACTTAACCTTTTTAATAAAAACTGAGAACAAAACCGAAAAGTTCTTATGTTCTACTTTTTTTACCCCTTTCCAAGCCTTGATTATAGGTACACTGTTCTGAGATAGAAATAAATAGAATAAATTTAAATTAGTAACTTACTAAAGTACTAATTAGTAAGTATATAAGTACTAATTCCTCAATGTCGGTAGTATGCTGATTAGTAAAGATATTCGATTATAAGAATATAATCTAAATTGCCTTTATGGTCCAATAATCTAAATTACGAAAGGTTGACTTACTGAAATGTAATTTTATATTAATCACAGAGGAGACACTGAAGATCGACATTTACCCATTTGATAACTTCACTATATATTTGAAGTGAAACCTTTATCGGCGTTGGAAAAAAAACTTACCGTCACATTTTTCGGTTACGCGTCATGTCACATTTTTGATTGTGAGACGAGCATTGTAATATTTCTTTACTTTATTGTGTTTTAATTAATATCCGACTTTGATGATTTATAAATCATTTATTTAGTATCCTACATACTGTATATATATATATATATATATATATATATCCTACACACACATATGTGATCAGCGAAATCATAATTTAACTTTATTTAACCAATTTCTGTAAAGTTGCATATAGTAGATCATTTTTCGAAAAATAAGATCATTAATAAGTTCCGCTTTTCACGTGTCTACACTAGTACAAGCACACATGTTTTTTTATTTATTAAATTATATTGATTTATAAACCCGCCTATGATAGGTTGCCAATCGAAAAGTGTACAAGCCTATTTTTAATCCATAAACTTCAACTCTTGATAACTGAAAAAAATTAGTTTCGACTGATAGTATATATATATCCTGGAGAATTTGTGGTGAAAGGCTTACCTACTTATTTATATTCATGGCTACCTATATTGGTAGGTAGTTATATTGACTTACCTGTTTTTATTGGTTGTTCTGTTAACCAATAAAAATTGGTAGCATAACATGGATAATTTAATTATTATTGTTCACGCCATGTCACAGATGGTGGCAACAAAGGTTTCCGTTATGGCCGATTTCTCTTTTAAGAACAATAGAATTTACAATTAGATTAATTACCATTAATCTTTGAGACGACTCTTTGCTTAAATAGAAGCTTCCTATATTTGCGTCCTTTTCCCACTATTCTTTTAAGCCCTCAAGACCTTACTCCTTCACTCCTAAGTACTTCTGGTCAGCCTCTCATGTCAATGCCATCGGAACCAATGAATATGGCAAGACCTAATTTATATCAAGCAATTGAAAATATTAAACAATAATTCTGGGAGCGCTGGAGAAAGAAATATTTCACCGAATTTCAAATAATAAGAAAATGGCGGACAAGGCAGCAGGATATCCAACTGGAATAAATAGTGCTTCTGAAGAAAGCTAATACTCTTCTAAAATGGCGACTAGGTCGAGTCGTCAATTATATTCTGGAACTGACCACGTGATGAGAGTCGTCAACATCTATATCTAAGGGAACTATTCGACGTGCTCTGAACAAACTAGTGGTTCTATCAGTGAAAATTCTTGAAAGCAGCAGCTTTCAAGGGGGGCAGGATGTTCACGCCATGCCACAGATGGTGGCAACAAAGTTTCCCGTTATGGCCGATTTCTCTTTTAAGACAATAGAAGAGCGGGGAGGGATCGGCCGCCATCCCAAGACGGCGTGGGCACGCCACCTCATTATTCTTCAATCATTCCATATTTCTACGTTGTACAATCACACACGCCATAAGCCAAGTCGCGCTATTTCATATAATTTATATCAAAACTATTTGTAATTTACATTAATTCAGTATGATTAAATATTGTAAACCATTTAAAACTGTGTTTATATGTACCACCCGTACAATTATTGTATATTATATAAGCTTGCCTGCAAAACATTGTCCCTGGCATATAATTGCCATGCTTTGAAGGTTTCAAAAATAACCATGGACACTTCAATTGGCAAGGTTTCTGTAAAAGACTGGCAAGCCAAGCCGTTAAGTTTGTAATATAAGGAGAGGCGGGGAGAGGAGAGGAGAGGTGACAGGAGGCGGATTTGATGGTTTTTGACATTAGAGTGTGTGTATTAGATTTTGGAGGCAAGAAATAATAAGAATTCTAAGTAAATTGCTTTTCAGTTTCATTTATTGACACTATTAATATCGACCCGTTATAGTCAGAAGTGGGATAGACTGTAGTCACAATCGACAACGCCCTTTAAAACCCACAATGAAGCGATACAAAGAACATCAAGGTTATTATGTACGATCCAAAAGAAACCGAGCACAGGTGAGTGAGTCTATCCCACAATCGTCGAAGCGTGTCGACAAACTCATAAAAAGAAAAGTTGACGACGCAATACAAAGGTCAATTTACGACGAAAGTCAAATTGTACCAACCGGCATCAATAAGTTACAAAACACAGAAAAATTGGTTCCTGACTTTGATCCTGAGAACAAAGACATTAATATTAGAAGCTGGATTAAAAAAATAGAGCAATTAGGCACTATATACGGCTGGAATGACGATGCAAAGTCATTCATACTACAGTCAAAACTACAAGGCCAAGCCAGGCTTTGGTTCAATAGATTAGAGTCATATGACCATTCTTGGGATGAATGGAAAATCATGATAACTAGGGCCTTTCCACGGCACAATGATTACGCCACCCTTTTAGAAGAGCTTATAGGAAGGAAGAAAATGTCTACAGAATCAATGACCAAATACTTTCAAGAAAAAGTAGCCATGTGCTACAGATGCCAATTGAGTAATGAAGCTGCAGTATCATGTATTATTCGGGGACTCCCTCAGGAACTACAGGCAAATGCCCAAGCTTTCCAATGCTCTACCCCTGATGAATTATATGAAGGGTTTCTGTCTTCCTTAGAGTCTTATCAAACAAACCCTTTAAAGGTACTAAATACCATGCCAAGATCAATTGGGACACCTAGAGTTGGTGAATCATTTAGTGACTACTCGCAAAAGGACTTAAGTGCAAAGAAGCCATCCATTTGCTATCGCTGCAATGAAGTAGGTCATATCGCAACTGTCTGTAAATTACCTGACAAGCGGAAGTGCTTTAGGTGTGGTAAAACTGGGCATGTGGCCACTTCCTGCAACTCACTGGACAATATAAAAAGGATCCAACTATTGGCACATTACAATGATGTATATAAGAAGACTGTAACGGTGAATGGTGTTTATATGAAAGCATACTTAGACACAGGTAGTGAACTTAATGTGATCTCTAAGGCAGCAGTAGATGCTATAAAACTGAAGGTTGCTCCTGTTGAGATTGTTTTGAAAGGCTTCAACAACAGTTTGGTGCGTGCGGTAGGACAAGTTGATTTTGAGCTCTTAGTTGATAAAGTGGAGATTAAAACTACAGCTGTTGCCACCGATGTTGATTTGGGAGATGTTGTCTTAATCATAGGTCAGACAGTGATTAACCGAGAAGATGTGATATTGAATGTTTCTAAAAATGGAGTTAACTTATCTAAGGTTACTGGAGCCACTAGTGACTTAATGAACATAGACATCTGTGGTGAAGCAAGTAGTTTCAGAGTTGAACTTACTGAAGACATCACAATTCCTATCGGTGATAACTTAGTGAAGGTCAATATCGCAGGAGACCACTCTGATGACTTCTGTACGAGGCCAAGGCAATATAGCATGGGTAATGTTGTATATGCAGTTGCCAGCACAATGCTTAGAAATGGCGAGGGATATGTGAGGGTCTGTAATATTGGCACAGGCCCTATATCTTGGAAAAAAGGAATGATGGTAGCCAGAGCTGACAGATGCACGGATATAGAGAAACACAATGACATTGAATTGAAGCCAGTATTTTATTATAGCAGGGTAACGTCTCGTGAGGAATCCATGTATCACAGCTATGAACTCGAGACCTTAGCAGTTGTTGACTCATTAAAGCATTTTCGAGTTTATGTATTCGGAAAATCAATTAAAGTAGTTACAGATTGTTCTGCTGTGAGATATACGTTATTAAAAAAAGATCTAGTGCCTCGTATAGCTCGTTGGTGGCTCACAATCCAAGATTATGATATTCAAATTGAATATAGACCCGGGGAGCGAATGAGGCATGTTGATGCCTTGAGTCGCAATCCACCTGTAGATACCTCATTCAAAGTTATTGATAATATAGAATCATTAATACCTAAAGTAAACATAAATATGATTTCAAGTGATGATTGGTTTTTAACTATACAGCTACAAGATGACAAATTGAATAATATTATTAAACAGCTAACCGAAGGCAATGCATGTGAGGATGTTGCCAATAATTACAAGATTATGAATGATCGACTATATAGAAAGACTTTGAATGGTGATAGATTAGTAGTACCAGCTTTCGCTAGATGGAAATTTATGCAGAAATTTCATGATCAAATAGGCCATGTAGGGATCAAAAGGTGTGAAGAATTAATTAAATCAGATTATTGGTTTCCTAAAATGACACGTTTTATTAAAAAATATGTTAGTTCTTGTTTGGAGTGTAGTTACAGTAAACTATGGAAAACCAAGTGGAGAGTTACATCCAATACCAAAGCCCTCTATCCCTATGGAAGTAGTCCATATTGATCATCTAGGCCCATTCTGCCGTACTAAGCGAGGCTACCAATATATCCTGATGCTTGTAGACTCATTCTCGAAGTTTCTTATAGCCCGTCCAACCAGAACCATTAATTCTGTGGAGACTGTTACTGTTCTCAAAGATGTGTTTAGCTTATTCGGTTATCCAAAAAGGTTGATTTCCGATAGGAACTTAGCATTTACCAGTAGAGTCTTCAGATCATTTTCAGTACAATACCAGATTCATCATACACTAAATGCCATAGCATGCCCCCGTGCAAATGGTCAAGTTGAGCGTTACAACCGCACATTGTTAGATGCAATGCGTACACGTAACTTAGATCCCAATATGTGGAACGAATGTTTACCAGATTGTATTTGGGGCATAAACAACACAATGAATGAAAGCTTAGGTTATCATCCTTATGAGATAATGTTTAGTCATAAAGGTAGGTTGATACCAGATCTAATAGGCAATGGTGAGTCTGCATCAGTACAGATAAAACGACAAAATGCTTCTAGTCGACTAGAAGATCGCGCAAAATTATTGAAACATTACTATGATAAACGTCATAAGCCAGAGAAAGTCTTTAAAAGGGGGAACTTAGTTTTGTGGAAACAAGGACCTTCTGGGGGTGAGGTCAAGGATGTAAACAATAAATTGCAGGTCCTATACTCAGGCCCTTATATTATCAATAAGGTACTTAATAATGGTCGTTATGAAATTAAGAGTGTAAAGGGCATGCGGGGTTATAAGAAGTTCTCCGGAGTAGTTGCTGCAGATTCACTGCGAACCTATCGAAGTGCACCCGAGTGCAGTGAGACTAGCAGTGATGATGAAGTTGTGACTAGAGATGACCTAATTGATTTATTGGAGAGTTAAATTATTGCATGCACCAATTGCGGTGCAATTGTTTCAGGGTGGCCGACTGTAAAAGACTGGCAAGCCAAGCCGTTAAGTTTGTAATATAAGGAGAGGCGGGGAGAGGAGAGGAGAGGTGACAGGAGGCGGATTTGATGGTTTTTGACATTAGAGTGTGTGTATTAGATTTTGGAGGCAAGAAATAATAAGAATTCTAAGTAAATTGCTTTTCAGTTTCATTTATTGACACTATTAATATCGACCCGTTATATTTCATAGGCTTATTTACAAATCAATACATCAATAATTTGATAAAAAATATGTCTCACCTGATTATTAAATAGGTGAAGGTCGATCTTCAGTGTCTCTTAGACTATAATAATAGATATAATTATTCTACTGTCAGGAAATTACGAAAATAATTATTAAAAAAAATTTATTGCGCTTTAAGTTAATAGTCATTTAAGCTCTCTGAGTGGGACAATAAACCTGAATTGTATTCAAAACGATATTTATATAAAAAGCGGTATAGTTTTACACAACTTAAAATTGGCAGTTTTAATTATCTGCAGAAAAATGTTGACCAGTTTCTATGTAAATAAGCTTTATTGAACATTAATTGCAAGCGGAAATGGCATCGCTTACAAGATTCGCACATTGTTGCGCGCTATTAAAATTGGGTTACTGCGCAAATGCATCGGGCAAATTATCAGTGTGTTAGAATGTACAGTATATAACTTATGTAAATAGCACATAATAACCTTTAGGTTATTATACCTACCTATTAACCTATAGGTTATTATACCTACCTATTAATCTATAGGTTATTATACCTACCTATTAACCTATAGGTTATTATACCTACGACTGGTAAAAGCAGTCGCACACACAGACATATACGTATACATTACTATGGTCAGTGTTAAATCCCTCTTGAATTCGGAGCTTTTGCCTCGAAGCCCGGCGTCCACTTTCGTACTGTGCATGTAAATCATGATAGACCCTAAAACAATACTATCTGAGCTTGATTTCCAGTCGCATTGGTTAAGTGCTTATACTGTGAATTAGTCCTTATCATTGTTTGGACATCTACTTGATCGACAACTTATTACTTAACTGAAAAACACCTGTATTGTAAATATCTAAATGAATATAAGGACTTAATTCGCCTGTTTCGCAAGTTAGTTCCATAACTAATGCAAATTGTAAAGACTATAGAACAAGCAAGTGACGAAGGACTTATAAATGTGTACAAAATGATAGTCATACAAAACTGTTGTCCATTTTCTTAATTAATGTTTACTAATTTAACATGTTACCATCTTCCACACATGACTTCTTCAATTGTCCCTGAAATTAATTAAAAGTATTGAAGAATCTTATGAAAACTCTTATCTGATTAGGATGTAAGTATTGAATATCTCAATGTTGTGCTTGTGCAAAGAAAATGATGACATATTGAAATGGAAAAGTTTTATGAAGAAATAAAAATGTTTCAACATAAACAAATATTTTATTTTAACATTATAAAATATTTAAATTTGACTGCCTAACATATAAATAAGTGATCTGTGATTACGACTACCGAAAAGTGGCCGAAACGTCGGAAAAATAGAAATCAAATAAATACATACATAAAATCACGCCTGTTTCCCATGGGGGTAGGCAGAGACTATGGATCTCCACTTTCGACGATCCTGAAAAAACAACTTTCGCTTCACCTACTTTCATTAACCTCTTCATACATGCGCGTTTATTTGAAATGCTTTTTACCTGACCTTTCTTTAACAATTCTGATATTTGTGCATGGTATGTTCGTCTCGGTCTACCGGCAACAGCCCTACCATTGACAATACTGTCATATACCTGTTTTGTGATTCTACTTTTACATGTCCAAACCACCTTAACATTCCTTTTTCAACTCTTGTTATTACATCTTCTTTCAAACCACAACGATCCCTTAGCACACTGTTTCTTATCCTATCATTCAAGCTATAGATAAATTACCATGCTTAAAACTGTTAAAACATAGTTTTATTATGTATACTGGTTGCAAAAACTTAAACTATTATATAAATAAACATTATAACAAGACCAATTTTAAGCCCAGTAGAAATGTAACTGAAAAAGCTTTTATTTAACATATTTTAGATAATATCAGTTAAAAATGCTAAATTTTAACGAGTTCATTTCATTTATGTATATAATAGGAGTTTATTAAATTTTACTATATTTGGTAAAAAAATAGTCATACTTTTTTGTAGGACTTGGAAACAAGAAAAAATGTTAAACCAATTCTAGCCTAAGTACCTAGGACTCTTCGGTTTTGTAACTAAAGGGAGACTGGAACCTGGCCACTAATGGCAGAACACATCTCAAGGATGTTATAGTGGCATACTCTACACCAGGGGTGGTAGCCATCCAGACCCGCAAATACTCTACCCCTTGGCTGTGGGCAATTTTGTCGGCTTTTACGACAGGCCGCCCGGAAAACTTTACACAGATTTAGAGGCTTGGATTTTGACAATCTATTATTTCTAACATGAAATACAGTATAGCTATTATAGTGTGTACATACATATACTTTAATATCAAACCATAATCATCCTACTGCTGGGTTGGAGCTCCTCGTTTTAAGTAGATGGACAGTATATCCCTTGTATATGGATTGCATGCACTCGTTTAGAGAAAGAAAAATCTCACCCAACAGATTTTTGTTCAGTTGCGGAATGAAAATGTTTGTCATTTTAAAGTCGACTTTTGTTTGCACGAGTACAAGAAATAATACTGTCAACATTTTAATAAATGTTATGCTATAAAATATAGAAACGTGAAAAAAGAAAATTGCAATGCTGACAATGACAGATGTTGAGATTAACAATATCAAACCAAGAGAATATTCTCTTATTGGTTTTAATATTTAAGTTATATAACTTAACAAATAAGGTTTTATAATAAGGTTTTACATGTCTAAATAATCTTATTAGAAAAGTTAGTTGATTTTCACACTTCTCAACAACTTTGGTCTTGGTAATATTAAACTTTATTGTCAAATGTTTAAACATATATTTTTTTTGACCAGTCTGGTCTGTGACTTAGTTTGAAAAGTTAACATGTGCTCATGGAACGTTAAATTATTCAATTTGAAAACATTTTCATACCACGATTGTACATTAAATGAACTAACATCAAATTAGACTTGAATGAAAACAATACAATTACAAAAATACAAACATTTTTTTTATTGGTAGTTACAATTTTGGGACAAGTACACAAAAAAGGATAAAACCAACCAACCCAGTAAAAGTCTGAAAAGTTGCTAAAACCTACATAACACAAATGTCAGAAGACAAAGAATGTTATTGATTGAGGTGTGAACAATTGGAGACTTTCAATAACATAACACTTTGTTTTGTCCCCAGATTTTCAGAAAACAAGTACAAATATTTATTATTTATTTAATAATTGTCCACTTCTAAGCTTTTATTGCTTTTTAACAATTCCCTGTCACTTGTACTCGATATTAGTAAAATCAATGCTAAGTGCATTGGAAACATAAGTGAATTGAAGAAGAAATTTAAAAAAGTATATAAAACGTTAAAAGCAATAGAATAGATCTATGGCGCAATCTACTTATTTAGGAGTTTTTCTTAGTTACGTTTTTTACCAGCCGATTGTATTCCTAGTACCATTCTTGCCATGCTATGATCTAGGTAAACTATTTTCCAAAACCTCCTCTGCAATTGGGACTGCTTTCAACAACTTTATCGCTTTGCTGCCACTGTTCAGGGGTCTTGGCTACTATCGACAAAGCATGAACACCTGTTTGCAGCTCTTCTTTCAATAAATCATTGACTAGGCGATGTCTCTGAAATACGAAGAAACACACTTAAAAATAGTTTTGTTCCAAAGCTTAAACCATTGGCATTGGTAAGCTATTTAAACAGACACAATAGTTTATTTTCATATAAAATTTGAGGGCTATAATATAAAAGCAAAATGGCTTAATATTTCCTTAAGTTTTCGCGACTTGTATACATAATAAAACTACGTTTTAACGGTTTTAAGCGCGGTAATTTATTTGATTTTGGTTTATCCGACGTTTCGGCCGCTTTTCTACTTTTACTTTTTTAACTTTGACAATACACGTTAGACAAATGTCATCTTTGTCGTCCGTGACCACGCCCACTGAAAAGCGGCCGAAACGTCGGATAAACCAAAATCAAATAAATTACCGCGCTTAAAACCGTTAAAACGTAGTTTTATTATCAAAATGGCTTAATTCCAAAATTTTCATATTTTAGATGTGAATATACCAGATTGTAGTATTTTCAACACTGTTACATTTTGGTGTGTCTTATCAGTATCGTTTGCAAGGAGGAAGATTAATTTATATAATGAAATCAGCAAATGGCGGAACAATCGAGCCATGTTGAATCCTCCTGTCCTGGGAAGAATAAGTCCAAAAAATTCTGGTTTGACTTCATTTTGATATGCATGCCAGGGGTCTCAATAAGTAATATAAATGAAATTGGACAAGTGTAGTAAATGAAACTGGTTTATGACCTAGAAAAGTTCCCATGAAGGTGACAAATATCCATGCTCTCCATATTTGGAGTCAGTACCATAAAAAAAAATATAAACCAAAATATCCCACATCTCAAAGATTAGTCAAGAAATATTGTTCACACCAAATTTTGCAGGAAGGATTTTTGAAGCTCTGAACTTTTATTTTTGCTGCATGAGTTCAGCAGACAGGTAGGTAGCCTACTTGATAGAAAGCGGTTACCATCGCCTACGGACATTTGCAACACCAAAAGTGCTACAAATGCGCTGCTGCTCACTAAACCGGAACACAACTCTTAAGTTGTTATGGTGGCTTACTCTAGACCAGGGGTGGTAGCCATCCAGTTGGGCAAATGCCCTACCACCTGGCTGTGGGTTGTTTTGTCGCCTCTTACGACAGGCCGCCCCGTGGCAGGAGATTGTATTCTTCCTTCGATTTTGCATGGATGAACTTAATTTTCTCAAAAATTTTATACTTTGTATTTCAAAAGTTTGAGTGGGATACAATTTTTATGACTGATTAGGAGACAATATTTTCCCACCTATTAACTTTAATTAAGGCCAAATGGGTTATGGAACACCGAAGAATGAAAGTTGATTTTAAGCTCTGAAGCAAACCCTCGAAACATCATTGAAAAACAGTTGCATGAAAGTTATAAAAGGAAATCACCTTTATCAAAGGCAGGCCTTCAAATTTGTCTGAGACTACAACAACTTTGAAGTGTGTCTCTGCTCCCTTAGGAACATTGTGCATATAAGATTCATTGATAATATCCAAGTGTTTAGTATTTAATGCTGTTTGCAGTTTATTCCGTATTGTACACTCCACACTTCCTGTTATTGAAGACATGCTCCTTGGGATGGAAAGGGAACCTGAAATCATTAATGTGAAATTGTAAATTCCTTATAGCCTCTATCGAGACATGATGACACATTTTATAGAAGTATCACATGACCTAAGGGCTGGTCTGTATTTAGGACAATGATGTAGTTTTGTATTTTGTTATTTAAGGAGGAAATTTAGCCAACATTTTGGGAATGTTCCTAATTAACGAAGATTTGGGCTTCACATATTATATGTAGTGTTTTCATTCTTATATTTTTTATGTTTAATTTTGATTTGTACGTAGTTTAATTATAGTGATAAATACTGAGCGCAAAGCCCACTAAAAAATTGTAGCACACAATTTTCTTTTTTAAGTATGTAATTTGTCATTATGTGGTCTGTTGTTATGTGTGTTGCATTTAGAAATAAATATATTCTTTCTTTACAAAATTAATTTATATCTACATATATGTAGTTTATTTTTAGGGATATTAGGGTTCTCTTTTTTAGGTTAAAAAAATTAAGTAATTGGTATTTGTTTTTTGGAAATTAGCTTTTAAGGCTATTCAGGATACACATCATTACAAGTTACAGAACTGAAACCTAGCCACTGATGGTGGAACACAACTCAAAATTGTTATGGCAGACCAGGGGTGGTAGCCATCCAGTCAGGCAAATACCCTACCACTTGGATGTAGGTATTTTGTCAGCTCTTACAACAGGCAGTTCAGACACAGGAATTAGTATTCTTTTTCTGTTCCGGCTCAGATAAAAACCTATGCGGAGAATTAGTACAGGTAAGGAAAAGATGGCAAAAAGGATGAGTAGAGTAAGTCAGAGTTAGTAGATAGGAAATTTAGGAAAGAAAGGGGTAGATACAGAATACTGCCAGGTTTTACCAGTAGGCTGAAGCCTAGGGTGGGATATTTTGGAGGGATGGTAAATATGGGGCCAATTTTTTTTAAATATCTTAGTCTTCAAATTATGGAAAAAAATAAGTTTAATAAAACTATAGTGCACAAATCATTTATTTAATTAATAAGATTGTGAACAAATAAAAACTAGGGTAACAATTTGTAGACATTAGTAAGGGTAGCAAAATTTTCATAGCCTACAGGTGGCAATTTTGTAAATCCGCCCCTGAGTGGATACCACCGCCATGGATAGGGTGAGAATAAGACGGTTATAATTCGAGGTCTCAGTGTCGCTTACTCGAAGCACTTAAACAAATAGTTTCCCAAACTATGCTTGTGTTATGGGTATAATGGACCACTTTGCGACCTAATGGAGTTCGTTTACGAAATTCACCTTGTCAAGAATTTAACCGAGAACCTCTGTATTCTAGTGAGCTAGGTCGGTACAGGTTTAGCGTACTGAACTATGGAGGCCGTCAAAATAATGTTTTTTGATAACAATAACCACTATCAAAGTTACCAAGGATACATACCTATTCGTAGAATACACGTCATAAATATGAGTTTTATATTTGCTAAACTTTGAATGTAAATTTCGTAAAAGTAGTTGCGATTTAATTAAAAAATATATGGGTAAATAAATGAAAATCTATTGCTGTCAATTTGACCATACGCCTTGACGTCCTGTGTGCCGACTGACTGACATTATATATTTCGTTCAGGAACTAGGATGATGAACAATTTAAGTCCGTATAGTTTTAATAATTTATAACAAAAACTTTCAATAACTTATTATTTTAAACGATCCATTTCAATGTCGCTTATTACTTAGGGAAACTGACTATAATATGGTTCTAACGTCTCTATACAAAACTATTGTAGATATTTTAGATTTAAATACTGGTCACCTCGGAATTTTTATCCCCATATAATATCGTTGTGTATTATATATACTAGGGCCAACGAGAAGCGATACCAAATGTAAACAAAACCAATGCAAGGTCATTAGAAAATACAGGGGTGCGTAACTTTTTGAAAGTTGTATTATATATTTTAGTAGACAATTTATTTATTAATATGTTATTCTAAAAAGGTAACAATTAATATAAAGAAATTGAGTTGAAATGAGAATAATAATAATGTTTATGGAAATGAGGATAAAAGTGAAACATTTTTTTAAAGAAATCATTGTTTATTCAGTCTGACGCCGATTGTTCTGAGTCTGTAGAATCAGAATCTGTAACATGTATAATAAATTTATCCATCACGTCATCTACAATAAAATCAAGTTTGAAAAACTTCTCTTCTTCTTTATGAACGTGCTCCACGCATTTCTTCCACCGATCAGGCGTGACTTTCGCCATACCCTCACTTAATAGTGCCTTTACTTTTGCAAATTGAAACGTAGTATTGTTTCTAGCTACGTGCCCCTTCACATCAGCCCAAATCAACTCAATTGGATTTAATTCACAATGATAGGGAGGGAGTCTTAGTACTTCGACGCCATATTTCTTTGCCAATTCGTCTACGACATATAATTGATATTGGTTCTTCACCATTTTTACTCTATTTAATAATTGTATTTTTAGTTCCTTTTCATCGAAACTGATATTTTTGTTACGAAGCCACTGCTGAATGTTAGCCTTCAACCATGTTGAGCTGGGTGTTTTTTCCTGTCGCCTAGAGTGGTAAGGCGCGTTATCCATGACGACAACTGCATTCTCGCCTAACTTGGGCAATATCTTCTCAAACCAGTTTTCAAAATGTGCAGCATCCATTGATTCGTGATAATCACCGGTGCCTTTGGATTCAAACACCCAGCTACCGTCTTCCACAAAACCATCCTCGTTTCCAATGTGCACTACGATTAGTCGCCGGCCCTTTGAGGTAGGATTCTTCGCACCTGTACTAAGATCTTCTAAAAACGCTCGCCGTTTTGATTTTATTTCGGTGTCAACCCAGGTTTTATTAACAGTGTGACCTGAAAATAACATACAGGATACAATAAAACATAGGCAATACTACAAATAATAATCTTACACAATCTTTCAGGCAGAAATACTTAGTTTTGATTATGCGTTAAAGGATAATAACCCCCCCCCCCTCCCCTACTGAAGATAGAAACTCTGTGCGCTCAAGTGTATTTTTTTTTTAAACTTAAAATTACTAACCTGCGTTCACCCATGTTTCATCCATATAAAAAATACGCCGATTCTCCTCTCTGTACTTCTTTATTTTATGTAAATATTTTCGTCGCCACAATACAATATCATCTCTATCAATCAGTGCATTATTTCTTTGCCTCTTGATATACTTAAACTTTAAATGTTTTAATATTTTTTGGAAAGTAGTCCTTTTGAAATTTGGTAGTGTATCGTCTTCATTAATATCTGAAAGTACTTTTTCCACTGTAGGTAGTTCGCCTTTAATAAAGAAAGCATGTACTTTTTTTGCGTATGGCTTATTTAGTAAAATCATCGATTTTGTCACTAAACGTTGGTCTAAGTTTGGTGGTGACAGGAGGAGAAATTTCGCCGTGTTCTTTATAGTCCTTGAGGATTCTATATACTGATGCAACGCCGATACCTAAAATACTAGCTGTTTTCTGCGCCATCTCTTTTTTGTAGGGGTATTTATCCTTAGGCCCAGTTTCTTTAACATATAACATATAGGTGTTAATAACCATATTTTTTTCATTTACCGTAAAACTAGTCACCTGAAATTGAAAATTAAATTAAAATGATATACTTTATTCACGTGCATTTTTAATAAATTAAAAAAGTTTTATTATTACAGTTGTTGTTTTTTAAATAACTTTAAAGTATACTGTATTTAATATCTATCAGCTAAAATCCAAATATCAATGCAATGGTAAAATATTTCCTGTACATACCTTTGGGCGTTTCTTTTCTGGAGAACTAAAATCTGTTGATTTATCTCTCGAAGTACTTGGTTGTGGCTCCATCATTAACCACTCTTAATAACAACAAACAATATTCAACAACAACAATCTAACAATAATTAAATAAACAACGAAAAATAACAAAACTTCTACAAATAACAAGAATCACCACGAGCGCGTTCCGAAACGGAATGAACTAAAAACAGTAACTCTTACTATAAAATGGCGCCCGAATGTTGGCGAACCCGTCTTGATCTTACGACAAAGACATACAAATTACGACAAATACACGAGATGGAAAGAGATAGATAATAGATTGTCATCTCCACAGTAGTTTTTAGGTGAATGACCTTTTGTATCTCGTCTCTTTGGCCCTAGTATAGATTTTCATTGGGATAAATATCAGTGTAATAAAAAGTAATTTATACTTGTATATTATGAGGCTTCTTGGACACTGGGGGGTTAGCGGTGGTAAATTTTATGTAGGTATATAGTATTATCTATGGTGGCAAATCTGAAGCGGGAATCGGTGCTCCTCATTTTAAAACAATGGTAACCGATGAACATCCTAAACCGCAATCGATGGTAGGGCAAGTGAATGAATAGTAAGATATCGGAACCGGTCAGTAAATGATTGAACCAATATTGATGTCATTTTTTGTGTATATATTCTTAGTAGACTGAATGAGATTCACAATTGGACCCGGTAGGTGGCGTTTGAATCGGGTTCTAGATTTTATTTTTTTGGGACAAGACAACGTCTGCTGGGCCTGCTATTGTGATACAAAATATCACTCTAACATATGTTATGAATTGAAGATTTGTGTGTGCAATTGCGGTTTTAATCAAAATTTGGTGTGGATAAACGTGAAAATTACTTTGTATGTTTTAGTTCCTTCTTTATGGTTTTTGGCTTGAATTGCTTGTTATGAAATGTAGATTTTAGTGTAGGTACCTAATATTGATAATGAAATATGAATATAAATAAGATCCCTATTATCATGCCAAACGGGACAATTTTGCATATGATAAGAACTCGAAGCAAACTTAAGCATAAAATATTCATAAAAATGTATACTTTTAATTTTAGTTTACGGTAGATTGAACATACTAGTGTTAATCCACCGTAACATTTAACTATTATAATATAAAATTCTAAAACATGCTGTGTCTGTACATTGCAGCTATTAAAAAAAGGCAACTGGAATATACTATATAAACGAAGAAGAACACGATGAAATTTTTTTTGAATTTCTTGTCCGTTTGTTCGAGATTCACATAAAAACTTCTGGACCAATTTCGATACCGATAACAAATGGTCAGACTTAAAATCTACTGTACTTTTTATTCCGGGAATCCCGCAAGAATTTTCCTGGGAATGGTTTAAAATGGCCAAAGTGAAAATATCTGATTCCATGCAATTTTTCACAGTGGCTATTTCTATGTTAATTAGACAGTTGTACTTGTATTTAGTAGAAGAGTTGTAGTTATATATGAATTTAGTAACATTATAATTTATACCGGATTTATACGCGAATTTCCGGAATTAATGTATTTTCATACTAACAATTCTATTACCTACCCTGTTGTAAATATTATTGTGATTTTAAATATTGCAAAACAACTGCAATCTACGTTACCTGTCCAACGTGGACGAAGGCGCGGGCGAATTCTAAAGAAATTGTTAAAAAAATATTTTGTTGGCGAGGATGACTAGAATACTTACACCGGAAAATGGTAAAGTTATACGGTCTTATTCATAGAGAGTTCGAGTAAGTTTGAACGCTTCTTTATAGTCGTTAAAGAAGCGTTCAAACTTACTCTAACTCTATGAATAAGACCGATAGGAGTTAGGAGTTTATGTACGAAAAGCCTCGAAGAATGCTCTGGTACCTATAAAGGTATCATACATTCGTAACATTGAATGAACACCGTTATTGTAACATAAAGATATTCACATGGTACTATGCGTGTTATCTTTACTTATCTAATTTTATTAGTCAATAAAACAAATACCGCTGGCGAGTATTGCGTAGATAAACGGAAAACAAAGGGAAAGAAGCATTTTATTCAGGAAAAAATGGTCTATTATCGTCAGCAAAACTACTACAAATTGTCCCCCACTGTCTACCCATAACTCAATAATAAGTTGCTCTAGATTTTGTTATTGGGCGTGATAGATTGATTTTTCATTGGATATTGGTGGTTTGTTTCCCAGCTAAAAGTGTTGCCAGATATATTCACCTTCAGATTGCTTGGAATATTTTGTTTAATCTTCGCATCAATAAACAGCGTTGAGCTTAGGAAAGTACCAAGATTTTCCATTAGAAATATTAGATTCCTTATTACCATGAAAAAAAGCTTTCTATGCTAGATTTAATTCAGAGTTAAAACAAAATTCCTGGTATATATAAATGATTGCCGAAAACATTGTACATTACCTCAAAGTCTTAAGAAAAAATAAGATTCTGACTTGTTATGTATTACGATCCCGTTATAGTTGATTTTTTTAGATTGTTTATTACGTGAATTAGGTTGTTGCTTAAATTATGACTGTAGGCCTGTAATTATTTTGTTTCTGGTCTTAGTGGACTTAGTGTCCCTTATAATCGTAGCATCCTAGATACAAAAAATATATAATATTAAAATACGTTTCATGTTACTAATTTTTGAAGTGATAACTTCTTATGAGAGTAAACCGTTTCGTTTTGTATCGCGTTACGGCGTCACTCTGTCTGACTTTCTTTTCTCTCACGCAAGTTAATCACTTCTATCGGGCGTCCCGAGACGCGCACTTTTTTTAAAAGTAATAAGATTTAGATTATAAATGTGGTAACACTGGCAATCCCTCTCCGGCCACCGGCATCGGCCCGCAATGATATATCGCCCGATCAAATAATATCCGTTTTTCTTTTTCACTTTACACCCTATTTTCGTAGGATTCCGTTTGTTATGGACGTTAGATTGAGATATTGGTTTTGGTATTATTCGAGGGTTTTATTTTTACTTGAAATAAAGTATGATTGAGAGGGAAGTTATTGTAGCCATTAAATATTTTTTGTATTTGAAAAGTTATCCAGGAAAAAAGTAGGTTACAGATAAATTGTACAACTACTATATCTGCTCTGAGCTTAGATTGGTTTAATGGTCCAAGGCTCTGAGTATGTATAAAGTATTCGTGTTTGTGCGCTTTGATAATATTAAATATCTTCATATGTAGAGAATTTTCGTCAAAATATGGATTCTTTACAGGTCGGAAATGAATTTTGATACTTTTTAGAGATGTCACGAATAGTGGTTTGGCCGAATACCGAATATCCGACCACACTTTCAGCCGAAGCGTCAGATATTCGGTTATCGAATGTTCGGCGTAAGATTATGCAATTCGCGCGTAACAGATAATAATGAAATAATAATTTGTGAAGGATTTTCTTACGTTCTCGCGAATAATAGGTACACATCATTAAAACTATGTTAGCGGTTTTAAGCGTGATTTTAAATGATTTTTATTTGATTCTGACATTTTAAAAGGTGGCCAAAACGTAATAGTAAAATAAAAATGAATTAAAATCGCCTGTGACACTGTTACAACGTAGTTTAAATATCAATTTTTAATGAGAATATGTAAAATTTTGACTAATATGTGCGTTTTTCTTTTCGCAATTTGGTATTGATTGGCCGAACACACAGTATTCGGCCGAATACCGAATAGTTAAAAAGGTGGCCGAGTAGGCTGAATATCGATATCGAATAATCCTGGCATCTCTACTTTTTACTCACAAACTGAGAGTTCAATAAATTTACGAAATAATAGTTTTTTATTTTTTTATTGCAGGAGTTCAGCAGACAGGCAGACGGCCCACTTGATGGAAAGCGGTTACGATCGTCTGTGGACATTTGCAACACCATAGGTGCTACAAATGCGCTGCTGCTCTCATAAGGGAGACTGGAACCTGGTCACTTTATGCCAAAACACAACTAAGGATGTTATGGCGCCATAATAGACCTGGCATGGTAGCCACCCAGTCGGGCAAATGCTCTACTACCTGGATGTGGGTTGTTTTACCCTTTACATTTTATTTTAGTTTACTTTATTATATTATTATAAAAACGTATAATGGTTACTACATTTTACCGTTAATTGCGACATGACAGCTGAACCCGTGCTTCGTTCTAGTTCTCGTGATATACCTTACCTGTAGCTCCGCACTACGGGTTTTAATATCCGGTGTGTCACACTACGTCACAGACAGCTTTTAAACTACATAGCTTGTGTCTAATGAACATTTAATGGAGCGTCTACATCTGTATAATTCATTTTGTTTAGTACGCTCATCATTACCTCAAATATTACTTACTGTCTTATTATTTGAAAACTCACTAACTGCTTTCATCGGGGAAGTGAAAGTGATAAGTAGTTACTTGAGTGAGATTCAAAATAATAAAACAACTATGCTGGACAGCAAAGTGCATGAATTGCATTGTATCTCTGGAATGCTCTGCCGGCAGAGGTCCGGTCTGCTAAATCTACCCATTCATTTAACAGACTTGTGATGGAGTACTATTTAACTGTATAACCTGTTTTTGAAGCGACGGCATTTTATTGTTTATTGTGAGATAACTACAATAGTTAGACATATGGTTACGCGATATTTTATGTAGACAATTATATGTTCTGCAAAGTGGTAGTACATTGTTTTGTTCTATAATCAATAGTTTTCGCAGCGCACGCCGTGTAAGGATTTTTTCGGGTCATTTTTTTACACCTTGGGTTACATTATTGGTCTTTTAGTAAGGATCCCTATTTTTAAATCGGACCAGCGGTTCCTGAGATTAGCGCGTTTAAACAAACAAACTCTTCAGCTTTATAATATTAGTATAGATTAATATTTATTTCAACTGCAATAGGTTGCCTGGAAGAGATTGTTTTTAGTAATAAGGCAGCCCATTGTACTACCTTTTGGTAAGTTAGTTTGTTGCGTATTTTTTCTATGTAATATTGGTGTACAATAAAGAATATTGTATTGTATGGTATGAAATTCACAATTTCAAATCTAGTACTAGAAGTACATACTTCTAGTGGTGGAGTAGGACCAGTTACTTGAGTGAGATTCGAATGAATGAAATGATAGCAGAATAATAAGGCGCCATGAGTATGTAATTTATTTCAAAAGCCACTTTCTGCGTTTATTGGTATTGTGAGTTCATATTAGTGAATCGATTGTGCAAAATAAATGACAAAGCAGATAAATTTCGCCATGAGATTGTCATTTATTTCGAAACTCACCAATTACTTCTATCGGTGGAGTGAGAGAAGTCGTTTGAGTGATATTTGGATATTCGTGAAATAACTACAAGAATAGCAAGGCAGATATATAAGAATGCAGACAATAGATAGAATGCGCTTATTACATAGTTATTTATTTCTAAATTAACTGCTTCGTCGATGGAGTGACAGCTTCACTTTAGTGATACTCATACTACTGAAATCACTACGCACAAAAGCAAATTATTACGACAATCTGCAAGTTTAAAAAGTGTAAATTAAATTGCCTCACAAATATTGCTATTTACTAATTTACGAACTAAACTATTGTACGGGTGTTGTTAGTAGGTAGTAACTTTTTTTGTCATTTACACTATCCAAAGGTTATATGGAAGAAATCACCATGGACGGTAAGATTATTGCACATGAATGTATTTTTAATTTTTATGGCATTTTTATAAAATAAAGCACTCAAACGGCGCAAATATGCAACCCTCAATGAGAGTTATTATATATTTTTGCTGTTTGCTGTTAAACGGTTGGACCGTGGGATCCTGACACCATAAGCCTCTAACAAAATTGATCAAAACGACTCATTGACTCTCCAGGTGATTAGAAGGCTGGTGCCTACCACGGACAACGGATCAGTACGACAATCCAGTGAGGAAACGTAGCCAGCCTTATGGGCTAACCTTACCCACAGAAGACGGTGGCTTAGTATTCTCCTTATAGTGTCTTGAGGGATTATGAGTAAAATACAATATAACTGTTGAATATGAAATAAAAAGATAATTAATTAATATCTTGTTTCATTTCATTCTTTTGTTACAAGTTCCTGCACAGAGAAGAGGGAGTATAGATAACCTTCCATTGTCTTTGGTAGAGAGCGACTTAAACGTTTGGATACATTGACATTAAATTCATCGTTCGGATACAACAATAACTAAATTAAGTATTCTTTTATTGTATTAGTTGATAAAGTCATAATGTAAATATGAATAGTTGTTTTGTGTAAAGTATATTCTATTCTGAAAGTTTCATAATTGTTCATAAACAAGCGTTGTCGTTTGCAAGTCGTTTCTGGTTGTCAGCAGACACGATCAGACGAAAGTGCGCCCACGCGACCGGTGTCAGCTGTCCAGAACGCTAATGTTCACATTGATATGGGCTGTCTGGATGAATTTACTGCATTTATTGACTTGTTTTCTTGTCGAGTACGTGGTGTAAAGTTAAGTACCGTTTTCAAACGCTGTATAAAGAGGTTTAGTTTTAATTTCATCATCAAAACTTCTATTTTTTTAATTTAGGAGAAATCCAATTAGTTTCCATAATAAAAAAGGATCTTCTTTGCGGGCACTTAATAGTGATGTTTTACTGTATGAAACTATTTAAGTTTGCCTAAAAAATTGCATTCACCATGCATATAGTGACTTTTCCAAGTGGGTCTTCATAGCGAAATCCTGCACTACAAGAAATAACGAAAATGCTCTAAAGAGTCTAGAGGCCGTTTTTAACAAAAAATTGTATGTATCATTAGATTTTTGAAAAATCAATATAATTATCCTAGTCAGGAATCAAATCAGCTGACTTTGAAAAAAAAACGGTATTATTGCACCAGATCATAGAGTAGCTTGTCAGGATCATTTCTGTGAAGAATGTCAAACAGCAAACCAAGGGAAAGGGCTCCTTTACTCAATATGTAAATGACGAAAATGATTGAATTTTTAATATTATTAGGCATCTATTAATTAATTACCCCAATCAATCAAATCAGTCAGTGGGAAAACATTGATTGCACCAATAAGAGGTGCGGTCAAATGACCGGCGAAATTTGGTGTTTAATTAATATACTGAAAATAATATAACATTTCTTTCCAAAACAGCCCTTTTCCTTGGTTTTTCGTTTGATATTTCTTCACAGAAATTGATCCTTATAAGCTGTACTATGATTTGGTATTATTGTATATTTTTCAACATTTGACTAGGTATCTTAAAAAAAAATTCGCCTTTAATATATTCTTTTTTCACCTGCCTCTTCACACTGGCAAAATCAATGCAAATGCAATATCCACATATTGAACAACCGTGGTAGCTTAGTGGTTAGTGCACTCGCATCCCAAATTCAAACTCGTTCGAATCCGGACCGGCAAGCATGCACCAACCACTTCGGCAGTTTGACCTAATGTATTGTCATAGTTATAACGTGCTAACGGTGAAGGGAAACTGCACATCAAGATACGCAATGTGCCAAACCCGGCAATCCGCCTTGTACAAGCTCGCCACGGATATCTGGTGGAAATACCAACCAAGCAGACGAAGTGCTATGCTTCCACTTTTATTATATGCACCGTTGAGGAGCGGAACTCTTTACTGTCGTCTGTTTTTCCTGAAGCACACATTTTAAGTGTCTTCAAGTCTCGCGTGGACAGACACTTTCTAGGTAGGTAAGCGTGTTTTATCCCAAAGTGCATTTTCACCTGACATAGGTGCAATGTCGATCAATGCGACCTATGCAATATAAAAAAGATGGGAGACCCGAGTCCAGCTGTAGGATGTTTACAGGCTGTTATTATTATATAATCAATAACATAATTTTTTCTTTCTCATTCCCGTTATTTGCGCTCTAGTAGTAATCTCTCCTTAATGACATCTGTAAACACTTCTTCCTTCGTTGATAACTCTTTCACAGTACAGGCTGTCCGTTTATGGAATTTAGTTTTTTTTAAGGCGAGGGAAATGCTGTTTACGCACAATACTGGGTCCTTTGCAAGGGATTAGACTGTTATTTCATATGGAGGCATTCCATTAAAGGCAATCCAAACATAATCGATCAGCTTGTGTGGAGATTCCGAGAAGTTGCACGGGCAACAACCAATACCCACTAAAACCACCCTCCTCCCATGTGCCCCGTGCTTTTGTGTAGGAAAGGCTGAGACTTAGAACGTAGTTACGCCCAGTCCGATGGAATTCACTGGCACTCACCATCAGACAAGCTCACTCCAGTCAGTATCCTCTTTTAATAAAATGGTTTTTAACTATTTTTGGTCCTCTCAGGTACAAAATTGCTACTTATTTTGTATGTATTATGATATGCTTATATAGTATATAAAAAATATTTTTATTTACTTATTTCATATATTTTAAATGTTTTATATTATTTAAAAATTAAATTCTAAATTCAACGTATGGTACCTCGACGACGGCACCCTTGGAGGAGACATTGATACTCTTAAAAAAGATATACAATATTTAATTTACGAGTTTGATAAAATTGGTTTAGAGCTAAATTATTCAAAATGTGAGATATATTTCATTGAGAAGGTGCCAAATATCTTTAATATTATATCAGATTTTCATAGTTTGGGACTAAATTTTAAAATTGTTGACAAAAATAGCCTCAGCCTCCTTGGGTGCCCCGTTTTTGAGGAGTCTTTTTCTACTTTCGTTAGTAACAAAATTCAAAATTTTCAGTCAAAGATACAAAACTTAAAAAGTATAAGTTTACATAGCGCATATTATATTATTCGGCACTGTGTTTTTACACCAAATTTTATATATATTTTGAGATGCTGTCCTATATGGCAAAACCAAAATATTCTAACAACGTTGGATAATGTTATTCGGTACTTGCTCTCATCGATTTTTAACATTCCCTTTGATGACCGTACATGGACCCAAGCCTCCCTACCAATAAGGTATAGAGGTTTAGGTATACGCAAAATTTCTGCAGTTTCTTTACCCGCCTTTCTGTCCTCAGTGTACAGTACAAAGGACCTCATTGGTGAAATATTAAATCCGTCACTTGGTGACTGAGGTCCTGTATTTGACTGAGGGCAGAAATGCTTGGTCTATGGCCTGTCCATATCAAAATTTACCCATAAATCTAAAGTCACAGAAGCTATGGGACGGCCCGCTTTGCTCATTGGTGCATAACAATCTTTTGGATACGTGTGCCAATGAGACGGAGCGTGCTCGTCTCCTAGCTGTCTCGCGTTGGGAGTCTGGCTTGTGGCTACAGGCACTCCCCTCGGCGAATTTAGGCACTTTTCTAGACGATAACACGTTTAGAATAAGTGCTTGCATTCGCCTAGGGGCGGCCTGTGTTGTCCCACACCGCTGTCAGTGCGGAGATAAGGTCGAGCGCCTCTGTCACCATGGGTTATCGTGCATCAGGAGTGCCGGTAGAATTTCACGCCATGCAACACTTAATGATATAATCCGTCGGGCTCTTGTCACCGCCGGGGTACTTGCCGTTCAAGAACCGAACGGCTTGTGCCGCGACGATGGCAAGAGACCCGATGGTATGTCATTGGTGCCCTAGAAGATGGGTCGCCCCTTAGTATGGGACGCGTCTTGCGTTGATACTTTGGCAGCGTCCCATCTTCCAGCTACTAGCATGTCTGCCGGTACAGCTGCTGCACAACAGGAGGCCCTAAAACGCCGCAAATACTCAGCCATCGGGAATGGCTACATATTTGCGGCTTTTGGGGTCGAGACCCTGGGACCATGGGGGCCTGAGGCGCACAAACTTTATCGAGACATAGCCAAACGTCTGGTGGATGTCTCACGTGACCAAAAGACTGGTTTATACCTCGGGCAACGCATCAGCATTGCCATTCAGCGAGGCAATGTGGCCAGTCTTTTGGGCACGTTTCCGACTGACAGCGGTCTGGAACTAGATTTTATGGTTTAATTTTAGTTTGTACATATAGTTTATTTTTAGTTTAATTTATTTATAATTTAGTTTAGTTTTAATTAGGAATATTTTAAATTTTAATTTAATATAATAATCAATTATTTAATGTTTACATAGCCACTGTGATGTTTAATGTTTTCCTTAGTTTAGGGGGTTGCCTGGAAGAGATCGATATAATCGATAAGACCGCCTTTTGTTCAAAATTTATTGTATCTAGTTTTTCAGAACGTAGTTTTAATTTTGGTGAACAATAAAGTGTTTCATTCATTCATTCATTCGTAAAATATTTCAAGTGGAGAGCAATGCCCTTTACTCCATACTCCATATTGTACAAGTTTCTTGTAGAACGATCGATGTGGGCCTCGTTAACCAGAGTTTAATATTAATAGCCAGTTTGCAGTTATCAAGTGGTGGCCGCATGCATTTATATTGGATGGGCTTGCATTGTATGAGCGCTGTAACGAGTTGTAAACGGTATATAAAATTCTGAACGAGCACGGCTTGCAGCGCTCGTAGAGGCTTGTTAGTGCAAACACATAAACTACCATGGGCTTGTTCATGGTGTATTGACGTGCTTTACATGTCAGCAATCTCAGTCTGCAGGATTTCTTATGACGGTTTGCTTTATCTTAAGCTCGTTGTACATTCAGATGACAGAGAGTAGTATTCACTGTCGAGTGCTGATGTGAACTGAATGAATTTTATTATTTTGGAAACGGTAACCTTAAGTACCAATGTTAACAAGTCGTACAACTAGTAGAATATATAGCACAGTGTGTGAGCGGGACAGATGATGTGCCATCGAGATAGAGCAACTATTAATATGTGCGCTCCCGCGTTGCGCTACCCAGTAGTTGGTTGTCCGCTGCAATGACTGCGCGTATGCAGTACCCATGTGCATGTTTGGGCCGCTGCCGGAATTGGAATCCACGTGGATTAGTACGCGGATGCTTTAGCTATTAAATTATATACACCGCTATAAGTACTTTTAATAATAACTTAACAAACAAAACAAACAGAGATAATAGTGAGATTAGAAAGATATGTTGGTTCCTTAACTGCCGCTAGTTATTTTCTATTCTACAATAATGGTATTTATACTTTAACAAAATTTAGGAAAAACCGCCCAAGTGATTCCACAAACGAAATTTAGGGAAAATCTCTATTAACTACAAAAGTACTTTTGAATTGTACGTAACCGTTAATGTTGCTGCATTGTTCGAAGGCTAGTCAAGATGTAGAGTTGATAAGGCCCGCGTTAAAAGCGCAACGGCACGAACACTGCTGGAATCGGCTTGAAATTTTCATATCTAAGGCCTTTTGTGAACGTAGCGACCTATTATAAAGCTCTTTGTAACGGCTGTCTATATTACGGAAATTCAAACTCGAAAGTTTTTAATTAAAATAAGTTCTATTGATAGAATGAATGATAGACTTCTGACGTAGTAGAGATGATGGAATAAGTATCTTGCTTTTACAGTCTATAGGGGCGCCTTCGATCAGCGTGAGACTACAATCTCACAATGTATCAGCATAAAACTTGTAAAGCCTTGTAGTGGAACACTTGCAAGCCAATAGATGACGCTGTGCAATAATTGAGGTCGCAAACGATTCCCGAAACTTACAAATAATATATACAAATTTTAGAACAACAACAATAGTCTCGCTGGAGGATTTTCCTTTGAGACTGAGGAGCATTCCATCCCGCTCCTCCACCTAGTCGGGACATCCCTAAAGCCTTCAACTAATCGTGTTATCGCACGATGTACGATAAGAGTTCCTAATAGTTCCTAATCCTATGCCTCACTTCCACTTCTCTATGCTATCTTCCTTAGGCTTATCCCTCTATCGCAGGGGTCGGCAACCTGCGGCTCGCGAGCCACATGTGGCTCTTTAGATGTAGAGCTGCGGCTCTTTAGTTATATATACATCGAGGGCTTCGTACCAAATGGGCGTACAGACAAAAGTGCAGTATTACACAATGCACAAAATTGTGAATTAAACAAAACTAGTTGATTGTATAAGGCTGAAATTCGGAATACCCTTCTTCTTAAATACACTTGCATACTGGTAAAACCTCCTAAATTGTAACATGCATATTTTTTTAACATAAAATTTATTTTTTGCGTATACCCCTATATGTTACGAAGCTTTTGTTATGTAAAAAAAAATGTTCGTAAAATGAAAACTACTGGGCCAAACTATGTCAAATTTTTAGGGGACCACATGGCAGGTATTCCGCGTCGAACAAAAAAAGAATCACGTAAATCGAATCATAAATCTCAGAGTAATCGGTGTACATATGGATCGGAGTGAAAATTATTTTCATGAAAATTTTTCATAAAATGAAAACTACTGGGCCAAACTATGTCAAATTTTTAGGGGACCACATGGAAGCTATTCCACGTCGAACAAAAAAGGAATCACGTAAATCTAATCATAAATCTCAGAGTAATCGGTGTACATATGGAACGGAGTGAAAATTATTTTCATGAAAAATTTTCATAAAATGAAAACTACTGGGCCAAACTATGTAAAATTTTTAGGGGACCAATTAGAAGCTATTCCGCGTCGAACAAAAAAGAATCACGTAAATCGGATCATAAATCACGGAGTAATCGGCGAACATACATAAAAAAAGCAAAAAAAAAACAAAGATCCCGACGAATTGAGAACCTCCCCCTTTTTTCGAAGTCGGTTAAAAAAAGACATGGCTTTCATTGAGTTTGTTTGCCCAATTGTTTGTTATTGAAGCACAAGTTAGTCTTGTAAGTTAATTGTTTTCATATTTTTATTTAATAATAAGTAATTATGTAATAATGACACATAAATATTATCTTTTTGTGTTGTAAAAAACACTACTTATATATGAATAAATTGATTTGTTTGTTATTATCAAACTCTTAATTTATGCAAGTAATATTTATTGTTGGTAAGAAAAAACTTGTGGCTCTTTAAATACTTTAAAATTTCGTAAATTGTATTTTTGAGTCTTCCGACTCAAAAGGTTGCCGACCCCTGCTCTATCGTAATCCTACTGTCTGACCCTTCTATCCTCTCCCCTTTATTCCAGCCCTTCTATCTCACTCTTTATATCCCATTTATTATATCGGATCCTAAGGGGCCGCAACGCGTCGGCTTCGCCTCTATTTTTGCCAGTGTCTAGACGACGGTAGCTATTTGCCTTTAGGCCGTCTGCATGCTTGCCAGCTTCGCGATGCAAAATTAGTTCTGTTTCTTTAAAATTGTAATAAGAGATATTTACGAGTATGTACTTACAACTATATATATATATAAGAGATGAAATTATTATGTAAAGAAAAAAGCAATGTTTTAGAGAAAATACATTTGATCAATGTATGCAATAATAAAATCACAAATATTCTACGAATCGCGTGACGTTTATGATTTAGTGGTTCCGGCCACAGGTTGAAAACATCGCACCAATATCAAACTGAAAATTATTTGATGACAACTCTAAAACAGTAAAACGGCACACTAAGGCCGCGTCTAGAGATAACGTGAACGAGCGGAGCGGCTGTAGCGGATGCAATCAGATATTAGTTAGATTGGTTGAAAAGTTAAATAAATTAAAACACTTGCCAAAGATCATGTTTCTATCCTATTTTGCTTTGAAGATCTTGACATTACAAAACACATTTAACATGACAAAAAAACACTACCTGCAACATACACACATAACATAGTGGTGTTTGATATTTTTACGTATATTTATGTATATGTATATATATATTTATGTACGTGATATCAATAGGTGTTATAGTAAGTGTAATTCTTACTCAGTTCCGGATCGGCATTCATGCGAGTCAGTCGCTAATGCCCGTGCTCCCGTCAAAATCTGCAATTTTTTCGCGCTTTTCATTCCTGAATAGCGATAAGTTGCATTAATAGTTGTGTAGTTATAGTGTAAAGTGATATTTAGTTCGATTCCGGCGCGAATCGCAGTGTTTTGGCTTGGGTAAGTCGTTTTACTCTTTCCACGTGCTTTTCGCGTACGCATTACGCAATATATAACGTTCATTTTGTACACTAAGTACACCGACGCGAACCGTTGGTCTCGCTCTAGGTGAGGGCATCCAGCAATGGATGCCCAGGATCCTAAGCCGCTACCTGGGCTTTCAGGTGCGCCCTGCAAAAGGGGCCACCTCGAGGCCAAGGATGGCTGGCTAGCAGCCGAGATCGGCGAGACGCGGCGGAAAAAAATCCCGTCTGCTTCGGTCGCCCGGCGTAGCAAATCTGCCGCCGGGCCACGTCCAGGCTGCCAGGCTGCTGCCGTTATCACGGCGGCACCCGCGGCGCCTGTCTTGCTAGGGAGGGCGGCGTTTGTGGTGGACCTCACTGCGGATGCCCCCGACAGTAGGTATAACGTTATGGGGCCCCCGGAAGGTCCCGTGACGCGTAGGCCCCCATCCAGCCGTGCGGCACGCAGCAGTGCGGCACGCCTGGCTATAGGTAGGAACACGCTGCTCGGGTCACACTCGGCCGTTTGCCTGGCCGTGAGCGACGCGAGCACCACAGATGCTGGTGCCTTCGTAACACCGTCGTCCTCTGCATGGGCCTCACCTGTGCAGGGGAGCGACGGGTACGAAGATGGATTTCGTACACCGTTATCAGGCAGCATTCCAGAGTCACTGGATAGTGCGCTTGACGGTGTCGTCCACGCATTTAATTATCCCCGCCCTGATTCGCCCGCCTGTGGACAAGTGGTCTACACGGCGGCCGGAACAGCGACGGTGGGGGGCGGTCGCCCCACGACGACGGTGGCCTATAGCGCGCAGGCCTCACCTGCGCCCATGACACTGGCTTGCGACCTATCGGTTTGCAACGTCGGGGACGGCCGTCCCACGACCCCGGTTGTCGCGCGAGCTTCACTCGCGCTATCGACCGAGGTCGTGAATAGGGAATTTGTAGGCGCGGCAGCGGCGACCCCTTCGTCTTCCTTCCCTACTGGGATGGGAGTCGCTGTCGCGACGTCGGTGCCTGCGTGTGCAGCGGTTGCGGCGGCGACGGCGGCGGCGTCCACGTCTTCGTCTTCGGCGGCTGCAACTTCGTCCGCGTTCGCGTCCACAGGTTCGTCGTCTTCGGCGGCGGGTCCAGCGACGCGAGCTACGTCTTCGGGGACGTTTGTGCCCCCTGTTTCGTGTGCCCCGGTATTTGTCGCCGGATCGAGGTCACGGTTCTGGGACCGATCTCAGAGCAGTGGCGCCGATTCGACCGCCACGTCGGGTGCCTCCACCCCAGTGCGCGCGCGCTCGCCTTTGCGCCCCGCGTGGGGCGCAACCGAATCGACCGCGTCGGCCGCGTCCGTACTCGCGGGTGCGGAGGCCTTCCTCCGCACAGAGGGGGGGGAAAAGGGGCGCAAGGCGCGCAAGGCAACCAACGCCAAATTGGTCGCGGCTAGCCAGTGCGCCGCCCTCGTAGGGGACATCACTGCCCTCGGCCCCGGGGAGCTGCGCCTCGCGGCGAGCGCCCAGGTGGCCGAAATCCTCCAGATCGCCCAGACGTCGGGCAATCTGAAGGGGGGCTACGTGCGTCGGCTGAAGGATGCCGCGAACAGAGTGTCGGACATTGTCGACACTCTGGTCACGCGGAATCCGGAAACCGAGGCGTGGAAGCTCGGCAACGAGAATGCGCGTTTGCGCATGGAAGTAAACTCTTTGCGGGAGGAAAATCTCTCCTACCGCAAAGAGTTTGAAGAGATGCGCAAGGCGCTTAAGGCCTCTGCTCCGGCCGTGGAGCCGGCGCCTGCCGTCGTGGCGGTGCCGCCCCCCGTGCCCATCAAGCGGAAGGCACGGGCGGTCGCGGTGGAGGTGGCGGCGATTCCGGAATCGCCCGCTGCGCCCGTCGCGACTAAAAAATCGCGTCCGACCCCCGCCGCGGTGGCGGGGTCGATACCGGTTCCCGCCGACGGGGCGGAACCGGCCGCGGCGCCCGCCGACGGGGCGGCGCCGCCGTCCGTCCCACTCGGGCGCGGCGGCGTTGAGTACGATGCGTTCGTGCGCGTCGTGCTCGATGCCGTGGCGCCACTCATCAACGCGAGGTTCGCCGCCATCGAGGACAGGCTGAGCCCCGCGCCGACCCTCCGTCCACCACTTGCGGCCGACGGAGGCAAGGCGCCGGCGCCCAGGCCGACTCCTCGCGCGTCCGTCGCGAAGCCCACCGGAGGGCCCAAACCGGCCACGGCTGCCGCTGCAGTCCGCCGGGGTCTGGGGGAAGCGAGTACCCCGGTCCCGATGGAGGTAGTGGCGGCCCCGGCCGCCGGGGTGGCAGACTCCCCACTGCCACCGACCCCCCCCGCGAGGAAAAAGCACAGGGGGGGCGTGAAGCGAACGCTCCGAAAGCGGAGAAAGGCGGCCCGCGCCGCCGCCGCTGCCTCGGCGGCCTTCGCTTCGGCGCCCGCCCCAGTTGTTTCGGCCTCTGGGCGACAAATGGCCCCCGCGTCCGCGCCATCGGTGGCGCCCGTCCCGCGCGCCCGACGTGCCACCCCGTGTGTGGCACCGTCGCCGGCGCCCGTGGCGCGCGCCCCTCACGTCGCCCCGTACGTCGCGCCGCCGCCGGCGCCCGTGGCCCCCGCCCCCGCCCCCGTTCCCGAGGGGGGGGCGTGGTCCACGGTCGTAGGGCGGAAAAAGGGTAAGGGGGCGAGGGCCAACGGACCCCCTCCCCCCCCCCCAGGCGCAAGCTGCTGCCCCACCGACGGGGTGGAGGCAACAACCGCGGAAGCAGGCCGCGAGGCCTGCCGTCGTTCTCCGCGAGCCGAAGTCGGCCGCAGTCATCATTAGACTGCTGCCGGCAGCGGCCGCGAAGGGTGTCGGCTATCGCGAGGTCTTCGCAAAGGCCTCGACGGTGGTCGACATCACCGCCATGGGCCTCCGCGAGGGGCTGAAGGTGGTGCGGACCGCCAGGGACGCGCGTCTCCTCGAGTTCCAGCCGGGACCCGAGAGCGCGGCCAAGGCGGACCGCGTCGCCGAAGCCCTGCGCGGGGCCCTAGAAGGGATGGCTGAGGTCGTCCGCCCCGTAAAGCGTGGGGAGCTTTACGTCTCAGGGCTGGACGACTCAGTCACGGTCGATGGGCTTCGTGACGCGATCGCGCGCGCAGGCAACTGCCGGCGCGACGACGTGATCACGAAGCACATCGGTGCAGGACCGGGCGGATTGGGCGCATCGTACGTGCTGTGCCCCGTCGCTGCTGCCAAGACCATCGTCGGGTTGGGCTACCTTCTGGTTGGCTTCACCTCGGCGAAGGTCGAGGCACTGGAAGCCAGACCGATACGTTGTTACAGATGTTTCAACGTCGGTCATGGCACCCAAACCTGTCCGGACACGTGCCCGGATCGGACTAACTTGTGCCTCCGCTGCGGTAAAAGCGGACACAAAATGCCGGACTGCACGGCACGGAAACCCCACTGCGCGGCGTGCGCGGCGGGGGGACTGAACGCGGCCCACCCCACGTTGGCGAGGTTCTGCCAACCTCCCTACGTGAGGGGCCAATTCGTCCACTCGCGGGCGAGACCACATACCGGCAAATCGGGAGTACAGACAATGGACACATCCAATGCCTAGTACGCCCGTAACAACGTTCTTCCAAGCTAACGTAAACCACTCCCCCACCGCTCAGGACTTGTGCCTGCAGGCGATGGCGGAGTGGCAAGCGAATTTAGCCGTAATAAGTGAACCTTATTACGTCCCTCCTTCTGGGAACTGGGTGGGCGATCTCGATGACATGGTAGCGGTGGTGGCCAGAGCCGGGTCCGGCACACCGCTTACATGTCTCGAAAGAGGAAAGGGCTATGCTGTGGCGGAGAGCGGGAGTATCGTCGTCATAGGCGTTTACTTTTCGCGCAACCGCCCCCTGGCGGAGTTCGAGCTTCACTTGGACGCCGTCGGGGCTGCCGTACGCAGACTGTCGCCCAAAACGATCTTCGTGATGGGCGACTTTAATGCAAAGCACCTCTCCTGGGGAAACGTACTCACGGACGCTAGGGGTCGGGCGGTCGAGGATTGGGCTCTTCAAGCCGGCCTGACCATACTGAACCAGGGGTCGGTCCAGACCTGCGTGCGCGCGCGGGGTGGATCGATCATCGACCTGTCATTCGTCACTCATGCGGCCGCCCGCAGAGTGACCGGATGGAGGGTGCTGGAGGAGGTGGAGTCGCTCTCTGATCATCGGTACATCAGATTTGAGCTCACGACCCCCTCCTCCGGTCCGAGCCCTGTTCACCGTCGCCCCCCTCTCCTCCCGCGTTGGGCCCTTACCAAGCTCGATCCGGAGCAGGCCGAGGAGCGGGCACTCTCGGAAAGCTGGGCCTACCCAGCCGACTTCGCGAATCTGGATACGCAGGCAGAGCACATGCGCAAGACCATGACGAGGGTTTGCGACGCTGCGATGCCACGCGTCTCCAAGCGGCAGCCTCCGTGCAAGCAATCGGTCCACTGGTGGACCGAGGAGCTGGGCGAGATGCGAAAGGCAGTTCGCATCATCAGCCACAGGCTCAAACGCTGCAGGGCGCGCCGTCCTCCGGACTTCGTCGCGGAAAATGGACTCGTGGGCGAGTTTAGAGAGGCCAGAAAGGCCCTTTCGATTGCAATATTGCGATCGAAAGCCCGGGCTCGGGCCGAGCTCCTCGAGACGCTCGATCGGGACCCTTGGGGGCGCCCGTACCGTGGGGCCCGCAACAAGTTGCGGCCTTGCACATCCACGGTCACGGAAACGCTCGAACCCGAGGTGCTCCGGTCGGTTATCGATGGGCTCTTCCCGGATCCGGGGAACTTCACTCCCCCCAGTATGGGTCCACCCATTCCCGACACCCCCACGGACGAGGAGCCTCACTCCATCTCCGAGGGGGAGCTAGACGTCGCCCTGGACCGGCTCCGGGGCAGGAAGACGGCACCGGGACCCGACGGGGTTCCAGGTCGACTCCTCTTCCTGGCTGCAAAACACCTACGCAGCCAGCTGCGGGACCTCTTCGAAGCCTGTATTCGCGCAGGTAGGTTCCCGTCGCAATGGAAAGAGGGGCGTTTGTGCCTACTTCCCAAGGGAGGTCGGCCTCCCAACGATCCGTCCGCCTACAGGCCCATAGTGCTGCTGAACGAGGTCGCCAAGGTCTTCGAGAAGATCTTGGCGGAGCGGCTTGTGAAGCATCTAGACACTGTGGAGCCGGGGCTATCAGATACGCAGTTCGGGTTTCGGCGGAGGCGCTCCACGATGGACGCCTTCGAGACGCTGCGAACATTGACGGACGAAGCCGTCCAAGCAAAGGACGTCGTTCTTGCAGTGTCGCTAGACATAGCGAACGCCTTTAACAGCCTCCCTCATGAGACGATCAGGGAAGGGCTCCGCGCGCACGGAGTCCCCCCGTACCTCACGAGGCTGTTGGGCGAGTACCTGCGAGATCGGCACATCCTTTGGGAGGGTGGTGAGTCCGCCAACCACGTGCTAGGTCGGCGACGTGTCGCGTGCGGCGTTCCACAGGGATCGGTCCTCGGGCCTATCCTTTGGAACGTAGGCTATGACTGGATCCTTCGGGTGACGGTCCGGCCCGGAGTAGGGCTGATCTGCTTTGCGGACGACACCCTACTCACGGCACGCGCCGCGTCTTTTGCGGAATCCGTGGACGTCGCCAACGACGGGCTGGCGATCGTCGTAGATCGAATAGCTAGGCTGGGCTTGAAGGTCTCCCCCGCGAAAACGGAGGCCGTCATGTTCCATAGGAAATTCCGGAATCCTCCCCCGGACTTGTCCGTTACAGTTCAGGGGGTGGCGATTAGAGTAGGGCCCACGATGAAATATCTTGGGCTAGTCCTAGACGGGAAATGGCTGTTCAAAGCGCACTTTGAGCAGCTAGTTCCCAAACTTCTGAATTCCGCGGGCGCACTCTCCAGGCTTCTTCCTAACGTGGGGGGGCCGGGGGGTGCGACGCGGAAGCTTTATTCCGGCATCCTGAGGAGTATGGCACTCTACGGTGCGCCGGTCTGGTCCGATGCGCTTCACCGCCACAACCGAACCCTGCTGCACCGCGCGCAGCGGGTTCTGGCCGTGAGGACCATACGGGGGTACCGCACAGTGTCGTGGTCGGCGGCGACTCTCTTGGCAGGCGAGCTGCCCTGGCCTCTCCAGGCAGACGTCCTGTCCAGAGTTCGTCGCGCCCAGCAGGATGCCCTAGCTAGAGGACTGACCTTCTGTCAAGTCGAATTAGAGACGGTCAGGAAGCGGGAAACCGCCTCCTGCCTCGTCGCCTGGTCTCGTGACCTGGAACACCCTGTGGCCGGCGGCTATACGGTGGATGCAATCAGGCCGCAGCTGGAGAGATGGGTGACCCGCACCAGCGGAACCCTGACCTTCAGGACGACTCAGATACTGACCGGACACGGTTGTTTCGACCAGTATCTGTTTCGCATTGTGGGCTGCTTGCCTTCCCCGGACTGCCGCCAATGCGGCGCACCCGATACGGCGTTACACACGCTTGTTGAGTGCGCTGCATGGACGCCTCAGCGTTTCGAGCTCGAGACACACGTAGGAGCCGTCCGATCGCTTGGCGACTTGGTAACGGCCATGTTGCACAGCGACGACCGCTGGGAGTCTGCGGTCTCTTTCTGTGAGGCGGTTATGTCTCTAAAAGAGGCCGCAGAAAGGGATAGGGAGCGAAGTCCTGCAGCGCGTGCTAATGTCTCCACCCGAGGTCGCCGGCCTTCAGCTAGCACCCGGAGAGGCAGGTACGCGCATTACTTCCCTCCCTGAGTTAGGTTCCGGTACGAGGGGCCCCTTGCTACTAGGCAACGCAAGGGATTCAGCCCCCGTTTCGAAGTGGGGTGTGTTCTCCCAGGGCACACTCCAGGCACTTTATTGCGCTGGATCGACTGTTGCGTAACTATGTTCTATATCTCAGTCTTTCCTTCACAACAAAGCGCAGGGTCGACGGGGGGAGAGGTTTTTTAGTGGGTATTGAGGTTGCTCGCCCGTGCGGCATCGCTCTGAGTCTTCCACACTCCTCAGTGTCAAGCCATCGCGGACGAAGCGCAAAAAAGCATACTATTGCTAGCGTTATCGCCCCCGATGGATGCGCGCCGTTTCCTAGTGACGGCCCTGAGAGTGCGTAAATCGGTCAGCATTTTTCCTCGCCTCAAAAAAAAAAAAAAAAGTGTAATTCTTACTTATATAATATTGGACATACTTGTAAGTGTATAAATAAATACAATATATGTAAGTAACTGCATATCTTCTAATATTTATGTATACCACCTTTGACCAATATAATAAATTTTATTCCTGCCACGGGTTGTCTGGAAGAGAACACTTCTTAACGATAAGACCACCCATTGTGCACATTTAGAATATTTTTAGACTATAAGTTTTTCTGTAATAGTGTACAATAAAGTGTTATCTATCTATCTTACCAACGGATTCAAACGACAAGCAGTTCATCTCCATCTTCCAACCTCATCGCACCTCTGTTTCTTGGACTCAATCTCTATTCCAATTTATGTGCATTTTCAATATCGTGTTTAGTTTTAATTCTCAGTTTTGACCAGAAGTGTGAATCTTAAATTTATTGAAACTAGCGGTCGCCCAGTGGTCGAAATTCAACCATAATTCTGTGGCCTGGTGCTAATAGGGCCAATATCAATAATCATTATTTTCAGTAATGAGCGTTAAATCAATGAATAGTTATTATTTACATTTTTACACTACATTGGTCTTTTTTACATAGTAACTTTTGAAAGATTGTTAATACACTAACGTCCTTTTAGCACAAAAAATATCATACTTTTACAATAAACTGGCATTACAATCTCATCTCGTTTCATAAAAAAAATGTACTTTGGCCCTTTTAGCACCAGGCCACAGAATTAATTTAAATTATAAGTTTGAACATTATTAAGGTTCTGTTGTCAAAGACTTTTATTATTTTTATTTTGGTGTATGGCTTGGCAGCTAGGCTTTTAAGCCAGATCTTAGTTTACAATATAATTTCTTCATTTTCTTATGCCTATGTGTAGCACAGCTGAACTGTAGGTAATCAGCTAGTGCCATTCAACGGAGTTCTTGTGACAACTGAAAAGGCCACATTTGACTGTACAGTTCACATTTCTTACAAAACACATAATTACTACTCAAACTATCAATATCCTACAACTATTGTTCATTTTAGAGTAATTTTACACATTTTTAGAAGATAAAACTGAACAGCACAACATCTCCTTTCAGTTCCCGCCAAAAACTCCTGTCAAAGACTATACTTCTATAATCACAGATTTTGCCAAGGCTACACTGTTGATTTGACTTTAACAATAAACAAAAGAGTATAAAATAACTGGGATCTATTTGAAAATTTTAAAAATAAAAGGACCAATGACATGAATGTATGCATGCCTACACACAAAACAGCCCTATTTGATAAAAGCGTTGTAAGCATTGCAGACTGCCCACCTAATCGACACTTGGTGCCGTCTTCTATAGACTGCAACACCAGAGGTCTTACTCTCGAACGCCTTCCGTCGTTTGCTTTCGTCCGATTAGCCCAAATGAGCCAATTAAATTTTAGATAGAAGTAAGAAACAATAAAGATTTCTTTGAAACTACAATAGTATAATCTTTAATAACACAAAACTAAATTGAGCATACAATGGATTAGTAGATTGTTATACGAAAGGTAAATGAATTATCTATAATACGAGTAATATTTTAGAAGTTCTAAAAATACCGTATTTGTCCACTGAAGTTATTAAAAAAAAACAACTGGAATACACAGTACAAACGATGGCGAACACAATGCATTTTTTTAACATTTCTTGTCTCTTCGACAAAGAGTTTGGCTGTTTTGATCTGCGACTACTGGACAGATTTCGATCCGGTTTCGCTGATTTATATCTTGGGAATACCTCAGGAAATTTTCTGGGCATGATTTAGAATGAATGAAAAGAAACGAATTCTAACGTGATTTTTCGAGATAGCAAAGTTTATGTAATAAATAAACTGTGTGATATTTTTTATTCCGGGAATCCCGCGGAAAGTAGTTGTTTGGGTCAATAAAAGTTAGCTTATTCCGACACAGTTTTCCGTTAAAACGATAGCTTACATTATTTCTTAAATGCTGCGGTATTTTGTGTCTCGGGAATCCCGCAGGAATTTCAAGTCAAGCGTGGCCGAAGTCACGGGTATATCCTAGTGTGTATATATATATAAATTTATGGGCACGTGTAAAACAGTACTAGCGGGCAAAATAATGAATTCAAATATCTTTATTTGTATAAAACACGGTGACAGCATAGATTACAGTGAGGTAAATAAGTACAGCTTGTTTTACCCCATCGGGATGTACAAATGTTTAGTTTAAGGCAATAGTAAAAAATCTGAAGTTTGGTGTCTCTCGGCTTCTATTTCCACCGCGTCATACTCCACCTTTGAACAACGCCTAATAAAAAACAAAATGTTTACCTAGCTTTCTAAAATGCAATGCTTTTGCGTACTGTGGGAAAATACGTGATTATTGTAGACACCGAGGACAGTGGGGTACTCAGGCAGCAGCTCACAATAACGGCTACTGCAATGCAAATTGCTAGAGTGATACTTAAATTGAAATATTTCTATATATTCTAATCAAAATGTGACCCTGTTCTCTATGGCGTAGGATTGACAATTCGTTGTACGTCGTTAAAATGAAAATGTTACCGCGATATTATTTGATGAGTGGGGAATGAGAGTCCTGAATTAATTTCCAAGTGGTTTACATGATATAGAAAGGTATGGCTTTAATGGTTCTCCTTGTTTTAAATAAGCTGCATACTCTACATGCCTTTGATATCCAAAGCGGAAGTGTATTAATGCAAGATTATTTGTTTTGTTCATAATGAGATATTTAATTTAATTATGAGTGTCTTTATGTTTTAAAAGTAAAGCCGGGTGGGTACACACCTGCGAACCTTTACTAAAATTCATAGGGCCTTATTTATAATAATCTTGTTAAGAAAAGATTAGCCATCTCTTAAATAAGAGACTCTTAAGCCCCTAATCAATGGCTGGTTGAAATAAAATTTGCAATCTTGTCTCTTAGTAGTTACTTAAACTACCTTTCGATGTTGGTTATTTATGACAGTTATTTATGAATTAATTTACAACCACCTCTTATCCTTAAGGGGAGTTTATGGGTAAGATTTTCGTTAATCAGTTGCTGAGCAGTTTCTTAAAATTTAACAAACGATTATAAGTAAGGCCAATAGTGTCTATGGGACTTAATATAAACTTACCTCGCCACCAGTCCACAGTAACACTGCACTTATCCCTCGGATGCTTCTCACACTTTGCTAGGATTTGACTGAGGCGAATAGAGTATATTTTTTTTCTATGAGTTCAGTAGACAGGCAGATGACCTAGCTGATGGAAAGCGGTTACCATCGCCTATGGACATTTGCAACACTAAAGAAGATTTTTTTAAATCGGTTTAGTAGATCCAGAGATAACCCCCTACAACGTCAGAAACTCAGAAACTTTACCTCTTTATTGTTTGTTGAGTTTAAGTTCCTACTCAGCGAATTCAAAATATTTCCCCTCCCGTACTGCCCTTACCCCAGTGACGCAATTTTTTCTAATAATTACACATTTTTAAACTCGTCATATCTTTCGAATGGATTGTCCGAATTGAATAATTCAAAAAGTTATATAAAAGTATTGAAGCAGTCTAGAGTATAAAGTAATTTATTTTGATAAGGATGAATACCAAGATACAAATAAAGAGCCTTTTCTAGCGGCGGCATTTTAATTAAAGTTTTAAAATAAAAGAATACTTATTGTGGCATAACTATAATAGTTAGACATGTGCTGTTGGAACACTTTTTGTAAATAATGACGAGGTCTACAAAGTCGTACTACATTATTTTATTCTATCATCAATATTTTTTGCAGCGCACGCGATTCTAGGTAATTTTTTTACACCTTGAGTTACACTGGTGGAGTTTTAGTAAGATTCCCTAATTTTTTTGAAAATATAATATAGCCTATGTCAACCGGAGGTAGTATAGCTTGCCAACAATGAAAGATTTTTTTTAATCAGTTCAGTAGTTTCGGAGATTACCCCCTACAACGTTACAAACTCATAAATTTTACCTCTATAATATTAGTATAGATAAATTGTTGGATAAACCTGATGCAACATTTTATATAAATGCCGTTACACAATGATATGAAATGGTAAAATAAGTAAAGGATGGTCGTCTACACACTACACACCCAATTGAGAGATATAGTTTTTTTTATATTGACATAATTATAAAGTATCGTTAAACGGGTCCTGATAATAATATTGATCTTTCTTAATGAGTATTTATTTAGGTTTATTAACTTTCCCAACTGAGAGCGATTTGGGAATTGAATACAATTTATTTTCTACAAGAGTTTTCCCTGCGACTACCAAAAACACCTGAGTAGCTCTGTTACTTATATAAAAACTAAATTAGGTTTTTTTATTTTTAAATTTACTACTCTACGGACTCGAGTTCCGTATCCTTTATTAAAGCTTTATTACTAGATTTAATTTTTATAATTTAACACGCTTATTATTTTAGTTTTTGTGTGTGACATTAATTGATTTGTGTTATTATATATTAAATAACATTTCAAACACCTAATAAAAATTAACTAAATTATAAATAAATTAAACAAAAAAAAAGCTATATATACAAACTAAAATTAAACCACAAAATCTAGTTCCAGACGGAGAGTTTCCAGTCAGTCGGAAACGTGCCCAAAAGACTGGCCACGTTGCCTCGTTGAATGGCAATGCTGATGCGTTGTCCAAGGTATAAACCAGTCTTTTGGTCACGTGAGACATCCACCAGACGTTTGGCTATGTCTCGATAAAGTCTGTGCGCCTCAGGCCCCCATGGTCCCAGGGTCTCGACCCCAAAAGCCGCAAATATGTAGCCATTTCCGATGGCTTTGTATTTGTGGCGTTTTAGGGCCTCCTGTTGTGCAGCAGCTGTACCGGCAGACATGCTAGTAGTTGGAAGATGGGATGCTGCCAAAGTATCAACGCAAGATGCGTCCCATACTAAGGGGCGACCCATCTTCTAGGGCACCAATGACATACCATCGGGTTTCTTTCCATCGTCGCGGCACAGGCCGTTCGGTTCTAGGACGGCAGGTACCCCGGCGGTGACAAGAGCCGTTGTCTTGTGTTGAAGTGTATGTATCTTACGAGTGACTTATTATATTAATTTATCCTAATTTTAATACTAAACTTATACCTACTAGTGTAGAGTGTATCTGTTACATGCTGGTGTTGTGAGGAAGTGCATGTACAGTGTGGGCCTTATGTCTATACTTATATATTATCCTATCTAGTGCCTTGTGTGTTGTTTTTTCCTTTCTGTGTCTGGGTTATTAATTTTTAGGCTCTGTGTGTCTTGGTTTGGTTGTGAAATGTGCGTGTAATGCAATGCGGTGGTAATTAGGTTTTTTATATACATACATAAACTTTTTGTATGTACATTAGACCTAAAACTTTACTCTTTCTTGTTCAATACACTACAATAACAAAGAAACTAAAGTCCACATAGTCTAAACAGCTGCCCAGCAGAACATAGAGATAAGTCGAAGCCAACCTTGACTTGTTTCCTATGACAACTTATTACAAGCTTTTATTTAACTTGCAATGGATGTATGTATGTAAGTTCGGGTGGAACCTTGCAAGTTAAATTTGACCAACGTTCCGGTTTCCGATTGAGCTGAAATTTTGCACACATATGTAAATCACGTGACAATGTAATAATATGGTACCATGGAGCTGATCCGATGATGGAGTCGGATGGTGGCTATAAGTGACCTTCATGTCCTAAACAAGAGAGACCCTTCGCGTTTGCACTCGGTTACTTGTCTTTGCTAGCACTCTGCTGCTACATGATATCCAGGATCTCCAAAGCTTGTATTTAAAACCGCTAGCTCTGTGTCGATTTTCATTTAAATCTATCGGATTTAAACGAAACTCGACACAGTAGTTTTCAAAAAAGATGGGGTTATGGCGCTATCTTTTTCGATATTTTCATTTATCCTGTGGAAACGATGTCATTTATCGGTATAAAACGTATCCTTAGTTACGCTCCGGGATATGAGCTAGCTCTGTGTCGATTTTCATTTAAATCTATCGGATTTAAACGAAACTCGACACAGTAGTTTTCAAAAAAGATGGGGTTATGGCGCTATCTTTTTCGATATTTTCATTTATCCTGTGGAAACGATGTCATTTATCGGTATAAAACGTATCCTTAGTTACGCTCCGGGATATGAGCTAGCTCTGTGTCGATTTTCATTTAAATCTATCGGATTTAAACGAAACTCGACACAGTAGTTTTCAAAAAAGATGGGGTTATGGCGCTATCTTTTTCGATATTTTCATTTATCCTGTGGAAACGATGTCATTTATCGGTATAAAACGTATCCTTAGTTACGCTCCGGGATATGAGCTAGCTCTGTGTCGATTTTCATTTAAATCTATCGGATTTAAACGAAACTCGACACAGTAGTTTTCAAAAAAGATGCGGTTATGGCGCTATCTTTTTCGATATTTTCATTTATCCTGTGGAAACGATGTCATTTATCGGGATAAAACGTATCCTTAGTTACGCTCCGGGATATGAGCTAGCTCTGTGTCGATTTTCATTTAAATCTATCGGATTTAAACGAAACTCGACACAGTAGTTATCAAAAAAGATGCGGTTATGGCGCTATCTTTTTCGATATTTTCATTTATCCTGTGGAAACGATGTCATTTATCGGGATAAAACGTATCCTTAGTTACGCTCCGGGATATGAGCTAGCTCTGTGTCGATTTTCATTTAAATCTATCGGATTTAAACGAAACTCGACACAGTAGTTTTCAAAAAAGATGCGGTTATGGCGCTATCTTTTTCGATATTTTCATTTATCCTGTGGAAACGATGTCATTTATCGGTATAAAACGTATCCTTAGTTACGCTCCGGGATATGAGCTAGCTCTGTGTCGATTTTCATTTAAATCTATCGGATTTAAACGAAACTCGACACAGTAGTTTTCAAAAAAGATGGGGTTATGGCGCTATCTTTTTCGATATTTTCATTTATCCTGTGGAAACGATGTCATTTATCGGTATAAAACGTATCCTTAGTTACGCTCCGGGATATGAGCTAGCTCTGTGTCGATTTTCATTTAAATCTATCGGATTTAAACGAAACTCGACACAGTAGTTTTCAAAAAAGATGGGGTTATGGCGCTATCTTTTTCGATATTTTCATTTATCCTGTGGAAACGATGTCATTTATCGGGATAAAACGTATCCTTAGTTACGCTCCGGGATATGAGCTAGCTCTGTGTCGATTTTCATTTAAATCTATCGGATTTAAACGAAACTCGACACAGTAGTTATCAAAAAAGATGCGGTTATGGCGCTATCTTTTTCGATATTTTCATTTATCCTGTGGAAACGATGTCATTTATCGGGATAAAACGTATCCTTAGTTACGCTCCGGGATATGAGCTAGCTCTGTGTCGATTTTCATTTAAATCTATCGGATTTAAACGAAACTCGACACAGTAGTTTTCAAAAAAGATGCGGTTATGGCGCTATCTTTTTCGATATTTTCATTTATCCTGTGGAAACGATGTCATTTATCGGGATAAAACGTATCCTTAGTTACGCTCCGGGATATGAGCTAGCTCTGTGTCGATTTTCATTTAAATCTATCGGATTTAAACGAAACTCGACACAGTAGTTTTCAAAAAAGATGCGGTTATGGCGCTATCTTTTTCGATATTTTCATTTATCCTGTGGAAACGATGTCATTTATCGGGATAAAACGTATCCTTAGTTACGCTCCGGGATATGAGCTAGCTCTGTGTCGATTTTCATTTAAATCTATCGGATTTAAACGAAACTCGACACAGTAGTTTTCAAAAAAGATGCGGTTATGGCGCTATCTTTTTCGATATTTTCATTTATCCTGTGGAAACGATGTCATTTATCGGGATAAAACGTATCCTTAGTTACGCTCCGGGATATGAGCTAGCTCTGTGTCGATTTTCATTTAAATCTATCGGATTTAAACGAAACTCGACACAGTAGTTTTCAAAAAAGATGCGGTTATGGCGCTATCTTTTTCGATATTTTCATTTATCCTGTGGAAACGATGTCATTTATCGGGATAAAACGTATCCTTAGTTACGCTCCGGGATATGAGCTAGCTCTGTGTCGATTTTCATTTAAATCTATCGGATTTAAACGAAACTCGACACAGTAGTTATCAAAAAAGATGCGGTTATGGCGCTATCTTTTTCGATATTTTCATTTATCCTGTGGAAACGATGTCATTTATCGGGATAAAACGTATCCTTAGTTACGCTCCGGGATATGAGCTAGCTCTGTGTCGATTTTCATTTAAATCTATCGGATTTAAACGAAACTCGACACAGTAGTTTTCAAAAAAGATGCGGTTATGGCGCTATCTTTTTCGATATTTTCATTTATCCTGTGGAAACGATGTCATTTATCGGGATAAAACGTATCCTTAGTTACGCTCCGGGATATGAGCTAGCTCTGTGTCGATTTTCATTTAAATCTATCGGATTTAAACGAAACTCGACACAGTAGTTATCAAAAAAGATGCGGTTATGGCGCTATCTTTTTCGATATTTTCATTTATCCTGTGGAAACGATGTCATTTATCGGGATAAAACGTATCCTTAGTTACGCTCCGGGATATGAGCTAGCTCTGTGTCGATTTTCATTTAAATCTATCGGATTTAAACGAAACTCGACACAGTAGTTTTCAAAAAAGATGGGGTTATGGCGCTATCTTTTTCGATATTTTCATTTATCCTGTGGAAACGATGTCATTTATCGGTATAAAACGTATCCTTAGTTACGCTCCGGGATATGAGCTAGCTCTGTGTCGATTTTCATTTAAATCTATCGGATTTAAACGAAACTCGACACAGTAGTTTTCAAAAAAGATGGGGTTATGGCGCTATCTTTTTCGATATTTTCATTTATCCTGTGGAAACGATGTCATTTATCGGTATAAAACGTATCCTTAGTTACGCTCCGGGATATGAGCTAGCTCTGTGTCGATTTTCATTTAAATCTATCGGATTTAAACGAAACTCGACACAGTAGTTTTCAAAAAAGATGGGGTTATGGCGCTATCTTTTTCGATATTTTCATTTATCCTGTGGAAACGATGTCATTTATCGGGATAAAACGTATCCTTAGTTACGCTCCGGGATATGAGCTAGCTCTGTGTCGATTTTCATTTAAATCTATCGGATTTAAACGAAACTCGACACAGTAGTTTTCAAAAAAGATGGGGTTATGGCGCTATCTTTTTCGATATTTTCATTTATCCTGTGGAAACGATGTCATTTATCGGTATAAAACGTATCCTTAGTTACGCTCCGGGATATGAGCTAGCTCTGTGTCGATTTTCATTTAAATCTATCGGATTTAAACGAAACTCGACACAGTAGTTTTCAAAAAAGATGGGGTTATGGCGCTATCTTTTTCGATATTTTCATTTATCCTGTGGAAACGATGTCATTTATCGGGATAAAACGTATCCTTAGTTACGCTCCGGGATATGAGCTAGCTCTGTGTCGATTTTCATTTAAATCTATCGGATTTAAACGAAACTCGACACAGTAGTTTTCAAAAAAGATGGGGTTATGGCGCTATCTTTTTCGATATTTTCATTTATCCTGTGGAAACGATGTCATTTATCGGGATAAAACGTATCCTTAGTTACGCTCCGGGATATGAGCTAGCTCTGTGTCGATTTTCATTTAAATCTATCGGATTTAAACGAAACTCGACACAGTAGTTTTCAAAAAAGATGGGGTTATGGCGCTATCTTTTTCGATATTTTCATTTATCCTGTGGAAACGATGTCATTTATCGGGATAAAACGTATCCTTAGTTACGCTCCGGGATATGAGCTAGCTCTGTGTCGATTTTCATTTAAATCTATCGGATTTAAACGAAACTCGACACAGTAGTTTTCAAAAAAGATGCGGTTATGGCGCTATCTTTTTCGATATTTTCATTTATCCTGTGGAAACGATGTCATTTATCGGGATAAAACGTATCCTTAGTTACGCTCCGGGATATGAGCTAGCTCTGTGTCGATTTTCATTTAAATCTATCGGATTTAAACGAAACTCGACACAGTAGTTTTCAAAAAAGATGCGGTTATGGCGCTATCTTTTTCGATATTTTCATTTATCCTGTGGAAACGATGTCATTTATCGGGATAAAACGTATCCTTAGTTACGCTCCGGGATATGAGCTAGCTCTGTGTCGATTTTCATTTAAATCTATCGGATTTAAACGAAACTCGACACAGTAGTTTTCAAAAAAGATGGGGTTATGGCGCTATCTTTTTCGATATTTTCATTTATCCTGTGGAAACGATGTCATTTATCGGTATAAAACGTATCCTTAGTTACGCTCCGGGATATGAGCTAGCTCTGTGTCGATTTTCATTTAAATCTATCGGATTTAAACGAAACTCGACACAGTAGTTTTCAAAAAAGATGCGGTTATGGCGCTATCTTTTTCGATATTTTCATTTATCCTGTGGAAACGATGTCATTTATCGGGATAAAACGTATCCTTAGTTACGCTCCGGGATATGAGCTAGCTCTGTGTCGATTTTCATTTAAATCTATCGGATTTAAACGAAACTCGACACAGTAGTTTTCAAAAAAGATGCGGTTATGGCGCTATCTTTTTCGATATTTTCATTTATCCTGTGGAAACGATGTCATTTATCGGGATAAAACGTATCCTTAGTTACGCTCCGGGATATGAGCTAGCTCTGTGTCGATTTTCATTTAAATCTATCGGATTTAAACGAAACTCGACACAGTAGTTTTCAAAAAAGATGCGGTTATGGCGCTATCTTTTTCGATATTTTCATTTATCCTGTGGAAACGATGTCATTTATCGGGATAAAACGTATCCTTAGTTACGCTCCGGGATATGAGCTAGCTCTGTGTCGATTTTCATTTAAATCTATCGGATTTAAACGAAACTCGACACAGTAGTTTTCAAAAAAGATGCGGTTATGGCGCTATCTTTTTCGATATTTTCATTTATCCTGTGGAAACGATGTCATTTATCGGGATAAAACGTATCCTTAGTTACGCTCCGGGATATGAGCTAGCTCTGTGTCGATTTTCATTTAAATCTATCGGATTTAAACGAAACTCGACACAGTAGTTTTCAAAAAAGATGGGGTTATGGCGCTATCTTTTTCGATATTTTCATTTATCCTGTGGAAACGATGTCATTTATCGGTATAAAACGTATCCTTAGTTACGCTCCGGGATATGAGCTAGCTCTGTGTCGATTTTCATTTAAATCTATCGGATTTAAACGAAACTCGACACAGTAGTTTTCAAAAAAGATGGGGTTATGGCGCTATCTTTTTCGATATTTTCATTTATCCTGTGGAAACGATGTCATTTATCGGTATAAAACGTATCCTTAGTTACGCTCCGGGATATGAGCTAGCTCTGTGTCGATTTTCATTTAAATCTATCGGATTTAAACGAAACTCGACACAGTAGTTTTCAAAAAAGATGGGGTTATGGCGCTATCTTTTTCGATATTTTCATTTATCCTGTGGAAACGATGTCATTTATCGGTATAAAACGTATCCTTAGTTACGCTCCGGGATATGAGCTAGCTCTGTGTCGATTTTCATTTAAATCTATCGGATTTAAACGAAACTCGACACAGTAGTTTTCAAAAAAGATGGGGTTATGGCGCTATCTTTTTCGATATTTTCATTTATCCTGTGGAAACGATGTCATTTATCGGTATAAAACGTATCCTTAGTTACGCTCCGGGATATGAGCTAGCTCTGTGTCGATTTTCATTTAAATCTATCGGATTTAAACGAAACTCGACACAGTAGTTTTCAAAAAAGATGGGGTTATGGCGCTATCTTTTTCGATATTTTCATTTATCCTGTGGAAACGATGTCATTTATCGGTATAAAACGTATCCTTAGTTACGCTCCGGGATATGAGCTAGCTCTGTGTCGATTTTCATTTAAATCTATCGGATTTAAACGAAACTCGACACAGTAGTTTTCAAAAAAGATGGGGTTATGGCGCTATCTTTTTCGATATTTTCATTTATCCTGTGGAAACGATGTCATTTATCGGGATAAAACGTATCCTTAGTTACGCTCCGGGATATGAGCTAGCTCTGTGTCGATTTTCATTTAAATCTATCGGATTTAAACGAAACTCGACACAGTAGTTTTCAAAAAAGATGGGGTTATGGCGCTATCTTTTTCGATATTTTCATTTATCCTGTGGAAACGATGTCATTTATCGGTATAAAACGTATCCTTAGTTACGCTCCGGGATATGAGCTAGCTCTGTGTCGATTTTCATTTAAATCTATCGGATTTAAACGAAACTCGACACAGTAGTTTTCAAAAAAGATGGGGTTATGGCGCTATCTTTTTCGATATTTTCATTTATCCTGTGGAAACGATGTCATTTATCGGGATAAAACGTATCCTTAGTTACGCTCCGGGATATGAGCTAGCTCTGTGTCGATTTTCATTTAAATCTATCGGATTTAAACGAAACTCGACACAGTAGTTTTCAAAAAAGATGGGGTTATGGCGCTATCTTTTTCGATATTTTCATTTATCCTGTGGAAACGATGTCATTTATCGGTATAAAACGTATCCTTAGTTACGCTCCGGGATATGAGCTAGCTCTGTGTCGATTTTCATTTAAATCTATCGGATTTAAACAAAACTCGACACAGTAGTTTTCAAAAAAGATGGGGTTATGGCGCTATCTTTTTCGATATTTTCATTTATCCTGTGGAAACGATGTCATTTATCGGTATAAAACGTATCCTTAGTTACGCTCCGGGATATGAGCTAGCTCTGTGTCGATTTTCATTTAAATCTATCGGATTTAAACGAAACTCGACACAGTAGTTTTCAAAAAAGATGCGGTTATGGCGCTATCTTTTTCGATATTTTCATTTATCCTGTGGAAACGATGTCATTTATCGGGATAAAACGTATCCTTAGTTACGCTCCGGGATATGAGCTAGCTCTGTGTCGATTTTCATTTAAATCTATCGGATTTAAACGAAACTCGACACAGTAGTTATCAAAAAAGATGCGGTTATGGCGCTATCTTTTTCGATATTTTCATTTATCCTGTGGAAACGATGTCATTTATCGGGATAAAACGTATCCTTAGTTACGCTCCGGGATATGAGCTAGCTCTGTGTCGATTTTCATTTAAATCTATCGGATTTAAACGAAACTCGACACAGTAGTTATCAAAAAAGATGCGGTTATGGCGCTATCTTTTTCGATATTTTCATTTATCCTGTGGAAACGATGTCATTTATCGGGATAAAACGTTTCCTTAGTTACGCTCCGGGATATGAGCTAGCTCTGTGTCGATTTTCATTTAAATCTATCGGATTTAAACGAAACTCGACACAGTAGTTATCAAAAAAGATGCGGTTATGGCGCTATCTTTTTCGATATTTTCATTTATCCTGTGGAAACGATGTCATTTATCGGGATAAAACGTATCCTTAGTTACGCTCCGGGATATGAGCTAGCTCTGTGTCGATTTTCATTTAAATCTATCGGATTTAAACGAAACTCGACACAGTAGTTTTCAAAAAAGATGCGGTTATGGCGCTATCTTTTTCGATATTTTCATTTATCCTGTGGAAACGATGTCATTTATCGGGATAAAACGTATCCTTAGTTACGCTCCGGGATATGAGCTAGCTCTGTGTCGATTTTCATTTAAATCTATCGGATTTAAACGAAACTCGACACAGTAGTTTTCAAAAAAGATGCGGTTATGGCGCTATCTTTTTCGATATTTTCATTTATCCTGTGGAAACGATGTCATTTATCGGGATAAAACGTATCCTTAGTTACGCTCCGGGATATGAGCTAGCTCTGTGTCGATTTTCATTTAAATCTATCGGATTTAAACGAAACTCGACACAGTAGTTTTCAAAAAAGATGCGGTTATGGCGCTATCTTTTTCGATATTTTCATTTATCCTGTGGAAACGATGTCATTTATCGGGATAAAACGTATCCTTAGTTACGCTCCGGGATATGAGCTAGCTCTGTGTCGATTTTCATTTAAATCTATCGGATTTAAACGAAACTCGACACAGTAGTTTTCAAAAAAGATGCGGTTATGGCGCTATCTTTTTCGATATTTTCATTTATCCTGTGGAAACGATGTCATTTATCGGGATAAAACGTATCCTTAGTTACGCTCCGGGATATGAGCTAGCTCTGTGTCGATTTTCATTTAAATCTATCGGATTTAAACGAAACTCGACACAGTAGTTTTCAAAAAAGATGCGGTTATGGCGCTATCTTTTTCGATATTTTCATTTATCCTGTGGAAACGATGTCATTTATCGGGATAAAACGTATCCTTAGTTACGCTCCGGGATATGAGCTAGCTCTGTGTCGATTTTCATTTAAATCTATCGGATTTAAACGAAACTCGACACAGTAGTTTTCAAAAAAGATGCGGTTATGGCGCTATCTTTTTCGATATTTTCATTTATCCTGTGGAAACGATGTCATTTATCGGGATAAAACGTATCCTTAGTTACGCTCCGGGATATGAGCTAGCTCTGTGTCGATTTTCATTTAAATCTATCGGATTTAAACGAAACTCGACACAGTAGTTTTCAAAAAAGATGCGGTTATGGCGCTATCTTTTTCGATATTTTCATTTATCCTGTGGAAACGATGTCATTTATCGGGATAAAACGTATCCTTAGTTACGCTCCGGGATATGAGCTAGCTCTGTGTCGAGTTTCATTTAAATCTGTTTAGTAGTTCTCATGTTCTTCATAACAGGGTTTTTTTTTAAATTATCCCCTTTGATTTTCTTCACATTGTTAAACGCAATGTACAAACTCGAACCTTTTACAGATTTATTTTAATATAGATAGATAGATGTATCAAAATAATTAAATAAACCGTATAAACCACAGGTTAATTAACATAGATAAATACTCATTAGGCAAATATTTCCCCAACGATATTATTGGCGAAATATTTGCTTTTAAAGGCGTAAAAATGTCTATACTTAAATAATTATATGAAAATTCTGGTATAAGTTCAGTCGACAATAGAGCTTAATATTTTGGACGAAAATTGATTTGAGCAAGATCCGCTCATTAATTTTTGAGGTATAAGATACTAGCTGAAAGAAAAGAAAGAAAGAAGAAAGAAAGAAAGAAAGCTGCGCCCCGCGATCACATCCGCGTGGTGATGGAAAATCTTCCCAGTGCAGTGCCCAGTCCTCTATCATGTAACTTTTACAACTTTTCTAAATATAGTTTTCATTCTTCTGTATATCATATCTGTTCTTTTACATCCAACTTTTATTATCTACATTTACAAAGCCTTAACGCTGTACATCCTTATCCTATTTACCTATATTTACTTATTGTTTAAATCGTGGTAGCGTAATCTCTAAAGTCTCAAACTCAAAGTACGCGGGTTCGATCCTGGCTGGAACGCATGCACCAATTAGGCAGTTTTCTGTTACAATTACCACGTGCTAATAACGGAGAAGGAAAACATCGTGATGCAACCTGTACATTGAGATAACCGATGTGTCAAACCTGCCAAGCCGCCTTGGACAACCGTGGCGGGTATACTGTCCATTCCTCTATAATGGGAGGCCCGAGCCCAGCAGTAGGACATTTATGGGCTGTTATATTTTTTATACTTATTGTTTACATATTTATTTTTCTATTTATTTCGAGTCAGACATTCTTATATCTAACTAAGTATAAGGGATTTTCGGGAGACATTTTCCAAACAACTCCAATTTATTGTTATGCAATGTCCTTTAAGGGACCTCTTATTTACAGTCCCTTGTTACGATGACAAATTTGATTTTTCAACGGATATGTTGTTGAGATATTTTCATGTTCTTTACGACGCTGTAAAATTGATCAGTTAAAGCCCTTAGGGCGGGCATAATTTAAAATTTCCCGTCATAATAATAAAATATGAAACGACACTTTCATAAAAAAGGCTCGCTATTTCCCGACACCCTTTCATGTTTTATTAATTTTTACGTGTTTTTATTATAATAGCGATTTTTTTTACTTTTATTACATTTTTCTTTTGTTGCGTTTACTACTACTACGACACTTGATGAAAATGTAATTAAAAATTTAACAAAATATTTATTAAAGGATGAAACTATACGTCGTTTAGTATGATAATTACGGCAGATCTGGCCAAGATACTCACAGATAATGTATACTTCATTTAAGGGTACCGCAGCACCATGCATCACGAATAGTCACACACATTCGAACTTGAATATCGATTCATTAACGATTATTCACAATCGGGATTTTTCATCCGTGCAGGAACGGAGAAAGAATTCAATTTTTTTGCTATGTCGGGATTTTGGAACTTTTTGAGTGAGAAAAGCGAGATTCTTTCGTCGAAAGCGGCATATAGTAAAAAAACGTATGTTATCAAGTTTTTTTTTATTTGAGTTCAAATTACGTTTACGTGACAATAGATAGCAAAAATAGGCATTGAAAATTAATTTAAACAAATATGATATTTTAAATCAGTTAAATAGTTGTGTCTCATTCGTCTTCTGTATAAAAAAAAACAGAAATCCAAATCGAAAAAGTTTTATTCATTAGAAAAATATGGCGTTTCAAACAATAGTCTGAGAAGCGAGTGTTATAAATTGCAACTTACAATAAGAGAATTATTTAATTTTTAAGAATTACTTATTCATGACGTTTCTGTGAAGATTTAACTTCTTTGAATGTATCCTTTTTTTCTTTAATAAAGATGAAGAACTCTTCACCGGACAGCTGTAGATTAAACTGAATGATCAAAACCGCTTCCTCAGCACGCTGAACGCACGATCGAGTTATCCCCGAAAGCGGGACCGAGCTTGTCCCGCGTGAGACATTTCAAATAGATTTAAAAATCAAAGCCTAGAGCATCAACGCCGGGTTGCTAGCTTATCCGTTTTCTATAAATAATTTCGGAGATTGTGCGGCTGAACTGTTAGACCTGATTCCCCCTACTCCATTCCATCTTCGGACTACAAGGCGCTCTGGTCTAAGCCATTGTTTCACAGTGGAAACGCTGCCAGTGCGTACTAAACAAACTACCAGAGTGCGTGTTTCCCGAAAAGTACAATCCGAGTATCTTCAAGTCTCGTGTGAATAGGTACTATCTAGGTAAGCGTGATCCATCTTCGACCGCATCATCGTCCGGCATTGGGCGTGATCGTGGTCAAACGCAAACATATTTAATAAATAAAAAAATCGGGACATCTGGCAACGCTGTTCTAGACTGACTGCTAAAGCTTCCCCTTTACTCTCAATGGCTTCAGCCCAACGGTGGGTCAGGTAAACCAAGAGATACCCAGCTGAGCGACCGCGGCGGAAGCAATATTGCCGGTCATTTAACAACTGAGAATCTTAAAGGTGTGTTTGTTAATAAGTTCAATATGAATAGGTGGCGACAGCTGTTTTTTTAAACATCTGTTTATAACTAAAACTTAATTGATTATTAAGCTGTGTTTTAATTTATCCTATATTATGACACAGAGCAAAGCTACGCGGCTTTTCACAAAGATCACTGTAATTACGTTATGTTGTTAAATTTTCCGCCCGAAAATGCAAAACGTAATGTTGTCGCGTCTATTTCGAAGATTTATTTCACAAACTGTATAAGCTTTAGTGGCGTACATTTAGTATAATTAAATTTACTAGAGTGGATTTTCAGATTCGCTCACATTGTGGGAAATAGATAAACGTATACTTTGTAGCACAACCCATAACAGTAGGTAGATAGTATAAGTACTGACCTACTCTAAAGCTGTTGGAGTTTAGTGACTAATGCACTAGCGTTTTCATCAAAAGAAGCTCTTACTCCATGTGTGGTTAATATTTATAAATACTTACCAGAAAATTTAAGCCACTCCCCTTAAAATATTTTTAAATAGTAGAGTGGCTAATACGCATGTCATTTTATAGGATTGATGAATATTTTAATTTTAAACAGACGGATACTAAGAACGTAATATAATAAATTGACTAAATTATATAGTTATAAAATTGTTAATGACATTATCCTAGTTTAATTGTTTTGTGAATAATATATAAATAATACAAGCAAGTGAGGTGTGTAAGAATAAGCCTGAATGGCGCTCTCACGCGCGTTGTTCGTGCCTACCCCGCAAGGGACCTGGCGTAAAGTTATGTATGTATGTATGTAATAATATATAACTGAAAGAGACATAATAAATTCTATATTAAATATTTGTTGTAATTTTAATAGCATCAATCAATAATATTATTGTGTGTGATATCAATAGTGTTACGCCACATTTACATTAAATTTGTTAAAGAGCCTCTACGTGTTACCTAACCTAGCCTTCCCATGGACCCACGCAAGCCCTTCAAATATCTGGGCCATTTTTATAGCCTGTGGTCTTCAAAGACATACATTAAATCGTCATGATCGTAGAACAGTGACGGATGTGACATTGGATCACCTTTACAGGGTAGCCATTTGAAATATTATACGTAGTTTTTTGGCCATAACTTTTTTTTTATCAATTCCGAGGTGAAAATTCACATACATATTACTAAAAAGGTTCGTTTTAAAATAACACGTAATTACTTCACGTTTTTCCTAGAAAATTCCATCTTCCATCTTTTATATTCAAAGAAGTTACTGAGAAAGAAGTCATTCTTATTCTAAAATCCATTTCCACCAAAGCTGCAGGTGCAGATGGTATTCATGTTCAGATGATTCAGCTACTCTCTTCCGAGTTAGCTCCTTTTATAACCCATATCATGAACCATTCTTTATCCTCGAGCTCCTTTCCCTCATCCTGGAAAAAAGCTTATGTGCTGCCTCTTCCTAAAATGAGTAATCCTACAAATCCTTCACATTTTCGTCCAATTTCCATTTTACCAGTTTTATCTAAAATTTTTGAAAATATTGTTCATAAACAACTTTGTTACTTTCTCACTCAATACCAACTGCTGAGTCCGCATCAATCAGGGTTTCGTACTGGACACAGTACAGTTAGTGCACTAATAAAAGTATCTGATGACATCCGTTTTGCCATAGACGATAAGTGCCTTACTATATTGGTACTTTTAGACTTCAGCAGTGCGTTCAATTCTGTCAATTTTGATATTCTTCTTTCTATTCTATCTTCTCTCAACATCTCCCCTCCTGTCATTTCCTGGTTCAATTCGTATTTGTCTGGTCGCGTGCAGTGTGTCCGGTCGGATGAGATTTTCTCTGAATGGTGCGACATTACTGCAGGCGTGCCGCAAGGTGGAGTTCTTTCTCCACTTCTATTCTCTGTTTTCATTGACTCCATTACTCAATTAATTTCTTCTCACTGTCATCTATACGCTGATGATCTGCAACTTTATCACCATTTCAAAGCAAATGATGTACACAATGCTATAATTAAAATTAATAAAGATCTGGACAATATCAGTATATGGGCAAACAATTTTGGTCTTCTAGTAAATCCATCTAAATCTCAGGCTTTGATTATTGGTAGTCACTACATGTTAAATATTGTGCATCAGTCGTTAATACCCTCTATTATTTTAAATGGCGAGTTGATACCTTATTCCAGTAGAGCGAAAAACCTAGGCGTCATTTTTGATTGTAAGTTGTCGTGGGCCAATCATGTAAATGAAATTAGCAAAAGAATTCACCTTTCTTTCCAATCTCTAAAACGCCTGCAAAATTTTCTTCCCTTTGTCACCAAAATTATTCTTGCTCAGTCCTTAATGCTACCTCTTTTAGATTACGCCGATGTATGTTTTCTTGACGCTTCTGAAGAACTTCTAAATAAACTCGAACGTCTTCAAAATTTGTGTATTCGCTTCATTTTTGGTCTGCGAAAGTTCGATCATGTTTCTGCATTTAGATCGCAACTTAAGTGGCTGACAATTCGTCGTCGTCGCGACCTTCACGTAGTTACATTTTTGTATAAAATCTTACATAACCCCCTTTCTCCTCCCTATCTTCGTCAAGGTTTTGAATTTCTTGTTCCTTCTGACAAGCATTGTAGAACTTCTAAATCCCTTCTTCTCAAAGCTCCCACACACTCTTCGGCATGTTATAGTGGTTGTTTCTCCGTCCACGCAGTTAGATTATGGAACGCCCTGCCACATACGATCCGAGATAGCTCATCGGAGAGCAGTTTAAAAAAAAAAGTCAAAGAACACTATCTATGTTAAATTATCCTTATATGTCTATATTTTACATTATATATGTATGTATGTATATATCTTATGAGTATCTTGTATATAATTTAGTTTTGTTAATTTATTTATATTATATGTTATAACGTAAAATATCTTTCGCGTACACAACCCTGCCTTTTGCTTCTCCCCTTCTCGCTAGACTCATAGGTTTGCTGGAAGAAAACTCTTTTAGGGTTAAGCTCGCCTTTGTACATCACCACTTTTTATAATTGTGTATGTAACTTTTTGTGTACAATAAAGAATAAAGAAAATTCACATGCTTCATTTTACTTCGGAGCCAGCGCAATCGCATAGTACCATCCAACGTTATTCTAAGAAAAAAAGATGTCGGTGAAGAGACAGATGTTATTTTACGACCATGTTCTATCTACATAGAATTGAATATTTTTGACGGATGTGTTATGTTGTACCTTATTATCGCTAAAATAATACTCAAATTATTAAGTAAAAGTAATAGTTCTGTTTATTAAATTTTCATATTAAAATTAATTAAAATTAGTTATATCGAAACAAATTTTTAAACAACACAATCAACAGTAATCAAAATACGTCAAATAAGGTATTAAAAAAAATAATATTAATAATAATAAATTGAAGTAAATTATTTTACAATTATAAAAAGAGCCTTGAAAATGCAATATTTTATTAGGTACATATTTATTCGGATTCATTAGTATCATCAGAAATGTCGGCATGAGGTAAACTCTTGAAAAAGTTATGGTATTTGTTAGGCATTATTCCAGAATCGCAAAGGCTTATGAGATCTTTATATTTATCATTACTGATAAGTATTGCATCTTCATAAGCTTTGGATAAGGTTGGAGACACAAAGTTCTTTATAAAATCACAAAGACAGCTGGCTACTTCGTTTGCACCACGTTTAGTTTTACTTTCATCCCACATACTTGTATAACAATAAACCTTGTTTATCAGCCAGATTATTTTATATATGGTAAAATTATAGCACGAAAATTTTCGCTTATAGTAAAGAATGGTAATTTGTCCATGAGGACACGATAAAACCTTTTGAAAGTCAAAAATAGCGCACACAATGCGCATGTTCCAATGCATGTGTCCATTGGAACTTGGAGCGTCATTTTTATCATGGTTTTTTAAGGCCATTTTTTTGTTATTTAGATGTTTTTCGCATTCATTTTTGAGATCGTCAAACGGATTTTCTGATTGTTTAAAACTGTGACATTGGTCACATGTATCTTTTTTGGGTAGATAGAAACTCAAATTAAAGTGCGTGTTTACAATATCTCTGTTTCTAAGCTTTATTTGAGTAGTTGTTGAGTCCAGGCTATTCTTTGTATAAATTAAACATCCTAACAATGCTCAAGTCACCGTCTTAATACAGTCTTTTGGATGCTGCTCTATTATAATGAGACTCTACAGGGGCAAATGAATTTACGTGGGCACAAACCGATGTTATCATTTCGTCGTCAACAACCCTATTGATATGACTCTTATGTTTACCCCTCAGATCTTTTTCTATCGAAGTGCTTCCGTCATATTTAATCCAAGCTGTCCGTATGTATCTTTCACTAATGGAATACGTATTTAAAAACATAGTTTTACAGGCCTCTATTGTTGGTATTTTGGCAAAAAATACTTAATAAATAATAAAACTACGTTTTAACGGTTTTAAGCGCGGTAATTTATTTGATTTAGATTTATCCGACGTTTCGGCCGCTTTTCAGTGGCCGTGGTCACGGAAGACAAAGATGACATTTGTCAAACGTGTATTGTCAAAGTTTTTATTCAGCCTACCGCCAACTTGTTCATTTTAATTATTTAGTTTTAAATTTTGTTTATGGATATTATTTACTCTATGGGAGCCTAATCTAATTTACCACCGCTTCACAACATGTTGTGGCTTGAAGAGAAGAAGCGGCGCAAGAAACTCTTCAGCAAACATGCCTAGTTCTAAAATTTTTTTTTTATATAATATTAAAATGAGTGGAAGGAAAAAATAAAAGAAATTATCAGTCAAGTTGGTTTGTTTCGTTGCACGCAGAAAGAGCTCACAGTGTCTTGAGGTCTGGCAGTTGGTTTTTGCTGGGTTTGGGTCTTAATAGTTTTGATGATTGGATCCCAAACAGGTGGTACCTGCCAACCATCTTCTCTATTGAAATTTGGGTGTTTTTTGATTTCAATAGCCTCACGCATCATTCTTGGTATGAAACGATTCTCTTTCGCGAGGATTTGTGGGTTATCGAATCTGATGTAATGGTTGGGTTTATCCAGCGTGTGTTCACTGATCGCAGACTTCGTAGACCTTGTGTGTTTCATGTCAGCAATGTGTTCTTTTACCCGTGTTTTTATGCTCTTCTTTGTTTGCCCAATGTATGATAATCCACATTCACAATCGAGCTTGTAAACACCTGCATCCTGGAGTGGGATATTGCATTTCACAGGTCTCAAAAATTGGGTTATCTTAAAAAATACTTGTAATTAAACTGACGATTATGTTTTTTATATACCCTTTAATAGTACGGTTCGCAACATGAGCCCATTGTTTCTCATTATCGCCGAATTTTCAAAAGAATCCTTTCTTTGTTTGTGAGTCGATAATGTGCCACATTTATTTCTACACCTGCGTACGCATTGTTTTTGTTGGAACACTAATGAATTTTTAGACGTGTATTCTTTTCCTTCGTTTTTTAGCTGCTTTCTCTTCACTTCTTCCCAGTTGTCATAATTGTGTTCACATCATGCTGTGTTGACAGATAAACGGTTCCCATAGTCGTCACAATTGTGATCGGGATAAAAGATATCGGTACATATTTTATCATAGCTAGTTTCTGGTGATAGCATAGGAGTTGGCTCGTTGTTGTCAATAGCCGAGATAGTAGGTTCAGGAAAAGGAGACAAATCTGAGATCAAGGTGGATATATTTAATAGTGTTGAAGCTGAGTTGATGCTTAAGTTAGATACGATATTATATTGATTATCTGATGGTAGTAGACATGGGGATGGGTTTGGATCTATGGCCATAATAGGATCTGCTCTAAAAAAATCTGGTGAGGGTATATTTTGATTAAAATTTTCATTGTCTTCTCTTAATTTTAAGATCTCCCTTGTTAGATCATCTTCTGAGAAAACATCCTTGCAAATATCTTGTGTTTTTTCTACAATTTTCCGAGCTCTTGAAGGTAATGGCGAAAGGCGTTCTGAAAAAATATTTAAGTCTTTAAAATAACACTAAGTGCACTCACTCATTCTCTGCATTAAAAAAAAAACTCATTAACGAAGCAAGTCAGTAATAAAAATTAAGTACAACGTAGGTAGATGGCAAAGACGTAAAAATAATAAAATTATGATGAAATTTGTTTATTTAGTTTTACAATAATAATAAGTATTTCAGTTAGATTAATGTTTTATATAAAAAAAGTTAAAATCAACAAAAACTTATTTATTTTAGAAAAGAAAAAAGGTGGAAGTGAATTTAAGTACTAAGGATAAAGTGGGATTGGCACATACGACACTTAAACGATTTTTTTTTGCGTAGTAAATGGTCGGTTGTGATTATTCGTCAGTATCGCGTTCATAGAATAATGTAGTATAGTTACATACGTCTTGATAATGAAATCTCGTTTGATAATAAATATAATTTAATGTTACAATAATTATAACTATCAGTTAAGCAACATTTTTTTGAGGGAAAATAATAACTTTATGATAATCCGTAGAAAACGGACGGATAATCAGAACCGACATTTAACTATATATCTAACTTATATTTGCATAAAATCTGAAATATTCGAAACTGTTTTTATAACGGCATTAAGTTATTTACCTGGAGTCCCTGGTCCTCATTACTTTTCTGTTCATGACTAAAGTCCATAGATTGTTCAGCTTTGATTGCCTCTTCTACAAGTTTCATCATAACCTTTGATCTTCTCGACTTCATTGTGGCACAATTTTTAATAGAACAATTTAAAAACTAGCCTCGTAACTAATATGGTTTAGGTAAATTTAACGAGCATAGAGCGTAATTTAGTGTCCAGGAAAAATCTGGTGCAACGCACTGGGTGATAACAATGAGCACAGAACACTGACGCTTGCGCAGATCCGTCGGGAGCGGGAGCGGGTTGCGTGGGAACACCACGCATTGTACACAGTGGGATACACACAACCGTCCTTTTTCTATGAGCGCTTGTCAGATCCGTCAGTATTCCGACTCAGTAATTCAAACTCCACTATTTAAAAAACATTTTTTTTTAACGCGGGTGTAATATTTATATTATGTAGTACACAAATACAGTAAAAAGTGATTTTTCGTATTTTTTTCAAAACCGACTTTATTCTACGATCATGACGAAATAATCAATAATATAATCGTAATATCTACATGTAGTAATAAGGTCTACAAACGGCTTGTAACCAAAACTGACTGCGAAAAAAACTGTTTATACGACGCTTAAATAACCTTTTAAAATTTTATCTGTATGTCGGTCTGAAAGTTTATTTCCGAAGCGGCTCGACGAATTAGAAATTTTGGGTTTTAAAACAGGAATTTTCTCTTAAATTTTCATGCTCCATTTCGATACCTTGCAAGGTTTAGAAGATATGATTCCTTATATCATACTACCAATATGTATGGGTAGATTATGAAATAATTATTTTTACGCACACAATATATATTCGTTCTATGCAATTTCATGTAAAAGGTTATCTAAAAGAAATCACTCTTAGCGATAAGACTGCCAGTTGTAGATTTTATATTGGCTTGTCAGCAGTACAATGCATTATTTACTACTTTAAACCCTTTCATAGGTATTTAAAACACAAATTAAAAAATGTATTTTAAAACAATTTAATGTCTATACTTGCTTTTTTCTATTTTTTTGTAGTTAATTATTAATTTCGACATATGACTGTATTTTCGTGAAATTTTTTCAATATTTACCTCATTTAAATAGACCTTTTATGTAATTTTCTTATACATTCTTTTTTTGCTCGTAATTATTTGAGCTAAATTGTTTTTTTTGTGGAAACTTGATTGACATATATTTTAATGTTTTGTTTTATATTTAACAATATTAATTAAGTATTGCATGTTTCCCAAATAAATAAAATCGTATTATGTTTGTTAAATTGCTAGTATAGTATAGTTATATGTTTTAAGTTGTGTGCAATAAAGAATAATAAAAAAATAACCTTGTTGAGATTGGACCGTAATTAGTAAGTACAAAATTTATTTTTATACACATATTTGTTCTGCTTAAGTATTTTTTGTTATTTAAAGGTTGTCAGGAAAAAACGGTTCATAGCGACAAGAACATTGTTAATATAGTTTTATCTCTTAATCAAAATACTTTTTTATCTTTTATAAACAATCTACTTATAGGCTGCCTTTTATCGCCTGCATTTACTATTCTCATATATACATAGTGAACTAAATTGGACATTGAACGTGACTGTTAGAGTTCGTTAGCCCAAGCTGCATTAATTGGCTTACAGGCTTCAAAATCCCACGGATTGAGAGCATAGGTACTTACCGTTTGCCCGTTTCTCTGCTGCAGATTTCATTAATTTATTTGTGAATTTTGTAACTTCAAATTAATCTACAAATTATATTGATTCTTGTAACCTTGATTAAAGACAGGCACACACCGTCATTTTCCAAAAACAGCTTAGTGTTAATGACATTCAATTTCAACAATTTCCGGGTAGCTGTGTTTACGACTTGGCTCTTTTCGCAATCTTTCCGATTTAATAGCGAACCGGCGTAGTGACATAGCCATCAAGATAGATTAGACGTGTTGCTGGGGAGTTACTTTCGCCGTTTCTTCTCTCATAGCCATAACACGTTGCGCAACGGCAGTAAGATAGTGTAGGTTGCCTCGGATCGCTGGTCCTGGTCTACCAGGATCCTTCATATGGTATGGTAGGATGCACATGTCATAATAGCGCCCTAGATTAGCTAATTATTGTGTAAGAATCATAACTTCTAATTATTTTAAATTCGAATTCAATCTTTTTTATTCAAAATAAGTTCCACTGGAGAAAACTTTTTAAAGGTCATACATATAAGTTTAAATTTAATTTTACTTCCTATATGCACACCGCTTCGCAACGTGTTATTGCTGTTTAGGAGGAGAAGCGGCAAGCAACTCCCCAGCAACACGCCTAGCTAAAAATTGTTTTTCTTTATATTTCTTATTCTATTTATATCTCAAGTTCTTTTTTTTGTAAGTTTTATACAAAAGTATGTTACAGAATTACTTTTTGAAGAATTAATGTAGCTATAGCAAACAGTGCATACTTAATAAGACCATTGTACTTGTGCTTTAGATTGGTATTCTTTGTTCGGAAATCAAATAAAACAGGTCTCCAATATTCGTGTTTTATTATATACGGGTAAATCTCACACTAATAACAGATATGAAACTATTTTCTCTGTTTGTAACTATTGCAACTCTTTCACGGGAGTGTTTTCAAGTTGTTAAGACACGTATAAATTATCTTATACTGTCCAACGTTGATGAAGTCGCGGCAAATCCTAGTTTTATATACAAAGATAGATAGATAGCTAGATAACACTTTATTGTACACCATTACAGAAAACTTACGTACTGGTATTAAATCTAATTGGGTACAAAGTCTTATCGCTAAAAAGCGATCTCTTTCAGACAACCCGTGGCAAGAATATTTTGATTAGGAGTGGCGATGGTGGCAAAGAACTACTTCGCGAAATAAAAATTGTTTTTTAAAAAGGTTTTGATCCTGGATGTCATGTAGCAGCAGAGTACTGAAGACAAGTAAAACGAGCACAAACACGACGGGTCTATCTTGTTTAGGACAGGAAGGTTCTTATGTCCACCTTCCGACTCCATCATCAGATCACCTCCATGGTACCATTATTGCATTGTCACGCGATATACATATGCGTGCAAAATTTCAGCTCAATCGAAAACCGGGAAGTTGGTCAAATTTAACTTGCAAGATTCCACCCGAACTTACATTACATACATACATAGGTGCATCCATTGCAAGTTGAATAAAAGCTTGTAAAAATAGAGATGGTTATATATATTAAAGTAAACAGGGTGTACTTGTACGAATAGTGCAGCCAATAAGAATATTAACATTGCAGCATCGTACCGTGAAATTGCAACAAGCAAGAAATTCCTTATATCTCTGGTACAAGGGTCCAAGATAATCCATTACATTGAGACGGATATGCAATTTCGCTTTCTCGTCTCTCCATTACAATATCATAAATTTCGCCGAATTGAAAAGGACCTAATTAGAACTTTTAATTTATTTAAGTTAAAAAATATGTTTTTCATTTCTCATATTCTGAAAGTACGCTTGAAAACAGTACTTTTCGTCCCTGGGGAACAATTTTTCCTCATGTCAAAAATTGCACAAACCATAGATAATAGGTTAATAACTTTTTGTACTGTCAAAAAAGTATCAAAACGTTTGTAACATGATTTTTATACTTATAAATTACGTTTACCTAAATTATTATTTAATTTACATAAATATCAGCTAGATATTTACAATCATCAATAAAAAAACTGGCTGGTAGAATGCCACAGAAAAAGAAATAGCCAGGTTTAGCCAGATGGTAGGGTATTTGCCCGACTGGATGGCTACCATCCCTGGTCTAGAGTATACCGCCATAACATTGAGTTGTGTTCCGGCACTAGTGACCTGGTTCCAGTCTCCATTAAGAGAGCAACAGCGCATTTGTAGTTTTTGGTGTTGCAAATGTCCATAGATGATGGTAACCGCTTTCCATCAAGTGGGCCGTCTGCCTGTCTGCTGAACTCACGCAATAAAAAAAGAAAAATGCCAGACATTTCATATGGGACGCTTCATTCCATTAGAGAAGTAGATGTTTGTTTAATTGATGTTTTTATTTACTTTCCTCATATTCGAAATGAAAATCAGAGTGTTAACCTCGGGTGAAGGGCTTATTTAGGCACTCGAACTATTAGTACTCCTGCCACGCTCCTGCGCTAAATTATCTCATGCCTAACTAGGTCACTTTACTACTCATGTAACAATCTACTATTAAATAATGCTAATAATAATTGTAGAGTACGTAAAGACAGATATTGGACGGATGGCCAGACGGATTATTGTTCTTTTATGTAATACTTATTTTTTTTTTTTTTTGTTTTTAGTGTGAATTCGGCTTTGTATTTGTTAAAAAAATCTACTAGTCCATTGTCTTCTTTTTCCTTCATGCCCGTCGCGCATTTTCATAAAATAAAAACGCATAGCAAACATCATTCTTCAAGTTTCCGTCAAAAACACTCAAGCGCCAGTTAAAATCATAATAAAATCGACACTCGACGAAACAACACCTTTGTTAATAATAGAGAATTAAAGCCACCAAGTACTCTTTGAAGTAAACTAAGCCCGCGGCTACACTTTAGACGATCAAGTGAATAAGGACGCGAATGTTTCAGTCGGAAGCAATTCAATTTGCCCGTGGAGTGGACGAGAAGGATGCTTGTGATGGAACGAGGCGAAATGAAGATGGATTACGACCAACGTACTAACAGGGAAGGCATTGCGGTTGGTTTACACGTATTCACAAATATTTAAGAGATAAATTATTTTAAATACATTATATTGAATATATATCGAGGGCTTCATAACATAGGCGTATACGCAAAAATGCATTTTTTTTTGTTTACTAAAAACCATGCATGTTACAATTTAGAAAATCTTATCGGTATGCAAGTGTATCTAAAAAGAAGGGTATACCAAATTTTAAGTTTACACAATCAACTAGTTTTGTTTTATTCATAATTTTGTCCCTTGTATAAAACTGCACTTTTGTCTGTACGCCCATTTGTTATGAAGCCCTGGATATATTAGTTTTATTAATTATTATTTAAAAAATTGGGTCGTTATGGTCTTACGTCGAAAGGAAGGTATGCACAGAAAATCAGCGTTGTGTCGGATATAATTCCGGCACAGCAATATGCTGAGTGCAAAACTTGTTTGATGAAAGTGCGGCGTAGAAATTCTCAAAATGTGCTCTGTGTATAATAATGTATAAGGAATGTAATTACGTCGCTACTTCTTCAAATAAACTTTTTCTTTCTTTCTTTGGAAGAAAAATAAGAATATAAATGATATATACAAGTTGTTGCACGGTTTTATAAACCATGCAGCAGGCACGTTTTCGTGCAGGAACGCAGAAATAATACGATTTTCTGCGGCCAGGCGGCCTGTCGTAAGAGGGGATAAAAACAACTAACAGCCAGGTGGTAGGATATTCGTACATCTGGATGGCTACCACCTCTGGTCTAGAGTATGCCGCCATAACAACTTTGAGTTGTGTTCCTGCATTAGTCACCCTTTAGAGAGCGGCAGCGCATTGGTAGCCCATTTGGTGTTGCAAATGTCCATACGCAATGGTAACCGCTTACCATCAGGTGAGCCGTCTGCCTGTCTGCTCAAGTCATGAATTTATAAATAAATAAATATAATTTTGCTGAGGCTGGTTTTTAACAACATTATACACAACTGTCTTTTGGTTTTGTGAGAATGTTAGATGTAGTTTCTTATAGATTTTTACCGGACTTCAAAAAAGGAGGAGGTTCACAATTCATCGTGTAATTTTTTTTACATATCTTCAGCCATAACTTTTTTCTAACCGATTTTGGTCATTCTTTCTGCGTTCGATTCATCATAGCTTCGGAATAATTCCATATAAGGTATATTGGTATTCTAAATCTGATAAATCTAGATTTTCGAAGATATAGCAATAAATCCATAAAATCAAGTAGAAAATTTTGTGGTGATTGACGTCTGTAACTTTTTGTTTATAAACCAATTTGGATAATTTCTTTAGCGTTACATGTAAAGTATCTTCATAGAAGTCTGATATAAATTTCATTGTTATCAAAGTTTGGGTTTCGAAGATATTATATATTCAAAAACTCGTTAAAATTGAATAAAAATATGTAGTTTTTAAGGTATGTCAATCATAACTTTTTTTCTGAACCGATTTTGACTATTCTTTTTGCATTGGAATCAATATAATTTCAGAATAGTACTGTATAAATTTCCGGGTTTCTGCTTTCCGACGATATAACAGAAAATTATGCAAAATCAAATAGAAAACGTATTGAAAAATATTGTTAGATTTATGACAATCCTAGTAAACTAGTTGGTACGTAATTAAGATGAATAACATGCTGTACGAGACTCAACTAGGATTAGGAAAGCGTACGATGGAAATCGATAGCGATAACAGCACGACCGCGTAAATTGAGTTATGAGATCCGACGTATTTAGAAAACGTTGACGATCTGAGTTCAGAATGAAACGTAAATGCTGCCTGGTGACATCAGACGACGGGCGTAATTATTAAATTAAATTAATTAATTAAACAATTTTCGTCAAGCACTTACACCAAGCAGACTTTTAAAACAACAGACAAAAATGTTTTCTGTATACTAAAATGCATATGCAAGAGCCAGAACTAACAGATATACATATATTGACTGACCAGCATGTCCTAGCGATAGATCATTAATTTAAATTTAACAGCACTTATTAGAGGTTCTTAAGTGCATATACATAATTTAAATTCGAGCTGAGATCAACAACGTTTTGTAAATACGCTTTCGTTTCATTAGCTGTCGTTTCCACCATGTATGTTACTTAAAAGAGTAAAATAAAAAAAATCTAAAAAAAGAAACTGACTTCAAGAGCAACTAAAACCCAAAAACTAAAATGTTTATGTATAAAAGGTATTTTATCCTATAAACGAGCTATTGAAAATTCAGCCCTAAGACTGATAGTTAAACGCTTCAATCAAATTGATTGAATCTAATTAAAAGGCGCAGAGCGTAAAGAACACGATGACAGTCAAGGACAATGAATGACTTCTTTTAATTTAGTTAAATATTAAATTTAATTTAAAAAAACTGTAGCGTTTATTGAAACGAAGTTCCTTATCGCGCGTTGCGAAAGGGGGCTGGCTAGACGGAAAAAATTAAGACCAAAAGTTGTAACGACACCTTTTGCTATAGTTGTAAGCCGTGCGGCGTGCGCGTGTTTTACTAAAATTGAGCCTACTGATTAAGTTTGTATTACATTATATTTGTTAATAAAAAAAAAATATAATTATAACTTAGAAAAAAGAAAATTTTATTACAATTCCTTCACTAATTAATCGAAAGGAACTTCGTTCCATCCGGGTGTCCCTTGACACTCTCAAGTTTTTGTTTTTATGTTTTTATGTTTATATTTATTTATTTATATTTATTATATTAATATTTATTTATTTTTATTATTTATATGAAATTTATAAAAAAAGAGCTTGAAATATAAATAAAATATGACGAAAAACATTTTTTAGCTAGACCTAGCTAGCTAGCCGGAGAGTTCCTTGTCGTTTCTTCTCCTTAACAGCAATAACACGTTGCGAAGCAATGTACGTAGAATATGAAGTAATTTTAATTATTAACTTATATATTATATATTATCCGAAAGGATTGTCCAGTAGAATTTACTTTGAATAAAACATTTTGAATTTGAATTTAATTTTTACAAGGATTACTTTCCTTGTTTCATCTTAATTGAAAGACAAAAATAAACCGTCTACTACTGGCTGAATGCTGATATTAGATGGATCATCCAAACTGAACCGTAGAACCGGTAAAAACGGTATTCGATGAAATTGAATGATTGAAGTTAATGTTCGAATAACTAAACGAATGACAGAAATTAATGGTCTATTATCGGCTTCAAATAAACTTATACGGTAAATACAACATCCAAAAAATATCGAGAGCGAACTAACATACTTCATAATAACAACATACAACGTAGTTACTTATTAATTAAAGACTGGCATCAACTTGTTACTCTAGTAAAAGAATAATAAATAAAAAAAATCTGCAGATTTATCAGAATTATCTTTTATTGTTAGCAGTAAACATAAGTCATTAGAGCAAAAATTGTTCTTGCTTATAATTAATACTTAACCTAAGAATGAAAAATATCTACACTGTATTTAAAAAATAAAATAAAATAATTTTAAGGTCCTGTTGCTACTTTGGTTATAAAAGAAGCTTTATAAAACCATCATGTTCATTTGTAGCCCGTTGTTTCGTTCGGTAACTGCATGTAGTTGGTAGACATGTATATCATGAGCAGTGGTGGAGCAGGACCGAAATTTCGTGTGAGCAACATACAGTTTACGAGACCCATTGATAACGCAAAAAGACGGATTCTAAAAACAATTTAGTCATAATTTTTATTTATTATGGACAATCAAAAAGTGATAGGAAACATTGAAAGTGTTTAAAGTTTTAGTGATGTATTAATTTAGAGGTTATCACGGCATGCAAAAATACTTAATAACAGAAATGAGCGTGAGCGTTGGATAATACAAACAATAAATATAGACATAGAAGATAAATATATAATAAACTAGGATATACACGCCAATTTATCCACGCTTGACTCGTTATTCCCGGTATTAAAAAAAATACCACAGCATTAAAAAAGATTATAAGCTATCGCTTTAGTGAAAGCTGTCCCGGAATAAGTTAATTTGTATGCACCCGAAGAACTACAAACCGCTCCCGGGAAAATTCCTGGGATACAAAATATCACGCATTTTATTACATAAAATTTGCTATCGGTCTGTGAAAAAATCACATTGAAATTCGATTTTTTCTTAATGTGGTCATTTTAAATCATTCCCAGAAAGATTTTAAGTCTAAGAATTTGTTGTCTACCAGCGAAACCCACGGTTTTACGTGAATCCCGAATAAACAGACAAGGAGTCAAAATAATATTGCACCGTGTTCTCCATCGTTTATAGTCTATTCCAGTTCTTTTTTAATATTCCAGTTCTTTTTTAATATTCCAGTTCTTTTTTTTTAATAGCTTCAATGTACAGACACGGCATGTTTAGAATTTTATATTATTATAGACTAGTTACTGCCCGCGACTTCGTTCGCGTGGTGCGGTTTTTTTAACTATCGCACGGGAACTCTTTAATTTTTCGGGATCAAAAGTGTCCTATATGTTGACCAGGGATATAAGCTACCACCATACAAAACTTCATTTAAATCGGTCTAGTGGTTTCGGAGATTAGCCGGTACAAACAGACAGACAAACAGATAAACAAAAAAAGTGAAACAAATCTAAATTAGTTCTATTTCACATCTTACATCCCCCTGACTCGGTTTTTAGCATTTTTTTTCATTGTACAGAAAATCAACCTCTACAGTTTTATTATATGTATAGATAACTACAGCAATAAACAAATAAAAATTTACGACATTGTAACGCGACAAAAAATTTACTGGTCCTCTCTTCGAGATGCGAGGCCGCCAGGAGTGTCAGGCCGTAGGCTATGGCCAACGCCGCGTACGGTTTACGCCGCCTCTGATCATGATCTATATTGTATGTATGTAGAGGTATATAAATGCAATTTGGTAGAACTTGTCTCACCTTCCGCGAGACTCCACATTCACCAGAACTTATTCAATTATGCATGACCGCGACACGCAGTTCTTGCTTATCTCGCTTTGTTTTCCTCCTAGCTCGTCCCCCAGGGGGTTTTCGTCAATTATCTGTCCGATATTTGTACGAGGGTACGCGGTACCATGACCTCAAACTTGCTCATATACTCATCCTATCCAAAAAGGTATTCTTTTACTATCCTTGTGCTTTATAAAGCCCAGGTGAGAGCGCATATGCAGTACTGCTCACACCTGTTGGCTGGAGTACCTGTCTACCAGTTTTATGCCCTGGTTTCAACGTCGAGCCGTTCGCGTTGTCAACGATCGCATATTCACAGACGGCCTAGAGGCTTGGCCTTCGGAGAGACTGTGTATCTCTGCGTATTGTATCGAGGCACCACTCGCCATTGGCTGGGCTTTCATCCCGACTTCTTTGAGCTAGTTTCCCGCTTGCAGCAATAAAATTTGTTTTCTTAAAACTATCCTGCACATCTCACTTCCTTCCTAACTCCACTTATCCATTTTTTTTTATTGCATGAGCTCAGCAAGTCGGCAGCCGTTCCACTTGATGGCAAGCTGTTACCATCGCCTATGCACATTTGCAACACCAAAGGTGGTATAAATGCGCTGCTGCTTTGTTAAGGGAGACTGGAAACTGGTCACTAATGCCGGAACAAAACTCAAGGTCATTATGGCGACATACTTTAGACCAGGGGTGGTAGCCATCCAGTCGGGCAAATGCCCTACCACCTGGCTGTGCGTTGTTTTGTTGCCTCTTACCACAAGGAGCCCGGCCGCAGGAAATTGTATTCTTTCTCCGTTCCTGCACAGATGATAAGATGTCCTTCTTCTTACCCACTCTTGATTTAACAATAGGTGCTTTGGAGCTCGGACAACCACTCCATTTTAAATCGAAATTATTCAATTCAAACATGGTAAGCTTCAAAAATTTTCACTTAATTTTCAAGATGGATCAAACGGATTAAATCGTGTCAATTGTTGGAAACGTGGAAAGAAAATATAAAACCGAATTACCCAAAGGAAATTGGAGAGTGTTGCTTTTAAGTTGTTTTGACTTGGACCCTTGTAGAGGTGAGAAACTAGAATGTTTTACAAAGAATTGAGTTTGTTGTTAAGATAAAAAAGTTTAGAAATGTTGTACATTTGTTTTCATTGTTTTAATATGTTCCGTCCCAAGTGGAAAATTCCGACTGAAATGGATATGTTATGTGGAGCGTGGGGACAAAGTTATTTAATCTATCATGTGTACGGGTGGTACATATAAACAAGGTTGTTGTGTGCATAATATTTAATAACTACTAATTTTGTATGATATTATATTACCAGATTTTTTATTAATAACATGTTCACCCTCGATACTGTTCGGTCAGCTAAAATACTTATATATTGTTACAACCTAGGCGCCGACAAAAACAAAATCCACCTGCATATCTGAAACAAAGCACATTTATTACCCGTCGGCATTTGCACTAATAACATTGAAATTCTGTTATGGTCGTCTTCTTTTGTTTACTTATTGGCATACGGCCTATTGTTGTATTGTAAGCATTAGCCAGGTGTTACGGATTTTAAAGTAAAAGCTGATTCTAGGAAATTTGGTCCACGTTGCCGGGCGGACACATTGCATTTGAGCAGTATAAAACAATGACCCGATGGAGGGAGGAGCCAGTCGAGCGAGAACCACGACCAAGGCGAGACGGGTGTACATATCGGGAATATCGATTAGTGACGGACTTTGCGCGTTTTATTGAATTACGACCTTCTGCATTACGTTTGGATTTGTTGTGTTCGGTTATATTTGTACCTGTGTTATACGTGTTTGTATAGTTCTAATAAACTCTATAATAATTCCAACGGCATTTTAATTCGAGTCCCCCAACTCGTAACAATACAAAAAAGGCTTATCTTATACTACTTAAAATTACTTAAGAGTCTAGTTTAAAATTGAAATTGTAAAAGTTGTATATAAAATAAATAAATGTAATATCTATTATATGCCTATAACACATTTATTTCCTACTTGATGACGCAACTTGGTGACTGAGAGATAAATCGACGTAATGTTAAACATTACGTAGATTTATTTGTCCTCATGGAGTCGTCCACCACCCTACTACAGAAAGCTTCCAGCCAAGACTTGGACTCTTTACCGATCAACATCTTGCATAATGTTGACTCTGTCAACTCAATTTTCGTTGCAGCTTCCAGGTCTTTCTTGGAAGCACCATATTTCGGACACTTAATCAATTAATAGTTTGGAAATAGTCTTTAATAATACAAACAGTGAAAGCGCGATTTGATTTGACTTGTGGCTTGTGGCTTGTGGTGACTAGGCGTCTTTAGAGTTTAGTCCTCGAAGGATCAATGTAGACTGAAGAATAAGGAATGAGTGGCTTGCCCACGCCGTATTCGGAATGCGACCGATATCCCCACGCTATTCTATTGTTCTAAAATTAAAGAGACATGGGACGTATCGGGGATTTCTGTCCACCATCTTATACTAATATATAAAGCTGAAGAGTTTGTTTGTTTGCTTGAACGCGCTAATCTTAGTAACTACTGGTCTGATGTGAAAAATTCCTTTGGCGTTAGATAATCCATTTATCGAGGTTGGCTATAGGCTATATATCATCACGCTAAGACCAATAGAAGCGGAGCACAAATGAAGAATGTTTCGAAAGCGGGGGGATTCTTTTAACTTACTTTTTTTTAAACTATTCCATGCAGATGAAGCCGCGGGCAGAAGCTATTCTTTAATATGGCGTGAACACTATGTATAATCTATTTGTATATTATCTGTTAATAAATCTGCTGGGGGTGTCGAGATTTTGCAATTAATATAAAAATAATGTTACCATTTGGGCCACCTGCAAACAAAGCACATTTATTACCCGCCGGCGTCGTTTGAGCTAATAACATTGAAGCGCTTTTATGACCGTCTTCTTTTGTTTACGTTATGTTTAAAATTTGTAATTAGAAAAACATACCATTGTGTATTGTAATCTTTTATGGTAGTCATTAGCCAGGTGTGATTCTTAGAAATCCAGTCTGCGCGGCCGAGTGACATATTGTAATTGTGCGGTATAAAGCAATGCCCCAATGCAGAGAGGGGCAGTCAAGCGATAGCCGCAAGCGTGGCAAGACGTGGGTAAATTCGATAATCTATATAATGACGGACTTTGCGCGTGTTATTGAATTGTGCATTACGTTTGTACTAGTTGTGTTACTAGTTATATTTGTACCTGTGTTATATACGTGTTTGTATAGTTCTAATAAATTTTATAGTAATTCCAACGGCATTTTAATTCGAGTCCCCCAACTCGTAACAATAAGAATCGAATAGAATATCAGGCTTATTCGGATCAGGACATTACAAAAACGCTATTTTTAGAATTTATGATTGTCAGTGTCTTTATTAGAATATTACTTGGTTTGTATCGTAGAAGTAGTTTTGTATCGTCATTCACACAATGTCATTTAAGTGTTAAGTAGTTTTCAAGTGATACTGTATCAGACAGACAAAATAAATATTTCATTTTTATTAGCGAATTAGCCCTTCTAATTGTTTTCTTATTTTTAAATTCATTGTAACAAAGTCGATCCCCAAAAGATTGATTGTATTGTAAATTTAGCCCACGATCCTCAGTAGCCTATAAAAATTGTAATATAATGATATGTAAATTATATAAGGTTGTTATGCAAATTCTGTAAATGTATCCCGCTTAAATGGACACCAGTCAATCAAGCAATAAATTTGCGTCATGAATATAAAATGAATTTTAAATTATCAGTTTCACACAAAATTTGTGTGCTTTTGGTGTGTTTGTCACAATTTTACAAAGATTATTAATATATAAAATTATAACGAACATGTCAATATTGAATGATGCGTATATATTTTATCCGTGCAGGAACTTAAGAAGAATACAATTTCCAGCGGCCGGGCGGTCTGTCGCAAGAGGCGAAAAAACAACCCACAACCAGGTGGTAGGGCATTTGCCCGACTGGATGGCTACCATGCCTGATCTAAAGTATGTCACCATAACAACCTTGAGTTGTGTTCTGGCATTAGTGACCAAGTTCCAGTCTCCCTTAAGAGAGCAGCGCATTTGCAGCACCTTTGGTATTGCAAATGTTCATAGGCGACGGTAACCGCTTTCCATTCAGTGGACCGTCTGCCTATCTGCTGAACTCCTGCAATGAAATTTTTTAGAAAAATCAACGGTAAGTTGTTTCGTTTGCATTCCACTTTTAATCTTTAGCGTCAACAGTAGGATTGACTTGAAATGTAGTTCTTTCCCAAAGCCCTAAAGGAAGCACAAATAAGTAAATCCAAATCACATGATATGTATATTATCATGTCATTCGTATCAAATGTTGGCTTGGTTGCTACTACTATAATTGGCAATTTGAAAAAGTTGTTTCATTTGAGGAAATCAATATTGATAACGCCTACAGGAAACACCTCGTTAGATCAAACCAAAATTGACCGCACAAGTCCAAAAATAATAAAAAAACAATCCAATTAAATATCAAATCCCAGTTATGAAAAGGTAAAAGCAGGTATAGATAGTTCAATCCACGAAGACGCGCCCCACTACATTCTGTAAAGGGAAGGCGCGGGGTGAGGGGCTTTAAGCCCGGACAGCAGTCTCGAGCCAACTCCCGTTCGGTGTACACGACTATTTCTGAATTATATCGCTCTCTCTCTCAGACTTGAATTGCAAGTTGCTCTACTTACATTATATTTAAAATGTCTAAAAAAACGCAGCGGACTGTACTGAAGAGCCAGGTATGAATAATATTTTATCGCACAGTATTAGAATATAAAACTACCTTCCTTATACACGAATCAAGTTTTTTTTCAGGCAAGAGATATAATCTCAAAAGTATATGAATTTATGAAAAAAGAAGCGAATAATAACAAAGCAGAAAGAATAACCGATGCACGTTGGCGAACAGCGCAGGCTGTTGGTGTTTCTGAAAGCACAGTGACTAGAATTTTAAGAGAAAAAAAGGCTCAAGGGGAGGTCGCAGCTTCTTTGGATGAGGAAAATGTTGAATGTGTTGCAAATGAGGCAACTACGTCACACTCAAACTTTGCGAAAACAAGTACGGTAGTGTTTACGTCACCTATGAAAAAAAGAAAGATACAACCAAGAAAAATAAATTTAGATGATTTTGATATAGGAGTAGTCAGAAAAAGCATAGAAGACTTTCATAGAGAGCACCATCAGTTTCCAACATTATTGCGATTACAAAGTATTTTAAGAGATCGTATACAATTCAATGGATGTAAAACAACCTTAAGAACTTTGTTAAATAAACTAGGATATAAATGGTGCAAAACTGAGAATAACAGAAAGACGCTAACAGAAAGACATGAAATTCAATTATTACGACTAAAATACCTAAAACAGGTCAAATCTTTGCGCAATGAAGGTAAGCCTATTGTTTATACTGATGAATCATATGTACATTCCGACCATGTGCAAAATAAATCATGGTCTAGAAAAGATTCAAATATGGGAATAAAACGAAAACTGTCTAAAGGAGTGCGTATAATTATGATACACGCCGGAAGTGTTGCAGGATTTATACCAAATGCGTTGCTAACGTACAGGCCAGAGATTAAAACAGGCGACTACCACGATAACATGAACACAGAGAATTATTTAAAATGGTTAAAAGAAAAATTAATACCTAATCTTCCGAAGGATGCTGTGGTAGTTTTGGATAACGCAGCCTATCACAACTCTACTTCGGAAAAAATACCGACGTCTAACTCTAACAAATCTGAAATGCAAAGTTGGCTCACCGCAAAAAATATCACATTTGAACCGACATTTAAAAAAGTAGAATTATACGATTTAATATTAAAAAATAAAGAAAATTTTCGCAAGTATAAAGTCGATGATTTATTAAAAGAACATAATTTTACAGTATTACGTCTCCCACCATATCACCCAGAACTTAATCCAATAGAAAATATTTGGGGCATAGCAAAAAATCACGTTGCTAGCCGCAATGTCGATCAAAATTATACCACACTAATGCCTATTTTAAATGAAGCTTTTCAACAAATAACTAATGATGTTTGGGCAAATACATGTCGGCATGTAGAAGATATAGAAAACGAATATCTAAAATACTTTGATTTAGACTTTAATTTTGTTATAAATATCGGTGATACTTCGGACTCTGAAATAAGTGAAGATACTGAATAATCTTGAATAAATATCTTCTTTTATATTTGAAGACATCGATTTTTATTTATAATTACTTCCTTTTAAAATATTTGTGAGTGTAGGACTTTTGAAAAGAAAATGGAAACAAAAAGGACTGGGCTATTAAGACGAACTGCTAATGGATCGAACTAAAAACTTTAACACTAACTTTTTTTTTGTTTATACATATACAATTTTAAATAATTCAATTGTAATGTTTTAATTAATGTGTATACACATTAATTTGTTTCTTACTACTTTTACTGTTTAGTATTATTTTCCTTGTTCTAAATAAATACTTTTGTTTCTTTCTAAAATATTTAAGTAGAGCATCTTTCCAGATGATCAGCTTGACAGCTGATTTATGTGCTAATTTTATTTTTGTGTGCGTGAGACTACATCGCTAATAAGTGCATAATGATAGAACAAACACATTGATAATTGCTTTGCACACTTGCGCTATCAGTGATACGGGAAAAAAGTGGGGCGCGTCTTCGTGGATTGAACTATCTATACTACATTCGAGTAGTTCCAGCCCCTATTGTATAAGAACCTACGTGATATATTTGACACTAAAACCACTATTTTCCTCATTTAGTAAACTATGTATATAGTTTAAAAAAGTAATTTTGCAAATTTACGTTTATTAATTTATTGGATTGACAATTATAATGGGTTGATAATTGTGAATTTAATTGGTCACGCACTGTAAATATTGTAATGTCTCTCTCTCAACACGAGTATATTAACATAGGGATTTGAGATTTCATTCGTTTAAATTTCGGCGAAATCCGATATATTACACTTTCCAGGATAATCGAATTTACCATAACATTTACATTTAGTTTTTATCTTTTTTTTTGTCTAAGAAATAATGTACGTTAGGTTCGTTTTGGGCATCAAAATTTTAATGAATTTGAAATTACTCTTTGATTTTAAATATTGGCGAAATAGCTAATCTACATGACCTGTCGGACGTGCAAACATAAAAAATCGGATTAAAGCTGATGGACGTCGAAATTGTAATACACGTGTGTAGTTCCATTGATCGCTTTACAATGGGTTGGATTGAAAAGTAGGTTATTTATAAGTAGGCAGTTGTACATTCTGAACCAATATATCGCAGGAACAGGATCAACAATAAAAAGCGACACTAACGGTTTCCCGTGAAACCTGATGGAAGTCGAAATTGTAATACACGTGTGTATCCATTGATCGCTTTACAATGGGTTGGATTGAAAAGTAGGTTATTTATAAGTAGGCAGTTGTACATTCTGAACCAATATATCGCAGGAACAGGATCAACAATAAAAAGCGACACTAACGGTTTCCCGTGAAACCTGATGGAAGTCGAAATTGTAATACACGTGTGTATCCATTGATCGCTGTACAATGGGTTGGATTACAAAGTAGGTTATTTATAAGTTGGTAGTTGTACATTGTGAGCCCATATGACGTAGGTACAGGATCAAAAATAAAATGCGACAGTAACGGTTCCCGTGAAAATCGGATTAAAGCTGATGGACGTCGAAATTGTAATACACGTGTGTATTTCCATTGATCGACGTACAATGGGTTGGATTAAGAAGTAAAATATTTATGTATAATTTTTTATGCGTCGTGAGCCACACGTTTAAGAGGTTAAATAGAATGTCGTAGGTATAACGATTTCCCGTGAAAATCCCATCGCTCGAAATTACAATGAGTTGGACTATTCTTGAGATAAAAATATTTTTACAAAGTCACTGCAGTTTATGGCGTGGGATTTTCGTTTATTTTTTTTATTGCAGGAGTTCAACAGTCAGAGAGCCCACTTGATGGGAAGCGGTTACTATCGCCTATGGACATTTGCAACACCAAAGTGGTACAAATGCGCTGCTGCTCTCTTAAGGAAGACTGTAACCTGGTCACTAATGCCGGAACACAACACAAGGTTGTTATGTCGGCATTCTCTAGACCAGACTTGTCGCCATCCAGTCGAGCAAATACCCTACTACCTGGCTGTGGGTTGTTTTGTCGCCTCTTACGACAGGCCGCCCGGCCACAGGAAATGTCTTATATCTTTGTCAGGTCGGAAATTTTTCAAACCACCGGCGTTTGAAATTTCGCGCACTTATAGTTTATATAGAGAAGAAGCGACGAATGCTAATATTTTTTTAAAATTATGCATAAAAAATACATTTGAGTTAGTGCATGCATAATTATAAAAAAAAACTTTACACACACTACCATGTATTTGTGTCAAATGGCACACACACGCATATAATATACACTTTTGTTTATTGTTAAAGTCAAATTAACAGTGTAGCCTTGGCGAAATCTGTGACTATAGAAGTATTGTCTTTGACATTAATTGTTATGGTCGAGTTTCGACCACGGGCGACCACTAGTATTATTATATATATAACAAATTGTAATATATATGATATCTAAAAAACATATTAAGAACAACATTTCTGAGAATTATATCCATTTGCATAACTTCATATAGTTATATAAAATACTTTTTTCAACGCAGGCAAAAGCTAGTAATTTAATATAGACATATCTTTATAACACATTCTGATATCTTACTCGAAAAAGTAACAAGCAAAGTAAACGTGACCTAAAAACCTCGAGCATTTGAACAAAATGACGCAATCGATTTTTGTAAGGAAGTCATCGACATTTGAGAGCCTCTCGATCAGACTGCTAAGTATACGAAAGATATCGATGTTATTCCAAATATTTGACCTGACCTTTAAAGGTTCCAGGTTAGTGATAAGCCTAACATGAAAATAAATACAACAAGCATCGTTAGCATGAATATGAGGGTGGCGTACCTACGAGTGTCCAATTGATTTTTCATTTTCCTCTTGTTATTAATTTATCTATGGTTACATACATAATGACTCGACTGATATATGTATTTTGGAATCTATTTGCCATTGGCAATAGTAACATATTTGCGGCGTTTGAGGTGGAAACTCTGAGTCCATGGGGTCCAAACGCTGTAAAACGTGGTAACGCCGCCAGACTTTTAGGAACGTTCCTGGTAAGTGACAGTGGTTTGGGACCAATATTTTATCTATATTTGGACGTAGTTACGCAAAAAGTATCCAACCCACAAAATGTTACTTTTGAATGATTAAACATTAAAGTTTTAGCTGTATTTCCGACAGCTAAAACTTTAATCTTTAATAATTCAAAAGCAACATTTTGTGGGTTGGATCCTTTTTGCGTAACTACGTCCAATTATGCCCTTCTTTTTTTATTTAGTTCTAGTTTTCAATTCTAGGTTTATTTTTCATACTGTAGTTTAGTTTTAGTGTTTAATTGTAAAATTTGTATCTTTCTAGTTAATTTTTAGTTTAATTTACTGTATAATTAATTGAAATACTAAAGTTGAAGCTAAATAAAAGTTTGGAATAGCGTTTATAATTTTACGACAATGTTACACTTTGACTTCAGCGCAAGTGACACGCTTAAAGACTAGCTAGGAGGCAAGCTGAATGGCGAAATGCTTCGATACATAGTGGCCACACTGATAGCTGCCATGCTTAGGGTTGCCAACTGTACTATAATATATAGTATATAGTAACAGCCCATAACTGTCCAACTGCTGGGCTCGGGCCTCCCATTATAGGGGAACGGACAGTCTACCCGCCACGGTTGTCCAAGGCGGCTTGGCAGGTTTGACACATCGGTTATCTCGATGTGCAGGTTGCATCACGATGTTTTCCTTCACCGTTGTTAGCACGTGGTAATTGTAACAATATGCACATTAGGTCAGAAAACTGCCTAAGTGGTGCATGCGTTCCGGCCAGGATCGAACCCGCGCCCTTTGAGCTTGGGACGCGTGCGCTAGCCATTACGCTACCACGACTTATACTATAATATATACTATTGTTACTATATTTTGAAAAATGTGAAATACGAAATGTACTGTTAAATGTGTGTTTTCTTCAGATACTTATTAGTATTTTAAAATTAATAGATCTTAGCTGGTCAAAGTAAAATTAATAATAAATTCACATGGAAAATGTAATAGTTAAATAATGAAAAATAAATGTGTATCCTTTTTTCACCTAAATTTCCCAAAATGTTTACAGTTTAAAAACAAAAATATTAAATTTGCTTAAGAAAGCTGGCAACCTCAGCCATGCTGTCATTCGTGGTGATCTAAGGCGTGTCTATAGACGTGTATTTTGTTGTGGTAAAATGTCTCTCTTAAAGTTGTCTAGAAATTTGCTTCCTACGAAGCGCATTCTGCTCAAACTTCCTTCAGTTAACCAAAATTATCGATCATTTAAATAATTCTCCATTGCATCCCAGTGTCCGTTCGTGTGGCTAACCGCTAGGCTAAAAAGTCATTGCCATTCAAATTAACTGCAGTGTTTGTTACCTTCCCAACGTAGATGAAGTCGCGGGCAAATGATTATTATAAATATAATTTAAAAAATCAACAAAGTCGACAACAGGGATTGATCCACTCCAAATAAATAAAAAAAACTCTAAACAAACAAAAAGAAAAAACTTTTACATTATAAGGCCAGAAATACTGCGTCGAATTCGAGGTTCAGCTGACATATCCATTTACACGGCCCCATGGATTCTGTAGAACAGGTGGCACGCAAATTAATTTTGCGTCCCGACCACACTTGTTTGCGAAGCAACAAAAGACTCAAGCTAAAACAATTGCCCCAGTTGGCTTGTTACCAACAATATAGATGGGGCTCTACTAATTAATAATGTTATGAGTTTCTGGTCGATTGTGTGACGTATAGGAACGGAATGACAATCTTATGTAACTGGTACTTGAAACATATTTTTAGATTAATTTAATTAAAAATATCTAAAGATACATTTTTATGATTTGTGTTGTATTGTAATTCATATTCTTACAATATTATCTTCCATCTATACTAACATTATTTTGTTGTAATAAAATAAGGGATTTGGCATCCGCTCCGTATTCTCATGACAAGCGAGGTCTAATCCGATTTAGTACTCGTATGTTTCAAGCTGATAGAAAGTGGTTCCCTTCACCCATAGATACTTGCAACACCAGAGATCTTACTAAATTGTTGCTGTCCTTGAAGAAAATTATTTAATCTCTACGTACTGACGGTGTAAGAAAACATCGCGAAGAAACTTGAGTAGTGCATATTGAGTTTCATATGATAATATTCCAAGACTGGATTTCACATGGTAAAGGACACGACTGATAATAGATGATATAATAATGAATATGTGTATCGTATGTCTAACTATTTATAAGAGTGATTATTCTAATCCATTCCATATTAACACCTTAAGCCCATCTTGTTAGCCTGAAAATTGCAAATTGCGGTTTGTTCGCATTTGACTATTTTTTATCTGATAATTTAGGAAGTGACAACTGACGTGACATCAGAAAAAAAATACTTTCATAATGAGACACACACTTTACGACGCCTTTGGTAAATCGTTATAAGTTATGTGACTTACGTTATCTCGTTTTGAATTTTTAAGTTGATTATGTCAATTAATCTTAAATAAATGAGAATTTATTATCAGCAAATACAAGCTTTGTTTATTATATTGTTCTTTTTTTAAATAATCCTTTAGAAACTTATTTATGTATTATCAAAGTTGGAAACTAAATTTGAGTTCTATAAAAGAGCACCAGTAGTAGACCTCCAATAAGAACGTACATGCGCCTCTGAAATTCTTTTGTTGCGAGTACATGGAAACGCACTGAAAGTTGTTTGAGACACGAATGAATACGAAATTATGCAAATTTCACTTTGAAAATGTTCAAAGTATTTTTTTATACAGTAAAGTTTAACTCGGTAATTTGTTTTTTGTCTTGTTGCCTATTCTTCATTTGCTCTTTATTATGTAATCAAATTAGCATAATTTTATAGACAACTAGGATATGCCCGCGACTTTGTCCACGCTTGACTTGAAATTCTCGCGGGATTCCCGGGACACAAAGTACTGCAGCACTTAAAAAAGATTATAAAGTTTTATGCATCCGAACAACTATAAACCGCTCCCGGGAAAATTCCCGCGGGATTCCCGGGAAAAAAAATCACACGTATTACATCAATTTTTCTATCAATGAGTGAAAGACCATCTGACCATTTTAAATAATTCCTAGAAAAATTCCCGCCGCAGTCCAGGGATAAAAAATAACGCAGATTTTAAGTCTAAGAATTTGGTGTTGATCAGCGACTACCTCATCGAAACTGGCTCAGTACTTGTAAGTCAACAGACAGAAAAACAGATAAGAAATCTTTAAAAGTAATAGCATCGTGTTCTTCGTCGTATATTTTGTTTATTCCAGTTTTTTTTTTCAAATAGCTGTAATGTAATTTTGTAGATAGGGTGGGTAGTCCAAATGACAGTCAAATCCATTGAGTCCATTTTTGTCATCTTACAAAATGTCGTAGCCGCCTAGAGTTTGTACTTACAAAATCATAACCTTAGATAGATAGATAAAGCATAGATAGACAGAAATAGAAAAATACTAGAGATAGTATCGCTTACTGCTAAAAACTGATGTCTTCCAGGCAACCCTGTTGTTGCGGATACATAAATAAGTAACGATCATCATTTGTCTATTTGCTAGCTTGGCAATAGAAGCGATGCTTAATTTCTGTATTGTAATTTTTTTAAGTGATAACTTCTTATGGGAGGGTATACTGCGTCGTTACGTAACGCGTTACGGCGCCAGTCTGTCTGGCTTCCCTTTTTCTCACGAAAACGGCAGTGGTAGGCAGGCTCCTCCTCTCTAACTCTAACCCACAGCGCTAGCCGTATTTCGGTAATTAGACTAAATAATGATACTAATAATGTACATACACAAATTTTTTATGTACATATTCAAGAATCGCAACTAAGAATAAAATGTATTTTATAATCAATAAAAGATTTTACTAAGAAGTAACCTTTCCTTATATTATCATATTGATATACATAAAATTTAAGTAACAACCTATGCTTTTCTTAAGTTAAACAATTTCAATATTAGATAGTTCCACTTAAATTAGTTTCAGTTATCACTTTTGTCGGGCCTCCCGAGACGCAAACTTTTTCATTTTTTAAAGACTTGTATGGTTTTTGCTTCTGAAATGCTTTGAAAAAAAATAACTACGTAGGACATAACAACCCACAGCCAGGTGGTAGGGCATTTGCCCGACTGGATGGCTACCACCCCTGGTCTAAAGTATGTCGCCATAACAACCTTGAGTTGTGTTCCGGCGCATTTGTAGCTCCTTTGGTGTTGCAAATGTCCATAAGCGATGGTAACCGCTTTCCATCAAGTGAGCCGTCTGCCTGTGTGCTGAACTAATGCTATAAAAAAAAAAACAATTTTTTAGCAAATCATGTAAGTTATATTCGGGAAGTGACAGTAATATACTATACATATACGGTAAAGTATCTTTAAGGTAATCTACATATTTGGAGCCTAAATCACTATGTAAATCCTTTGGATTCGAGTGTCATTTTGGACAAAAATATCTGGAAGGCTTAGGACACATCGCAATCCCACCGGCGTCGCCAGTAATTCAAATGTTCGGCGATTTTCCTTTGCACATAAAATACTAGGTTAGGCTCGCGAATTCGTGTTTTTTATATTTTTTCAATTTATTTGAATATAAAATTTAAAAACTTCGTTTAAAAAAACCGACTTCAAAAACTAAAAAACTAAAATGTATAAAATAACTTATTTCTAAATCTATTATTATTAATATATATTATCTAAAACATCTTTAAGTCGGTGCTTAGTAATTTGCAAAATATATTAATTTTTATGTTTTACTTTGCACCGACTTCAAGATGTTTTAGATAATATATATTAATAATAATAGTTTTAGAAATAAGTTATTTTATACATTTTAGTTTTTTAGTTTTTGAAGTCGGTTTTTTTAAACGAAGTTTTTAAATTTTATTTGTTACTTTTTAGTGTCTAGCTATGTATGGGTGGACCTGCGAAAGGTGCCGCGCTTCTTAAAAAATATAGGTCCCAAGAACCGGGAACAAAAAAATGATCGTAAAATGAAAACTACTGGGCCAAACTATGTCAAATTTTTAGGGGACCACATGGCAGCTATTCCGCGTCGAACAAAAAAAGAATCACGTAAATCGGATCATAAATCTCAGAGTAATCGGTGTACATATGGAACGGAGTGAAAATTATTTCCATGAAAAATGTTCATAAAATGAAAACTGCTGGGCCAAACTATGTCAAATTTTTAGGGGACCAATTGGAAGCTATTCCGCGTCGAACAAAAAAAGAATCACGTAAATCGGATCATAAATCACGGAGTAATCGGCGAACATACATAAAAACGGTTAACAAAAAAAAAAGATCCCGACGAATTGAAAACCTCCTCCTTTTTTCGAAGTCGGTTAAAAACAACTGTATTGTACAGAATTTAGTATTGTGAATGTTATACATAAGTAGTTGCACTTGATACAACACCAACATCTTGAGTAATTGAGATTATACTAGCTACCGTAAGTAGAAACAAAAGAGAGAGAGAGAAAAAAACAAAGTCTGGTACAATATCTGAAAAGAAGAAGAAAAAGAACAGAAGAAAGGGAAATCTCACCGAATACCTGCGACCAGCGGCAAGGAGGACGCTAATTGCCAAAAATAATAATAGTAATAAGTTTTCATTGATCTATACTTTTTTTAACTATCTATATTCTAACTAACTATCCCTTCTCTGTCATGGTCTAAGGAAAAATGTTTTTATTTCTCTCTCTCTCTTTTCTATTACATTATCCCAATTTATTGGTGTCGGAACAATATGTGTGAGGTTTTCATTTCTCATTTTTTTATATCATTCTCGGAGAAATACGGATGTCTTTATTTTTATTTCTTATAAAAATCCTTATATGCTGTGTCTATACATTGAAGCTATTAAAAAAAAACAAATAGACTATATAAACGGCGGAGAACACGATACATTTTTTTTAAATTTTCTTGTCTGTTTGTTCGTGATTCATGTAAAAACTACTGGATCAAATTCAATTCGGTTTTCGCTGATCAATTGCAATTCTTAGATTTAATTTATGCGCTACTTTTTATCCTGGGAATCCCGCGGTAGTATTTCTGGGAGTGGTTCAAAGTTTTTTTTTTAATTTATTATCCAATATGCTTACATTCATATACATTACAAATCACATTTGAACTGTGGCACAGAAACCTCATGGGTTTATTCGAGTCGTGTACACAATATTATTATTTTACTAAATAGGAGCAGAGGCGAGTAATGGTTATCATCATTCTAGTACATGGTTCTCATTTTAGTCCCAGGACTAAACATGTGCGCATGATGGTCCGCTTTGGGAATCAGTATAGAATCTTTTCAGATTATACTTGATTAATTTTTGGTTATTTTTGTACTTGGTTTGCAGGTCCTATGGGAGATCATTTATAATGTTTGGTATCATATATTCCTCGCGCCTTGTCCCATACACATTATTATATTTAGGTATTATATATTTACATGTGTTAGTTGTTTGGGTGCATATAAATCAGCATATTCCGACATAGTTTTTTATTTCATGCGTGGGTGCTTTGTGTCCCGGGCATCCCGCGGGAATTTCAAGTCAAGCGTGGAAGAACTCGCGGGCATATCTTAGTACTTAATACTATTACGTGTTTGTACTATTCATTATTATATTATGTCAAGGTTTTTTCTTACTGTATTATAATAACAATATTTTAATGCAATTGCATACATACCCTTACCTCTGTTCCTAAGAAGTTTCTGTTCGTGCAAAGATCGTGGCGTAGCTATAAATGCTTTTGGTTGGGAATTGTCATAACAATTGGTTTTATTGTTCCAAACATCCATAGGCGATGGTAAACACTTTTCATTGCATGGGCATTTTGCCTGTTTGCCTGATTTTGGCAATAACAATTTATAGTAAGTTAATCTAATGTTTTAAGTAGTATTAGATTAAATTGTTATTAATTTTACGATTGACTAATTATGAAGAGTTTTTGGGGACAACTTGAGAAACGATTTCTTTATGTTTTTAGTTTTTTTTATTGCAGGAGTTCAGCAGACAGGCAGACGGCCCACTTGATAGAAAGCGGTTACCATCGCCTATGGACAATTGCAACACCAAATGCGCTGCTGCTCTCTTAAGGGAGACTGTAACCTGGTCACTAATGCCGGAACACAACTCAAGGTTGTTATGACGACATACTTTAATAATAAAAAAAAATTATAACATTGATTCAAGTTATTTTAAATGTAGCATATTGATTGATTTTAAAGATTGAGTTTTTGTTATAAATCTTATTTGGATAGTAAAATGTGGCTTGTTGGATAGTCACAAGAACTCCCTTGTTTTAAGTCAGTGAGAGACCTACAACTTGTCTAAGGCCTTTGTTAAAAACTTGAATATTCATGGAGACATAATACTCGCTAGATACACACGGTGCAGATCCATATTTAAACATTAAATATTATTTTATACATGCTCTTATTTAAATGCTGTAAAAATAAAAATAAACTAGAAGTAATCATTTCATGTTATTTCATTATACAATTTTATATATTTTTTATAAAAGCTATAAAAATAATTTTCGTTAATTGTCATCAGCAGTGAACAAGTATGTTAAATTGCAAAGTCGCAAGTCTAAGCAAACTGGTCTTAATTTCAGCTTGCAAGATTTGAACTAAACATTTCTAGGTAAATAAAACCTTGTAAAAAAAGAAGACTGACCAAAAATCTCTTTGAAAGTCGCTCCAAATAAACAGGCACACCACCCACACACAGTTGTATGTATAAGAGTGAAAAAAGAAATAAAGAAACTCGTGCGGGCTACGTGCGCAAGAGATAACTTGTCACCAGAGTTGACAGTGGTGTCAGTGGGCGCAGATTAATGGATTCCATTCGGAAGCCGGCCCGTATCAGCCGCGGCGTCCTTTTGAGATTTGTGCCACAGGAAAAAATTGCCAAGTGTGAAACACCACTTCGTATACCGCTTTTATAGTGTAGAGAATAATAACAATCTTGGTATGTACATTTAACTTAAGGATGATGGTCATGTATTTCTTTCATTTCCGTGTAAAGTTTGTTACATTTAGTTACTTGTATGCATCCATACAAGTTCTTGTCATATTTCCTTTGAAGGTTAATAATTAATTTTGTAATGTACCCTCTTATTTCCTTAATTCAATAATAGTTTTGTTATATTTTTTTTTTCTGTGATTAGTGCCTGTTTTCTATAGTAGTTTTCTATAATGTACCAGAATTACATGTAACAATATTTATCTCTAGTATGATGTGGTAAGAGTGTAGATTAGAATTAAAATTTCACAATTGTATATAGACCGTATTCACTACATTTTATTTTCATGTCGGTAGAATTGGTAGATTTTTACTGTGTTCGACTTGTTTTATTATATGTAGAACTTTAAATATAATATATTTCTTATCTTTTTATTCATAACCTTTTTAGTTAAAATAGTTTATCGATGTCTTCAATCCGTTTTCGGTTATGCCAATTTGTTAAGTTTCTTATACTCGTACTGTAAAATTGTTGAAGGGATGGTGAGGTTTTCTAAAAATGCTTTCGAGTATGTCAGTACAGTTTACGAAATGTATTTAAGCCGTAAGGTTATCTGATATGAGTATAGTGACTAGTTGCGATTTCTTTATTACCAGAAACCCTTGTGAGTTGTTACTAGTTTTACAGGTTTTATAGCGTTGGGTTAAAATGTTTTTTCACAAATATGAAATAACACTTTTATATGTAAATATTAAGTAAATTTTCAATTGACAATATTTTTTCATAATTAATGATATATTGTTTTCTTAACTTTTTGAACAGTAAAAACAAGTAAAGTTAGTGATTTCTTGGTAATTTGAAATGAGTAAGTTAAAGTGATTTTGGTAAGTATTGAAGCTCTCTTTGTGATCACACTATGACTAACTAACTACGCTGTGTAGGCGAAGTCCTTGTTTACTTGGCTTGGTAAATAATAATAATACAGGTTTATTGATGTGATATTTTTAAAAACGATTACATTTGTACATCTTATACTCTGATACGTGGTGTTTATTATGTTTACAATCGTTGGGCGTACGTAACGCCACACGATTGTGCGGTCTCCTAGTCAACCCCATCTTCTATGCATTCATGTGCAAACCATAATGTAACAAGTCACTGTGAGCGAATCGGACTTGTTTTATCGGCCGAAAAATTACCACCGATAGTAACGGTATTATCGAAATAATATAGTATTTATCTATTTTATTTTATTGAGAGTTCAGCAGGAACGCAGACGGTCTATCTGATGGAAAGCGGTTACCGTCACCTATGAACATTCTTAACACCAAAGGTGCTACCAATGTGCTACCACTCTCTAAAGGGGGACTGGAACCTGGCCACGAATACCGGAACACAACTCAAAGTTGTTATAGCGGCATACTCTAGACCTGGGGTGGTAGCCATCCGACAGGCGACAAGCCGCCCGGCCGCGGGAAAGTGTATTCTGTTTCCGCCCCTGCAGGGATATCTCGGATGCACGGATTGTAACATCCTAAAGAAAATTCCTCTACACCATAATCAGTCGCGGACCCCCGAAAATATGATATTAGTGGCCGCCAGTGTCGCGACGGTGCAAATGGTTTTTGTTGTTGCCACGACCGTGTCAGGCGGACTGACGGCTGTGACTGAAATAGGAATGGATTGCAGGGCTGCCCCCTTTGCATGAGCAATATATAAGTAAGTAAGTAAGTGTAAGAAAGCGCTAGATTCCGCTTCGAAGTTTAATAGGTTTCAAAATTAATAATCAAACTGTGTCAATAGTACATTCCTGGTGGCAGGAAGCGTGGACGCTCGGTTGTCGTGTTAATTCTTGGGTTAAACAAATTAAATACACAGAATAGTAAAAAAGCGACAGTATATTCGCCACGCTTGTTTCAGGCTGCTTGTTGGGTTTAACACATCCGTTATCTTGAAGTGCAGGTTTCACCATCACATTTCCGTCACCGTCAGCACGTGGTAATTGTAACAATATACACATTAGGTTAAAAAACTGCCTGCATGGCGCATGTTTATCGGGATGTGACTTGAGAACGTTACTCACTAGGCTAGTAAAAAACTTTCAAAAATAGCATAAAGAATTCGTTCTTTGTAGAATATATTGTAAAGGTTAGCGTTTGATCTGATGTTAAGTGAAAATGTTGTCTAAAATGAATAAATAAATCCCGTGAGATTTGAAGACACCTAAATTCTAAGTAAAGTTTCAGTTAAAGCAGATGGGATATTAAAAAAAAACTAGTCTTGATATGAATACTCTACTGTCATCACAATAAGAAGGTAATGAACGGCTATGCGTGTGTGTTTTGGACCCTTAATACGTTATGTAAGGGCGCGTTCTCACTTTGTCGTGACGACGGATAATCGTGAAGTTTTAAGTGTCGTGGCTTATATGTTTAAATGGAGGTGTTCACATATAGAACGACACGTTTTACTGTCGTCTAAGACATTTTTTGTAGTGACGATAGATTGTCATGACAGTGGGAATGGCTAGCACGACAATCGTAAAAGAAAAAAAAGTTAAGGCTAAATCATGACGGCAAATGTATCCACGATAGCCACGATAAAAATATGGTCTCGTCGTTTACACGTATTTTTCCTTCCCCCTCACGACTGTAGTAGCTTGCTAATGATGTGAAAACGACAAAGCGACTGCCGTGAAATGATAAAATGTCGTCGCGATCCAATGGGAACAGCTAGATGGTATAGTTGCTAAGCGATAAAAAAATTTGACGAAACAATTTGACAAACAAAACGAAACTTGACAAACAATCGTTATAATGGGAACAGCTAGAGACGACAGTCGACCAACGATAAATTAATCGTTACGACATAGTGGAAACGCGCTCTCAAACATACAAATTATCGTCTAATGTCTTCCTTCAGGAGAAGACGTCAAACAGTAATTTGTAAGTTATGGCGCAAATATGGAAGGAAAAACTTACATATTTGTACCGTTTGCGATTGAAACATTGTGCCCATGGTTTCCATCGGCAAAGAGTTTCTTTAAAGACATCTTTAAGAAACTCTGGCACTATCTGTGATCAGAAGGGTGCTTATGTTTTGCCCAAGAAATAAGTATTACTGTGGGGTGCTGTAGCCCACGGATAATAATATGTTGATTCAATTTGTGATAGACTGTATGTCAGTAATATAACCTAGATACTTGCACGAGAAAAGTAGAAGCCCCACCAACTTTGTGATCGGCCTTCGCCTGGCTTGGTTGAGATGTACACAGGTTCAGTACACGGCACTAAATTCCACCTTAGAGCTGACACTTTTAACCAATTCTACGTATAGTAAAAGTTCTTGGCACGGCCAGTAATCACAACAAGTTGAAGTTTATAAGAGTTGATAGTAGATAGCTCTTTGTACAATGCTAATTAACAAAATGGCTGCCTATACCCTGCTGCGTTAGCCGTCGCCTCACATAGAAAAGAGGGTAGACAGCAAAATCGATGGAGTTTGTTTTACCTACTTTATATTAGGCAAGGACAGAACAATTACGATACAGTGTGGGAATACACCCAGCGTTCTGGGCACGCTTCCCGCTGGCAGTACTCTACAGAATAATCTAATTACAACTTAATTAGATATTTATCTACTATAAAGCGTGCTAGAATTGATACTAAGATTTGTTAAACATTTGAGCTAGATTACCTTAAAAGCGTTTCTAGATCTAGCTCCGAAAGCGCTACGGTGTCAGCCCTGATATATTGCGCTCCCCTGGGAACTCCCGCTCATATATTGAATGTCAGCTTTATTTGTGATTCGCTTTTGTTTCCATAATGTATTGTATGTAATGCAGTAATAACATTTGTGTCAGTTGTGTTATTTTGTTATGTTGCGAATAATTAGATGACATAAATTTTCCATTGTAGATATTTTTAGAATCACAGGTAAATAACATCTTAAATAAACGTGTATTTATCAAGAGATGCAAAAAATGTATGTCAAAATCGAAGCAAATGGATATCCATCGTCTTCGCCTACCCTTCTAGAAAACAGGCGTGATAACATTTCTGTATAAAGTGTATGTACATACTGTTTCCATTAAATTTATTGACTTTTACAAAATCCATTAAGGGCAACATAATTTACACTATATCCCCCGCCTTTCGACGTAACTCACAAAGATATTTCAGATGTGTCCGCCGAGGTTACTAATTAAACTGAACGAACGTATGCAAGGGCCTCTTAAAGGTTTTTGAGATATGTCTGAGGTACTCAAAGTTTATACTACTGAGACCTACTTTCAATGGTATTGAGTACTTTTAACTGACTTCATTTTACAAACAACGGATACAACAAGTCCAAACTGTGAGGCAACATGATCCTAAAAAAATAAATAGCGCTAAGTCTGTCCACGCAACCATAAACAGAAAAAAGATAATTTAATATACCACGGGTAACAAAACACGTGTTCAGTAAAACGGTTATCGGGTCCCCGAATAGACCATCGCAGCAATGCAAATTATACTATTAGGTTATATGCCAATTCATAATGATATAGAAAGTAATTATTAGCATATTTGTTTAAAAAATAATTAAACAAGTAAATGTTTATTCTTTGCTAGTTGTTTCTTCACGGGCTTAGACAAGAACAGATTTTAAGATATTAATGTACTTATATACAAATATTATACCCGTAAATATTAATAACATGGACATTCAAAAATATCTAGATGTTTTAGAGATTAGAGATTATTTGTATGATGAAAAATACGAGAGTGTTCAAAGCATACGAGATTAAGGTTAAAAGAAACTCCCAATTCAGAACTTCCAAAACTCCCCAAACAAATAAATCCCAATAATAATAAAAAAAAACTAATTTAAATTAAGATGTGTTTAATAGAAGCATTACTTATATGTTGTTGTGTTATATTTTGGTACCAAGATCAAAATGCGTCTTAATTTTAAAAATGAAATTGAATTTTCGTGTCTTAGTTATCAATCAAAGTTGTAATTGATCAAATTGAGATCTGTTTACATAGGAAATATCATTAGCGTATAGATATTTGTAAATTACAAGAATAATATTTAAAACAGATATTCAGTATATAAAAGAAGTGGTCCTAGATTTTGACAATTAGTATCGGTCGGTTTAATTTTTAACTTTGTTGTTTTGGATTTGGGTGAAGTTCCTTAACCAAACTTTGACAAACTGTGGTTTAAATAATCTATTATACGACTCTATAAGGAGTCCCTAGCGATCCAAACGCGGCGTCAATTTACAATGAAAGTTAATTTAGTCAGGATACCATAAGTGGTATAATGGGCTCAGCTCTTTTAAGTAGTCAGTAGAAGGGTCCAAGATGGTGTTTCGTTACATAATTTGAAATTGAAAATATTTTAATTAAAAATGCTAGAGCTTATATTAATACAGACATACATTAAATGCTATAATTAGTATAATGGTGAGCATTAATTTTTTTTAGGAAATCAAGATGAAGAGTTGTTATGATATAAGGATCTGTACATGGTACATACCACAGAAGAGATAATCTGGGGTAATAATAAACGTGGCTAGTAATATTAATGGATAATTATTCCAAGTTCAGTCTTTGAAGAACCATGAAGATTAGTTCTTAAAGTCAGACATAATAAAGGCCCGCCCACTAATTGTTATAACGTATATTTTAAGTAGTTCAAATTTAGAAGTTATTATTCAAAATAAGTTCCACTGGAGAAAAATTTTTGAAGGTCATACATAGAAATTGAAATTTGTAATTACTCACTATTTTATGTACACCACTTCGCAACGTGACATTGCTGTTAAGGAGAAGAAGCGACACGAAACTCCCCAACAACACGTCTAGCTAAATAAATGTTTTTCTTTATATTTCTTATTCAATATCGCAAGGTCCTTTTTTCATAAGTTTTATACAGAAATAATGTTACAGAATAACTTTTCGTAGAATTAATGTACTTGTGTCAAACAGTGCAAACTCAGTAAGCCAAAGACAGAATAAAAGAAAAGAAGAATATTATTGTCGTTATAATAGTGTCGAGACGTACTCAAAGTATTACTGCAACATAAATTCCTTACATGTTTGACAAGACAAAAACGTTACACAGACGATAGTATAAAAGGCTGGAGTGAGCTCTATGTAAATTAAATTTTGTCATTTAAATATTCTTCAATAGTGAAATATCCCTTTTTAAGCAAGATGCATTTGAATTTGGTTTTAAATTTAGTGAAAGGTAGATCTAACATTTCATTAGGAATCTTATTGAAGATGCCTTTTTTTGGCGAGGGGAAATCCGTTTGATGACTAAGCCGCGACGGGCACAGAAGCCTGGGGGGATGTTCGCGACCCATGTGAGTGTGGGATTCGCCAGGTCGGGGTGGCACTAGCGTGCCCAGTCAGAACTGGTGCCACGCTATTGCCACTCCCCAGGTACAGATACCCACTAAAACCCCTGGGTGTTCCGAACTGCGCCTTATGCCAGGGCTACGGGTATTAGGGCCATTATGGGCCACCCTCACGAGGCCTCTTTTAGTATTGAAGAAGCCTATACCAACCCCTACGAAAGAGGGCAATACTCTTTGTAATCTAAAATATGGCAAAATCAGTCTATTACTATGCCTAATAGTGAACATGCTTATACTGCTTGTTGCGACTCAAATTATTACGAATATAAATAATCTTATACTAATAATATTAGTATAAGATTATTTATATTATATATAATATAAAACTGAAGAGTTTGTTTGTTTACTTGAACAATCTAATCTCAGGAACTACTGGTCTGATTTGGAAAATTCTTTCAGTGTTTGATAGCCTATTTATTTGAGACTATATATCACAGATCACTATGATCTGTGCTATATATCATCACACTAAGACCGGAGGAGCGGAGCCCTAATAAAGGATATTTCAAAATATCCTTTATTAGGGGGTTTTTTAACTTACTTTTTTAACTATTCTACGCGGGCAGAAGCTAGTATTATATAATTTAACGTGTGACCCTAGAGTGCATTATGCAAATACATGAGTGATTCGGTTACCATATTCTAAAATAAGCATTTACAAATATACTAAAAACTACTAAACGGATCTTGTTTAAACCAATTTGTTATTAATATTCTGTTTTTACTTTTGCCACATTGATTTACTTAGAATTTTCCCTTTAGTTGTTTAAAATTTAGAGTGGAACTTAAAATCGTTACGAATTCAACGCGATTATGTTGCTATTAAGAAACTTCACTACATCATACGACATGTGTATCATTATACGAAATACATATGCATCATCCTACGACTATGTATGTACTTACACAGAAAATAGTTTTAAATCCTCAGTTACATTGGCAATAACATTGTTAAGCGACGTATACAATAACGGTTTCTACCAATTTTCTTTATATAGTTCCAGTTATTTATGATAAAAATGGCTACAACATATAAATGGACCAACCGACGGATGGAAATGATTATAAGGATTCCGTATTTGTCTAGTTAGTAAGAAAAGAAAGAAAAGCATCATATGCTTCAAACATAGTAACGAAGGTCGTGTCTAGTGAAATAGAAAATAGAATAACACTGCTTTCAATATCTCAACTGCAAAAGCTATTAGAAGACTCAAAGAGTCTTAATAAAGTGCAATGAAATTATCCCCTGAGAAGCGCAGCCACGAGGTTCAGCTAGATAGCGTTAAGGCTGCGATTGCTGGTGACATAGTTACGAGGCGACGCTGCTCCAGCGTATCACTGACCTAATTAAAGGAAATAGGAGCCTTGTTACGAGTCTTTGTGCAGGATCTCTTATTTTAATAAAAATATATTCCTTAAGAACCCATTTTACTCAAAGACCTGCCAGACCTCAAGACACTGTGAGCTCTTTCTGCGTGCAACGAAACAAACCAACTTGACTGATAATTTCTTTTATTTTTTCCATCCACTCATTTTAATATTATATAAAAAAAATTTTTTAGAACTAGGCATGTTTGCTGAAGAGTTTCTTGCGCCGCTTCTTCTCTTCAAGCCACAACATGTTGTGAAGCGGTGGTAAATTAGATTAGGCTCCCATAGAGTAAATAATATCCATAAACAAAATTTAAAACTAAATAATTAAAATGAACAAGTTGGCGGTAGGCTGAATAAAAACTTTGACAATACACGTTTAACAAATGTCATCTTTGTCTTCCGTGACCACGGCCACTGAAAAGCGGCCGAAACGTCGGATAAACCAAAATCAAATAAATTACCGCGCTTAAAACCGTTAAAACGTAGTTCTAACCGTTGTATTTTGACATACTTGCAGATTTATTGCAAAAGATGATAACAAACACTAATGAATTATATGCACTATCAGTAAGTAGAGTCTCCTTGGTATTCGTTTGCCTAGTGGTCTGTATGCAAATGTACATATTCAATTTATGTGGACTATTAAAGACATTGCATTGGTAAGTGGCGGTGTTGCCAGTCGAAGCACGTTGCCGCTCGTGTTGCCCACTGCCTGGGATATTGCTGTTTGGTGTAGACGAGACGATTTTTGGCACAATTTAGTCGCACAAAATCTAATCAACAACCTTATTTTTGACCTTGGAAAACGTTTTACAGTTTTCCTCGTAGAAGATTTTACCGTTGTTATTATTTATAAATATTTATCTCATTTTATACAAATATATTAGGTTATTAACGCTCAACTACTGGGTTTGAACTTTCGCATTTTAAGAGTAAGGACGGTATACCCGTCATTTGCCGCCTCCATATCCGTGACATAGCGGATAAACAAGAGTTATAGTAGGTACTAGTTACGTGGGGGACAAATGTCTAGCCATACTGCCTCCACCAGGTCCCGGTCGAAGGGGTAGGGTCGTAACGTGTAAATCGGACAGTCGTGCATAGGGTATGTTAGGGAATACTAATCACGTTTCTCTGTAAAGAAAGAATGATGCCAACTACGACGCATACAAACGTCTTCATATTACCTGGACCACCTCACCTACTCCGCCCGTCCCTTTACCGCAACAAGACACAGCGTATCGTGTCTTGTGCAGACAAGATTCTTTTCGTGGTCAGCGCCGAGCAATGTGCACATTTCGTATGTAACTAGAAACGATACGAATTCTGGCGTAGACCCAAGGACGTTTCTTAGCTTGTACTAGCCCTTACTCTCTACCAACTAAAGTATTATATAACTACCACTCGCTGCTAAAGAACAATTATAATAATTATAATTTATAAGAAAGCTGTTTAGTCTTTTGAGTAGAGAGTACTGTCATTAGGACATACGAGGCGAATGTCACTAACAGAAAATCGTTGGATTCAGTTCTTGTAACTTACGAAGTCAAGTCCGGCTACCTTCGTGGGTCTGAACTAGATCTAATTTCAATGTTTTAAATCTGCTGTAAAAAGAGTCGCGGGAGCTTAGCGGCTACCGCACTCGTCCCAAACAGAAAGGGCGCGGGTTGGAATCTTGGCCGGAAAGCATACACCACTTGGCGATTTTCTGATCTAATGTGCATGTTGTTACAATTATTACATGCTAATGGTGAAGAAAAATATCGTGAAACCTACACATCGAGGTAACCGATGTGTCAAACCCGCTAAACCATCTTGGACAAGCGTGACGAGTATACTGTCCGTTCCCCTATAATAGGAGGTCCGGGTACAGTAGTGGGTAGTATATATGGGCTGTTATTATTTCTTATTGGTGGGAAGTTGGAATTATTTTTCCTGGAAAAACGCACAATCTGAGCTCACGAGGAAGACGTTTATGAGATGATAAGTACGTTAAAAACTTCGCCATTTGTCGCAACAAAGTCGCCAGTCAACTGAATTTCGAAACCCGACTAGTTACAGAAGCACACTAGTTTGCAGAAAACTGCCTTTTAGCAGACACTGAAATATAAAATCGTATTACGTATGCGAGTTGCGAATCGACGCGCGTGACTCGCCAGAAATGAAAAACACCACACCACACTTTTTATCCCACTGCGGAATAAACAGAAACTTAACATTTCTGCATTTCATTTATTTGGTTTGAGTAGAGTAGGAAAAAGAGAAGATTTTCAGTATCATATCAAAGTGGTGTAATTTACTCAGTAAAGGTTGAAAGTTATTTAGAGAACTACCAACACAACTTGCTCTCATAATTTGCGTTTCTACACTGAATTCAGAATAAATACCGCTGTACAGGCCAATTAGATTTGAGACGTTTTTGCGTTTGTTGTAGTATTTTTATATTTACAGGACTTCTAAACATGAAATTAAAATTTCCTTGATATTTAGTATTAAAAATTATGTTTAATATTAATATTTAGGGGCGCTTGCATAAGGTTGCTTTATTTAAGAAACATAAAACGTATTTATTAACACCCTTAAGTATTTAAGGGTGTTAAATACGTTTTATGTTTCTTTAATTGTATAATTAGCGTCTTGCACAACGCAATATTTGCCGCTAAATGTATTTAAAGAACTCTCGACTGTATCTAATACTCGAAATCTAAACTCTAAATGGTCTAAAACATTATTCCTTCAATAATGTTAATTCCGTCGCAAGCTTGTTAAGTTTAAACTGCAACCCTAAGCTCTAAGTTCCCAGTGTTTACAATTTGTGGGGCGCCTTGGGATGTTTTGCTTGGGTCTCGGTTCTACCGGTTCGGATATACCAAGTCCCTTGCATGCTACATGTTTATCGAAACTCGAGAGAACCTGTTGAAGTTTCCAAACTATAGAATCAGTTTTAAATTTGAAAATTATCATCCATAAGCACCGTTGAACCCGGTTTTTTGCAGGTTTACCTGTCTTGAGCGCTAGATCGACGACGATTCGACTAGATCATAAAAATAAAAAAAAATCGGTCGAGTGCGTGTCGCATCATGCAGACTGAAGAGTTATGTCAAGTCGACGAAAGAACACTGCTCTTATCATTTGACTATGGAGCTCAAAAAACGTTACAAGATCAAAAATCGTTTGATGATTTGACGAGTATAAAGACAATAATCGTAAGCATGAACAGAAGTTTTTTTTCGGAGGAAGTAATAATTACTGCTCATAAAATAATTACAGCTTTTATTCAACTTGCAATGGATGTACCTACGTATGTAAGTATGTATGTTCGAGTGGAATCTTGCAAGTTAAATTTGACCAACTTCCCGGTTTCCGATTGAGCTGAAAATTTGCACAATTTTTTTTGACAATGAAATAATATGGTACCACGGAGCTGATCTGATGATGAAGTCGGAAGGTGGCCATAGGAACTCCTGTACTAAACAAGATAGACCCGTCGTGTTTGGGATCGTTTTACTTGTCTTGGCCAGCACTCTGCTGCTACATGATATCCAGGATCTCACAAGCTTGTATTTAAAAAACTTTTTAAAAAAGGTTATTGGATTCAAATAAGAAGCGACATAAAAAACACAATAGCAATGAAATTGGACTGAAATGAAACTAAACAGGAATTATTTACATTTTCGCTGAATTTTCATTAAGTCAAGAAATCATCTTATAGATATAAAATGAACTCGTGAAATGCCAAAAAATTTTATTCAATTTGTTAGATGGCAGCTCGTTTACCGGAACTGCTGATAGAGGCTTAATTCAATGGAGCCGAAGCCGATAACAATATATTCAATGTCGCCCATAATTTGGAATCTCGTCAAAATTTTCATTTTGCTCTAAAAGCTTTCTATATATTTTACGGTAAAGTCTTTGCACATTTTATTTAGAAACATGTCGATACCTACTTGTAATTTAAAGTCTATTTAAAGTGTTACAATTATTCTTCAGCTTTAAATAACTCAACGCGACTTCGAGTCTTGGTCGAAACGCATGCAACACTTAGAGCCGCTTGCATAAGGTTGCTTAAGTTTATTTAAGAAATACAAAACCTATTTAACACCCTAAAATAAAATTAGCGTCTTCCACAAAGCAAAATTTTTCGATAAATATCTTTAAAGAACTGTCAATACGTATTTAGGCAGTTTAATATGATTAACTAATTTTATTTAAAGGCAATCGTTACGCAAGCGGAATTTAGGCAGTCTTCTGACGTAATATGCATATTATGACAATTACGCTGCCCGGAAAAGCTTCAGTCGATATGCCGACAGCAGCGCCACCTACCGGGTCTAATTGGGAACCAACTCAGAAACCTTCTTTGGCTCATGCACAACAACTTTGCTAAAGATAATCACAAGATCAAATGTATAGTTTACGATTCTATAAAGGACATATAGACAAAGATTCATTTTTATATATAAAATAGACTGTTCCGTCATACGTCAAGTAATTTTTGTTGTGGCATTATACTAGCCAGTATTAGATCGCTCGTACATACAGATGCACGCCCATAACGATATTATAAAAGGATTCTATTTTTAAAAATATGGCTACATAACTGTAAAATAGAAAATTAATATACAGAAATGAAAACGAAAAGAGATTTAGGAAGATTGTCCGTACCTTGGAACATCTTTTCATACATAATCTTGAATATTCTGGTCACGCGGCCCTCCTCATTTCCTCGGATGAGCCACCGACGTGCCTCGACATTGTTCAGCGATTTCGCACTTAACACATTCGCCATTTGTGTTTACGTTGTATTCTTACTGTAGTACTCTTACATTGTGTTGAATTTTTGTTCTTATTCCAGACTGATTTAAATATGTACAAAGTAGCTTTTGACCGTTTGAAATGTTTAATTATGTATATCATAACTGGTTATGTTATAATTTATAGAAATTTGGAATTAATTTTTATTTAAATGTACCTAACGATAAATAACCAGAACACCATCTAGCGAAGCGAAGGTGGAACTAAAGGCGCAACATATTAAAATTGTTGCTGTTTTTTAGTGAATTGAAACGGTGACGCCAATTAAATGCGGTCGAAGTGCTTTTCAGATATATTCGTCTATTCCTAGGGAACAGTACTCCTCTTATGGATGAAACGTACCATAGAGTACGTAGGATATAGGTCCTATTCTGTATCCCTGACGACGTGTATGCAAAATTTCTTGACAATCTATTTCGTATCATAAATACGTCACAAGGAAACAAACAAACTTATACTCATAATTATAATATTAAGTTAGTATAGACATTTAAAATTAAATACGGAAATTAAAATATAATTATAAAATTTTAAAACTAAAAAATACTACCAGGTGCCTTTCAATCTACGCTAGATAACTAACTTCAATTATATACTAGTACATCGCTCTTTCTGATTGCTTCGTGAAAAGAGAGTGATATAAAGGTCGTTGCTGATGCTATAAATTTGTCCGCCAGAGGTCGCGAAGTTGTTACGTTATTTACTCGTAGTCCTGACATAAGGTGTTCCCGACCCGGGTCATTACACTTCTTTGGGGGTGCTATAGCCACCCCGATATGGTATATCCCAGATGACCCACGAGCTCCCGCGGTGGATAGTTTTCAATCAGATTTCCCGTCAGTAAAAAAAATAAGCTAAGAAAAATTAAAATTTTGAGTTTTAAACTCAAGTGTATCATGTAAAATATACTATATAGTCGTTTTCACAATGTGATTCTGAATAACACTTTGTTTATTTTTTTAAGGAGCTTACAAACCTCGTATAACTATTATGAATAAGGTGATTTATATACACAATAAAGATTGTACGTTAACTAGGGTTAATACGATTGAGTAATCGTTTCTCTAACACTTCCGATCTCGGAGTATAAGGCGTGTTTCAACACACCCTCATCATGTATGCACACTACTCTCTCCAAAGACATTTTACATCACCCTGCGCTCAGTATTTGGGGCGCTCTCTATTTCCCTACCATTTGAAAATTATCTTAATTTACGTAACCGCCAACAAAACTTTAAGATTGCAAATACCAGCATTTGTCCGTGACTTTGTTCTCGTTGGACAGGTAAAAAACATTACAGCTTAATATAATGTCAAATATTATTATTATTAAATTGGATTTTTTAGTTTAAAAAAACTGTAATTTCGGCAGTTTCCGTAAAAATTGGGGAATAATTTATCCCGATTTTTTTACCAAATGTTTAGTATTTTTTTTGTTACTAAAGGCATATACAACTAGAAATGTTTCACAAAAAAAATTATTAATCATTGAAAACTTCGCATCCGAACCAATTTTTTTTAATTCCGGGAATTTATTATTGTTCACCAACAAAACCACAACGAAATTGGTCTAGTAATTTTTACGTGAATCCCGAACAAACACAATAAATGATAGAAACAACCGTTTCTAACCCCATTGTTTGGGATGGACTTACAAAATGTACGATAATACTATGCTGCTAGTACGACAGTTACCTCGCTTGATGCGAGAATATTGCTTAGAATATTGTACGTTAAAATAAATTGGTTCGAAATTCAGTAGTAATGGTATCGAAGACGGTGTCCCGGAGACCCCGTAATATCCGGTAGCTCCGTACAAGTGGCTCGGAGCGTTTGAAATAACAACAAACCGAACGCCCCGCGCGTCCAATAGATGGGACTTAGCATATTGAACACCAGACAGCTAACACACAATTCGCTAGTTTAAAATAGTCCTACATTTACAGTGTTATATTTGCATATTTAGATAGTTGTGATTTATTATTATATATGACATCTGATTTATTTTATTTTCTTGACATTGTTTTATTTATATATTTTATATAATTCATTAAGTTATGTTAATTAATATTTTATTAATTATTCGTGACGAGTATATTCAGAGCGCGAAGGACACTCAGAAAGTTTTGCGGAAATAAAAAAATGTTATATAGGTAAATATTTTTGTATTGAATCATTTCAAAGTACTCTACCAGTCTTTATACAAAGTTTCATGCATCTCTACCAGTTTTCAAAACACTTTTTCCAGTCCGCCGCAGACACCTCGTTTACAGCTCGCTCGAACGCTGACAGCACGTCTTCCGGCAACGAAAATTCTATCCCGGTGAGCTGATTTTTTATTTTCGGAAAAAAAAATACACGATGCTAGGTGTCAACCTCCTTACAGCTCTCGCTGTAGGTTGACCGGCGTGGTGTCCAGGAACTCTCTCGTTTTGAGCGGGGTATGGGCAGGTACGTGGTCGTGGTGGAGCGGTAGCCCGCGGACCCTGTATTTGGTCGCTTGTAGCTCACAACAGAGAAAACTGCCAAACATTTGGTAGTATACCATTTGGCGTTGACGCTTCTTTGGTTCCGTAAAAGAATTGACACCAAGTAGCCAGTTAAATTTAAAAACCCGCAATCAAAATCTTTCCTCCGCTTCTAGATCGCTTCACTTTAGCAGCCGTTCATTTGAAAGACCCAAACCTTCGACTGGCGCTTCATTTCTGGATCGTAATGATAAATCCAAACTTATCACCTGTAATGATGTCGTAAACACACAGAGACGAGCCTGTAACAAATTTATTTATCACATCACGGTACCTTTCCACCCGGGCCTGCTTCTGTGCATCGGTGAGGTTGAGCGCACCCAGCGTGAAGCTATCCCCCTCACGCGAAGATGCACGTGTAGAATCTCGTGTAGGCTTGCCGATCTAATCTGCAGTACGTGCTGAATCTCTTGATACGTAACTCACCTATTGTTTTGGATTAAATTTTTCACTGCTAGCATATTTTCTTTCGTAACAGAAGTCAAAGGGCGACCACATCTTTCTTCATGTCTCAAAGTTAGTCGACCGCGCTTGAATTCGTTGTACCAACGATACACGGCTGCCTTGGAAGGGCCTTCACCCATGAATGCCATTTGAAGTCTATCATGGGATTTGTCCGGTTTCAGGTTTCATGATTTTTATTTATTTTTTACCGCTATGATTTTTTACGATTTCATGTTCCCGGCGCAGATCTATTTTTCAATGAGATACGATAATCTAAATTAGCTCGCAATGTGGAGGGAATTTTTAGAATTGGAACGTACCTATTTTTAATTATAAATAACCATATTTTCAAAATAGATTGTAACTGGACAGTCTATCAAACATACAAAAAAAAATCGCAATACTTTTTGAGTGGCCTGGCCTGATAATATTAACACTGCGTTTTAATGGTTATAAGCGCGGTAATTGATTGGAAACTATATAAAAATTTAACAATACTCATTGACACTTCACATGTTTGTCTTCCCTGATCAAGGGTACTGAAAAGTGGCCGAAATGTCGGAATAATAAAAACCGTTATAACGTAGTTATATTGTGTTTATAAACTTAGAATTGTTGTGATGTTTTTAAGATTGACGTGTACCTAAATATTTATAGACCTTGATTAGGTCAAATACAGTGACAACATTAGACTTTGTCAAGATAAGATCTATGTAAAACTATTAGTCTTTTACAAATGCGTTTTATACATTCATTCGTGGTTTGAAAACGTGCAAATTATATTTATTCAAACAGGAATCTTTTAACGGGGTTTTGCCCGCGTGTATTCCGGATCCATATCCGATAGAAACTGGATTATTTTAGGGATAAAAAGTATCTTATGATAATCCTTGTTACCGGAGGTATAAACGTAGATATCCAAATTTATAATTAAGGTCCGTACACCAAAAAATTTGTTCAGATTGGCATATTGAAAATACGTCGAAAATACGTGTAGGAACGGAGGAAGAATACAATTTCCTGCGTCCGGGCGGCCTGTTGTAACAGGCGACAAAACAACCCACAGCCTGGTGGTAGAGTACTTATTTGCTTTAAAGTATGCCGCCATAACAACCTTGAGTTGTGTTCCGGCATTAGTAGCCAGGTTCCAGTCTCCCATTAGAGAGCGGCAGCAGGTAGGTAGCGCCAATGATGTTACAGAAGTCTATAGGCGATGGTAACCGCTTTCCATCAGATGGTCCGTCTCATAGCTGGGAACATAACTCAAGTTGTGATGGAAACATCCCTACTACTTCCATACGGATAAATATCCTACCACCTGGCTGTGCACATCTCAGTACTGAACTTGGTCCATTTCATTATTCTCATGTTATTACTAAGTACATTTAAGTTTTTTTTTTCAAGCCATAATCAGTGCTTAACATTTCAAGCTAACAGCTTTCTTAGTAAATATCTCGTACAATTTCTTCCGCCGAGTTGGCCAGTAAATCATCGTTTGCGTGTAATAAACATTGTTTAGTGTTTGCATCGTTCCCTAGATCCTATTCATCCAACGGGAGTTTTATTTTCCCTTTACACGAGCAATTTGTTTACCTCCCACAGTCCCGTGTAACTCTTTAAGACTGGTGCAAACGACGAACATTTAGAAAAGTGCACATACAATTTATGGTAGTGTTGTTGTTGTATTTAATTTTATAGTGATATTATTATAATTGATATGTGTTTACATTTCTTTATCTATTGCATAGCTTTGTTAATAAATCGATTATTATAAAAAGTAAGTATATTATATATATGATATTTTCTATAAATGGAATACACTTTGTATCAGAAAATATCATAACTTATGGGGTGCACATACAAATGTACGCATGCAATATAGAAGAGTTAAATCATAATAAAAGAAAGAAAGAGATAAAGAGACGAGTTTATCTAGGAATATTTCTGTAGTATTACTTGCGATAGTTTGTCGATGAGTAAACCAAATTAATTAAATACGAAATTTATATGTATTATTTCTTTAAAAAATTGTGACTCATTACGAGAATTCAAGCGCTGGCTCTGCTTTAAATTCTTTTATTATCAAACATTCATTAACCGTTTCTGGTGTGAGATAAAAAATGTACAAGACATTAGTTGATAAACTTAAACCTAATTATATAGGTTTGGTAATGCAACCGTACAAAATATTCGTTGTATGCGTAACACTTTGATAAGAAGGAAGTATTCTATGGCAATAAGTCATATTTAATTATAAATTATGGGGTTAGGAATTAATAATGAATTATGGGATGCCCCCTCATTGGTAGACGGAAAAGTCATTTGGCTTAATTACCTAAATTCAATGCTCATTCTGGAAAATTTATTTAAAACGAAAACATAACATTACTGTTACGAGTTTTGAGGGATTCTAAATTAAATGTCGAATAAATGTACACAAAGTTTATTAGAAGTACAGACACGTTATTCACAGTTCTTATAAAGACAACCAAATAAAAACAAAAAGTCCAAACCGTAGACAGAAGATGACGATAATAACATAAATCGCGAAATCCGTCAACGAGGTTTAATAATGTACAATTATTGACTCGTCGATCGCAGTTGAAACTCAATTAACTGTGTATTACAGGGCCGGCCGTATACATCTCTCGCTAGCAACATGCACACCATTCATTGAAATTCTTTAACTGGTCGGGTTTAATCCGAAACATGGCTTTTAAAAATTTGCAATAGAATTTCAACAATAAAACGGTTTATAACGTTTTAATCAAAGGCCGCCCATTAACACAAAGAGGTATTAACGATTACAATAGACTGTTGATTTTCAATAGTTACAAAATTAACGCGAATAAATGACTGTAAACAATTAAAGGTGACAATGGTGATTACAGACAATTTAAATACGAAAGGAAATAAAACATCTGCTATTGTCAACATGTATTTTTATAAATAAAATATATAGATTAACAAACACAGGTTATGTTATGTTTGTACCTCTGTTATAAAATATGTGTTTGTATAGTTCAAATAAACTCAATAGTAATTCTAACGGCATTTTAATTCGAGTCACGCGACGCGTAACACTATTTTTTTTATTGTTATCCTCACGTTTTTCTTCCATGATGATTCTTATATCTAGCAGTTGATTATAATACGAATGAAACCCCTTTCAACGGATATAAGCCATTTAATTTTTATTTATTTTTAATGACAAGCCGATAATGAGTTTACATTTGAAACGAATAAAATGTCAGCGAAATATCTTAGGTAAATTTTAAAGAGCGCTCAAAGCCTCGTGAGAATTGCCCAGGCCTGATTTAACGGGTTCGATTTATGTTTGGGGGGCACGCGAGTTACGTTCACCTCCAGCAGTTTGGTTCAAGTTAAACGCAATAGACAATTGGGAAACGTTTTGAGAAATCTTGTTGGGTGCGATTCTTTCCGTGTATACTCATATACGCAGAATCGGAAATAGTTTGGTATTTAAGATAATAGTGAGGTAAGTCGGTTTTTACAAACGAGTCGACGAATATCTTCAAAAAGGAAAAATCATTACAGGAGCATACTATGCATCATTACTTGACAAGCTGAAGGCAGAACTTGTGGAAAAATGACTACATTTGCAGAAAAAGATTATTTTACTTTGTATTGCAGGAGTTCAGCAGACAGGCAGACTACTTGCTACAGGCTTACTACAGGCTACTTGATGGAAAGCGGTTACCATCGCCTATGGACATTTGCAACACCAAAGGTGCCACAAATGCGCTGCTGCTCTCTTAAGGGAGACTGGAACCTGGTCACTAATGCTGGAACACAATTCAAGGTTGTTATGGCGACATACTTTAGACCGGGGGTGGTAGCCATCTAGTCGGGCAAATACCCTACCACCCGGCTTTGGGTTGTTTTGTCGCCTCTTACGACAGGCCGCCCGGCCGCAGGAAATTGTTTTTTTCACCCTTCCTGCACGGATAGAAAATCCTGTTTCACCAAGACAACGCACTGTTTTACACCTGAGCGGTTGCCATGTCGAAAATCCTCGAATTACGATTTGAACTGCTTGACCATCCGCCTTACTTGCCAGATATAGCTCCAAGCGACTTCTTTTTGCTCCCTCATCTAAAAATTAGACTCGGAGGACAGAGATTTTCGTCAAATGAAAAGGCTTCTGGTTGTATATGAAATTCGCATCAAACATACCGAACATTATTATAGTTCTATTTTCCTGTAATATGATTGACAAGTAACAAAATTGTTGGTTTTATTTAAACTTATTTATTTGATTTACTGATTAATTATTTCACAACTAGAATTAGTTTAACAAAATTGAGTCGTTTTGGTCTGACGCCAAAAGGAAGGTTTGCACTGAAAATCAGTGTTGTGTCGGATATAATTCCGGCACAGCATATGCCGAGTGAAAATTTTGTTTGCTGAAATACGGCGTACAAAATTTCAAAATATGCTCTGTGTATAATAATGTATAAGGAATGTAATTACGTCTCTATTTCTTCTAATAGTCTTTATTTATTTCTGTGATATTAGTCTTGGAATTTAGTGATACACATATCAGAGTAAGCTGTCTTCATTTAGAAGAACTCATACTATACACTCTATAATGTTATTTGTGTAACTTGTTTAAACATGTTTTAGACTGTTTTCAAGACCGAAAACTATAAAAAAAAAATTACTTACATTATTATAAATCGCTGTTATTTTATAAATTGCACCAAACCCACCGACTTAATTGAATTTAGCGATATACGCTCCGTTCCGTATTTCTAAAACGCCTGAAAACAAAAGGATGTGTATTTTAATATAATTCGAAATTGAGGAAACGACCCGAGGATAAGCACCTATTTAATTTAATGTCTTTATAGAGATAAATAAACACATTGTTCCAAATACAACGGCTCAAAAATTAAATGGTTTAATCTATTGCAAGAAATTCATGATAACTTTTCCAAAATTTGTAAAGGCGATTTCAATTTCTAGCGTCTTCTTCATTCACGATGTGATCATTTTAGATTCTTGAAGTGAGTGAAATTGTTATAATCTTATATATAAAAAGGAATCGCAAAATGTGTTGGTAAGCGCATAACTTGAGAAAGACTTTACCGATTTTGATGAAATATTATGTGTGTGTTTGAGTGGGTCCCGGGATGGTTTAGATTCACAATTAGAACCGGTAGCTGGCGCTGAGATCGGGTTCTAGAATCCTCCTAATCACCGGGAGCGATTTTGGTGATTTTGTTTTTGTGTGTTTGAGTGGGTTCCCGGGTGGTTTAGATTCGCAATTAGAACCGGTAGGTGGCGCTGAGATCGGGTTCTAGACTCCTCCTAATCACCTGGACCGATTATGGTAATTTTGCTTTTGTGTCATGAAACAAAGTCTTTTAGGAATTCAGAAAATATGGCGGTACGAAGTTTGCCGGGTACTGTACCGTAGTTTAATATAATTATGTGTTTTACAGAACCGCAAAATAATATTTTTCTGCATTACATTGTTATTTATTTTAAGTTCTACATTTTTAAAAGAAATCCTACTAATATTACAAGCGTGACAGTTTGTATGTATAAATGTATGTTTGTTGCTCTTTCACGCAAAAACTATTGAATGGATTTTGATGAAACTTTACAATAATATAGCTTACACAACAGAATAACACATAGACTATAATTTATAAAGGTATAGTGTAAATTATCCAAAATATAACGATTTTCCATCAGCATGCAGGTGAGACCGCGAGGCGCAGCAAGCGAGTCAATAATTAAAAAATGTTACTACGTATAATAAACCATTTGGTCACCTAGTAATTTGTCTATAAAGATAAATAAAATTGAAGTGTTTGTAATGTCAAAATAAAAATATGAATAAAATCAAAGGGGATAATGCGAACCAGGAGATTCCGAAAATGCAATTTTTATCCCTCTGTCTGCTTTTCTGGATCTTCCAGCTAATCTCTGTAACGGTTGGACCAATTTTGACGGGACTTTCTCTGGCTGTAGCTGATGTGATAAGGAGTAACTTAGGCCTCTTTTAAATTTAGGGTTCCGTAAAAAAAACGACGCGGATGAAGTCGCAGGTACAGCTAGTTTAATAATGTTACAACCTGAATACCGACAAAAGACAAATTCACACCTGTAGACATTTTATTATCTACCTTTTTTTTGACTACTTTTGTTTAATTTGTGTTTAAAATTTGTAATTAGAAAAACAGCCCATTGTGTATTATAATCTTTTATGGTAGGCATTAGCCAGGTGAGATTCTAAGAAATTCAGTCTACGCGGCCCTGAGACATAGTGTATTTTTGCAGTATAAAGCAATGCCTCAATGGAGAGATCGGCAGTCGAGCGATAAGCGCAAGCGAAGCAAGAAGTGTGTACTGCATTCGGTAATCTATTTAGTGATGGACTTTGCGCGTGTTATTATATTTGTATCTGTGTTATACGTGTTTGTATAGTTCTAATAAATTCTATAGTAATTCTAACGGCATTTTAATTCGAGTCCTGCAACTCGTAACAATAATATGGTTAGTACTGAAGTGAGAGAAGACTTTTCTATGATGCCATCTTGAATTATTAGTACTATTCTTCTTCTATTAAGTTTCTTTCTCCAATAATAATATCAGTCCATAATCTTCTCAGTGTAGAGACCCGTTCTCTCTATTATTAAGGTAAGGGATGGTAAATCTGTCATATTTGTCCAATACAGTTTTGCAGGTTTCATCTATCGCAATATTTATTAAATATGCAGGTTTGACAAAGAAGTTTTATTCTATAATATACTACTGCTCTTAATTACCTATACTTATTTAAGGCTGGTTTACATTTCCATTAGTTAATTAGCAAGTAATACGTGTTCAATTTGTATCCTAAGTAATAAACTTCTAGAAGATTGATAGGTACAAATGTAAAGGTAGACCAAAAAAGATGTGGATGAATTGTGTGAAGGATGATATGATGATTTGCGATGTGACAGAAGATTTATGTCAGAATTGAGGAGTGAGGAAGGAGAAGACATATTGTGCTGACTCCAAATAATTCGGATATGGTAAAAGAAAAGAGAGAGACAAAAAGAAACAGAGATAGAGAGAGAGAAGAGAGAGAGAGAAAAAAAAAGAGAGGGAGAGTGTAATAAACTTAAAGATCAAACGAGTATTGTCTCAAGTACAAATTGAACACATCTGTGTCTTCACAAAAGTTGACTACCGTAAGCCATTGCTTAAACTGTTCTCTTACTTATTTATCACACAGGGTATTATTATATGGGACAAAAGGGTTATCGGGGCAGTTAACGAAACTTAACAGCAGTTTAACTGGCATTTACAGAGGATCCAGCGTCGTATAGTATTAACGACGTATCGATTCAGTGACGCAAGCCGTATTCATTGTCTGTACATTTATTTTAGAGGCTTTATTCTTTATTATAAACAAAAACGCTAGCGTACCTACATGCCTAGTCTTGGTATACGCTACTTAAGAATTGTCTGTTCAAGAACAGAGAAAGAATACAATTTTCTGCGGCCGGTGGCCTGTCGTAAGAGGTGACAAAATAAACCACAGCCAGGTATATAGGTAGGGTTTGACCGCCTGTATGGCTACCACCCCTGGTCTGGAGAACGTCGCCATAACAACTAGAGTTTCGTTTTAACATTGACGCCGGTTGTTTCTAATCGCTTGAGTACAGCAGACAGGCAGACGGCACACCTGATGGAAAGCGGTTACCGTTACTCGAATTTTATGACACCCTTTTAAAAAGCTCCATATTGTAGCTTTAGTGGGAAAACCACGGCTTGAAGCTCATTCCAAATCTCCACGGTACGCACAAGAAACGTTCTAGAGAACCATTGCATACAAGAGCGCAGTGGCTCTAGGAAGTGGTGATGAACGCCCAGCCGTTGGCGTGCGGTGCGGTGGTAAAAAGAAGTCGAAGGCAGCATTCTGAACGGTTCCTAAGAACACTCTCCATTGTATAGTCGGTAGAATACGCAGAGAGAGGCGAAGTATCTCCGAAGGCCAAGCGTATCTAAACAGTCTGTGAGTATGGGATTGTCGACAATGCGAACGGCTCATCGTTGAATTCTGTCCAGGGGATTTAGCTGGTAGGCATAGGGTTTGTATATACGTCACCTGCATGTTTATAAAATACATAAATGCATATACATAATAAGGATAGAATAAGTTAATACTATATAATATTCAATTAAAAACATAAGGATAATCATTAAAACATAACATTTCTAGCATGTATATCAGGCGGTTATAATAATATGTGTTAAGGCCAAAGCCTTAGCGTAAGAAAGGAAACTTGTCATTGACAGTGACATTTTGTGTTTAATGTCATTTTTGGCGTTTCACGCCTCAATCAATTAGTAAGAAGAAAGAACACGGGCCGGCCCAAAGAAAACAACAGCAGCACAATCAAGTAAATCGCACACAAAGCCCTTCGAAACTATTATAAAACCAGCACCTACAGTCCACCCTCTTTTTACACCATTTTGTATTAGTAAATATGCATTACACATATACATACATACATATACACATACACAGATGTATATAAGTATAAGTTATAAAGTACGTTTTTTTTAATTGTTACAAGTGTTTCCTTCTGGTTAAATAATAATAAGCGGAGTTATGATCGTATTGGAATATGATTCTGATTTACCCGAAGTAGAGTAGAATCAAGCTTCAGAGACTTAAATTGAGCTCACTCCCGTGGTTTTCTCAGAGCGTTACATTATGGGGCTCCTCAAAAAGGGTGTAAACATATATTTAAAATCTCAACGAGATAGGCAACGCATCGGCTCTCTTAGTGTTGCAGATATCCATGGGCGTCGGTAGCCACTTGCCATCAAGTGGACATGTCTGCCAGTTTACCTATAAGCAAACATAAAACCAAAATATATATTTTTTTTGTTTAGCCATCACTTCTGTGTTCTCTTCGAAAATTCATCGTTGTATTATTTATTATCTTCATGTTCACAAACGTTTAGGTATTCTTAGAAGCTTGTAGTTGCATTTCGAATAGACTTCCAAGGAAACATCCGATATCGTTTCGCATAAAAGCAGTTAAAATAAAATAAAACGTCATGTAATATGTCGTTATTCCCAAACGCTATAATAACAGTTAACCAGGGAGTTATTACGTGTTTATGTCGGAGCGTTTTATCGTAGTTCATACGTATAATTTTGATATTATCTACAAATATTTATTTTATTTGTTTTGGTATAACTTTATACTGCATATTGTGTTGCGATTGTAAATATTATTATTAATTAAATATACGAGTGAACTGAAACACGTAAAAACAAATCAAGCGTAAGTCGCTCAAGAATAATGTAGCTTTTTACTGGTCAGAGAATTTTCAAAATTGGTTCAGTTGTTTACGAGATAACTTCTTACAAATAAAGACACAAACTTTACCACTTTATATACAAGTATGTCTTTGCAGACCACGGGCCATAGAAATGGCCCTGACTTTTGGATGCTTTTCGAGGAGCCATGGGAAGGCCAACACGTAGAGACCCCTTGAAAAATGTAATGTAAATGTGGTGTGACACTGACCGACGTCTACTATATAATAATGCACCCAAGGACAAGCCCCGGCCAGTGTAAGAGGACTATTTGGAATAAAAAGTACTGAGTTATTGAGGTAATTTGCTAGTGGTACTAGGGGTCTGGGAATATGGGGACCATGGCGTATGCCCGGCGCAATGTTTAGGGAACATGGAAAAATAGCAGACGGTGACTCGCCACTCACTGCAAGGGCCCTAAAAATACCATAGAAGACAGAGGCAACATGTATGTGAGTGGCTAAGGGGTGTGGAGAGATGGGCTGCAGGTTCTCAAAGCTACTTCCGACTTTAGGCCATTTATTACTTCCACTCCTGGGGCTTGAGTCATAGCTCTAGCGATCTCCAATCCGTGCTAGCTGGCTAAGGCAAGCACGGAAACGGGGGCCTTACTTTGGCCCCCGGAGTCAGGTCCAAGGTGTCGCTACTCGCCTAAGGCTTCGCCACAAAGCCCCCCTGCGGGTTATTAATAATTATAATTATATAGACGAGTGAAGAAGAAGTATTATTTAGATATGTCATAACTTTTAATAAGTATTGTTAAACTGTTTCCGTGTATGTGTTATATTGTTGTTTGAACGATAATTGAAATTGTTTTTACGTTGAAATTCTCCAGTTGGGAGATAGTGGTGTATTTTTAATACATGCTTTTTTGTACATTTAAAACATTTTTAGTGTGGAGTATATCGAATATCTAATTGTGAAATTAATTTATGCCTCCTTATTGTGAAATATAACACTATACATACAGATAGGCTGATCGTAGCGAACTGTATATATCCTTTAATGTAATATATAAAATTCTCGCGTCACAGTGTTAGTTACCGTACTCCTCCGAAACGGCTTGACCGATTTTTATGAAATTTTATATGCTCAGTAGGTCTGAGAATCGGACTAAATCTATTTTTCATCCCCCTAAATGTTAAAGGTAGTCCGCCCCTAAATATTTTATTAATTTTTAGATACTTTTTATTTTTATTTTTTTATGATACAGCATTAAAAAATACATACAACCCTAAATTTTCAACCCTCTACGATCAACCCCTATTTTATAATAGCGATATTAGTATTTTTATAATTGTCTACTGGGATGATTTAGATTTTAATTTGAACCAGGTAGATGGCGCTGCAATCGGGTATCAGAATTTAGGTGTTCTTTTTGTTGTTGTGTGTGTTGAAGTTTGTCCCGGAATGGTTTAAATAAACGATTGGACCCAGTAGGTGGCGCCTCGATACTCCTCCTAAACGCTGGGCCTGATTTTGATGAAATTTTTTGTTTGTTCAAGTGGATTTGAGAATAGTTTAGATTAACATTTGGTCCCGATAGATGACGCTGGATTCGGGTTCTAGATTTTTATTTTTTAAAGGCAGGACAACGTCTGCCGGGTACAGCTAGTATATTTATAAATGTATTGTGGCGAATGATGGTAGAACCATCTAGTTAGTTTTAGAACTTTTCGAAACATCCAGAACAATCTAGAAGGAAAAGACAAGGACGGATATATTTAGAAAGAGATGGACGATAAACGAAAGAAAGAGATAGATAGATGTTAGAAAGAGATAGACAATAAACGAAAGAAAGAGATAGATAGATGTTAGAAAGGGATAGATGTATAAACGAAAGTTCCCGAACAGAAGGTTCGGGAAGGAAGAGACAGAGATAGATAGATGGGTTCTAGAAAATTCTTCCGGGTATATAAACAGCGCAAGGCGCGCCTACCGAGCAGTTTAAAGTTGAGTTCAGTCCAAGACGGTGAAACGACAAGTGCGATACTAAAGGGTTATCGGAGAAGGTTAATAGAGTACAGAGACGGATTAAGTGGTGAATTTAGTGACAAGTTTGGTGGACAGATACGTGAAGGAGGTGTTTAGCGTAGTTCGAAGGAGGAACCAGAAGCGAGCTACCCGCGATAATATTGGAGGTGGTCCGCGCAATATCGGCGACGGTATTGAGGGTGTGAGACAACTTATCGTCGGGACTGTGCATCGTTGGTCGTGCGTATAGGGGCAACCCTGCAGACAGGTACTACGTGCGGCTGAGTAAGTCAATAAAAGCTCTTAGTTAAAAACTGGTGTTTTCTTCCAATCCATAAGTGTGTACCCCCGCTCGCACGTAACAGTATCTACCCATTTGTAGTGCAATAAATTTAATTTTGAATTTAAATAAAGTTCTCCAAGTTCCCATTAAAACAACAACAAGAATATTGTAATAGATATTGGTAAGTATTATAAAATAGACTTAATAATTTACTATAAGTAAACTAAGAGAAACCTCAACACTACAACAAATCACCAAATAAATGTCAGACACACCAACAATATATAAAAACAAGTGTGTAATAGTCATATCTACTGAATAATTAAATTCAAGTAAAAAAGGTACGACTTTAAGAGTCCGTAGAATTGTTCTATGAAAAAAAAATGGTAGACAGTTATCACAACCGCATAGTGGAATAGCCGTTTTTACGAGGTAAAAGAAGGAATCATGAATGTTTATGGAGTTCACCACACACGCTGACGCGGTGATCAGATTGTGTTTGAAATAGCTCGTAAAAGCGTGACATAAAAAAAAGTGTTCAACGTTTTGCAATTCCAAAAAGCGGAATAATGGATGTAGATTTGGTTGGTAATTTAAGAACCCAGTTGCGATATGTAAAAGGGCTTGTTGAAATAAAAATATACATAAAATACATAATAATAATTTTACGCGATGAGGTGAATATAAAATGCTGTACATTTATAAGGTTTTAGGTTAATAGCATCTGTTTCTATGGTGCTACCTACCTGCTCAGTTCGCTATTAGTAACTCCATCTGTGGCTAGATTAATTTTATTATTGTAATAAGTTTCATTACCAGTAAGACAATATTTGCAGGTAGTTTTTAGTACCACTCCAGTCGTGTGATTATAATTATCGCTCGCATATAAAAGTGAACGCGCATAGCGATGAACCATCATCGCATCCGATTACAAGCCTCGGCGAAAGGCTTTCGTGTGACGACCGCGTAATGTCCTCACGGACAAGGTCGACGTTATTACAAATCGGCTGGCCCGAATCGGCCCGCCCGCGGTTAGGACGGCAGGCTGGCAGGCATCGACAGACAGACACAGACGGCGGCGTCTCAGACGCCGCCAATCACGATCTCTCCACGTCCTCGCGAGGGCCGCCAGGAGACATAGCCCCCACAGGATCGACTAGGCATGTGGCGGGGAAGTTTCTTTCGCTGTTTTCACTTTGTGAAACGGCAGTAAGATAGCGTAGGCTGGCGCGAACCACCGATCGCGGTCCGCCAGAGTCCTTCCCCTCGGGCTTTATATTACCCGTCACCCGTTTTCAATTAGTTCATTGTGTCGCCCTACAGTGGGCATCATCCGATTCATCCCCCTCTCATGGCAACCGTCCAGCCGAGGTAAAACTCCCTAGGGAGCTCCCTCGAGCAAGTTGCCTCCCGCGCTCCCCCGAAAACCCCGGTAAAGTTGTAAGGTCTTCGGACCAACAACATAAAGTCAAGTAAAAAAAAAAAAAATGAACGATCATTCTCAATTCGCCTTTCGTCCGAGGCACATGCCGTTGTAGTGCTCTAGGATAGGTAATTATTGCACGAAATTAAATTAATCTTTGAATGAGAGATATCGCTTATTTGCCGTTTTTTATAGTTCCCTATCAAAATAGTAACAACAATGAATGGACTGTGTATATTCCGATACCTCACTTGATACATTTCAATAGTTAGATAGTAGGCAATCTGTATAGTAATTAAACAGGCTACATCAAACATATTAAAAAGCTCAAGATGAGATCTAATGCATAAAAATGAACAAGTTATAAGCGCATTTTCGTACTGTGTAGTTACCTTTTATGAGTTCTGTTAAGACACGTGCTCTATGGCAGGAAAGTAAACAGCTAGTTTCAAGGTAGTAACACTAAAGATAAGGTGCAAAATTACACAATAAAGGCTCAGTCATATTGTGACCATGTTGCAGCTGAAATATAAACTAAGAATGTAATTCTTTTGTGAATATAACGACTGTCCTCTACTAATGTATACTAAGTGTTTAGAATGTCGTCAACATCACGTGGACACTACTGCATTAAACGAAACTCGACATAGAGCTAGAGTATATCGCGGGGCGTAACGTAGGATATTTTTTATCCCGATAAATGATGTCGTTTCGGCAGGATAGACAGATTAGCTAAAATAGATGGCGCTGCAATCGGGTTTTTTCAATTCACTAACAAGTACCCACGTTGTCATAAATAACATGTCATTCGTTATATTATTACAAATCAGGTTGGCTTCGAATCACCTCCATGTTTTGCTGGGCAGCTGTATAGACTATATGGAATTTATTTGTTATTATTGCAAAACAACATTTATTATAGTTTATAATAAGCTGAAGAAATTTATAAATAATCGAATACGATAAAAGAAAACTCAATTTATTTGTATTGTATTCTACCCATAGTCCCTCAAGACTATTAGTTGAATACTGAGCCAAGATCACCGTCTTCTATGGGTAAGGTGTCCAGAAGGCTGGCTACGTTTCCTCGCTGGATCGTCATACTGATCCGTTGCCCGAGGTAAGCACCAGTCTTCTGATCTCCTGAAGAGTTAATGAGTAGTTTTGATATATTTTGGTAGAGGCTCATGGCCTCAAGACCCCACGGTCCAAGCGTCTCGACATCAAACAGCACAAATACATAACACTCATTGAGGGTTGCATATTTGCGCCGCTTGAGTGGTTCAGCTGTTTTCGCCGCCGAACCGGCTGATATAGAGGTGTTTGGTAAATAGGATGCGGCCAACTTGTCTACGCAGGTCGCATCCCACACCAAAGGCTTGCCACGCTGCCAGGAAATTAGAGCTATTCCGTCCGTTTCTGTTATTAAAGTGAAACTTTTATTAGATCGTCTCAAACTTTTTGGTCTGTGTGTTGCATGTCGCGTGACGGTCGGCCGCGGCCAAGGCCAATATGGCGGCGCCTATAGTTCGCAGCAACTGACAGTGTAGTAATGTGAAAAAAAGTTTCACTTTTACCGTGGTTTCATAAAACCAACACAATCTTTTTTATTATATTGTTACGACCGACAAAGACAATTTCACACCTGCATACTTGTTTTGCACATTTTATTACCTTTCGGCACTGGACTTCTTTTGTTAACTTTGTGTTTGAAATTTGTGATTAAAAAACAGCCCATTGTGTATTGTAATCTTTTACGGCCTATTGTTGAATTGTGATCACTGCCAGGTGCCTCGGATTAAAAAAAACCAAAATGATTTTAAGAAATTAGGTCCACGCGGCCAGGCAAACATATTGCATTCATGCAATATAAAGCAATGCCTCGATTGATGGTCGAGGCAGTCAAGCGATAACCACGAGCGAAGCAAGACTTGTGTACATTCGCTAATTTATTTAGTGCGGACTTTGCGTGTGTTATTGAATCGTGAATAACGTTTGGACTGGTAGTGTTCAGTTATATTTGTAACTGTGTAATACGTGTTTGTATAGTTCTAATAAACTCTTTAGTAATTCTAACGGCATTTTAATTCGACTCCTGCAACTCGTAACAATATGTAAAAAACCGAATTAAATCTTTGTGTAAGTAAAATAAAGCTACTGCCTAGGGTTCGACACTCAAACTCATGTACCTAAGTCATAAACAATGTTTCAAATGTATCTCTACATAAGTACAATAAATTTTTTTCCACGTAGCTCTCTAACATATCAGAAAATATTAAAGAGCCAGACTTACTTGTCCGTTGTATATTACCAATAACATGAGGAAAATTTGCTAGGCTTCGGGATATACAATATGTGTAGTCTATTAACTTATTTATTATATAACAATCGGCATACAAACGCGTAATGGAAAAAAGAAACGTACCCAACAGCGATAAATTGTGTCATCATAACTCGAAAGGCAAGTTAAATAATGCTCGCAACTGCCGACAGTTGCTTTCAGGTGTTGGGAAAGTTGAGTTGTGAGAAGCTGTCTCGACTTGCATAAATGTCGAGTGTGTTCAAGTAATGTCACGACTCTACGAGAGTGTCTCTACATCAGTATAATATGATGTCACCGGGACACACTGGCTCATGGAGAATGACTTATGAATGGTATGACTATAGTGCCTATCATATTATGAGCTACAGGAATCAAATTCAAATGCCGTTGGAATTACTATAGAATTTATTACAACTATACAAACACGTATAACATAGGTACAAATATAACAAGACACTACTAGTACAAACTGCACGATTCAATAACACGCGCAAAGTCCGTCACTATATCGCTCATCGAATCTAAGTCTTGCTGGTATAGTAATCCTCGCTTGATTGCCTTACCCCTCCGTTCGGACATTGTTTTATACTAACTATACAATACAACAAAGGACCGCGGGTACTGAGGTTTCCGAGAAAACGTAATCCGCACACCTGATTAATTATTCCTGCGTATGGCCAACAAAGTCGAAAATAATAACAATAGGCTATTGACTAATTGCAAATTTTAAACACGAATAAACAAAAGAATTCAAAATGTGGGACGGGTAATAAACCAGGTGCGCATTTTTTTGTCGGTATGTAACAATATATTTATATGTTATACGTGTTTGTATAGTTCTAATAAATTTTATAGTAATTCCAACGGACATAGCAATATCATAACCGTACCTAAAAGGCTGTGTGTATCAAGAATTACTCGCGTGACTAATGACTTGGGAAACACTGTTCTCAGTTCCTCCAACTCCACTTGTCTTCACGAAGTTTTTTCTATTAAAACAAGTTTCGTTATGGACCAACATTTGCTACGTTTAAAGTTAAATTTTGTTTTTACCTTTTGCCTCTTCGCCCGAGGGAAATACGCGCGGTAATGCAGATAAATATTTATTTCCGCCAGATAAAGATAGTTGACATCGATTTGCCGAAGTTTATTATTGTTGAGTTTTTAATACAATATACATAGCAAATAGACAAATGACTTTAAAAAATTGTGTGGGTTGGGTATTAGACTACCAATCTCAATGTGCCAATAATCGAGAAAATTCCAAAAAAACGATATTTCTTTCGTGTTCAGCGGGAAAAAATTACGCCAGAAAATTATAGTCTGACTTGCAACACACATTTTTTTTGTCGTCCTGTGTGATTGTGATATCTACTTATTCGTACATGAGCAATGAGCCACAGACATATTTATTTTGCTTTTTTGACGTTTAAATATTTCGATGCATGTTTTCTATAACACGGCAAACAAGATTAACCTGTGGAAAAGATGTTAAGGATGCGACATTTCGGATTTGGATATAGATATATGAATAATATTACATCCGTTTTAGTTATGGCTACAGATTATGAATTATCTGTATATATATTATCTATATATATATATATTATTTCTGATTATTATTTCGAATGATTTCAGTTACGGATGTAAGATTTTTAGAAATTTTAAAAGGATATAATTAGAAGGTAATGATTTTATTGGTTCGTCTGTAAAGCCGTTGTAACATGTAAATAGCCGTTATAACGTGTCTAAACTTTGTAAACGTAACGAAAATTGATAGATTATCCGAAATGAAAATCTATCCGAAACTGTAATCGTACCTGATATAAAGGTTAGTATTTATTCGAGAAAATTTAAACGTTAAATACGACACATGATGACAAATTTCCTTCGATGCGCTGAAAACTAGTCAAATCGTTACCTTGTAATTATTTGTATTTAGTAATTTGTAGTATGACTAAATATGTTTAAATCTGTAATATATTATGTGTAGGTACCACGCTATCGTATTGGTGACAACTGTAATGATAGTGATGTTCGTTAGTAAAAAATAAATAAAGAACTATTTGTGTTTTGTAATTATTAACTAAGTTATATATTAAATACAATTAAAAACTAAAAATAAACTGAGTTATAAATATTACAAGCTATTATAGACTGTGTAACAAATCGCTGCAGATGGGAGCGTGCCCAGAAAGCTGGCCGCATTGCCGCGCTGTATGTAATTATTTGTATTTTCGTTTTAAAATTGCAAAAAATGTAATATCGGTAATTATCGGATAATCAGAAATAATATCTATATATTATTCATATATCTGTATCCGGATCCAAGTCTGAAATATCATAATAATATTTTTAACATCCTTCACTTGTCAATGTACAACAATTGTTCAGTTGAAAATGACACTTCTAGCCTGAAAGCTTAGTAAAACATCCCTTTTTACCATACTGTGACGATATCCACATAATATTAGATAAGGACTCCTCACATATGCCTACATTTGCTGGGATTCATAATAAATTATTCTATTTCAGGGACCTTCGCTCGCTGAATGACGTTTTTGCCCTTGTCAATACCACTTATCCTTCCGGCTTTTAGGCAGCCGTGGATGGAAGTATCTGCCTTCTTATGTACACTTAAGAGATACTTTATTTGGAATATTTATATTTTGTTGTTCGAAGAATTCTAACATTCTACTTTATCAGTAATTATTGTGGTGAATTTTTTTTGGTTTTTTTTAAATATCGACCTCATTTAAATTGAATAGACATTTTAAGTAATTTTCGTATAATTGTAATATATTGTTATGAGACACGAGACTCGAGTTAAAATGCCGTTAGAATTACTATAGAGTTTATTAGAACTATACAAACACGTATAATACAGGTACAAATATAACAGAACACAACAAGTCCTAACGTATTGCAGAAGGTCGTAATTCCATAAAATGCGCAAAGTTCGTCACTAAAAGTTTCCCGATTGTAGTACACACGTTTCGCTTCGTTCGTGCTTCTCGCTCAACTGCATCCCCTCTCCATCAGGTCATCGTTTTATACTGCACAAATGCAATGTCCCCGTATCATAATCGGAAACAATTGGCTAATGAGTCGACGGCAACGGCCATAAATGAGTACAATAAAACAATAGACTGTGCTCTAGAATAATTAGCAAACAAATAAATAAGTAAACAAAAGAAGTCCAAATGCCGAGAGGTAGGTAATAAGACGCATTTGGCCACAGTCAATACCTATAACATTTCCCCAGATGAGGTGGGGCTTTAAGATTATTAAAGAAGAATACTTATTACTGTAAGTAAGTATGTATATTTAAATTGTACAGTCCTATATTTTTCTGCTCCACCTACATCGCCAGATTAGTTAAGAATTTCTTTTAAGCTAGGTTGCCTGGAAGAGATCGCTTTTAGCGATAAGGCCGCCTGTTGTTTTGCCAAGAAGTATTGTAATTATGCATTTTGTTTTTGTACTTGTTTTTTGGTGAGCAATAAAGTGTTATCTATCTATCTATCTATCTTATTACTGAAATAATCCAAAAAAATACATTTATCTAAATGATATGAAAATTATGTCAAAAATTATCCTAAAATAAAATAACTGTATTTTGTATCTTTTAAATAATTGTAGTTTTGAATTTTGACATCGTGTAAAACCGTCAGGTGTTTGCCACATTGCACCTGTAACATTGAGTAACGACTGTAACCAGCCACAGCGCACATAGCCCGGTTTCAAATACAGCAGTAACGAGCATTATTCAAGTGTTCCTGACAAAGGATTGTCTGACGTCGCAATTTGTCTGTGGCACAGAGTAAGGAGAGCTCAGAACAAATAAGCTAGCCAATTTAGTAAAGTCAGAAAATACTAAGTAAAACATAAACTAGTCACATATTATATAGTTCATTCTATTTAATAAATAATTAAGTGTATAGTGAAAAATTAAACGTGTATATAAGTTATGTTTAGATCACGAGGACTTGTGAATGTGCCTTAACAGTCTGACTATGTAAAGTGACAATGGACACACATATAATTAATTTTGTATAATATTCTTTGTTGTCGTCGTCAGCCATGCGCAGTCCACTGTCGGATGTAGGCCTCCCCAAGACGGCGCCACTCACCCTTGTCCTTTGATTTCCTCATCCAGCGCCTACCGGGGACTGCGCAGGTCGTCGGTCCATCGGTCTGAAGGTCGTCCGACCATCCATTCCAAGACTCGTCTCTCCATCGACCATCGGTCCTGCGGCAGACGTGACCGGCTCATTGCCACTTCAACTTGCTAATTTTGCGAGCTATGTCGGTTACCTTTGTTCGCTTACAGATATCCTCATTTCTAATTTTATCCATAATAGAAACACCCAACATAGCTCGCTCCATAGTCCTTTGAGCGACTTGGAACCTGTGGGCCAATCATGCTGTCAGTGTCCATGTGTTGGTCCCGTAGGTCGGGACAGGGAGGACGCACTGCTCGAAGACCTTTATCTTCAAGCATTGCGGAATGGTCAACGATGCTGCCCAGCCCAACTGAATTTTCCTATTGGCTTCCCCCTCGAAGTTGTATAATATTAGTTTCAAATAAAATACTTATTATTCTATATAGGCTAGGTCGCAATATTTAGTAAAGTAATTGATTAAGAATTACTGAATAAAACTACGTTTTAACGGGTTTACCCGCGGTAACTTTTTTGATTTTTATTATTCCGACATTTCGGCCACTTTTCAGTAGCCGTGATCACAGAAGACCTATACGGTAGTTTTATGTATACTAGTCTCGAAAACTATAAAAAATCACCTAATAAAAATATAACACTAAAAAGAAAACACATAAACCGATGACTCTTACGTATAATGAGCGAGTGAAAAATAACAATCTAGTACTATATATGCAGTACTTATTCAATTCTTTTCAAGACCATAAATAACTCGCATGATTCTTATTTCTTTGAAAGAAATTATAAATAGTATATGAAACAAACTAAAAAAGATGTGATTCTCAAAGTCGGCATGTTTTTATAATTTGTTTATACTACCGAATTATACACTACAGTTAGTGCGAACATTTCACATTTTAATATGGCGTTTTGTCATCGGTCGGGTTATATCCACCATTTTTATTTATTAGTCAGCTTTTTGATGTGAAAGTGCAGTTTTCAGAACAACTTTTTCCATTAACTTGGATGACCTAGGCTTACCATTCTACTTATAGTCTTAACGGATTACTTATAATAAATACAATATATAGTTATAATGCTTTAATGAATTTTTCTTCATTCTAATATTCTATTTTATTTATGTATATTTTGATGTAAATAATTGTAAAAGATATGTAAAAAAAAATATTCTACAACCATTGTTAATTTTTTACCAATATTAAATACTTGCTTTTGCCCGCGGCTTCGCTTGTTTTAGTTTTATCTCACGGAACATTTGTACAGTACATTTTTCCCAAATAAAAACTAGGCTATATGCTATTCCATACTATAATCTTAGTTTGTGCCAAATTTCATCCACACCTTATCAGTTAGTTAGTATAGATTTTAGAAATCAAACAATAATATTGTAACATTTTGGGCTACCTGCATACCTGTAATCAAAGCACATTTATTACCCGCCGTCATTTGAGCTAATAAGCTGAAACGACGCTTCAAGGTTATTACATTGAAGAACTTTTACCGTCTTCTTTTGTTTACTTTGTGTTTAAAATGTGTAATTAGAAAAAAACATCCCATTGTGTATTGTAATCTTTTATGGCAGTCATTAGCCAGGTGTGATTTTTAGAAATTCAGTCTGTCCGGCCGAGAGACATATTGTAATTGTGCAGTATAAAGCAATACCCTATTGCAGAGAGGGGCAGTCAAGCGATAATCGCAAGCGAGGCAAGACGTGTGCACTACATTCTATAATATACATCGTATCGGACTTTGCGCGTGTTATTGAGTCGTGCATAACGTTTGTAATAGTTGTGTTCAGTTATATTTGTACCTGTGTTATGCGTGTTTGTATAGTTCTAATAAATTCTAAAGTAATTCCAAAGGCATTTTAATTCGAGCCCTGTAACTCGTAACAATGTATTCCGAGTATACGCTTAAATCATAAGTGTACTTAGAAAAGTTTTAATACACATTGAATTGTTTCCACCCATATCAAGCCCTAATAATTAACCAAACAAAACCCCATGGAATTTCTTAATTACATTTTCGTGCACACCGCAATACAATGTAACGCATCTCCCAAAAAGTCCATCCGGTCACGTCCGTAATCACTTTAACGAAATTATGGTGACCCTCAACTCATAAATTATTTACAGAGAGAACAAAAGGAAACTCCACTAATAATGAAGTAGTGCAAATGTCTGTACATTCGCTAATTGTAATCTTCGTCAGGTTTTGGTAATAGACTAACTAATCTTTAGTTACTGGACGGCCTTTCCATTACCCGCTTACTGGAACGTAGATTTCTGGGCTTTGAAACTTGGCTTCGTAAACAAGCTGTCTGTTATTGTATTGACTATAGTCTGGGTGTTTGGAATTGGCTCCAGAATTGTCTATTGTATAATACAAGCGTAACTTGAGGATGTCCCTCATTACATAATATATAAAAATAACATCCATATCGTATGTACAATGTGGGTGTTATTTAAAAAATCGAGGGGGGGAGGGGTAAGATCTAAAAAATTCCGCCCCAGCTCGCATGTAGTTTTACGCCTCAGTGGTCAAGTTGCGTTAGTGATGAGTTGTATATTTGTTTGCGCAGTTTGAATTTGCCACCCTTTGTATTGGTCGCCTGAGGCATCGGCCTCAGCTCCCCCCCCCCCTTTCTAGATTCAGCCATAATATAGGAATGCTACGGTGTGATTCAGCGCGGTTAAGAAAGAAATAATAATAATGAAAGCCTATAAACATCCCACTTCTTCTTCTGCGGTCCGGCCGCTTTGTTACACCACACACCGCATTTGTCTAAGGCAGATTAGTGGGTTTGACACATCGGTTAACTCAATGTGCAAGGTATCATTACGATGATGCCTTTCAACTATAGCACGTGGTAATAGTAACAATATACACATTAGGCCAGATGACTGCCTAAGTGGGACATGCTTCCCGGTCAGGATTCGAACTCGCGCTCTTTAAGTATGGGACGCATAACCACAAAGCTGACACGGCTGTATTAAAGAAATGAAATGAGTGAAAATCGTTTTTATTTGGTTGTAAAGACATGTATTCTATAATGTATGTCTTTGAATACCGCGGGCCTTAAAAATGGCCCGGACGTTTGGAGGGCTTGTCTGGGGTCATGGGAAGGCTTTGGGGCATTGGTAGCTAACGCAAGGGATTCATCTGCCCCCGTTTCGAAGTGGGGTGTGTTCTCCCAGGGCACACTCCAGGCACTTTATTGCGCTGGATCGACTGTTGCGTAACTATGTTCTATATCTCAGTCTTTCCATCACAAACAAAAGCGCAGGGTCGACAGGGAGGAGGGGGTTTTTAGTGGGTATTGAGGTTGCTCGCCCCTGCGGCATCGCTCTGAGTCTTCCACACTCCTCTGTATAATCCATCGCGGACGAAGCACAAACAAAGCATACAATTGCTAGTGTTATCGCCCCCGATGGATGCGTGCCGTTTCCTAGTGACGGCCCAGAGAGTGCGTAAAACGGTTAAGTATTTTCCCTCGCCTCAAAAAAAAAAGGCCAACACGTAGAGGCCCTTTGACATATTTAATGTGAATGTGACGTGACGCTGACCGACGATTGTCCCTGTCTACTCCATATAATAATGCACCTAAGGACAAGCCCCGGCCAGTGTAGGACTATTGTGGAAAATAAGGAAAAAAATACCGTGCTATTGGGGTGAACTGTTAGTGGTACTAGGGGTCTAGGAATATGGGAATTATGGCGTCTGCCCGTTGCAATGCTCAAGGAACATGGAAAAATGGGCAGACGGTGACTCGCCCCTCCCTGCATGACACATTATTCTTATTATTAAGATTGTTAATCGTATTACAATACTCTAAGGAAGTAGGCAAAGTCACAGGCAGGCAACCAGTTGAAAGAAAATGAACTCATAATATATCATAATAACACATGCATGCGGAAACAAAGGCTCAGTTATTAAATAAACAACTTCCTTTTGCAACAAAGAAATTATTCTCTTTACAGTATTGTCACGACCAAGGGTAGGCGGTTAATTAATTTTTTAACGCAAACGTACTTGCGTTGTGTTCAAATTGGTTTCAGGACGATGGAGATCCTAAGCTAATAATTGAGGAAGTTAAAGGGATCTGAAATAATTAAAACATGGTTTTGATGTAGTTTTAGACATGTAGTATCTAAAAGTTAAAAAAAGAAATATATATAAAAAATAAAAAATATGTTTTTTATATATATTTCTTTATTAATATATATAAAATATCAAAGATAAGAAAGAAGTGCATAAAGAGCTAGCAAATTCAAGCAACTGGGATGCACAATTACAAAGACGAACGAGGTGAAGAAATAGACCTCCATGTTCAAAATCAGCGATGCTTTGGTAAGGTGTTAGTGTCCAGGCTATACGCAGGAAGCCTAAAATTCACGTCCACAGACGTCATAAGACCAATTTTAATGTATCGCTGTGAAGCTTGGACATTTACATTCAAAAAAGAGAAACTAATCACTTAAAAAAGATAGTCGCAGAGAGGAAGGTTCTCAGAATAATTTTAGATCCAGCAATAACAGGAGACGGTATTTGGAGTGTCCGAACCGACTCCGAAATAGAAAACCTCGTGTTCGAACCCAAAGTAATTGAAGAGGTACAGGATTGAAGAGTGAAAAAGTACAACGAGGGCAACAAGTGGAAGCTGTGAAGGATAGAGGAAAGTTACATGCTCTCGTTGCAGGGGACAATAGTCACATAGTTTTGGGTTGCTGAGCTAATGAACTTAGTCAGGTAAGAAATAAATACTATCATTCAGCCGGGCTGCCTGTCGTAGCAAGCGGCAAAATAATGCACAATCAGATGATACGGCTACCACATCTGGCCTAGTGTATGCAGTCATAACAACCTTGAGTTAATGTCCGCCATTAGTGGCCAGTTTCAGTGCCCTATTCCGATACTAGCAGCATCTACTAGCATCTTTGGTGTTACAAATAAGCAATGGTAACCACTTTTCACCAGACAAGCCCTAGTGTATGTACTGTATTTCAGCAATGAAAAGAGTGAAGTTAGTGCCACAAAGGAGTGCAGTAAAATCGAGAAACAACATTAGTAAATTTAAAATTTAATGGTTTTTTATTTGACTTTATTTGGGAGTAATTGAAGACATGAGTGGATGAAGGTGATAAGTCGCATAATTCCAATTCTGAGTAAGTCGTGATAAAAGTTTTACTTTTATTTGAAACTGAACTGAACTTAACACCTTTAGCAACTTTTTATTTTTTAAATATGCCTTATATCTATGGTCTAAGGTCTGTAGTCATTTGGGATCGACTTATAACATTCATCTACGTAAAAAAAGCAAAAAACCGAATATGTAACATATCACCTTCATCCACTCACTTCTTCAATTATAAAGCTGTCTGCTTATTATCCGCTACTTTTGAAATACAAATACGATTCTTTTTTAAAGTATATCGTAAGGTTGTAGATTTTCAAAAATATTTTTTACTATAATTAGTTTGTATATTTTTAATGCATTTGGTAGTCACGTTTGCTTTTTATGGTTCTGTATAGTGAAAGAAAGACACACAGTAGACACTTATCACTGCGACGGAATCCTTCATCGTTCTTGGATTGCCACGCATTTGCCCAATTTTAGTAATAAAAATACCCTTTATCCTTTTCCTGGATACAATTCCTTAAAAATTACGTAAGATCCATCAAGCCATTTAATTGTGAAAAGATAAATAGGTTGAATCAATATTCTATTCTTATGGTCAAAGCCACTACATTATCTGGAAGCGAAGCGGCAGCTAGCAAAATGCATTAAAGCAACATGCCAATGCAACCAGGGGCGTAGTGCTGAATTAAGCAACTTATTTAATCTGTGGCCAAAGTTCACCCGTGTTACCGACCGAAGATTGCCTGTAGTATAATAATTCCAGAAATTGCTCGATTTTTTAGGATATATTTGAATTTAAAATCTTATATGGACGTAGTTACGGAGTGCTACAGTGATAAAATATACAGAAATTAATACTTTATTATTACTATTAATACCGTTTCTTAATTTCTTCATTTACTAACAGACACATGCATACAAACACAATCTTAATGATTGAAACAAAGAAACAATATAAGTCCTGAGCAGGAGGTTTGCCAATGATAATCCCTCCCGCCTCCCACATCTGCGACCCATGGTCGTCTAATTCGTAATACCATTTAGACAACCCCGATCCCAGTCGTAGAAAGCGGGAGGGGCGACCATCGGCAAACTTTCTGCGCACGACTTATACAAGAATTGATCTTAACGCGTAAAAGCGATTTCCTCCGACTACCCTATTCATTTAGATTTAGAATTTAAAAATGACATTGAAATCCGTTGAGGTACTAAGAGTACATTTGAGACAAACTTTTAAGGCTACATTCCATTAGGGACTCATAACGACCACGTACGTTCACGACCGCGATTTTTCCCGTTCCCCTTGCTTGCCAGCGTTACAATCGTAAACCCAAGTGGAACGCCTATTCGACCTCTCGACATGGGTCGTTGTCAGCGTTGTGTGATCGAGAATGATAACGATATCAGTGATTTTTTCAACACGACCACTACGACCACTCTCGCTTTGTGGAACGGCTAACGGAGCATTTTCGGCGTTGTGAACTTCTAATGGAACGCCCTATAAATAGGGTTATAGCCAAAGTTCTAAAAATGATTATATATATATATATATATATATATATATATATATATATATATATATATATATATATATATATACACTCCTTTTTAAATTATTTAATTAAGTTCATTATTTATATATTTCTCCTTAAAAAAAATTTAATATAGTAGGTAGGTGTAGGTACTCAATGCCTTTTTTATAATGCATGATGTGTTCGCTCCAAGAAGGCCAGTCAGCAAATATATTTTATTTGTATTCTAGTTTCGTTTAAAAGTAAGCTGAGTTGGCCAGTTTGCGAAACAAACTTAAAAAAAGAATGTTATAATATTTTGACTCGCAGGTAAACACAGTATGATCTCGATTCTTATCTGTTTTGCCATGGCCACTCAGTCGCGGCTCACTGGATCGGTACACAGTATTGCCATTTGAAACTTACTTAATCCAGCCCAAAGCTATCTTGTTCTACCCAATATTTGGATACGAAATGGTTAATTTATAATCCTGAATACTACTTTTAATTAGTGCTATTTTAACATATTACAGTATTGCTTTTAATCAAGTGGATGTTTTTTTTTTTCGCATGAGTTCAGGCAGACGGCTCATCGGTGACACTAAAGGTGCTGCCTCTCTCTATAGAGGGACACTGGAACCTGGCCACTAATGCCAGAAAGCCAACTCAAAGTTGTTATGGCGGCATAATCTGGATCAGGGTGGTAGCCATCCAGACAGGTAAATGCCCTACCACTTGGATTTAGGTCATGAATATTATAGTAATATAAACCCATAAGAGTCCCATAGCTGTACTTGGGCGTTCCTGTTTTAGGGGAACGGACGATAGCTGGATTGTTTTATTATACAAGTAACCTTGATATATCGTTTTCCTAACGATGTTTATACTTTACCGTCAGGAGTAATTATATTATATGTTACTTATGAAAATTGCCCCGTAAAATTCTATCTCCGTAACGTTAGTTTTTAAATAAGCGATGGTAACTACTTTCTATCACCTGGACCAGATTTAGAATCAACTCTGAGCAAATTTATTGGTATAGGTACCTATATAATAAACAAGGTTAAAACTGAGTAGTCCATGCACGTGCCCAAATCTGACAATACCTAAAACAGACAAAAACGTTCGAAGATGCATCTAATAATAATAAATCTTTATTAGCCTTTAGTGTTTTACAAGTAACAAAAAAGAAAAATGTGTTAGTTTCGATTACGGCTATAGAAATTAAGACAAGTAAGTATACCTTCGACTCTCAAACTAGGATCTACGAACATGTTTAGGATTTACATATTTTCACGTAGCATTTAAGATATAGTCTTAGTATAATTTGCAATTAATTAAGGAATAATTACATCTAGAATACAACATTGATCGTATTGTACTCGTCTCTCAAGTGGTCCAGTCTAGCTCCCGCGGCGATTGAGTCATGGGCTCTCGCTAGTGGTACGTCACCTTATCCAACGGGATAACCATCATAGAGGTATCAATTACTTATTCAACCCACATAACTGGTAGGTTCCATGTACGGGTCGTAATAATTACAAACGAGCACGGCACGCATTGTGAGGAAGTTCCTGTCCCTGGAGCCTTAACCACCGGTAGCTTGGACCCTAGGCCCCGCTGCCGACGGACGTCATCTTTTTATATTTTTTTAATATGTGTCTATTTTTTATATATATATGTATTAAAAAAACATAAAAAAGAATTTAAATAAATATATACGTGAAATAATAATGCATATACAAGTGTTTCAATTACGAAAATTAAATCCACAAACAAGAAATATTCCAATGAAATACCACTTACTTTATGTCACGTTGTGAATGTTGGTGCTATTTTAATAATATCTTAGGTATCCAGTAATAGATTGTAGTTTTCTAACGAAAGGTGGAATATTATTGCAGCAGTGTTAGCTCCGAAGCGAGTTGTACCGTACATGTTCGAGAAGTGACCATCCTACGGCTTGATACTCAGGAGAGATTATCATATAAATGTCTTGTTCATTTTCGGATCTTGGTTTCAATAACTTCATTATGTTTAGTTAAGATTAGAATACGACAAAATTAAATACATAAGTAGGACCGTAATAGCTACGCAGACGGGCAATTTTATATAGCATTAGACCCAGTACACAAATAAAATAAAGAAATATTGGATAGAGTATTGTGCATCATATTTTACATTCGGAAAACAACAATCGCGCCCATAAGCCTCGTACGTTGCGGTATCGTGCACAAACTTTTCGTGCCACGGGATTTTCGAAGCTTTCAAATTTATCCGTTTTTCACGGTTGCCGCCTTTGGCGAGATAAACCTCACAAGGTAAGCTTTATTATTTATCGTTCTCTTTCGGCAGATAGGCGTTGTGTTCGCACGTATATCCATTTTTATTAGGGTTCCGTAGCCATTTTCGCAAAATACGGTTCACTTAGGAAATCGTCATGTCCGTCCGTACGCTTGTTCGGCTGTTCGTCTACATGTCCGGCAGTCCGTCTGTCCCTTACTGCGTTTTTTTGCATGTCACTTGCCGTCCGGCCGTTATTCTATCTGTCTTTCTATGTCACTTTCCGTCCGGCCGTTATTCTATCTGTCTTTCTATGTCACTTTCCGTCCGGCCGTTATTCTATCTGTTTTTCTATGTCACTTTCCGTCCGGCCGTTATTCTATCTGTCTTTCTATGTCACTCTCCGTCCGGCCGTTATTCTATCTGTCTTTCTATGTCACTTTCCGTCCGGCCGTTATTCTATCTGTCTTTCTATGTCACTTTCCGTCCGGCCGTTATTCTATCTGTCTTTCTATGTCACTTTCCGTCCGGCCGTTATTCTATCTGTCTTTCTATGTCACTTTCCGTCCGGCCGTTATTCTATCTGTCTTTCTATGTCACTTTCCGTCGAGCCGTTATTCTATCTGTCTTTCTATGTCACTTTCCGTCCGGCCGTTATTCTATCTGTCTTTCTATGTCACTTTCCGTCCGGCCGTTATTCTATCTGTCTTTCTATGTCACTTTCCGTCCGGCCGTTATTCTATCTGTCTTTCTATGTCACTTTCCGTCGAGCCGTTACTCCAGCTACCCGTGACCACATATGTCTGTGTATTTCACTTTCCGTGGTCTGACACGCACTAAGCTTTTTATTGCCTTTGCGGATTGCTTGAAAATAAAAAAGGAAATTAAACAGTAAAAGGTTTTTTGAAGTAAAACTTCTTTAGGCGCTACTAGGAGGTAACTGGACGACAATGCAACGGAAGTCCGTTACGGCAATATGGCGTCACGTTTCTGTACCATCCGGTTTTCAAATATTTTTGATTTTGTCAATAGATAGTTTATAAACAAATCAATCAAAAAAATTTGAATTTTTTTTTAAGTAAAATATATTAAATTGAATAATAATAATAATAATAAAAATTATACAATAGAATTAATTACGTATAAATATTTAATTATACATACAAGTAACTAAGGTGTTTTCAGTATACTAGCTTGTACAGTCGATGTAAGTATATTCCGATGTTTAAGTCGGGAATAACCGAAGTAAGCTATTTTGGTACTCTAGCTATGGATACTCCCTACCTCTCAGAATGCAGCTGACCCAATATAACCTTAATTTTATTGCATCTATACGACCACGGGTTTTATAAGAGAATATTTTATAAAAGTGCAAGTGATAAAAAGGAATTTGAAAAAGATCATATTATAAAAATAATAAGTGATTCTTTATTGAATGAAAACGTCTGAATCTCAAGAACATTTTACACCGTCATCTGTAGTTTTACTTCAATCGCGTGTGAACGTTACACGCACTCTTTTCGTTATTTTTATTGCACGAGTTTAGCCGACAGGCAGCCGGCCCACTTGATGGAAAGCGGTTATCATTGCTTATGGACATTTGCAACACCAAAGTTGCTACAAATGCGATGTTGCTCTCAATCAGGTCACTAATACCGGCAAACAACTCGAAGTTGTTATGGCGGCATACTCCAGACCAGGGGTGGTAGCCAACCAGTCGAGCAAATACCCTACCACCTGGATTACATTAATTTAACACAAATGAAATATAATTGAAATTAACCGTGCACGAATGTAATTAATCATTTCATCTTTTGTTCATTAATTAACAGATAAAGTGAACAATACAAAATATCGTCAACACTCCCGCTGAGGCTCCATGTTGGATTTAGAGTTTCCAAAGAGGGCAATTAAATTGTATGTTATTGTGTTCCGCATTCAAAGGAATTGTTACCGAAGCCAATGCGGATTGTAGGCAATAATGAGGTTATCCGGCTTTTGTTCTAAATACGATGGTTCAAACAGGAGCTACCTATATCGCGATGAACCACTCCACAAATTAACAAGTATTTATATATTTATTTAAAAAATCTCCTTGTGGCACTCGGAGACTACCCCGGAAAGCTATTGCATAGCATTTTTTATCAACTTATGCAATTATAATTATTTATTTATTTTTTATTTATGCAGTATTTTTTTTCTTTGATATTAATTCAAGTTACACTTTTTGAGCGTGGTGACCGATAAGAAAACAAATCACCTATGTATACATATATACCTACATGTATACTTACGGGGCGCACATGCGGTGAGTGTGGCATTATAAAGATATGATAGATACCTATAAACCTATATACTTTCTCACAAACAGCTGCTTACGTATTCGTCCGATTTCGGAGCAGCTCGTCGTCCATAATTTGCAATATCTGACATACCTCGAACCGCTACGAGAGCTCGCGTCGGTCACTGTGGCCATCGCACGCCTCCGCTCGCCGCTCCCGCCTCAGGCCCCCGTCACCGCGCATGGTAGGCAGAGTGGGAGGTGTTAGGTTTATTTTCGTTACGGAATTTCTTCATTCGGTCGCCGCGCTCAAAGCCCGCGATAAAAGCCATACAATAGCTTAAAAATATATATAGTTTTGAATAAGTGTCTAGTAAAAGAAGCCGAATTCAATAAGCAAAAAATCAATATTTTCTGCAACATCTTGAAATCGGTGCGAAATAAAACATAAAAATTACTATCTATATATTAGAAATGAGCAATGATTCCCGAAACACAGGCTTCATGCCTAGCTCGGGAATTAGGGATTTCTATAAGTTATTGTATCAGATATTTCGGCAATAAAGATTTATTGTTATTATTTCATATATTTATTTGACCTTAAATTATTTATATTTTTCTTTAAATATATATACATGAAAAGTGAAAAATATATTAAAAGAAATGTAAAAAAATATTTACTAGACAGATAAAAATATATACTAGCAATCTCTTCCAGACAACCTAACTTAAGGAATACTTTAACCTAATCTGGCGATTTGCTGTATATCTTTCAAGACCACGGGTCACTTTGGGAGGGCTTGCGTGCATGGGAAGGCCATTATTATTTGTATTTATTTGTTTTCAAAACTGTTACATTTTTTTAGAAAATATATAAAGATATGTTTATTTTAAACAATAAATCACATTATTCTTTTATAAAAATATATCAAAAATAAAATACACATTCAATAAAGAAATAAAAAATCTTACACTTTACCGCCAGCGGGGCCTGGGGTCCAAACTATCGGTGGTTAGGGCTTCATAGACAGGAACCTCCTCACAATTCGTGCCGTGTCCAAGAGTGCTGCCTTCTGTATCTGGCCCTTCACCCAGCTTCGTAGCGAAAGCCTCTCTAGAAGACGGTCGAGGCTTTTCGCTATAAGACCGTTAACGGTGACAACTATCGGCACATACTCGTTGACTCCAGATGCCACATAGCGGTAACCTCGTGAGCAAGGTCTAAGTAGTATTTACTTAGTTTTTCTTTTTCTTTCTTCACGAGGTTATCGTCATGCGGGATACTGATGTCAACGAGTATTGCTCGTCGCGCAGATCGATCTATTATATCAGGCTTATTGGCTACAATAGTCCTGTCCGTGATAATTGATCGATCTCAGTAGAGCGTGACACGACTGTTTTCAAGAACTGGCTCCAGCGAGTAATGGTAATAAGGCACCTCCGTTTCCACAAGACCGTATCGAAGGGCAAGTTGCTGGTGGATAATCCTGGCTACAAGGTTATGTCTCTGCAAGTACTCGCCGTTAGAAAGATGTGAACAGCCGGAAAAAATAAGCCTGAGGGATTCACCTGGGCGATGACATGCCCGACAGATGCCTAAGGTGCCATCCTTCAGGATATATTTCCGGTAGTTATTCGTCTTACCATTATTATTGTATGTCTTTCAAGACCACGGGCCATAAAAATGGCCCGGAATTTTGGAGGGCTTGCGTGGGGCCACGGGGAGGCCAACACGCAGAGGCCCCTTGACAAATTTAATCGAAATGTGGCGTGACACTGACCGGCGATTATCCCTGTCTACACCATATAATAATGCACCCAAGGACAAGCCCCGGCCAGTGTAGGACTATTGTGGGAAATGAGAAGATAACCGGGCTATTGGGGTGAACTGTTAGTGGTACTAGGGCTCTGGGAATATGGGGACTATGGCGTCTGCCCGTCGCAATGTTCAGGGAACATGGAAAAATGGGCAGACGGCGACTCGCCACTCCCTGCATGGGCCCCTAAAAATGTCATAAAAGACAGGGGCAACATGGGTGTGAGTGGCTAAGGGGTGTAGAGAGGTGGGCTGCAGGTTCACCGAAGCTACTTCTGACGTGATGCCATTTATCACTTCCACCCTTGGAGCTTGAGTCTTAGCTCTAGCTATCTCCACTCCATGCCGGCTGGCTAAGGCAAGCACGGAGGCGGGGGCCTTGTCTTGGCCCCCGGAGTCAGGTACGAGGTGTCGCTACTCACCTAAGGCTTCGCCACAAAGCCCCCCTGCGGGTCCATTATTATTATTATTACTATATATATGTTTTTTGCTGTTAGCTGATTGATATGACAAAAAGTCGTGTTTGTGTTCAAATACGTACAGAACCTTAAAAACCAACTTCAAAAAGAGTAATAAGTTTAAATTCACATACGGGTTGCTAGAGTGCATGAATATTTTACACGTATGTCAAGTATTCTGCCCGATGACACATAATTAAAATATTAAAAGCCTCGTAATGAGTTGATAGCTTTTAAAGGACATGGAGCGGAATGAAACCATAGAGTATATTGAATATATGGAGAAATGAAACAGTTGGTTGGTCACATCTCAGCACGTGGTGTCGACATTGGAATAATACCGTTGACAGACGTGATATCCCGCGGATACTAGCGACAATGATAAGCTTTTATTCTCATGTAAATAAGGGTTTATTACGACTATAAAATGAGAAGAGTAGCTCTCATTTTTGACAAAATAAAATATATATCCATAAAAAAATTGTAGCAGGTAAAATAGAATATTGCCGGACTACAGATAAAATAGAATATTTCCAGACTACAGATAAAATATATTTAATTATTAATATTTCCAGAAGGCAAAAAAATGAGTTCTCGTTCTAGACTTTATGGTTAGGTTGGCTATTGTTATATCATGTATATTTATGTATTTATTATTTGATAATGAATCGGTACAGAGAGAATAATACAACATAGCACTTTTCTTATCAAACTTCTTGTCTATCCAGAGGTTGGCTGGGAGAAATCGATAATAGCAATGAAAGCGCCTATCGGATCCTAAACTTGTATTCTGATATACAATATAAGCATTATTAATTAGATAATGTATTAAACAATCCTCCCCTTAGTTTCCTTTAGAACAGTAGAAAAAGAAAAGGAAAAAACGATAAGAGAAAAAATAACTCTCCAATGATGGAGAAGATAGATAGGTAGTTTCTACAGGTATGCAGGTGTAAATTTGTCTTTTGTCGGCGTCTAGGTCGTAACAATATTCTCATTTGAAGCCACAAGCGACTTGCGAAGATCAAAATAAAAAGTAATAAAATATTTTTTCGAAAACCAATAAAGCAGTATAAGGCGAAACGCTATTGATCGACTGCTTATCCCAAATGAAAGGGTTTCGATATGAAATATATTTTGAATAGCCCTAAGAAAATATCGCACGAGATATTCGGACTGGGGTCAGATAAGACCAAATACAAGCGGTCAAAGAATAAAGGGACCGTTTATTTGCCTATTGATTTATATGCCAACGACTAAGATTTTCAATAAAGTACTATTGTGTACATATAAAATAGCCTTTACAGTCCAAAGATCGTCGCAATTTCAATATTTTATGCCTAGATATCAACTATTTGAATGAATGAAATCTATTTACATTACAAGTACAGGGAACATAGATTGTTTAACAACAGGAGGAGAATTGTATTCAATCAATCAAACAATCCATTTATATTTCACTTATAAACGTGTACTACCGGTTGTTTACCTAAGAGGAGCACAGGTAATCGAAATTTGAATGATTAACGTAGGTTGTACCCAAAATATTCGGCTAAAGAGGAGTTTAAGGGTAAGATTTTCACTAATCAGCTGCTGAGCAGTTTCTTTAAATTTAAGAAACGATTATAAGTAAGGCCCAATATCTTTATTTGGAAGGATGTAGTTTACACAGATTTTATACAATGGTAGATGCACAGTACATTCTACGTGGTATACAAAATTAGTTAAATACTAAAATTAAATTTCTAGGTGCGGTCAAAGTTAACTCTGGTACCTATAGAGCCTGTGGCGGGCGGCCAGTGGATTTCGCTGCGGTTATAAGCATCTTTCGCGCTCATTGCGTGGTATTATCATACTATTCTTATATAAAAATGAATCACAAAATGTGTTGGAAAGCGCATAACTTGAGAACGAATTACCGATTTAGATGAAATTTTGTGTGTGCGTTTGAGTGGGTTCCGGGATAGTTGACTAGACTCGGGGGGCCAAGGCAAGGCCTCCGTCTCCTTACTTGCCTTATTCAGTCGCCACGAAGTGGAGATCGCTAGAGCTAAGACTCAAGCTCTAGGGGTGGAAGTGATAAATGGCATCACGTCGGAAGTGGTTTCGGTGAACCTGCAGCCCACCTCTCTACACCCCTTAGCCACTCACAACCATGTTGCCCATGTCTTTCATGGCTGCCTATTTTTCTCGTTTCGAGTTTTCCACTCGACCAGCTACGATAAAAACAATTCTTTGACTAAAACTAACAAACATTTTTTGTTATTTTCTTAAATAAATATAAAACATGAGTTTTGACAGGACCTTAGACTACGACCTTAACAGCACTCTGTTTTGCTCAGTTTCATTTTCAAATAAATGTACAATGTTAATTAAATAATTAACTATAGGTGCAGGTATCCCAAATGTTGCATCTATACTTATACTTATATATATAAGTATAGACATAAGGCCCACACTGCACATGAACTTCCTCACAACACCAGCATGTAAGAGATACACTCTACATTAGTATAAGTTTAGTATTAAAATTAGCATAAATTAATATAATAAGTTATTCGTAAGATACATACACCTCAACACAAAAATCACTTACTAAATTAATGTCACACGCAAGAACCAAAATAACTAATAAGCGTGTTAAAATTCTAAAAATTAAATCTAGAAATTAAGTTGTAAAAAATGCTATGGAACTCGACTCCGTAGAGTTGTTAAAGTAGAAAAAAAATGTTGTGTCTGTTGTTTTCGTATGACAGATTAGTTTTAAATTTTATATGTCACAGACGAAATAAAAGTAAATTCGAGACACCCAAGTGAACAGAGTTGCAAAAAGCTTGTATTTACAACGCCGTAAACGTATAAGAAGTGAACGACCCGTGTGTTTATGGCCTAATCTCAGTTATACACAAGAGACAGTCAAGAATTAATAGCCCGTTGAAGTTATATGAGGCGTTGGACACCGGCCCTGGGGTCAGCTTGGTACATAGTGTTACATGTCAGGGATTTAATGGATGGTGGTCTAATTCGGGGATGCACACTCGTACAATGTGCCTGCGTTAAATTGTACAGAAGTAATTATGCTTAGTTTAATTTATAAGTAACAACAAACAACTCCTACCGCTCTAACATTCCTTTTAAGACTACCCTCACATATACATAATGAAACTAAAACAGTTTAATTGTAAAATTTTACATATTACAACCTCAGAATACAGAAATATTGTATTCTGAGATTACAACAATAAATGAACAGATGCGCTAATAAGGTTGAATATGTAGTGTTGTATATGTACGTACATACATATACTTAATGTAACTGGATATTTTTTTGTAAATGAATTTATTATTTTACGTGTAATAAATTACTAGGGATTCTTCAAGTGATTTCTTTTTAGCTCTATTTTTATAAGTTGACTAGATGTCCCGGAACACGTCGTCCTGCCCGGAAAAGCTTCAATCGATATGCCGACAGCAGCGCCACCTAACGGATCCAATTGTGAACCAACTCAGGAGCCTTCTCTGGCTCATGCACAAGAACTTTGCTAAAGATCATCATATGATCAAATGTATAGTGTACGATTCTATAAAGGACATACAGAAAAATATTCATTTTTATATATCAAGATGAGCTATAAATATGATATTTGACAGTTACATTAACTAATGTAACAAAATGCTGCAGCATCCTAGATTTTGTATAAGCGTAGCAAGTTGTGATGTCGTAACTTTAACCGTGTAGGAACGGAGAAAGAATTAAAATAATACGATCTCTTGCGGTAGGGTGGATTGTCGTAAGATGCAACATAACAACTCACAGCCAAGTTGTAGGGCATTTGCCACCTGGATACATAAGTAACCGTCGATATGTATCCTCAGATACATTAAATGCTAGAACTAAAAAGAAACACTTCTCTTTCTTAGAAAAATAACCAATTGGTCAAGTATTTTGTTATAAGGAGTATATAATTATAAATAATTGATATATGATAATCGAGAGGCTATTTAATTGAAATTCCATTGTATCAACCCTAAAAACATACACATAGTCGTGGTAGCATAGTAATGGCTACAGCTCGCGTCCCAAACTCAAAGGTCGCCGTTTCAATCCTGGCCGGAACGCATGCACCAATTAGGCAGTTTTCTGATCTAATCTGCATATTGTTTCAATTACCACGTGCTAACAACGGTGAAGGAAAACATCGTGATGCAACCTGCACATCAAGATAACCGATGTGTCATATCTGCCAAGGCGCCTTGGACAAGCGTGGCGAGTATACTGTCCGTTCCCCCTTAAATGGGAAGCTCGAGCTCAGAAGTGGGACAGTTATGGGCTGTTATTATTATTAAAACCCAAAAAAACCCATAATTAATCAACTTTGTACTACGTTTGAGAAGGAAGAGTACCAATAGTTTTACCGGAAAATCAGGTTCTATAATTCCTTAAATTGACACATTAGGATGGAAAAAATCCTTGATGTTATCGTAAGTCTCTCACAAAACTTCGCTCAAAATATAGTTCCTTTCCTCTCGATGTTAAGTTTACATAATTTAAAGCTCACAATCTATGAGTGCGATGCGACAGATCAATTAGAAGCATATTTCTTTAAACAGAATCCATATTGTGTTACATTAATTAAAGGGAGTAGAAAGGAGGATGCCTTCGGGGAAATCGTAGCTGCGGTCAAGTCTCGTGCAGAGAAAATGTATTTTCCCCGACTCTATTTTATATCCTCTCCAAATATTGATACAAGTTATACCTATTTGTACTGGATATTGTTTTTTGTCCACATGAATAGGGGTTTATTTGTTTTAGAGTTGGGGCAAGTCAAAACTTAGTTGTGATTGATATCGTTGAATATTTTTATTTCTTTTTCTTTTTAAATATATAACATTATTTTCACTCCTAAAATATGTAAATACAATTTAAGACACACTTAAAAAAATATTATTCGAGCACCTAGAACAGAAAAATATGGCAAAAGAAATATTTTATGCGATATTTACGATAAATTACCAAATTACGGAAATGAGTGTGGAAATATAAATTCCTTTAAAAGGTAATTGAAAAATTCTATTTTAAAAACATATGTTTAAAAAAAATATTAACAGATCTACTCAGAAAATCTAATGATTATATTTCTCTGTTCACCTATTCATTATTATTATTTTTTATTTATGTCTAGTCGCTCTTAGATTTATAGGACTTATATTTGAATGTAAACTTTTGTATCTCATATAAGTTAACTGTAATGTTCTTTTGAGAATAAACTTTTTTTTATTGCAGGAGTTCAGCAGACAGGCAGACGGCCCACCTGATATAAAGCGGCCACCATCGCCTATGGACATTTGCAACACCAAACATGCTACAAGTGCGCTGCTGCTCTCTTAAGGGAGACTGGAACCCGGTCACTAACGCCAGAATACAACTCAAGGTTTTTATACACTTTAGACCAGGGAAACTCACCTGGCTGTGGGTTGCTGGTAAAGTTCTTTAACCCATAAGCTCAATGAGATATTTGTGTATTTAGCTAGTGTATAAACGAATGTATAGAGCACCTTAATGAAAAACAATGTCCTACTAGTATTATTAATTTTTAATGAATAGATAGACAAATAGCTCTTTATCGTATGCACATTAAACCATAGCCAAACAAAAGATAGATATATAGACAAAACAACCAGTAACCTTGTCGTTAAAAAACGATCGCGAAGTTTTTAAATACCTATTCTAAACCAAATTTAATTATTAAAATGATAAATCCCAGACTTTACTCGTGAAACTTTGACCGCAAAATGTGATTTGTCGACCGAGGTGAAATTGAGTAGACCGCATTTGGACTAAAATATGATTAATGTTTTACATTCAAATAGGTACACTAGGATTACATAGCTGCGTGGGGGATAATTACGAATTCAAAACAAACGATAATAGTTGTCTATTCAAATGTCTTATTACACTATTACAATTTATGGACGCGGCACAGAGTGTGGACGTTGTCAAGCTATAGATTTAGGGTCGTTTATTTTATCATACGTGCTGCCCTGATTTAGAGAATAGGTCCGAAATCGACGTAGTATAATAACTGTTAAGGTTACTATAATCGCCGTATATATTAAACTAGCTGATGCCCGGAACTTCATCCGCGTCACGATCGCGATGTAGAATACTATCAGCCCCATCTAGTTTATTTAATATGATGATGAAATACTCTATGCTGACACTATTTTTTAAGGTTTTACTTTTTCGCGGAATCTCTTCTTTTTAATGTATAAATTGTTTTTTAATGTATAAATTGTTTCTAAGTTAGAAGGCTTCTTTGGGAACCTTAATGAAGATTACAAACTTGTTCTAACTTAACATGAATATAACACCGTTAGTATTAAATCGATCATTATTCTTAGAATTATATAGCACTATGATGCTTAGATTCAAGATATAAATTTATTATGACATATTTATGTATAAACGGGTTTCTTAAACGAAGTTTCGTTTGAGATTACTTCTAAAGATTTTCTTTAGTAAATTTCCTTATATAAAAATCTTCCTTATAGCGTCAGGGCTTGATGTTTATGTTAACTCTATAACCGCCAAAGCTTCCCGTTTTACTTAAATAAGCGACTTCACTTTCGCCTTATACTCTTGTTTTCCTTTTATGATAATAATCTTTTTGCTTTCACGCGAAGTTTTTAATAATAATAAAACGTTTTAGTCGAATTTCAGTTTTTTTTTTATTTGAGGTCGCATTTTAACGAGTCGTGGTAGCGTAATGGCTGGCACACGTGTATTTAACTCAAAGGGTGCGGGTTCGATCCCGGCTGGAACGCATGCACCACTTAGGCAGTTTTCAGACGTAATATGCATATTAGTACAATTACCACGTGCTAACAACGGTGAACAACCTGCACATCGAGATAACCGATGTTTCAAACCTGCCAAGCCGCCTTGGTCAGGCGTGGCGGGTATACTGTCCGTTCCCTCTATAATGGGAGGCCCGAGCTCAGCAGTGGGATATTTATGGACTATTTTTATATATATATAAAATATATTTTAACAACATAGGTCATTACCGATCATGACATTACAATAATAATAACACCGAGCCACATAAACATGTGGTCTGTGCTCTTGACCAGTCCTATCTATTCATATATATTTCGATGCGCTGAATACGAATTTGGGTCAGTTTGGTCCATACACCCCAAAATTTTGAGTAAATTGCTAGTTTTTTTAAATTATATTTTTAATTTTCGAGGGCTTATGGTTTGAATCGGCTTGAGATTTAGATTCAGCGGATCCAAATATATAAAAATCATACTTGATGTAGTTCCTCTCAAAATCTTGGGGATGTATGGACCAAACTGACCCCAGATATGGATTCAGCGCATAGAAATATAATATGAATAGACAGGTTTGGTCAAAAGTACATACCATTTTTTTGTGGGGTAGTGTTTTATACAGTACGTTTATCTACGTTCTAAATTAGGAAGCATGGAAACCCCAAACTTAGTTTAAACTTGTTTATAAATATTGATTATTTTCAAAAATTGTCTAAATCAAATTGGGAGGAATGTATGCATACATTCTACCAATTTGAGAGCCTTTTAAATTACTAGGAACATTATATTTGTGTTTGAGTTCAGACTAAACATTAAAGAGTAGAATTCAATTAATTACAATAAAATAGAATTTGAACTATGTATTTTGACTTGACACTAGTTTAATGTCAGAAATTAAAAAATTGCACCTACCCTAGGTACAATTTTTAGATTTGCTATCGATTTGCGTGTTGCTGGGGAGTTTCTTGCCGCTTCTTCTCCTTAACAGCAATAACACGTTGCGAAGCGGTGTACATAGACTAGGAAGTAAAATAAAATTTTAACCTATATGTATGACCTTCAAAAAGTGTTCTCCAGTGGAACTTATTTTGAATAAAAACTTTTGAATTTGATTAGCAAAAAATCACATTGAAATTCGATATTTTTTATCTGGCCATTTTAAATCATACCCAGAAAAATCATGTAAGATTCCTAGAATAAAAAGAAGCGCACAGTTTGACTCTAAGAATTAGCTGTCATTTTCCAGTATTATAGACGATTCTAGCTGTTTTTTTTAAATAGCTTCAATGTACAGACGCGCCATATTTAGAAATTTATAATATTATTTTAGATTGTTTTTTCGATAAGCTGTATATATTATTTTTATTATATTATTTGTATTTTTCTAGTCTAATGTGAAAACAAATATAATTAATTAATAATATTATTAAAAAATAATTATTGAATTCATTTGAACAATATATCGTAGTCCATGTATAGGACAATACAAATAGTTAACAGTAACGCAATATTGCAATTATGGAAGTTCTCCCTAAACATAACACAGAACAGTTTAAGCGTATTTTAATTGTTGCCGTGTGGTATAAAGTTTCTTTGTTCCAAATTACAGTTTGTATAAGTTTTGAGTTCATGTTAATATTTAACTTAAAAATCTGTTTACTATTGCAACACTGGAGCGATGCGACAGCGGCGTCATCTATCGACTTCTTCCCTTCTCTTTACATGCCTAAGATTGTATAGTCCTCTCTTATAATAAATCACATGACATACATTATACTTATCCGACTCGAAGGACCAGTATTGTACAGGCTTTTATTGTGAGAAGGTTCCAATGACACACACTTGTTTTTTGAGAGCAAAATCCTTAAAGGTGATTCGATCGGTATAATACCACGCTTGTATAGAATATCGGTGTGAAACGGTTAGCCTTGACTTAATAGGAATGCAGGTATATGTTACAATGAATGCTAATATGTTTACATATAAAGGAGCAGGCGTCAAAACAACATAGATAGATAGATCTAACAATATATTGGTCACCAAAATAACTGACATAATAACTTAATTAGAATATTTTAGTTAGAACAATAGGTGGCCTTATCATAAGAGCAATCTCTTCCAGGCAATCTAAATTATTGGATATTCTTAGCTAATCTAGCGATGTATGTAGATGGTACATAAATTTAGATGTTCCTAAATTTAAAAATAAATAAATACATACATTTGTTTTTATTTGTCTTTGTTGCTAAATTTTAAACCTAATTTAAATTGTTTTTTTCTATGACTATATTAATTTATTCAGCGTGTCTTTTGAAATTTTTTATCAACTTTCTGTCCTTGCTGTTCTACTCCATATAACACCTAGGAATTATCTTATGCTGTCTTCTCATTTTCTGTGTTAGCGTTCTCTCCTCCTCTTTCTATCCATGGGTAGCATTGTGTCAGTATTTTTGACTATTTTCTTTGCTCTCTCTTGCCATATGTTATATCCATCGCCACTTTAGCTCTCTAACATTATGTATCATATTTTCAACTTCACTTTTAAGTCTCGTAACGAGGAGAGACGATGGCAGCTGGAGGGGTCCGAACCAACGTCGAAATTGAAAACCTCGTGGCCGAGCCTAACATACTAGGAGACATAAATCTCACCGCCTCCGTTGGCTCGGTCACGTGGAAAGGATGGAAGGGGATCGAAGCGTGAAAAGGGCCTATTTGGGGCGATCGGATGGGCGACGTCCGGTCGTCGCCCCAAGTACCGGTGGAGGGACAGAGTGGAGGCTGACCTGTGTGAGCTTCAAGCCCTTAAGAGGCAAGAAATCGCACAGGACAGGAACAGGTGGCGTGTTCTTGTTTCGGAGGCCAAGACACATTTTGGGATGCTGAGCCAACGGAGTTTTATGTCTAATATCTATGGATCTTTTTATACCTTAATGTGAAGCCCACCATACCTACTCAACATCCTACGTTGACAAGTTCAGTTATAAAATTATTCAAATTCAAAAGTTTTTAATGAAAATAAGTTCCACTGGAGAACACTTTTTGAAGGTAATGTAAGATAAAATTTAATTTTACTTCGTAATCTATGTACATCGCTTCACAGCGTGTTGTTGCTGTTAACGAGAAGAAGCCGCAAGAAACTCCCCAGCAACACGTCTCGCTAAAAATTGATTTACTTAAACTTTCCTTTTTTACTACATTTCATACAAAAATGTTACACAATCACTTTTCAAAGAATTAATCATCAAGAAGAATCAATCACTATAAGTGATCACATAATAACATAAATAATTGCGTATAGCTAATTTAGATATAGTTATTTTAGAAAAGGTAATGCACACTATCATCATCAACACATCACAACTTATAATATTACCGTGTAATCTATATGATGATAACGATAGAAATTATTTTAAATACTTTTTAAAGTTGGGAATTGACAAAAGAGGTGTTTGTCGGCGAAACCATTCCGGACATCCGATAGTTTCAAATACGTTTACGGATCTCCATAACATCCCTGATATACATTCATTTGAATTCGAAATTTAATATCAAAATACAACCTAAAGTCACGCACGAACCGCTTAATCCTTTAAAAGGTTACCGCATGGTGATTCTAGTCTAACAGATTTATAGCGACGAAGTGAATTTTTGGGCCTCCTCGCAATGTTAAAGCGGGCACATTCCAGTCTAAACGAAAGTTTAGTTCCACACAAGTTCAGCTGACCCTTGTTCCACGTAATAATATACTCGTTGGTAAGTTTTGTGAACTAAAGGGATCATGTTGTTTGAATTTTCAGGGCGGAGTATCTGTTTGATTTGTATATTGCGTGTTTGTCTTCTAAGCCGTTGTTGACAGGATTACGTAAGTATTTTTTAGGTTTTCGCAGCTATTGTAAGGGTTTACATATTAACATCACGTTCACGACGTAATGTAACACGACGTTTGCAACATCAGAGATGTCACCAACGCGCTGCCTGCCTCGAAGAAATTTTATGACACCCTTTTTGAAAAACTCCATATCGTAGCGCTGTGGGAAAACCTCGGCTGGCTCATTCCAAATCCCCAAGGTACGCAAGAGAAACGTTCGACAGAACCGTTGCGTACATGAGCGAAGTGGCTCGAGGAAGTGGGGTTGAACTTCCAACCGATGGCGAGCGGTGCGATGGTAGAAAGAGGTCGAATGAACCATTCTAAACAGTTCTTCGGAACATTCCCCGTTATACAGTCGGTAGAATACGCAGAGAGAAGCAAACTCTCCTAAGGCTAAGCGTATTTAGACCGTCTGTGAGTAGGGGATCATCAGCAACGCGAACGGCTCGACGTTCAATACTGTCCAGGGGTTTAAGTTGGTAGGCAGGTGGTCCAGCCCAAAAGTGTGAGAAGTACTCCATATGTGGCCTCACCTGGGCTTTGTATTCTTTGGATGGACATAAGTTTGGTTAGAACAGTGGTATGTTGGATAAGCCTATGTTTTATTTAAATTACTACTAAATTAAATATATATACATTTGTTCTGGCAATAACTAATTTATATTTTTAAAAGGCTGTATGGATGAGTTCCTTTGCCTGCTTATTGTGACCTTGTTTGTATCCCGGCTGTAATCTGTCACTTCTTTTTTCCCCTCTAATTTGTGTGTAATGTAATAAACCACGTATTTAACAAAAAGTTTGCTTTAATTCAGTTTTTCCATCTATATAATTTCATACAATATTCGAACAATAGATACATTCAATGTAATGTATTTATTGTTCTAATGTAACTGTTTTTTGTGATTAAGCATTATTGCATTTCAATAAAAAGTCATTAATCTTAATTCAACTACAATGTCGGTTGAGAAATGTGATTTTTCATTTTTTGATCTGCATAAAAAAGTTCTCGATAAGACTGCCTTTGAACCGTCTTTTATTGGCTTGACTTTTTTGTCCTTTTACCTTCTCGGAAAGGTATAAAGCTTACTATCTCATAAAGATTTAAAGGGTATCTACTTCGAATTAAAACATAGTAACAGCATATTTTTCACAGTGTAGTTAAAAAAGGATTTGTTTGCTTTCATCTGTAATCTGTGATTACTCCAAGTTTGTTCGTCTTGTATTACCTTATAAAAAAGCTTAGCTTTCTTAATTTGTGAATGTACATCGTGTATTTTTCATTAAAATACTGTTACGAGTTTAGCGGGACTCGAATTAAAATTCCGTTGGAATTATTATAGGGTTTATTAAAATTATAACGTATAACACAGGTAAAAATATAACCGAACACAACAAAAACGTAATGCAGAATGTCGTAATTCAATTAAACTATACTAATAGATTCCCGAACGCACACACGTCTCACCTTGATCGTGGTTCTCGCTCGACTGCTCCCTCTCCTAGGCCGTCATTTTATAGCTCACATATACAAATGTGCCCGAATCGTAGTCGACGTAATCCGTAACATCTGCCTAATGATTCGCCATAAACGAGTACAATAAAACAATGGGCTGTGTTCTCTAGAAACGTATGCCAATAAATAAGTAAACAAAAGAAGACGATCATTAAAGATTACAATTAGACCAAATGCCGACAGGTAATAAAATGTGTTTTTACAGATATGCAGGTGGAATTTGTTTTTGTCGGGGGGCGAAGTTGTAACAATACAAAGAAAAGAAAACCGTGTAGAAAATTTGCTTAAACTACGACTATCTTTAATATATGCAGGCGAACCCGCGAGCGACGGCTAGTATCTAATATTCTATACAACTTTATTTTAGTAAAGAACTTAAGTTAATGAAAGTAAGCAATACGCTCTCAGTATGGCGCCAACTTTAATCTCTATCGACCGTACCCCGGAGCGGTCTCATCGAATGTTAAGAAATTGCTTTGTTATGACCCGACTCGTAGGTTCGATAACACTAAAAGTATATTGTTCAATAACTTTCTATTAAGAAATATTTTACAATCATCAGACATACAGATAATAATTGTGGTATATAAATAATAATACCAGCCAGGGAAATAGCCAGCCAAATAGTAGATCCACCACGCTTGTCAAATGCCGTGTGGTTGTATATCTTATTTTATATTAATTTGCTATCCTACTATATTTTATCCAACCATTTGTTTTAGTTTTAATGTTTGCACGTTTATCTAGTTGCGCATTTTTGACAGAAAATTTCGCAAGATAAAAATTTCATAATTATCGTACTTCATTGGTTCAGTTCTAGTGTTGTTAGTAAAAAAATAAAAACTTCGTTTAAAAAAACCGACTTCAAAAACTAAAAAACTAAAATGTATAAAATAACTTATTTCTAAAGTTATTAAATATTAATATATATTATCTAAAACATCTTAAAGTCGGTGCTTAGTAATTTTCAAAATATAGTAATTTTTATGTTTTACTTTGCACCGACTTCAAGATGTTTTAGATAATATATATTAATATTTAATAGCTTTAGAAATAAGTTATTTTATACATTTTAGTTTTTGAAGTCGGTTTTTTAAACGAAGTTTTTATTTTTTACTTTTTAGTGTCTAGCTATGTATGGGTGGACATACGAATGGTGCCGCGCTTCTTAAAAAATATAGGTCCCAAGAACCGGGAACAAAAAAATGATCGTAAAATGAAAACTACTGGGCCAAACTATGTCAAATTTTTAGGGGACCACATGGCAGCTATTCCGCGTCGAACAAAAAAGAATCACGTAAATCGAATCATAAATCTCAGAGTAATCGGTGTACATATGGAACGGAGTGAAAATTATTTCCATGAAAAATGTTCATAAAATAAAAACTACTGGGCCAAACTATGTAAAATTTTTAGAGGTCCAATTGGAAGCTATTCCGCGTCGACCAAAAAAAGAGTCACGTAAATCGGATCATAAATGACGGAGTAATCGGCGAACATACATAAAAAAAAGCAAAAAAAAAAAGATCCCGACGAATTGAGAATCTCCTCCTTTTTTCGAAGTCGGTTAATGACATAGGTACACTGAATTGATTATAATAATTTATTCACCAAAAAACTTGAGTTTTATTTAAAATTTAATCATAACGTTTAGGGCAGTACTAATTAATCAATGGTCGACCTGTTAAGAGTAAAATAAACAAGGTACAGTAACATTTTATGTATGTACTTAAACTTCGTACAAGTACCTAATGCCAGTTTTCTACAAATGGTACGCTGTAATAATAAATAGATACAAAGTATCAGCATGAATCGAATCTGTTGACTAACATTAATTCTTTCTTTCCTTTCACTCATTCATTTCATACCTATATAGAAATGGAACAGCACATACAATTAAACATGGCGGCTAGCTATTAATTACAATTTTACATACTCTTCATGCAAGTAATATAAATTTCTACAAAAAGGACGATATAATAATTGACAGTAAGACGGAAACTTGGCATTAATTGAATACGCAAAAATTCGTTCTTCAAATCATTCATTCATTTCAAATCCATTCACTCATTTCAGATCCATTCGTTCATCATAAATCAACGGTTACAAATTCATAAATGGAACAGCGTGTGCAATAAAACATGGCGGCACAGTTGCGGAAAAGCTTCCCGTTTCTGTCATGACCTTGGCATTATCCCTTGAGATTTCAAAAAAAAAAAACTAGAGAAAGATTATGCGACAAAGCAAAACTGATATCAGAAAAGGAATTACTGTGATAAATAATTCAGAGGGCGGAAACAAAACGCGCCGCCAGTTAAGACCGTTTCTATTTTATTTTTATTACGTTATTTACCGGAGAGAAATGGAGATGCTATATTGGCATCATATTTTGGAAGGAAACGCTACTCGATTATATTTGGGCGTGTTGTAAAAGTAAATTGGTAGTGAAGTTGATTTCTTTGTATTCTTATAAGTAAATCTAAGCGCTTGTAACAAATGTTTGTACAGTAATAAGTATTGTTACAACTTAGGCTCCGGTACAGACAAATTCCACGTACAGATCTGTAAAAGCACATTTTATTAACTGTCGGCCTTTGAACTAATTGTAATCCTTTTGTGATCGTCTTCTTTTGTTCACTTATTTATTGGCATACGTTTCTAATTATTGTGAAGAATAGCCTATTGTTCTATTGTACTCGCTCATTAGCATCGTTAGCCAGGTGTTGCGGATTCCAGGAAATTGTGTCGTCGTTGCCGTGCGGGCACATTTGCATTGGTGAAGTATAAAACGACGGCCTGATGGAGCAGGGGCAGGTGAGCTACGACTACGATACGGGCGTGACGTTCGCATTCGCAGACATTCGGGAATCTAACAGTGACGAACTTTGCGCGTTTTAGTGAATTACGACCTTCTGCATTTTGTTTGGGTTTGTTGTGTTCGGTTATATTTGTACCTGTGTTATACGTGTTTGTATAGTTCTAATAAACTCGATAATAATTCTAACGGCATTTTAACTCGAGTTCCGCTAACTCGTAACACTATTTATAAATAATTATTGTACTATTATTTTCTAAAGAGTATCTCCAACGATCGTAACAGTATTATTTAGCATGAATTGAAAGAAGAGCGATTAGGCTGGTCGGCAATGATCACTTTTTTAATGCTCGACTTCGAAGTCTTTAGCATAGACACAAGGTTGTTAGATTGTCGGTCTTCTACCGGATACAGTTCGGGGGGTGTTCCTAAGAACTGCAAGAGCTAGTTTCTCCATGCCTCTTTTACCATCGGATAACCAGACGCACATGTTAGATGGTGAAAATACTGCCAGTTAGGACCAAGTGCTTATCTTCATCTTTTCTGGTGCGCACTTCCGAAGAATGGAATTGTTTACTGGAATCTGTTTTTCCTAACACATACAATCTAGGGGTGTCACGAGTAATTAGGTACTTCTAGATAAGCGTGCTACATCCTAGAATTCGATATCACCCAACATCAGGTGAGACCTGATGGAAAGCGATTACTGTCGCCTATGGACATTTGTAACATCAATGTGCTGTCGCTCTCTAAAGGCAGCGTATGCCGCCATAACAACTTTGATTTGTGTTTCGGCATAAGTGACCAGGTTCCAGACTTTCTTAAGAGAGCAGCAGCGCATTTGTAGCACCTTTGCTGTTGCAAAAGTCCATATGCAGCTATGGTAACCTCTTTCTATCAAGTGAGCCGTCTGCCTGTATGTTGACCTCATGCAATAAAAAAAAGGTAAGCTGTAATCTGGCCACTAACGCCGGAATATGATTCAAGGTTGTTATGACGGTATACTCTATACTAGGGGTGATAGTCATCCAGGCGGGCCAACACCCCACCACTGAGCTGTGGGTTGTATTGTCGCCACCCACGATAGGTCGTCTAGCCCCAACAAATTGTATTGTTTTCTTTCTCCGTTCCTGCACGGATAGCTCCTTTTCAAACTATGTATAATATTGGTTTAAACTAAACAATAGTTTTAGAATATTGATTAATTTTAACGAAGAATTTTGATATTCTATAAAGTCCCGTTTTATATGATAGTAAAAAGTGAGTTATCTATCGAATAAAAATTATAACCTGACTGAATATAAATGTGAGAAGATTCAATTGTTTGAATCACGAAACTGTCATTTTAAATTCCTTCACGTTGTATTTGATTCTATGACGGGCCTTAATTCTTTCATGCATTACATGTAGCAAACAATGTAAAAAAAAGCTATAACTAAGTAGGCAAGTCATTTGATTGGAGGTGATCCATACTGGTATGTTTATTTCTAGTCTTCTTCTCCATGAACATTCTATCTTGATAGGTACTCCAGATGCTCGCGAGAATGTCATGAGAAAAGAAAATTAGAAACCGTGTCTCCTGCACTTTTCTTGAACACCCTTGGTGTTCTGTTCTGATGAGAAACTCTAGTGGATGTGGAGGGCCTTTAAAATATTATAGGATATGTCATGTACTGTCTTGAGCAGTGCTCAGGGGTTATGGTTAATAGGAATAATGTGGAACACTAACTTTTTTGTTGGGTTTGCTGGTTCGTTTTTGAATTTCATATTGGCACACGTTAATCTACTTACCACGGTAGCGTTGCAAGACTGGATAACAGTTGCGAGCCACGGAAGCGCAGTGCCATGGACTTTGTTTCTTTCCATTGTGCGTCTCGTTCGCGCGAGTGTTGTGGCGGATAGGATAGACAGGGAAAGAGGACCATAGGAGGATATTAATATGTTTTTCTTTTAGGAGTCGAAGGAAATGGATGTAAATGGTGCAGTAGAAAACAAAAGATGTACCGTGACCCTCGATGTGAACCAACATCGATGTTCGCCTCGGAGATATCTCATTTATTTCGCTTATCATTGCCTCGGAGCGTCGTCAACATGACACCCATTTCTTGGGGTACGGCCATTGCAATCGCGGTGTTAGGGCTTAGTTCAGTGCAACAAAAAAATAACAACTACTTGGAATTTAAGTAAATTGAATGAGGTTTTTCAAGTTGTAACAATTATTAGATACTCTTTAATTATATACCTTTCATCCGGTACATATTTAATTGCAGATTATTTTAGAACTAGATGTGCCCGCTACGTCGTCCACGTGGAATTTGTTTCAAAACCCCCCGATTTTGAAACATTCTTCATTGGTGCTCCACTCCTATTAGTCTTAGCGTGATAACATATAGCCTATAGCCTTCCTCAATAAATGGGCTATCTAACACTGAAATAATTTTTCAAATCAGATTAGTAGTTCCTGAGATTAGCGCGTTTAATCAAACAAACAAACAAACTCTTTAGCTTTATATATTACTAGCTGTAACCGGCAGACGTTGTCCTGCCTTTAAAAAATAAAAATCTAGAACCCGATTCCAGCGTCATCTACCGGGTCCAAATGTTAATCTAAACTATTTTGAAATCCACTTGAACAAACAAAAAATTTCATCAAAATCAGGCCCAGTGTTTAGGAGGAGTATCGCGGCGCCACCTACTGGGTCCAATCGTTTATTTAAACCATTCCGAGACAAACTTCAACACACACAACAACAAAAAGAACACCTAAATTCTGGTACCCGATTGCAGCGCCATCTACCTGGTTCAAATTAAAATATAAATCATCCCAGTAGAAAATTATAAAAATACTAATATCGCTATTAAAAAATAGGGGTTGATCGTAGAGGGTTGAAAATTTAGGGTTGTATGTATTTTTGTATGTTGTATGATAAAAAAATAGAAATTAAAAATTTTGTCTAAAAAATAATAATAAAAATTTCGTGGTGGACTACCCCTAACATTTAGGGGGATGAAAAATAGATGTTGGCCGATTCTCATAGATACCGGATAAGCACAAAAAATTTCATCAAAATCGGTCAAGCCGTTTCGGAGGAGTATGGCAACGAAAACTGTGACACGAGAATTTTATATATTAGATTAGTATGAGATAAGATTCGCATACTTTCGATACTGGCTAGATTCATAAAACGTACAAAGCTATATTTAAGAAGAAGACATTAGATTGGCATCTCTGAGAGGCAAGTTATTTATTAATATAGTCGACTAGCTGACCCGGCGAACTTCGTACCGCCATATTTTCTGAATTCCTAAAAGATTTTGTTTCATGACACAAAAACAAAATCACCAAAATAGCTCCTGGTGATTAGGAGGATTCTAGAACGCGATCTCAGCGCCACCTACCGGTTCTTTTTGCGAATCTAAACCATCCGGGAACCCACTTAAACACACAAAAACAAAATCACCAAAATCGCTCCAGGTGATAAGCAGAATTGTAGAACCCGATCTCAGCGCCACCTACCGGTTCCAATTGTAGATCTAAATCATCCCGGGACCCACTTAAACATACACACAAAATTTCATCAAAATCGGTAAAGTCGTTCTCAAGTTATAAAATTACAACTAAAAGTGGCATTGATTTTTATATATACAGATTAATTCGATATAATCTTATATTCCTGTGCATAAAATGAAATCTTAATCGTAGTCTGATCAAAATGACTTGGCGGTGACATGCTGATGCGTGAAACCTGATTATCCTCTTTGAACGACATTGTTGGTATAAGTTCCCTTACAGTTGAAAGGCCTGTATGTGTTTGCGAGCATATTTTGTATTTGTATATAGGGTATTGTTTTATACCGAAATCAATGCACAAAAATGTCAATTGAAAGTGGTCATGCACAGTGATGTGCAGACCTTTAAGCCCCGTGCAGAAGGTTTGCCGATGACTACTTTCTAATATTATATTTTATTACTTACTGTCATTTTATATACTTATGTTAAGTTTATACAATAATAAATTAAAATAATAAATTTATTGCAACAACTATTTATGTAACCATTTTTGTCAACCCTATTGAACATCGACGCGTGACATCATGAGGCTATCGGCAAACCTTCTGCGCACGGTTAGTAGTAGGTTAAATATGATGTATAAGGCTTTAATATTATAAAATGGCACAAAATAAAGATATCCCAAATCGATATAATATAGTTTTACTATAGTAATAGTAAAAGTACATTATATCGAGAGGATCGTAGCTAGTAAGCTATGATCCTCTGCTGTATGTCACAGGACCAAAACTTGCATTGAAAGCCTGATCCAACAGAAAAAATAAACTAAGTTGCGAGAGTTAAGATTAACTCTCGCAATATTTATATAGCTTGTTTTTTCTTACAAAATAAATTTTTAGATAAAAAATTTAATTAAAATGTGTATTAAAATAGTAAATATAAAATATTTTCTAGTGTAATATTTAACTATATATGTGGCTTAAGTAGTCTAAGATATTTAAATATTATTTATTAGTATAGTGGAATTCATTGCAGAACTCTTGTTTGCAAAGTTCGAAATTGATTTTCTAAGGATATTTTTTTATATTTTATACTGTTTATAAAATATATGTTGCGGTAACTATGATTAATTCGATGATTACATAATATAATAACCGGTAATTATGCATAATCACCACTAAATTTGGTAAATATGATAAATAAATTAAAATTTATCATATTGAACAAGATATGTCATCAAATTGATATTCTTATTTGTAACTGTGACCTAATTAACAAGAACTGCATATTACATTATATGGTATGAGGACTATATAAATGTATATATAATTAATGATATATGTATATATAATTAATGATATGTATGTATAATGAATGATATGTATATATAATGTATTTATTATGTGTACCACACTATCGTATTGGTGACAACTGTAATGATAGCGATCTTTTTAAGTTAATAAATAAATTTCAATTCCAAATACGCGCACGGTTCGCATTTTTCATAGCCCAACCTGTTACTGACCCCCCCGCGCCCCCGTTCCACTATTGCCACCCAAAGAAGACGAGAGATGCAATGAAAAATAAACGCTGCACGAAACAAAATGAACAAGATTCCCAGTGTTGACACTGTCATTTGTTCTCTGTGATTCCAATCTCATAGATAGATCTTGTTATTCTTTGACATTTTAGAAATAATAAAACCTGCAATTTAAATTGTTTGTTTGTTTCGGGGAAAACTTATTAAACAACAGATTTAGGGACCCGATACAGAGAGTGGGTGGTGTATCCTAGCGAAAGTAAATTGCCCACAATTCTTAGAACTTTTAAATCTTGCTGCCTCGACTAGGATTCCGAGTAATCATATAGTTACGAGTTGCGAGACTCGAATTAAAATGCCGTTAGAATGACTATAGAGTTTATTAGAACTATACAAACACGTATAACACAGGTTCGGCAGCACATTGGCAGCATCCCTGGTATTGCTAATGTCCTTAGGCGACTGTAACCAATTTCCATCGAAAATAGAGTGCATTGGAGAAAGGTACCACTCTATGGTGACCTGTACATTGTACAGATCTACAATAGACACCAGTCTCAAACAACAGGTATTATATTATTTGTAAATTGTTGTGTGAGAAAATAAACAGTTTCTTTACTCTTCTTATTGTTTTGCATAATTTCCAAATTTGAGAAAAAATAACAGAAGAAAGACGTTGAATTCAAAGAAATACAAGATTGTTTACAGGCGCTTTCCACTTGTAGGCCCACAACGTTCGAATTGCTCCTTCAGCCGCAGCTGTGGCCGAATGCGTATTTTTTTTTTATCCCTAGGGTTCAGCAGACAGGCAGACGGCCCACCTGAAGGAAAGCGGTTACCGTCACCCATGGACGTTTGCAACACCAGAGGTGTCACCAACGCGCTGCCGGCCTCGAAGAAATCTTATGACACCCGTTTTAAAAACCCCATATCGAAGCGCTGTGGGAAAACCACGGCTGGGAGCTCATTCCAAATCCCCACGGTGCGCAAGAGGAACGTTCTAGAGAACCGTTGCGTACAAGAGCGAAGCGGCTCAAGGAAGTGGGGATGAACGCCCAGCCGATGGCGTGCGGTGCGGTGGTAAAAAGAAGACGAAGGCACCATTTTAAACAGTTCCTCGGAACACTCTCCGTTATATAGTCGGTAGAATACGCAGAGAGACGCGAAGTCTCTCCGAAGGCCAAGCGTATCTAAGCCGTCTATGAGTATGGGATCGTCGACAATGCGAACGGCTCGACGTTGGATACTGTCCAGGGGATTTAGCTGGTAAGCGGGTGCCCCGGCCCACAAGTGTGAGCAGTACTCCATATGCGGCCGCACCTGGGCTTTGTAAAGCACAAGGCGTTGCCGCGGAGTGAAGTACTGCTTGGACCGGTTTAGCACTCCCAGCTTCTTGGAGGCAAGTTTTACATTGCCTTCAAGGTGGCCCCTGAACTGTACATCGTTTGCAATGTCGACACCAAGGATCCCATTACTCTTCGAGGTGGTAAGGAGTGTTCCTTGGAACTGAAGCGCATGTACGAATGGGGTTTTCTTGGCTGAGAATACGCCTGTGTCTTTGTGGGATTGAATTGGACAAGGTTTTGTCTTCCCCACTCAGCGACTCTCTCTAAGGAGTTCTCTACCTTAGACACAAGTCTAACCCGACTTTCCTCCACAAATGATTGAGGGACGTTTGCACGTCCAGAGTAATGCGCGTCGCCAGTGCTGTCATCCGCATAACAATGAATGCTGTCAATGGACAACATATCATTGATATGCAAAATGAACAGCGTCGGCGACAGCACACAACCCTGGGGCACACCAGCATTGATGGGCTTGATGCTAGACCAACAACCGTCGACAACGACTTGTATGCTGCGCCCATCAAGGAAGCTGGATAGCCAGGTGCAAAGTCCTTCGGGTATCCCGTAAGATGGTAGCTTCTATAGAAGAGCCCTATGCCAGACCCGATCGAAGGCCTTAGCAATATCAAGGCTGACAGCCAGAGCTTCCCCTTTACTTTCAATGGCTTCAGCCCAACTGTGGGTGAGGTACACCAGAAGATCCCCAGCGGAGCGACCATGGCGGAAGCCATATTGCCGGTCATTTAAAAGCTGGGAATCTTCAAGGTACCCTAAGAGCTGCACGTTGATAATTCGCTCCATCACCTTTGAAAGCAAAGAGGTAATTGCTATAGGCCTATAATTCGACGGGTCCGTTCGGTCACCCTTTTTGGGTATGGGGTGTACATAATGAATAATACCGTTAACGCATAGCCACATTTATATATATATATATATACATATATATATATATATATATGTCGGAGGGAAGCTTTAATTGGACGTATCGTTGACTGGATGTATAACGCACAATATCATTTGTTTACATTTTAATTACTTCTAAAATTCTTAATGTAATTTAATTTGATTTGTTGAATGTTTCTATAACTTAAAGATCGTTCTAACCTAATAAAAGTTATGAATATTGTAATTTAATAAACGACCAATCAGAGCAGAGCATATGGCAGAGCGGGGTCAGCGCCCTCTATACTTTGAGTAATATCTACTTGGGTAGACTGAGGAGTTTTTGTGACACATTTGGTTGGTGGCTACAGGTCGAGTTGGACCTTTGAGAGTTTTAAAGAAAGTATTGAAGTTGAAAGTATGAGCGGGTGCCCTGAACCCGCTGCTCGGTCTAAACTATGATGTCATAATGTTGATCAAATCTAAATTAAAACTGTATAAACCGTGGCTATTGTGTTTTATGCTCGCATTTTATCCTGATGACGCCCACTAAACCTGCAATAACTAAAGAAGATGTCGTGAGAACGAGGCCGTTCTGCGACATATATATATATATATATATATATATATATATAGCTTCATCAACAATGTCGCATCTTAAATAACGCATCGCCATATCTGCGTGAAACGGTCTATATCTGTAACATTATCCCAGATGTAGACGCACTATTCCAGACAAATAACAAATATTAGTTTCTGTATATTTATTATTTATAATAAAATTATCTCTTTTCAGTTGAACTCTTCGTTATATTTCACAGGAAACGTATCCAGTGTCAAAATTAGGGATTTTACCTTTCCCAACAATGGGCACGCAACAAGCAAGGTCGTGTCGCCGATATTCCAGGTATTAACAGATTATTACTTAATTATTGTTAGGACAGTACTTCAAGTTATCATCATGATAATTTACAAAAGTTTGATGATATGATTAGTTACTTATTATGTCGATTCGTTTAGATGTTTTCTATATTCTATCTAAGTAAAAATAGGTGTTATTGTTTATTCATTTTAGGTATATGTACTGAATGATATATTTATATATCCTATTTATATATGTTTTTAATTTGCACACCAGCGTCATACACTGGCAAATCTCCCCTTGATAAAATCCATAGCACGGTTGTCTGGAAGAGATCGCTCTAAAGCGATAAGGCCGCCCATTGCTCCTACTTGTACCGTTTAATGTGACTACTGTAAATTGTTTATTTTATGTGTATGTTGTGAACAATAAAGTGTTTTCTATTCTAAATTTTTGTTACAATATGAAAAAAACTGTAATAACATAAATGCGTATTTACGATTCTTAAGTATTTTTATTCAATAAAACACCACATTATGCGTCGTTTTATGAGGCTTAACTTACAAAGAAAGCTTTTAGTGCATGCTATGAAATCTAAAAAATAATAAACAAAATTCATATTATTTATGTATTTTTAACGTAAATCAGACGGTGAAAGACCTTGTAACATGTAGCAGACGAGCGACATATGCTTGGATTAGCATTAGCTAGTCATTCGTTATTTGTGATTAATTACCTACATTCCTGTGTGCAGTAAATAATATTTTATTCTATTCTATGTAACGTTTATTAAGTATACATTGAAAGAGAAATTTTAATTCCCCTTTAGTTAATTGCCCTTCAACTTCTTATACAGCTATTAGGACATACATATAATATATAAACGGTCAAGGTTAAAAACTTTTAATTTTCTTCGATTGCATTGACACAAAATGAAATGCGCGCCATTTACTCGCTAAATACGTTATTTACAACACTTACAAAAAGCCAGACATAGGTAATTTAGTCGAAATAAGAATCCTGTTCTGATTTCACTTGATAATGCTTCACCTCCCAGTTTGAAATGCAACTATTCCTCTCTTCGAGTTTATTCATTAACAAAATATATGAACAGAACAGAACATAGCCTACATTATAAAGTTATAAAGAACAGCAAAGAGAACTCTCCGAATGCCACCTGCACGCAGTAATATTAGAGTGGGAATAATGGATTTACAAGGACATTCCTTAAAATATTAATAGGCAATGAATAAGGGCTCATTATATAGAATTTTCTATGAAACTTTAACATGTGTGCCCTTTTCGTAGTAATATTTAAATACTACGCAATTGTCGTATATTCGACAAGTGATATAGTGACGGACTTTGCGCGTGTTATTGAATGGTGTAGTTTGTACTGTCTGTGTCCAGTATTATTTGTACCTGTTTTATTTTTATACGTGTTTGTACAGTTCTGAATCTGAATTTATTAATTCTATAATAATTCCAACGGCATTTTAATTCGAGTCCTGTGTACAACTGTAACAATGTGTGTAACAATACTATTCTCAACTCAAAATTTACCCGTCTTCTATGAGTAAAACGCCCGTCTGAAACTATTGAGATGTTGCAAGATGATTTAAAACTTCAATCCTTTAAAATCTCATTTGACGAGATTTATTTCTCTTGCTAAGCGAATGTGTGGATTATTAATATTTTTTCATTTATATGCGGTGTGTAATAAAATTCTATTACAATATTAAATATTAGAATTCATGGCTAAGTCATATAAAATACATGTAGATTTTCTATTGAATATTGTGCTATTTTCATCATAGTCAAGATTTTTTTATTCCCGAAGTTCAGCGGACAGGCAGACGGCTAACTTGATGGAAAGCGGGCACCATCGCCTATGGATATTTCCAACACAAAACGTGCTACAAATGCGCAAATCTCTTAAGGGAGACTGGAGCCTGGTCTCCAATGCCGGAACACAATTGAAGGTTGTTATGGCGTAACACTTTAGACCAGGGGTGGTAGCCATCCAGTCGGGCAAATGCCCTACCACCTGGCTGTGGATTGTTTTGTCGCCTCTTACGACAGGCTGCCCGGCCGCGGAAAATTGTATTCTTTTGCTCGTTCCTGCACGGATGAGAGAAGATACCACGACGATACCAGTATTCAATTAATAGCCAGTTCTTGTATCTTACCGACCGTTCATTTGCCTTACCATCGGTTAAAATTTGACATAAGCTCCATAAGAGCGTCAAAAATCAACAGATGGTTGGACAAGTGAATGAATTGTAAGATATACGAACCGGCTATAAATGGATGGTAACAGTCTAAGGCATTATAATGAGGTGAGTTGCAATGAGTTTTAAAATGCACAACGGAACAAATCCGTTATCGTGCTGTTCTGACTGATCCTCTTTGGGAATCCTGAGGTCCATGGTTCTCACTTTAAATAATATATTTTTATTGCTAAAGAACAAAACGCAGGCTAACGCTAATAATAATGATAACAGCCTATAACTGTCCCACTGCTGGGCTCGGGCCTCCCTCTATAGGGGGAATGGACAGTATACCAGGCACGCTCGTCCAAGGTGGCTTGGCAGGTTAGACACATCGGTTATCTCGATGTGCACGTTCACCAAGAAAGAAAGAAAAATATTTATTCAGAACTACATACACACCAGTACGTAAGTACGTACGTAAATAAGATAATACAATTGAAATGAAGTTCTGAATCGGTCCTAACTCAGCATGATGCTGGTTGGCTCAACCAGCGCTGGTCTTCCGTTAGAGCCGTTCAAGTGACTTACGGATAGACAAAACAAAACAAACACAAAACAACACAAACAAACAAAAATAATATGACGAGTATTATTGCAATATTGCAAACAAATATAAAAATAAACCATATCATTAATATGTAAAAAATATAAAAATATAAAAAAAATATATATATACTGATATAAAAATTAATGCTACGAAGCGAATCTATAAATAAGAACAGGTTATCTCGATGTGCAGGTGCACCACGAGGTTCACCGTTGTTAGCACGTGGTAATTGTAACAATATGCACATTAGATCAGAAAACTGACTAAGACTGGTGTGCACCGACATTTAACCGGTGGTTAAAATAAAATAATCGATCAAATTGTATGCATAAACACCGATTATTTTATTTTAACCATCGGTTAAATGTCGGTACACATTATCATAAGTGGTGCGTGCGTTCCGGCCAAGATTCAAACCCGCGCCGTTTGAGTTTGGAACGCGTGCTGTGTTGACGATGTGTTCCAGGTTTCGAAAGGGGGGATGAGAACCTGGCTACTGATCCCAGAATACAACTTAATGTTCTAATGGCGGCATAACAGGTATACTAGTTATTAAAAAAAAACAACTGGAATAGACTATATTGTTACGAGTTGCAAGACTCGAATTTAAATACCGTTGGAATTATTATAGAATTATACAAACACGTATAGCACAGGTACAAATATAACTGGATGCAACTAGTACAAATGTAATGCGCGATTCGATAACACGCGTAAAGTCCGTCAATATATAGTTTATTATCGCTATATATCTATATATCGCTATCGCTTGGCTGCCTCAAGGTAGGGGGCTGCCCTTGGGGCATTGCTTTATACTGTACAAATACAATGTCTGTAGACTGAATTTTTAAGAATCACACCGGGCTAATGACTACCATAAAGAATACAATACACAATGGGCGGTTTTTCCAATCACAAATTTAAACACAAAGTAACCAAAAGAAGACGTTCATAAAGGCGCTTCAATGTTATTAGCTCAAACACCGACGGGTAATAAATTTGCTTTGTTTACGGTTGCCACCTGCACCTGCCCAAATTGTAACAATATAAACCAGGGGTGGCCAACCGGTCGATCACGGCTTGATCTTGGTTCTAATCACGTTGGCCACCCCTGACATAAACAATGAAGAAAACGATGCATTCTTTTCTATTTCTGGTCTACTTTTTCGGGGTGGACGTAAAAACTACTGGGCCGATTTCTATGCAGTTTTATTTGATCGACAGCAAATTTTATGTAATAAAATTTGTGATACTTTTTATTTCGGGAATCCCGTGGGAATTGTCCCGGGAGCGGTTTGTAGTTGTTCGGGTATATAAAAATTAGCTTATATTTACATTCTTTTTTAAATTCTACGATAATTTATGTCCCGGGAATCCCGCGAGAATTTCAAGTCAAGCGTGAACGAAGTCGTGGGCATATCCTGGTTAATTAATAATTATGTTTACTACCCAGCTGTTGTTTTTAAATGTAAATAAAAATGTAACGTTCGTGTCTGCATGCAGTACTAAGAGTGGTGACTGCGTGAACTATAGCCGGTAATGTGTATTGCCTTCAGATAAATTACCGAATCAGTAGTATCACGCGCGTGGTGTGTAAAATTTATCAGTCAGTAGGGTTATGTAGGTCAATTTGCATAACAAAAAAATGTGCGTGTGCAATTCACACATGGCAGAAGTGAAACTTCAGCAAAGTAGCCTCCGATAGAATGACATAAATATAGACTATATTATAATTATCCTAATACTCCTGGTATTAGAATAATTATACGGTTTATTATTTTTAAAATGTTTTTACTAATCTGAAAAATCATTTTATATTTTAAAACGAAATATTACATTTCATAAGATATATTGTAACACATATTATTCAGATACAGTCTGAACATTGCGTCCTTACTACATACATTCCTTCTTAAACAAGCATATTACTTACTCAGTTGACGATCATCTTTGTGCTTAAATAATAACATGATTATAAAAAAATAGTTTTTTTATATAATGGTAATTACGACTATGTATTTCAGACACAAATGTTTTTTGTTAATGAATTAATATAAATAAATAAATACACTTTGAACAAATGACCCGAGAGGCTTATGATAACTAAAATAGGAAACAAATGCTCTAGTTTCAACTTGATTTATGAACTTCAAAATATTTCCAACTATATCTTTATGGATATAGTGTTTAAGTTATTAAATATCTCTTTTTAGTCTCGACTTTATTTTTTTCCATCGAGTTACAAATCACAACGATTTTTAAGAAATTTTACTTCAAAGACGTACGTACGTACGTGTTCATTTTTTCCATACGATTTTGAAATTAGTATTTACTAGAAAGTAATCGTTACCAGTAATCAACTCTATTAGTTTTAAGATTGTTTATAATCATCAAAGGAAACTCAAAATTTGAGTTCATTTTATAATTTCACGGTTGTGAGCTTTGCAGTTTTAAATTTATATTTAATTATTCTATACAATACTTGAAGTTAGAATATTAACAAAAATCTTGCTACATAGATGTATAATACACACCCAGTTTTGAGAATCTTTTTACAAAATGGAATTATTATAATATGCTGCAGGTACCTTGTTATTTCTTATGACATAAATCTTATATACTAATATATAAAGCTGCAGAGTTTGTTTGTTTGTTTGATTGAACGCGCTAATCTCAGGAACTACTGGTCTGATTTGAATAATTTGAATTATTTCAGTATTATATAGCTCATATATCGAGGAAGGCTATAGGCTTTATATCATCACGCTAAGACCAATAGGAGCGGAGCACCAATTAAGAATGTTTCAAAATCGGGGCTTTTTAAAATAACCTAACAAAACTAGTTATTTAAAACAACTAGTTTTAAATAAAGTTATAGTTAAAATTGTGTGTTTAGATGGCTATTATTTTATTATTAGTGAAATCTTATTTCTTAAAGAACAATAAATATCTTAAACTTATTTACCTACATACAGAACCTTTTAATATAAAATGATTTAACTCACACCCTTTTTTAGTTTTTTTGCGTTTATATTGGATCGTGCAAAGTAAATGTGCTATGAATACATGCGTGGGTTAAATTGGAACATTTTACAGCTACGTGTGCAACCAATGTTTGAATGTAACCAATTTACATTGAAATATAGTTTGTACGTGGATTTGGGTTATATTGATAACATTTGAAACTTTTTGGCGGGAAATAAAAATGACACTTACTGTGCAGTTTTATTTTCAAAACTGTAATTTGAGTTTAATACTATGCCAGCGAAACTTGACGACGACTCTATTTTTTTATTGTATAAGTTCAGCAGACAGGCAGACGGCCCACTCGATGGATAGCGGTTACAATCGCCTATGGACATTTGCAACACCAAGGGTGCTACAAATGTGCTGCTGCTCTCTTAAGGGAAACTGGAACCTGGCCACTAATTCCAGAACACAACTCAAGGTTGTTATGGCGACATACTATAGACCAGGGGCAGTAGCCATCCAATCAGGCAAATGCCTTAACACATGGCTGTGGGTTGTTTTGTCGCCTCTTAATACAGGCCGCCTGACCGCAGGAAATTGTATTCTTTCTCCGTTCCTGCACGGATAACGTCTCGCCTTAACCAGCCGGGACGGAGTGGAGATCGCTAGAGCTAAGACTTAAGTTCCAGGGGTTGGAGTGATTAATACTATAACGTCGGCAGTAACTTCGGTGAACCTACAGCCCACCTCTCGATACTCCTTAGCCACTCATACCCATGTTGCCCCTCACCAATCTTTTAGGGCCCACGCAGGGAGTGGTGTGCACCGACTGCTCATATTTTCCATGTTCTCCGAACACTGCGACGGGCGGATGTCAAAGTCCTCATAGTCCAGATCCCTACATCCACTAGCAGCTCATCCCAACAGCCCGGTACCTTTTGTTCTCATTTCCCACAATAGTTCTACACTGACTGGGGTTTGTACTTGGGTGCATTATTTTATGGCGTAGACAGGGACAATCGTCAAATACAAATTCAAAAGTTTTTAGTCAAAATAAGTTCCACTGTAGAACACTTTTGAAGATTAAAATTTTAGATAAAAGTTAAAATTTAATTTTACTTCCCATTCAGTTACGGAGAAGAAGTGGCAAGAAACTACCCAGCAATACGTGTAGGTAAAAATTGTTTTTCTTTATATTTATTATTCTATTTATATATTAAGTTCTTTTTTTGTAAGTTTTATACAGAAGACATTCTTCAGCCGAGCCTTTACCGCCATTTTGTGGTAAACGAAATTTGCACCTAAGTATATTTTCTCTTGTACAGGTGTTTCAAACTATTATTAAACAAAACAAAAGAAAGTAAGGGCTCGATGACATTAAACGACGTAACATACTATGTTACGTTCGTTTAGTGCCACCTCAGATTTGCATTAAATTTGTCAAGGGGCTTCTAAGCGTTGGCCTTCCCATGGTCCCACGCTAGCTCTCAAACAGTCCAGGCCATTTTTATGGTGCGTGGTGTTGAGGAACGTTCAACTATATGAATGTTCCTCAACACACCTTCTATAAGGTGTCTGTAAAATACAAGTTAAAATACAGTTTGCAGCATCCCCAAAATAGCAAGACAGCTGCAGTTAAAGCGTTCATTTCAATGTGTAATTGTTAGCTCAGAGTATTTCTGCAACGGACGAGATGATATGCAGACTTGTATTTATATTGCATTTTATGAGAAACACTCGATTTAAAAGAATGCAATTATATAAAAGCGGTATGCACTGGAATACCATTTTGTATCAAAGAAAATAAATACAAGATACAATGTCAATGAAACTCAAAGAAGTAAAATAGTTACGCACACAATGATAAGATACTTGGACTTCCAGCGCGAGTATGCCATTTTCGAAATATACTGGGCTTACAAAAACTCGATTTCTTACATGCTCCTTTAAAGCTTATTGAGATAATAACAAAGAGTAATATGTCTTCTCTTTTTGTTTCTCTGAACTATTTGGGGTGGTGCAATGTCTTTTCCTTCCATACTCCTGTATTCTGACATACGTCTTCTGTCACAGTGTTACTAATCCTGTCATCCTTCACGCAATCCATCCATCTTCAATTTTTTTATTTTTTTTACTGCAGGAGTTCAGCAGACAGGCAGATGACCTACTTGACAGAAAGCGGTTACCATCGCCTATGGACATTTGCAACACCAAAGGTGCTACAAGTGCGCTGCTGCTCTCTTAAGGGAGACTGGAACCTGGCCACTAATGCCAGAACACAACTCAAGGTTGTTATGGCGACATACTTTAGACCAAGAGTGGTCGCCATCCAGTCGGGCAAAAGCCCTACCATCTGACAAATATATACTATGCCTATTTGGTCTACCTTTACATTAGTACCCGTTAATCTGTAAAATTCTTTTTTCGCGTGCTTTTCATCTATAAACCTCGCGTGTCATATAAGTCTTCTTCCTCTCAATTTATCAGTCGACTTTCAAAGATCCCCTTACATACTCATTTCTCACATTGTCCATTCTTCTAACAGCACATATCCATCTCAACATTTTCAACGCAGCTGAGTGGATTTATTTGGTCTATCGATTTAGGGACCTAACATTCGGACCCCTACACAATTATATTTGAAATGACCTTTTAAAACTGCGTAAAATAAGTCTAATGAATTTTGCCTGAATTCAATTCCACCAGAAATACTCATTTTAAGTACGAATCGAATATAATGATTTTGATAAGATAATGCATGTCTAACAAGATTACAGCCACATTGTAGCCACTGGGTGTCATCAAAATAGGCTTACCTAATAGTTCTTAGATAAGCGATAAGAATATTGTTATAATGGAAAATTTATATGCATATATAGGCGCGTCTAGGTGGCGGGCTAGCTTTATTGATTTATTATTTTTCTTTTCATATTTTTTTATTTAAAAATACCACATTAATATTACAATCTAATCTAAAAAGACTAATAAGTAATTTAAATATAACCTAAATTGACTAAAAGTAATTTACTAAGAAAGTGTCCATTAGCACTTTTCTCATTGCCTCTATTAAGGGGAAGACACTTTTTTGATGTGTTCTTTAATAAGTTAGGACAGTACACTACACTTTAGTTTTGTTTATAGCACTAGTTCAAACGGTTTTGTCATTTTGAGCCTTCTCATTATCGCGTTGTCGTGGAGCTGGATCGCCTCGACATTCACATGATGGTGAAGTCGATGCTCGAGAGCTTCCGCGTACTTTCTGATAATACTAGTAACAAACTCCACTTTCAGATCCCGATGGAGGTCGCTCGATCTACTTTGATTTAATAATGCTGTTATTAGACGGATCAAACAAATCGATTGGTCGATAAGTACAGAACTGTGAGGATATGACGGTATTCAATGACATTGAGTGATTGGATAAATTTAGTGGGAAAAACAGGTACTACATTTCATAATTATAAATAAAGGACTATTTACACGGAGAGAGTTTATCGGACTAAACGTCCGATAAAATCGGGGCGAAAATCGTATACTATTTTCGTAGGCGCTACTCTTTAGAAAATAATAGTACAATGATTATTTATAATTAGTGTTACGAGTTTGCGGGACTCGAATTAAAATGCCTTTAGAATTATTATAGAGTTTATTAGAACTATACAAACACATATAACACAGGTGCAAATATAACCGAACACCAACAAATCCAAACGTAACGCAGAAGGTCGTAATTCAATAAAACGCGCAAAGTCCGTCACTATTAGATTGCCGAATGTACACACGTCGCTCAATTGCCCCCCCCCCCTCTTCATCAGGCCGACATTTTATACTTCACAAATGCAAAAAAAACTGCTACACCTGGCTAATGATGCTAATGAGCGAGTACAATAGGCTATTCTCCACAATAATTGGATGTACTATTGCAATAATATTGCATACAAAAATATGTGCCTATATTTTGGAAAAAAAATATTTAGAATATTGTACATTAGAAAATACAATATTCTAATATATTTTTTCAAAATTTTAATAATAACGTCTTTTTCTCAAAACTGTCAGTATGTGGGTTGGTTCCATTTTGCATAAGTAGGTCCAATTAGAAACGTATGCATATAAATAAGTGAACAAAAGAAGATGGTCATAAAAGGGTTACTATTAGTTCAAATGCCGACAGGTAATAAAATGTGCTTTTACAGATCTGTACGTGGAATTTGTCTTTGTCAGCGCCTAGGTTGTAACAATAACTATTAGTAAAATATGCTTAGTATTTGATTCGTAGTATTATTGGCCGTAGAACAAACTCACTTCATACTTAGAATATATCTTTTATTTATTTATCAATTCGAGTTTTTTTTGTTTTTTACCTTTGTCTCTTTTCTGTTAACGCACCCCTCGGAAACGAATAAAAATTGTAGCAAGTTTTAATTAACTTGTGGCGTTCGATACGTAAGATTTACGATTCTTTTAACTACTCTTGTTTAGGATTATGTGAGAGTTCTCTCTTTATTACGCCCATAAACCTCTATTTCCGTATATTTGAGCTAATCACCAAACGAATACTTATTATTGTTTTGGACTCCGTATCCAAATTACTAATATGAAACCAATGTAATTTCGTAAAATATATGTTGGCTATAAAAAGAATTTAGAATAAATTCATTTTTTATCGCGAAGCTGGCAAACAGGCAGACGGACTAGCTGATGGAAAGTGGTTACTGTACCATCACGTATAGACGTTTGAAATACCATGTGCAAAGCCAAAATGTTGCTTGCCTTTAAGAGGAGGGGATAGGATAAGACGGTTCCGAGGAGGGGATAGAAGGTATAGAATATTGTGCAATGCTGTATTATGGATCCCACACAGCTTCGCTGGTTCGAGTAATTGTTAGATGGAATGTAAGGTGTATTAATTAGTTCATATAATATAAAGATCAGTAATATAATATTGTTACAATTTGGGCCACCTGCAAATAAAGCACATTTATTACCCGCCGGCGTCGTTTGAGCTAATAACATTGAAGCACTTTTATGAGTTTTTTTTTGTTTACTTTGTGTTTAAAATTCGTAATTAGAAAAACATCCCATTGTCTATTGTAATATTTTATGGTAGTTATTAGCCAGGTGTGATTCTCAGAAATTCAGTCTGCGCGGCCGAGAGACATATTGTAATTGTGCAATATAAAGCAAGGCCGAATGGAGAGATGGGCAGTCAAGCGATAATCGCAAGCGAGGCAAGACGTGTGTACATTCGATAAGCTTTATAGTGACGGATTTTGCGCGTCTTGTTGAATCGTGCATTACGTTTGTACTGATTGCGTCCAGTTATATTTGTATCTGTGTTATACGTGTTTATATAGTTCTAATAAATTCTATAGTAATTCTAACGGCATTTTAATTCGAGTCCTGCAACTCGTAACAATATTAATTTTATCTTTGAATTTGTACGCCTAATATGTAAATAACACGTGAAACTTAACTATATATCCTAACGTCTATAATGTGTACCAAGGTTTTAACAAATAAATTAATAAATTGATAATTATGTTTGAGCTCGATATTTAAGAGTTTAATAATGATTCAGTACCGCATAAACAAAGTTGCAGGTATATCTAAATTATACACACAACTTAAACTTATCTTCTATATGTTTAACTATTATTTTATATATATTATACTATAATTACGTGAAGCAAAAACACAGCAAAAACTTTGTACTCTTTTTTACGAAAATTGCGCGGACGGAAGAATATAAAATTTCCCACACTTATAGTTTATATAGAGAAGGAGAGCGGAATGCTAATATATTTTTTTAATTATGTATAAAAATGAAATCAACAACAAAAAAAGATTACACACACTACCATGTATTTGACACACACACGCATATATACTCTTTTGTTTATTGTTAAAGTCAAATTAACAGTGTAGCCTTGGAGAAATCTGTGATTATAGAAGTATATAGTCTTTGACAACAGAACCCTAATAATGTTCAAACTTATAATTTGAATTTATTATTATGGTCGAATTTCGACCACTAGTACTTATTATTGTGTGATTTCATTGTCGACCAAACTGAAGCTAATTCCATTATAGTTGATTTTATCTAAACAAACTCTCAGTATCTAAACATGTCCATTTTAAATAATTAATGTGGTTGACCGTCAGTCGGGGTCCATCCTGTGGTCAGCGGCTAATAGCAATTCTGGGGACCAGAGAACTCACTTTATTGAACAAATTTCGGATCATTTGTTTTCTAGATCGCTTGATCGGGACTATTTTAGTTTTTAGTAAAATACGATGTAAAAAATAGAATTTTGACAGAATTAGGTACAAATAGTTAGCCTAGGGGAAAGCGAGGTATTCTGCATCGGACAAATTATAACATCGGATTAAACTATGATTTACCGATTTTAAGCGCGGTAATTTATTTCAATTTTATTATTCCGACGATTCGGCCATTTCTCAGTAGCCGTGATAACGCAAGACAAAGATGTCGAGTGTCAACGAGTATGGTTAAAGTTTTATTTAGCCTACCGCCAACTTGTTCAGTTTAATTATTTAGTTTATATTTGTTTATGGTTATTATTAACTCTATGGGAGCCCAATTTGATTTACCACCGCTTCGCAACATGTTGTGGCTTGAAGAGTAGAAGCGGCGCAAGAAACTCTTCAGCAAATATGCCTATATTATGTGGAAGGAAAAATAAAAGAAATTATCAGTCAAGTTGGTTTGTGTTCCGGTGCACGCAGAAAGAGCTCACGGTGTCTTGAGGTCTGTCAGTTGGCTTTTGCTGGGCTTGGGTCTTAATGGTAATAATAGCTTTGATGATTGAATCCCAAACAGGTGGTACTTGCCAACCATCTTCTCTTTAGAAATTTGGGTATTTTTTTTCTTTCAATAGCTTCACGCATCATTCTAGGCATGAAACGGTTAATTATTTTCATACAAAAAAATTCATTTCATTGCTGAAAATACTCTTTGATTTTAAATATTGGCAAAATAACTGTACTATACGTTACCTCTCAAACGTGGACGAATTCGCGGGCAAATCTTAGTTACAGGTATTAAACCGCTTCACGCAGTAATGGCGATGGGTTTAACGCGTTATTTGAGATGCGACATTATTAATGACATTAAATATTGACAGCCAACATATTTACATAGACTTATGTATCTATTTGTAAACGGCGTAATATTTTTCAAATTAATAAAACGCGTTCGGCCACAGTCTAAATTATTGACATTATCGCAAATAAATCCGCACTATAATGAAAAACTAATGCCGAAAATAAGTTTCATTTCTGGTTTTTGATTTTAACAGAAATAAGAAGTTGTAAACTTAAAAAAATGAACGAATTGAAATTCAAAAATACACAATTACAATAATGTCATGGTAAAAACAATAGGCGGCCTTGTCGCTTACAGCAATCTTTTCCAGGCAACCTAACTTAAGGAATAGATTAACCTAATCTGGCGATGTAGGTGGTGCAGATCATTTTATTGTTAAAATAAGTTTCATAGGTGACTTTTTAACTGATTATGCGTTAATTAATGAGTTTCTTAGATTGTGGAGTATTTTAAAGGACAGATTTGTATATATACAAAATATTTTTGTGTATATATAACTAATAAAAATACAAATAACAAAATTTGGAACTTTAAGAAACACAAAAATATGAAAAATAGTTAAAAAGTCATTAATGGAACCTTTTTTAACAATTAAGATTGTTTTATTTTTTTATATCTCATTCGTATACAAACCGAAAGACAGAAATGAACCCAACAAACTTCGACTGAACCAAATATTGGATTCGTCTAAGAGTAAATAAATAACGAAATGAAACCTATAGTTTTTTCTTGCACAGCGTACACGGATTTCCGATAATAAAAAGGTATATGAAAAATGCGATTAACAAGGATTAACACTATTATCAATTAAGGTTAGTCACACTAAAATCTGTTTTATGGGTATTAATGAATGAATTAATTAATGTGTGTATTAATTTTTTAAAACCTAAAGATAACACAGCTTAAAGAGTAATTATCTACTTCTTAAACTAATACTACGTAAGCGGAGATATTGAAAAGTAATGCTTGAACTCAGAAATTCTCTTCGAAACCGGTTAAAATTTACGATGTAGGTATGTTTATATAGAGATATATACATATTACCATAATATGGATAATATACCCATAGTTATGCTAAAACTGACAGTTCATACATACCTTAGTGGATTGATAAGCGTCCTTATTTTTAACCTTTGAATAATACTTGAACTGAGAAATTCTCTTCGAAACAGGAAAAATTTAGTATGTAGATATGTTTATATCGAGATGTATACATATTACCCTAATATGGATTATATACCCATATTTATGCTGAAACTTACATTTAATACATACCTTAGTGGGTTGATAAGTGTTTTATTGTTAAACTTTAACAGCGGAACTCTAAAAAGCTTAAATTAAAGCCATTCTGTACGGAAACATACTAAAACAGCACATTTCCTTTACAAATGCATTTACGGAGCCTGTGTATTTTAAAATTTTTTTTTGGTTCTCACGAAATAATTCCTGCGGCAAAAATTAAACTAATTATAACAGATCAGTCCATTTTTGTTGTTATGTCGTTTTTTATCAAGTATTTTAATGTAATTGTTACATTATGTTATTATTCTATTAACTAATACTATAAAATTGAAATAATTTTAAAATAATTTTAAATTCAATCTTTCCACCGTACGACTATAGCGCCCGTCTGCGAGACTTGTTTCGTGAGTAGGAGTCTACAAGCTTTTATCTAAAACACAAAAATAATTTACCGTAATATCCAAAATAATAATGAAAGACGTATCTACGAGTATATCGATACATAATCAACCTTTCAGTGGAATCGAATCAGAATTCTCGATACTTATCAGCTAATGAACCCGCGAGACGGATCACCCAGTCGACTATCTTTTATTGTGCCATGAATTACATTTTCACTCGAACCACTTGATTTTTAGAGATTCAAAGTGAAATTATCGATAATTTACCACTTTATCGATATTGTAGAGCGTTGAATTTGCACGTTATCCTATCTATATTAATATGTAGATATAAAAGTTCGTTTTTAATGGGTTTTATTCACTTCTTTACAACATTGTCATTCAAAGATTCTCACGAAATTAGTCAAGAATAAGCTGATATTTAAGTGGTAGATGATACACTAAGAATAATTTTATTTTGATGTGAAAATGGAGTAAATGATGTAGACGCAACGCGATGGTGTAGAGAGGAAGGAGCAAGTGGAAGAAATTACCTCATCATTAGTCTTATTTTAGGCTCTTCCACTTTCGCCCGGAGTTTTAAACACCACTAGTATTCACTAGCATTGATGTGAATATTTAAATTATTTGATTATGTATTGATTTTTTTTATTTCGTGTATGTTTCAATAGAATGACGAGGATATTATTTTTTGTTTGTTTTGCACATTCTTCCTTTAAATTATAATAGTGGTCGCCCGTGGTCGAAATTTGACCGTAATTTTTAATGTCAAAGATTATAGAAGAAAGAGAAAGAAAAAGATTTATTTAAAACTACTATAAAACTCACTTAAAGTATTAAATTAAAAACAATAAACAAATGTAGTCCTAAATTGGCCTTAGCTCCGCAAAACTGCCGGTTAATATAAACCAGCGCTGATCTTCCGCTAGGGCCATTCGTGACAAATACGAACACAGGCAAACAAGATAAAGATATGGAAGTGAACCAACAGCAAAAAATAAATAAATGAAAAAACAAACCATAATAACGTTAAATAAATATTTAAAGATTAAACACTTATTAATTGACATTGCTACCTATTATCTATAAAATTTAAAAAAGAACGATATCAAATAACTTAAATAAACAATACAGCATTTAACATACGACATAAGTAACACAGTCAGGGTGTATCAGGCATAACCTCCACATGCGCACCATCATATAGCACTGGTATCATGGATAAGATCGGCCTGGCGCACTTGATGGTCATATAAGAACTTTTCCAGCTTGAGTCTGAATCCATGAAAACTTTTTGTATTTTTTATAGGGGGTGGGATATTGTTCCAGCATTTGGAGGCAGCATACCTGGAAGTACCTCTAAAAGCTACTATTTTAATTGTTTGTTATACATCATAAGAGTTAACAAAAAAGGTTACATAAATAGTTGTTGCAATAAATTTATTATTGAATATACTTTACATAAGTATATACAATAAGAGTAAGTAATACAATACAATAATAGTAAATAGTCATCGGCAAACCTGCTCGCGGCTAATACTTTGTTGCATATCACTAAGATATAATTGAAAAAGTACACAGTACAAAAAAGGACACCGTCGTTATCATAATTCTACCAGGTTGTTTGCTTATACGGATTAAAAATAAATTATTAGAATAGATTAGAAGTTTTCTTGAGTCATGAGGATTTTCGACATATTTAAAATCTAGATCGCCGCAATATTAAAGGCTTTGGATAGACTGGATTCTTGAAATAATTAAAAGATTATAGTGATATCAAAATACATAAAAAAAGTATTTTTGATTATGCTATATTTTACAATTATCTTAAAAATCTGAAAGTTTTATATTTCCTTATTTTGGATATTTTCATACTTTTTGTGTTTGGAAATTTTATGACAAGATATGAGGGATGCCCCGGTGCATTTATCATTTACAATGAAATCTTATTTTATGATTCAGTTGTTTTGTTTTATTGCAACATTTTCTTGAAGATAATTATTTAATATGTATATGTATAATATTACAAATCTTATCAAAATATTTGTATGAATGACATAAGACGGTCTATTTTGTTTAGCGGACTAAGCCTTTGCCGGCCTACCTTACTGCAACACAGAGGCTCCGGGTTGGATTCTTGGTATTGTAAATTTCGGAAAAGAATTTTATCTCTTATCTACTATGGTCTGGGTGTCTGGGATCGGCTCCAAAGTGGTTCGTTGTATATTATCCATAACACAAGCGTAACTTGCTTAATTTGGTAATATACAATATGTGTGTGTCTGCCGATTATTATTTAAAAGAATGTAATGTTTGTACAAAGATTATTAATTTTTTTAGATAGTTAGGCAAAAGGGATTAGCAATGCTAGATAATAAATTTTTCTGTTGCACTCCCTATTAGATAGAGTGTGTATATATACATGTATATAGAGATATATTTTGTTTAAAATATCTAATTAAGAAATATCCTGACAGATGGTTTAGAATCGCTTAGCCTTCGGAGAGATTTTGCGTCTCTCTGCGTATTGTACCGTCTGTATAATGGAGAGTGTTCCGAGGAACTGTTTGCTTTGGTGCCAACGTCACATTTTCACCACCACACCTGTCGCCTTCAGCGATATTTTCACCCTCATTTCCTTGAGCTACCAAGCTTAAATACGTAACGGTTCTCTAGAATGTTTAGTCCGCGTACAATAATGGGTTGGAGGAGAATGTTGTAAAATTTGTTCAAAGCCGGCAATGCGTTGACGACGCCCCTGATGTTGCAAACGTCTATAGGCGGCGGTGACCACTTTCCATCAGTTGGGCCATCTGCTTGATTTCCAGGTATTGAAAATAAAGAAAGGCAGAAAAGAGGATATTATGCCAATTTTTTTTTACTGCCATATCGAGATAGAAGATGAAAGAGCTCGAGAAGGATATATTCACCGAAGGATGACATGAATTTGCATGGAGAATTTTGCTTAGAGCTAAGGAATAAGCTGTTAGCTGTAAAAAATAGTTTAGACCGTTTTCACAAAATGGCTCGGACAAAATGTATATATGAAGTTTCTGGAAAAAATTGAGAAGAGAATTAAAGTATGACAATTAGTTATAATAATTTGCAACAGCTGAAATGGCATTGCACCGTTCACGTCTAATAGCTGATGAAGATAGGTCTTAACAAACTTAGTGAAAGACGCTCTCGAGTCTGATCTGACACTATGATGATGAAAGATAAATTAAATTCAAAAGTAAAGAATTCAGATTCGACAAGACTAGTGTTGCCGATGGGGAGAACTGCACAAGTCTTGAAAGCATTCCTATTATTATATACAATTAAAATATATAATATTATAAAATTCTAAGCACGCCCTGTCTGTACATTGAAGCCATTTAAAAAAAAACATCTGGAATAGAGTAAATAAACGACGGAGAACATGAAGCAATATAGTAAGATTTCTTTTCTCTTTTGTTTGTTCGGGATTCACGTAAAGACTACTAGGCTGGTTTCGATGCAATTTTCACTGTTCGACAGCAAATTCTTAAACTTAAAATCTGTGCGACTTTTTCAACCCGGGAATCCCTCGGGAAATTTTCTGGATTTAATAAATCGAAATCCAATGTTAGCTGTGGGTTAGAGGGAGAGAGGAGGAGCCTGCCTACCGCTGCCGTATGCGTGAGAGAAAGGGAAGCCAGACAGACTGGCGCCGTAACGTGTTACATAACGAAGCGGTTTACCCTCCTTAACGCCAAAAATTTTAAATTAGGAAAGATAACGAAAAGCAGTTTTATCGATAAACATATTTGAACAACACTATTTCAACAAATGCTCAAGTTGGTTGAGGAGTCGATACTCGGAGACAATGATAAGGGAAAATAATGACGTTTCACAATGACGATACTCCTGCCGGTCGACGGGTGCCGCGACAAGGCAAAGTTTTCATTGTTTTATTTTATATCGATTGTCGATATCAAGAGATACTTGACAACACTGTTTGTTTATTAAATAATATACTTGCCTTGTTTATTTTTAATATGGCATATTTTAAGTAGTAAATAAGTTGTGGTAGCATAATGGCTAGCGCACGCGTCCCAAACTTAAACGCCGCGGCTTCGAATCCCTTCGAAATCTGTCCAGAAATACATGCACCACTTTGTCAATTTTCTGACCTAATGTGCACGTTGTTACAATTACCAAGAGCTATCAACGATGATGGAAAATCTCAGGAACTACTAGTCTGATTTGAAAAATTCTTTCTCTGTGAGATAGCCCATTTGTCGAGGAAGGCTAAAGGCTATATATCATCACGCTAAGATTAATAGGAACGGAGCACCAATGGAGAAAAATAATAAATCAGGGGTTCTTTTTTACTTACATTTTTTTTACTATGCCACGCGGATGAGGTCGCGGGCAGAAGCTAGTAATATTATATTTTTATGTCGGTACACTAGTTGATAAAGTTGTAGAGCATCAAGTCAATTAAATATGAATGCCGGAAATTTCAAGCTTATCAACTAGAATGCCCTTTTCCCCCAATTCTTTTCATACCTAGTTCTGTTCTAAGGATATGAAATTGTAAGGGCGCGTTCCCACTTAACGTAATGATTAATTTATCATTGTACGACTGTCCTGTTCCCATTATAACGATTGTTTGTCGTCAATTTTTTTTATCGTTTAGTGATTATCGTATCTAGCTGTTCCCATTGAATCGCGATGACATTTTGTCGTTTAAGGGCAGTCGCTTTGTCGTTTACACATCATTAGGGAGAGGGAAGGGAAAACACGTGTAAACGACGAGACGATATTTTTATCGTAGCTACAATAGATTTGCCTTCACGATTTAGTCGTAACGATTTTTTATCGTTTTACGACTGTCATGCTAGCCATTCCCACTGTCATGACAATCTGTCGTCACTGCAAAAAATTTCGTAGACGACAGTAAATCGTGTCGTTCTATATGTGAACACCTCCATTTAAACATATAAGCCACGACACTTAAAATTACACGATTATCTGTCGTCACGATAAAGTGGAAGCGCGCCCTAAGGCACAAATATAAATCGAAATTGAGCCTTTATCGTATTTTTTACTCAGTAGTGTCTAATCAAAGTAAAACTGAATGTCCTTAAATAAAATAATAGTTTAAAATAACTTTTAATACAAAAGATATACTTTTGAGTATCAAATAGTAAATCTTCCTTATAATTAACGAAATGAGTTAATCTACATGTAATACTTATTTTTCTTATCAATTTTCTAAACCAATGTTATTCAACCTGTGGGTCGCGACCCTTAGGGGGGTCGCAGAGCCTTGTTCGGGGGGTCGCCCGCATAAGAGAAAAGGCAATTTAAGTTTATACCTCATACTTAGGTACTTTGTAAGCTCGGCAGCTATTCGCAGAGTATAGGACGTAATAATGAATATAGGTAACAAAATAGGGTATAGGTAACGACGACATAAACGTAGTCATTTAAATTACTAACTTTTTGACTGTCTATGGCCCAAGGGGGTCGCCAAAATTTTTCAACCTGTAAAGGGGTCGCGTATTCAAAAAGATTGAAAAGCACTGTTTTAAACAATTGAATTAACAGTTGCTAACCAAACTTAAACAATTTAGACGATAGATAGATATGATATGACATAATTACCCTTCACTAATTTCATGCATCTCAAATAGTCAGGTATTAGTTTTGCCCTCCTTATAGCAAACGTATTATTTGCAAATGGCAGTTTTGAGAAAAGCGCGGTAAAAATACCTTTAAATGTCTAAACAACATGTTCATGCTATGTAACTTTCTAGTGTATCAAAAAAACAAGCTTTATGTATAGATTAGCGCCTTGGGATACCATTTCTGCAAAAAATGAAAAAAACCAAAAATGTCTAGAAGCGAATTATTTCTTTTTTTTTAATACCAACTTATTTTTGTTGTTTACAATTGAATACATTTTATATTTTATTTTTAAACTACGTAGTTTTTATGAGATAATTCTAAAAGCCAGCAAAGCTGCGTGGAATTCATTAGTAAGTATATTATATAATAAAACTCTCATATGATACATTACAACGTAAATGTCTTCTGGCCCAAATGGCTGGCATTAAAATAATGTATTAATTAAGGGGGAAAGTATTGAATTAATTATCTATGGAGGCGAGAGGGTGCGCAGCCGGATGCTACGACAGAGCTGCGGGCAAGATTTATGCCTGTAGCACACCCACCGCTATAGAATACGTTGGCAAGGAACAATTCATAACATTATGGCTTGATAGAGTCGCCTTGCAACGATCAGAGTTCACTCGGACTGAATGAACTCGCCTGTCAACTCGGAGCTCACTCGAATAGTGACAAATAGCAAGCTTAGCGCACTCGAACTGCGGCATCTGACCTGAGTGAACTCGGACCTTGCTCAACTAAGGTCGCTTATGTCCTTGTTCCGTCTGGGATGATGTTAGTGATAGTAACTGTGGACAAATGCGTATTATTTAAAACGTTGAAAATAGCCCGATTAAAAATTAGCTGTATTAGTGTATATACATACGTTATCTGTCAATGTTCAACGTCACTAACAAAAGCAACGTCACATCACAAATGAGGCATCAAACCCATTGCTATATTTGCGTGAAACGGTCTATTAGATATCTGTAACATTTTCCAAAATGAGGCTCTACTATTACAAGTTTATTCGGATCATTTTATGAAAAAACATAATGGCGTCTGACTTTGATCTTGATAACATGATGAACATATTGATACAAATAAGCTCAGATGAGCATAAACTAAAATCTATCTATCCCTGCTCGGGTCTGTCCGATCTGCTAAATCTATCCATTCCTTCAACAGACTTGTGAAGGAGCACTATTTAACTGTATAACGTGTTTATTGTTGGTTTTGTATGTCTATGGACGTATATATTGTTATAACTAATTTTAGTTATAAAAATATATACGTCCATAGACATACAAAAATGCATATATTAATATGTATTATAATTATTTTATTATTATCTATTTCAACTGCACGACAACTATGTAATTAGATCTTGTTCATCCAAAGGTTGCCTGGAAGAGATTGCTTTTAGCAATAAGGCCGCCCATTGTACTACCTTTTAGTAAGTAATTTTATTATGTATTTTTTCTATGTAATGTTGGTGTACAATAAAGAGTATTTAACTTGTATGACGTACTACGACTCTCGTACAAAATCTAGGAGGCTACGATATTCTGTAAGACTATAAAAAGTGTCTCAATAGCTTTCACCGTCTTGTATCCCATTTTGATTTCTTCCACTTCAGACCGCTTCATCTTATCCCTTAATACCCCGCCACCTCCAATTGGGTTCATTAATTAATACGTACGTTATAAACACACGTGCAACACAGTACCGCAAATATACACAGCTTCCTTACACACCCGCAGAAGACGTCGCTGTTTATCATCAAAATCAAGTCAATCACGTCTATTTTAGACAGCGCTCTTAATAATCCTATTGACAAAGGAATTATTTGTCTGTAGGTAAGTCTCCAATCTTCTTTTTCTACTGTTTTAATAAATATTGCTTTGGAAGCGTGGTTGTAGACTCATGTCTTTCAATAACTAAGATACAATTTTGAATTAGGTAAATACATTTATTTTCATAATGCCGAACAACTTAAAAAATAAAAGAAAGAAAGCATTAAAATATGACAAAATATTCAAAATTATTAGACCTCTGAATACAAAATCGAGGATGACGCCGTAGAAACGTCCCAGTATCAAAAATACTTGTTACTACAACAAAGCCCAATAAAAATTGAAAGAACACGCCAAGTATATTCATTGTAAGTTAAATGAAAGGGCAATTGTAGCGACTATCTTGCAGGCAGGGCTATAGAACAGGAATCAAGCCATCATCCAAAAACGGTCCCCTTGGAAAAATTAAGAAAACAACCCCCGAGAGGCTCTCGTTATGCAAATGAAAACATCTTTTATCCATTGCCATTAGCCATTTGGATAAAGTGATATTGTATACGAAATTTGTTTGCTACGACTGTTTGTATATTTTAAAGTGAGACCCTATTTATTTTAATGTTTAATTCATCAAAAACTTGAGTTCTCTAAAGGTTTCTACCTGCTGGAACTAATATCCCGTGAAAACTATTGTTACATTTATTTAGTTGCATAGTTGTTCTTGTCATGTTTCTTTTTAAGATTTGTTATGTACATTTTATTTTCATGTTGGCAAACGTGAATGAACGTGAAAATTTGGGCAACCTGCATTTTTTTATATTGCAGGAGATCAGCAGACAGGCAGACGGCCCACTTGATGGAAAGCGGTTACCATCGCCTATGGACATTTGCGACACCAAAGGTGCTACAAATGCGCTACTGCTCTCTTAAGAGGGACTGGATCCTGGTCACAAATGCCGGAACACAACACAAGGTTGTTATGGCGGCATACTCTAGACCAGGGGTGGTCGCCATCCAGTCGAGCATATATATAATACCCTACCACCTGCGGCTGTGGGTTGTTTTGTCGCCTCTTACGACAGGCCGCCCGGCCGCAGGAAATTGTATTCTTTCTCCGTTCCTGCACGGATAAAACTGCATACTGCAAACCAAGCATATTTAATATCCGCCGACGTCGTTTAAGCTTATAATATTGAAACTGTTTTATGACTGTCTTCTTTTGTTTACTATGTGTTTAAAATTTGTGATTGGAAAAACAGCCCATCGTATATTGTCATCTTTATGGTACTCATTAGCCAGGTGTGATTCTTGGAAAATTCAGTCCACGCGGTCGACCAGACATATTGTATTTGTATAAACCAATGTCCGAACAGAGGAGTGAGGCAGTCAAGTGATAACCACAAGCGAGGCAAGACGTGTGTAAAATAAAATACGTACACACGTCTTATGGCAGGAAGAGCGTGAGACTTAGAACGTAGTTACGCCCACGCTGATCCTAGCGCATCAGTGCTTGAGAATGCCCCGGGAAAGGCAAACTCACTTCGTCAACAGGGGAGAAGACTCCTCTGCTCCCTAGAAGCTGCAGGGGCAGCGGTATTTACGGGAGGAGATCTTGCGCGAATCTGCGCCTCCGGAACCACCCCGACTGACGTCGGTACCCGTGAGACGCATGCGCACCTCTTTCCCTATCTTGTTCTGCGGCCTCCTTTTAACACATCACTGTCTCGCAAAAATGAGCCTCTGCGTTGCAGTGAGGTCAGCTGTCGAAGGCTTAGCCCCCTCAACTACATAGGCCATTGATAAACAGTTCTTGTGTTACACGTACGTTGGTAAGTGCGTAGTTAATTGTATCATTATCTGAAGTTCAGTCACGTTTCTAAAAGATACCTGAACATTGATTGATTTTCTATAATTAATTAGTTAGATAATGACGATAGGTATGAAATCTAAATTACGAAACATTGTTAGATTGAAATTAATTATTATCTTCATTTAGCATCATTACACGTTTTTTCTGTTATGCTTTTAACAGTCCGTTGAAAATCGCTTTATTTGAACTACCTATATTTTAAGTAAGTATATTAATGAGGATTAAAACGACTAAAATTAAACTACACTTTATGTTTATTATTTAATGTTGAACTACGGTTGTCAAGTTCAAATGACAATACATATTCTTGATACATACATATTCCTCCTCTTTTTGTACAGTAATGTGTATGTATATCTATCTCTGTTCCCCCAATTTTGCCTTGGGACATGGAAGACGTTGCCATTTTGTCGTCGGATTCGTTTGTGGTGTTAAAAAGATACATATAATCTTATAATTTCTATAAGATTTTCGGCAAGTGCCGAAATTATAAAATTATAGAAGCTAAAAGGCGACTGCCCTGAAAAGTGATTTTTATTGTTTGAATGATTGGTTAAAGAGGTTTCAATTTCTGTGCATGTGTGATGTCTGCGTCAGTTCTTAGTCGACGAGGGTCTGGGTGAGTCTATCTAATCAATGTAACAACAGAAGACAACAAAAATATAATATGAGCTTCTGCGGCTTCGTGTGTACGGAATATCCGGGGTTCCTTTTACTTTCGGAATTCGCACACACACTATAAAAAAATATTATAAACATATTTACAAGTAAAATGTGTAGTCCTGATCGCTGTCGGTAGGCAATATTCCCAAAATGCTGGCCACATACCCATGTTGTGTGGCAAAACTAATCCGTTGGCCTAAATATAGGCCAATACTTTGGTCAAGCGAGACTTCTTGAATTGCCTTGGTTAAAGGTCTGAAGAAAGTTGGTAAGACTCATATCCCATGGCCCCAAAGTCGTAACCCCGAAAGCCAAAAACACGCACCATTCACCGTGGGATGCATATTGGTGGCGATTTAGGACTTTTTGGTATGTAGCAACTCCTCCGGCAGTTGCGGCTGTGTTTAGAAGGCGGGAAGCTGCTAAATCACACATGGTCCTATACTAAGAGGCGTCCACCTTCCAAAGTAACAACGACACTCCGTTTGGTCGCTTGTCATGGACTTAATTTAAGTATATCATCTTTATTGTGAACTAAGTTATGCCCGCGACTTTTTCAACGCTTGACGTGATATTCTTGTAGGATTCTGTTCTGCAGGATCTTAAAAAAAAATGTAAACTATCGCTTTAATGAAAGCTTACTTTGTTTTGGGTTTTATTTGCTAATTAACCCCCAATTTTGATTTCAGATTCATATTCAGCAAGAAAAAATACGCCAGAAAATGACACCCAGCAATATTATAATATTATCTACATAATGTTCTTGGTTTGACACAAGTAATTCTACTTACAAGGCTGGTGCTTACCTCTGACAACGGATCAGTATGGAGATCCAACGAGGAAACGTAGCCAGCCTTCTGGGCACCTTACTCATAGAAGACGGTGATCTAGGCTCAGTATTCTACTTATAGTCTTGAGGGGCTATGGGTAGAATGCAATACAAATGAGTAAAGTTTTCTTTTATTGTATTGAATTATTTATAAGGTTCATTTGGCACATATCTATTTATCTCTTATTCTGTTTTCCGGGATAAAAATATACCCCTATTTAATCATTTATCTTGGAAAGGCCAACGAAGTTGTGTGTGACTGATTCTTACATTTACTTATTATGAAAGTATACAAGAGGCATTTTCTTGACAGAGAATGTATGTTCTCGTTGATAAAAATGTAATCATTGTTGTATGTTTCAACCAATTAGTGTGAAAATATATCGATTTGGGATTTGTGTGGTATTGATAAGATATCGTTGTTATAATGATTCATTACAACAACGTGTATCGTATTTCTTTTATCCAAAATAATTTATCCTTTGATATATCGGATGGTCAAAATTTATACTCGAATTATATTTGACGGCCTCTTTGGTTTTTTACTCGAATTATATTTGACGGCCTCTCTGGTTTTTTTACTCGAATTATATTTGACGGCCTCTGTGGTTTTTACTCAAATTATATTTGACGGCCTCTGTGGCTTTTTACTCGAATTATATTTACGGTCTCTGTGATTTTTAATCGAATTATATTTGACGTCCTCTGTGATTTTTTTACTAGAATTGTATTTGACAGCCTCTGTGGTTTTTTACTCGAATTATATTTGACGGCCTGTGTGGTTTTTTACTCGAATTATATTTGTCGGCCTCTGTGGTTTTTTTCGCGAATTATATTTGTTGGCCTCTGTGGTTTTTACTCGAATTATATTTGACGGCCTGTGTGTTTTTTTACTCGAATTATATTTGACAGCCTCTGTGGTTTTTTACTCGAATTATATTTGACGGCCTCTGTGGTTGAGCAGGCTAAGTCTTAGCCAGCTGAAACGTATAGACTCTGTTGTTCGATTCCTGACATGGTAAATTTCGGAAACGAATTTCTGTTATTTACTATGGTATTCCTATATATAGAGTATAATATAGAGTGTGTGTGTAGGCCTTCGATTATATAAAAATAAAATCTATTAAATTTTTATAACTTTTTAGCAGTATTGTTTATCTGACTGACTACTGTGACACGTTTTTGGGTTCCGTAACATGTAGGCGGAAACGGAATACTTGAAGTGCTCTTACGCGGGTAATTTTTTAAGCAATTACTGTTTGCATGTAATGGATTAAGTGGAATAATTGCAACAAAATGCGGCAATTGTTTCAGGAATATTGCTTCTAATAATAATTACTCTATGTATTCCACATTTCTCAACGTCGCCATATGAGTTGTCGAATATACAAGCGGTTTTGAATGTTTTTAGGCAATTTTCTTTTTATCTCGTTTGGAAGTATAACTACGTCTTGTTTTCGCGAGAGGAACAGGCTGGTGGCGAGGCCAGGAGGTTGTCTAGTTTTTAAGTTGCTCCATATTGTTTGGTATTATGTGGCCGTATTTCAGCAACAGCTTGCTACATATGTATTGAACCACTGGTCTCTATAAGTGGTGATAACTACTAACCATTAGCTGGACTGTTTATCACTTGGATTACCTGCGAAGATAAAAATATATTATAGAAATGTTATAAAACTTCATATTCTCATTACTAATGTTTAAGCGATCTTTCTATACACAAAATAATAATCAATTTCGTTATTATCGCCATTGATAACATCAACACGCGATAAATCGCGATTTCGCCCACGTCCAGTAGCAGTTTTGTCGCGTCGCCAATCGTTCCCGCACGACGTTGCGAACTCGCGCGCGTGTTTGTTAACTTAATGTTAAAGTGACCAATACCGTGCATAGAATGGCTAATGGAGATTATAATATGAATAAGGTTAGTAGAATTCTGTGATACGTTTTTAATTTGTGGAGTCGACATCATCGAGCAGTCGACGAATTATGAAGGATTCCGTAAAGGAGACAATAGTTCAGTGTTTGCGATATTTGGTCATGGAATCATAAAAACACTAAATTGAAACTACATCGTATTTCAAAAATTATTCAACACCGGAAAATAGTTTAACTGAAACTATTTCTAAAGCGCTGCAACCTCAATGCAGTTCAAAATTTTGCATTTCTTAATTCAACAATGAAACCTAGGGTCACAATTTTTAAGACATTGCGAGATAATAACCTCCTCCCCATCTAATTTAAATATAAGTAATTAAAAAAAATGTTTTATAAAGTTAATCAAGTAGATTAAAAATCATCGGTAAGGTTTTTTAAGATTTGACTAACGATACGATAATATGACTATGCACATAGAAAACTAAATTTCAACCTTCAGTTACATGTATGGCGACACCCTTAAATTTTACTTGTTTCACTATTTAACTACATTATTATGTAACTGTATACATACTACAACTTCTTGTCGAATGTCATCCATGTAGATTTAAGCTTCTATGCATAATAGTTATGCGAGATTTAGAAACTCATTAAAAATATTTAAACAAATTATTATTCATAATCGTGTTCTGAATGCGATTATAAATAACAAAATGTCATTTGACAGTATAAATCTCGACTACGTTCCACAAGAAACTCACAACGACCACGTTCATAACCGCGATTTTTCCCGTTGCACTTGCTTGCGGGCGTTACAATCATAGACTCTAGTGGAACGAATTATGGAGCGTTGATGTCATTAACGACGAAGTACACAAATGTCATTGGTTGATTTGAAAATCGCTCCTTTTTAATGTCAATTGATAGATAGAATTAATGCTCTGTGGCCAACGCTCACTTCGACTCACTTATTGACATGGATCGTTGTGAGCACTGTGTGATCGAAAATAATGACGTTATTTGTGACGCTTTCGGCACAACCATAACGACCGTGGTCGCCACGTCTGCCGAGACGGGGCATTTTGGGCGTTGTGAGATACTAAAAGAACGCGCCCCTCGTGTAACTATTATGAATAAAGAGGTCAGCAGTGGTACTGAAAAAAAAACTGTCATACACAAAGTCGCGCATTCGGCCGAATACTGTGTACTATTCAGCAAAGCTCTCTAGTTACAATGTAATTTTACTATGGATATTGTATGTTTTTTTACACGATTTGGTGTTCGGTATTAGCCCGAATACTACACAGTATTTGTCAAGGGGCCTGTACATGTTGGCCCTCCCATGGCCCCACGCAAGCCCTCCAAAAGTCGGGGTCATTTTAATAACTCGTGGTCTTCAAGGACACACAATTATGTTATAATAATGTATGGGTATTTACTATCACACAAGATCCTTCTTTGTAAGATAATAGAAGGCAAATTGGAATGTAGAAAAGCGAAAGAGAGACCGAGAGGTTTATCGATCAAATAAAGGAAAATACATGTCGTGTCGTACAAAGAAGTGAAATAAGAAGGATTCGAGGAGGCTCCAGCGACGAGATCTATGTTCTTAAATTTTATGATTTTGACGATGATGATTTTTTAATACTACATTATAGTTAAAACATTTTTTACTGGCGTCAAAAAGGGTTACGTGGACACGTTGCAAAAATTAGCTTAAATATCAAATAATAGATTAAATACTGGTAAACAATAATACTGATGGATCGTAAGTTTTATCATTAAATATCAATAAAAAATCAGTTCTATTCAATGATAAAATGGTGATAAATGTAAATTGGTTGATAATGGCGTAGTAATTTACATTGTCTTTAATAATAGGAAAATTTTCGGCATTGGCTTAAAAAATAAATTTACAAAAACAAAGAGACATAGATAGAGAGAAGATAGATAGATTGATAGATAGAAAATACTTTATTGTATACCACAAACACAAAGTAAATCATTTACAGTCATTTCGTATTAAGGCAGGAACAAAGGATCTGTGCTTATCGCTTTAGAGCGATCTCTTCCAGACAACCCGGACTGTGGACTGCACCTATTTGGTACCATCGCGAGACTTTCTAATTCTCATTACCGTACCGTGTAATTCATTCCATGTCTGTCTCGGTGTGTGTTTACTAAATAAACGTTTTCTTTCTTTCTTTCTTTTCTTTTCTTGGATTTTGTGAAAGGAATGAAGAGTGTATGACGGTGGTGTGCAAATCAAATACATGTCATTAACAGGATACATAGATATTATACAATACATATAATTAAGAAAAAGAAAATAGACAGTAACCAATTATATATATGCAAATATATACATTATTAATATGTGTATAGCAACAAATTTAGTTATACAATATTAATAATAGCAATAAAACAATAACAAGGTAAAATAAAAAATAACTACCGCATTTGAGACAGCCTTTACGATGGTGTCTAGAGACGTTGTCAGTCTTCATACGCCGCGCCGGTCGAGGCCATGCGCCACAGCGACGACAGTAATTATAATTGGACAGTGGTTTCTTCCTTTTGCGAGGCAGTGATGGCCTACAAGCAAGCCGCCCAGATAGAAAGGGAGAGAGCTGCGCATACGAGTCATCTTAATCTTATATTTATCATGTACATTATTGGAAAATTTCGTCTTCTTTAATATACCTATATTTGTATTTATTTATATTTATATTTTTACAATTGTTTAACCGAATTATTTATTAATATTTAATTATTTTTAATATTGTTATTCCTTTAAATGTATATATACTGCCTATAATTTATTTTAAAATAATATGTAATGGTATGGCAATCAAATAAATCTATATTACATGTCAGATACGCCCACATAATTCAAATAATGAGTATTGTTGCGGAGAAGTTTTTTTTTTGAGGCGGGGGAATTGCATTTCGCACACTACCGGGTCCTTTACTACAGATTAGACCAAAGCGACGAGAGGTGACACCAGGAATGGGCACCAGAGTCAAATTGCCGGCTTGTGTGGAGACTCGAAAACTCAATACTCCACTAAAACCACCCTCCTCCCATGTGCCCCGCGCTTATGGCAGGAAGTGCGTGAGACTTAGAACGTAGTTACGCCCACGCTGATCCTAGCGCATCAGTGCTTGAGAATGCCCCGGGAAAGGCAAACATACTTCGTCAACAGGGCTGAAGACTCCTCTGCTCCCTAGATGCTAGAGGGTGCGGAGAAGTTCTGTACCGATCTCCGTCAAGTATTCATAAAACTATAGGCACTAATATTAATTACACTACGCGGACACATGTGATACTCGATCATGACGCCTACGCACCGAATCTTAGGGTGCCCTCGGGGAAAGGCCCCTTCCTTACATAAATGATTTGTGCCGCGTTGCTGCCCGACTCCTCGATATTTTTTTTTTAATTGCAGGGTTCAGCAGACAGGCAGACGGCCCACTTGATGGAAAGTAGTTACCATTTGCAACACCAAAGGTGCTACAAATGCGCTGCTGCTCTCTTAAGGGAGACTGTAACCTGGTCACTAATGCCGGAACACAACACAAGGTTGTTATGGCGACATACTTTAGACCAGGGGTGGTAGCCGTCCAGTCGGGCAAATGCCCTACCACCTGGCTGTGGGTTGTTTTGTCGCCTCTTACGACAGGCCGCCCGGCCGCAGGAAATTGTATTATTTCTCCGTTCCTGCACGGATAAAAACGGATAGCCGTCTCAAACGGAATAAGAATGCCGCCTCCACTAAGTCCCAGTCGAAGAGTACTGTTGTTGATAATTGTTGATGTTTTTTGTTCAATGTGTCTTTTCTACCGGCCTTGAGAATTTTTAACAATATTTATTGATGATATTTTGATACTGGTACCGCCAAGTAACCTTCTTTTCGCCTATGCAAACTTTTCTTTCATTAATTTAAATTTGACGACGTAATCCCTTTTTCGCACGCACGTCATAGTTCATTGTCATATCATAATGAATTAAATTGTATCATCCCGCACATGGCAAATACATAAAATTATTTAATATTATTTATTAATAAATGTAAATTAATAATATAATAATAAAACCATATCCAGAGTGTTGCGGGCGTAGTTAGTGTACTACGTTCGCAACACTCTGGAAATTTATATTATGTTAATAACATAAATGAATAAAGGTGAATTTCATGCCCATTAATCAGGTACGTGCGTGCTCTTTCTGTTAGGCATTAGAACCTCTTTTGTATTATTTATATTTACCTACTTCTAATATTGTCACTGACTTGACATTGCTGTAATAAAGAAACCATGAAAAGAGCACGCTTTGTTTAAATCGCTTATCCAATAATTTATCAAGTTTTCATAGGTTATGGGCCCAGACGCCCTATAGGTTGTAGGGAAATGAATAAGTAAAATGTAGAGAGCAATATTATTAGAAAACTATAGTAATATATATAAAAATTCTGAAATACGAAAAAAAAACAAAAGAAAATGTCGGAAGGAAAATTTCCCCTACTAAAAGAAAATGGTAATTTCGCCCATTGGAAGTATCGAATAGACCTATTATTAGAGGAAAAAGGTATTAATTTAAAAGAAGAGATCAAAGATGATAAGCAAAAACGCATATTAGATACAAAAGCTCGTGCTATTATTGTTCAATGTTTAGAAGATAAATATCTCGATATCATATCAAAGTGTCAGACATCGGAAGAAATGATAAAAGTATTATAAGAAATTTTTCAAAGAAATAGTATACAAAATAAAATGCATCTAAAGAAGAAATTACTAACTATAAAATGTCAGCCGAACGAAAAATTACAAGATTTTTTTATGAGATTCGAACAAATTATAAATGAATTAGAGGCAGTAGGATGTAAATTTACAGAAATGGACAAAGTTTGTAATCTTTTAACCGCATTACCCAAACAATACGAGAATGTGATAACGGCAATAGAAACTATGAATGATTTAAATATTTCAATGAACTTCGTGAAGGCGAGACTATTAGATACGGAATTAAAAATAAAGAATAATGATGAATATCATGAACCTGAAACAGCATTTATTATGTGCTTTAAATGTCACAAGAAGGGACATATTGCGAGAAATTGTAACCGAGGAAGTGGCTCATCAGGACGAGGTCGAGCATTTCAAGGAAGAGGTAGGACTTACCCAAGAAGAGGTAGAGGAGCAGGACGACAGTATTTCAATGGTAGATATGAATACCAAAATCAGTATAAAAATACTGTAAATTATGCAGAAGATCCTAGTAGCTTTTTATTTTTAAGTACGGGCTATTGTAATAATGTAAACTATAAAATAAGCCAGAAAATTGAATGGGTCATAGATTCAGGATGTACGGAACATTTAATTAATTCAAATTTTGAACAATATATGACTAACGTAAATATTTTATCTGAACCAATAAAAATTTATATTGCTAATGGGGATTGTCTTATAGCTAAAAAGAAGGGTACCATAGATGTTATTTGCCAAGGTAGGAATATAAAATTAGAAGCGCTATTAATAGATAATATCAATTTTAATCTATTGTCAGTAAAGAAAATTGTTCAAAACAACTTTGAGGTCAATTTTAATAAAGATTATGTTAGAATATTCTGCTGTCGTACAAATAGATCAATAAAAGGCACTTGTGTAGGAAAGTTATATATTTTAAATACTAATGTCAATGCAAACGTGTGTAATGCAGCAAGCTCTGATGATCTGTGGCATAGACGATTGGGACATCTTAACAGAAGAAGCCTCCGCTTGATGAATTTGCCTGCAAGGGAGAAACCATGTGGTCCATGTATGATGGGTAAGGCAACCAGACTTCCTTTTAATTCTGTTCCCAGGCCAAGATCTCGAAACATCGGCGAGATTATTTATTCTGACATAGCAGGTCCGATGAGAACTGCTGGAATAAATGGAGAAATTTATTACCAGGTAATAATTGATGATTTTTCACATTTTTGTAACACATATCTTTTAAAACATAAAAGTGAAGCTGCTACAAATTTGATTCATTATATAAGAAGATTAGAAAATAACAAACAGACCAGAGTAAATAAAGTTAGATGCGACAATGGTGGAGAATTTAAAAACAGTTTTTTCCAAAAATTTTGTTATGAGAAAGGAATTGAAATTCAATATACACGACCGTCCTCTCCTCAGAAAAATGGTGTGTCAGAGAGAATGAATAGAACCTTATACAATCGAGCGAGAACTTTGTTGATAGAAACTGGACTACCAAAGAACTTATGGACTGAAGCGATTACGTGTGCAACTTACCAGCTGAATAGATGCCCATCTTCAGCAATCCAATTTAAAACACCAGCAGAGATTATGTTTGGAGATAGAGATTTATCAAAACTGAGAGCTTTCGGAAGTAAAGTGTAGGTATTAACAATGCCAAAAAGGGATAAGTTAGACGAAAGAGCTAAAGAAATGAGAATGACAGGATATGCTCCAAACGGGTACCGCTTGTGGGATCCGAGTAATAACAAAATAGTAATTTCAAGAGATTTAAAATTTGACGAAAATGCTATAAAATACATAGAAAACAAACAAGAAGAAACTCAATGGAGATACTTTGAAGAGGAAGAAAAAGAAGAATATCAAAATAGAGAGACAGAACAACAGTTTGAAGAAAGGGAAGAAGTAACGAGAGAACAGAGAGAAACACATATGTATGAAAGACCAGTAAGAGAGAGAAGGTTACCTAATTATTTAAAAGATTATCAAATGGAGAATGAAGGTCAAGATAATTCTTATGATGCTAACATAGCATTTTGTCTATTTAACAATAGTGAAGATCCTGAAACATTTCAAGAAGCAATTTGCAAAGGCGAAGAGTGGAAAACAGCGATAGATAGCGAAATAAGCTCATTAGAAGAGATGAACACGTGGGAAGAAGCAAAATTACCAGATGACAAGAAGGCGATTGATACTAAATGGATATTCAGAACAAAGCAAAACGGTAAGAAGAAGGCTAGGTTGGTAGCGAAAGGTTTTCAGACAGATTCTAAATATAATGTTTACTCACCTGTTGCTAGAGTGTCAACTATCAGAATGATGCTAAGTCAAGCTGTACAAGAAGATCTACCTATTAGGCAACTAGATGTACCAACGGCATTTTTAAATGGTTATTTAAGCGAAGCAGTATATATAAAACCTCCTGAGGGTATAAGAGTTAAAGAAGGCCATGTATTGAAACTAAGGAGATCTTTATATGGTCTGCGTGAAGCTCCAAAGTGTTGGAACGAAAGATTTAATGATTTTATTGTCAAGCAAGGTTTTGAACAGTCTTATTACGATTACTGTTTATATGTCAATAAAGATGTATGGATTTTGATATGGGTAGATGATATTCTATTAATGGGAAATAGCAAAGTAATAATGGAAGAACTAAGAAAAGAATTTAAAGTTCGAGATTTAGGCGAGATAAAAGAGTATTTAGGTATGGAAATAATAAGAGAAAAAGAAGAGTTAAAAATATGTCAAACAAAGTTAATAAACAAAGTGTTGGAGAAATTTCAGATGAGCGAATGTAAAGGAATACAGACACCAATGGAACAAAGATTATTAGATATAGAGAATTGATCGGATGTTTAACATATATTTCCACTATATCACGACCTGACATAACATACACAACATCTTTTTTGAGCAGATATTTAGATAAGCCTACAAAAGAATTATGGATTTCGGCTAAGAGAGTTCTTAGATACTTAAAACAAACAATGAATATGTGTCTTACATATACTAAATCTAAATCAGGACAACAGTTGATAGCATACACATATGCTGACTGGGGAAGCGCCAAAGATGATAGGAAAAGTGTGAGTGGATGCGCTATTTTTCACAATAATAATTTAGTGTCATGGTTCTCTAAGAAGCAATCCACAGTTGCGTTGTCCACAGCCGAGGCGGAGTATGTTGCTGCGGCAATGGCAACTGCAGAATTAATTTATTTGAGAGGCATTTTGTTGCATTTCAACTGCAATACTGAGAACAAATATCTTCTATTAACGGATAACCTTAGTGCTATAAAAATGGTGGAGAACAATGAAAATAGTAAGCGCACTAAACACATAAAAGACTGCGTCAGAAAGAAATTAATACAAATAAGTTATGTTTCGACAAACGAGAATATTGCAGATATTCTAACAAAGTCTTTACCAACTGTAAAACATAGTTACTTTGTTAAAAGTTTGGGACTTGTGTAAATATTAATATATGAATTAATACCTAATTATAGAATAAATAATTACTGTAAATATGTTAAAAGAAAGTACAGAGAGTTATGTTTTAAATATTACGTGTTACAAGGGAAAGCTATTATGTTATGTTTATAAGTGCAATATTAAAAGGAATTTAATATTGAAGGGGGGTGTTAGGCATTAGAACCTCTTTTGTATTATTTATATTTACCTACTTCTAATATTGTCACTGACTTGACATTGCTGTAATAAAGAAACCATGAAAAGAGCACGCTTTGTTTAAATCGCTTATCCAATAATTTATCAAGTTTTCATACTTTCTTCCCACTACCCTTCAAAATTGTCCCATTCTCCTTTTTTCTCATTTTGAAACATATTTTGCGTAAATCAATTTTTAACATATCAGTTGATCTTTTACTGATTCTTAACTTAATACATTTAATAAATAAAAGTCCAGAATCAAAGCAAGACAAACTTTTATTAAAATACTTTCTGTTGTAACTTTTGTGTGCACCTCTTGCTGTATGGTAGGTAGGTACGTAATAAATTTTAATAAAGGCATTATCGTGAGATAACACGGAGACGTGGGTGGTATCAAAGTGATACTTTCGGAATTTCCTTCATATAAATTCTGTACGTAGCTACCAAAATAATTATGTATAGTTATAATTTAAGTGATAATTTTTAACTGACTTCGAAAAGGAGGAGTATTGTAGAGTAATAGATTATTGCTCGCCAAATAAATAATAACAAAAAAATGTACGATTATAATATTGTCATAGTATAAACAAAAGGCGGCCTTATCGCTCAAAGAAACCTCTTTCAAGCAATCTAATTTAAAGAATATTTTAGCTAATCTGGCGATAGATGGGTGTAAGTTAAGTCTACCGTGTACTAAAACTAATTAATTAATTATGAATTAAATACATAAACTTAACTATTTTTTTATAAATTAAATACATACAAACACATTTATGAGAAGGACGAATTGAGGAGGTTCTTAATTCAACTTTATTTTTATTATAATATATTTCGTATGCGATTTCTCCGTCAATTGTGGACGGATTCTCATTTTATTTTTATTCAAAGAGTATACTCCTGAGGCGGTCCTATTATCACCCAGTCAGAATCTGATGAGTGGATCCCACAGAAATCTAAAGCAAACCTTCTTGAAGAGCGCCTACACTTGTGAAAAAACAAAGTTGTGACACGTGCTAGTAGTACAATTTCTACAGGCGTTTAATATATTATTTCTAAAGCTATCCAAGTATTTGCGCAACTAACAAGTAGATTTCAGTTTGAAGTCCGTTTTTGTTTTGAAAAAAAAACCTATGTATACTTTCTCTATACAAGCCTAGATTATTTTATAGGGTAAATTATACTAATCAATTTTTTTAAATATGGAGTGTACTTCATCTTTAATTTCAAGTAGGTTTCGATCACTTCTAGCTCATACTGAAATAGATTTTCAACGATAAAATTTAATAATTATCTATTGTTTCATAATTATGAAATTGGTGCTAATTAAAATACTTTATATTTTCCTCTTTATTATTTGAAAGTTTTTTTATCTATCAATTCTTAGTATTTTTCTTTCGTGCTTTTGATACTTCTTTGTAGAAGCTTTTTAAATATAAATCTCGGGTAAGTAAACACATTTTGCCTATCGATGGTTGAAAAACAATTTGTTTTAAGTGACATTTTGTGACTGCAATGACATGATGCTAATAAAGGCTGTCATGCTATAGTCTCAAAGATAGAGAAAGATTAAGATATGAAAAATTTCATTTAAGTAAAAAACTAAAGTACTACAAAATAAAAACACGTTTGAGGATGTCAAAGTCAGCTCAGAACAATAACTTATTTATAGCTTAATATTTTCTTAAGTTTTCACGACTAGTATACATAATAAATTGTGTCTCCCGTGATCGCGGCCACTGAGAGGCGGCCGAAACGTCGGAATAATCAAAATCGTATCGTAAAAACGTAGTTTTATTTTTATAGCTGTTGTTTATTTCACTTTTTTAAATGTGTCTACTGACATTGTAAATGTCATCTGTCAACATTATTTGCCAGTTTATGGTCATTTTCATTCAGTCAGTCTTTTTTACTTTTAAATTTATTGATTATACATTACTCTTGATGTAAGGAAGGTATTGGTACTCTGAGGATACTTTTTGTTTATTAAAAACATTGTTATAATGATGTTAACACTTGGTTATGTAACAGAGTAACTAATCCAGCCTAAAGCCGGAGTAATCCTAGGACTAAGACATTTTTACTAATAAGACGGATAGTGTTTAAATTATTAATTATAATGTATTCTATCTCATTCTCTCGCAGGCTTAGTCCTATTAATAGATTTGTGTTTATCTCTTTTTAGTGTCGCTATTTCGTTTCATTTAGTGTCAAATCATAACGATTCTCAAGAAGTTGTTTATTTCAATAATAGTGTTTGTTTGGATCATTTAAAGCTTTAAACTCTTTTCAAATAGGCTTTCACCACTTGATACACAACAGAATGTGCGAGCAAGAAGTCGTCAGTTCGCTTCAAATTTCCGTATAATATTTTAAGCGCGAACCAATGGAAAACTCTGACTCCATGCAAAACCGCTGTCGTGAACGAATTTACATTTAAATGAGAACGATTATTCTCTTGTTTGAAGGGATTAAGTTTCAGAGGCACTTCTCAATTTTCGCGTCCGCCCAAAGTCCGTGTACGGGGACCTATGGACTACATTCTTTTCTTAGATTTCGTTTATGTGTAGAGATGCAACAACCCACCATAAAATATCCTTTTGTCATTACAAAGCTGCAAAATACGCAGACGGTGCACCTAATGGTGAGTGGTTACTTTGTTTAAGTAACTTTGTTTGGATGATAGTTGATATAGTTGATTTAGTAGTTACACAAGGGCTACAGGGGTCCTCCAGCATCTGGGGAGCGGAAGATCAAACCCCTATTGAGGAAGTGAGTTTGCCTCTCCCGGGGCATTTTCAAGCACTGAGGCGTAGGATACGTTTTTATTTATTACGTATAATCTCAGGAACAGCTGGTCCGATTTGAAAAAATCTTTCAGTGTTGGAAAATACATTTATCGAGGAAGGCTATAGGCTATACTATATTTCCAAAAACTAGGGATCCATACTTTTTTAAAATAATTAAAATGCGGTCGCTTCAAAAACTGTTTATTTTGTGCCTTGTTATTAATCCTTAACAAAATAAATTACTCCATATTCAAGATTAATTCAATAGCTTTCTAGAACTTTTTGAATTATTCAACTCGGACGTTTCATTCAAAAGATATCGCGATATTTAAAATGTAAGTATTAGTGTTGTAGTCAATAGTTGCAGCGATACCAGGAGACGGACATAGGATACTTTTTATCCCGTTGGAAACGGTAGGTGGCGCTGGGATCGGGTCCTAGATTTTTATTTTTTCATAGCAGGACAACGTCTGCCGGGGCCGCTAGTATAATACATATTAGAATGTAAGATATTTAGAAGAGTATAGAAATATTTTTACTAGATACTGGACTAGATACTAATGTCAAATCTTGCAAAACGTCGCTAAATTGACAGCAGGGTCTTTGTCCGTAGTTTATGATACCTTGTAATTACTTTATTGGCGAGTACAGAACTAAGACTGCGTTCGGAATATATTAGAAGGAAGTTTACGGGATGTACCGATAGCTTTATAAGATTAGCCGATGCTTAGAATACGGTAGAAGTTAAGCGCAGTTAGACCTTCCTTTTAATCGGTTCCTTTCGGGTTATGGCAACGGAGAATTAAGTCACTTAAAATACAGTTATAGCCGGATTCTCATTCCATTCGGTTTTGTTTTGGTGGAGTTGAAGACTTGTTTATTTTAAATGTATATTTTCGGAAGAACTTGTTTTATAATATTTTCTTGAGTTTGCGCGACTTGTTCATATTTTGCCAGGTGGTAGGGTATTTTCTCGACTGGATGGCTACCTCCCCTGGTCTAGAGTATGCCACCATAACAACCTTGACTTGTGTTCCGGCATGAGTGACCAGGTTCCAGTCTCCCTTAAGAGAGCAGCAACGCATTTATAGCTTTTAGAGTTGCAAATGTCCATAGGCGATGGTAACCGGTTTTCATCAAGTGGGCCGCTGGCCTGTCGGCTGAACTCATGAAAAAAAAACATAAAAAAACTACGTTTTAGTAGTTTTAAGCGCGGTAATTTATTGATTATTGTAATTTCAGCAGCCGTGATCACGGAAGACAATGATGTCAAGTGTCTACGAGTATTGTTAAAGTTTTATTTAGCCTACCGCCAACTTATTCATTTAGATAGTGCGACACTTTTTTTTGAAGAGGAGAAATCCACGTATGGACATCACTCTGTGTGCGGATCACATTGAAGGCGTATAGGAGCTCGCCGACTTGGTGCCGGAATACACACTACTACGACTCGTGTTCCTTCCATTCGCTTATAGCCAGGGTAGCGGGAAGTGGCTATCACCTGTCCGCATATGATCTGGCAGCCGTCGGCCAAACCATCCCGGGACCCACTCGAACTCTCACTAAAAAATTCATCAAAATCGATTCGACCGTTTGGGATACGTTCAGTGACGTACACAAGAACAGAAGAATTTAATATACACCTAGGAATGTCCTCAACTTGTCTACACTTGACTTGAAATTCCCGGGGGACTCGCAGGACACAATACTTTGTGTCCCAGGAATGCGGTAGTCCGCAGTTATAAAAAACGTAAACTATCGATTTAATCAAAACTGTCGCAACAAGCTAATTTTTTGCACCCGAACAACTACAAACAGTTCCCGAGAAAATTTCCGCGGGAGTCCCGGGATAGAACAATAGTACGAATTTTATTACATAAAATTTCAATCTGGCCGGTAGCGGTTTGTAGTTGTTCGGATGCATCAAAATTAGCGTATTCCGATACATTTTTCACTAAATGATAGCTTACATTCTTTTCTAATAGTGCGGTACATTGTGTCCCGGGAATCCCGTGCGAATTTCAAGTTAAGCATTCACGTAGTCGCGGACATATTCTATATTATATTTTAGTGATAAAAGTACGAAAGTAGAGTCTGTAGGTAATGCAAAAAAATATGTGACTAGTACCAATTTCATTTATAACATAGGTTTAAAGCTTTAGAAACCTGCATGAGAATTCGTCAGAGTGCTGCAAACTTTTAAATTGTAGTCAACAAACTAGAGTATTCCGAATAGTTCTACTGTTGACTAACTTCTAATAAGTTATGAATAGTTAAAAACATATGAAAGTTTTAATGGCTGTGTTTTAGTCGGTTAGACCAGATGAGATTTAACTTTGTTAATTCGTATGCAGTCTGGTTGTAGTCTGCCCTGTATATCAGGTAAAACCCGCATAGTTGCCTTAATTTTTCTACCCTACTATACACACACATACACATGTATATGTATTTATTATTAAAATGTAAGTAATTCGTACTATATGATCCGTATATCACCATCAGTAACATCATCTTAATTCATTTCTGGGGTTATCTGAAAGACATCGCTTATTAGTGATAAGACAGTCCTTTGGGCATAATTAGATATGATTTTAGTCTATAAGTACATTTTTGTATTAGTATACAATAAAGTTATGGGAGCTGCATACGTCTTGTCACCGCAGCTAACAATGAATTACTGGCTAGCGCGGCGCGGGAGCACACATATTAATAGCTGCTCTATCTCGCTCGCACATCATCCATCCCGCTCACACACTGTGTGCTGTGTATACACTGTACTAGCAGTACGACTTTTTCATATTTGTACTTAAGGTTACCGTTTCCAAAATAAATGAGTACACTTCAGTTTACATCAGCACTCGACAGTGAAGACTACTCTCTGCCCTCTGAAGTATTATTAAATCACCACCTTCGCGCCTACAAAGTGTTATGTATTATCTTGCAGGCAAATTGGCAACACTAACGGAGCTGATGCGTTTCCTGCCTCGTTGAGGCTGTAAACATCTCTTTACGCTCTATATGAAGAGCTATATATTGTAGAGCACTAGACAAATAAGTAAATTGAATGATTGATTATATCGAAGGTCGTGCTTCAATATTATAGAGCCAATTGTCGTTTTCTTGTTACAGCCAGAAGCAAACGGAAAAGTGCAAGAGACTAACAACGACGCTGCATCAGTGTCATCGACACCTGTCAGAGCGACGTGGGGCCGGCCATTAGAGTTCATATTAGCATGTCTAGGATATGCTGTGGGGTTGGGAAATGTTTGGCGATTTCCGTACTTGTGTTATAGGAATGGTGGCGGTAAGTAATATTTAGATACTGCTTGATAATAATTGACTTATAACACCATACTCTATTTCGATGAGAAAGAGTTTCTAATGTTAAAGGATTGTCATTGAAAAATGCGAAATTGCGGCGGAAAACTATAGATAGATAGATAGATAACTCTTTATTGTACACCAATACAAACATGAACTTAAGACTAAAATTATATCTAGTTATGTACAAAGGGCGGTCTTATCGCTAAAAAGCGATCTCTTCCAGACTATAGAATATAGATATATAGAAAAAACTAACGCTTAAAATACAAAAATATTCAAACTAGTATCTTAAAATACCCTATTTAACGTAATAAAAATATAAAATCAGAGGGTAATTTTTTGTGAACAATCCCCATTCTGTATAATATTTTTCTATAAACTTTACAAATTTGAAGTTTTCTCATAAGTTTTAAATCAAGTTGTTTCAAGTTAAAATTTATTTTATTATGATAAATAATATGTATATCCCACAACATACAAATAACTAGCTTTAAGTGCTTTGTATGAAAATTGTATAAACCTTATGATCATGCAGAGCAGGGGTGGCGACCCTTTATGTATCGACGTACCATTTTTTTCTAATGAAATGCGTAATGAGGCCATAGACGTGCTGTCAAAAGTAATAATTAAAATACTATAACTTAAAAGGTACTAATTAATCACATAAAGAAATAATTATTATACATTGCATAGCAATGTATTGTCAGTTTCGTGTAATTAAAATTAAAGTACATTAGTGACACTTCTGTGGTTGCAGATTAGATGACAAATAATTCATATTAGAATTGAAAGATGTTACTTTATACTGTCTGTATCTGTCAAACGGTTTCTTTGGCGTTCATTAATAATATATTTCATAGTGAACTTCGTGATCCATAGCGTGCCCAAAATATTGTATCCCGCACCCTTAATGGCAGGCTGACTAAACATCCTTGCAGGAACGAAGAAATAATAAAAATTCCTGAGGCCAGGCGGCTTGTAAGAGGCGACAAAACAACCCACAGCCAGGTGGTAGGGTATTTGCCCATCTGGATGGCTTCCATCTTTGGTCTAGACTGTACCGCCATAACAACCGTTAACTAACGGAACACAACGTTAACTAAGTTAGTTGTCAGGCGCCAGTCTCCCTTTAGATAGCAGCAGCGCATCTGTAGTACCTTTGGTGTTGCAAATGTCTATAAGCGATGGTAACCGCTTTACATCAGATGGGCAGTCTGCCGGTCTGATCAATTCATAAAATAAAAAATGGCACCCTGGTATAAAGCCTGAAATATATATTTATTTTTTTTGTTACAGGTGCGTTTCTCATCCCATTCTTTCTAATGTTAATTTTTATTGGACTGCCTCTCTTCTATCTTGAGTTATATATTGGACAATACACTGGAGTAGGTCCATTAAAGGCTTTTAGTGCGATCTCTCCGTTCTTTAGTGGCCTGGGATACTGTACATTAGTGGTTATCAGCATCATATCTATATACTACATGATTATTGTGGCTTGGACTCTCTTTTATACCATTGTATCTATCGCTGGCAACTTAGGCTGGGGATCATGCGATAACGAATATAACACTGATTGTAAGTATATTATTATTATTTATAATATTTAGTAATATAGTGATTTTTATGTAGTAGTTTTATAATTTAAAAATAATATAATTAACATAATATTTTGTATTAAAATAATTTGTAAATTTGTTTAAAAGAACAACCTTCATCGGTTAAATAACTCCGAGGTCACATTTCTATATAATAGTATATATTTTATATACTAGAGTGATAATATTTTTTAAATTTATCTTCAGCACATGTTGTCACTTTAGTAGTTTAAACGCTAAACAAAACAGTAAGTGGAAATTTCAGTGAATGCGTTTATAGAAAACGAAGTCTTCGAGTGACCATGACCTTGACAATTTCACTGTATGTGTATATGTATAATTTTATAATTTGTTACTAAATGATTTTAAAGAAATTTATCGCTGTTGCTAAATAACGATTATGAAATGATATATATGATAAAGATTGAGAAGATTTAACGTGTAATCAAGATCTGATATACATCAGACAATTTTATCGATTGGTTTTTAAGTTTATTATCATTTTGCGAAATATAGTTGATTACCGGCAACGATAAAACATCATTTAGGTTGTCGTAGATATTAACGTTTGTTACATGACAACATTGATAAGATGATAATGCGTTGTAAATTTCCCTTAAATGTGTGTCAATTTTCTTAGAAAGTAAATGCTTATGTGGTATTTCTTGTATAATATCTAATTCGCTAATCCTTTGATGTCGCGTAAGCTTTGCTTAATACTCACATATTATTATATGGCAGGATATGTTTGACGATAAACGTAACATAAATATATAACACATACACAGAAATGATATTTCTTATGTAACTGACGTATCAGTAAAATCAATCATCGTTCTAGCACTAAGTCCCGTTTTCATTCGGAGTTTCCGCTTTGGAGCATTGCGGCCTCTTTTTAATTTTACTTTTTCCACTTCGCGCAGTCTTGGACATCCTTACTCATTGTGAGGATTATTAGTGACTATTGGTAAGCACGTCATTCCTTGTTAAATCTGCGTTCCTCAAACGCATCTCTTTTACCAGGACCGCGATGGAGGTACCATGTTTGTTCCCGTATTTCAGCCGAGATATTTGACAAAATATGTGGTCGTCCTAATAATTTATTTATATTTATTTTGTGTCCAAACTTTGCACCTTATGATTCGTTCATCTGGTAGTGTATTTTAAATTATATTTTTAAATCATCAATCGGAAAAAGAAAAGAAGTGGATTCCGTATTACAAAGTGAAAGCCAAAACGCCACCAGTAATAATATAATCGCTAATGATAAACATAAGAATGTTAAGAGCAAGAAACTGATGATAATGATTATTTTTCAGTTTGCTACAGCGGTGCGTATGACCAAGCTTGTAGAGTTAATAATACAGGAAACTGGACCGATCAAACTTATTACTTGAGACAATGTATGATTATTGGGGAAATATGTACAATGACAGGTTTCGAGCCTTACGATGGTCAATATTGCTGGAACGGAACTCAAACTATACCTTGGTACACTAATGTTACTAGGACTTTGGCTGCTGAGGAATACTACAAGTAAGTGCTGTAGTCTTCTTCGTTCTGGTTTAAAAGCTATAATAAATTGTATCTCTAAAAATATAATATTCAATCAGTGAAGATTTCTTGAACATTATTTTACACCTTTTTAAATGTTATTATTTAAAGAAGATTAGCTTGATAATCGCAATCAATGGATTTGTAATACATTAACTGTATCTCTTTCATCGATATCTAATAGAAAAGGTGCATCGCTGAAGGAAATTTTCTTTTTACTCATATACAAGTGTAGCATAAAATTAATACACAGATACAATTAAAATGATTATTACTGTTGGTAAAATATTTCATATAGTATTTAGATTTCTATTCTGATACTATAGAAAAACTTCGTAAAAAAACCGACTTCAAAAACTAAAAAGTATAAGATAATATATTATAATTAAAAATAGCTTTAGAAATAAGTTATTTTATACATTTTAGTTTTTTAGTTTTTGAAGTCGGTTTTTTTAAACGAAGTTTTTATTTTTTATTTGTTACTTTTTAGTGTCTAGCTATGAATAGGCCTACGAAAGGTGCCGTGCGCCATAAAAAATATAGGGCCCAAGAAACGGGAACAAAAAAAAAACTCAAAAACTAAAAAGTATAAAATAACTTATTTATAAAGCTATTATTATTAATATATAATTATTAACTTAAACATCTTAAAGTCGTAAAAAAACTAACTTCAAAAATTAAAAAGTATAAGATAAGATATTATAATTAAAAATAGCTTTAGAAATAAGTTATTTTATACTTTTTAGTTTTTGAAGTCGGTTTTCTTAAACGAAGTTTATTATTATTTTATTTGTTACTTTTTAGTGTCTAGCTGTGCATGGGTAGGTCTACGAAAGGTGCCGCGCTCCTTAAAAAATGTAGGTACCAAGAAACGGGAACAAAAAAATGATCGTATAATGAAAACTACTGGGCCAAATTATGTTAAATTTTTAGGGAACCAAATGGCAACTATTCCGCGTCGAACTAAAAAAGAATCGGAGAGAGAGTACATACATAAAAAAAAACATACCGGCCAAGTTGAGAACTTCCTCCTTTTGGAAGTCAGTTAAAAATCTGCATATAACTCTTGCTTGTAGATTTGTTCGCAACATAAATTTATATTTAAAATTACTTTTTCTTTATTGGGTCTTTGACTATCGTGAGATAAGTACAAACCATTGCATTAAGAGTCATCGCTATTGTTTTCCAAACTGATCTTTTGTTGTATGTTCATAGAAGTATGTATGCCTAACATCATATTTGCTACTTTAGAAAGTTATAGAATCTTAAAGGTTTAGGCCATATTCTAAAACTAAACGTGTCGCTAAGTATTTAAACGACGTTAAACTGAAAGAATATTTTCGTAACTTATTAAATAATAACTGAAAGTTACTTTCGTAACTTATTCTATATTATATAATGAGTTACAAAAATATTCTTTCAGTTTAACGTCCTTTATTATAATTCAATGATAAGTACAAAATAATATTATTAATTAATTTCACACGTAGTTAAAATTACTAAATACATACAAGAAGATCATACATATAATACCTACGGTAATCTTATTTCAATCATTGCAGCAGTGAAACTTCAAAAACACCGCAATAATCTTCTATCTCACCTTTTTCTACATACATCTATTAAATTATTGCAGCCTTAATTGTATGTGTTAACGTTCGGTCTACTATTGTACTTTAATTGAAGTGTACACTTCATTCAAGTCTACCAGGAAAACAGCCCTCATGAAAACGTGTTGGTATTTTTCTAATAAAATTGATTAATTATTGTATTATCTACATATGTGACCTTTTCACAATCAGCCAATACCTTGTTCTGTAAAAATGATGATAATTACAGCTATTTTTTTTAATCTAATTAAATTATTCCCATTCGATAGTTGGCATGCACACGCGTAACGGAGTTTTATTACATTGAAATATATTATTTCCGATCGGATATTTGAATTCTTTTTTGATTTTCTTACAATATAGAATAATGTACCAATCTTCTTTGTTATCCATATTCTATTTGATATATTTATCAACAGTAATATTAGTTATAATCGAATACAATGACTACTCTATTAGTATTTCATTTTACCTATAGCTCCTTGTCACTAAAATATGGTAACCTGCATTCCTCTACTGAGTATTTGAAAACGACACTTGCTGCTCGCGGTTTTAATTTCATTATCTAATATCACGGTAAGTTTTATTATTGTATCTAAAGCAATAAATTCTCTATCTGCAGGTTATCTTACGCACTAATGTATCTTATATATAAAATTGAAAGTAATTTATTTATATGACTTTTTTTTAATGTCTCAATGGCATTGAAAGTATACTGATTCGCATTAAATTAAATATTTTTACAATACTTATTGACACTTGACATCTTTGTCTTCCGTGATCACTGTTGAAATATCGGAATAATAAAAATCTAATTAAAACTTAAAACCGTTAAAACCTAGTTTTATTATGACAATTATGTTTCAACCTATTTAGTAAATGTTTCAATTAAATTAAAACATTCAAGAAAACTTTTTCGCTCCTCTTCTTAATTTAGATCTTTTAGAGCTAGCTATAAACAGATAAGCATAAATATTTTACGGTAGCAATTTTAATTTATATTCACTATTACAATACTGACGACAAATATTAAGAATCTTATGAAATCTGTATTCATTTATACCTTGGACAAATATTAGTCCATTTTTTCCACAAAGCCAATTGTTTCCGCTTATTTTTTTCTCAAATGTTACTGTTTATTAGATTTGAGATAAAGAGAAGCATTATTTGTCTACTCAATGCTTAATTAAATTTTTCATCTGAAAGAAATTCTCAGCCGAAGCTTATGAAATCCGGCAGTATTTTTTACTAAACATAAAATGAATGTTTATTTTTTTATTGCTAAAAGTTAGTCCACATCTAACATAATGACACATTTTCATAAGTAGTGTTACGAGTTGCAGGCCTCGATTTAAATGCGGTTGGAATGATTATAAAGTTTGTTAGAACTATACAAACACGTATAACACAGGTACAAATCTAACTGAACACAACCAGCCCAAACGTAAAGCACGATTCAATAACACGCGCAAAGTCCGTCACTAAATAGATTACCGAGTTTACACAAGTCTTGCTCCGCTTGTGGTTATCACTCGACTGCCTCGTCCATCAATCGAGGCATTCCTTTACACTGCATGGATGCAATATGTCTGCTGGGCCGCGTGACCAAATTTCCTAGAATCCCACCTGGCTAATGACTGCCACAAACGGTTACAATACACAATGGGCTTCTAATCTTCTAATCACAAATTTTAAACAGAAAGTAAACAAAATGATTCCAAACGCCGCAAAGGTAATAAAATGTATTTCTACAGGGCTGCAGGTGTGAATTTGCCTTTGTCGGCATCACGGTCGTAACAATATGCTTGCAAAACAAGGGAGTGGCAAGCGCATTGTAGGTAGCGAATAAAATTTAGACTCTCTTCTTAAAATTCCTATATCTTATAGTACGTGATACAGTAGAAAAAAATGACAGTAAATTGTCAGAGCACCTTACAAGCTGCTCCTTTATAAACGAGTTCTGATGTCAGTCTGGAACCTATGATTTACCAAACCAAGCAATAAAAATGTAATAAATAATATAATATTTAGTATGCGTCCTTCTAATATTTGTGATTTCTTACGGCTATTTGTGGGTTTATTTTGGCATACAATTTGTACAAACACATTCAGAATTTATAAAAAAAATATTATTGTATATAAGGGCTATCTAACACTGTAAGAATTTTTTAAATCAGACCACTAGTTCCTGAGATTAGCGCGTTCAAGCAAAGAAACAAACTTATCAGCATTATATATATATATATATATATATATATATATATATATATATGTCGCAGAACGGCCTCGTTCTCACGACATCTTTAGTTATTTCAGGTTTAGTGGGCGTCATCAGGATGAAATGCGAGCATAAAACACAATAGCCACGGTTTATACACTTTTAATTTAGATTTGATCAACATTATTATGACATAGTTTAGACCGAGCAGCGGGTTCAGGGCACCCGCTCATACTTCTAACTTAAAACACTTTCTTTAAAATACTCTACGGTCCAACTCGACCTGCTGCCATCAACTCAATGTGCCACAAAAACTCCTCAGTCTACCGAAGTAGATACGACTCAAAGTATAGAGGGCGTCCGACCCCGCTCCGCCATAAGCTCTGCTCTGATTGGTCGTTTATTAAATTACAATATTCATAACTTTTATGATTATATATAATATATATATATATATATATATATATATATATAATCATCATCCGAGCGTTAAATCCCGGTTGCGTTCGGAGCGTTCACTCCGACGCCCAGGGTCCGCTTTCCTACTTTTTCTATTCCCCTTCGCGCGGTCTTCAGCATCCCCCGTTTTGAGACCATTGTGGCACGCATGTCATCCTTCACGACGTCAAGTCAGCATTTCTTGGGCCTTCCCCTTCGACCGAGACCTGGCGGAGGCGGCATGGCTAGACATTTGTTCCCCACGTAATTAGCCGGTCTCCGTAAAACGTGGCCGTACCAGCGTAAGCGACACTCTTGCAGTTTGTCTGCTATGTCACGGACATGAAGACTGCCGCGGATGCGGGAGTTCCTGACCCGGTCTTTCCGCGTCACTCCACACATCCATCGCAGCATATTCGTCTCCGTGACACGCAGTTCTTGCTTGTGTCGCTCAAGTACTGGCCACGCTTCACTGCCATACAAAAGGACAGGTCTAATGATGGATTTATAGACCTGTCCTTTCAATTTGACCGGCTTTTTGGGGTCACAAATGACACCTGTCACCTCACGCCACTTGGCCCAAGATGCTGTGATACGGGCCTTGACGTCGAGGTCGATATCCCCGGACGCACTAAGGACAGATCCCAAGTACTTAAACTGATCCATGCGCTCGACCGTATCTTCGCCTATGCGCACGGATGTGGGATCTGTAGTGTTACAGGCCAAGTACTCAGTCTTCGCCACATTGAGTTTCAAATCGCCGTTCTCTAGCGACCTCTTCCACGCATTTATTTACACTGTCCGAATCTGCCAGCGCGATATCGTCAGCATACATGAGCAACCATGGAGGTTGCTCATGCGCATCTCTGATGCTGTTCGACACTTCGTCTAATATCACGCTGAACAGAAACGGACTAAGGACCGATCCCTGGTGCACGCCTATGGTAATGGGGAAGGGTGTGGTGTCGCCAACAGCGGTCCGAACTATGGAATCGGAATGACGGTACATATCCCGGACAATGTCAATATAGGTTTCTGGCACTCCTTTGGACCTCAGTGCCCACCAGCTCATCACGCGAGGAACACAGTCGAAGGCCTTCTGTAGATACAAAAATAGGAAATGCAGAGGCGTATTCTTCGTCCTATATTTCTCCATGATGATCCTTAGGGCAAAAACAGGGTACATGGTTCCATGCCCAGGACGATACCCATATTGACATCCCGAGATAGTGCACTCCTGCCGGATCCGAGAGTCGATTATGCGCTCAAAGAGCTTCATGGTGTGGGACATTACCTTTATTCCGCGGTAGTTTTCGCACTCCTGCACCGATATATATATATATATATATATATATATATATATATATATATATATCGGTGCAGGAACATAAAAAACATAATACAAATATGTATAAAACTTTTTCACCGACACCACACCCTGTCAAAATATCCGCTTCTATTATGTTACGTGGCGGAGAAATTACTTTCAGTCTGTTATAAGTTGTTTAAGTAATTAAAGTTTTTTAACTATCCCACGGGAACTCTTTAATTTTTCGGGATCGAAGATATCCTATATGTCGACCAGGGCCATAAGCTACCATCATACAAAATTTCATTTAAATCGGTCCAGTCGTTTCGGAGATTAGCCGGTACAAACAGAGAAACAAAAAAATTGAAAGAAAACTAAATTAGTTCTATTTCACTTCTTACATCCCCCTGACTCGGTTTTTAGCATTTTTTTTATTGTACAGAAATTTGACCTTTACAATGTTATTATATGTACCTACAGATTGGTAGAGTACACCCGGTGATATAAAAAATAAAATTAAAAAAAACTTTATTTAAAAAAACCGACTTCAAAAACTAAAAAGTATATAATAACTTATTTCTAAAGCTATTATTAATTATAATATATATTATTATTTTTAATATATATTATCTTTAACATCTTACAGTCGGTGCTTAATAATTTTCAAAATATAGTAATTTTTATGTTTTACTTTGCACCGACTTCAAGATGTATTAGATACTATATTTTAAAAATAAGATATTATAAATATTAATAGCTTTAGAAATAAGTTATTTTATACTTTTTAGTTTTTGAAGTCGGTTTTTTTAAACGAAGTTTTTTTTATTATTTGTTGCTTTTTAGTGTGCTATGGGTACGCTTACGAAAGGTGCCACGCGCCTTAAAAATTATAGGTCCCAAGGAACGGCAACAAAAAAGTTCGTACAATGAATACTACTGGGCCAAACTATGTTAAATTTTTAGGGGACCAAATGGCAGCTATTCCGCGTCGAACAAAAAAGAATCACGTAAATCGGATCATAAATCTCAGAGTAATCGGTGAACATACATAAAAAAAAGATTCCGACGAATAGAGAACCTCCTCCTTTTTTAAAGTCGGTTAAAAATAAATTTTATTATTCATGAAAATAAAGTTTAAAAATACCTATTGTTCTATACACCGAAAACAGACTTGATCATATAGTCTGTACCTTTCTACAAAATACTAGATAGATAGATAACACTTTATTGCTCACCAAATTAAACAAAAACAAAATATATAAGTACAATACTTCTTGTCAAAACAACAGGCGGCCTTAAGGCTAAAAGCGATGTCTTCCAGGCAACTTAGCTTAAAAAAAGTCTATAAAACTAATCTGGCGATGTAGGTGGAGCAGAAAAAAGATAGGAATGTACAATTTTAATATACATACTACACACTAATTTATTAATTAATAGCTATATAAGTTGCTATGCGGAGTGCTTATTGTTTTTAGAGTATTTCTCAGTATTTAAGCATGGATTAAAATATTTTTAATCCATGCTTTTTATTTACACAACAACTAACTGTCGTTAACAAATTAATTGATAAGTTTCGTATATATCCGAATTTTATCGCACTCGTTGAAGTATTTGATAACATTTTAAACTAGAATAATAATTGTGAAATTCACAGATAATGATGAACATTCTTCAAAAATTATAATTGTTAATCTCCAATTCATATGTCATTTTGTACAATACAATACTGTTTATTGTAGACCTATATTACATAGAAAAAATACATAATAAACTTACTTACTAAAAGGTAAGTAAGTAAAGTACAATGGGCGGCCTTATTGCTAAAAGCAATCTCTTCCAGGCTATCTTTGGATGGACAAGATCTAATTGCATAGATGACGTTGGCGTGCAGTTGAAATATACATAAATATTATTATCAAATAATTATCATACATATATTGTAGTTATAAAAAAATACGTACATAGACATACAAAACAAACAATAAACACGTTATATAGTTAGATAGTGCACCTTCACAAGTCTGACAAAGGAATGAATAGATTAAGCAGATCGGACATCTGCCGGCAGGGCATTGCAGAGATGCACAGCCTGAATAAAGAACGGTTGCGTAAATCTCCGTAGTATGTATCGGTGTCATAAGTCGCAAGCTCTCTGACGTTCTCAAAGACCTCGAATCACTGTGAAAGAACTGAAAACGTTCTTTAAGACGGGGTCCTACGATCAAACAGTACGTTATAAAGAAGAGACAGAACATGAGTATTACGGAGAAGTCGAATAGGCAATCATTTGAGTTTTGTGCAAAATTTAGATATGTGATCATATTTGCGTAAGCCAAATATGATTTGTATACAGAAATTTTGAATTCGCTCGAGTTTTTAAATCAATTTGTATAACTTAAAACTTGTCATCCAAATCAAGTGGAATTTATTTATTTACTACCTGTGCTCGTGATTTCGTTCGCGTAACATCGATATTTATCGTTATATTTTTATAATATTACTAGCTGTACCCGGCAGACGTTGTCCTGCCTTTAAAAAATAAAATCTAGAACCCGATTCCAGCGTCATCTACCGGGACCAAATGTTAATCTAAACTATTCTGAAATCCACTTGAACAAAAAAAAAATCATCAAAATCAGGCCCAGCGTTTAGGAGGAGTATCGAGGCGCCACCTACTGGGTCCAATCTTTTATTTAAACCATTCCGGGACAAACTTCAACACATATAACAACAAAAAGAACACCTACATTCTGGTACCCGTTTGTGGCGCCATCTACCTGGTTCAAATTAAAATCTAAATCATCCAGTAGAAAATTATAAAAATACTAATATCGCTATTAAAAAATAGGGGTTGATCGTAGAGGGTTGAAAATTTAGGGTTGTATGTATTTTTTAATGCTGTATGTTAAAAAAATAATTTAAAAAAATGTAGGTGTGGACTACCCTTAACATTTAGGGGGATGAGAAATAGATGTTGTCCGATTCTCAGACCTACCCAATATGCACACAAAATTTTATGAGAATCGGTCAAGCTGTTTCGGAGGAGTATGGGAACGAACATTGTGACACGAGAATTTTATATATAAGATAGCCTATCATTTATTCTGATGTTATAATATGTTACTGTACAGTTTCATACTCCGCTTCTAATGGTCTTAGCGTGATGATATATAGCCTATAGCCTTCCTCGATAAATGGGATATGTAACACTGAAAGAATTTTTAAATCAGACCAGTAGTTCCTGAGATTAGCGCTTTCAATCAAACAAACAAACTCTTCAGCTTTATATATTACCATAGTATAAGATTTCCTGATGTATACTATGGTGGTTTATTAGTATATTCTTTTAAACTATAATTTTAAGTTGAATGATGACGTCACTGAATAGCCACGCCCATCCTAAATTACTTATTGATAAGTACACTAATCCAAAGTATTATAGCGATAACATAGAGAGCAGAAAGAACTACTTTGTTTTAATATAGGTAAACTTGGGTGTCCTGAAGTCACGTGATTTTGGTATCTTTTTATAAGTATTGCCCTAGCAAATTTTATAATCATACCACATAACGCTAGATAATTAAATTTCTATCAGCCTGCAAACTTCAGAAGTAAAAGTAAAATTGAATACTTACATAATCCCTAAAGCCGTTTACTCCAGCCGTGCAGGAACGGAGAAAGAATACAATTTCCTGCGGCCGAGTGTACTGTCGAAAGAGGCGACAAAACAACCCACAGCCAGGTGGTAGGGTTTTTGCCCGACTGGATGGCTATCACCTCTGGTCTAGAGTATGCCGCAATAACAACTGTTAGTTGTCTTCCAGCATCAGTGGCCAGGTTCCAGTGTCTCCTTCAAGGCCGGTAGCACAATGGCAGCACCTAGCATATTATATAGGGACATGAGCAGTATTGCTAATGTCCATAGACGACAGTAACCATTTTTATCACAGTTGGGCGAGGGCCCAACTGTGATAAAAATGGTTACTGTAGGCTGAGGAGCCTGCCTACTGTACTTCAGAAATAAAAAAATGGGGCTTGCGGGCGCAGTCGTACGTTCACTATACATGTAATTTTGCCAAAGTGAGAAACTATGTCCCTACACCACCTAAGTCTTTTTTCTCTCAATTTTTCAGTCACGGGGTCAACTTTACCGCCGTATGTACTTATTTCTCACCCTGTCCATTCTCGTAACACCACACATTCATCCCAACATTCTCATCTCGACTAAAAGGAGACGTTTTTGGTCTACCACTTTAGTAGCCCAATATCTGAACCCGTGTAGGTTTATCTATCTATCATTAAAGAGCTATACTCTTGTCGGTGGCGCCTCCTCTAATCTTCTTTATTATGGGCCACTTGTTTTACTTCTATGTAAGACACGACACCCAGTTTTTCTTTCATTTGATCCATGAATGTCTGTCTTAGTCTTCCCTTCCCTCTCCTTGCTTTGACTTCGATTAACGTGCATAAGATGGTGTCGTGTCGTAGCAAACGGCCAAACATCTTCCCCATTCTTTCCCCCTCCAGGGTTTTTATAATTGTGCGTTTCTCCTTTATCATATCCTGTACTTCTTTATTGGTTTCTTGTCTTTCCAAATTATTCTCTCCATGCGTCTCCAACACCCCATTTCAAATGCTTCTAATCTATCGCGATCTCTTTGTGTCATTTGTCATTGTCCATGCTTCATACCCATATAAAGCCATGCTCCAGATATACATTTTGATTAAACTTTATTTAACGGATTGTGCTATTTTAGACCTTTTAGTGTAGGTTAATGTGGATTAAAATATATGGTAGAAAGTAGTATTCTCTAGTGCAATGGGTGGAGAGAGATTATATTTCCAAATAGTAATAGTATGCCCTACTCTTCTAACTTTTGAACTATGAGGAAAAAAAGGGTTGAAAAAGGTAATAGAGATTAATGGATATTTTGTATGAAGATTACCTTGAATAAGATCTGTTAAGTTGTTCTTGAAATACAGGGTAAATTCAATTCAATTCAATTTATTTAATGCGAATGGGTATAAAAGGTGTTAAATTTAACATAGTACAGTTCTCCAAATTCCGCCTTTCGCTTCGATTAAAGATTTTTTAGGGTTTCGTGATATCAAAAACCAAATGGTACTGTGTACCATTAATTACTCCACAGTACCATTTATTGTGGGTAATCTATCATACAGCCACATTTTTGAAATATTATAGTTTCACCTCATAAATTCCGAAGTTGAAAGGCAGAAGTTGAAGTTGAAGCCGTGGTATCGTAATGGCTAGCGTACGCGTCCCTAACTCAAAGGGTAAGAGTTCGACCCTGGCCGGAACGCATGCACCACTAAGTCAGTTTTCTGACCTAACGTGCATATTGTTACAATTTCCACGTGCTAACAACGGTGAAAGAAACATAGTGATATATAAACTAAATTCATACAAATATATTTATCTATAATATTATAAAATTGTAAATATGCCGTGTCTGTACAGTGAAGCTATAAAAAAAAACAATTGGAATACACTACATAAACGATGGAAAACATCATGATTTTTTTTAGATTTCTTGTCTGTCTATGTCTCTTTGTCCGTTGTTTGATAGCCTGGACTGCTGTTGTCATTCTGTCATGCTGTTTTACATAATTTTAATCAAATATTTGTTACTTTAAACTAGTAAAATTGGAAAATTTGTTGGGTATATTTTTTAGAAATATTCTTAGTGTGAAAATAATCCATCATCCAGTAATTCTATCCGTGCAGGAACGGAGAAAGAATACAATTTCCTGCGTTGGGGCGGCCTGTCGTAAGAGGCGATAAAACAACCAACAGCCAGGTGGTAGGGCATTTGCCCGACTGGATGGCTACCACTCCTGGTCTAAAGTATGTCGCCATAACAACCTTGAGTTGTGTTCCAGCATTAGTGACCAGGTTCCAGTCTCCCTTAAGAGTGCAGCAGCACATTTGTAGCACCTTTAGTGTTGCAAATGTTCATAGGCGATGGTAATCGATTTCCATCAAGTGGGCCATCTGCCTGTCTGCTGAATTCCTGCAATAAAAAAATAAAAATAAATAGATAAGGTAACTTATAAGTAAATTTGGGTATCATAAGATTGAAGTGATACAAAAATATATTTGTTACAGTGAACGTGTGTTAGGAAGAGGCGACGCCACTTGGGAAGATTGGGGAAAAATTCAATGGCATTTGGTCGGCTGTTTATTCCTCTCTTGGCTCGTTGCATTCTTTTGCGTAATTAAGGTTAGTGCAAAGTATATATAAAGAAAACACATAGCAGAAGTGAAAATTCAACGGAAAAGTGGAAAACGAATCGCAAAGGACAAGTGGAAAATCGAATAACAACGGACAAGTGGCAAAACGTATCGCAACAAAATTTTAACTTGAAGTTTTACGTGCAGATTGTCAATGTTTTTGTCCAATTGGAAAAATCAGCCTTCTTTAACTTCAAGTTATAATTTTGTTGGGATTCGTTTTGCCACTTGTCCGTTGCCATTCGTTTTTCCACTTGCCCGTTGAAGTCTTACTTCCACTATGTGTCACAGTGCACATTTCGATTTTTCGCAGGTTTACTGCAAATTATGATTTGGTTAGTTTAGGTACATTTTAATGAATGTATTTTTTATTTAAAAATATTTTATTTTATCAAACAATAAAACTGAATTCGATCCGAACCAAAAAAAAACCATAGTCTACTCTAAAATTATAGCCGCCTCTCCTTTTCGTGACAGAAAAAATCCTTATAGTCTGATAGTATATAGAAGTTTCACTACAAAAAAACTAATTCAGTCGGGGGACCTACACCAGGAACGAAGTTGTTTACGTTTAAGGCTTGTAGCAACGCCAACCTAAGCCCTTGAGGATTTTTCGGTGAAAGACCGCCGATAACATAGCCGCAATCGTTTTTCAAATGCATTATTATTTTATTGTGAATAAAATAAAGTAGTAATAAAAAAATATTTATTTATCTCTCTTTTATACGGAGTTAAATTAAAAAATCATTTATTAAATTTTTTGTCTATCTTGTCTGTCTGGAGGTTCCGGGTAATCTTTGAAACGGCTGGACCGATTTTGGCAGGAATTTGGCTGGCAGATAGTTGATACTATAAGGAGTAACTGAGGCTTTATTTGGTTCCTAAAAAAATCGCGGGCACAGCTAGTCTAATATAAAATTTGTCCAAAAGTTGACATTGTCGTAATATCTGTGTTTGGTGGCGGCAGTTAAGACAATGGCTGACTGGACTGTGACTAGCCATATAGTAAAGTGTTTAAGGGTGTTTTGTGTCTGTGTATAAGAGATCGTTGACTTAAAAAAGTAATTATTGCATGAGTTCAGCAGACAACCTATTTAATGGTAAGCGGAAAATCGTCTATGGACATTTGTAACACCAAAGGCGTTACAAATGCGCTTATGAGAGATCATAAATCATAAAGAGATTTAGGGAGTCTGGAACTTAGCCACTAATTCCGGAACACAACTCAAGGTTGCTATGGCGACATACTCTAGACCAGGGGTGGTAGTTATCCAGACGAGCAGATAGCCACCTGGCTGTGGGTTGTTTTGTCGCCTCTTACGATAGGCCGCAGGATATTGTATTCTTTCTCCGTTCCTGCACGGAACAATGACTACAGAATATGGCAAAATAGAGTGGAAAATAATAGCCACATAGATTTGTCTGAGCTCTAGCAACCCCAATGTTTATTTATTATTTGTTGTATTTTTCCTATTGTATATTAGTTTAGTTGCATGAAATTTAAAAAAAAGAAAACTTTTCAGGGTGTCCAATCAGCGGGTAAAGTGGTATATTTCACAGCGTTGTTCCCTTATGTAATGCTAACTGCTCTTCTAGTAAGAGGTGTGACTTTGGAAGGAGCCTCTGACGGAATTTTGTTTTACTTGTCTCCGGACTGGGATACGTTGCTTGAGGCAAGAGTTTGGGGAGACGCTGCTTCTCAGGTAAGACCAATAATAAAATTTAAATGTTTGTTTGTGACTTCAAACTAAGTACTAAAACTAAGGTGAAAAGTGACGACGGCCTCTGTGGTTGAGCGGGTTAAGCCTTTGCCAGCCTACTTCACTGCAACGCAGAGGCTCCGGGTTAGATTCCTGGTATAGTAAATTTCGGAAACGTATTTTCTCCGTTATTTACCATGGTCTGGGTGTCTGGGATCGGCCCCAGAGTGGTCAGTTGTGTATTATCCATAATACAAAACTTGCTTAATTTGGGGATATACAATGGGTGTATTTGTTTGCCGATTATAAAGAATAGAAAAAATATTTTTTTAAAAAAATGTCGCGTTTGTCCAAATTACGCACAAACATCTTGGACATAGCTAGTCTATATAATTTATTCAAAAAATGTATTATTGACTACACGCGATCATAAAAAAACTTACTTTATAAATCATAAAAACTTATAAGTTTCGTATAACTATTATGAATAAGGTTGGTTTATAATAACGATATAATGACATAGAAATTCAATATTTTTTGCGTCGAACCTTAACATCCCTATTATCCCTAATCCCCAATTATAGTAATTCTGCCTGTAACGCTTTCACGGAAATCCTATTGGACGGATTTGGGTGAAATTAGCTATATATATAATTTTAATACCGAAGATGGACATGGGATAATTTTCATCCCGGATAATGGGACAGATTTATGTAAAGGTTATCCCAGAACGTAGGATAGGTTTTTTTGGGATTTGTCATTTTCATCATTTTGATTATTTTTGTAATTTTGGTCATATCGGTTATGCTGTAATTTTGTACAAAGTGGGTTTGATACCGAAAATGAGCATAGATGCTTTTTATCACGGGATATGGGATAGTTTGCGATATAAAATGAATTAAATATTCCGAGGCTAACAGCGCTAACATAAAAATTTAATACAATGTAACCTGCATTAAGGCTTGCTCTTTAAAGTAAAGGTACGCAGTAGGGGTTGACCCGCGACGCGGGCGCGGGGAAAGCTCTAAAGACTCTAAACTATACATACTATATAATAAAACTGTAGAGGTCGAATTTCTGTACAATGAAAAAAAAAATGCTAAACACCGAGTCAGGTGTAAGAAGTGAAATAGAACTAATATTTTTTTTTCAAATTTTTTGTTTCTCTGTTTGTCTGTTTGTCTGTGTGCTTGTACCGGCTAATCTCCGAAACGACTGGACCGATTTAAATGAAATTTTGTATGGTGGTAGCTTATATCCCTGGTCAACATATTGGATACTTTTGATCCCGAAAAATTAAAGACTTCCCGTGGGATAGTTAAAAAACCGCACCACGCGGACGAAGTCGCGGGCAGAAGCTAGATATAGAATAAAAACGAAATGAACTGTTGGATTTGGAAATGTACAGATTGAATAATGACCCTATTTATAAGTTTATCACTTCAAATAATCACTTCTTAATTGTTTATCTGATATAAATTAAATTTGGTGGTGTTAATAAAATTACGATACTTAAAACAACAATCATCAATCTATTGAGAACGTTGATGTTTTGAAAAATTTTGAGTACTTTTCCAATCACTTCAAACTTGACTTGAGTTAAATTTAAAACGTAACAAAATATCTGATTTTGGAGTTTGGTGTGCAAGAATAGTTCAAATTTGTTATTATTGATGAGCTTGATTTTTTTCATTGCATGATTCCAGCAGACACTCAGATGAGGCATCTGATGGAAAGCGGTTACAATCGCTATTGGACATTTGTAACACCAATGTGCTGCGACTCTCTTTTTTTATTTCCTGAAGCAGGCAAACAGGCAGACAGCTCACCTGATGGAAAGTGGTTGCAGTCGTCTATGTATGTTTGCAACAGTAGCGGTGTCGGCAACGCGTTGCCGACATCTAAGAAATTTCATAACGCCCTTCTTAAAAGACCCCTTCTCATGACGATTATTGTTGTACTCGGAATAAATGTTCTGGAGAACTATTGCGTAGTTGAACATAGGGGCCCAAGGAAATAGGGGTCAATATCCCGTCGCTGGCGAGCGGTGCAGTTGTAAAAGTAAGGCATTGGCACCAAATCAAACATTACCTCAGTTATCTGCCCACGAAACTTCGTACACGTTTCCATGATGATGGCATGTTTATTATAAACGGTACCATTTGTTGAGATAAGAAGTATCCTAAGTTATGATCCAGGATATAAGCCAGCTCTTTGTCGAATTTCATTTAAATCCTTCTAGTAGTTTTCACGTGTTGCTCTATCAGTAAGACGAACAACCACTCTAAAAGTTACGTTTCCGGAATTTGCTGGTCATGGCCCCCCTGATTCTTTTTATCGGGGACCTGATTTCTTGTCACATTTTTATCCGTGCAGGAACGGAGAAATAATACAATTTCCTGCGGCCTGGCGGCTTGTCGTAAGAAGTGACAAAACAACCCAACCCGGGCATTTGCCCGACTGGATGGCTACCACCCCTGGTCTAAAGTATGTCGCCATAACAACCTTGAGTTTTGTTTCGGCATTAGTGACCAGGTTCTAGTCTCCCTTAAGAGAGCAGCAGCGCATTTATAGCACCTTTTGTGTTGCAAATGTCCATAAGCGATGGTAACCGCTTTCTATCATGTGGGCCATCTGCCAGTCTGTTGAACTCCTGCAATAAAAAAATTCGATTTAACGCGTAGTACTAACTCAGATTTTTTACATTTATTTTTAATTCTTGATTTCATTTCATGTCGTTAATAATAATAATCGTAATCTGTTGTATATAATATAATCTTGTTTAATCAACAGTTTAATTTCTTGTGATATTTAGTAGTATCTAGTAAAGTTGTTAGTAATTTAAAAAGTTTGTAAATATCTTTTTCTTGGCCAGCAAGTTTCAAAAGTGCTAATTTGGAAGTTTGAGCTCTAATGTGATTTCCGATATTACCAAACTTTAACTTGGCGAGGCGATACCGTTTTCTCACTAGTAAAAAACTGGTGAAACAGAAAAAGGTCTAAATTTCTTTCTCAGGTAAAGAGGCGTTCAGTGTTCCTTAAAGTATGTACTTGTACGTAATATGAAGCTTATTGGGTTCTAGTTTTATAGATTAATTAATGCTTCTAGTAAAGAAGTGTTTTAATACAAGCTCACAAATATCACCTTGCTGTCAGGATTATCTACCTTACTATAGACTAATTAATGCTTCTAGTAAAATAGTACTTTATTACAAGCTCACAAATATCCCTTGCTATCGGAATTGTCTACTTCACTCCATATTGTTTTGTTCCTATTTTAAATAATAAGAGATGAAAACTCCTCAGCGACATGCATTTTTTTTCTATTATTATATTTTATATCTCTGTTTTTGGTTTCTTTTAAATAAATACGCCATAGAAGTACTCTTTCAAGAATTCATTGACCCGCAGTTAACCGGTTACAAAAAGTATTTCAGTATCATATTTATATAGCACTAGCTGTTACCCAGTAGGTACCCAACCACTAGTTGTTATTGACTGACGACACACACACACACACGACACAGAAGTATAAAGTGTCCAATGACTTATAATCTTTTATTTCTCTAGATCTTCTACTCCTTCGGTGTGGCCTGTGGTTCTCTGGTGACTCTTGCTTCGTACAACAACTTCCATAACAACTGCCACTTTGACGCTGTCTTCGTCAGTTTCACTAACTTCTTGACTTCTATCTACGCTGGATTCGCTATATTCTCTGTTCTTGGGTTCCAAGCGCAGTTAATGGGCGTTACTGTGGATGGTAAGTGCGACAATTTTGTTCTTGTTATTTTGTATTGTTGGCAGATAGACAGACTGGTAGTCCACCTGATAGAAAGTGGTTAGCTGGCGTCACTCGTAGATATTCACTGCTATTTCAAATAGATTTTTTTAGTAATCTTTGTATATAGCTAGACTCGTATAAAACTCGTTTATAGAATATAATAGAATATACTTTAGTGTACAATAAAATTTATGAAACAATACACAAAAACAGCTTAGAATTAAGTACAAATGGCGGCTTTATCGCTGGCAGCGATCTTTCCCACACAACCTTGGGATGGAGAGAAAAAATGGCAGAAAAGCTAGGTCAGGGTTTACTAGTTGCACAATATTCTAAAAAATATTTCGAAATACATATTAATATGATTATATACATACATCAATATAGATATAGATTTATATATACATATATAAATACATAAAGCATAGCAATACACATGTATATAAATACATCTATTAAAACCATAAACATACATCTATCCCTGCAGCAACGTAGAAAAAATATCATTTACTGCGGCCGAGCGACTTGTCGTAAGAGGCAACAAAACAACCCACAACCAGGTGTTAGGGCATTTGCTCGATTTGGTGGCTACAACCATTGGTCAAGACTCTAAAGCATCGCCATAACAAGTGATACCGCCACTCGGCGGGTCACTGCAAATTACAGCGCGAAGAAAAAAATTGAAAATTCAATCAAAAAACTTATTTCGTTTCCCAGGACGTGTCTACCAATAATCGACACAACGTTCAATATAATGGGAAAGGCTTGTTTAATTTGAACTTTGGATTTCCCAGTTGATTTACTCGATACGAACTTGTATGTATGTACACATTTGTACGTTTACACGCATTCCCATTGCAAGATAATGGATTGATTAAATTGTAAATAATTCAATGTGCGGTGCTCTTGATCTGTGGTCTAGGCCCCTGTTGATCAGCTATTGATTACTTTGAATAACGTATTGCGGTGCGATTGGTGTTTGCAATTGTTTACGGTTTTGTTTCATCAATGTTCGATTGTTTCGTTTCGCGCGATCTCTTATGGGAATCGAGAGCGAATATTCCATTCCATATTATTGAAACATATTTCAATCTAGTGCATGCTAACTCAATACATTAAAATAAGAGAATAACTTAATGAAAATTAGAATTCTGTAAATTATTTAAAACAATAGTTTTCAAAATTGTAAATTGACAAGACAAAAGGCAATATAATATGTATACACAAATAATTAAATACTAAGATGAGTAATAAATAAGGTAATTTTATATAAGAATAGGTAAACATGTAGTCTAGTATAAGAAATAGCACACAACTAATATAATCATGAATGTATTAATAGTAAGTAAAAAAAATTATAGATATACCCCCTTGTTTATCCCAAGATAAAAAAAAATAAAAAATAAACGAGAGACGTCTCTCTTAGTAGAACTATTTAATATTGAAAATGTTTAACTTGAGAAAAGCTTAGATTATTACTGAAATTTTATGTATATTAATATGATAATGTATGGAAAGGTTATTTACTGATAAAATCTTTTACTGATTATCAAATGTATTTTATACTTAGTTACGAATATGTACATTAGAAGAAATACGCCTAGGGCCGTTGATGAGAGTGAGAGAGGAGGAGCCTGTCTACCGCTACCGTATGCGTTAGAGAAAGCCGGGCAGCCTGGAGCTGTAACGCGTTACGTAACGAAGCGGTTTACCTTCCCATAAGAAGTTATCACTTCAAACAAAAAACTCAAATTAAAAAAGAAGACAAATTCCATTTTGTCCTATGATGGAGGACAAGCTGTAAAAAACTGTAAAAAAACGTAATCTATTCAACACGGGTCTGTACATACCCCTTAGTAAACATTTGTTACGGACATTTCTTCAAGTTAAATAATTGAACAATAACTCCGCCGTGCCTTTTAAAACGTTATATATAAGTTCTGTATTCGAGAACGAGATCTTCACTCTTAAATCTTTGCTTTAAACTCGTCAATACAAATCGTATCTTATTTAGGTATCTGCCGTAGAATGTAGCTAAGTTCGGTCCTTGATGTCTTTTTATCCGGCTCGATTGAGACCGATCGGATAACTTTGGTTTCGAATAAAACAAACGTGTGTATGGTACCAATTTTATTCGCGACAACCTGCGGTGGGATGTTACAGATTACTAAATACCGAGCTTCATTTTAGTACAAAATAGTGCTAACAATTATAAATGCGAATGTGTGACGAAGTTCTTTTACGCGGCTTACAGTAGAATGAACGGGCAGGTATCATCACGTAAGGAAGAAGCATGACGCTTATTCCGTACAGTTAATAACAATTTAATCAAAAGTATTTTCAAAAACTACTCAAGATTTCATATCCAACCCAATTTTCATTTGAAGTTTTGTTGAAGCACTACTAGCGTGAATTTTTATAGAAAATTTTACAACTTAGTTCGAAAGTTTGTGGACATACTTGTTACTACTTTTTATCTCCAGCTATTGATTTAAAGAGTTTGTGACTCATTTCAAATGAATAATTGTTTTCTCTGGTTAAGAGATAAATTGTAGTTATTAAAACTGGTAGACGATAATTCTCCACCTACTACGATCCTGACAAACACTTTTCCCTTCATCTACTTTCATTAATCTCTCCATACAAAAACATTTTGTCGGTTTGTCTAATTTAGGCTAAACTACTAAATTTTCCTTTTACGCATTTTTTATTATCGGAATAAACAAAACATGTTTTGCCATGAAAAACTATTATTATCTATTAATTACTTTCGACTATAGATTATGGTGTTATTGCCAAACATGTCGGCCATAGCATTATCAGTGATAACATATAATATTGACAATGCTCTTGACCAAGCAAAATTATTAACAATAGACATGTTATGTATTGATATTTTGCACGATATGACGTCAGTGCAGAATAATTCTGATATAGAGAAGGATATAACGAGAATAAATGTAGCATGGCTAAAGTGGAGACAGGTAACCAGTGTAACATGCGATAAACTAATGCCACTCAAGCTAAGAGATCAGACACAATAAATCTGCCATACGACCGGCCATGTCATATGGGCTTGAATGTTGTGGGCCACTAAAGTGATAGACCACAAATATCACGATTCAGCTGAGATGAGAATATTGAGATGGATGTGTGATGTAAAAGAATATATAAGATGAGAGATGAGTACATAAGTTAAGAGTCTTTTAAAGTTGCGTAACAATGAGACTATTAAACTGGAAGATTGGTGCGTAGAAATGTAAAGGTATACCAAAAAAGACATGGATGGATTGTGTGAAGGATAACATGATGATATTTTGTGGTATGGCAGAAGACGTATGTATGTCGGAATAGAGAATTACGGAAGGAAAAGACATACTGTGCCAACCCTATATAATTGGGAGACAGTATAAAATGAATAAGTTATTAATATACTTACAGTAGCAAAATATCAATATAATAAAATAAAAATAATAAAATAAAGGAGAATCAATATAATAAAGGAGAAACGCACAATTTTAGAAACTCTAGAGGAAAGAAGGGGGAAGATGTTTGGCCATTTGCTAAGACACGACACCTTTTTATGCACGGTAGTCGAAGGCAAAGTGGAAGCAAGGAGAGGGAAGCGAAGACCAAGGCGAGCATTCATGAATCAAATAAAAGAAAAAGTGGGTGTCGTGTCTTACATAGAAGTAAAACAACTGGCCCATAATAGAGAAGATTGGAAGAGGCTCCACCGCCAAGAGCATGCTCTTAAATGATAAATGAATGGAAGCAAAATATCATTAAATTTCTTATTTTATAGATGTTGCAGAGCAAGGTCCAGGGTTAGCTTTTGTGGCTTACCCTGAAGCTATACTTCAGATGCCAGTACCTCAACTATGGGCTATTTTGTTCTTTTTAATGCTGTTTATTCTTGGACTTGGCAGTCAGTTTGCTGGCATTGAAGCAATTAACACTGCAATCGTGGATCAATGGCCACACCTGAGGAAGAATTATTGGCGGGTGAGTTTATATAAATTCGGTATTGTTCACCACAAAATATACATAAAGTAAATTATTTACAGTCATTTCATGTAAAGGCAGGAACAATGGGTGGCCACCCTTTAAGGTGTCTTTCCACCAGAGGTGTGGTATGCAGCTATGTGACCGTTTCCACTGATGCCAAGCTCTGTAGCGTAGCGAGTAAGACATGTTATGAAATGCCGCCATAAGATAGCTGCGCAGCTCGAGCTATACGACGTATCAACAATAGGCAAGGCACGCATCTATAGCACGCATCCATAGCTCGTACCCATAGCACGCACCCATAGTTCGCATCCATAGCACGCATACTTCCATATAAAAGAACGTAGCTTAGTTGAATCAGTTTCTACCAGTGCTATGCGGTGTGGGCCAATGAATATGATTGGTGCATATCAAACGCATCCATAGCAACGTTGCATAGCACATCTCTGGTGGAAAGGCATCCTTATCACTTTGAAGCGATCTCTTACAGTCAAGCCGGTTTTATATTAACGACGGAGAACTCGATGCATTTTTTTAGATTTCTTGTCTTTGGGGTGGCACTAGCACCTCTAGGTGGAATTAAGGATGCCGATTGTCACACCACAGTTAGGGATACCCACTAAAACCCGACGGTATTTCGTCCTTCGCCCTTAATGCCAGGGCCACGGGTATATGGCTTAGCCTCTCCGCTGGACCTGGCAGGCGGTGGCCCAATAGCCTCATCCACTGCCGGGGAACTTCTACAACGCATAATAAATTTCACTCGATTTTTGCCGCGGCCACAGATTGGTCATATTTGTGCACCAATATAGCATATTGCGGTCAATATTCCAATATGCGGATCAGGCTTTGAATACAAGTTCAAAGGGGATTCAAAAGGGATTGCGCGCGGGCATCTTGGACAGAATGCCGCGCGTGTGCCACACATTTCTGACATTCGTCGCGAGTTGCGGCACTGTTAATTTTTCACCACTGCCTTTTTTTGCGTTGTTTTCTTGTACGAGGCAAATAATAAACATAGTATGTATCTAAACCATATGCTTAAAAGCTGCTAGTGCTAATAAGTTTCGTCCATAGTCTTTCGCTCTGCATCCGCAATTGGCACAGATCCAATGTGCCTGTCTATTTCCAGTATTTGAGTACAAAGTTAGTATTTAAACCATGTGTGGTGTGTAATAGTTGGTTCAATATTGGCCATTTCAAATTGGAGCAAAGCTTGGACGCTAAGTTGAATCCAATGTGTGCCGTGGCTTAACACAAAAATTTGCTCTGATTTGAAATTTTTACCGTAATATATTTTTAGGTCACAGCGTTCACGTGTTTCACGTGTTTCATTCTGGGAATACCGATGTGCTTCAGCGGCGGGGTGTATTTATTTACATTGCTCGATTGGAATACTGCCTCGTGGGCAATTCTGCTGATTGGTATGGCGGAGGTAATATTAAAAACCTAGTTTTTTGTATTTTTGCTACTGTGAAATGTGATTGAATTGTATCCACAATAGTTAATTAAAAATAGTATAGTTAAAGTTAAAAATTGATATTGACTAGGCTTATTAAAAATTATGTTATGACGGTTTCAAGCGTGAATTTATATTTGATTTTTATTTCGACGTTTCGGTTTCAATGAAACTTGAATGGATCTGTTGATCCCTGGAAAGGCTTTTCTTTTTCTATAAAATGAAGTAAACAATAAAAAAATGATAAATAATAATAATATTATATTTCACGAGAAACGCAATCAGTGGCAAAAGTCAGGATTTTACAATTGTCCAACAGCGGACAAGTGCGGTGTCCAAAAGACAGCAACAATAGACGTCGCCTCTATGGAATCCTTTGCGTGAACTGCCATCCACTTGGAAGACTGTATTTAAATACACTCTTTGTTTTTTTGGTGTGAAAATCGCCTATAGATGATAGGCGGAGGGTAAACCTGATTGTTGGCGTGGCGATACAGGCCGTGGCGACGCTTCGCCACGCTATATGCTGGAATATATGTATATACGTAGTCTATACGTAATAGCGTTAGTTTTCTTTTAAACTATTATTTATTCATTATGCCATATCTGATTCCTGTCGTAATCTGTTCTTTTATACATATAACTTATACAAAACAATTTCGATGTTTCTGCCAGGCGTCCCGTGACGGCTCATACCGATTTTTTTTTAACTTTGTTTAGTGTGTTGCCGTTTCTTGGAGTTACGGAATCAATCGTGCGATGAAGGATTTGGCTTCCATGGACATGAAGTTGAACAAAGTACTTCGTTTTTATTGGAAGGCAGTATGGACAGTCATCGCACCACTTGCCAGTATTGTAAGTATAATAAGCATTATTCTGATTTCTCATTTAAGTCAAAATACAATGAAACTTATACTTCATCAGTTATTTTATTTTTTTATTGCGGGAGTTCAGCAGACAGGCAGACGGCCAACTTAATGGAAAGCGGTTACCATCGCCTATGGACATTTGCAACACCAAAGGTGCTACAAATGCGCTGCTGCTCTCTTAAGGGAGACTGGAACCTGGTCACTAATGTCGGAACACAACACAAGGTTGTTATGGCGACATACTTTAGACCAGGGGTGGTAGTCATCCAGTCGGGCAAATGCCCTACCACCTGGCTGTGGGTTGTTTTGTCGCCTCTTACGACAGGCCGCCCGGTCGCAGGAAATTGTATTCTTTCTCCGTTCCTGCACAGATAAACTTCATAAGTCTTAAAAATTGTTTGCTTTGAAATTTTAAAACATGGTGCCAAAAATTATAATCAATGACTGATTTTGATAATGCTCGTTTGTTTTACTTTAGTTACTTTCACAGCATCATGTCTTATGGTATTATATTATGGAGTAACGCAGCTGATATAAATACTATTTTCGTCCTGCAGAAGCGTGCTATCCGCGCAATATACAACATGAGAGTACGGAATTCCTTCTGCGATAAGTTCAAAGAAATAAATATTTTCACTGTGGTTTCGCAGTATATTTTTGGAAATATCCTTTATATCAAGAAAAATATCTCTGATTTCCTCAGGTTAGGTGATGCACATTGTAAAATCACTAGGAACAAAAATAAATTAGAAACTCCCACGTGTAGGCTCCATAAAGTTCATAATAGTTTCGTGGGGCAACGTTTAATACTGTTCAACAAAATCCCAAATAAATTTCAAGAGCTTTCAGTAAAAAAGTTTGATAAATTTGTAAAAGAACGTTTGTGCCAGAAGGCTAGGCTAATACAACGAAAGATTTTCTAGACGACCGCACCGAATGGGAATAATGCGATCGCTACCAAGCGATTAATTTTTATTCATACAAATTACTTTGTTAAACCTAAGATTAGTTCAAAATATATTTAAAAAATACATCACGAATGTATATACATAATAATAACTAAATATATGTTGCTGGTTAGATTTTAACGACGCTTCTTCTCTTTAACTAATGACTTTCAATAAATGATCTGTAATCTGTGTTGAAATAATTACATTATTTTTAACCGACACCAAAAAAGTGGAGGTTCTTAATTCGTCTGTTTTTGAATGTTTGTTACTTCGATGTCTTCGGCAATTGTAAATTGATTTCCATATATTTTCTTATCCGTAAGTTTATACTCCCGAGGTAGTCCCATGATTGCTAAGTCAGAACCTGATTTATGGATCGTAAGGATATCGAGAGCTACCCTTGTTGATCAGCATATACACCGAAGGATTGGATGGCAAATTTGTATACGAGTGCCAGTTTTATAATTTCTACAGGCGCTTAATATATTTTTTCTAAAGCTATTGAAGTAAACACGCAAGTAAAAATTAAAAAAAATATATAAAAACAAAACCGACTTCACACTAAAAACAAAAAAAATATATTCAAAAGACTTCTCTCTACAACATCTCGAAGTCGCTGTCAAGTGAAATATAAAAAGAATTCTATATTTTTTTTCTAAATTTGTTTTAGTTGTTTTATCTGGCACCGACTTCAAGAAAAGATGGCGGTTAAATATTTATTTATAGATTTATTATGTAGTTGGTTTTGTTTTTGTTAATCATAAAAAAACGCTCAGCGTAAAACTGGTGTAATCTACAAAACAGTAATAGAATTAAGTACATGCTTTTTTCTTTATGTGTAGATCTCTTAAACCACTGTGGCTTCAATTTTTATTATCTATTAATGAGGCATCTATTAAAAATAATCGGAAACTAAACATTCACTTATTTATCTATTGTTAATATAAAATGCTTGTCATATGTATAATGTTCATAAATATATTTATTTAGATTATTTCGTATAAACGTGTATATTGGTATTCTCATTTGAATTTATAAATTTTAGTTAGTATTGTTACGAGCTACACAGAACTTGAATTAAAATGCCGTTGGGATTACTATAGAGCTTATTAGAACTGTACAAACACGTATAAAACAGGCACAAATATGGCTGGGCACAGCCTGTACAAAACTATACACTGTATAAACTGTATGATTCAATAACACGCGCAAAGTCCGTCACTATATCCCTAATCGAAGCTACTACACACTTCTTACTAGTATCGTAATCGTCGCTTGATTGCCCTCCGTTTGGGCATTGTTTTATACTAAACTGTATAATAGAACAAAGGACCGCGTTCACCGAGTTTATCCGCACACCTGGCAAGCTTCAACGCAATGCAATAACGGCAAGGATTAGTTTGACACTAATGCCGGCTATAAAACAAGTTCAATAACAATAGCATGTTTTTTTCTGAATTAAAAATTATAAACACAAAGTAAACAAAAGAATTCCTAAGTCAAAGAAGGCAATAAACTGCGTTTTACGATGGGCAGGTGTGCGAATTTCTTTGTCGTTATGTAACAGTATGTATATTTAAATTGTACAGTCCTCTCTTTTTTCTGCTCCACCTACATCGCCAGATTAGTTGAGAATTTCTTTTAAGCTAGGTTGCTTTTTACACGCTTTTTTTTATATAGTTCCTTTCTCCGGACGAATGTGACTCTCCGGGCTTTATGCTTTTTTATGGGTTTTTTATTATGGTTTTTGTTTTAATTGTTAATTTTTTCGTTTCTATGTTTAACTTTTTTATTTCTACCTGTCTTTATTTCTATTTTTTTCCAAATATCCATTTTACAAATTTCTTAGATACTAATACATTTTCTTCTATTTCGGTTATTTCTAAAGGTTTTTTTTACAAATGTTGTTCTGGTCCAATTTTTGCTTTCTATGTTCTTGTACAATTTTTATTACTAAAGATAAAGCTAAATTGCTTGGTATAGATCACTTTTAGCGATAAGGCCGCCTATTGTTTTGCCAAGAAGTATTGTAATTATGCATTTAGTTTTTGTATTTGTTAATTTTGGTGAACAATAAAGTGTTATCTATCTATCTAAATTAAGCCCACTATGGATTCACAGATCTACCAAAAAAAACACCTACATAACTTTGTTACTGATTTGCGGATACACTCTTCAGCCGAGCGACTTAATCGAGTTTGTAGATGTTTGCAAATACTTTCAAAGAAAATTAATTTTAAAAAGATCCGGGGAACAGTTTGTCTAAAACTGATATATGGCCCTTATGACATTTGAAAATGTTATCAAGCCTTCATTGCTACCTGAGTTACATTTATGACGCAATCGGTTTAATAATATAATCTCTTTATAATCTTAATGATAATCATTAATTATTTTTGGTATAACATAAGCTTGTTGTCATTTTCGTTCTTTAACTGTATGTTATCTTTTGTAATTTATTGGCAATAAAGGTAAAAGAATTTTAAAGAAATTTATGGTTATTTTAAAACCAGGATATGTCATTGACTTCTTCCATGCTCGACAAGTAACGAAGATTACGGTTATTTTGTCAGAATGTTAAATTTAAAGGGTATTTTCAGTGCTGCAACGGATTTTTTCATATGAAAATATACGAAATAATAATAATGAAATACCGAATGAATAATTAATTCCGAAGATTCCCGTAAAAACCCGGGATAAGTAATATTACCGAAGGCATACATAAAGATAGTCTACTTCTATTCTACTAAAAATGTCTATTAAATAAAGAAACTGTCATATTAACCAAGTCTTTTAATATCAAGTGGTTTCGAAGTTAGGAAATCTTACGAAATATAAAAGGTCCCGGATTATATTGTTTTAGTGTCAATTGGACCCGAATTAGCAAATTTCTATATTTACTACCCGCTACCAAGATACTGTTTTTTGTATAAATACAGATGAAACTAATAAAAGTATTATAATAAGAATAGTTTGAAAGAAGAAGAAAGAATGAAAAATATTTTATTCAAGACAAAAACAAAGATAAAGTAAATGTAAAGACAAAGAAACAAGTAAATCCTACATTGGACCCAGTCTCAGCTTAATGCTAGCGAACAAGAACTAGCGCTATTTTTCCGCCTGGGACCAAAAAGTGGTCACGGCGGTCAATACAGCACATATAATATACTGCAGTTTGATAATGATAAATGAATAGCAAACTACATAACAATGTAATAAACCAATAATTTAAATAACACGTACATAATATTTAAAATCAAAGTAGCAACGCATATAGGCCACGTTCCACAAGAGGCTCACAACGATGACGTTAACGATCGCGATTTTTCCCGGTTGCTTGAGGACGTTACAATCATAAATTCTAGTGGAAAGGATTATGGAGTGTTGATGACATAAACGACGAAATTCACAAATATCATTGATTGATTTGAAAATCGCGCCTCTTTCAATGTCAATCGATAGAGAGAATTAATGCCCTGTGCTCAATGCCCACTTTGAACCACCTCTTGACATGGGTCGTTGTGAGCGCCGTGTGATCTGCGTGAAAATGGTGATGTTATTTATTTATTTATTTATGGAAAACCTACAGCTAAATACATTTGATTAGATAACTATAATTAACACAAGAGAGCCATTGACAGGTTTTCACGAATAAGCTGTTGGTTAAAAATAATATGCAGACGTAAAAAAGGCACCGAGATTTTTAGTCACTGTTGAAAAATTTAAGGCTTAGACACCGCCAGTTATTAGTGACGTTTTCGCCAGGACCGTAACGACCGTGGTCGCCATGTGGAACGGCTGACGGAGCATTTTAGGCGTAGTGAGCTACTATCGGAACGTGTCCTTTGTGAAACAAATAATAAATATCTATAAATTAAATAAACGAAAATAAATTCCTAAAGTTAGCAAATTGTGTTTTCAGGGTATCCTTATCTTCATTTTTGCTGATTGGACTGCGCCTGCTTATGAGGACTACATTTTTCCTTTATTCGCCGATCTCCTGGGATGGGCTGTTGGATTATCCACCCTCATACTCTTCCCAGTTGGAGTTGGTTGGGCTCTATATCACGGATATGTAAGTATCACCCATCAACATATAGGGTTATATAGTTCCTTTAGGAAAACTGAACCCTAAGCCAGTAGTGTATATCTTCCTCCATCTGTGTATGTATTGTAGAAACGATTAAATTTATATTGACAGTTTTTTTATTGCATTTGTTTAGTAGACAGGCAGACGGTCCACCTGATGGAAATTGGTTACCGTCGCCTATGGACATTTGTGACACCAAAGGTGCTACCAGTGTCTTACTATAGGCCGCCCGGCTGCAGGAAATTGTATTCTTCCGATTTTGAAACATTTCTGAACATGATGATATATAGCCTTCCTCGATAAATGGGCTGTCTAATACTGAATTTTTTTTTCAAATCAGACCAGTAGTTTCTGAGATTAACGCACAACTCTTCAGTTTTATATATTAGTATAATATATATTGAGATAATAAAATCGCTAAAAATATAGGTAAAACAGTATATTTATATAGTTTCCCAAAAATATGATTTTCCAGAAAGGTCTTAAAAATTAATATGGCTTTTTTTGATGTAAAATTGACTATTTTTCAGAGAGGAAAAAGTCTATTCACTCCAACTCAAGCGTGGAAACCAGCAGTAAAGACTCTGGAAGCCCCAAGATCCGATTCCATCATGACGATGGACTCGACACACTTGGGCCCATATGACAACGTGGGATACATCATGTGATAATGTTACTTAATTGATTAAATAATTATGTCACTCATGCATAGGGCTGTCATCTATCTGGTAAAAATTTAATTTTAAATGCTCCCAGAAATATTTAAAAAATATATTATATAGGTCTGCGTTTGACCACGATCACATCCAATGCCGGATGATGATGCGGTCAAAGATGGAGCACGCTTACCTAGATCGTACCTGACACGAGACTGGAAGATACCTGGATTGTACTTTGCGGGAAACAGGGACTCTGGTAGTATATTCCACAATTTTGCCGTACGTAGAAGGAACGTGGAGGCGAAATGTTTAGTACGCACTTGTAGCGTTTCCACTATGAAAAGATGGCGTAGACCAGGGCACCTTGTGGTCTGAACATGGAATGGTGTAGGGTGGTGGAGGTGTATTATTGAAGGCATGTTAAAATTTGCTATTTTACAAGCCTCAAACTCATAACTTGCTGATGTTCCGAAAAGGCATTTCAATCCCGGATTAATGAATGTAATAGAAGCGGAAGTCTATAAAATTAAATAAATTCTAATCAACGTCAACATAACCTTGGTATAATTTAAAAATAAAACTTGTATAAAAACATGAAAATGTCTCAAAATGACAACAAGTTGAATATAAAAATTCAGTTTCAATAATTTAAAAAATACATTGTTTTAGTTCTTGTAATCCACAAAGATAAGCGAACTTTACTCGTGGTTGATTGTGTACATGCATATTGCGATAGTGTGCGTGTTTGACGGAAAGATCAGAAACTTTAGACAAGTAGCATTAGCGCTAAACGAATAGAATACAAATACATGGGATGGACATAATACTTAGCGTAACGAAATATCGTTCCCGTATATTCGTCATCCCGATGGCCTCTGTCGTTGAGCGGGCTAAGCCTTTGCCGGTTTACCTTACTGCAATCCAGAGGCTTCGGGTTCAGTACCTCGTATGGTAAATTTTGGGAACGATTTTTCTCCGTACTATGGTCTGGGTGTCTGGGAACATAACAGCAGCGTAACTTGCTTAATTTTAGGGATATACAATATATGCGTTTATTTGCTGATTAAAAAAGAACCAAACATTTGCTATTCTATTTGTTTAGTGCTTATACCAATTGTCTACAGAGCCAGTTGCAAGAGTGCTATAAATCGTATCCGTCTTGGTTTTACGCAACCTCAGATAAAGTATAGAAGTTTAATATAAGTAAAGCTCGCTAGCCTTCTTGAATTGTAAGAATTTCACAAAGCGCGAGGATATAATTGATTTCATGTTAATGCCAGTCCTATAAATCGTTTTCCGGTATCGGATATTTTAAGCGTGACAGCCCTATTCATGTGCCCTGACGAGTATCTAGTCAAGTGGATTGATATCTTCAAAGCGCTATTATTAGGCTCATATTACACCGATAAAGTAATACTTTAGCGTTAAACTTTGTATTTGACAATTATAAGTCAGTCAGTTAAGTGCTAACTTGTATTTAAGACTAATATATACTTTGAATTTGTAATATACGATTAAGGGCCGAATTCTCAATATTCAGACATGTTGTATAATGAATTGTTACAGCAGTATATACTTGATTTTACTCTCTGATTTTCACTTGTAACGCTACTTTGATTTTTTCATACTTTATACTTCAGCTTCTTTAGATGCGTTAAGACCGCGTGGTTATTAACATAACTAATACATATATTATGACATATTTTATAATGAATATTTTTGATACAAGTGAAGTACTGTAGTTAAAAAGCGAATCCACAATTCCATATTGATAGATAATCAATGTCCGTTTTTTAATATTTATGAACTATATATTTTATTTGTAATTGATTAGTTATAAGAGTAATAATTTCTTGATGGCCAAGTTCACAACAGTCATAGTTATAAAGCTCGGTCGTTGCGTTCGCACGCTTAGCTAATGCGGGCAGTTTAGAAGCGCCGCCAATGTGAGCTAAGTAAGTTTTAGTCGTGCGTGTAATCCGTGCGTACGTTCTATTTTCTCTTCCAGATAACAATGATGTGCAGTAATATTATGATAAGTTCTAATATTAAATTAAAATATTATCATTATATTTATAATATTTCAAGCTTAAAATAATTTTAATTATAAGTTTCTGCGCCGGTACAAAATCTATGAGACTGCGATGTTTCTTAAGATGATAAAAAGTATCTCAGTTATTAGAAACGTGTGACACAAAATCCTCTAGCCGTGTTTTGTCATATTTTCTGTTGGTATTGAAAACATTTTTTAAGTACCAAATCAAGCTGTAAGTGCCATACGTTTTCAATATTGAAACTAGTGCAGTAACTGGGCCAAGCATGTCAATACTTACCCCAATTACTTCAATAGTTTTTGTGCAAGGATTGCTGTTCTCAGTCTTAATTAAACTAAATTAACTGAAATATACAGTGTAATTCATCATCTCATGTATACATAGTATCCCGGAAATCCTACACTAATATATCATTTACCAAATTTTACTTGACCCTGAGTCCATTTGGTCTTCAAGATAAAGAATGTGATCGCGAGGTACATGTCTCATGAGGTCAAAAAATAAGTGTTGCCATCAAATACGGTAACGCTATCAGTATTTTGGACCGGTTCCAAATGAGTGACAGTGGTTTGAAGATTTTTTTTTATATATAACTCTTTGGCCCTTTTTATAGTTAGTTTTACTGTGGATACTTTTATCTGTGCAAAAACGGAGAAATAATACAAATTCCTGCGGCCTTATGTAAAAAGCGAAAAACGACCCACAACCAGGTGGTAGAGTAATTGTCCGACTGGATGGCTACCACCCCTGGTCTAGAGTATGCCACCATAACAACCTTGAGTTGTATTCCGGCATTAGTGACCAGGTTCCAGTCTCCCTTAAAAGAGCAGCAGCGCATTTGTTGCGCCTTTAGTACTGCATATGTCCATAGGCGATGGTAGCTGCTTCCCATCAAGTGGGCCGTCTGCCTGTCTGCTGAACTCCTGCAATAAAAAAAAGATAGATAACACTTTATTGTGCACCATTACAGAAAACTTACGAACTAGTATTTTTGTAATTGTGTACAAAGGGTGCTTGTAACTTAATAAAAAAATCATAAATATTCATATTTAGTTTAAAATAACCAAATATTCGTGGTAGCGTAATGACTAGCGCAGACGCCCCAAACTCAAAGGACGCGGGTTCAAACCCGAAATGCATGCATCACTTGGTAGTTTTCAGACCTACTGTACATATTGTTACAATTACTTCCATGTTACCTGTCAAGCCACCTTGTATAAGAGAGGCGGTATACTGTCCAATCCCCTATAGTGGGAGTCCCGAGTCCAGCAGTGAGACGGGTATGGGCTGTTATTATTAAACTTAGACCAGGACTTATAAAAGAAAACATAATTCAAACAAATAAAAATATATTATTTACTTGTTTTTTTTGAAGTGAAACTTCTATATAGATGGGGGGGGGGGGGTATTAGGATTTTTCTGTCACAAAAAAGCGTTAGGGCAGCGTGGAGGGGGTAGAAAGTATATCACGTGGTGACAGGCGGCATAGTTTAAGAGTAGATGTTTTTTTTCGTTCCGGATCAAATTCTGTTTTTTTGATTGATAAAATAAAAAATGTGTGAATAAAAAGTGCATTAATTAAAATGTACCTAACCTAACCAAAATCATAATTTGCAGTAAACCTGCGAAAACTCGAAATGTGTGCTGGGGCACATAGTAGAAGTGAAACTTCAATGGACAAGTGGCAAAACGAAATGCAACAAAATTTTAGCTTGAAGTTTATTCGGAAGTCACCTGGGTTTTTATGTCTTTGGAATTGATGAATTACTTTAGAAATTTCGGCACAATATACTATGTACAACTAGCAGCTCCTGTGCGTGTTGGTCGGTGGTCCACTATTATAGTCTCTGTCTTATTCCTTACGAAATATATTTGATTTATTTACGATATCTCCATATCATATAAACAAGTAATTTCCTGTACTTACAATATGTACAGGAAATTGGATAGAGAATTCTTATCTTAATATATATAAATCTCCTGTCACGATGTTTGTCCGCGATGGACTCCAAAACTACTCAACCGATTTTAATCAAATTTGCACACCGTGTGCAGTTTGATCCAACTTGAAAGATAGGATAGTTTTTATACCGTTGGAACCGGTAGGTGGCGCTGAGATCGGGTTCTAGAATGCTCTTAACAACGGGAAGCGATTTTGTTTTTGTGTGTTTGAGTGTGTCCCCGGATGGTTTAAATCCACAATTGGAACCGGTAGGTGGCGCTGGGATCGGGTTCTGGATTTTTATTTTTTCAAAGCAGGACAACGTCTGCTGGGGCCGCTAGTATATTATAATAGTTTATGACAGATTTTTCAATCGTCAGATAAAAGATAGCAGTCGAATAAAGTTTAAACGTGAAATAATCCAGCTGTTTTATTTATGCAACTGTGATTTTTAATTTTCTCATGTTGTGTATTATTCTATAGAATAACTTATATCGGGCGATTGAAAAATGAAAGGCAAATCTGTTGTAGATATGATAAAATATAGTAATATTTAATTTAATGTTGGTTTTAAAATAAAATCAATATACTTTAAGATATTTTTAAGTGGTAGTGTTATCTACATGACAGTGCATGTTTATACTGAAATAATTTATTTGTATGTAAATTCTTTATGTACTATATTATTATCATTGTAAATGTTACTTGTAGGAATATTGAAAATAAACAGTCATTACAAATTCATATTGTAAATAAAGCCTTCGACCAGTTTTCTGACTATTTATTATTATTTTTAAAGCTGGAGTACAGCAGACAGGCCCTGTCTGCTGTACTCCAGCAGACTCCTGGCCTCTAATAACGGAACACAAATCAGGGTTGAATTATTTTGATATTTACAACCATTAATTTAAAACTATATATATATACGAGTAACAGAGAATATAATGCTGAATCGCAGAAAAAGTATAGTCGTTTTGAAGTGAAGTAAATGCATAGCTCCGATCTGGAGATCGGATCTATGCATTTTTTTTTTTTTTTTAGGAGCTGACAGCTGAATAGCCGCAGATGGGTGTTTCAGCGATACCGGGCTTTGGGGGCTTCCCGCCTCCGTGGGAGCGGAGGCGTTCAGCCCGGAAGCAGCACGCTCGAGGAGGCACCTCCTGTGAGGTTCGACCTCGGCTCGACCGCTGCGGGGGATTGACTCTATATTGGGAACAAGCCGTAAAAGGCTGAATGAGCTAAGCCAACAGGCTGAAGTGATTATTTGGGGACTCTTCATCGACTCCGCCGGCGGAGCCGATCCTAGTCTATCATTACTACCGCTTCGCAACGTGTTATAGCTGGAGGAGAAGAAGCGGCGGAAGAAACTCTCCAGCAACACGCCTAAGCTAATCTTGTATGGCTACTTGTTTCTGTAATGAGTATGGATTGGTGGGTCTTACGATTGTGTAAGAGGATTCGAGCCGGGGGCTCTCCGGCGTCTGTTGTGTCTGCGTCTGTTATGCCAGGCTGATGTTCTGAGCCTCGGGGGGTTCATGATCGCAATTAGACTTGCGATTTTGTCAGGCTCGTCAATGAGTACATTGCGAGGCCTGCGTTTACTCGTGGGAGCGTTTGGAGTGGGTTTGTAGTTGACCGTTTCCGTCACCAGAGGGTTCGGGTGATGGGGGGCGAGGTCAAAGAATCTGCGCGATAGTGAGATTATATAGTCTTTGATGGAGGGAAGCTCCAGGTCGCGATGCAAGTCGGCGAGCCGCATATAGCGCGGGCCGTCGACTGCAGCACGTAGAAAGTGATTCTGGATTCTTTGCAGGCTCCAGATGTTAGTGTCGCTGGCGTGGCCGAAGACCACACTCGCATAGGTCAAGATGGGGCAGATGCAAGTTTTGTAAAGAGTCACCTTATTTCTAAGGCTCATCTTACTCCTCTTGCCTATCATCGGATAGAGTCGGCCGAGGATCAAGTATGCTCTGTCCCCGACCGCTCTGGTATGCTTGTGGAAGTACAAGCCTCTGTCTAGGGTTACCCCAAGATATTTGACTTCGTTAGCCCAAGGGATAACTTGGTCGAATAGCTTGATGGGCATAAGTTGGTTGGAGGGGCGGGTATTGGGTGAGAGGCATTTGCGGGAGAACATGATGGCTGCACTCTTCTCGGGATTCACCTCAATCCGCCACCTACGGAACCAGTCACCTAGTTCCTTGATGGCGGTGTTGAGCTGGTTGCAGATTCTGTATCTGCTGGGGTCGCTACTGAATATGGCGGTGTCATCCGCATATAGGGCTAGCTGGGTATGGGGGTGCCGTGGCATATCGCTGGTGAACAGCGTGAAAAGTAGGGGGGAGAGCGCGGAGCCCTGGGGGACTCCCGCTGAGATGGTATGAGAGGAGGAACGGGTGCCCTCCACTCGGAATCTGGGATCTATGCATTTACTTCAGGCCGCTTGTTATATCGCATGCTCCGTCCGACACGTAGCTGCTAACTGAGTGAGATACGGGCGTCGGCGGTGCCCCGCACACCACGAAGAAAGTGTGATCCCGAAAATGGGTCAGGAAGAACGCTCTCTGTCCGCAACAGTTTCGACTTCGAACTTAATATTTAAAACAAACTTCCAACTGTTCACTGATTTGAATTGAAACACATTAATTACAAAATCCATATTACTAACAAATAATATGGAAAGTACCAGCTATTTTCGAACGCCGAACTTCAGAAAAATACAATGCACAATTTCAAAACCTTATTTCACTTTCCACATCTAAACACAATTTTAATCGTCAAATTTATATTACACTTTAATATTTACAAGTTGACAAAACACGGTCGAATAACCCGGTTCCAACAAACACTAGCTGTTTTTATATTTTTGTGCTAAAAACCACCACAACCCCCCCACCCACTAACTTCTGTAAACGGTGGGTGTCTCAAGTGGTGTCATCTTTAAACAGTGAATGTTCGCGGAAATAAGGCTTTACAATATACTTTAATATAATACTTCCTATCAGAACTGTATAATTAATAATGTTACATGCCGACAAAAAGCGGATGCACACCTGCCTGCCATAAACCTGGTTTATTACCTTTTCTTTCATTTGGACTTCTTTTGTTTACTTCATGTTTAAAATTTGCAATTAGACAATAGCCTATTGTTATTGGACTTGTTTACCCGTTGCAGGTGTGCAGATTACGGTTTCGGATTACGGAAACCTCAGTCCACGCGGTCCTTTGTTGTATTGTAAAGTCTAGTACAAAACGATGCCCAAACGGGGGGAGGAGACAGTCAAGCGAGGATTACGATACGAGTAAGTCGTAAATTCGATGAGCGATATAGTGACGGACTTTGCGCGTGTTATTGAATCGTGCAGTTTGACCTAGTAGTGTCCAGTTATATTTGTACCTATGTTATACGTGTGTGTAATTCTATTAAATTATATAGTAATTCCAACGGCATTTTTATTCGAGTCCCGTATCTCGTAACAATAACATAATTTCATATAATCTAATAAATTATGCCATTATTATACGAGAAATTATTAGAACTATACTTTTATAACATCTCCTATAAATAAATACATATTAGCTGCATTATATTTTAGGTTACCAACACTATGTAGTGTCTGTATTCGCTCTAAGAACTCTGTCTATAAGAAAGCCAGCTGTAAGTACTCTAAGTCTGTTTTACGATCACAACAAGCGTATTCACTACTAACATTATGTTCTCTACTATGTGTTAATTTGCGTAAAAAGTGTTTCACCTCCGAGTAGGGGACGATATTTGCTTTTAGGGAAATGGATTTAGTTAGGTTTTTAAACATTCATTATTTTACTGCATTGGTATTGTTTCTTAATATTGTTTAGGTTATTTTCATTGTTTGTTAAGATTCGAACTACTTTATGCTTTTTTTTATTATAACAACTATACGGACTCTAGTTCCGTACCCTTTTTTAAAATTTAATTTAGATAAAAGTTTAGGAATTGTACACGCTTATTATAGTTATTATGTGTCACATTTATTGAATGTATGTTTGTGTTGTGGTGTACCTTAAGTATAACTTATTACATTAATTTATTCTAATTTTAATACTAAACTTATATTAATGTAGAGTATATCTGTTACGTGCTGGTGTTGTAAGGAAGTGCATGTGCAATGTGTGCCTTATGCTTAAAATGATGTTTTTTTTAACACATTTTTATACCGGCTATTTATGGCTGGAATAAATGTCTAGTTATGGTGCGTCTGTTAGATCTCTTTTTCTGGCTAATTTTACTTGGGATGATATACTTGTCTATAGTCTTAGGGCGTGTTGACACGGGACCGCTATGCTGCAGCCGAACTTTTACAAGCATATATTTATTATATTATACACGGAAATTCACTGAAAGCAGCGTGGTAGCGACGTATTGGCAATGCCGTCTGTCTACACAAGCGCTAACAGTAAGGGATATCGAAAACCGCGTTAAGTGAAGAACGAAGTAGGAAAGCGGGTACCCTGAACGAAACCGGGACTTAAGGCTTGTATCAACGCCGACGTTCTTGAGGATTTTTTGGTACTAATTTTAGGGCCACAGGCACCCGATTCCCTAGATACCTTGGTTTTTGAAATGCATTATTATTTTATTGTGATTAACATAAAGTAGTATTTTTAAAACTAATAAAACCACGTTATTTGTCTCACCTTTGTAAAGATATATATTTTTTATCCTGTTTTGATAACAATTGAAGAAGTAAAATGGTTCCATGTCAATAATTTAGAGGTGTTTTGGAGAATTATTTTCTTGACTTATAAAAGGATAGAAAAGTGACGAAAAAACCGTTACGTCTCATATCGTGAAGATACATGGATATTTTTTGGTAAATTGTTGATCAGTAAATTCCAATGAAAAGTTGCTTTGTTTACATCCCAATTTTAACCTTTCATGGCAAGAAAGGCCTTAAACTAGAATGATGATATAATGAAAAAAAAGGTTTATACTTACACGTGATTTTGCTGTCACCAGATAATCTTAAAGTTTATAAAATAATTACACTGTAATTTATTTTAATTATTCTATGTTACGTATATTAAGAAAAGTAAAAGTTAATTTTAAAAATATATAAACTAAACTATACTATGCATAAAGCTATACTTACAAAATAACATACATCTATAAGTAAAAAATTGATTCCATTTTGCTGTCGGCGGGGAGCGTGCCCAAAATGCTGGCGGCATTTCCTCGTTGGATGGCAGCGCTAATGCGTTGCCCTAGGTGCAAGCCAGCGTTTTGGTCACGCGAGAGGTGATAAACCCCAGGCCCCTACGGCCCCAGGGTCTCGACCCCGAAAGCCACAAATACGTACCCACTACAAATGGACACATATAACTATGTTGCAAACTTCGAGAAACGGCGATACCCATTTTTCATCCGGTGGGGAGTCTATCTTTTTATCTTATTCTGGCAATGAAAAGAAAATATCAAGTTTGCAAATCTCTTAATTTCAATCTTGTTTCAAATACAAGCATACTTCCAGCCGATCTTTTACATAATCCAAAAGCAGACTAACTGCCATTTACTTTTCCCATTATCCAGAGTGGCTGAAAAGAATTTAGATAACATCTCAAATTAATTAATTTTTAAAAACTCAAATCCCGGTAATCATTCAAAGTCGTGGAAACCATCTTCAATTTCGCGTAACTAACGAGTCCCTATTCCGTATAGGATTCAAAGGGCATAAAACAAAAAAAACTTGCTTTTGTGAATACAAGATGAAAAAGTCAGTTTTATTAAGCCTACCACCAACTTAGTCCAAATGAACAAGTATTGAATCAAAGAAAATTCGCTCAAAACCGTTAAAACGTAGTTTTATTAAACAATTACACTATAAAACAATGTTTTCGAACAAAGGTCACGGCACCACGGCGTACTCAAACGAAATAGGGCTGTGTACGAAATGTAGATAAATGTACCTGGTACTCAGTGGTATGGGTCGCATTCTTGCAGGCCCTGGGAAAATTTAGATTTTTTTTAATTTGTTATCGTTATAGTATTTTTAAAACATTTTTGTAATTAATTGGATCGATTTCGAAAATATTATGAACCGCAATTGTTTTAGACAATTTCTGTTCAAAGTTCAAAGAATAAGAGAAACACAAGTGTAATCGCACAGATCGAAACGGCGGATGACGTACGACTGCGAGGCGGTGCGAGGCGGTGCGAGGAGGTGCGAGGTGGTCCAAGCGGATACTTTAGACACATACTGTTAAATAACTATTTTTGCCGGTCGTCACATAAAAAAATATATATATTTAGAAAAGTGGGATTTTATTCTTCAAAGTAAACTTAGTTTGGTCTGTGTGTTTAAAAAAAGTGGGTCAAAAACGCCCAATGACCTTTCGAAGTAATTATATAAATTAATAAAAAATTACAAAATAACCTTATACTATGAGATGCTATCCATATAAACAGAAAATAAATAAAAATAAAATCATGCTCTAAAAATATTTTTTTTTGAGTGACAAATGTTGACGTCTAAAGTGCATTTGTCAGTAAAGTGTAAGGATAATAACGTAAACGCGTAATCGATTGACAATTTCGCCTGTCTCACTGAATTAGAGGTCCGAATGAACTCTAATCCCTTTTAAATTGAAGAAAATTAATGTGGATTTAATCACAACAGACGTCTTTGCGTAGCCAAGTAGGAATGTCTTTATCGAAATTTCAGTATCTTTCGCCACTTCTCAGATTTCTTAGGCTGGTGTTATAATGAAGTTCCTATTCCAACAAAGTACGATTTATTTACTAATGTTATGAAGTATATTAAATTAAGGCTAGAAATTACGTAAGTCCTAGTATAATAAGAACATGTATTAGTATATAAGTATTTTTTTTAACTGGTATGTATGGACTTAGTTATAAGTGACCTATGTATGTACGCCCGGGAATACGAGTGCTGAATAAATTTAAAAAAAAACCTAGTAAAGTCTCTGTTATATCTGCGTCACAATGATTTTACAAACGCGCTAAAAAAGACATAATACAGGCTGACGGCCCACCTGGTGGAAAGCGGTATCCGTCGCCTATGGACGTTTGCAACATCAGAGATGTCACCAACGCGCTGCCGGCCTCGAAGAAATTTTATGACACCCTTTTTGAAAAACTCCATATCGTAGCACTGTGGGAAAACCTCGGCTGGGAGCTCATTCCAAATCCCTACGGTACGCAAGAGAAACGTTCTACAGAACCGTTGCGTACATGAGCGAAGTGGCTCAAGGAAGTGGGGGTGAACTCCCAACCGATGGCGAGCGGTGCGATGGTAGAAAGAGGACGAAGGCACCATTCTAAACAGTTACACTCCCCGTTATACAGTCGGTAGAATACGCAGAGAGAAGCAAAGTCTCTCCTAAGGCCAAGCGTATCGAAGCCGTCTGTGAGTATGGGATCATCAACAACGCGAACGGCTCGACGTTGAATAGAGTCCAGGGGATTAAGTTGGTAGGCAGGTGCTCCAGCCCAAAGGTGTGAGCAGAGTACTGCTGCCTGAAGCAGTACTCTGCCTGAGTATGCATATGGAGTACCATAAGCGGCCTCACCTGGGTTTTATAAAGCACAAGGCGTTGCCGCGGTGTGAAGTACTGCTTGGACCGGTTTAGCACTCCCAACTTCTTGGAGGCAAGTTTTGCCTTGCCTTCAAGATGGCCCCTGAACTGTACATCGTTCGCAATGTCAACATCAAGGATCCCAATACTCTTGGAGGTGGTAAGGGGAGTCACTTATTTGAGATGCATCATTCTTAATGACGATAAACATTGACAATAAACTCATGTATATTCTCTTATGTAGCTAATCATTAACGGCGTCATTTTTTAACGCTATCAATAAGTCGTGCTTGGGTATGGTCACTAACACTGACATTAAACCAGGCATACCAGGGGCACTAGAGAACCTATTGAAAACGTTTTGTGTAGGTAAAAAAAGAGCGCGTGTGCAGGTCACACGCAGTAGAAGCGAAAGAAAGTGTGACAAGGGGTGAAAGGAATTATAAATTTCATGTCGGCACATTTCATATATATCGTTACTAGCTGTCCCGGCAGACGCAGTTCTGCCTTGAAGAAATAAAATTTCGAACCCGATTGCAGCGCTACCAACTGGGTCCAATTGTGAATTTAAACCATTCTGGAATCCATCTGAACGCAAACAAAAAAAAACGAACGCAAACAAATCGTGATCGGTCCAGCCATTTAGGAGTTGAGTCACATACACACGCACAAAAGAATTTTATATATAAGGATAATATATTTAAGCTTTAAAACACGAAATTTGAAGTATTAACGAAAAACTTCAAAATAGTTCCAACGCTAATATAGCATAATTTTTAAACGATTTAATATATTTTATCTCATTCTTTCACAGGAATAGTGATATAGATTTATTTGTATTTTTCTTTTTTTTGTCGCTTTTCGTTTCATCGCGTTTCAAATCACAACGATCCTAAAGAAGTTTCGCTTCAAAAACCTATGTACTTAATACAAATAGGTACTATTTAAAACTTCTAAACAATAAACAAAAGTTAGAAATTCATACATACAAGTTTTGATAGTTATATATTATATAGTTATAGTTATATATTATATAGGTAAAAAGCACGAAAAAAATAATTGTTAAGCCTTCCATTTTCCAATATGAAAGCATCCTAGTTTAAGAATGACTTTAATAACTGATTAAAACTGATGACATCGCTAACAGATCTCCAGCTATATCATTCTGATTGCTTTCAACTTTTTAATTAAATTTCCGCCCAGTTAAATGTTATTATGGCTCAAAACAATTCGAGGCCGGCATTAAGGGCATGAAAAGTTGGTATACTCGTATATACGATAATTATGTCATTATAGTTAGGTTTTTTGTGACATGTTTATTTATTTATTAGAATTTCCAACAAAGGATACACATAACAATTTGTAAATATAGATAACCTTACACTTTAAATCAATGTGCTCCTTCAGTTACTGGAGACCACAACATGCGTAAAAACTAGTCATATAAATTAAATGTGTAATATAGAATACAATACTTATATAAAAAGCCAAACAATATAAAATTATATATTTGTGATAGAATATACCATTACATATATAGATAAATTAGTTATATTATATATATTATAAAATAATAATTTTGTATATGTCATAGGTACACAGATATCATCAGCCTTTATCAAGCAGGCTCTGTAATACCTTTCTCAAGAATATAGTCTTTGTTCCCAAAAAAGGATCAATATCGTTGAAATTACGATTATAGGTATCGCCAATTCTGGAGAAAACTGAGTTCTGACCGTAGTTAGTGCTGTGGCTCTCCTCTCCTGTTCTTAAGTGTTATGACCGCCTTGTAGTTTAAAGTCCAAATGTCAAAGTTACATAAACAAAATTGACTTCACAATAAAAACCAAAAAAATAATATTTCGCCGACTTCTTTCTTCAACATTTTGAAGTCGGTGCTAAGTAAAACATAAAAGAATAACAACAAAGTTATAAAATCAGTCAGTTTTGTTTTTATTTAAAAAAAACTTCTTACTTATGCAAATTCTTCAATAGCTGTAGATATAATATATTAAGCACCTGTAGAAATTGTACAACTAGGACGCGTATACAAATTTGCTATCTCACTCTTTGCTGTATGTGCTCTTCAACAAGGGTTGCTGTCGCTTTCCTTGCAATCCATAAATCAGATTCTGTCTTCGTGACTATAGAACCACCTCCCGAGTTAAAAAAAACGATTTGGAAATCGGTCCACAATTGACGGCGAAGTTACGTAACATAATTATCTGTGCAGGAACGGAGAAAGAATACAATTTCCTGCGGCCGGGCGGCCTGTCGTAAGAGGCGACAAAACAACCCACAGCCAGGTGGTAGGGTATTTGCCCGACTGGATGGCTACCACCCCTGGTTTTAAGTATGTCGCCAAAACAACCTTGAGTTGTGTTCCGGCATTAGTGACCAGGATCCAGTCTTCCTTAAGCGAGCAGCAGCGCTTTTGTAACACCTTGGTGTTGTATCTTCCCATCAAGTGGGCCGTGCTGAACTCAGCAGACAGGCAGATGTTTTTTTTATTGCAGGAGTTCCTGCAATAAAAAAAAACATGCCTATAAAAACATAAGCTGCTGTAGAAAGTGTAATACTACCACGCTTGTACAAGTTTTTGTTTTGGGTAAATTTAGGCTCTCGGTGTTTTTTAATTAATAAGGGTTACTCTAGAATTCTCTGGGAGTCACTCATCAGATTCTGACTTAGTGACCATGGAAACGCTTCGGGAGTATATATTTACGAATAAAGAAAAAGTTTCTAAATCGATCTACAATTCAAGGAGAAATCGTGTAACATGCATATTAAAAATTAAGCACCTATAGAAAATGTAATACCTACACGAGTATACTAGCTTTTTTCTAAGAATTTAGGTGCACGCGGTCTTTAATTAGGGTTATTCTCGATTTCCCTGGGATCCAATCCACTCATCAGATGAGTAGGTGACCATGGGCTTACCTCGAGAGTATACACTTACGAGTAAAGAAAAGTAATTGAAAATCGGTTTACAATTGACGGAGATATTGTGTTACAGCCATGTGAAATTGCACAGTTTTAAGCATAAATTAATTGGTTCAAATTCTATTTGCAATTGTTACGTTACAAAAATTATTTTTTAATTTTTTAATAAATTAATTACTAAAGACATGTGAGAAATTACTTTACACATTAAATTTTTAAAATTATTCATTTTAACCACTTTCAGGCTGTTTCAAGACCTTCAAATAATTAATGCCGACCCTGGGCTAGAAATTGAAACAAAAGTACATTTTTTATTTTTCTATGAAACCATTAGTAAGCAGAAAAATCACAATACTGAAAAGGTGTGAGAAATTACTTTTCACATTCGATTTTGTAAATTATTCACTTCCTCACTTTCAAGTTGTTTCATGACCTTTAAATAATCAATGCCGGTGCTGGGAAAGAAATTCAAACAAAAGTAACTACATTCTTTATTTTTCTATGAAACCATTAGTAAGCAAAAAAATCAGAATACTAAAAAGTGTGAAAATTGCTTTTCACATTCGATTTTTTTAAATTATTCACGTCCTCTCTTTCATGTTGTTTACCTTTAAATAATCAATGCCGATTCTGGGAAAGAAATTCAAACAAAAGTACTTACATTCTTTATTTGTCCATGAAACCATTAGTAAGAAGAAAAATCAGGTAGAAAACTAACTAAAAAAAACACGTGCCAAGTCTCGGCGAGCGCTAAGTAGGCGTTAAGTTGTTACAAGCTTTTTGACTTTTAATATTTTCTTTACTTTTGCTTCGTGGAAATATTGTGCAGTTCGCTGTGAATTTCAATGTAGGTGTCTATTGGCTTTTGTTCTAGGACAATGTAATAAATCGGGTTCTAGGTATTCGTATTATTTTACAGTATATTTACTGGTACAAAAAAGTATTCCTTTTTGTGCATGCTGAGAGTTTTTTTAGCTGTCAAAAAAAAATTTTTTTGATACTTAAGAAGATTATGTACAATGTACAGTACAATGAATATAACAATTATAAAATTACATATAATCGAATACAATGCGAGAAAACTTATTTGTATTGTATTCTACCCATAGTCTCTCATGACTGTAAGTAGAATACTGAGCCTAGATCACCGTCTTCTATAGGTAAGGTGGTCAGAACTCATACGCTGATCGCCATACTGATTCGTTGGCCGATGTAAGCACCAGCCTTCTGATCACCCGAAGAGTCAATGAGTCGTTTTGATAATTATATCGAAACGAATAATGTGAATGTTTAAAACACATTGTAGGTTGACATAAAAAAAATATTCGTGTCGATACATTTGCTTTGTGAATGTTAAAAAAATTAACAATAAGTAAAAATAATTCATAGAACATATTACAGAAAAAAGATAAATGTAATATTAATGACAAGAGATGTAACAAAGTTAGGAAATAAAATTATTCCAGCTCGAATGTAGTAGTTAATATAAGCCAGTATTAACTACTAAACCCAAGACAGACAAAGTCAGTTAATACAAGCAATACTATCTGTTGAGCAATAATTTTTTTAACTGAAACATAGAGAGTTCGACACCTCTATTAAACTCATCGTTGCGTGGACTGCCAATATTTACCCAATTTGTAATTAAAATTACAAAATTTTGCAAACATAAAATTGGACGAGTGACTCGATTAGAACAATTGTACTTACGAATAGTAATATTCTGAATGTACAGATATAAACATAGCTTCCTTATTGGCATCCGTTTCATAGATAATCGAAGGCCGGAAGAGACGAGTCGTTCAACTCGAATCGGTTGTCTCAAGCCATACAAGTCGGTCCATTCCATCTCACTGGCTCCGTTAACGTTCACTCGTCTAATGTACTGTATTGCCCACTTAAGCTAAGTAGTTCGATCGGAGGGTTAAGAACGACTTCGATTCGTGGAGTTATTGGAAAAATCGAGAACAAACATAACAAAAGAAAAAAAAATAGTCTTGAATTAGACTTTTTCTATTTGTAAATGTTATTGTGTTTACCTTTTATATACAAAATATACGTGTTTGTTTGTATATACACATAAGTATATAATTATGAACACTAGCTGTTTCGGCAGACGTCGTCCTGCCCGGTAAAAAATAGGGGTTGGTCGTAGAGGGTTGAAAATTTAGGGTTGTATGTATTTTTTAATTCTGTATCATAAAAAAATATTTAAATATTAAAAATAAAATTTAGGGGTGGACTACCCTTAACATTTAGGGGGATGTTGATATATGAATAGATGTTGGCCGATTGTCAAACCTATCCAATATGCATACAAAATTTCATGAGAATCGGTCAAGCCGTTTCGGAGGAGTTTGGTAACTAACACTGTGACACGAGAATTTTATACATAAGATTTTATACATAAGATATTAATTCTTTGGAAAATAATTGTCTAACATATTTATATAATAATGATTATAAAATTAAAAAAATGTGCACTGCGTTTAAAAATGTAAAAAAAAACAGGGGGCTAATTCGGACCAGTAGATTCCGAAAATACAATTTTTTGAATTTTTGTCTGTCTGTCTGTTAGAGCATCACTTGAAAACTACTGAACGGATTCATATGAAACTCGACATAGAGCTAGTTCATCGTTCCCGGGGCGTAACATAGGATACTTTTATCCTCATAAATATCCTCGTTTCCGTGGAATAGACGGATTAGTAAAAAAGATCCATTGCTGTAATTCAGTAACAAATACGTTGTCAGGTATAGGACGGAGTAAATTTAATTTTTGAGTTTCGTATATGACTTTTAATAAAATGTTTTCAAATAGAACTTAGTTTTAATTTAAACTTGAATTACAAAAAGGTTTCACTTATTTTTAGGTATATATGACGTTGATATTATAAACTTGAAATAATCTTTAAACAAACAGGCATCAGGCCAAAGTTGAATCCATGTAAGAGAATTCAGACAAATTGAATGTCTTTGACTGATGCCAAACAAGGGAGTTCTCACGCTCTCATTTTCCCTTATTGAGCTAGCTGCCACAACAATGCAAGAAGGAAAAAAACATTTAAATTTATTTTACATTATTGGCATAAACAAAATTGATGTTAAATATTAATAATAATAATATTGTTACGAGATACAAGACTCGAAGTAAAATAAATGCCGTTGAAATTACTATAGAGTTTATTAGAACTGTACAAACACGTATAAAACAGGTACAAATAAAACTGGATGCAACCAGTTCACACTGTATAAACTGCACGATTCAATTACACGCGAAAAGTCCGCCGTATCATATCGTAATCGTCGCTTGACTGCCCCACACCTCCATTCGCGCATTGTTTTATACTAAACTGTATAATACCGACAAAAGGTCCGCTTTCACTGAGTTAATCAGCACATCTGGCAGGCTTCGACGCAATTCAATAACAACAAAGATTAGTTCGAAACTAATAACAGCCATGAAACAAGTACGATAACAAAAACATGTTTTTCTGAATTACGAATTCTAAACACAAAGCAAACAAAAAAATTCCTAAATCATAGAAGACAATAAACTGTGTTTTTTACGACAGCCACCTGGCTGTACAAAGTGTACAAAATGTGCACATTTCTTTGTCGGTATGTAACAATATTATACATTTATTGAAAATATACGGCACACACTTTTAAAATCACAGCATAAATCACTCTTGAAGTTTAAGCCAAAAAACTCTTCTAGTATCTAATACTCTAAATTTAGTTCTACTAGAACTGCTTGCCAAAATGTTCATCTTCCATCATATGCAATGAATGAAAAATATGATTAAAATTGAAATTAAATTAAGTTACCAGAGCAATGCAATGAATGGCTCCAAGCTTAGAGTGGCAAGTTAAATGAGTCCAGAAAGCTGACTTTATCTAAAAGCTCAGTGGTTACACGAAGTTAAAACTCAATAGTGATATGACAATGTTTCTGCAGTAACACAGGAAAAATGAATGTGTCTTTTCTTTTCATTAAATATGGTCCAACTTCGAGGGGGAAGCTAATAGGAGGATATAATTAGGCTGGGCAGCATTTGATAAGTTACGTAAAATCTTCTCGTCAACCATATTATCTGAAGTGTTGTGCTTAGGACGAAGGTCTTTGAGCAGTGCGTCCTCCCCGTTCGGACTTGTGGGCCTGAAACTTGGACACTGACAGCGGAATTGGTTCATATATTCAAAGTCACTCAGCGAGCTATGGAACGAGCTATGCGCGGAGTCTCTAGTATAGATAAAATCCAAAATGAGGATATTCATAAAAGAACTGATGTAACCGTCATCACTCGTAAAATTAGTAAGCTGAAGCAGAAATGGGTCGGCCATGTCTGTTGCAGCACCGATGGCCGATGTAGCAAATGAATCATGGAGTAGCGAGGCCATAAATATATAAAAAAAACATGGAGTAGCGAGCGCGTCTCATTAAATGTAGCGTAGGACGCCTTCCAGCCCGATGGACCGATAATCTGCGCAAGGTCTCCGGAAGGTCCAGGACGAGGACAGCGGAGAATCGGGATATGTGACCCAATCTGCGGAGGCCTATGTCAAGAAGTGTACTGCGATTGGCTGATGACGGAAATATGACCCTACACGATTAGCACGACACTAGCCAGCGTAATATTGTTTACTGGATGACACATGATACAATAAATTCTAAAATAAATAAAGAGCGGTTTATAAAATACCTCCTTGTTATACTCCTCAAATTTCATGACATAAATAATTTGAATTACTGTTCAAACAATAACAATAGATACGCTGTCTGACTTCAACTTGGGCAAATTATGACGACGTAACTTGCTATGCTGATATAAAATCAATGAGGCTGCGATTGTTTTTAAGGTTGGTTGTTGTGGGGAATCTTTGATTAGTTCATGCTACAAGTATATATATTATACGTAGTTTGAGTCAGAGACAACTCATTGTGTAGTATTTTAGCCTCTAGAATGTGTCCTTTTGTGATTTTTAATTTGTTCTCTTAAAAGTCTCAATAACAATATTTTGCATTTGTATAACAAGTATTTCTGAGGATTTTTTAATTGTCATTTACACTATTTGGCGTTGGAAATATTTTATTTAAATCCTTATAACTTTTGGCTTAGCTTGGCTTAGAACTTGTTGTTCGTTGTTTCTATTCTTTCTTTTCAGCAGCATGACTCTTAAAAAGAATAAATCTTTTACACTTATGTATAGGAGATTCTTATATCATATCCATTATTTCGCAGTTGTAAGTTATCGCTCTCAATAGATTCCTTCGAGATCTGACGGCTTAAAGTTTAATTAAAGATGCAACCTTCAGTGGAAGAGTTATTCAATCTACTAATAGTGTTCACTAGTTGCATTTGTCGATAATTCTGATTGAATTTGTTGGTTACTTAAGAGTACCTACGTAACACCTATATAGGTTTTTGAGTATATCTACACTATTTGGACTATGTCCGGCACTTTTTACTTTTTTCTAATTTATTTTTTATTGCATGAGTTTAGCATACAGGACATTTGGACATTTGTAACAGTAAAGGTGCTCTGCTGCCGTGCTCTATAAAGGGAGACTGGAACCTGGCCACTAATGCCGGAACACAACTTAAGGTAGTTATGGCAGCATAGTCTAGACCAGGGGTGGTAACCATCCAGACTGGTAGATACCCTACCAACTGGCAACACAAATACACACAAAATGTTTAGATAGAATCGTTGTTGTCATTCTTAAAATTTTCATTCTATTCTGTAGAGCCGTTTCGGAGTCTACTCGAGAAACACTTTCAGCCAAACCGATAAAATTCTATAAGCTGTCATTCATGATTATAAATGAATGACGAAAATTTGTATGTAATCACATATCGCTTATAATGTAATTTGGAGTAAAAGTAAAAGAACTTGTTAAGGCCCCGCTTTTCCCGTAACCCTGGCTAAGGTGAAGGAACGAACATCGAGGGATTTTCGTGGGTATCCCGGATCGTGGTGTGACAATAGCACTTGCACTTGCGGTGCTAGTGCCACCCCGCCTTGGTGAATCCCACACAACTCCCTGACTCCGTGACTGACCGTACGGCTGATAGGCCTTAAACTGAACTCGTCTCCTTAAAAAAAGGGTGTGTGGGACAGCAGGAGCCTGTGCTGAGCCTGCTTCGTGCTTCGTGTTGTAGAACCTTCGGCCGCCGTGAGTATCCTCCGGGGAGGGGGGTTTTCTGTCCGCCGCTAATGTCGTCGAAATGGTGGTGATGTTCAAAGCGAGCTAAACCTCTCCTCCCGTGGGATGCGTTACACACCTCAAGCCAAAGAGAGAACGAAGTCACCGGGGGCTCGGTTCCTGGCAGTGGAAGAGTCTTTGTGGGTTGCAGTCCCCCAGGGCCTGTGGAATAGCAAAGCCGTAATCCAGTGGCTCTAGCATGAAAGCAAAAGATAGTACACTGAGGGGTTTTAGTGGTATCCCCGAAACGGGGGATAATTTCTTGCTTGCAGTGCTAGTGCTACCCTAACGAGTCGATATTTACACCTAGACTGTGTTTTTTTGTGTGTGTGTGTGTTGTGCCAGGTAGTCCTCAAACAGATTTTGCCTCGTCAAAAAACTGCGTTTGGGACGCAAGCGAAGCTGCGAGCAAAAAGCTACTTTTATTTTAAATCTCAGAATTAACTTAATTAATAACACTCTATCCAGTGATTACGTCAATCAGAGCGAGATTCGCTAAGCGCGAGTTGTGATTAATGATGGTGGCCATCTCAGTTGCGCTCAAGCGAAGATAGATAATAGGCTATATTGAGTTTTTGGCGGACAGTTTGGCAATGCTATTTTATTTTCAAAAATGTATACTTGTTTTACGTTATTTATTGTAGAATATTTTTTGTTTTTATTCATTTCTATTGAAAATCTATCTTTTATGTTTACAAGGAAGCGAACCACCAGAAAGTTCACCTGATGGAAAGTAGTTTCCAATGCCTATGGACATTTGCAACACCACCGGTGCTGTCGATGTCCCGCCGGCCTCAAGAGGACTGGAACAGCCGCAAATGCTGAAACACGAGTCAACAGATAGACGACCCGGACGCAGGAATTAGTATTCTTTCTCTGTTCCTGCACGATTTTACAAAAACAAGTTCACAGATCTTGTTTAAGTTGATTTTCTTTGAAAGTGTTTTGTAACCTCTAACACATGTTTGGAGGACACACTTATAACAACTTTAAAAACAATCTCTGTGCGTGTAATTGGCTTAAATAAAGTCATTTACAAGACTTAAATAAAGAACAACGAACATATTATACCTATTAGTAATAAGAAGAAACATATGTATAAAAATAAGAAAAGAAAAAGCAGATTTAAAAAAGAAGTTTGCCCCTGTGTGAGAAACAAAATATTTATTTATAATTATATGGTGTAGACACGGATAATCACTGGTCAGTGTCACGCCACATCAAATTTGTCACGGGGCCTCTACGTGATGGCCTCCCCATGGTCCCATGCAAGTTGTCTATAACTCCGGAGCATTTTTATGGCCCGTGGTCTTTAAAGACATACATTATAACAATAATAATGAAAATGTGTGCCAAAATTTACCAAATAAGGTTGGCCCTCAGTATTTGGCTATATATTAACAGGTAAACGAAACAAGTCATGGCGTAATATCTATCGCATGCGTCCCAAACTTAAAGGGTGCGGGTTCGATCCTGACCGGAACGCATGCACCACTTAGGCAGTTATCTGACCTAATGTGCATATTGTTACAATTAATACGTGCTTACAACGGTCAAGGAAACATCGTGATGCAACCTGCACATCGAGATAACCGATGCGTCAAAGCTGCCAAGCAACCTTGGACAAGTGTGGCGGGTATACTGTCCGTTCTCCCTATAGTGGAAGGCCTGAGCCCAGCAGTGGGACAGTTATGGGGTGTTATTATTATAAACGAAACAAGTGGCGAACAAAAGAAAGTGGAACATACAAAGACAAAAAGACAGATGGACGGATGAATAGCTTTATAAAGGTCCAGTTAGAAACAAAATGGGTTCTAACCCTAAATTAAGAACAAAACCATTTGAATAAATAATTTTTAATAACACCGGCCTAATTAAAACCGCAGCCTAAACCCAAAAGTATGGAATACTTATATAGATGTCACGATAAAAAGTATTTATTACAACGGTTTCTAGTAAAGGATTTAATCAAAAAGAAACAGCATCTGCGAGAGCCATTAAAACGTTAAAGGTTTAATATCAAAGCACATTACGTTGAGGTTATTGCAATATGCCACGTTGAACACGATCACTTGCAATGGCGAACTAAATTTATTAAATGTGTCTAAATTTGAATTGTAGAATGTGTCTCACGGAGAAAGCCCCGCGGCAAAATATAAAATTACTCACATAGACCAGCCCAGACATGTTGTTATGTTGTTTTTATCGAGATTTTTAATATAAACGTCACATTACATTATTATTCAATTTTTTATTTATTTTTTATTCCAGGAGTTCAGCAGACAGGCAGACGGGCCACTTGACGGAAAGCGGTTACCATCCCATAAGATCATTTGCACCAAAGTTGCAACAAATGCGCTGCTGCTCTCTTAAGGGAGACTGGAACTGGTCACTAATGCCGGAACACGAGTCAAGGTTGTTATGGCGACATACTTTAGACCAGGGGTGGTAGCCATCCAGTCGGGCAAATGCCCTACCACCTGGCAGGTTGGATAGACTTATTAAATTTGTGTAAAATTTGAATTGTAAAATGTGCCTCACAGAGGCCCCGCGGCAAAATATGAAACTATTCACACAGATCAGCCCAGCCACGTATTATGTTGTTTTTTCGAGATTTTTAATATAAACGTTACACTATATTATTATGTTATTTACTAATATTATTAAATTTGAATCTTTCTAAATTATTTTTTCTTTCTAATATTTCGTTGAATGACGCCCCGTCTACGAGAATTCTATCGTGTGACAACTACTGACTGACTAATTAAAATTTGAATCACATCACAAGGTTGTCAAAAAGCGACTCAGTTGTCAATTGACGACTTATGGACGAATAGTATATTTTACTATTCACCCAGATGCCTTACCATAGGTTCATTTTTGACATTACTTTAATGGAGCCTATGTCAAATTTTAATCGATAATAAGGCTAATGAACTATTGATAAGATATTACAGGAACAAGCCTTCAATTATCAATAGACAGTAGCACAATGAATACTTTTATATCAAAATTATACATTGCATAGAAAACTAATACCATCTTCGATGTTATTGCGGAACATTTTGCGGCTAATCTAGATACTTAGTTGATAAAGTTTGGCATTTTATTTATATTTCATACGTTATTGACTTATTAATATTAATTTATTCTTTATGAATTTAAAGACTTAAAATTCACATAAAATTTATTGCAATCTACAGTATTTTAATCTGGAGTGAAATTTAACCCATGTTGCGCGCGCTTCTATGGAATTCTTTATACAAAATAAAATCGAACCACAATGTTCGTAGTGCACATTAGGTCTTACCTGGATTCTTTATCACTCGGCTGTGCCCACGTTAATTGCGTATATTTATGCCATTGTATACTATATAGAGTTTTTACCGCCATTTAGTTGTAAGCGACATTTGCACCTAAGTGTATTTTTCGTTGCTTTAAGTATTTTAAAATATTATTTTGTTCTAAAACTGTCAGTTTTTGATTCAGGGTCTATTCTAACTAAAATTGAGAGTCTTAAAGCAAAGTTATGGTTAAAAATAGCTTTTACAACAAAAAATATAATTAGGTCAAAATTTGACTTACGAAAAATACCGGTAAAGGCTTGATATGTATACCGTACTATTTTCTGGGATAAAAAGTATCTTCTATTTATTAGAGTCAATGAAAGGTAATTTGCGCCAAATTTTATTTCTAAAATCAAATTAGCGTATTAACAGAGGCTGTAAGTATTTTGAAAATAAAACTATTTTCAAAGTCAGAATTATTAATAAACAGAAACTCAATGCTCACCATTCTTTGTTACAATGTGTCACCAAATCACGCATGGCCTATCAAACTCGTTGTGAAAACTGACCAATTAAATATTGCTATTAATACAAATATCCAAAGCCACACAAACATAAACCTTAACATTTTCACATTAGGAGCTATAAAAATAATCAAATAAACTTTCATTAGGCTAGATATACACTGCATAAAAACATATTTATGAATATTGTTTTTGTTGTATTCGGCAACGAGAAATATAATTATTTTTGATAAGTGGTATCCTGCTTTTTGTGTTATTATAATTATATAAACATTATAAACACAACAATGGGTAGTTAATAAGTGTATTTTTATCAATAATTTTCACTCGACAAAAAAAGTTAAATTAAAAATATTTTAATAACAATCTATACGAAAATAGGTTTGAAACTAATGATTCTGCAAAAGTTTTAATTAGATATTATATTATTAAAGCTTTAAACTTTATAGCAGTTATTTTTGTGTGAGTTTTTTATAACTTTTCATTCTTTCACAGTGCACGATTTTTTAGGTCCTGTAGCCAAAAATGGAGTCTTGTCTGTTTTGTAGACTATGATCTATAAATACGACAATTTTTCTTAGAAACTTTGCTTAGACTGCTTTAAGGAAGATATAGTATAAGCAAAACGGAAATGCGTCCATGAAGTTCACACACGTCATTGAGTAGAACACACACAGATAGAGTGGAGAAAGACAGAGTGCTATTCGGTATCACATGCCATCTCTTTCACACAACACGCTGTCAAGTGTAATACAGGTTAACATTTAACTAGAACTACGGAATTAATTTCACTCGAAGCGCATGGTTTTGGGCATACTACATATATGTTTAAATTAGGGGTGGAAACCATTACTGTCATTTTTTTAAATTAATATTGTGAGATAATTGCTTCCTAAACCATAAGTGTCCTGTCCTCTGTAACTTTTAGGTGGGGTATATATATATATATATATATATATATATATATATATATATATATATATATATATATGGAAAGATTATTGAACAGTACATAGTTATGCACTGCAGTACATTCGATCATCTTAATTTCTTTCGTATTGAATAGGACCAGGATATTTTGAGCGAGAAGATACGAGAAACGACGGATAAAAAGTTCTATTTTTTTATTGCATGAGTTCAGCAGACAGGCAGACAACCCACCTTGCGTTGCTAAAGGAAGACTGGAGTCTGGCCACGAATGCCAGAGCACAACTAAATGTTGTTATGGCGGCATACTCTAGACCGGGGGTAGTAGTCATCTAGACGGGTAAATACCTTACCACCTGGCTGCAGGTTGTTTTGTCGCCTCTTACGACATGCTGTCCAGCCGCAGCAAATTGTAGGTATTCCTTCTCCGTTCCTGCACGGATATATATCCGTATATAGTATAGTTTAGATTTGACTAGAGCTAATATTAGCTCTAGTCAAATCTAAACTCTTTTAATTGTCTTTCAACTGCCATTTATTTAAGTATTAAAATTAAATTTAAATAAAAACCCCATCGTGTCCACACTACCTAAGGCGGTAATAAATAGCGCGGATAGAATTATTTCGACGAAAGAAATGTATCGTGCGCCCAAAATTATTGCGTTGTCACGACTTTATGCCCTTTTTTATTTCACGCTTAATAAAACGTTTGGCTTTTGATGTAATCAAAACTTGAATGATAATTTGGTTCATTATGTGCATGGAAGATTGATGGGTATTAGGGTATTAGGTATTATAACATACAATAACCGTCGGGCTTTAGCTGCGATAATGTCATGGTTATTGACTGATTTAACGTCATTTATAATAATAACAGTATAATATAACAATGTTATGGCCCGTGGTCTTAAGGATATAACAATATCGCATCACAAGTAATACATTAAACCAGGGATTCCCAAAGTGTGCGTCGTAGAGAGTAAGGAGAGCAAGGGGCTCTGTCAGGCGCTCCTGTATGTACCATTCTCCGGAAACTAAACTTAGGTATTCGCGGTTATAAAATTTGTGGAGATTACCAGGCTCACACGTCACATTGACTAAGTTGCATTTTATTTTATTTCCTAATTTTCTTAAATAATAAATGTGTTTTCTTGTATAAAAATATAAACACTCAGCTACATATTATGGATGTTTCAATTTTTGTGCCTGTCTACTGTCTACTTAGTATCATTGTACCCTATTTCAACTAGCTAAGGCACCGAGATAAGGTACTAAATCTGTGAGTGCGCCGCGAACTAAAAAAGTTTCGGAGCCCCTGCATTACATCTACGTGAAACGGCCTATAACCATAACATTAATCCCAGATGCAGCAGTAAGGTCATGGTAGCATGGTAGCTAATGACCTCACTTCTCATTTCAATTAGATAAAGCAGTCAAATTTGAAGAATTGCTTAGTGAAATTGACACGTCTCTAGATATACTGGTAGTGGGAAGACATTTTCACTTTATGTTGATACTTGACATGTGAACATGATTGTGATACACGAATCTGCGAAAATGATTTATTTAGGCCCTCTAAAACTGCAATGCACTGGTGCATTTTTTTAAACAAACAGCACACAAAGCAGCTAAGCATGTTATAATTGTGTTACGGGTAATATACAAGGGACCTAGAGCCGTTCCCAGGCACCACAGTAAACAACAGAAAGTTGGTTTACGAAATTTAGCATGCCAGAAGTGGAACCAGAAGCCTCTATACTGCAGTGAAGTTGGCTGCCAAAGGCATAGTCTACTCAACCACAAATGCCGTTTTACCTATTTGCTTAATTGTAACCTAGCTGAAAGTATGCACCGGTTAGGCACTTCTTTTGTTAGCGCTAGTGCATTTGCACATACCTTCGGACACCGGGATAGGCAGGCTGTTTAAATACCCGTAGTACCTTTTTTCGTTATTCTTTTGTTCATCTATCCCTTTCTTAAATGTATTTGTCTTTGTCTTGCTTCTGGAATCTACAATTTTTTTCTGAAACTCCTTAAACCAACTAGATCGTTCCACCATCGCTCGCCACACTATATAATAGAGCAGCTCCTGAATTTGTGAGGTGACCCCATTTTGAAAAGTGAAATATTGTGTACGTGAACATAAAACTTGAATTTATACATCAAATGCAATTGTTCGGGTTATTAATAGCCTCGTATTCTAGTAGAATTTAACTTCACTTTAAAACACGCAACGTTGCTTTTGTGGAATTTGTTAAAGTACAGAATATTTCAGTTGGATTCGTTTGAGTAAAATCCCAAAATCCCGTGAAAACTGTGAAGCCTATGTGTGTAGAAGTGTGTACACTTGTACACACTTCTCCACTACACAGATGTGTAAACTCCTATGTCAGTGAATACAAAAAACAGTGACATCACGCCACTTTTTCATTGACAAACTGAATGAATGCGTAGTCTCGTAGGAATAAAATTGTTTGTCATCGTAGATTACATAATTATTAATGGTTAGGTACGCACGTAATTGTTATTTCACTCAGTAAGTGCGATTACGCTGAATCATCTCAATCAATCAAGTCATGTAGCTAGGAATGTGGAGTGACCATTGTTTAGGTTATTTTTAGATCTTTCAAGTTAGTATTCATTTCAATGAAGATATAAAAAAAGTGTTAGTTATAATCTTATATATATAAAAGAAAGTCGTGTTAGTTACACTATGTACAACTCAAGAACGGTTGTACCGATTTGGCTGAAAATTAGTGGGGAGGTAGCTTAGAACCAGGAGGACATAAGTACGTTTTATCCCGTTGGAACCGGAAGGTGGCGATAAGATCGGGTTCTCGAATCCTCCTAATAACGTGGACCGATTTGGTGACTTTGTTTTTGTGTGTTTGAGTGTCCTCGGATGATTTAGATTCGCAATTAGAACCGGTAGGTGGCGCTGAGATCGGGTTCTAGAATCGTCCTAATCACTTCGAGAGATTTTGGTGATTTTGTTTTTGTGTCTTTGAGTTGGTCCCCGGATGGTTTAAATCCACAATTGGAACAGGTAGGAGGCGCTGGGATCGGGTCCTAGATTTATATTTTTTTAACCGACTTCGAAAAAAGGAGGAGGTTCTCAATTCGTCGGGATCTTTTTTTTTTGTTGCTTTTTTTATGTATGTTCGCCGATTACTCCGTCATTTATGATCCGATTTACGTGATTCTTTTTTGTTCGACGCGGAATAGCTTCCAATTGGTCCCCTAAAAATTTGACATAGTTTGGTCCAGTTGTTTTCATTTTACGATCATTTTTTTGTTCTCGTTTCTTGGGACCTATATTTTTTAAGAAGCGCGGCACCATTCGTAAGTCCACCCATACATAGTATAACAAATAACTTATTTCTAAAGCTTTTATTATTAACATATATTATCTAAAACATCTTGAAGTCGGTGCAAAGTAAAACATAATAATAAAAATTACTATATTTTGCAAATTACTAAGCACCGACTTTAAGATGTTTTAGATAATATATATTAATAATAATAGCTTTAGAAATAAGTTATTTTATACATTTTAGTTTTTTAGTTTTTGAAGTCGGTTTTTTTAAACGAAATTTTTATTTTTTTCAGAGCAAGACAACGTCTGCCGGGGCCGCTAGTATGATAATAAATAACAATAGTCTATAAACGTTCTACTGCGGGGCTCGTGCCTCCCATTATTGAGGAACAAACAGTATACCCACTACGCTTGTCCAATGTGACTTGGGAGGTTTGATACATTGCTTATGTCGATGTGCAAGTTTTATCACGATGTTTCGCTTCACCGTTGTTAGCGCGTCGTAATGGTAACAATATGCAAATCAGCTCAAAAAACTGCCTAAGTGGCGCATGCGTTCAAGCCAGGATTCGAACCCGCGCCTTTCGAGTTTGGGACGTGTGCTCTAGTCATTACGCTACCACGACTTTCTTTCGAGCTAGTCATATGGGTAATAAATGTCTAGCCATGCAACATCTGTCAAGTCTCGATAGAAGGGTAGAACCCAATAAATATACCAACGAGATATTTATAAATGATCTCATAATGAGCGATGCTGAAACCGCGTTAGTAGATATACAATTATAGGAAAGCAAACCTGGGCTCCGAAACGAACGTGTGAGCACATCCGTGAATTAACTTGAGGATGATGATGATGTTAATATGAAACCAGCAGCAATAATTGAAGATGTAATACTTTTGCTAAGCACTAATAAATAATTAAGAGAAATAAGTAAAGTATTGTGTATATAAATATATACCTTAATAAGTAATCCGAAAAAGCAAAGGCTTGATGTTGCGACTAAAATATTTTGTAAGAGGTATTATGTATAGCAAAAGGTGACTCTATGGGGTATGACCCTTTCAGGTATACGCAGTTCACTGTAGTAGCTAGGGCCATCCATTAATTATTATGTTGAACCACAGCCAAAAACCTACATACGTGAAGGTTTTCAGAATGTGGCACCAACTGAAGATAAACTTTCATTGGACAACAACATGCCTTATAGTATAGAACTATAGAAAGTAATTGTGTAGTTGAATGTGTCAACACACGATGAATATCATCATGACTTAAGAATATTATAATAGAAATAAATTTAAATTAATACACTATTTCACACATTATAGAAATTATGTCAAAATTTGCATCGCTCGCACAAAATCGGCGTTTTGTAAGGTAAAAAAAACTTTTTAAGTTGATTTGACTGGAAATTACCCTATTCAAATTACAAGACTAATAAAATTATAAGCTAAACAAAGTACCATCCATAAAAATGAAAATATACAAAATCACTTATAAATTGATTTAGAGTGGCTTATTAATTATTTGTTTGTAAAAAATATGTCCCCTTTCAAATCAAACCATGTACGCCCTACCAAAGTCGCGTGCCTCCACTGCCTTCACAATTCCCCGTTACCTTCGAAGCCTATCCAATATCTCCTATTATAAACCAGTCACGACACAAGTAAGCTTTCGTCCTATATTAATGCGTCCGAAGTCTGCAAAGTAAAGGGGCCGGATAATGGAGTTCCAAGCTATTCTTGTAATAGCATTCACTATGTGTAGAATCGTTTTATACGAGCTTAGTACTTTGTCTCGGGATTGTGAGTATTTTTAACCGACTTCAAAATGTAGGAGGTTCTCAGTTTGATTGTATGTTTATTACACGACTAGCTGTGCCCGCGACCTGGACCGCGTAAAAATTGTTTTTAAAACACCCCGATTTTGAAACATTCTTCATTGGTGCTCCGCTCCTATTGGTCTTAGTGTGATGATATATAGCCTTCCTCGATAAATGTACTATCCAACACTGAAAGAATTTTTCAAATCAGACCAGCGGTTCCTGATATTAACGCGTTCAAAGAAACTCTTCAACTTTATAATATTACTATTGATTTCTCCGTCAATTGTGGACCGATCTCATTTTTTTAATCGAAAGAGTAAAAAAGCTAAAAGATGAATGTATCACAGAGAAATCGAGAACAACCCTCGACCATTCAAGGCACGTACAACTTGTTTCATGTATTTTTATTTTCAAAAGATATTTAAGTATTTGCGTTACAAAAAAGTAGAAAGTAAAAAAGTACAAAAAACAAAACCGACTTCAAAATTGTACTATAAAAAGTTATAAAAAAGGAAACATTCAAAAAATAATTTTTTACAATATCTTCGCGCAAAACTTCAAAATTACACCAGTTAGTTGGCAATTCATTTAGGAAAAACATTATCGGTACATTATAAATATATACAAGTATGTATACAATTTCATTGTACCAGGCTAGCATAACAGAAAAACATGTAATGCCGACATCCCCAATCCACATATTGATAGATTAAGCGGGTGGACGAGTGATCCCGGATAATCTCCAATCAACCTGGCCCTATACGGATATCCGAACCACATACTCGTGTATATCGGTCTAATTAATATCAATGCTTATCTTCGTTACGCAACATATTGGTAATCTACTATATCCGCCCATCACTTCGGTATGTTCCGAATTAGCTCCCGTGATATTTTTTTATGTTTAAATTCATTGCAAAAACTCAACACCGTCAAGAGATTTATTAAATGAGTAAAAACACTTTATTTTTTTATTTTTTATTTCTGAATCACAGCATACCGGTTGACGGCTCAACTGTGATGGAAAGTGTTTAACGTCGCCTATGGGCCTTAACAATATCAGACCGGCGAGAATAAAAAATACGTTCTTAAAAACTAAGAACAATAAATGTTAAACAAAGGGCAGCCTTATCGTTTAAAGCGATCACTTCCAGGCAACCACTAGACTAATGGAAATTTTAGTTAAAACATGACAGTTGCGGTGTTATAACATGAAACACTCAAAATATATTTTTTTACTGCAGAAGTTCAGCAGATAGGCAAACGGCCCACTTGATGGAAAGCGATTAACATCACCTGTGGACATTTGCAACACTAAAAGTGCTACAAATGCGCTGCTGCTCTCTTAAGGGAGACCGGATTCTGATCACTAATGCCGAAACACATGTCCATTTTTTTATGGCGACATACTTTAGACCAGGGGTGGTAGCCATCCAGTCGGGTAAAAGCCCTACTACCACTTGGCTGTGGGTTGTTTTGTCGCCCTTTACGACAGGCCGCCCGGAAACAAAATTGTATTCTTTCTCTGTTCCTGCACGGATCAAACAAAAATTTTAGTCGCTACACAACTTTCTCAGAGGCTTCCTCTAAAATCGCGTTCTTTGAAATGAAACTAATATAATATTTAATTTTATACTTACTTAAAATAACTGCCGGTAAGTTAAAATGTTTAAAGGCCGGACCGCAAAAGAAAAACAAGTTGTAAAAAAGCAGTAAAACGCTTACACGAGCCACTTTTTGAAACTAATTGCATTAAAATTTAATTAAAACAACACTACGCTTGAGAGCTTGCGAGAAATTTCGGTTTAATCTCATACTTCCTATGTATATAAAAGCCTACTGTAACCGCTTAAGTACCTACGCATATCACAGGTGGTTAATTAAAATAAAACACCTATCTAATTTTAATATTTAAATTTTACCCAATATTCTTTAAACGTCGTATTGGATTCAACCATCTAGGAATGGAGAATGAATACAATTTCCTGCGGCTAGGCGGCCTGTAGCAGAGACTTTGCTTCGCTCTGCGTATTCTACCGACCGTATAACGGGGAGTGTTCCGAAGAACTGTTTAGAATGGTGCCTTCGTCCTCTTTCTAGCATCGCACCGCTCGCCATCGGTTGGGAGTTCACCCCTACTTCCTTGAGCCGCTTCGCTCATGTACGCAATGGTTCTCTAGAACGTTTCTCTTGCGTACTGCGGGGATTTGGAATGTGCTCCCAGCCGAGGTTTTCCCACAGCGCTACGATATGGAGTTTTTCAAAAAGGGTGTCATAAAATTTCTTCGAGGCCTGCAGTACGATGGTGATATCTTTGATGTTGCAAACGTCCATAGGCGAAGGTAACCGCTTTCCACCAGGTGGGCCGTCAGCCTATTTGCTGTACTCCAGCTATAAAAAAGTAAGAGGCGACAAAACAACCCACAGCCAGGTTTTTGCACATCTGGATGGGTACCATCTCTGCTCTAGAGTATGCTGCCATCACAACCTTGAGTTGTGTTCCAACTTCAGGTGGGCTGTCTACCTGTCTGCTGAACTCAAGGAATGAAAAACAAGTCTGCTATTTTAGGGGACTACATTACAGTAAACTATATAGTAAGACCTCGATGCGATTTTCAAATCTCGTTGTTAAGTCACATTTCGTGCACAAATTTATTGATATATAATTTAGCACAGCTAAAGATGGATTGGCAAGTTTCGCCTGCTACTTGGTGATTGAAAATATACTCAGTATTAATGCTTGTCCACCCAGATTCAAATCCACGTCAGTCGAATGACACGTGATTGCTTTAGCGATTAAGGGTTACGATTTCAAACTTTACTAATAAAATTGATGATTTTGTACGTGATTTAAAAAAGGATAAAAATTTAAAAAGAAAATGCTATTATACAATCATCAATAAATGACCATTTGTAGAAAGTTTACCTATCAGACTTCAAAGTGTGTATGCCTGTTTAAAATTATCATTGAAATACGTTGAACCAATTCACAGTGGCTCAATATATTCCTATGAGAATTTTCAAGATTGAAACTAATTTTCATTTAGATTTTCATATGTCATTCATTTTATATTCTCTAATGACCTGCGCGAATGAAGTAGTGACCATAGCTTAATTTACATAATGTTGTAAAATGGACAAATGATCGTTTTTTCTAAGATACCTGCAGAGTGAGAAAAAAACCTCTGATATATTCTTAAAGTTTTTTCAATACCAATACATGTTTTTTTTTCAGCAGATAGCCTTCTCACAAGGTTTCCATCAAACACTAAATATGCAGTCAAATATTAAATTCTGTCAAGTCTCCGCACGTACATTAATAAAGAAAATATTAAACACAAAACAAGAAATCGGACTGTGAAAAAGTTGATCTGGGAAATTTCAGACGCGGCAATTTGTTGTTACACTTAGGGAGTGCCTTTACGGCCAACTTTACACAACGTCTGTATCCTGAAAATATAATTTATAAATATTGCAATAAGTCTTTTTCATTTATATATTAAATAACGAATGTATAAAATATGTGAAAAATATATTTGAATTATTATTGTCAAATTTTAAAATAACAATTCACTAGACTAATAAATAAAAGTTTAATGTTCTAAATTATTGTTATTAATTTATACATAATCATAGATTCCAATTTTGGAAGTTGCAATAATTAAGCTAGAAATATACAAGGGAAAATTTGAAAAAAAAATAGAACTTGTGCATTTATTTGTGACAATAAATATGTTACCTTCTTTGTTTCTAAATTGTGTTATACAATATTTGACAGTGTAAAATTAAGTAATAGCACAGCACTGAATTGTAGACCAGTTACATACATTAAAAAAATAATCGATATATCTAAAAGGAGACAGCCTATTGACCATAACCGTACAGCGTCAACAAGTAAAGCAGTATTGAATTAAATGATAATATAATGAAAGTGTGTAAACTTTAAACAGTCAAACTCTAACGAACCACCTAGTCAAAATATAGTTTTTTTTTCTCTTCTGTCATATACTTTTTAGGTACTTTTACATTAAAGCTCATATTATGGAACAGTACTCATATATATAACATTTTTTTATGAAAGTTGAAATAGTACAAATACGTTAAAATAGTCACCCATTAAAGTCACTTACACTCGAAATTCCTATAATTTTGGATGGTATAGATATATTATATTGTTTAAAACCTATAAAATAGAATATTGTTATAAAAAGTATAATGTAAATTCGAAATTAGTCAAATTTTATGTCGATAATAATAATTATATTCCTTTTCGACGATTATGGATATATAAAGTTTTAATTTTAATCATTCTTTTCAATCTTATCTCAAATATTTATTATTATTTTGTCTGTCACCTGTGGAGGTGTAACAATAGCTCATCGTTACCCATCTTTGTATCTTAGTTTTTAAGATTACAGCTGTTAGTCCTCAAACTAAATCACGACATAAATAACACATTTTAAAGGGCGGAGGGGGGGGGGGATGTCGCACCCACGTATACACACATATATATATTGAAAAACTAGCTGTGCCCGCGACGTCGTCCGCGTGGAATTTGAAACATTCTTCATTGGTACTCCGCTCCTATTGGTCTTAGTGCGATGATATATAGCCTATAGCCTTCCTCGATAAATGGGCTATTTAATAATGAAATAATTTTCAAATCAGACCAGTAGTTCCTGAGATTAATGCGTTCAATCAAACAAACAAACTATTCAGCTTTATATATTAGTATAAGATTTGTGATGTGGTATTAGGGTGGGAGGAGTGTCACGATTGTGACGAGCTGTGAGTAATGCCCCCCCCTCCCCCCCAAATAAATATATATAGAGAGACTGGATGTCTCTCCATAAAGATCCAGAAGATGTATGTAAATACATATATGAGCGATGATATTATATGGATACTCTAAATTTTCCGCCCTTATAATTATTATAAGGAAATCTATTACAGAATTTCCTTTATGTTGTTCTTCACGGGAGTCCCTGTGTAAGTCTATCTGAAAATCTGTCAGAGTCACCCCAAAAGTCTGTGTAAAAGTCTATACAGGAACCTTCGTGAATCCTCGTAGAAAGTCTCTCAAAATTATTAGAATGATCTCCTAGCGATCAAGATTCGAATCCCGATTCCCGAAAAACCTCCCGAAACTCTCCCTTAAATGACCGTGTCCCAGGTTTTTAATCTCAAAAATCCTGCCACCACCACTTCCAATAACGGCGTGTTCCTTCGTTATTTGGACCGCCCCCTTTCAGCGATCAATGATTTCTTACATATTGTTTGTAAAATAGACCTAATTAGCCTTAGTTTACGGGTGTTCATTAAATATGATTGAGAAATTCTCGATCCATCGATCTATACTGCATATGCAATTATGTGTCTTAACTGTGTTACGATAAGATTCAGCTCAGATTATCGTCAGTAAAGATCAAATCCTTAGAACCAGTAGATTCCTCTCGTCATTTCTCTATGCGTTAACTGTGTTTTAAAGTATTTTAATTTTAATCTAATTTTCAATCTAATCATACAGATCATTAGTTTTGATTTTTAAACTTGTAATGTTTCTTAGTCGTTTTCTTCAGAGTACAAAAGCTTAGAGTACGTAAATGAATTCTAATTTAAATATAAAAATCATAAGCATAGTGAATCCGTTACAGTAACAAGACGGGTGGTGGGTAAAAAAAAACATGAAATTCGTGTGACGTAATTTGTGGTTGGCCGCTAAGGTGTTTTATGAAGTTCAATCAACTGCGTTTCAAACCACAGTGGACTGCAAAGGCGTTCATGTACATGAGTGCCTCACTCGATCCGCGTGGATTTATTACTGCCTGAGTTAAAACAAGGTGGGTGTGCTTTCGCCTTATCTTGCTCGCTATATATTATTTACAAAGGAAAAAATTATAGCCATTCGTCTTCGGCCCGCGTTGAGATGTCACGGTATTTCTTACAACTGTAGTCATTTTTTACCCGGACTGTTTCTTTTTCTTCATCGTTTTGTTAAGTTGTTTTGTTTTGAATTTAAAAGACTTTCCGGATGTTGAAGAGCTTTGTATCTTAGCCTGGCTGAATAATTGTCCCTGTGCAATTATTATAAATTTAGATTGATCGTAGAAACGTCACATTTAACACTCAGAGTATTTTATTTATTTGCCTTCCTGCAAAATATATAAAGAAACAAGAAAAAGTTAACTATGAATGGAAAAGAATGGGCCCAAACGTGTGTTTGTGTGCGATAGTGCATGTATTTTTATTTGTGTGTATGCGCACATGTGTTTAATTCTGTGTATGGGTGTGTGTGAATCTAAATAATCCATTTGTATTCGACATTTCTAATAACAGGTCACTCTGAATCGATCAAAACGCAAAACTTACAAAAGAATCCGCCTAGGTTGTTAGAAAGTTTTAGTCCCTTATTCATAATAGTTATAAGAGGCTTATTGACTCTCTAAAAAAAACCGACTTCAAAAACTAAAAAACTAAAATGTATAAAATAACTTATTTCTAAAGCTATTATTATTAATATATATTATCTAAGACATCTTAAAGTCGGTGCTTAGTAATTTTCAAAATAAAGTAATTTTTATGTTTTACTTTGCACCGACTTCAAGATATTTTAGATAATATATATTAATAATAATAGCTTTAGAAATAAGTTATTTTATACATTTTAGTTTTTTAGTTTTTGAAGTCGGTTTTTTTAAACGAAGTTTTATTTTTTATTTGTTACTTTTTAGTGTCTAGCTATGTATGGGAGGACATACGAATGGTGCCGCGCTTCTTAAAAATATAGGTTCCAAGAACTGGGAACAAAAAATGTACGTAAAATGAAAACTACTGGGCCAAACTATGTCAAATTTTTAGGGGACCACATGGCAGCTATTCCGCGTCGAACAAAAAAAGAATCGCGTAAATCGAATCATAAATCTCAGAGTAATCGGTGTACATATGGAACGGAGTGAAAATTATTTTCATGAAAAATGTTCATAAAATGAAAACTAATCGGCCAAACTATGTAAAATTTTTAACGGACCAATTGGAAGCTATTCCGCGTCGAACAAAAAAAGAATCACGTAAATCGGATCATAAATCACGGAGTAATCGGCGAACATACATAAAAAAAAGCAACAAAAAAAAAAAAAGATCCCGACGAATTGAGAACCTCCTCCTTTTTTCGAAGTCGGTAAAAAAAATCAAAAGAAGCTTCATTCATGATAGTTTTACAAATGAATGTGATTATGAACGAATCAAAAAATAAAGAGGTGTCTTTGGGACAACCGGTTGGAATGAAGATTTCCTAAAATATCTCAAAATTCTTAATATTCTCAAAACGTCTTAATAACTATCAAAACGTCTCAGAAACTGTTAATAAGTGTCGAAAAGTATTGAATACTTTCGAAAACAATCGAAGACCATCAAAGAAAACAAACAAATTTGATTAAAAATGTGCTTAGATATATGTATGTCAAATAGACAAATCATATTAAAATACAGTAAATATTTTAAAAATTCGTAATTAAATTAATTTTAAGTTAAAAAAAATACAGTCAAATTGAGAAACTGTTGGATGTCAGTTAAAATAGTAAACTATATAAGCTAAACAAAACAGCGTACGCAATGCAGTGTATATAATGGATATTATTTTTGATCTTATTTAATTGCATTAAAGTTCAAAATTGTATAATAATATATAGTGGTCAGCATTTTTCGTATCAGTTACACTTTTTTCGTCTAGTTATCATCCGCCAAGTAATGTGGGATAATAAACTTCGTTCCAATAACTACTTTTAATGAGCCCATAAAAGTAGTATAACTTTTATGAATACGGCAGTTACAGATCTGTTATCACAATTGTATTATTCACTAAAAGTAAGCATTAAGATATAAACCAAAAAGAAAAGTGCATCCATGAGCCCTCTGGTACAGGGCTAAAAAAGTATCTTTATAGAGCATAAAATAAAGTAATAATAATATCGTAACCTTGGCTTTCATTGCTGAAATAAATTTAATATCTCCTACAATATTTCATACCGCTCCTAAACGCAAAATGTCTAGTTGCCAAAGCAAACACGAGTTATTAACACGACGATCTCCAAACGATACACAAATCGTTTTCAAACAGTTCGTGTTTCAGCCCCATAGATTAGTAGCGCTAGGCTTGGGTTCTGTTTAATAATAATATTTTTCTCTGCTGTCAATTTTTTTTATCTATATGAACCATAAATAATACATGCCAGTCATGCCCGAACTTTTTACACAGTCGGTGTTAAATCGCGTCAAACAATTGTAATTAAAAATTATGAACTATTTAGTAGCATTGTTTTATACTTATTAATTAGATATCACTAAATTATTAATTAATTTACATCAATTTGAGCTAAATATCTACTATCGTCAGTGACAAAAAACACTGGCTGGTAGAACGCTATTGAAAAAATACTTGACGTGTCATATGTGACAAATTAAATGGGTTCTTCGGATTTAGATATAGTTCATTGAAATGTTACATGAGCTTTGCATTTGTTAGAGGACGCAATTTTATTTTTGGGACATGTGTGGGGGGTCAATAGAAGCTTAACCTCAAGTTTGTGGGGTCGCCACCCTTGTCCCTCGGCCGCCATCTTGGAAAAAGGGGTGAAAACACTTTTTTAGCGATATCTCAGAAACTATGCGTCTTACAAAAAATTTGTAAAGTCATAATTTGTAGCAAATTGTTTTGGTCCTTAAATTGTAAGATTTCAATGAACTAATATAGATTTAACACCTGATTTAATTAGAACTAATAAGTTAAACAATCAACAGGTGGGAGAGCATTTGCCTGACTGAATGGCTACCACCCCTGGTCTAGAGTATGTCGCCATAACAACCTTGGGTTGTGCTCCGGCATTAGTGACCCGATTCCAGTCTCCCTTAAGAGGGCAGCAGCGCATTTGTAGCACCTTTGGTGTTGCAAATGTCCATTGGAGATGGTAACCACTTTCCATCAAGTGGGCCGTCTGCCTGTTGGCTGAATCCCTGCAATAAAAAAAAAACAATCGCCAATGGGATTTTTATTCCTGGAAAGTATTGGTTTGACTTCTCTTACTTATACTAAAATAATAATTTCGTATACTCATGCAAAATCGATGGAGTTGCGACGTTTTGTAAGAACTTAAAAAGTATCTCAAAAAAAATTACTATTGTCTACGATATTCTTTATTGACAACAGACGCATACAATTTTCGTCCATCACAAAACAAAAAAATATTTTTTGGTAAATTTGGTAATTATATTTTTTGGTAAAAAAAATTGCACAGCAATACGTTCCCGAACGCGACTATAACTTCACCTGTTCTGTCATTTTGACAATATGTCAAAGTAACAGAACAGGAAAATCGTTACTTCATATTTGAATACCAGCTTAAACGAGTTTAACCAGCTTCAAAAACGACTACTTGTTTGTAATCTTAGAATTAATAAGTTAATTATTCTCAACTGAATTAGTGCCTATAATTTCTACTGCGAAAGCTGGAAGCTCAAACATCTGGTCTGGTCCTTCGAGCAGGATGGGATGATGTCGCGAACGCGACCATAACGTCGCTTCAACCATCAAATGTCAACATTAACTTGGCAAAACTTCAAAGTGACAAAACAGGAAAATCATTAATTATAAATAATTGAATACCAACTTCGATGACTTCAAATAGCTTCAAAAACGACCACTTGTTTCTTGTAATCTTACAATAAATAAATTAATTATTCTCAACTGAATTAGCGCAAAGGCGCTTATAGAATTTCCACTGCGAAATCTGGAAGCTCAAACAGCTGGTCTGGTCCTTCGAGTCGGATGGGACGATGTCGCAAACGAGACCATAACTTCGCTCGAACATCAACTTGACAAAGTTCCTGTCAAAAACTTCCACTAGTTTCTATCTCTGGTTTATCATTATTATGTACCTCATCCCTAGCAGGCAATGTTTGGGGTTCACAACTACTGTTTACTTACTTTAACCCTGTAATTATTATAAATCAATAACAATTTAATGTTGGCAGCACGCGAACGGAGCGAGGGGCTGTCGCCTAGCAATAATGGGTCCTGATATATTAGTCCATATATTTCCCAATTCTGAACTCGAGGTTCCACATTTTATACTTGAGTTGACTAGAATGGATTAGTGGGTTTCACACATGGCAAAATCATGTTATAGTGGTGGAAACAATCTGTCTCATTCCAACTTCCAACCAATCGTAGTTAGAAAGCATGCGCTAGTTACGCTATCTTTCAAAGCTAATGTAGGTATATATTGCTACAATCGCTACAATGAAGCCATTGAAGTAACAGGTAATTGAAATCTGCTAAGCCGCCTTAGACAAGTGTCACTAATACTTATTGGTTTATTGAATAAAGTTTTTTTGTGAATATTTCAACTGTTTAGTGAATTGTGACTAGTTGTCTCTAAAAACACCATAGTATAGCGTCAATCAAAATAACAATAATTTGGGTGGAGAGTTTGTTTGGTTAAAGATTATTTATTATACTCGTATAAACCTTGAAAATTCATAAACATATGACATTGTCTAGTTTCAGAAATCGACCAAAAACGTCTTTATATGAAAAAAAGAGGACGAAGTTCAAGTAAAATTCCATTCAAATAAGTCATAGATAAAACATTTGCTTCATTCTGGTCGTACAAAAGGCACATAATTCAAGGGGGAATTTCGATTGCGTGTTCAGCCCGCGTAGACTCGTGTTGATTCGTATCGTAAAATGAGATGTAAGTTATTCCATCGTTTCGATAAAAAAACGCAAAAATACATTCTGAATTATCCGGCATGGCTTAATCAAACCGTGTTGCGGTGAGGTCGGGTTCGACTCACGCGAAGTCAGGATTCCACGAATTTTTTAAGTAAAAGTTTTTAAGTAAACATTTTTTTTTAAAGTTATGTTTAATTAAATAATTACTTGTTTTGAGATTCAAATTCTTTTTAAAAATTAGTTTGAATAAGTAAAGCCGTTATTAAGTAAGTAAATACGCTGCTGCTCTCTTACGGGAGACTGGAACCTGGTCACTAATGCCGGAACACAACTCAAGGTTGTTATTTCGACATACTTTAGACCAGGGGTGGTAGCCATCCAGTCCGGCAATTGCCCTACTACCTGGCTGAATAGTTGTATAGTCGCCTCTTACGACAAGCCGCCCAGCCGCAGGAAATTGTATTTTTTCTCCGTTCCTGTACGGAAAAGTTCCTCCTAAAGCAATTTTAATTAAATTTTATTTCTGTTAAAGTAGATTTGAGAAAAGTTTGGATCAACATTTTGTCCCGGTAGATGGCGCTGCAATCGTTTTCGAGTTTTTTTTTTTAAGCCAAGATAACGTCTGTCCGATAGAGCTAGTACTACTATACATCTGTAGAATTTATATCTGAAGTGGAAGTAGACGGGTCATATGCTCCGAATCGAATACGATAATATCGATAAATGGTCAAGAAAACAACCCTTTGGTATCCCCGTGATGGGAAAATAAAGAGAGGAGGGCAAACGTCGAAGGTGGGAGGATGATATCAAAGGAGAAGCCGGACCACTTTGGACTATACTTGCACAAGATAGGAACCAACGGAGGATCTTGCCACATGGCTTCTCTCGGAAAGACAAAATGAGAAGGGTTGCCTATATTGAATATTAGTTTAGTTAGTACAGATGTAATATAGCTCAGTGTTGGTGCGGGTGGCAGTGGGGATAAGAGAGAAGGAAAGGACATGTAGGATAGATCGCCGCACCAGACACGCTACGAACGATGCGGTCTTCTTCGTGATCCTTTCTTGACGTCTTGTGGTTCTTTCGAGGAATGAACTTGCTGGAACGGGCGCAGAATGCGGCTCAAAACACAAAACGTGGCAAGATTATTGCGTAAGCAGAAGCGCGACCAGCAGTCGAACGTTGACTACGTCACATTACATGGATGTGGCGAAAGAAAAAAAGGAAACAAAGAGGCGGTGACCAAACAGATCGGCGTTAACAATAAATATAAAATACAATCCGTATATTTAGTTTTGAATTTGCCCGAAGCGAAGATGCCATATAAACTTAGTTGTAGTGAAAGGGGAACTCAAAGTATCTGCAGCTGGCTTTGTGCACGCAAACCAAACAACCTCGCTGCACCGGATTTAGATAATACTTTGATCTCTTTGATCGCGAGCAGAACTGAGATTTGGTTTAACAAATGTAGTAGTCGAAACAGACTATTGTGAAGTAGTCTTCTCAATTATATTCTAGTTTAGACTTCTGTCCTTACCACTTTTAATTAAGTTTTTCTCTTTTAAGTAAATGAATCCATTTGTTTTTTGAGGCAAAAAACATACAAAAATTAAGAACTATACATACAAGACATGAAAGACATACAATAATGAGCTTCGCCCACTGGGGGGCTTTGTAGTCTTAGGTGAGTAACGAAACCTCTGACCTGACTCCGGGGGCCAAGGCTAGGCCCTTGCCTCCGTGCTTGCCTTAGCTAGCTGACACGGAGTGGAGATCGCTAGAGTTCAAGACTAGAGCTAAGACTCAAGCTCCAGGGGTGGAAGTGATAAATGGCATAACCTTGTTCTTTAAAATGTATTCATTGTTCTTATTGCAACATGTGTACGCACTCCTATTAAATTAAACGCGTAGATAATATTACAATGAACTATCTTAAAAATATTTTTGCTTCTACAGTAAAGGCGGGTACACATTAATTAGTCGTGCAAGTTGGCACCTCCACCGATTTAGTATGATGCGACGCCAGTGGGGCATAATTAGCGTGAGAATTGCGCTAACAGGCTTACAAGCTTACACGCTCGCGCTGCCAGTTTAGCGATCCTGTTACGCTTCGCTATGCCGCTAAGCTAAGTACGGCGTTGTTTTCTTAGCTTTATGTTCTTGAGAATATATTTTTGAATAATGACTTTGGGGAGTTTTTTTTTGGGATTTTTGATAATGATTTTCTATGCAGTTTTATTGTCAAGAAACGTATTTTTTTTGTAAGGTTAATAATAAATTGGTTTCTTGTGGCCTTAGAAGAAGGTCTTAGAGTTAGGTCTTACTCATAGAGAGTTAGAATAAGTTTGAAGGCTTCTTTATGGATCTTAAAGAACCCTTTAAACTCACTCTAACTAAATATGAATAAGACCGCTTTACTATGGTACTAGACTGGGGTAGTATAGTGTCCAATTTTTTAAATTACAGATATCAAATGATAATCAAATTTTCAAAAATTTCGCAAGTATATTTTTTATAAAATAGATAGATAAAGCTTTATCTTACACCAATGCCAAAACTTATATAGTATAGCTATATAATATCCAATTGTACGTAAAGGAAAATATACTACTAATAATACTAAAAGGGAAGCTTTTCTAGATAATTTATATTTTTCCCTTAACAACAAAATAAAAACGTATCTTAAAATTATTTAATCTAAGTTATGAAAGCTATTATAAAGGTAAGTCTTATCTAACTGAAGTAGGATTTCAAAACGGGTACCGAACATAAATCCAAAGGCTTCCACTCCAAATTAGAATACACTATTGTTACGAAACGTTCGCAATAAAGTAAAAACAATAAATCAGAGAAAATTTGATACAATTTCGATATAGCAGGGTTTCCTTGGTAAAATTAACTTGAGATTGGGGTTTATATTTCATTCGGAATACGCTGCCTAAAGGAGACTTTACAATTGTTGAGGTAGCGTTTTAAAGTACAATTTACATTTCATTTACATGATAAGCTTACTTCAATATTTTTGAATTAAAAACTTCGCTAGGCACGCTGAGCACTTTAATTTATGGGTATTGAATGAGACTGAGCGGTCACGCTCGAGTATGTGCCGTCACGCTCGTCTATGTAACGCTCGTTTGTGTAAAGTCAGCTCTAGTTGACTAAGATAAAGTAAGAGATATATGATAGGTTCCTATATCTTACAGACGGATTATTTGCCTCACTATCGGTTAAAGTTTGAAATAAGGTCAATAAATCTAATGCCCAAATTCAACCGATGGTAGAGCAAGTAAATAAATAGTAAGACGTACCTACCAGCTAATAGTCCACGTACCACTGCTGTACTTGCTCAGTAAGGTCTGGTCAAACAGCGGATGGGGACGGGACGGCGACGCGACGCTGGCAGGACGTGAAGAGTTGTAATATATTAGTTAATGTAGAATATACCTACTGCCGCTGTTTGACCAGACCTCAAGTGTTAATCGTATTGATGAAGCTCTCACTTCTGTCATGTGATCTTATAGAGATAGATAAGATAAGATATAAGATAATATCTTGATCTTAGCACACATCTTTATTGGCATAAATATTTTATCGCAATCGTTTCCAAAACAATGAAAAGTATAGTTACAAAATCCCGTATAATTCCACATATTTTTTTCTCAGGTTCTTAAGTATAGAATATTTTGTCATATTGACGTTATCACGATACTTCACCTGCCCTTCTTTATGGTGGATTAGGAATTTCGCCTCACTTATTCATACTTACAGTTCATTAATTTCTTTTTAAAAAGATCTTTTATCCGTGCAGAAACGGAGAAAGAATAAAATTTCCTGCGGCCGGGCGGCCTGTCGTAAGAGGCGACAAAACAACCCACGGCCAGGTGGTAGGGTATTTGCCCCACTGGATGGCTACCATCCCTGGTCTAAAGTATGTTGTCAAAACAACCTTCAGTTGTGTGCCGGCATTAGTGACCACGTTCCCCAGGTTTTCCAGAAATAAAAAAAACCTTAAAAGACTTATAGTGTTACTTGTAGGATCGGGGATTGGAAGAAAATAAAAAATTCAATCAAAGTTGCTTTTGTTGACTTACAGTAGTGTACACTTACAGTTGTTACAATTAATTACACTTACAGTTGTTGACTTACAGATAAGGTTTACACACTGTACAGACTTATTTTAAGACCAATTTGTTCTTAGTGCTCTTGCCATAAGTTTAACATATTCGGCTCAGCCGTGAAGGCTCGACTTGTATAGTTTCTACACCATGCATGATTGTTCCAGCTTTTATAACACGTGGTGCTTACAGAAAATTCTCGATACTTACGTTGTCGTCATAAGATTCTGGAAGAAAAAAATCAAAAACAGATACATTTTAAAAAGGGATAGATGATGAACAAAAATTCTAGAATAGAAGTTTCAGGAAGAAAAAGACAGAGTTAGATAGACGTTTAGAAAGGAATTCAAATTACAGAATAACGAAAAGAAGATTAAAATTGTGGGTTTCAGAAAATTCTTCCGGGTATACACGAGTATAATAAGGCGGGTCTATCGGGTAGTTGAGTTCAAGACAGCATAGCGACAAGTGCGATACGGAATACGAATAAGATTGACAAGAGTTGGAAGAGAAGTTTAATAGAAGACAGTGACGTGTTTAGTGGGCAGTTCAGTGATGGAGGAGTTTAGTGTACTATAAAAGGAGATCCAGAGGCGAGCTACGCGCGGTATTCTCGGATTTGAGCACCGCAGCACCAGGAGGTGATCTACACAATACCAACGACGGTATTGTGAGTGAGATAACTTATAGTCCGTACACTGCGACGTTAGTTGTGCGTACAGGGGCAACCCTACGGAGAAGAATTAGGTACGGCTGTATACGTTAATAAAATAATTTAGTTGAAAAAAACTGAACTTACTTTCAATTCCAAGGCATCTCCGTAACAGTATCAAGAAATAATGTATGAATTGTTATTTATTGAGCTATTTTAAAAACGCCATATCTCATTTCGTACATTCTGTGTGTAAACTCCTTTATATAGTGTGGTAGATGATAGCAATGGATCGGAAGCGGCCTTTGTTAGTGGTCCACGCACAATGTGAGGGTTGTAGTACGCACATACACACGATGGCCAGTCAATTGGAAAACTTATGCCTACGCTGTTTATCGTTGAACCTACCTATGTCGTATACATAGGTATTTGACATTTTATATTGAATAACTTCTCACTTAATACATACTTTTAAGAATTTTTGACAATAATGCAAATCGATATTAGACAGTTCATTTCACTCTTTCAAATTGGATGAATCAACCAAAGTGGTTCATATAAACATAAACTTGAAACATTTAATGTCATTGAATAGCGTTCTGTCCTTTCAGCCCTGTACCTTTCGACCAAATCGATTCAATTTTTTGTTGACTTAGTTTGAAAATGTAATTCATTGACCAAAATGTTGGAATATTCTGTCTCAACAAAATAACATGAGTTACTATTTGTTCTCGTTACTCCGTCCCCATGGACTTTTTTTGCGGAACCCATATGTAAAAGTAGCCTTGGTTACTCATAACATCAGCTATCTGCCAGTGACATTCAATCGAAATAGCCCAAACGTATCAGAGATTAGCCGCAAGATCCAAACAGACGAAAATTCTATAAATTTCATCTTCGGTACGATTCTGCTGATATATAATTATATTCCATATTTATTTTGACCTTACAAAAAGACACTTCAATTTATCTGTATGTACATTTCGTATTATGTGAATAAGCTCTGCATTAATCGGATTTTCTACTCCAGGGACATTGGAGGCATTTTGATAGCAAAAAAATATAGTAAATAATATAAATACACGAGGCGGGATACGCTTTGCGCTGAACATTTAGTTCACAAGACGCGATCGGAGGCGACGTATTGGAAAAGATATTGTTTGTTATTGCCTCACTGCCTGCTAGGATTTAGCGATGGAAATTTCTACTCATATGTTGCTGTATTAGATTTAATTATATTTACCTCAGATGGAATGGAAATTTACTTATTACTGCACGCAACTTAAGGATAAGACTGTATTAACTTTGTAACTGAATTACCAATTAGTCAATCAATTTGTGAAGTACAACCCAAATCTGGGCTGGTGTACTCCAAAACTAGCTTTCAATATACTCTGTAGAGAGTCGAATAGTCTGAATTGTCTGTGGCTCTGAACCTATAGAAGGTCTAAAACCTCTCAGTCTTAGAAGAAACTTTGGTTATCGAAGTGTACTCTAGCGTCTGTACAGTTCATCAGAGCGCTCTGCATAGAGATCTGATGAACTGTGTGAGTTGGTGCCACTCACATAGTTTAACAAGTGCCTTCTTAACACCGCATCATTTCCACGGCCATTAAAACATTGTCCTTTTTTCCTGGAAGCTTCACACGTTTCCACCGTAAGTGGTTCTTGCTGCTTTTAGCCGTAATTCCATATGCAAGCTGTGCAATGAACTTATTCCTGCGATTGAGCGCTACAATAAGGAGTTCTTCAAGAAAGGAGTAAACAAATATTTAATCTCAACTAACTTTTTCAGATGTCTATGGCAAACGGTAACTGCCTCTTTTGTCTAGTCTTGTGTAGTGCATGAACGATGAACTACTAGAAACTATTAGGAATTATATTACTTACATTGTTAAAAGAAATGTTTCACGTTTAGGAACAACGTTCCGTCGTTTATCATTTTATAAAATAATATAAACTGTCTCATTTATATTAAAAATAAGAAACTTTTATCTTGAAAACAACAAAAAAACTAAGCGTCCAAAGTTTCTAAGCCCACCCTTTGATATTCATTATTTATCTCAGACTTCAAAGAATTTATTTCATAATCTGTTGTGAATATTCAAGAGTAAACAGAAATTTATACTTCAATGGGGTAGATTCAGCAGCGACCTATTTTGAGCTTAGTGATATTAAGTCGAAAAGATCCGAATAGCCTGTAATTGAGGATTGATTGATAACTGACTCAATTGTATCTAATTTCTCTGTTATAAAAATGTGCAAAAACGCCGGATATAGTTTGGTTTTAAGGTAGATTTGTGCGATTTTATGGATATCCTTAACGGTTTAGAGAAATAAGGTTTGTTAATTTATCATAAAACCTCAGTTGTTTGTTATCAGTCAAAAATCTAAAAATACGTAGTATTATATATATCGCCCGCTCTTGGCCGTGGTTGGTTCTATAGTCGGGAGCGGCATTGGTTAGGACATCGTCCGTTCTTTTGCGAGTGTGTCATCTTCGGTAAGGAGGAGGAGGTGCGGGAGTGTAAGCTTACCAGCATGCTCCTCTCCTGACTAGGACATATCGATGCCGGAGAGTGTCAATTGACCTTTGCACATCATGAGCGAACTGTGCTGGTGTTTTCCTAGAGAAGCGGTCCCACCTGACAGCACCATTAGTACTGTCAAGTCGAGGGCACGCCGGTGTTGTTCTATGCATGTTCATTTCACCTCCCGTGGTGTAAGTTACAAATGGTGGTTTGTGACTTACCACGGGAGGAGAAATAAGCATGCTTCAATCTAGCATACGTGGGGTGCCACGCATGCAATTTTATGTCTTCATTCCAGCTTTTGAGGTGTCGACCGCGTAAGCCGTTAAACTGTCTGCTGTATTCCTTATATATTTTAACTCATTACTCTTTTTACAGCGATGTTTGAACGTGTCTTAAATCCTTTAAACCTCTCTTTAAAATTCATATAACAAGCGCTGAATTGCTCAAAGTGGCTTAACAACAATATCTGTCCAATTATTCTTACTTACAATGCGCCATTTTTCTTGCTCGTTTCTAACGGTATTTACGAAAGACTTATCCATGGCTATGTTAAGATACACGAAAGGGAGATTCCAAAATGGAACTGTTGAGTCACCTCTTAGCCATATAGAAATAGTTTCTTAAATTTTCTAATATGTGTAACTATGTATGTACTGTTCTGTATATAATTATCCACTTTAATTTTCCAGTAGACACTGTCCTGCCCTGAAAAAATAAAAATCTCGAACCCGATTCTAGCCCCACCTACTGGGTCTAATTGTGAATCTAAACCATCTCGCCAGGACCCACTCAAACACTAACTTTAACACCTTGGGTTATAATTATTATTGAAGTTTCAGTAGGGTTCGGGGCGTCGGAGTGAACGCTCCGAATGCAACCGGGATTTAACGGTTGGATAATGATGATGATGATCTGCAATAAAATTATTTTAACTTTTCCTGTTATATTTCAAACGGATTAAAGTTGCTCTTTGCTTGTTACTAACAGCCCTTTGAAAGGCTTACCTTTTACATAAATCCAGTAATAACGATTCTCCAACCTAACAAACTGCATTTAAGCCGCATTTTATTATGTTGGCTATATAAAATAGCAAGATAAAGCAGAATAGTGTTGTATTCAGTGACTGACATTTGCAACTACCTGTGAGTGTTAGAGTTTGTGGCATAGATACTACTCATACCGAGTAATTTACATAAAAGATAATTTTTAACTACGAATAAACGCCAAGTAAACACTTATGCACCGTTTCCGAGGTACTTTTAACTATAGTTTATCTGTTATTTAGCACTATCGGTTTAATAACTTATAAAATTCCGGTTAAATAACTTATATAATTCCGGTTTAATAACTTATATAATTACGGTTTAATAACTTCTAAAATTCCGGTTTAATAACTTATAAATTCCGGTTTAATAACTTATAAAATGCCGGTTAAATAAATTATAAAATTGCGGTTAAATAACTAATAAAATTCCGGTTAAATAACTTATAAATTTCCGGTTTAATAACTTACAAAATTCCAATTCTGAACATACCATCGTACGATAAACTTAAAGTGAATTTTATCGTTCGACGGTGTGTTCAGAAACGGAATACTAATACTATTGAATAGTATGACATGAACAAAGTCGTAATTGAACTAATATGCATATGTAGAAATGACTTTTGTCCATATAATGTGCATAAATGTTAGTTTGTTCTTTATTTGCTTTATTGGAAATGAATCAATTACTATATTTTTTTTATATATTTATCAGTAGCTTCGATTACGGCAACGAAAAAAGGGGATACTCCTTAACACAAAAAATAATATCTCTCGATACTTTTTGTGAATAAGCTCGCATGTTGCTATGGTAATTAATAAATATACCTCGTGGACCTAATAACTCAAAATACTCCTAGAATTTCTTATCACAACATCATTTATAATAAGGTAAGCAATTTAAGCAATTTATTAACACACAGCTCCTACAATCAAGGCAGTCCACGAGCTCATTAAGCGAAATTTAATACAAGCGGAGGTAGGAAACAATGCTAAATTAACCTTAGCTTATCAACCATTAACTCATTTGGCAAAGTCCTTAAGATTTCCGTTAGGTTTGTTGGAGTTCCCTAGAATGCGATATGGTAACAAAAGTTTTCTCAGACTAACTCTTTAAGCTTGATTAAACTCTAATCTTAGTATTTTAATTTTACGGTAACGATAGATAGATAGATAGATAACACTTTATTGTACACCATTACAGAAAAACTTACGAACTAGTATTATTATAGTAGGGTACAAAGGGCGGTCTTATCGCTAAAATGCGATCTCTTCCAGACAACCCGTGGCAAGAATATTCCGATTAGAAGTGGCGATGGTAGTATACATAATTATTGTACGATTACTTCAATTTTATTAATAAATATATAACTATACTATATATACAAATATACACATAAGTTATATACATATATAAGATATGGCGATAATATGCAACTATTTAAACATAATAAACATATAGCTATATGCAATATAATATCTACTAATGACATAAAATTACATATCATTATATTGCAGATAGAATTTTCTGACCAAGTTCTTAAATATTATTCGGGATTTTGCTTGTCTGACAGCAACAGGCAATGCATTCCAAAGTTGGACAGCCTTAACCGTGAAAGAATTATTGAAGAACGTTGTGTTATGAATAGGAGTAATAAGTATGTTGACTGGAAGGGCGTAAATTGTGAGAGCAAGAAATAAATTCGAAACGTTCTTTAAGGTACTGTGGAGTAGTAGGGATGAATAAAATACTGTAAGGCAATGAAAGAATATGAGTATTCCGGCGAAAACGGATTGGCAACCACTTGAGCTTTTTTCGAAATTCAGAAACGTAAATTTCCAGACAAAAATGACAAAGACATTAATTCCATTTTATATGCCATTCCGTGTTTCCTATTCCTCCTGTTTAAGCCCTCTGCTCCATTCCTTATATCCTATCGCTCATTTTATTTTTGAATGAGAATTCATTTTTGAGTGCTACTGCTACATCGCGATTCGTACTCACTGAAATTACTTGCGGGTGCGATGAGATAGCCGGGAGAAGACAAGGGGACGTGGAAGAAGAAGCAAGGGAAGAGTAACTTACCTCGCCACCAGTCCGCCGCCACACTACACTCGTCCCCAGAGGTTTCACACACCTAGGAGGAGAATTAAAGTCAATTAAATTATAATGGTGCTCTTTTATAAATGCGACAAGTATGATTTTACTATATATTGTGGTGACAGCACTGACAGCAGATGAATGTTTGTCTTATTTTGCACATTCTTCATTTGAAATTTTATTATTTTCTTATAAGCTAAGACCCCGCTATACGACGACTTTCACCGAGTGTTTATTTGATGAAACCTATTTTATATTTAATTAAAGGTGTCAATAAATATATTGTATATGGGCTGCCTAAAAAAATTCAGTACAGTATTTGATTAATAAATCATTAAAAAATATTACATTTCACCGGTTTGTTTATTAAACATATTCTATACCAATCGAAAGTATGAAGCTCATAGAACATGCAAATGTTAGGTTGCCTATTATTTTCCGGTCACAACTCTCGGGTAGCCAGGTATAATCCTTTTCATGTTCAAGATCAAATAGCATGCGCACTCTCTTTCTTTAAATCGTTGTATAGCTGGATCCTATACTATGAGACTAAACGCCTTGTAACCGTCGTAGTCCAAAAAATTAGGTACGCATAGAAGACATTCTTACATGTACAAGTTTTTTTTTTAATATTACTTAACCCATCCTAAATCAAATTTATCTTCTTTTTCATCTCCTTCACTTTACAGTATATAGAATTATGCATGCATTTGCTTTTCAAGAGAAAATAAAAAATAAAGAATTATAAAAACGATGAAGCACACAACGTCGAGTTGAGAGTAGAAAAATCAACTGCAAGCATTTTCAATTCCAAGGAGTAATGAAACGGTGTTCGCTACTCGAAACTTTCTGTTTTATTTGCTTTAATTTTTTATGTCAACACTTTTTTACCACTGGGAATATTTATTATAAATTCGTAAATATTTATCTGTATCTTTGTTTTATATATTATTATCAGTAACAAAAATCGTATATAATTTAAGAATTTCGGTCAGGATGTATTAACTGGATACTAAGATATTTTTAAGGAATTCAGATAAAACAGGAAGCAGTGAGAAGGGAGCTTGTAAGGGGAATTTAAAGAACAACATTGGTTGTGCATTTTTATTTGAAAAAATATTTGTAGGATATTTATCATTTTTGATCAAAAATTGTGCGTTTGTGCTAAACATTTCTACTGTTAAGTGATATGTGCCTTTCCAATCTGCAACAATAACTCCCTCGTTTGGACCCGGTTGAAGGCTTATGGAGTGGTTAATGATTATTCTATAACTTGAATGTCCATTATTTGATACTAGCTACATATGTAATTCGTCCTGAGCCATATTTAAAAATAAGTTGAAGATGATAAACGCGAATCGTATTTTTGTCACCTTTCAATCATTTGGGATTGATACTGATGTTTTTTCCGTCCATATTCTCCTCTATTCTGACATACGTCCTCTGTCGTACAATTATCATATCATCCTTCTTACAGTCCATCTACTTATTAGCATACCTATGCTGTTTTATTCATCAGTCTTCCAGTTTCACTTCCTTTTTAACCGACTTCGAGAAAAGGAGGAGGTTCTCAATTCCTCGGGATCTTTTTTTTTGTTGCTTTTTTATGTATGTTCGCCGATTACTCCGTGATTAATGATCCGATTTACGTGATTCTTTTTTGTTTGACGCGCAATAGCTGCCATGTGGTCCCCTAAAAATTTGACATAGTTTGGCCCAGTAGTTTTCATTTTACGAACATTTTTTTGTTCTTGTTTCTTGGGACTTATATTTTTTAAGAAGCGCGGCACCATTCGTAAGTCCACCCATACATAGCTAGACACTAAAAAGTAACAAATAAAAACTTCGTTTAAAAAAACTGACTTCAAAAACTAAAAAACTAAAATGTATAAAATAACTTATTTCTAAAGCTATTATTATTAATATATATTATCTAAATCATCTTGAAGTCATTAAAGTGCAAAGTAAATCATAAAAATTACTATAATATTTTGAAAATTACTAAGCACCGACTTTAAGATGTTTTAGATAATACATATTAATGATAATAGCTTTAGAAATAAGTTATTTTATACATTTTAGTTTTTTAGTTTTTGAATTCGGTTTTTTTAAACGAAGTTTTTATTTTTCGTCACCCTACTTTTATCACGCCGCATTAGATGACCATACCAATTTAATCTTCCTTATCTCAATTTCTCAGTCACAGGTGCAACTTTCATAGATCCGTTATTGACGCCTTCATGTATGTTTATATATGAAGAATATAAGAATTCATATTTTTTTATTGTATGCGGTCAGCAGACGAACAGACGGCCCCCACCTGATAGAAAGCCATTACCGGCGCCTATGGACATTTGTGACACCAAAGGTGCTACCAATGTTCTGCCATTGTCTAAAGGTAGACTGTAACTTGGCCACTAATGTCGGAACACAACTGAAAGTTTTTATGGCGGCATACTCCAGACCAGGGGTATTAGCTATCCAGAAAGGCAAATACCCTTCCAGCTGGCTGTGGGTTGTTTTGTCGCCTCTTATGACACGCCGCCCAGCCGTGGTAAATTATATTCTTTTTCTCTTTCTTTAAGGTTCGATTTATAATTATATATTATCCGTTTATGTAATACCACATGTATGTACTGAAAATATAGTTGGCGAAGCTTTACAATTTCATGTACATCTTTGAGAGCTTCCTAGTCTTAAATGGTTTGGAACATTCCTTTGTTCCTGTATAATGAGGTCGGAGTAAAGCACTTAGTATTACTGCAGTGACTATTATTAGCATATTCCATTATTCGTACCAATGTATATAAAAACGTTTTCTGCTACTGTTTTGAATCTTTGTATACAATCATAGGATGAGTGGAGACCACGTCTCGGCATCTTCGGCGGCAGGAGCTGGGTGTGGAAGACGGGAAACCGGGATATGTGACGCAAACTTTGGGAGGCTTACATTCACCAGTGGACTGGGATTGGTTGAAAAAGAAGAAGATAGGGATTACTACGCGAGGCATTTCACGCGAAAAATTTCTTCTTTGCTGACATAAAAGGCATGTGTTCGTTCTGGTAATCTAAAATAGATATAGAAAACATTTCAGGATGATACAATTAAATTTCAAGACCATGAAGAAGGAACGTCCAAACACCAAAAAAACACTGCAATTTATATATAGAAAATATAGCAGTAGTTCAGTAAGTAGTCCTGCGGCCAGGTGGCCTGTCGTACGAGGTGACAAAACAATCCACAGTCAGGTGGTAATGTATTTGCCCGGCTGGATGCCTACCATCCCTGGTCTAGAGTATGCTGCCAAACCAACCTTGAGTCGCGTTCCGGCATTAGTGAACAGATTCCAGTCTCCCTTAAGAGAGCAGTAGCGTATTTGTAGCACCTTTGGTGGTGCAAATGTCAATAGGTGATAGTAGCCGCTTTCCATCAAGTGGGCCGTCTGCGTGTCTGCTGAACTCCTGCAATAAAGATATTAAAATATGTCAATCATTTTATTTCAATCAAAACACATCGCCAACCTGATACACTTTCAGTTTGAAAGCTACTTAGCATATATGTACTTACTTTCCAACCAGATAGGAGTGGAACTCATTGCCGGAGTCGGCCTTTCCCGATTTTTATAACCTGGGTGACTTCAAGTCCCGTGTGAATAGGTACCTAGGTAAGCGTGCTACATCCTAGACCACATCTTCGCTCCACATAGGGCAAGATTGTGGTCAAACGCGGATCTATATTACTGTTGCATACCGAGAAAGACTGCACACCTGCATGTTGTAAAACGAATTCTTTTATTTACTTCGTGTTTAAACTTTAAAAACATCTATTGTTATAGTACTTATTTTATGGCTGTAAATAGTGTCGAACGAATTAATCCTTGTTTTTATTCATTACGTCGAAGCCAGCTAGATGTGCGTGAACGGGGCCTTTTTGTCGGTATTATACAGTTCAGTATAAAACAATGCCTGAACGGAGGGGTGGGGCAGTCAAGTGACGACTACGATACGAGTAAGACGTTTGTAGTACTCTCGATTAGCGATATAGTGACGGACTTTGCGCATGTTAAATTGCATTGAATCGTGCAGTGTGAACTGGTTGCATCCAGTTTTATTTGTGTTTGTACAGTTCTAATAAACTCTATGGTAATTCCAACGGCATTTATTTTAATCGAGTCCTGTAAATCATAACATTACAATAAAAAATATGCTTCAGACATTAAACAACTACATCGCGAAACGTTATTGATCTAGATAGAATACGAGCTCATATCTGCAGTTTATCACCAAATTGAACATAATAATGCAGAATGACCAATTAATTTGTAACAAAGATATCTGGCTGTATCATTTGTAAGCAGCCGGCAACGGCAACAATACCGTTCCCGCTAATAAATCCTGTGGTGACATCGTAAAAGAGATAATAAAACGTGGCAGCTTCTTTCACAAGCCAGTGTCTGCTCAATCGACAATAGATACTTTGGTTAACTGAAGAAATTCAATGGTGCTTTTGTAAAGTGATGTAATAGGTAAATGTTTCAATACACAATAGCTAGGGATTGTTGTTGCAGAAGAAGAACAATATGAATATATAAAATACATAATTGAGTCACTAAGCGTAAAAGTGACCTAATTCACAATTTTGCATTAACACAGTCAATATATTTATATATAATAATAAACGCCCGTAAATGTCCCACTGCTGGGCTCGGGCCTCCCATTATAGGGGGAACGGAGTAATGTAATGGCTAGCGCACGCGTCCCTAACTCAAAGGGCGTGGGCTCGATCCTAGCCAGAATACATCACTTAGGTCAGTTTTCTGACATAATGTGGAAAATGTTGCAATTACCTAGTGTTAACAACGGTGAAGGAAAACATCGTGTTTCTACCTGCACATCGAGATAACCGAGCCCAGCAGTGGGACATTTATGGGCTACTATTATTATTATTTATTAGTATAACTTCTGCGTTACAATAATTGCTTTCGTATTTCATTCAGAAAGCAAAAAATAAATACGAACGATGTCACTTCAAAGCTAGTGACATGTAGTATATGGCGTAGAAAAATATATGCATAAAACATATCTATATATAAAAATATCCGGCTTACGCAAACAAATCTCAGGCGCTTTTTCAAACGAATTTCGGCAAACACGGTTACGCGGAATAAAAATAATCCAGTAAAAAAGGTAAAAACGTTATTAGGACTAACAAGATAGCGTTTCCACACCAATTGGCGTTACGTGAGGGCCGAACGCTGCTCTATTCGATGATTTTTTTTCGACATACGAATGTTGCCGCGTCGCTCGCTTCGTTAAATTTTTTATGCAAAATAGTTCTGAGTGTAGTCAAGTTATTCATCCAATCTATTGGGTACAAAAATGTCACTGTGATTTAAAATTTTGTTTTTTCTTTTTCGCGTAATATACGTGTGGTTGTCAGTTTGTGCTTTTATGATTATTAAACGTTATTTAAAATATTGCTATGGACGATGGCACGCGCAATGAAATACATGAGAACGGGAAGCGAAACAAAATGGCCGCCGACCATCTCGCGCGCATCAAGCGTGCTTTCGCACGCATCCCTCGTTTTATCACGATAGCAGATAAAACATAATTCCATCGCTCACAATACGGGTATGGATATGATGTAATTGTGTAGATATTAAATATTACGATCAATTACAAACAAATAAATAAGTATATTATCGAAGCGAGTGCTAAAATTCCATACTCTAATTTTACTTTTAAATTATTATGCTGTAAACAATTAACTAACTAGAAAAGGGAGATTTTGTATGTTTGTTACACGATTTTTTCGTCAATTGTGGACCAATTTTAATTTTAATTTTATTCGAAAGAGTAAATATTCCAGAGGTGGTTCCGTTGTCACCAAATCAGGATATGATGAGTAGATCTCAAGAAACCGAGAACCCAAATATTACAGGCCCTTCCAACGCGTTTCTTATATTTTTCTAAAATATTCAAGTACGAGTATTTGCTGAACTAAAAAGTAGAAAATATTTGATTTCAATTCAAAACAAAACTGACTTTAATTACAAATAAAACCCCTTAACACATATAAATACTAAATCGATTACTTACTTTCTACAATAAGCACTAGTCTCACACAATAGGTATTTATTATAATTTAATTTTTTTTTTATTATAAAAAAAAAATAGAACAACAAATATAAAGAAAATTTTTTTTTAGCTAGACGTGTTGCTGGGGAGTTTCTTGCCGCTTCTTCTCCTTAACAGCAATAACACGTTGCGAAGCGGTGTACATAGACTAGGATGTAAAATTAAATTTTAACCTATATGTATGACCTTCAAAAAGTGTTCTCCAGTGGAACTTATTTTGAATAAAAACTTTTGAATTTGAATTTTGAATTTGAATTTGAATATTATTTAGAAATAATTGTGTGAGAAAATAAATAGTTTTTATGCTATTTGTTTAATTTTAATTTAAAGTTATATATTACTTATACAATAATTGTGTCATGTAATGTAATATATAAGGTTAAATTAAAGAAATTATTATATATAATTATATCTGGGACCTCCGGGTTCCCGATGAACCAAACGATTTATCGCTTAAATGAAAGAGGTTAATAAACTGAAAATTAATGGAAGCTTTTGAATTTATCTACCTACATCTGATACGCATTTCGATAGGTCAGGTGCGATCGCGATTTTCATGAAAAACTAGGTTGAATTTTCACATACAGTTACATGAGTACCCTTTAAATTTTTTTGGTAAGTTTTAAATTGGATTAAACTTTCATCGTTAAAATCAGTTGGATATTCGGATCAAAAGCACTCTTTAAACAATAAGTTTTGATGTCAGATAAACGAGAGGATCGTATTTTTTTTAATTGCATGAGTTTAGCAGACTGGCACCTGATGGGAAGCGATTACCATCGCCTTTGGAGATTTGTAACGGTGCTACTAATGTGTGGCCGCTCTCTAATTGGAGACTGGATCCTGGCCACTAATGCCGGAACACAACTTTTTATGGTGACATACTCTAAACGGGCAAATACTCTACTATCTGACTGTGGGATTTTTTGTCGTTACAGGTATCCCAGCCGCAGGGAATTGTATTTTTCTTTCTTCCTACACGTATATTTCTTTATGGACATACTTAATATGTATTATATGGTCCAATGTTTTCTTTCTTTGCATCCAATTGAGGCATAGAGCAGATTGCTACCTCGAGGATGTCCCGCTTTGCCTGGGCTTGAAGCCGCTGAAATCTTCGCCACATATCGATGGCTTTATAGCAGCTCCAGTCATCAGCGTCATGCGATGGTCTTCGCGGGCTTTGTATTACCTGTTTTTGCGACTTAGTAGACTTTTTATTGGCATTTGGTATCCATCTTGGACTTATCTTATTGTCTGTCGTGATACTTTGTAAGGAATCCGTAGCCACGTTAGCTGCTTCGCCGCCATTTCTTTCAAAAAATCCGGGTTCTATTAATATAAACAACACTTGTTAGGAGAATGTGTTGTAAATAATACTAGCGGTTTTGGCAAACATTTCCCTGCACTGAAAACATTAAAATCTAGAAACCGATTCCAGCGCCACCAACCGGGTCTAATAGTGAATCAAATCCATCCCCGGACCTACTTAAACACCAACTTTTTAGATCTTGGGTTATATTATTGAAGTTTTAGTAGGGATCCCTAATTTTTTCTAGTAATTAATATACCATATATTAAGCTGGGATAATGTTGCATTCGAGTGGTGAAAGATTTTTTAAATCGGTCCTGTAAGTTTTGAGTTATAACAATACGTTACAAAAAAAATACAAACCTTTTATTTTTATAATATTAATATAGAATCAAATAATTATAACAGTAGAAGTTCATTATACAGTACTTCACTGTATGTTTATTGATACGCACTTGACTGATATTTTGATCAAATGTACATAATTTTACAATTACCAAGATCGGAAGGCGAAGAAAAACATCCTGAAATCCATATTGAAATTACCTACCGGTGCCCGAAAACTGCTAATTGCCTTTGATCTAAAATAACATCATGCCGTATACATCATTGAAATTACATCAGAATCCTTCATTGTTATTACTTCAGAAACCCCTCGTTTTAGACCACTTCCTGTGTAACCAATAAAAGGTCTGTTATTCCAAGAAACAGTGCTATGGAACACCTAACTCCCACTCTAAAATCTCCCTCTATATACAATGACGTAATAAAATCTGCAGCATCTGGCTTCTAATTAAGACCGGCGTACAGCCAACCCGATCCAGCGGGGTTGCCTTGCGTAATCTGTTATTCCTGACAAGACGCGTTATTACAAGAACTGTGTATTTCATTTTAAAGAATTAACTCGAGACGCCCTGCTGTTGCCGCCTTAATAAACACTTTATTAAGGCACGTTCATAATGAAGATAGGGGAATTCGCGATTTATTTATGCTTTATAGCTTTATTAAATTGGTGAGCTATATTGCTTCTACTGTAGGAGCTAAAAGACGATATAAGAATTTTTTAATTACATTTAAATGCTAATAGTTTCATGTTTTAATTTTTGACTTGTTTGTTTTTGTTGTCTTTTTTTATACTCCATCTACAGGTTGCTTGGAAGAAATCGCCATTAGCGATAAGACCGACGACTGTATTTGAATATTAATTGATTTTCTTGATTTTATGTAGCATTTTTGTGAAATCTTATACTAATATATAAAGGTGAAGAGTTTTTTGTTTGTATGTTTGTTTGATTGTACGCGCTAATCTCAGGAACTACTGGTCTGATTAGAAAAAATATTTAAGTGTTAGATAGCCCATTTATCGAGAAAGGCTATAGGCGATAAATCATCATTCTAATACCAATAGCAGCGGAGCACCAATGAAGAATGTTTTAAATTCGGGCGGTTATGAAAACAAATTCTACGCGGGCGATGCGACGTCGCGGGCCAGCTAGTAAAGTATATTTTATATATTGTTTAGTTTTGAATATTATTATGAAAGTGATGAAAATAATAACCACTATCGAGGAAAGGAGTGTGACAAAGTTTGAATACCTACAAACTTATATGTAAGACAATCAAAGGTATAGTTCATAGCAGACAAGCAGACAAGGAATATGAAGGCGTATTAAGTTCGTAGATCAAATAAAGTAAAAAATAAGAGTCATGTCGGACTAAGAAGTGAAGCATCATTGGCATCTCCTCTGGTGATGTAACATTCTATATATACCTTTGTTTAATCGTTAATGCCATTAAAAACTACATCAAATGAAAAATATTATTGAAAATGTTTTTGCTTTTGCTTTATAAAAATACGTAACATAATCTGAACGTGAAAAATGATAAATCCCAAAAATATTGAAGCGACATAAATTGTTAACGTAACTTTAAATCAGGATTTGTTTTCAAAAAGTTATTGTGAAAAAGTCAGATATTATTTCCCTTTATATAATGCTGTCAAAGTGCAAAATGGCAGAAACAAAATTAGCTGCAGTTAGCAATATGAATGGCTGAATTCAGTCAATAGCAACGCAACAAATATGCGCGCTCAATGTTCTATATATATTTTTGCTTTCCTATAGCTTCGATAACTTTTAAAATGTGTTTAGTATTTTTTAGGATTCAATGGCAACAATTGAAATCGTAAAAATTGTGTGTGCCTTTCTAATTTTTGAAGTGTGAAGTGAAAAATCTAACAGTAATTAAAAAAAAAATAGAGATAGATATATTGCTGTTTTAGGTTCTTTTTCATCCATATGAAAAAGAAAACTTTTCCCACAGATTATAGCTAATTAAGTAGTACAAACTTCCACAACTAGGTCACCATAATATTTCTGTGAACAAGCGGCAACAAGTAAACAATTGACGATCATTATCTTTGTGGAACCTCTTCTTGTATTTAACTTGTGTGTTGTTGTAAAAAGTTATATTGTAATTTCTGGTCCTTTTATTTATATTATGTATAAGCGTGGAAGAAATACATACTATCAGCAAGAGTTTACTTGAGACTTGAGCGGAATGCGGGCTCCCCTCTCGACAACCGCCTTCTTACCGCACTCGCCATCGACGCGTCAGTACCTCGCATTTACGTCATCCGAGCGAAGTCTCAAGTTAGCTCTTGCGGTTTATACTATGTTCCATGGTGGGCTATTATTACATTTACGTCGATACAGATAAATAAAATGAAGTGTCTTTTTTATTGAATAGGTTCGCGTTTGACTGACTTTGCGCCTGATGTCAGATGGAAATGCAGGCTAGGTGGATCACGCTTACCTAGAAGATACCTGTTTGGAATGTCAAAATAGAAATGTGAAAAAATAAGAGGGGATAATTCGGACCAGGAGATTCCGAAACTGCACTTTTTAGAATTTTTGTCTGTCTCTCTGTCTGTCTGGTTGTTCCGGCTAATCTCTAAAATGGCTGAACCGATTTTTACGGGACAATCACTGACAGATAGCTGATGTTATAAAGAGTAACTTAAGCAACTTTTTTTAGGGTTCCGCGAAAAACTTCCACACGGATCAAATCGCGGACACACAGGTAGTAAAAAATAAATATTAAAATCTAAGAAAGCTTTTGCCGTTCTAATGAATTTTGTTTTATTTCTCGTACGTTATTGCAAGTTAAAAAGTGTTTTTTATGGAAGTCGCTTTATATTCGTCGTCTCATCGTAGTCGCGTCTTTGCCCAGTTTTGAGTCGGCGACTTTTGAAGCTCCAACAAAATGATGAATAACTAAGATGCAGACACAGCGGGGTTCTTCTTTATTTGCTATATGCTTAAAACGATTTCAAAATATAGCACATGATACATAAAGAACTTTTCAAGTTTTAAAATAAATAATAGATATTGTTTAAATTTGGAGGTACGTTTATAATTATAATTTTTTTTTCAATTTTCGGCATCTTATTATAAGACATTGAATTATATATGTATATAGTGCGATGTCTTAAAATTAAATTGCGGATTACCAAGTGCCTTGGTCCAGGCACAGTTAAAAATTAATATATATGAATTTTTCTAATGTGCCTGGATGACCAAATCTAAAAGAAAAATAGCTAAATATACTACAGCTTTCGGTCTCAAAATTAAAGGAGTCTAAGCCAAAAAAATATATTTTATGAGACTCAATTTTCCGAGACTGGAATGATTTCAGTTTTATTTTGAAAAAAAAACATACGTGTATTATTATTAGCCCATAATAATCAATAAATGCAAAGGAAGGCCAAATGGAATACTAAAGGAAAGTTTCTATTTCTTATATTAGACAACCAGCCGTAGCACACAAGTTATAATATAGACGTATCTATATATTGTTTTAACTAATTAATGTATAATTATGTAAATATGAGTATTTAAAAATGACTGCCCTAATAATTTTTAATTTCTGGCTTAATATTTTTACGGCAGTCATAATAAATAATATTCACTTAACAAGTTTTAACGCATGCGCTATTGCATGCCCTAAACCATTCCATATCTATAAGTTACACACAAAATTGGTACTTCATGATATAAGAGAGGGTCTTTCCTAATTCTTAATAATGCTGGGAACCAACTCCATTTTCAGTTCCCGATGGAGGTCGCTCGTTCTAACTATTGCATCCTATATGAGAATCCATTCTGGCCAGGAATTAAGCATTCTAGATTTTTATTTCATTTTAGTTGTTCCTATATGTCTATAGATGTTTTTATGGTATTTTATTTCTGATAAGAAACAAATGTTGTACACTATATCTTAAATATATGAATGAACGTATGGAGATGAACGGACGGCAAGCGATGCGGGTTTTGTGCGTGTCGTATGGATACCGACTGCCGGTGCTAGCCGCGCGCTGTGCGATCGACGCCCGATACAAGTATTCACCAAAACTGGTTGTTGCAACGAACGAGCTGTGCGTTTCCAAAGCACGACCAGTGCTCAATTAAATGTAAATAAATAATTAATAGATAGGCTACATGTCCTTCTTGCAGATTATACTAAAATTTAGTTTACAATGATTGTGGTAAAATTAATTTATGGTAATACATCTCAATTATAACGCATTCTATCCCATCGCTCCTATCTTATCCTTTCTAACCTATCGCTAAGGTTGGCAACATGTTGGATTTGACCCTGTTGTTGCAAACGTCAATATCTGACGATAACCATACCCCAGGTGGTCCACCTGCTTGTTTGCCAGATTTTCAATAAAAAAAAAGTCACATAGGAACCGCAATAAGACCTAAACAGAAGAAGTCGTTTTCTACGTCAACATTGAATAAAGTGGCATTAAGACTAAGATCATTCGATATACGGAACATGAATAATAACGAATACAAGCTTATTTAGAGTTAAAAGACAAAGAGTGCCATTTATTAATTAAGATTTTTGAAAAGACTACAAGACCCCGTACCAACAACAAATTAGCAAAACAATTTCATTAAAGGCCCGGCTTAGGAAAGCTTGTTGGCTATTCACTTTAATTAAACTTGTAAGACGAGGTTTTTTCGGTACAACCGTCTAAGAGGTTTGAGCACTTGCCTAAGAAATTTAGATTCGCCTTTTTGTGACGTTTCCGTTTTAAGATTGTGTCTTTTAAGCCCTTGAGCTAAAAATTATTTATTATGACTCTCGTAAAAATGTTATAAAATGGTACGACAGAAATTAAAAGTTTTTAGGGCAGTCATTTCTAAATACTTATGTTTGCATATTTTTTTAAATATTTCCCAATGAAGTAATATTTAATATAAATATAATAAAATTATATTATTATCTTTATAATTATTGCTAAATATAACAAATAATCTAATACAATAAGATAAAACTTAACTTATTTATATTGTGTTCTAGTCCTTCAAGACTATAAGTAGAATACTGAGCCTAGATCACCGTCTCCTAAGGGTATGGCTCCCAGAAGGCTGGCTATGTTTCCTCGCTGGATTGCACAGTTGCATTATTGATCCGTTGGCCAAGGTAGGCACCAGCAATTACCTGAAGAGTTAATGAGCCATTTTGATAAATTTTGGTAGAGGCTCATGGCCTCAGGATCCCACGGTCCAAGCGTCTCAATAGTAAACGGCACAAACATGTAACACTCACAGCGGGTTGCATATCTGCGCCGATTGAGTGATTCAACCGTTTCCGCCGTCGAACCGGGTGATGCTAGACAGTTTTTGATAAATGGGATGTGGCCAACGTGTCCATGCAGGTTGCATCCCACACCAAAGGCTTGCCACGCCGCCAGGGAGTTAGAGTCATTCCGGCAAGAAGCCTTCCATCGTCACGTGCAATCCCGGTCGACTCCAATAGAGCCGGCACGATGGTGGCAAGCGCTCTCTGTTCCTTCGAAGCGGCGTGGCGTGACCATCTGCCGGCACTGCGGCGGCAACAAAGACCGTGGTATCCTGGGTCGATTACTTCTGTCCCACAGACGCATGTGTGTGCATATATGCCAGAACCCAAGCACGGGTTTATAGCTAAAATAAAGGAATAATTTACTTATATTTGATATTTATACATTAATTAGTTAAAACAGTAAAAAACATAGATATGTCCACATTAGTGTGGCTTTCTTATCGATCTGCATTTTATTTTGTCTTCAACAATTAAGAGAATAAACATGCGTTAAAATTTGTCAAATGGCAGCGTTTCAGTTCTTTATTTTAATTATTTATTATGAATGTCGTAATGTAATTAAGTCAGAAATTAAAAGTTATTGTAGCAGTCATTTTTAAATATTTATATTTACATAAGGATACAATAATGAGTTAAAATAGCATAGATATATTTAGTTTTTTGAGTTTTTATATCCATCTTCCATTTTCCTTTACCTGCAACGAAATGGCGTATGCAATAGGGCATGCATTAAAAGTTGTTGGGTGACAGCGCGACCCTAATCAATATAGCACACGCTTGACGCATCAAAACTCGAAAGCTGAAAATGCAAGATGACTTTGAAAGACCATTAGTGTGGACACAGCTTATTAGAATTGTATTCAAAACAAAACATTAGCTGGAAAAAAACAAGACATTTACATTTCAGCTACATGATCCTAAGAAAGGGATCCGATTCATTTGAAATAATGCAAAATACCAAAATGCTTATTTTCGAACATGTTTTCAAAATACCTGAAATAATTCTGAATTTTCCACCTTACACTTCAAAATACAGAGAAAACTTAAAAACACATGTAACAATGTTTCAAATATTTTCCACTGTACATTTATAAAATGAACTGTGTGATATGACAAAAATTCAGAAGGCATATTCTAGGAACATATGTTGGAAATTTCACGTATAATAGACGATTTCCGTGTACATGACATAACTGTATCTGCAGAGTGTGCGAGATTTCTCCACGCAATCAAGGCACGTTTTGGAAATGTCACCCTAGCAATGGACAAGCTGAAGGGTAAGGATGTCGAGTTCAATTGCTCTCCGACTCATAAGTTTGGAATACATTTTAGCTCGGATATGTAAGTCTGCGTCCAGAGGCCCAATTCTGTTATTTCAATATCTTGGTGTTGCAAAGATATTCAAAGTACTATTCTATTGCGACAATGGCAAGAAATCGTATTCTACTAAATCCAAAATATGTTCTCAATATCGTCGCAGTAGAAAAATTGGTATCACTCTTAACAAAAATGAATAGCATAGAATTAATTGAATAGAGTAGAATGAAAAGCTAACAATTTTTTTTACATTCATTTTGCGAGTTTTTGCATATAAAATATTTATTTATTTCGCTTATAAAGAGAGAGTGGCTTGAAACCGGCCCGCCATTGGAATTATCAGAATATCTAAATCAGGCAAATATACGATTGTTACAATAGTATCCGGCGATTTTTCCGAGATAGAGATAGTGTAGTAGTAGTACGTCATAAAACAAGTGCAACTTTATTTAATTTATTTTGCAAATAGCGGATATATGACAGCAAAAATAAGATAGGTTTAATATTCACAATATATTTATAATATTAAATAGCAGCATTGTTGCCACAAAGACGACGTATTTGTTGGCGAATTGGCACTGCACTAGCAATAAACCGCGACCAGAGCGCTACCTATTTCGTTATTTACATACAATTTTCTAACCTTACCTAACCTGGCCATTTTGTCATTCCCAGAAAAATTCCCGTGAGATTCTCAGGATAAGAAGTAGCCTGGATTTTGAGTCTAGGAATGTGCTATCGACAAGCGAAACCAACATCGAAGTTGGCCTAGTAGTTTTTACATGAATCCTAAACAAAAAGACAAGAAAAATAAAATAAAAATTACATCGTTTTCCCAAAGTTTACGTTGTGCATTCTAGTTGGTGTTTTATAGTTCCAATGTACAGACACACATTTTAATAATTTTCTAATATTATAGACGAGCGCTTTCAATAATTTCTATATTAATTCCTCATAAAAATATTAAAACAATGGGAATAACGTAACTAAATATTTAAAAATATTTAGCGCTAAAATATCGCCTTCTATACATTAATTTTTCTTAGAAGATCATTTTCATACATAAAAACACGATTTTGAAATGAATTCACAACTTAAGCCACACCTAAAGTAAAATATTTCAGCAGCAATAGTTTTATATTAATCATCTAAAGGCAAAATTTAAGTAAAATTGTATACAAAAAATTATCATGTAAGACAATAACAATATATAATAACAGCCTATAACTGTCCCACTGCTGGGCTCGGGCCTCCCACGGTAGGGGAATGGACGGTATACCCGCCACGCTTGTCCAAGGCGGCTTGGCAGGTTTGACACATCGGTTATCTCGATGTGCAGGTTGCATCACGATGTTTTCCTTCACCGTTGTTAGCACGTGGTAATTGTAACAATATGCACATTAGGTCAGAACATACCCTAAGTGGTGCATGCGTTCCGGCCAAGATCGAACCCGCGACCTTTGAGTTTAGGACGCGTGCACTAGCCATTACGCTCCCACGACTTGTAAGACAAAACAAGTATATACTAAGTAAGTAAGTATGTACTATCGCAATGCAGACTTTCGGATTTTAAGTGCAAAATATCGAGTTTCGTTATTTATTCAATAGGCTCTGGTTGCACTTAACAAAGACGGTCACAAAGGAATGATAAAACCACTTGTTTTTCTTTGTTACTTAAGTATTATAAAAACCAGCAAGTCATTAAAAAGTTCGACTTTGTAATTCAAAATTATTTATTTGGTTTAAACTTGGTCTATAGGTTTTATTTTGTTGAATTAGTACTCATGTGCTGCTGGTCTCTAAAGGTAGACAGATAGGCAGACGACCTACATGATCGAAAGCGGTTACCACTGTCTCAGGACATTTGTAACGTCAAAGGTGCTACCAATATGCTTTTGGTATTTACAGGGAGACAGACAGGTAGACGCCTCGCATGATTGAAAGTGGTTACCATTGTCTATAGACATTTGTAACACCAAAGATGCTACCAATGTATTGCCGGTCTCTAAAGGGAGACAGACGGGTAATTGGCCTACATGATCGAAAGCGGTTATCGTTATCTACAGACATTAGTAACACCAAAGATACTACCAATGTCCTGCCGGTCTCTAAAGGGAGACAGATGGGTAGACGGCCTACATGATCGAAATCGGTTACGATGGTCAATAGAAATTTGTAATAGCAAAGATGCTACCAAATTATTGCCGGTTTCTAAAGGGAGAAAGATGGGTAAACGGCTTACATGATCGAAAGCGGTTACCGTTATCTATGGACATTTGTAACGCCAAAGATGCTAACAATGTGCTACCGGTCTCTAAAGGGAGACAAACAGGTAAACGGACCACATGATCGAAAGCGGTTACCGTTATCTATGGAAATTTGTAACGGCAAAGGTGCTACCAATGTGCTACCGGTTTCTATAGGGAGACAAACAGGTAGACGTCCCGCATGATCGGAAGCGGTTACCATTGTCTATGGACATTTGTAACACCAAAGATTCTAGCAAAGTGTTGCCGGTCTCTATAGGGAGATAAACAGGTAGACGCCCCGCATGATCGGAAGCGGTTACCATTGTCTATAGACATTTGTAACGCGAAAGATGCTACCAACGTGCTACCGGTCTCTAAATGGAGACAAACAGGTAGACGCCCCGCATGATCAGAAGCGGTTACCATTGTCTATGGACATTTGTAACGCCAAAGATGCTAGCAATGTGTTGCCGGTCTCTAAAGGGAGACTGGAACTAATGCCGGAACACAAGTCAAGGTTATTATGGCGGCATACTTTAGACTAAGGGTGGTAGCCATTCAGAAGGGCAAATACCCTTTATTATTTCATCATTATACATTTTATTGATACTAAAAATACATATATAAAATATGATATAAATGCATACATATGATTGATATTATACATAATTTATATTTATTCTTCAAGTTCCTATATTTCTAGATGTAAGACTCCTCCATCTTTTGCCATATAATTTTGTTCTGCACGGTTCTTATCCAAAGTCTCGCTCACGACGGACGTTATATTAAGTTTGTTTAAAGCATTGGAATATGTAACATAATATATGCCTACAAAATAATACCTAAAAATGGACAGAAAGCAAATACCATTATACGCATAAATATTGGGCTTTTAACAGGCGAATGTCATCATTCATTACAGTACACTATCCATACACTTGCATCTTTGTGTTGTAATTTATTTGCCATCGAAAGTTGGATGTTGGCCAAAATGAACCAATGAAATGAATAGCGTTACATGAACAATGTGTGCCAGTCTATGCTTGTATGTGTGTTACAAAGAATGTGATTTTAAAAACGGGAACAACAAATGTTCACAAATTAATGATTACAGTATATGATAGTAGCAACCTCCTTAATGTTGTATTGTTACGAATTTGTGGGATGTGAATTTTAATGTCGTTGGAGTTATCACAATTTTATTCGATTCACCTAATTCACAAGGTAATCACTCAAATTCGAAGGGGTAATAAAACACCTTCAAAGGAATGGTTCGCAACAGGACGGATGTACTGCCTTTTAACGCAATAATTCCTAAGAGTGGAATAACTATATAAGTCTAATCTTTTCAAGCCACTACATGTTGAGGCGCGGTGGTAAATTAGATTAGGTTCCAATAGAGTGAATAATAGTATTAAGCAAAAATAAATCTAAGCAATTAAAATGTTGAAGTTGACGGTAGGTTAAATAAAAACTTTAACGTTACTCCTTGACACTTGACATCTTTGTGTTCCGTGATCACAGCTACCGTAAAGTGGCGGAAACGACGGAATAAAAGCAAAATGAAATACTAGGCTAAGAGTAATTAAAACGTAGTTTTATGATCATCATATTTATCTAGTACTAGCAGATACCCGCCCGCTTCGCGGGCCGTAAAATCTGTTCTTAGCTGACCTCTACTTGGCGATAGGAAGGTCTATGCCAAATTTCAAGTCTATAGATATTATAGTTCCTGAGACAACATGATGAGTCATCATATAGCAAACATCTCTCCTTTATAATATCCTGACGTGTACAAACCGTTTTATTTTAGAATTTCTTATAAGATGTTAAATAATGCAATATTAAAATATTGTTTATTTATAATGTAACCATATCTTATTTTATTTATAAAATAAAAAATATCACGATGTGAAGACACCTTTGTTGATCATTAATAAAATTTCAAATGTCTGAACTGATCTTGACCTTCAATAGCAAAAACAATTACGCAAATTAAAAACAACTCATCAACTTTCATCAAATAAACAATACAGTATTATTATAAACAATTCACAAACGAGTTCTCGAGGGTCGGTATTAAATTTTCAGTTTGAAATATTAGGAAATCCTTTATTATTCTTGACTCCTCCAGCTCATAATAAATTGCCTGTCTTTTGTTTCTTTGCTCCAATCAAACTGACGCTGCGGGCCATAAAACTCATATCTGACACATAACAGATTGAATAGTAGATTGTTACCTGAGACGTGAAAGTGACCTATTTAGGCACGAGGTGGTTTGACGAAAGGACGTTACGAAGGCGATTGAAGTTCGAGTGTCTAATAAGGCCTTTCACCCCCTTTAAATAATAATTTATTGAAAAGTATATAAGTATATAATAAATGGCTGTAAAAAATTAGGACATGCATGAGCCACATGTATTATCTACAGTTTGCAATATTTATTTATTTTTACTCCGGGGAAAATCGTTTCCCTGGCAAGAAAACTACTGTTTTTATCCCTGTGATCAGCCAATTCCAAGCTTACTATCAGAATATGAATAATGAAATAGAAGATCGATCGATCAGTGAACAAACTGCATTGGAATTCGAAAAGATTTCAAACCGGCCATTTTAAATAATTCTCAGAATAATTGCCGCATAATTCCCGGTATAAAAGTAACGCAGATTTTAAGTCTGAGAATTAGTGTCAATCAGCGAAAACCGTATCGAAATCAGCCTAGTAGTTTTTACGTGAATCCCAAACAATCAGACAAACAGGCAAGAAATGTAAAAATATTGCATAGTGTTCTCCGTCGTTTATAATTATAGTTCATTCCAGTAGTTTTATAAATAGCTTAAATGCTATTTAAATTCTAAACACATATATTAGAAAGATAATGGCCATGTCCAAGGTCGAGAATGGGGAAGAAAGAAGCCAACTTTTACACTGTTTATATTATACTAGGTGACCTGGCGAACTTCGAACAGCCTATTTTCTGAATTACTAAAAGACTCTTCCATGACACAAAAACAAAATCACCAAAATCGGTCTAGCACATCAGGAGGATTCTAGAACCCGATCTCAGCGCCACCTACCAGTTCTAATTGTGAATCTTAACCATCCGGGAAAGCAATCAAACACACAAAAACAAAATCACCAAAATCACTCCCGGTGATTAGGAGGATTCTAGAACCCGATCTCAGCGCCACCTACAGGTTCCAATTGTGGCTGTTAACCATCCCGGACCCACTCAAACACACACACAAAATTTCATCAAAATCGGATGCAAAGTTTACGGTCCCGTAAAGGACATACACACAAACATTCATTTTATATACCAAGACTAGCAGTCCCGGCAGACGTCGTCCAGCCCAATAGGGGTTGATCGTAGAGGGTTGAACATTTAGGGTTGTATGTATTTTTTAATGTTGTATCATAAAAAAAATATATTTAAAAATTTAAAAAAAATTAGGACAACATTTAGGGGGATGAAAAATATATGTTGTCCGATTCTCAGACCTACCCACTATGCACACAAAATTTCATGAGAATCGGTCAAGCCGTTTCGGAGGAGTTTAACTACAAACACCGCGACACGAGAATTTTTTATATTAGATGTTATATTATATACACCTGTCCTATTAGTGTCCTATATATTGTTATTATTCTGAAAGTATGGAGAATTAGCGACCATCGAAAACAGTCATAATGTGTTAAGCGCAACGAGTTCGCTGTTCTTATGGCCCCGCTCGGAGACCGGTTGAAGGAACGTTTTGAGTTTAATTATTGCTTACTCAACTTGAGGTTGTTACGGAGTTTGTCCATTTTCCTTCTCGACTCCTACATCAGGGGCGAATATAACACGGCATTATAAGAGCGCCTTGTTCGTTGAACTCTTAATTGATGTTTCCTTAGCGCTTAACGGTAATTGGACTGAAAAGGCTGTCGAGTTCATTCGGGCAAATGTGTTATTGTTAACCATTTTTGGTAATATTTTCTTAGGTTTTCGTGACTTACACGTAATTAATACTACGCTCTAATTGTATTCTGCGCTAATTTAATTTAATTTAATTTGTAATAAATTCCTAATTAATTCTATTCGATTCTTAAGTACACACGATTAAAACTAAGTTCCAACTCTTTATGTATCTAGTCTCTCAGATAAACTTAGTTATGCTGCGTAGGCAGTCAGAAGAGTGCATTACACGCACACTTCACAAACAAATCAAGATACACAAAGTGTCTAAATATTAGTAACCACAGAGTACTTTATATATTTAATAACCCAGACACAGAAAGGAAAAAATAACACACATGGCACTAGATAGGATAATAGATATAGGTATAGACATAAGGCCCACACTGCACATGCACTTCCTCACAACACCAGAATGTTACAGATACACTCTACATTAGTATAAGTTTAGTATTAAAATTAGAATTAATTAATATAATAAGTTATTCGTAAGACACATAAAACTCAACACAAAAATCACTAAATTAATGTCACACACAAAAACCAAAATAACTAATAAGCGTGTTAATTTCTAATAATTAAATCTAGAAATTAAGTTGTAAAAAGGTTACGGAACTCGAGTCCGTAGAGTTGTTGAAAAAGAAAAAAGTCAGAAGAGTTCAGTAGTACATTGATGATGACACCGCTAGATTAGTATATTTTACTATAGTTACTTTCGTAGTATCCATGTCCTATGGTATTTTACTTTGAGGCAACAGTATTGACTTAGAGACTATATTTGTTTTACAAATAAAAAATAAAAACTTCGTTTAAAAAACCGACTTCAAAAACTAAAAAACTAAAATGTATAAAATAACTTATTTCTAAAGCTATTATTATTCATATATATTATCTAAAACATCTTAAAGTCGGTGCTTAGTAATTTGCAAAATATAGTAATTTTTATTATTATGTTTTACTTTGCACCGACTTCAAGATGTTTTAGATAATATATATTAATAATAATAGCTTTAGAAATAAGTTATTTTATACATTTTAGTTTTTTAGTTTTTGAAGTCTTTTTTTTTAAACGAAGTTTTTATTTTTTATTTGTTACTTTTTAGTGTCTAGCTATGTATGGGTGGACGTACGAATGGTGCCGCGCTTCTTAAAAAATATAGGTCCCAAGAACCGGGAACAAAAAAATGATTTTAAAATAAAAACTACTGGGCCAAACTATGTCAAATTTTTAGGGGACCACATGGCAGCTATTCCGCGTCGAACAAAACAGACAAGTGGAAAAACGAATGGCAACGGACAAGTGGAAAAACGAATCGCAACGTACAAGTTGAAAAACTTCAACTGACAAGTGACAAAATGAATCGCAACAACATTTTAACTTGAAGTTTTACGGGCAGGTTTTTAAATTGGATTAACAATCTACCCGGGAAGGAATAATATGATTTCATTGTTGTTCCATAACACAATGAAATAATTTTAATAAAATTTACCTATCTAAAAAGTTGTTGGAAAAATAAAACAACGTACAGCCTGAGGAGGATTTGAACCCTGTACCTCCTAGTTACTATTGAGCATGGTAAGCCGTTGGGCTAAAAACGCTTAGGAAGTTATGTCAAAATTTAAATAGGGATTACGCATACAAACAGTCTATCTCACTTTAGGACAGTTTGTTTCGCTCTCGTGAGCCTTAGAATGAAATAAATTCAATCAAGTCGGCATGGCCGCGGTGCGCGTCGGTATATCTTCGCCACGCTCGAAGTTTTATTTGGCGCTGTTCCATCGAAGTAAATATCGGCCGTGCGGGATTGATTTTATGAAATGCCGATTTGAATTAGGTCTACATAGCCTCTTAACAAATACGCATCTTTCGTCATCAACTTCATTCGGACATCAAATTATGTTAACAGAAAATAAAATTCCAAAAAAATTACTCAATAAAATTTCGTTTGCTCATGTTTTGATGAAGAGGCTCCGAAACTACTGAACCGATTTGAAAACTCTTTCACTGTTGGCAAGCTACACTATTCCCGGGTGACATTAGAGTATATTATATTTACAAATAAATTAGGGGTCCTTACTAAAAATGTAACCCAAGGTGTAAAAAAATACCTAAAATCGCGTGCGCTGCGAAAACTATTGATGATAGAATAAAATAATGTACTACGACTTTGCAGAACACATCATTATCTACAAAAAGTGTCGCGACAGCATATGTCTAACTATTATAGTTATGCCACAATAAGTGTTCTTTTATTTTAAAAATTTAATTAAAATGCCGCCTCTAGAAAAGGCTCTTTATTTGTATCTTGGTATTAATCCTTATCAAAATAAATTATATACTTCATATTAAAGACTGCTTCAATACCTTCATATAACTTTTTGAATTATTCAATTCGGACATTCCATGCCAAAGATATCACGAGTTTAAAAATGTAATAATATATAAGAAGAAGACCACGTGACTGTGACACCTTTTCGTGGGCCAAAAATCCTTAAGACCCCCTATATATAGAAGATTCACTTCAAAAAAAGAATCACGTAAATCGAATCATAAATCTCAGAGTAATCGGTGTACATATTGAACGGAGTGAAAATTATTTTCATGAAAAATTTTCATAAAATGAAAACTACTCAGCCAAACTATGTAAAATTTTTAGGGGACCAATTGGAAGCTATTCCGCGTCGAACAAAAAAAGAATCACGTAATTCGGATCATAAATCACGGAGTAATCGGCGAACATACATAAAAAAAACAAAGATCCCGATGAATTGAGAACCTCCTCCTTTTTTCGAAGTCGGTTAAAAAGAGCCATTAGGTCTATGGCTGGGCCCTCGGGACTTCCTCAGAGAATGCTTTAAGGAAATCAGAATTATGGCGGTCGCCTTCCAATATATTCTTAATAACATAATTAACATTCGTAAGCATATGAGTGTGTATAAACAACGCGGCAGCATTGGTTATAGACACTCATATGCTTACGAATGTAAATGGCATTGGTAGCATCTTTGATGTTACCAATGTCATTTACAAGCAGGCATAAGAATAGACTGATAGTGCCATCTTTCAGACAGATTACAAAAAAATCCTTTCTTCTTTCTTCGGGATTGGTATACGCTTCTTCAGTAAAATTCCGAATGAAGTGTTAGTAAATTTAAAGCTAAATGAATCGTACCTTGCTTGCAAAAGGGATACAAACACTATTGAAGGAGATTTTAATGACAATAATGCATTTACATAGCTGCTCGCTCCAGCCTCTTGTAGTATCTCCTGTGTAACGTTTATATTTTGCATAACATATAAACTATGGAGATTTGTCGCAGTATGAATTCTTAGTATGTCATTATTGTGTCGTTAACAATATTATTTGTTTGTTACATACAACTTTATTATTTGAAAATTGATTGTAATACTCTAACTTCTATACGAATAAAAAATAACCTGAGATATGTAAATTCATCAGTGTTTAAACAAAAACGTCATGTTTATCCGTTTGTTCGCTTATATTTGTACACAACTATTTTTATTAGAGACTGCTAAGTCTTTATATATTTAAATTATGTATAATTACACTCTTTCTCTCTGTAATTACAAAATAAATGCCAAATGTTAAATGTTATGACTCCTGTTTACAAGGTGCATTTATTGATGGTGTTTTTTTTAAATCTCTTCGAAATTTTGTCACGAATAAGTTCCGGCATCACGCAACGTAATAAGAAAATTAATGACACAAAATAAATTATACCTTAAGATATTCTTGCAGGTTTCCTTTCGATATTTTCAGAATTCAGAAGACATGAATATAAAATTCGATTACAAAAAAAACTATGTAGCTGCTACGCAGCTAATCTTTAACTAGATTCCACACACATTCAATTGCACAACTCATTCAAATTACCAGGAATCAAACGCGATACGATGTTCAAAGCATTCCAGTTTCTAGTGTTCAATGAATACGTTGTTACAATTACCGCGTGATTTTTTGCGAAGGGAAATCCGATTGAAGATTATCCACCACGTCGGAAGCGCGTCGGGGTAGTGAGGGAGTCGCTATGTGATAGCATCTCCGAAGAAATGCTATGACCACCCGAGTCGAGAATATCCACTAAAACCCCTCAGTGTATCTTTCTTCACCTTAGCTTTTTTTATTTTTTATTGCAGAAGTTCAGCAGACAGACAGACGGTCCACTTGATGGAAAGCGGTTACCATCGCCTATGGACATTTGCAACACCGAAGGTGCTACAAATGCGCTACTGCACTCTTAAAGGAGACTGGAACCTGGTCACTAATGCCGGAAAACAACTCAAGGTTGTTATGGCGACATACCTTAAACTAGGGGTGGTAGCCATCCAGTCGGGCGAATGCCCTACCACCTGGCTGTGGGTTGTTTTGTCGCCTCTTATGACAGGCCGCCCGGCCGCAGGAAATTGTATTCTTTCTCCGTTCCTGCACAGATAAAATTTTATCACTGCACAGATTATCTCAGAATCACGAGAAAACGATGTGACCACTTCGTGAAGTCCCAGTCCAAGGGGTAGGCCCAAGAAATGAGGGCTTGACGTCATAAGTAGTCATGCATGCCGATGGTGTCACAAATAGTGATGCCGGAAACTACGCGAAGTGGAGAAGAAAAGGCAGGAAAATGGAGAGCGGGCTTCGAAATAGACGCCCCGAACGCAACCAGGATATAACGCTAGGATGACGATATCTTCGCGAGGCCTGACAGGTATTATCTCGAGCTCACCCAATCTACAATATCGATAGATCCACCTTGATCATGTACGGCGGATATACCGTCCGTATCTCTTAACTGTCAAATCAAACAGTCAGGCCTTTAGGTATGAAATCGAATAGTATCAGCATTAGAAGTAAAAATGTACATACGTACGTAGGCAAGTATTCTGAGAAATTACTAGCTTCAAGGAAAGACTCTAGCTATAAATAAGCTAGAAAATATCCAAAACACTATTTTTTTCCTACATATAGCAATTATCTGGAGTACTTTATGCTGCGCCATAATAATATAAGAGAATAAATACCTCATCCGCAAAATAAGCGGACGTACCGTAAACATGTTTACTACGAAGAGGCCGGTTGTTTGTGCCGTTTATCGGTGGTATTCAGTCTTGGATTTTTAAAAGATTTTTAAGGCCCAACGTTTGGCAAGAAAGCGTAATCAATTGACGCACCAAACGTTTGTATGGCCTTATATATTGTAAGTCGATCTCCTAGGCTGGTGTTGTAAGACAAAAATACTGCTTACGTAAGCGAGCTCCATCGCAGGCCACATCTTCGCTGCACATAGGGTGAGATTGTAGTTAAACGCGAACCTTTAGTATAAATTAAAACAAGAAAAAATACATTCACAAATAACATACTCACAAACGCAACGAAATCTGCATCACCCTAACGTTGTACTTTTTCTCCTGCACTTTGTACCTTTTTCAGCATGTCTCTCTTGTAAGATCTCATAAGATCATAACAAGACATGCAAATCATTTCTTATGAGGTCAAGCTTAGGTCTACTCATTCTACGAATTTCTAACGCGGTCTTTAAGCGTGATCCTTCATAATTTAAACTTCTGCAGCAAGGTACATATACAATACATGTTTCAGTTCAATACGATATGATGGAGTAAACAATCTTCAGAAACATATACACATTTCGTAAGTAAAAATAATAATGTTAATCAATGGATAGTACCGATGTCTGTGTTGAAAGACGATTATAATATTGTTACGAGCTACACAGGAACCGAATTAAAATGCCGTTGGAATTACTATAAAGTTTATTAGAACTGTACGAACACGTATAAAACAGGCACAAATATGACTGGACACAGCTAGTGCAAACTGCACGATTCAATAACACGCGCAAAGTCCGTCACTATATCGCTTATCGAATGTACTTCTTACACGTACCATAGGCGTCGCTTGACTGCCCCACCCCTCCGTTTGGGCATTGTTTTATACTAAACTGTACAATACAACCAAGGGCCGCGTTCACTGAGTTAATCCGCACACCTGGCAAGCTTCTACACAATGCAATAACAACAAGGATTAGTTCGACACTAATGACAGCCATAAAGAACGATAACAATACGATGTTTTTCTTGACTGAAAATTTTAAACACGAGGTAAACAAAAGAGCGCCGAATGCAGGAGAGGTAATAAACTGCGTTTTTTATGATAGGCAGATGTGCGAATTTCTTTAACGGCATGTAACAATATTTTAGTGAATATACACTTACCACGTTCAAGTAGTTGTACATATTTTTATATTCTCTACTTGGCTTAACTATACTACGATCCTGGTTACCACGCACTTGGCTTTCCAACTCAATTATTCGCTTATACATTTTTATTAGAAACTTTTGTAATAAAACTTGTATTTACATAAAATTCTCACACAAACAAAAGTAGTTCAAGTTCAAGGTTAATCTTGTGGCATTCAATTTTGGCAATTGGATCTTCACTATGTCTATTATTTATTCATGATTAATAATAATTTCTAATAATAAATTAAATTACATAGAACTATCCCTTTCACATTTCCTATTTATTTAAATGTATTTTATCAAATACTTAATGATCTATTTTTGTTATTGTTAATCAAGGCTGTTAGCCAGGACCTAAAGATTCGATTAACCAATGGGAGGTGTGTATAAAACTCGCTCTCATTAGTGGGAACTCAAAAATGACAAAAAGACACGGGTGTTGAATTAGTTAAAAAAGGACACTTTTTGTACTACTGTAAGATACCTACTAGAGTGAAAATAAAAGTCAGTGAAGTGGATGCACGAATTTCTAACGCGGTCTTTAAGCGTGATCCTTCATAATTTAAACTTCTGCAGCAAGGTACATATACAATACATGTTTCAGTTCAATACGATATGATGGAGTAAACAATATAATTAGCTCAATATTACTTTCTCCAAATCAGTGAACAATGCAAAAAACTGTCATAAGTATCTAGTGCATCACAAAAATTCTGAGAATATACCTCTGTTTCGGTTCATGTTACTCTACCAGATATTTCCGCCTCAACAAATAAGTATATAAAAAATCCAGTGTTTCGGCGAAGATAATATATTTTGGCTAAAAGACAGAAGCAAACTAGTCTCTGAACCCGACCCAGTCTCAACCCATCGCACGCCAGATATTTCCGCCTCAACAAATATATAAAAAATCCAGTGTTTCGACGAAGATATATTTTGGCTAACAGATAGAAGCAAACTTGTCTCTGAACCCGACCCAGTCTCAACCCATCGCACGCCAGATTCACCTCATCTAAGGACCTGCTACATTCGAACTCTCGAGATCACTTTGAAGCAGGAAACAGCCTCTGTAAAACCCTCACCATTTTTAATCATCTTTTTCTTAATTCTTTAGTATTAGTCCTTTTTTTTAAGCGAATTATAATTTAGGAATTAATTTACACTTTCTAAGTATATTAATTTTAGCAACATGTTTTATAGATTATTTGTAAGTTCTTTTTATCTTTAATTTAATTGTGTTGCATTTCATGACACAGCCCCAACCTGATGTGGCGCCGTTGGAAAACCTAGTTCAGTGTCCTAAATGCTCACAGGCCCGTTATTTTAAAGGTAATAGAGGCTTGAAAATACATCTCGGCAAAGCCCACAGGGACCAAGATGCATTATCAACCTCAGCCACGCCCCAACAACCTCTTTCTAGTGACACTAATATTTTTACTCTTTCGGAAAAACTAAGTAGACTAAAACATTCGGTCCAAATTATAAAAAGAATCCCACGAGGAGCTAGAATTTCGGTATGCCAAATTTTTTCTAAATTTATTCGAAAAACAGTCACTTTAAATTCTTTACGAGCCTGGGAGGATTTATTACAGCTCCCTTATAAAATTTTAAGCATTAAGCCTAACGAATCTGGAAATCTTACAACTAAAATTAAAAAACGCTGCCAAAATCTCCCAGAATTAGATGATTTTCTTACAAATAGAAATATTACAAAAAATGACAAGGACAGGACATACAGACTTAATAAAATTGTAGAAGCAAAAATTTCTGATGGAGACATCAAGGGGGCAGCTAGAATTCTGTTTTCCAATGACACCATTGCTCCCATTAACGAGACAACTCTGCGGGCTTTAGAAGAAAAACATCCACATTCAGAGACAGCTCCGAGCTCCAGCTTAGTATGTCCTGAAGATAGCCTAGTTGCAGCACCAAAATCAGTTTTTACATCTGTTATGTCTTTCAGAAGTGGTTCAGCTGGTGGGCTTGATGCCTTGACTCCCCAACACCTAAAGGATTTGTTGGGAGGAGGTACTGGCACAGCTGGTGAGACTCTTCTGAAAGACATAACAGACTTAATTAACCTAATGCTTTCAGGTGGAGTAAATAAAGACGTTATTCCAACTTTATACGGTGCAAATTTATGTGCTCTTAATAAAAAAGATGGAGGCATACGCCCTATAGCAATCGGTACTACATACCGCCGCCTTGCCGCCAAGATATGCTGCCGGGAGATAACGGATTTAGGCTCTTCCTATTTTGCAACACGCCAATTAGGTTTTGGCATAAAGGGCGGCTGCGAGGCGGCGGTACATTCACTTCGAACTTTTACGTCCAGAGACTGTTGCGAAGCTCTTCTGAAGGTGGATGTAAAGAACGCTTTTAATTCGGTCAACAGGGCCACCTTGCTGGCTCAAGTGCGCGATAAGTCCCCAAGAATTCTCAATTTTATCCACCAATGCTACTCTGATAAATCAATTTTAATGTACCAAAATCAAAAAGTTTTTTCAGAAACCGGTTGCCAGCAGGGGGACCCCCTTGGGCCGGCCATATTTTCACTCGCCATTCATCCCATTATAGAAAAATTAAATTCTAAATTCAACGTATGGTACCTCGACGACGGCACCCTTGGAGGAGACATTGATACTCTTAAAAAAGATATACAATATTTAATTTACGAGTTTGATAAAATTGGTTTAGAGCTAAATTATTCAAAATGTGAGATATATTTCAGTGACAAGGTGCCAAATATCTTTAATATTATATCAGATTTTCATAGTTTGGGACTAAATTTTAAAATTGTTGACAAAAACAGCCTCAGCCTCCTTGGGTGCCCCATTTTTGAGGAGTCTTTTTCTACTTTCGTTAGTAACAAAATTCAAAATTTTCAGTCAAAGATAGAAAACTTAAAAAGTATAAGTTTACATAGCGCATATTATATTATTCGGCACTGTGTTTTTACGCCAAATTTTATATATATTTTGAGATGCTGTCCTATATGGCAAAACCAAAATATTCTAACAACTTTGGATAATGTTATTCGGTACTCGCTCTCATCGATTTTCAACATTCCCTTTGATGACCGTACATGGACCCAAGCCTCCCTACCAATAAGGTATGGAGGTTTGGGTATACGCAAAATTTCTGCAGTTTCTTTACCCGCCTTTCTATCCTCAGTGTACAGTACAAAGGACCTCATTGGTGAAATATTAAATCCGTCACTCGGTGACTTTGAGGTCCTGTATTTGACTGAGGCCAGAAATGCTTGGTCTATGGCCTGCCCATATCAAAATTTACCCATAAATCTAAAGTCACAGAAGCTATGGGACGGCCCGCTTTGCTCATTGGTGCATAAAAATCTTTTGGATACGTGTGCCAATGAGACGGAGCGTGCTCGTCTCCTAGCTGTCTCGCGTTGGGAGTCTGGCTTGTGGCTACAGGCACTCCCCTCGGCGAATTTAGGTACTTTTCTAGACGATAACACGTTTAGAATAAGTGCTTGCATTCGCCTAGGGGCAGCCTGTGTTGTCCCACACCGCTGTCAGTGCGGAGATAAGGTCGAGCGCCTCGGTCACCATGGGTTATCGTGCATCAGGAGTGCCGGTAGAATTTCACGTCATGCAACACTTAATGACATAATCCGTCGGGCTCTTGTCACCGCCGGGGTACCTGCCGTCCTAGAACCGAACGGCCTGTGCCGCGACGATGGCAAGAGACCCGATGGTATGTCATTGGTGCCCTGGAAGATGGGTCGCCCCTTAGTATGGGACGCGTCTTGCGTTGATACTTTGGCAGCGTCCCATCTTCCAGCTACTAGCATGTCTGCCGGTACAGCTGCTGCACAACAGGAGGCCCTAAAACGCCGCAAATACTCAGCCATCGGAAATGGCTACATATTTGCGGCTTTTGGGGTCGAGACCCTGGGACCATGGGGGCCTGAGGCTCACAGACTTTATCGAGACATAGCCAAACGTCTGGTGGATGTCTCACATGACCAAAAGACTGGCTTATACCTTGGACAACGTATCAGCATTGCCATTCAGCGAGGCAATGTGGCCAGTCTTTTGGGCACGTTTCCGACTGACAGCGGTCTGGAACTAGATTTTATGGTTTAATTTTAGTTTTTATTTATAGCTTATTTTTAGTTTAATTTATTTATAATTTACAAAATATTAATTATTTATACTTTTATTTGCTTTAAAGTCAGTTTAAAATCGAAGTTGTATTTATTCAAGAGTCTTACATCACGTCCAATATCATAGCACGCTGTTCAATACAAAGCAATTGAACTCAAACTACTTTTTTACTTGCATGGGCACTTCCAAACTCGTTTACACTGACAAGACTCAAATATGAGCTGAAATCTAATCATCTAATCTGAGCGTCGTTCTGGCGATGGCTGCTTCTAAATCATCCAACTGAAGTTATGTGTCGAATTTTGAGCGAAAACCATTTAAAATAAACTGTGTATTGGATAAATTAAAAACGCCGATGGAGTAAATTGCAATGTCAATCAGAGAGCGCTGCGTCACTGCCGCGATCAATCTTTTGGAGCCACTGACGGTGTTTAGGGTAAATAAATAGCTTGGAAGAGATAAAGTTGCAACATTGAGTAGGAAAGTTTTCAAGATTTCGCATTTGTCTTTCTTGGCAGTAATATATATAATAATCTTAAGTTTTCGCGACCAATATACTGCTACGAGTCGCGAGATTCGTTAGCATTACTATAGAGTTTATTAGAACTATACAAACACGTATAGCACAGGTACAAATATAACAGAACGCAACAAGTCCAAACATAATTCAGACGGTCGTAATTCCATAAAACGCGCAAAGTCCGTCACTAAAAGTTTCCCGATTTTACTACACACGTGTCGCTTCGTTCGTGGTTCTCGCTCGACTGCCTCCCCCCTTCATCAGGTCATCCTTTTATGCTGCACAAATGCAATGTCCCCGTATCATAATCCGAAACACCTGCCTAATGAGTCGACCGCAACGGCCATAAACGAGTCGAATAAAACAATAGACTGTTCTCTAGAATAATTAGTAATCGCATGCCAATAAAAAAGTAAACAAAAGAAGTCCAAATGCCGAAAGGTAATAAAATGTGTTTTTGTCGGCGTCTAGGTCGTAAAAATACGTAATTAAAATACGTTTTAATGGTTTTAAGTGCACGGATTTTCGTTTAAATTAGATTAGGCTCCCATAGACTCTATAACCAAGGAGTACATTGAAGTCAATAACAACCATAAATAAAATAAAAACTTAACTTTGGAAAGCTCCTGAAGTACATTATTAGATAGTGGCCAGTGTCATTTTTTGAGATGCATATTTTCTTTCCTTTTAAAATAAATATATTTCAAGTACCTACTGAAACGTCAAGACGCGAAAGAGTAATCACTCATGGCTCGTCATCTATTTGGATATGGGTGCTTTTCAACGATACATTTATCATTGTTATTCCAAGTACTCTTCTTCTTACTACTTCTTACTTACTCTTACTAGTTTATTCGGAAAACAAACAGTTTATAACTAAGTATATACTACTAGATATCTATAACCATTTAATTGTTTCCACATATAGATAGCTATAATCTAGCTTGCTAGTAATTATTTTACATTTTATGAATTCAATTAAAAAGAGGAAATTAAAAAAGAAAATAAATATTTTAAAACTGACCTAATGGCTTATTAATATTCATTATATAACAATAATAATAAATATTAATATTTATTATTATTGCTATATAAAGATTTAAATAAAAACAAAACCTTGTTTATAGTATAGCCAATCGCTACCTACTAACATTCTCACTTAACTTTCAGAGCTTTAATTCGAATTATATAACTATATATAGCTGTATATTATAGTTACGACATAGACTTTAGTGTCATTTTCTGTATACAATTTTATTGTTAGAGGAAAAAATACAGTAACGGCGTTAAGGTAAGGCCCAATTTGGCGGAGAGAGAGGTGCGCATGCGACTCGTGGGTACCGAAGTCCGGGTACCCGGAGACGCAGGTATACGCAAGATCTCCTCCCGTAAGACCGCTGCAGGGGCCTTTCAGCATATTGGGAGCGGAGGATTCATCCCCCTGTTAACGAAGTGAATTGGTGTGGGCGTAACTGCTTTCTAAGTCTCACGCTCTTCCTACTATAAGCGCGGGGCACATAGGAGGAGGGTGGTTTTAGTGAATTATTGGCCCTTGGGTGATCTCTACACACATGCCGGCGATTGACTCTGGTGGCTGCGCTATCTTCAGTGGCTTAACTCTCATCGCTTTGGTCTAATCCCTAGTAAAGGACCCGGTAGTGTGTGAAATGCATTTCCGCTGCCTCAAAAAAAGGCCCGATTTGGGACGAAGCAAGGCGTGAAAGAAAAATACATAAATACATGATAAATCCTTTAGCGACCTCTTTAGAAAAACTTAAAGCGAGTAGTTTTTATAATTTTCTATAATTATGTGTTTACTTTAGAATTGCGAGGTTGTACCGGAAAAAACTCGCTCAGGGTTCTGATAACACTAAAACCAGCATTGATAAACCACATAACACTTGAAATTTATTTCAATCACTATGAACTAGAATGGTAGTTTACATATACTGTAACATCAAAATCGATAACCATTAGTTGGGCATTTTACGTGACAAAATTACCAATAGAACTTGATCTCTCACGGAATGCAATATCAAGTCTAAATTCAACTTTATTGCTTTATCAATTCTTATGGGAATTAAAAAAATGCGATGAGGACAATCTTAATATTAATATTAAGGGCTCATCTTTTCACAGATTTTTTTTTACACCCAAAAGAAACCTTTGAGCCTGTTTGGAAAAAAAAATATTTTTTTTTGGATCACCCTACTATATATATATATATATATATATATATATACATATATATACATATATATATATATATATATATATATATATATATATATATATATATAACCTCTTCGAACTGGAATCGATTTGCATTCATTTCTCCCAAAACATTAAATTTCAACAAAACGTTATAATCATTCTAAAAAAAGTGCTTATAGTAAATATGATTCGTAATAACTTGGTGGTAATAATCACATTGTAATTAAATACTCTAAATATTCAACACATTTACAAAGACCAAATTTACTCATGTCGAATTTTAAAATTAATTGTAGCTCCAGCCTTACAGTTTTTACTGGTAATAAACATGCGATATTCACCAAAGGACCATATTATCTTGATCTTAATTTCACGGGCTAACTTTGACTAGAAGTTGTTTAATTATTAGGTTTAAATTTTAAGGCGGTAAATAAATTTTTCACTAAGGGACTAAGGTCTGTACGAGAACCATAATATACTCGACATGTTTATCCACGCGAATTGGCTAGTTTCAAACATGTGTAATCGAAATAACCGGCACTTGGCCGCCGACACACCGCTGTCTCATACGCTCGCCTGATCAGTGTTATGTTACCAGGTCGCAAAGACAGGTCACAAGGCCACAAAAGGCAAAGCCCGAGATGGCTCCAAAAGCAAAGCGCGTGAAAGTCATCGGACTCCGCAAACAAGTCAACAAGAGCCTTGAGAGATGTTGAGCGGAAGGCTCAAACAACTCTAAACCCAGTCACCGTCGGGTAGTCGCCCGGCGAGTAGATGCCGGGGTAAATAGGTTTTCCTGGAGGGTCCAATCTTCTCGCTGCTTCTAATGGCTAACGAAGAAGACTACCCATATGGAAAATGTTCTCATTAAGAGGTAAATAAAACAATGTGCATATAAAATACAAAAAAAATTAAGCGACCAATGTCTTTAGCTCAGGCTTTCAGCCCACTTTAATGAATCTCGTTTGTTTAGCAATTAAAGACTTCTTAATCTGATGCTCAAGTTAATATTCGGCTTAATTTAAATTTTCCACAGCATTTCGATGTCTCATGAATTTCGTAATACTTTTATTTTAACCAGATTAATCTTTCAAGCGTGGGTTGCGACCCACGCACCGATCATTGTTCTTAAAAACGAGTATTAGTCTTCTGAGCCTTGGTGTTAACCTTTACACATTTTCACTCCTAGCACTCCTTTGCTTATAATAAGTAAAATTAAAGTCTAATATATAGAGAGAGAAACAGAAAAAAGTGTTAGTGCAATAAAGTGTTATTGCACACCAAAATATACAATTACAAAAGCAGAATATATTTACAATAAGTTCTAGGCAATACAATAGGCGGCCTTATCGCTCAAAGTGACTTCTTCCAGGCAACCTAAATGAAAGAAATTGAATAAGGCGAAATAGGTGGTGCAGAAAAAGGCAATAGATACATACATACTCAAACTAATTTAAGAAATAAACACACAAATACATACATATATACATAGCCATATATATACAATAATACCTAAGTAATTATAAAAAATGTATTAGCATGATTATATAAATATAAGTAATGAAATTAATATAATGACGCAAAAAGTACGTAAATGTTACATTATAAATTAAGTTTTAGCAACTGACCACATTAATGAAACAGTAGCACTGTTACGGAGAAAAACCATGTAAATAATAGAGACATATAATAAAGATCTCAGATAAGTATCGTAGGAAAGGAAAAAGGAGTAATTATTCAGAATACAGCCAACATTAATATTGTGACCTGACCTCCGAGACGCCTACTTGATTAAGGAACGAACCACATTTATTCGGATGAGTCTGTTAATAGCTTATCATTTATCGTACAGGGATCTTTGATCTCTTCGTTTAGCTGTATGTATTGTTACATAGCCAAGAGTCTTTTCTTATAAATATTTCAATTTATCTTATATGTCCTTATTATTATCTTATTATGCACGTTGTAGTAGTTACAATGACTTAATATTTATACAATTTCAATTATATTTATAAACACGCAAAAAGCATTTGAATACCAAAATAAAGAGCAGAAATTACCAATTAATATTTTTTTATAAAGTGATTTACTATTTTTCACTTCGTCAATGTTACTTTGTATACATACCTACACAAAATAGTTTTTATTTCTTATCTTCATAGATTAAGGCAAGTGGGGTTTCTAGCGTACCCTCTTAACTACATAATCTAATCCTATCACTAGTTCAAATTTTAAGATTATTATTTTTTATTTATTGGTGGTAGTTGCTTCTTTATTAATTTGGAAATCAAACTCGATTTTATTGGACTGTATAATTATTGTTGAATTAAAAGAATACATAAAGTAGTACAGAGCGTAATTATTTACAAAATACATAAGAGCGATGCTGAGAGGTGAAGTGTAGAGTAGCAGAGAGAATTTCGCCTGCCAGGGTCGCTCCTTAAGTCCCGCATCCCGCCCGACGCCTAAGTGCTAATCGTGCCCTCTGAGGGCGCCGGCGGTATGCGGGGCGCGGAGAGTAGGTGTGCTCCGGCGGGCGGGTCAGGGGGGTGCTCTCTGTCCGCAACATCCTCCCCCCGGCGCAGATCCTCGGAGCCATCTCTTCTTGTCAGGACGATGAGCCTCCTTACTGGTCTCCTGAAGATGCCTCCCCGCGTTCGCACGTCCGCGCTCCGTATTACGTTGTCCTGTCCGCGATAAGTGCGCTCGATTTGACCCCGGGGCCATATGTTACGTGGCAACAGACCGTCCGCGATGATAACGACGTCTCCAACGCGTATGTTTTCTTCATCACATCGTCGTACGTCGTCCCTCGGTGTCAATGTCGGTAAATACTCGCGTAGCCAACGAGTCCAGAACATGTCCGCTAAAGCTTGGGTTGCGATCCATGTCTTCTTGTTTGCTAGCTCGTTCGTTCCCGTGATTGGCAAGCCTACCGCCGATCCGATTAGGAAGTGGTTCGGGGTAAGCGCGTCGTCGTCTTCAGGGCTCACCGACACGTGAGTCAGCGGGCGCGAGTTTATAGTGTGTTCTATTTCTGTGATGACAGTCGTAAGTGTTTCTTCCCGGGGAGCTTGTTCCGCCAACGTTGCGTGGAGTGCCGTCTTCACCGACCGAATTAACCGCTCCCAAGCTCCCCCCTGGTTTGGTGCGCCGGGATCGATGAAACGCCACGCTAGTTGTCTCCCTCTCACGTGATCTGGCATCTCTTTCTTCCACTTTGCGTACGCCGTTAGTAATTCTGCATCCGCTCCATGGAAATTCGTTGCATTATCAGACCATATCACTTGTGGCCAGCCGCGTCGTGCACCCATCCTTCTTAGGGCCATGATAGCCGAGTCTGTGCTAAGGCTCGCTATAAGTTCCATATGGATGGCACGAGTCACCATACATGTAAACAGCATTCCCCATCGTTTTTCTCTCCGGCGTCCAATGGTCACCCACATCGGGCCAAAACAGTCGATTCCGCAATTTGTAAAGGGCCGTGCGTAGGCAGCTAGACGATCCTTTGGCAGGTTTCCTTTCACCGGTACGGTCGGCGCGGTTTTCTTCAACCGACAGATTGTACACTGCCGCAAGATGTTTCGCACAGTAGGCCGCACTCGTAACACCCAGTACTTTTGCCGCACGTTGTTTACGACGTGTTCTCTTCCTATATGATGATGCTGTTCATGTTCTCCCCTGATGATCAGCCGGGTGAGGTGATGCGACCCGTCTAAGATCGGTGGGTTTCCAGTAAGCTCGCGCAGGGTGGCCGCATTGATCCTGCCGTTTAACCTTATTACCCCGTCCCCCCCGTATTCGGGGTCGAGCTTATAAAGCCGGCTGTCACGTGACACGCGTTCTCCTTTCTTCAAGCGCTCGTAATCCTTCGGGAAGCTTTCCTGTTGCGCTTGACGAATGAGTAAACGTTCAGCTTGATCTGTGTGTCGCGTTTCCATAGTGCGAGTCCTCCGTCGGCACTTGTCGATAAAGGCGGTCGCTCGTAATAATTTTCCGTATGACGAAAATCTTGTGACGTCAACAAGTGGCTTTTCATTTGTCGTGTAATTCACCACGACTTCGTCATCTTCGGTTTCCGTCGGCTCTTCCTTTGGCCATTTCGTCGGGGGCCCACGAAGAAATTCCGGGCCTTTAAACCAGCGGTCGTCCGTTTTCATACTCGAGACGTTAATCCTGGTTGCGTCGTCGGCGACATTGTAACTTGTCGGCACCCACCGCCATTGCTCAGACTCGGTTATTTCGCCGATTTCGCTCAGTCTGTGCGCAACGTATGGGGTATATCGCGCCGAGTCGTTTCTTATCCAGTGGAGAACGGTCTTCGAGTCGCTCCAAAAGATGACGTCATACGGCTTGAAACTATGTTCCTTTTTTATTTCCGCCGCTAACCTGGCTCCTATTAGCGCGGCCTGTAGCTCCATTCGTGGGATGCTCTGCGCCTTCATCGGGGCCACTTTCGCTTTTCCTGCGATTAAAATGACGCCGACGCTCCCGTTACGCCACTCAAAGCGCCAGTTAGCCGCTGCTGCGTAGGCCTGCTCGCTGGCGTCCGTGAAGACGTGTAATTGTACGTTTATGACGTCTTTATCCCATCCATAGCACCTTCTTCTCACTTTGTGCCCAGGAATGTTCCTGCGCAGACGGCGTGACGCCGCGCCGTAACTCGGCGGCGTAACGATTCCGTCTTGTTGCAGTGGCAGTCCGCTTTCAATGAGACTGTTCACTTTTGTAGTAACCTGGGCAAACTCGTTCTGTGCCCATATTACACGCGCCGTAGTGTCCGTCACGGTAATCTTTCCTTCCCGGAATCTGAACGGGATACCGTGTACGGCGTCTAGTAAGTCTGGCCCATCCAGTAACTGTCTATTCGGATTAGCAACCGCGAAATGAGACATGTACCATATGCGGTTGCTTCCTTCGTTGTCTCTTTCGCACAGCTCGGTATATCTCTTTCCTACTAATAGCCTGTTGATCTGGGCTGTATATGCTTGCTTAAACTGCGGCGATTGGTCTATTTTGCGCTCGATCCTGCATACACAACGAACTGCCATGTCATAGTTTGGTGGCATGGTGACGTCATCGTTTCGCCAGTGCAGTCTAACTCTGAAGCGGCCGTTGATTTTCTTAACGGTTTTTGAAAACATCTTCAGCGCCCGTTGTTCTTCAGCTACAGGTTTCACCTTATTCAATATTCCGAGTGTGTTGATATCGAAACGAGATTTGATCATTTCGTATAGTCTGTCCTTTTCCCGCGGCTCTTTGCCTTGCCACGTTTGGACGTGTAATACTGTGTCGTTTCCCGTCTTCACTCCTTTCCCGGGTGTGATGCCGTGTATGGCCCAACCCATGAGTGTCAGAGAAGCGGCTGGTTGGCTCTTCTTTCCTGCCAACAGTTTTCTAGTCACGATCAGATGCCAGTTGTCAGCTCCAATCAATACGCGTGGTTTAGCGTTCATAAAACACACGTCGTCTGTATGGAGCGTCTTCAAATGACGTAACTGTCGTACGACTTCAGACTTAACGGAGTGAGTTCCCAGTCCGAGTTTCTTCACAGTGCGCGCCTTGATAGGATGGTAGTGCGGTTGCGCTCTTCCGCGCACCGCGACGCTCACCACCCTACTCTCTGCTTCCCGCTGGCTCGACGTGATACCGTGGATGTTCAGTGGCCGCCTCGGGCCATCTGCCCCCAGCATCCCGGCTATCTCCTCGTCGATGAGCGTGATCGTGGACCCCTCATCCAGCAGCGCGTATGTACTCACTTCCTCTCCGTTAAGCCCCTTGACGGTAATCGGACACACTTTCAATAACACTCTGCTCTCGGTGTTAGAATTGTGCGCCGACGCCATCATGACCGACTCCTCTCTGTCGGCCGGTTGATTGACCGACTCCACTCGGTCGATCGGTCCACTGACGGCTTCGGTTTCCCTCCGCTGGTGTAGAAGTGCGTGATGCGGCTCGCGGCATTCGTTCACACCGCACTTTCTCGCCTTGCGGAACGGAACCGTCTGTGTTTACTTAGTAGGCACAAAAAACATATTCTCGTTTCCTTGGCCCACTCCCATCTGGCTGGCAACGACATCAAAGCCAGCTTGCCGCACTGCGTTGTCTGGTGGTCAGCTCCACAACAGTAGCACACGATCTTGGCTTCCGTTGTAGTGTACACGCGACGACGCTCGTTCATCCTCGGCGGCTTCACTTTATTTTCTTTCGTGACGTTTACACTCGTCGTAGGCAGTGGTGACGTTATGAAAGAATACTTCATTGCTCTGTCTGCTTCGCCCGTTAGAAACTTCGATAGTGTCATAATCTCCGGCTCGTCTCGGCTCGAGAATTCATCTGCAAAGTCGCACCATTTCGTTCGTAGATGCGGGCTGAGCTTCTCGACGACCTGTCGTGTCAACATAGGGTTAAGTAGATACCCCTTGTTGTCGACGCACGAGATAACCGTCACTATATTCTGCAGTTTAGTGGCTAGGCTGTTGAGTTCGCTGGCAGACGAACCCGATCGTGGCAACTTCTTGATATCTTCCAATGCACGACTGATTATGATCTCTGGACGTCCGTAGCAGCGCTCCAGTGTCTTCATGATGATCGCAGGATCCACGGCGGTATACAACAGGGCTGTCACGCACTCTCTTGCTTCGCCTTTAAGGCAAGGGCGTAGACGGCCTAAGTTCTCCGCAGGTGAGAATCCGTGTACGCTCGTCGACTCCCGCATGGCAGCTTTGAACGGCAGCCACTCTCCTGGGGCCCCGCTAAAGGTAGGCAACTCCTGGCACTGTCGCGGTGTCGGCCTGTTGCGAGTCATGCGTTCCAGCACGTCGGCTAGGCGGTCGATTCCACGATCCCTGGATCTGGTCGGCGTCGGTGATCTTGCGTTGCGCGGCGTTCTGAACGTCACGCGAGCGGTCTGGTCGTTCGTTTCCGCAGACCGGTCGCGCCCCATTGGATACACTTCCCTCGCTCTTCCCGCAACGTTTAACGGTGGTCGCGGTCCGGCTTCTCTCGTTCCAAGCTCGGCCCCGTCGCCTGCGCTCGGCGACTCCCCCCGTATGCGGGTGTTCTTCAACCACTCTGTGATATTTCTATCTGTTTCCACCCCATCGTCTTCGTACACGCTGTTTCCCTCTGTCTGCTCCTTGAGGGCGGCTATATTCGCAGCGACCCTATTCTTGATCAGTGCCACTTGTAACTGGAGCTCTTCTCGTCGGATAGCGGCGATTTGTTCTTCTGCTTCCAGTTCCACTTGCCTCACCAAAGTGGCGGCGCTTAGCTGCGAGCGGTGTGATCGGGCGGACGGCGATCGCGATCGGCGTCCTGTACGAGTCGCGGCGTGTATTTGCGCGGTCGTAGTCTGTTGCACTCCGGGCGACGCGGGTCGCGATACGTTCGGCGCGGACGCGGACGCGGATATATGCACGGACGGCGACGCGGGGGGCTCTTGATACGCTCTCTGCACTCTGTCTTCGGCGGTCTTGCTCCTAGTGTTCGGCATCTTCGGTCCTTGCCTTAGCCTAACACGTATGACCGATTACCCTGACCTGTGTGTGTATATGTGTGTGTGTATAACCGATCCTAATTCACTACACTAAACACTGAGACCTTAGACCGACCTAACTGGAAACAGCGCACCGTCTACGACCTTGTGAACTGACCATTTGACACCGTTAGGTGGACAGTCACTTGGTCACGGTACGAAGTAACGTTATTCTTTCTTCCGGTCTTGATCCTGCAGACGCGTAGCCTCGACGTCCGGGGCAGGAACTCTTGGTCTCCTGGCACGTGGTCCGGCAGGAACTCTTGGTCTCCTGGTACGTAGTCCGGCAGGAACTCTTGGTCTCCTGGTACGTAGTCCGGCAGGAACTCTTGATCTCCTGGTACGTAGTCCGGGCTGCCCACGATGATCTTCTATAATGATCTTCTTTCTTCTTTGGGGTACCGCTACGAGACCGTATAGAGTTGGGTCTTTCTTCTTTCTTGAGGTTTCGATGGAGCAAAAGACACTGCTCGTTTCTTCTTTGCGATTCTTCTATCCGGCGGCGAAGTACCAAAAAACTATTGGTGGTAGTTGCTTCTTTATTAATTTGGAAATCAAACTCGATTTTATTGGACTGTATAATTATTGTTGAATTAAAAGAATACATAAAGTAGTACAGAGCGTAATTATTTACAAGATACATAAGAGCGATGCTGAGAGGTGAAGTGTAGAGTAGCAGAGAGAATTTCGCCTGCCAGGGTCGCTCCTTAAGTCCCGCATCCCGCCCGACGCCTAAGTGCTTAATCGTGCCCTCTGAGGGCGCCGGCGGTATGCGGGGCGCGGAGAGTAGGTGTGCTCCGGCGGGCGGGTCAGGGGGGTGCTCTCTGTCCGCAACATTATTATTATTTAAGGTTAATAACCCGTCAGTTATTTACATTTAACAAATTAAGATAATCAATCACATATTGGAAATGTATAAGCATTTAACTAAAATTAATATACATATATCACAATTCCCTTTCAAAAAACACGTGTAATTAAATATTTGATTTTGATTACAAGCTTTTATTTAACTTGCCATCGATGTGTAATTATGTATGAATGTAAGTTCGGGTGGAATCTTGCAAGTTAAATTTGACCAACTTCCCGGTTTCCGATTGAGCTGAAATTTTGCACGCATATGTATATCGCATTACCATGCAATAATATGGTACCATGGAGCTGATCTGACGATGGAGTCGGAAGGTGGTCATAGGAACTCCTGTACTAAACGAGATAGACTCGACGTGTTTGGGTTCGTTTTACTTATCTTGGCTAGTAATCTGCTGCTACATTATATCCAGGATCTCAAAAGCTTTTATTTAATAACCTTTTTTAAATAAACAGGTTATTTTTAATTCATTCCGTTTAAGTTTGCAAATTCCTTTAATTGCTATGAAAAAAGCGAGCACCGGATAGCTCGTCGAAGAATAATGTTCCTTCCTTACGGGCGTAGTTCAAGCTTTTGTGCATGATGGCAATAGCGAATCTAACCGAGTACATTCGGCTACGAAAATTTAAAACCTGAGAAATACAAGAAATTTTACAGTAGTACAAAAGTATTTCACAAAATTTAAGAAACAATAAATATAATATAAGGAAATTACGTTTAAAATTCTCTCGCTCGCTGTACTGTTTCTTGTACTCGTGCAAGCAAAAGTTGACTTTAAAATGACAAATCTTTTCATACCGCGACTGAACAATTATAACAAACGTTTACAATATTTTTTTCTGCATTGATGAAACAACAAATTTAAACAAGGAAGCCGGGAAGCGGACTTGTTACTTTAAATTGTTTTACGTTCAGTGCTTTTAAAATTACTCAGATTTTATATTAGAGTTCACACAATGGTGTGGAGTTTTTAAGCGTGATAATCTTGTTATCTTATTTCAGTACGTGTGTAGTTGTATGTACACTATTTATAACTCAAGAACGGCTGTACCGATGGCTGAAAATTGGTGGGGAGGTAGCTTAGAACCAGGAGACGGACATAGGATACTTTTTATCTCGTTAGAACCAGTAGGTGGCTCTCAGATCGGTTTCTAGAATCCTCCTAATCACCAGGAGCGATTTTGGTGATTTTGTGTTTGTGTGTTTGAGTGGGTCTCCGGATGGTTTAAATCTACAATTGGAACCGGTAGGTAGCGCTGGGATCCGCTCCAAGATTTTTATTTTTTCAGAGCAGGACAACGTCTGCCGCTAGTTGATTATAAATTATCGTTTTTAGATTTTTTGTCTGTCAGTGTTTCTGAAAGCTATATTACTTCCTTTTCCTAGTCAGTTAAATATTTTCAGCCACAAGCTCGCCCTGATAACCTGCACATACCGGTCTAATTTTAACTTAATTCAGGGATCAGCTTCTTAGCCAATGGTGTTACTAGATTTAAGTTTCACAATGTAATTACATAGAAAATAAATAATTATTATCATCATATTATAAATACGTGAAGCAAAAACATTGTCCCCTTTTTTATGAAAATTGCGCGGCTCCTCCATCCGCGGAATTTTCGTAAAAAGAGTATGAAATTTCGCACACTTATATTTGTATATTTTTTTTATTGCAGGATTTCAGCATACAGGTAGATGTCCCACTTGATGGAAAGCGGTTACCATCGCCTATGAACATTTGCAACACCAAAGGTGCTACGAATGCGCTGCTGCACTCTTATTAAGGGAGACTGGAACCTGGTCACTAATGCCGAAACACAACTCAAGGTTGCTATGGCGACATACTTTACCAGGGGTGGTAGCCATCCAGTCGGGCAAATGCCCTACCACCTGGCTGTGGGTTGTTTTGTCACTTATTACGACAGGCTGCCCGACCGCAGGAAATTGTATTCTTTCTCCGTTCCTGCACGGATAAAAAGGGTATATGAAGGAGGGTGCAGAATGCTATTTTTTTTTTAATTATGCATGAAAAAGCATTATACATACTACCATGTATTTGACACATACGCGCATATATACTCTTTTGTTCATTGTTAAAGTCAAATTAACAGTATAGCCTCGGCGAATCGAAACATGTACCGAAAAAGAACGCCTTAACTAAATTAATTTCATTTGTTTTGATTGCACTTTAAAATTGTTTTCAAAAACCAAATATAGTAAATGATCACGAAATGATTACGAAAAAATAAATACACTATTACTACCAAAACAAACAATTTAAACGGATTTTTAGTTTTACTGATCGTTTGTTATTTTTGACAGCATAAAGTATTTCTTTTAACGTCGTATTTTACTATATATGGTGATCAGTTAAACATCCTTTAATTTTTTATCCCCAATATGCTCCAGAAATTTTACTTAATGGATATATCGATAACACTTTATTGCTCACCAAAATTAACAAATACAAAAACAAAATGCATAATTAAAATACTTCTTGGCAAAACAACAGGCGGCTTTATTGCTAAAAGCGATCTCTTCCAGGTAACTAAGTTTAAAATAAATTCTTAACTAATCTGGCGATGTAGGTGGAGCGGAAAAAATGTAGAACTGTACAATTTAAATATACATACTACCATTAATTTACAAATTTATCATATCATAGATCCAGACACATTTATATAATACCAATATATACGTATATACGAAATAATCTAAATAAATTATTTATTAACATTGTATTATATATGACAAGCATTTTATATATAATATAAATAATATAAATAGTTTTTTATCAGAATTTCTTACTTAAAAACAAATTCCAGTAATGATTACTAATTTTAATCTTATAGACATAGACATAGACAACACTTTATTGTTCACCATAACAAAAATTACGAAAAAAATGCACAAGACAATAGTTAATTGGTAAAACAAAAGGCGGCCTTATCGCTAAAAGCGATCTTCCAGGCAACCTGACTTAAAAGGAAATCTTAAATTATCTATAATTATAATTTAATAGGAACAATAAAAGATTTTTTTTAAATAAAAATGACATACATGGACAACAGATTACAGTCAAAAGTATAATAAACTATAGCACATACATTATTGTGTAAGACTTACATAATGATTCCAAAGTAAATTCTTAAATATGGCAAAAGACTTGGCCTTTCTGACGTCAGTGGGCAAAGAGTTCCAAAGGAAGACAGCCTGCATAGCGAAGGAGTTGGAATAAAATGTTGAAGAGTGTGCAGGTGCCATTAACAGGAGATTATTAGTGGAGCGCAAACTGAGTGTATGTGACGTATGAAGGAAGTTGAAACATTCCTTAAGATAAGGAGGGGTGTAAGGTATAAACAATATACGATATAGTAACTTGAGAAGATGAGCATTCCGGCGAAGTGAGATAGGCAACCACTCGAGCTTTTTGCGATATTCAGAAACGTGGTCATATTTTTTTAAACCAAATATGAACCTTATGCAAACATTTTGAAGACGCTCGAGCTTAATAAGTTGCTCTTGAGTGAGATTAAGATAGCAAGCATCAGCATAGTCGAGGATGGGTAGTAGTATTGATTGAGCAAGCGAAATCCTAGTGGCAGTCGGAAGGAAATTTTTCAGTCTCCTAAGGGATGCATAGGATGTAAAAATCTTGCGGCTTAGTTCGGTAATGTGGGGTCGCCAACACAATTCCTTGTCCATTATTACGCCAAGATTCTTTACTTGATCGCTTATAGGAATAGACGTATCATGAAAGATCACATCGGGAAGCAGTGGAAAATCTATTTTTGCTATGGCTCGCGAGCTACCAATGATGATGGCCTGAGTTTTATTGGGATTGACTCTAAGTCCATGGGAAGTACTCCAGTTGTATATGCGGTTCAGATCATCATTAATAAGCTTAATAGCGTTATGTAAGTTGTCTTTAGGCGCCTGAGTATAAATCTGCAAATCGTCTGCATAGAGATGGTAGGAAGAAGATAAGTTTTTCGAGATAGAATTTATAAAAATAGAAGAGGAGATAAAACGCCGCCCTGAGGAACCCCGGCAGAGAGATTTTGCCACGATGACAACATATCATCGATACGAACACGTTGCCGGCGTTCAATCAGGTAACTATGAAACCAATCAATTGCGGATGGAGATATGTTGAGAGAGCGGAGAATTTCCGTAAGTATATCAAAGTCTACGTGATTGAATGCACTGCTAAAGTCTAGCAGTGACAGAATAGTCACCAAACCTCGGTCCATGCCTTGGCGTATATCGTCAGTGATTTTAATCAGTGCGGTGGTTGTACTGTGGCCCGGGCGAAACCCAGATTGATGCGGATTCATAAGGGATTGTGTGTTGAGGTATATGCTAAGTTGTTCGTGTACAAGACGTTCTAAGACTTTAGAGAGAAAGGGAAGGATAGATATGGGAAGGAACTCAGAAAAGGTTGAGGGATTAGGTTTCTTAGGTAAAGGAATAACCTGGGCTTCTTTCCACACAGTAGGAAATATACCAGTTGATATGGAGCTGTTGACTATGTTAGAAATGGTAGTACTGACGATATCAATTATGGGGAGTATCATGTTTCGACTAATTCCGTCACTGCCGACTGCATTAGAAGTAATTGACTTTATAGCTTTCTCAACATCACAAACCGAAAATTGATTTAGACAAAAGGGAGAACACTGCGGAGTGGGAAGAGAAGATATCGAATTCAGTGTTTTTGACTTAACTGTCAAATTAAAATCTGATGTGGCAGCGAAATGCTGATTCAGAAGATCCATGTTTAAGTTATAAGAATTTGAAACAGACGTGGTTTTACCGACTCCCAGTGATTTAAGAAACTTCCAAACTTTTCTAGGATTGTTATCATCTAGTGACTTGTGAATATAACGGCGTTGTGCATCCCTACATGCTCTATTGCAGCGATTGCGTGCTTGTATAAAAGCTTCTTTATTAATGTCAGTTGGACGACGTTTATATTTAGACTTAGCTTTACATTTCTGGGACATAAGGCATTTAATTTCATCAGTGAGCCAAGGTGCTGGAAGATGTTTGAGCTTTATTTGGCGTTTGGGCGCATGTAAATCATACAATCGCAATACGTTCGCATTGAATACATGCACCTTCTCATCAACAGTAGTCGCATTGACAACTCCAGACCAGTCCAACTCACTCGCATCCCTGCGTAACTCTTCCAGGTTCATGCCACTAAAATTCCGCTGCACAATCAACTTCGATTTTGGTTTCGGAGGACGCACATTGTAAGATAAATAGATCATGTCATGGTAGGAGAAAGCGTTCGCCGAATGTTGACCGTGTTTTATAACATGAGAGGGGGAGGATACTAACATTAAGTCTAACAGAGAAGCTGTCGTGTTAGGTAGCTTGTGAGTGGCACTAAGGGGAAGAATTGACATATTAATAGATTGAATTAAAGTTTCAAAAATTGCACATCTGTGGTCGCGTTTGAGCAAACATGTATTAAAATCCCCCATAATAATAGAATGACTATATAAAGGTATGAATGTTTCCATTAGTTTTTCAAAAGATGAAAAATAGTTTACTCTCAAAGACGGGCTATAATATACGCCAAGCAATACTTTAGTATACCCCAGAGAGATATCTATTAAAATATGTTCACCCGCATCCGGGTCTGGTGGCTGCGAGGACATACTAACAACAGTGAACGGTATGCTGGATCTAAGGTAAATAGCCACTCCTCCACCAGTGGCACCGGTACGATCATTACGAATAAGTGTAAAGCCTGGTAGCGTATATGATACAGTTGGGAGACATGGCTTAAACCAGGTCTCAGAAACTAATAAGGCATGTATATTTCCATGACTAAATGATGCCAGCAAATCCGGGAAATGGGCTGGAATGCTCTGCGCATTAATATGTACCACATTGAAATTAGAATGAAGATTGGAAAACTCAGAAACTATAAAGTCAGAAAGGTTATAATTGCTGTCTTCAGAATCATGACTGTCTGACGAGCATGAAAAATATTCTGTATCACTATCGGTGTCTAAATTGTATGCCATAAAAAATATATATATATATTATAATAATTTAAGTATATAAAGCCTAAAAGTACAAACAATATTTCTAAATGGTTAAGAGTAAACAATCGTTTACAGTCACCTGCCATTTAAAAAGTGAGTAATTAACGTGAATAGATAATACAATGAAGTTAAAAAATATATATATATATATTTAAACAAACACAATTAAATTTAAAACATCCAACTATCCAATTTGTTATTATTACCATTATAAGTTTCTACAATAAACATATAAGTTGAAAGCTTGTAAAACCGTTCTAAAAAAAAATACATTCAGAGATATACAATAATTGTTGGTAACAAGATAGGTGTAATGGACAAAGAGTAAATATATTAAGTACAAACGTACCCCTGTTTACAAAGAAAAAATAAAGGTAATTTAACAATAACTATACATAGCAACTATAGCATAACATTGATCTAACAAAAGAATTAAAATATAATTTGTAAACAAAAAAAAAATGTCGTCTTAATCAAAAACACAGGAAAAAGACGGTGGATTGAAAAAAATCAACATGATTGTAAGTCAGTGAGTGATAACGGCGCATAGACGAATGTTTATTATTGAAAGTGTATATTATTTTTTTGGTGCAATACGACGTGTTTTTGGTATTGTGATAGCTGGTTCTTTCTCAACAGTTGTCGCAGCCCGCTGGGGTGCGTGCATAGTTATATTAGCCAGGTCCTCTTGACAGTCGAGGCGGTGTTTGGAACCATCAGGGGAAATAACGTAAATAGTGCCGTCTCGCGTCCAGCATTTAGACACTCCTAGCTTTTTCCTAGCTTGAAGGAAGAGCTCGTGTCTAGTTTTAGTCAAAAACTCAGAGATTGTGACACCAGTAGCTTTGAGATTAGTCTTTGCAAACCAGATGTCGTTACGTTCATCCATATCACGAAGCTTTACCAATATAGGCCTGGGTTTCCCACCAGAGGATGGTGGTTTACCCATTCTGTGGCAGTGATATACACGTGAGGATTGAAAACTATCCTGTTTGAGTTGATTCACAACAATTTTAACTACAAGAGAGCAAGTGTCTTCCTGTTTTTCCTCAGGAACTCCATGGAAGAGGAGGATTTTCTTTCTTCTTCGCATCTCTAGTTGATCTACAGTACGTGTTAAAAGTGCTGTTTGATCTTGAAGAGTACGTAATGCATCCATGACAATGATCTTGAAGGCAGCAAACTCAGCTGCCAGAGTACTAATATTAGGAGATGAAGTTGATGAGGAGTTACCTTTTTTAAGTTCATTCTCGAAGGCTTCCATTCTCTGGATAAATGTAGTACTTAATTGTTGCAGTGTGTTCATAGTGAAATACCTTTTAACTTTCTGTCTATTTACGTGAAGTGGATTAAAGAGAGGAGAATACTAGCAGGTGAGAGTTAATTTTTAGCACTTAATCATAAAATTAACTGTACAATTTAATTAAAATACAATAAATTAATTTCCGATACGTCTTAACTTTTTCGCAGTCTACCGTCCACCTCGGTCCACCTTTAACTCTCATATCCAATAATCTTATATCCATTTTTGAAATTAAAATTAATCTATAAAACATCAATTTGTAAGTTCTCACTAAAATCTCGAGATGGCTACTACGCATGTCCTGAATATCAAATCAACCTTATACAATCGTTCGTTTACAATCCATTTTCAACCGGAGCTTGTATCCGAAGCGATTTTATTCATGAGCGTCCTTACGGAAAATATTGTTGACTTAAAAGTAATAAGAAACTTTTTTTTACTCCAGTACAAGTTTACCGCTTCCAGGCAAAAGTTTCAAATACGTTTAACGAAGGGTGACGCTTCAGGCCGCCGATCAAAGTTTCAACCATAATAAATTTGAAGTTTTCTCGTAACGGTCAAGGGATTATAATAATCTCGAAGCGGGGTAGCATGAATAAATTTGTATTTGGAAATTGAATAAAAATTTCTTCTTGGAGCGTAAAGTTTTTTTCATGTATTTTGTTTTAATACAGCTATTCGTATGCAAAAAAATCTTGGATCAGTGACCGATGTACTCCTATGCATCAATGCAGCACTGATCTCAAACGGCGCAAATATGGAACCCTAGGAAGGGGTTACATATTAGTGCCGTTTGGAGTTGAAACTTTAGATCCTTGGGGTCTATCGGCAAAGGGTTTCTTTAAAGAAATTTGTAAGAAACTCTTTGATACCACCCGTGATCAAAAGGCTGGTTCGTATTTCGCGCAACGAATCAGCATTGCCATACAGCGTGGCAATGCAACCAGCCTTCTGGGCACGCTTCCCTCTGGCAGCGATTTGTTACATTATTCATATGAACAATACAATTTATTAAAACAATTATAAAATTATTTATTTATAATTTAGTTTATTTTTAAGTATTTAGTTAAATAATTCTCATATATATCTATTTCATTACTGTAAATATTGATTTAAATAATGACATTTGTAATAAATAATATTTGATTCATAAAGCACTTAAATTTTTACGTTTAAATTAATAACTATTGAACGTAATGTTTTGATCTATCATACAAAGTCACACAAAGGCAAAATGGGAATTTAATTAAAATCATTCATAATATTAATGTCATCAAACAGAATTAATATAATTGAAATAATTCATGAAACTAACTGGAAATTGAATTATAATTGCCATGTCCCAAATGCTGTATACGCAGTTTGGTGTGTATAAGCTTCGAATTCATATTCTGCGATGTACAAAATAATTGTGTGTATGTGCAATTAAAACGCAGTACAGTAGTATATTCTCTGAAGTGAAACTTCAGAGAATATACTCACAGATAATTCTTCTGTAACTTTTATTAATTTTATTAATCTCTATTAATATTATAAATTCGAAAGTAAATCTGCCTGTCTGTCCGTCTATCCGTCTGTCCATCTGTCCGCCGGTCCGTCTGTCTGTCTGTCTGTCTGTCCGTCTGTCCGTCCGTCTGTCTGGCTGAAAGTCAGTATATGTATGTTTTCGATGTCGAAAATAAACATAGGATACTTTTATCCCCAAAAAAAAGAATAGTATAATTTCTAAAATAGGATAATTTCCGGGATTAAAACATATTTGTCTTTCTGTTTGTTATGCTTTTACAGAAAAACTGTTGGACCGATTTAGTTGAAATTCGGTGTACATGTAATTTTAACACCGAGGGTGGTGGACAACTGAAGTCATTTTTCAGAAAAACTGTTTAAGCTGTGCTTGGTCCTGCCCATGACTCAAACCCACTTTATTGGATTAAAATGAGGTTGTCTTAGCCAAACTAACTAAGTTGGTTCAGCGACCAATTTGAGTCTTGGCCTCCGAAACGAGAGCACGCCGTTTTCCTCTGTGCTGCGCAATATCTTGCCAGTTCTGGGTTTGTAGTGCGGTCAGGTAGACAGTAGTGCCAGTGCCATTGTAGGCCAGTTGTCTTAGCCACTCATTATTATTTTGATCCTAGCGTTAAATCTCGTAAGTCTCGGAACCTAGGCTCGGTTCTCTTACGTTTTCCTCCCATTACCTTAGTGACCAATTTCTAATAATATGTAGAACAACTTGGACTTCTTTTGTTTACTTTGTGATTAAAAAAACAGCCCATTGTGTATTGTAATCTTTTACGGCTTAAGTTTGTGATCATTATAGCCAGGTGTCTCGGATTTAAAGTACAAACTGATTCTAGGAAATTCGGTCCACGCGGCCGGGCAGACATATTACATCTGTGCAGTATAAAGCAATGCTCCAATCGAGGGACGCAGCAGTCGAGCGATAACCACGAGTGAAACAAGACGTGTTTACTACAATCGGCAATCTTTTAGTAATGGATTTTGCGCATTTTATGGAATTATGAATTTCTGCATTACGTTTGGACTTGTCGTGTTCGGTTATATCTGTACCTGTGTTATACGTGTTTGTATAGTTCTAATAAACTCTATAGTAATTCTAACGGTATTTTAATTTGAGTCCCGCGACTCGTAACAATAAATAAATTTTAATTGCTTTTCTAGTCACTGCTCTCTTAAGTTTTCTGAGAGCGCCAATCAATTATATTTAATACACCAGCTCACGCAATCCCTTAAACAATAGAAATCTCAACTTCTAAACACTACAATCACGTAATACTGCCGATAACCCTTCCAAATAAGTATGAATGTGTCCGTAAATCGACCTATCTTATTCTAGTATCCAAGAAAGGTTGAACATACAGACGAAAACAAAAGAATTCTCTTCAAGAGATTCAGCATTAAGTCCGATCCACACTACGATAAGAATTTGAACCGCTCGAATTTAATTTACAGTTTAGTAACGAACGATAACCGGTACCCCAAACGGTAATACGCAAAAGCACTTTTGTGGAAATCTTGTATTACCGGTACAATTAAAATGTCTAATAAATATCACAGGATTTTTATTTCACCGAACTGTAACTTAAGTACTGACCGAGTGATTCTCTAGAAAGCGTGTCCAAAAATAGATCTAAGAGGTTTTAAGTGATCTTTCCAGATTTTTTCTTTGATCCACGAATATATTATATTGTTATATATTGAAAATACATATATTAGGGTGGTGCAAAAAAAACTGCTTTTTTTTGGGGCTCGAATGAAAAAATGTTACTTTTTGATGTTTTGAGAACTTCCTCTTAAGGACAGCTCAAAAATATTTTTAAGAGGTTGCTCCAAACGTTTTAAGTTATAAGTAACCTTTTAAAATTCAAATTTTCATCTGAAACTTTCAAAAACGTATTATTTTTTAGTCTATAAAATTATACCATAAAGTAAAAAATGAATGAAAAATCGGACTTTGGCGATTTTTGAAATTTTAAAAATATAGTGCGAGGTCCTTAAATTTTTTGAGCTGTTCTGTGGAGCGAGCTATATAAAATATAAAAAACCTTATATATATTTTATTATATATATATATATATATATATATATATATGTATATATGTATGTCGGGGAAGGCCTCGTTCACGTGGTATCTTCTTTATTGCTTGCAGGTTTAGTGCGCGTCATCGGGGTAAAATACGAGCATAAAACACGATGGCCACGGTTTATACACTTTTAATTTAGATTTAAAACACATTTTAACATAGTTTAGACCGAGCAGCGGGTTCAGGGCACCGCTCATACTTCCAACTTCAATACTTTCTTTAAAATTCTCAATTGGACCATTGAGAATTTTACTTTACTCGACCTATTGCCATCAACCAAATGCGCCACAAAAACTCCTCCGTTTACCGAAGTAGATACTATTAAAGTATAGAGGGCGTCTGACCCCGCTCGGAGCCATATGCTCTGCTCTGATTGGTCGTTTATTAAATTACAATATTCATAACTTTTATTAGGTTAGAACGATCTTTAAGTTATAGAAACATTTAACAAGTCAAATTAAATTAGAAGTAATTAAAATGTAAACAAATTATATAATGCGTTATACATCCAAACAACAATCCATCCAATTATAGCTTCCCTCCGACATATATATATATATATATATATATATATATATATATATATAATATATTTACAAGAAAAAATATTTCTGTATTTGCCTTATTTTGTGTACCAGTATTGATAATAAATAATAGTAAATTGATAGCCTAGAGAGAGTAAGCGAATGCACGAACTTCATTCGGGATTGACCCGAGTCAGTTGCCCGCGACCACTGACCGTGTTATACGTGCCCTGCATTCCATTCTTTCAAAGCATCAACGGCCAACTTTCAAACTCTTAAAACCTTGTTTAGTTTTCTCCTTTGCACCGTTGGAAGTTATATCCGTTACGGGACCCTTCCTTTAATCACAACCCACATCTTTTCCATTTGCAATCCTAAACTCTTATTCACTCTGTATTCCTGTACGGACTGAATGAGAGTTTAGGATGGCATTTACTTATGCTAATTAAGTGTTCGACTTCTCAAAGGTCATGTGCTCTTGCTGGATGAGAGGAATACTTTTAGTATTACCTGGACTGCTCTTGAATTTATTACTAGTATTGTTCTCAAATGGTGCGTTATAGTGGAGTGACAGTGTGGATCAGGCGTTAAAATAACAGGTCGTTATGCTCGATGTAGGTAGGTACATTAGGCTGATTATTGTCCCAACACTTTATTAGACGAAACTAGCTCTACACAATACAACGTTCTTGTAAATCGAATTGGATTTTAGATGTGGATATTTTTATTTTTTCTGACTTGTTTATTATTATTGCTAAGTTACATTAGTAGTGGGAGTAAAAATGATTGTTAATTCGCTCTGTCAGCGACTTTATTTGCGTTGTATTAAAAATATTTATAAACGCGTGTTCTTGCAAAATATCAAAATTAATGTATAAGTATAGTAAAATTGAAATGTTTGTGATTTCATAACAAATGGTAATATTTAAATGAAAAGCGATCTATATTGTTATCAATATTGAAAGAATGTAAGTTAAGCTAATATTAGATGATTCTTTTATGTCTTTCAATTTTGATGAATCAACCAAAGTGATCCATATAAACATAGAATTGAATAATTCAGTGTCATTGAATGCCGTTGTGTTCTTTCAGTTCTGTGCATTTCAATCACATTCATTCAATTCGGTTGATCTGTCTAATATCACCATTAATTTATATTTTTTAAATTATGTATTTTTAAAACAATTTACAAAAAAATTGCAATTACTGAAAATTAGTTCAAAATTATATTAGAGTTTATTAATATACTTGGGATTTTATGCATCTTTTTAACTAGATCTATTAAATGACACGAAAAGTTAATTTATTAAAATTAACTAGCGTAACCTTTGCTAGAATATTCGTTATAAGTCAATGTCCTTAATCGGCATTTTAACTCGCATTCATTCATATTAATTCACATTAAGTAAAAGACTGTAATAGGATTAGCCAGCCCAATTAGTGCAAAAGCTTGATTACTTAATGGTATTAGTTACTTAAGGTCCCACTTTATATAAGCATTAAGTGACTAAGCTAAAGTTGTAATCACTTAAATAAGTGTCCAAGGGTTGGTATTATTTTTTAATTTTATGGTAGCCATCAAATTAAACTATATTCCACTTTACAGACTTAGAGGTTAGTGATTAAAAATTAAGAAAAAATATTACAGGCTACACTGTCTTCGTCTGACAAGACCAAAGTGATTTATTATAGAGAGAGAAATCTAGAATCTAGAAAAAGAACAGGAACAAATAGTGAGTTACACTACACTAAAATTAATTATTCAATCTATCTAATATTGTGAAACTTCTGACGGGAAAACTAAACACAACTAAATGATTAAGTCTAAATACAAACGTTACATTCCTTTTGAATCTTATTAATAAGTTTATTAACTACTGATGACTTAAATATTTCTATTTTTATATGTCACTAAAATATTTGTTGTAGGTATTTGTACAACGACGCAGATATTCATTTTGTCCGTAGTTAGTTTTGGAAACAGTTTGAGTCAGTAAAATTACGACGGTACGCTGTGTGTGGTATGTTGATATTCAAAGACGAAGTGAGAGCAGGACAGTCGATAATAGTGTTACGAGCTACAGTACAAATTGCACTATCCAATAACACACGCAAAGTCCGTCACTATATCGCTTCTCGAATGTACTACACACGGCTTGCTCGTATCGTAATCGTCGCTTGACTGATTCACCCCAAGTTCGGGCACCGTTTTATACTAAACTGTACGATTGTTGTAATCGACCGCGTGGACTGAAGTTTCCGAGACATCGTTATCTGCACACCTGCGGCCATAAACAAGTACAATAACAATAGGCAATTGTCTAATTGCAAATTTTAAACACAAAGTAAACAAGAGAAGTCAAAATGCGGGGGTAATAAACCAGGTGTGCATTCACTTTGTCAGCATGTAACACTAGATATGATATGACATCGTACAAAAAGGTCATGTCGAGTATTTAAAAGAAATACACACCGCTCCTTCAATCTTGGCCACTTAAGATTTCGCACTTCATCTCTTAACTACGCTTCTCTTCCTGTTGCCAAATGTACCTCCTTTTTTTACTGGATATTATAAAGTTCTAATTTTATAGTACTTTTTTCACGAAGCCTTGGTAGCGTCAACTTTGTATTCCGCGGGAAATATGCAACTCGTTATGCGCAACTTCGTCCATATTTTTTGCTGTTTGAATTTAGGTAAATTTTTCACATATTTTTTTACAGATTACATATTTTTGCAGTTTTTACTAAAAATCTGCAAATATTAATTTTTATTTCCTCAAAAATTGTGGTTTTTTTTAATACTAACAAATCTACGGATTCGAGTTTCGTACCCTTTTTACAACTTAAGAGGCTATGTACTCCTGATTCAAATCGGTGTTTCACCAAATCAGCCCCGCGCAGCTGATATTTACTTCGATGGAACAGCGCCTAATAAAACTTCAAGCGTGGCGAATATTGAAACCAACCAAATATCAACGCGCGCTAAGCCTATACATTCGATCACTCGATTCAACTTATTTCATTCTGAGGCTCTCGAACGAGCGAGACAAAATATCCTAAAGTGAGACATATCGTTTATATGCTTCATTAGTATTGAAATTTTGACACCTCTACCTGATCCGATTTAGCCTAGTGGTTCCCCAAGCGCAGGAGTGACTAGGAAGTTCAGGGTTCGAGCCCTAGGGCTATCTAATGTTTCTTTTTTACTTTTTCAACAATTTTGTTTGTTTGTTACGCTTTTACGGAAAAACTGTTACACCGATTTGGTTGAAATTCGGTATATATGTAATTTTAATAATGACGGTGGACAAGGGATACTTTCATCCCAAATAATGGGATAAATTTATGTGAAGGTTATCCCAGAAAGTAAAATAGATTTTTATGATTTACTATTTTCGTATTTTTTGCCAGTTTTGTTATTTTGGTCTGCTCATTTTGGTTATTTTGGAAATTTTTGTCAATTTGGTAGTATTGGTCAATTTGAAATTAAAAAAAAAACAGACAAGAAATGTAACAAAAATTGCATTGTTTTTTTTATATCCAGTATAGAACGTGGGTGTAGCATATCTAGGTATGTAGATTGCGGCTCTTCTTATTACAACACCCAGACATAGGGAAAACTTGTATATCGCATGATATAAAAAACGGCATATTATTAATCTGCACATCAAATATACCGACATTTTATATAATACAGTGGACCTAACTCTACTACTACAATATTTTCAAAATATTCGTTTACTAGCGTCATAACGGCATTATAATGGTTGCTCTTTTATATAAAACTTTTGAAACAATACTAACAATTGTGGTACCAACACGATATAAGTGTTTGACCATTTTGAGACTATTGTAATAGCAGATTTGTGGCCTAGCTCTTACATTGTAGCAAGAACAGTGATAGGTTATAAGGTTGCCAAGTCACTAAAGAAAAACGTCGACGTAATAAAATAAAGTTTTCAAACATGTGACATAAGATGTAGAAATCGATATTTATGAACAATAACATCGACTTTTTTTCTTTAATGTCCTCCGTGTTAAAAATATAGCAAATAAAATACATTATAATATAATTAAAATTTTGTATTTATTTTATAAATGAAAAGCGTATATTATTCATGCTCATTACATGTAGTGTATCCATTGATGTAACAATAAAGTGTATCGCGTTTACAAACAACAATTTTATCCAGTTGTAACCTGTATCCAGTAAGCGGTTTCGTTCTTACTTTATAATTGCTTTAGTTTTTCAGCATAACCGCTTACTAGATACTGAGGTTATCACAACCTACAGGTATTTCGTCTTTCGTAAATACTAGACAGATCTGCGCTATTATAACAATCAAACCTGTTGATGAATAAAATAAACAGTAATTAATGTTACAATACAGCTATAGTGGCTTGGGGTAATTCCGACATATTTATCGATGACTTGATAATAAGGCATACTTTCTGTACCTTTTTTTAAATCCATTTATGACAATGCTTATATAATGTCACTTTTAGTTAGTTAGACGTGTAGTTTGACTATTGCCACAAACTGCTTTTTGAAATCTTTTCGGGTTCTCTAATTATAGTAATTAAAAACTTATAATTTTTTATTATGATTCGATGTAATTCAGTACCACGGGGTCATTCTGAAAAATATTGTAAAACAATCTAATTTAGCTAGGGCGGAAGTCTAAAATTTTCTTTACATTGTATGTTATACTTCTTTGAACTTCCTATAGTCGTGAAAAATTTAATTATTTACTAAAAGTTAGTTTTATTTACGTAAATCTAAATCAAAGTGATTACAGCAAACAATATTGCATAGTTGAGTAGATAATATTAATTTTCAGAATGAACGCGTTTTTGGAATCATTCTAACGCACTGTATACATATAAATCAATACAGTCTTATCATAATGAAGGTAACGATATTTTTTAACTAAAACTATTATATTGAACATAATCTCTGTCTCTCTTTAAATCTGTGACGTAAAAAAACGCACAAATGGAAAAATGAATGACAACGGATAAATGAAACCTTTTGTTGGTACCTCACTAGATGTGTCTATGATGATAATATTATTAAAATTAAATACCCTTTTACCACATATAAAATACGGTTAGCTATAATAAATCCGAAAAAGTTAAGTTATATATTAACAACATGTTTTTAATTTACAAACAAATGGAACAAAACACAAAAAGAATTAGAATAAAAAGTTAAAGTTAGGTTTTGCAAATGCATTTTCGTCATAGAGATGTTCTTCAATAATTTACTAACCATTTAAAATAGCACGTTTGTAACATTGTTTTGAATTTGTTGCAGAAAAATCTAATATTTCCTTTAGAAACTTTTTCAATCATATGTGTGTTTAAGAGACCGATGGTAGTCCAATTATTACATTTCTGTGTGATATTACAGTTCGGTGTAATTAAGATATCTTGAGCAAGTTGGTTGATCAATTGGTGTCTCAAGAACTGTCTTTTGTGGTGTAATTTTATCCCTGATGGGAAGATTCCGTGTAAATCTAGGATCTATTATTTCAGGTAGTAAGTGCGTCGTATAAAATATCTCTAACTTTTCTTTCATTTTTTCCTTCCAAAACGCTTCATCTTTTGGTATAAATTCCGTTTTTATCTTCTTATTTTCTTCAGCCCACACAGCAAATAAACACTGCTTACGTTTTGTTATGTGCAATTGTCCTTGTACCTGATAATACCAATTGTGTTTTTTATTTATTGTTAAATTTCCTTCTTTGTCTTTGATCCAAAAAGTAATTTTTTTTTTACTTATAGATTCTTCTAACCCTAATTTATTTGCGGTAATGGGGCATTTGATTTCAATAATATTATCACCATATACACCATCAGGTGATGCTCCAAGAAAAGGTAACTCTTCGTCTATGAATAATCCACAAGGCTCTATTTTTATTCCTTCTTGTTTCGACAACTGTAATAAGGCTTTTTTTTCATTTTGTTGACCATGTTTTATAGCAAAAACATGATCAATATTCTTTTTGTACAAAATTTCTTTAACTAAATTGGCACATCCTGTTGTAGGTTTCCTTTTTATGACAGATCCAAAGTTGGAAGCTGTTAATAAAACCCTTCGAAGCTCCATCCACTCACTACTGTCTCTTTGAAGAATTGTTTTCTTCTCAATAGCGTCTCTTTCTTCTTTCGTTTTGTTTAAGGAAGACAAAAAGCTTTTCTTCATTTTTTGTAAAATGTCATGTGGCATATCAGGTTTATTACTTTCTGTCCCATAATTTCTATCGGCCTTAGAGAAGATACGTCGTTTCGTTTTTGTAACGTACTTACGATTTAATAGTCTTTGTTTACTTCTTCTATTTTCTAACATCTTTAGTTTACCCTGAGGACTTTTCGTTAGCATTTTTTTATATAACTGGGATATAGACCTATTTGTGTTAAAAGCCACAGTTGCAGCAGTACACCTAGTACTGTATGACTGCTTTAAGGAGTAGTTAATTCGTTTCCCTCCTATATGTTTTGCTACTACGTTGTGATAATGTTCCACAGTATTACTGTCTACATCATGAATAAGACTTCGTGCATGACCTGCTATGTTTTGCATTAAAAGACAAATTCGTTGCCATAGTGAACTAAAAAAGAATTCGTTTTGTACGTTTTCGTGTTGACCTTGTTTGGAACAAAAATACGCTTTGCATTGTACGTGATTGCCAAAAGCATGTAAATGCGCAAGCATAATGTCGTCAAACAAACGTTGAATGTCTGGACATTCATCACTCTTATTTTTAGCGATAGCTTTTTTTATTACTGATCTAATTGTTAATATAACAGTTTTACCTAAAAGTTTTCGTTGTCTGATAGGGTATCTTGTATCAGTTTTCAATTGTTGCCACTTATTACAAAAATTTCTAAGTAGATGATTTCTACATTCGATTTTTTCGACTGTAATGCCTTCACTTTGGTAAGGTCGTGTTTGTAAAATTTTATTATATGTGTTGGAGTCACCGTCTGATATTAAACGCCCATAAATTAAATTATGTATTTCTATAGATTTCTTAAATCCCTCAACGATTATGTCAGATTCCATGCCTGTGGATGGGCCAGTATAGTTACGAAAGCATTTGTGCTCTTTTACTGTTACATCATCATTTTTGTACCGATCGCAGATGAAGCAGTACTTATTTCGAACTCCGTAATATAAAATTTGTCTTGTTCGCCGCCCTATAATGGTACCAGCACCTGATAGGGCTGAATATTTTGTTTTATAAGATCTTTTGGAATAACATCCATCTGCAATCACGTCGATAATTGGTATGCCAGTTTTACTAACTCTGCCTTCAGCTTTAGCAATATTCCTTTCTTTTTCAGCAGATAAGTTCATAGACTCCTGTGCAACTTGTTCCCAAGCTTTAGACAAAGTCTCATGTATGGTTTGATATTTTTTACTGGATATAATAGGTAAGTTTAATGCTGAACATAGTTCTTGTAAATTCGAATATCCACCGCCAATCGATATTATCCCTGTCACAGCACATTCGTTTACAGGTATGTAATTTTCATCATTTGAGTCGGTCTCAATGACAAATTTCAAATTGCACATCCTACACAAGAATGTAAACTTGGACGACAACTCATTTAGCTTTTCTCCAACTAAATCTATACAGCTTAAATTACAACCGAAAGGTCCGTGGTTAGAAATTCTTTGTAGATTTTTATAAAAGTGAGAAAAACTTATTATTCTTCGTCCGACGTAGAAATCTCGTCCTGGAGATTGACTCTTAGCAACCTAAAAAATAAAATATGTATAAATATATCATAATATGAAACTTTAGTTGATAATATAAGAATAATTGGTACTTTACCTCCACTTCAGGATAAGCGTCGACGCTTTGTACTATCTTTGGTATATCGAGTACGTCATCAACAGTATTCTTTGGATGAATTACTTGATCACAATGAGCTGTTTCTACTAATGGTACATTAATTAAGCTGAAAAAAAAACTTAAACTTTAAAGGCAGAATGCTTTTTATTACTCTATTATATATCAGATTGATTAGTTAGTGTAGTACTAGCTGTGCCCGCGACAACGTCGGTGTGGATTTTTTTTACAGAAGTCTAATTTTATAAGTAGCCATTTGAGCTATTTGATGACAGTCCCGTCAAAATCGGTCCAGTCGTTTCAGAGATTAGCCGCAGTAAATAGGCAGACAAATATTTTAAAGATTAATTTTCTGATATACGTGTCATATATACTTTCATATGCATCTACTAAAAAGTTGTTATTTTGACATTACAGACACTTGAACTTTACTGCTCTGTAGGTGTAGATTAAAATAGTGTACAATAATATAAATGCAAAATGAATTTATAAAGTTGAGTCAATCACACCCAGTTTCCCCTATGTGCGCGGTATAAACAGGAGATACTTGTTTGTGATTATGACGAGTGTAAATTTGTTTTAGATCTACTATTTATTCACTTGTACACGGGGATATGGGATCAAAACGTTTGAATATCTAATAAGTGTTTTGATGTGTCTCCAATTTTCTAATGATATCTAATACAAGTATTCACTCGTGACTTCGTCCATAGATAGGCAACCAAGTTTATACTTGTTTCCAACAGACCCATGTATTTCTAGTACACAAATACATCTATTCCTGAAATTCCCGTGAAACCCAGAATATGTAATGTTACTAAAGGTGTATACAATTATAATTGTTCTACTAAAGATGTACAATAAATATAGAAACTATCGCAGCAAGTTTAATTAAGTGGTTTCAAAGTTAGGAAATCTGGGAAATATAAAGACCCGGAATGGGTATGAAAATTATTATGTAGTACCAAACTATTCTGTAAGAAAGTGATACGGTCAATTTTTTCTTACTCGTGAAAAGTAGCTTGCGAGGTTGCATGGTCTTCCGAAATAGTCGACATTCGTCTTCTTTTACTATAACAAAAAGTATATAAAATAAATTTACATACACAGACGGAAATGAATAGGGATGGAAATGATTATTATTTTTTATATTCCATTAGCAGTGCCCGCGACTTATCTATATGGATAGATATAGATGTTGAATTTAAACGTAAAGATTTTTCTTAAATTAATCTCATGTATCCCTTGTTTCTTACAAATTACGAGTGATTTGGTTTAGAAATTATATCTACAATTTTCACGAGTTTCATTTTGATGTCTCAATGTTCAGAAGAATCTATATATGTATACACAATAGTTACTTATACCTATTGTATGTATAATTATAATGTATCGATACATGTAAATAAAACACTACTTACTTTACAACTTCCATCATCTGTTTCTGTCTCGCCAAGTAAGTCCTCTTTAGGCTTTTCTTTGATTTGTTGCCCATTTTGTAATTTGTTTCCGTTTAGTATAATAGATAGAGCACAGCATAAATCACGTCAATCAAAATAAGCAAATCGGAACGCAATGAGACGCGATGATCATACTGCGTGCGAAATCACAACCGCAGTCCCCAACTATCGTTAGAGAAAAAGCGCTATATCAGCGCTAAAAACGCTAAATTGGGATGCTTTTCAAAAAAACAGCATAAAAAATACAGTAACAAGTAAAGATAAATTATTACAAATGCATTTTATTTGATGAATATATTCAAATACATTCAATATTTCAGTGAAAAAGAATAGACTAAAAAAGCACCAAATAAGACGCAAGACCTAATAATATTTTTGGGCGCTCAACAGACATAAAAAATTAAATCTAGCGCTGAAAACGCGAAGTCGGCAACAGTGCTTGCTGCTTGCTTGAAGCGAGACAGCGGTCGGAAATGCGACCGAAATACCGCACTCCGCCCACGTTCGGTTATTAGAGTATCAGCTGTTACGGGATAAGCTTTCATAATTGATAATATATAGCGTATAAATTCCTTCAACGAAATTTCAAAATATTTTGGGTGAAAAAAAAAATTGTCATGTAACTTGTTATTGTAGACTTATAGTAATTCTAGCCTAGATAGCTAGTAAAAATTGCATTTTTGGAATCTCCTAGTCCAATTTTTTAGTTTTTATTTTGACATTACAAACAAACCATTTGTTTATCTGTATAGATAATAACTTTAAAATAAATTATAATAGATAAAACATAAAAAAATTAGACAGAAATTAAATGAGCACTCGAACCATGAACTCTAATCGTACGTGTACTAGTATCAACTCACTTTACCACAATAACATTGGAGAAAGTATTGAAAGTTTTGTAATATTTATAACTCTACTTATCCACGTGTCAACGTAATTTTCTATGAAGAATCATAGATGGCGCTTTCGAATTTTAATGTTACCGGTAAGATTGATTTAAATACGTTTTATTGTCAATAGTATAAAAGTCAAAATGAAATATAAAAATTTAGAAAAGTATTTTTATTGCATTTTATAAAATTATTTAGGAAGAGAAAAAGAGCATTTTATCAACTTTCATATCAAAATAAAAAAATCTTCTAGATCAAGTGAAACTAGTAGGGTTCGAACCCACACAGCTAGTGATTTAGACCAGACCTCTACCGTATACGCCAAACAAGTATAGCGCGACCGCTTCAAAATTCTTGTTATTATTGCTCCTTCGTTTATTTAAAATTATTTTTCAATGGCGGTCGCGGAGCAGAGCAGCGCGTGCAGTTTAGACGAAAGCCTCGGGCGTTATGATAAATTCCATACATTGGGACCGGCAGGCGGGATTTTTGCAGTCATTTTTAATAAAATAATTAATTACTTCCAAATTAAGTTAAGTAACCCAATAAAAGATCTATAATTGAATTTGTTATAATATAATATGTTACTGTTATTTATTTTAGCGATGTACGATTAACAGTAATAACAATAACCAAGATTGAATAACTCGTTTAGAGGTTACTTTGCAATTATTTTCTATCGAGAAAATTTATCGTAAATGCGTTCTGAGTACAAAGTTTACGTCAGAAATATGATCAAGATTGACATATATTTTTTTCACCGCAATAAAGTGTGTATAACTACTGTAAAAATGTTTGAGAAAATGATCTAAAAACGCATTCTGTCTGATATCACCCTGTTAATTACTGTTTTTTGAGTTCATACACGCTTGTTGTTTATTTTTGTTATCGTGTGTGACATTAATTTTGTGATTTTTATGTTGTGTTGTGTACCTTAAGAATAACTTATATAATTTTTACCTGAAGAATAAATTATAATTTTAAAAAAATTTGTGGGTTCTCCATATAAGATTGTATCCCCTATTTTTTTGATAACCTATCCTATACCTATCCGTAGGTAACCTACTGGTTAGCTAGGGATCTATCCCTTTCCGAGGGTAAAATCAAGTTTAATTTCAAAACTGTTTAGACGTGATAAATAACAAATAAACATTGTGAATTTAATATTTATATGTTAAAGACCACGATATTTAAATAATTATGCAGTATGTTAACCTACTGTCGAAATAAGGAAGGATGAATGCAAACACCAAAATTTACTTTAAATTAGTTTAAAAACATTTTTACATTACTACATCCAAACAAATCCAACCAAATTTAACAATTTAACATTAGTATATGTCAGACAATACATAATTATTGGTAGATAGATATTTGAAAAATAAATTTATAGAAATAAAGCATATCACTTTTGCTGACTGTACCTACGTACAAAGCAACGGTTTAACAAAAAAAGAAACCATTTTAAAAGTAGGTGTTCTATACTTTATTAAATAACAGTAACATATATGTGTATGCATTAAGTATGGATACATATTTAAAACAAGCAATTTTGCTGGTGGCACCTACAAGCAACGGTTTAACAAAAATCCCATTTTAAACGTGTTCTATATTACACTTTAAAAAAAAACAGTACAAACACGTTGAAAATTTAAACGTGGAACAAGCGTTTAATGTATCCGGCAAAACACGATACGTCCATTAAGCATTTATCTAGAGTTATGGTGCCCGTTTGTTGCATGACTGTACTTTTGTTTTGCCAACCGTACCTTTTACCTGGAATTCCGTTCCACTGATATGAAGAAAGTGGATTTTCGTCTTTTTGAAGTCAACATTCTTCCTTTTTGTAAGTTTAGTGTATGCAGTATTGTTGACATAGAGCCGTGCTTGGGAACTCTTGGCTGATTAATATGATGAGATAGATAGGTAACCCTCTGTTTGGGAACTTACAGACTAAAACTATACCTAATTATATACAAAGGGTGGTCTTATCGCTAAAAAGCGATCTCTTCCAATCAACCCCAGATGATAATGGGGACGGTGGTATACGCAAAGTATAATTCGACTACTTACGTTTTAGTAATAACATACACATATATGTAAATATATTAAATATATTGAACAGGATTTGAAGACAATTATACTTAATAAATTGGCTTATAATATTTTTTTTGTTAGATCAGATAAAAGTTATCAGTCGAATAAAATATAACACCTATATATATATATATATATATATACATACAGGTGTTATCGGAGAAGGCCTCGTTCTCGTGATATACTCTTTGTTGGTTGCAGGTTTAGTGGGCGTCACCAGGGTAAAACACGATGGCCACGGTTTAACACTTTCTTTAAAATTCTCAATGGTCCAACTCGACCTATTGCCATCAACCAAATGCGCCACAAAAACTCCTCCATCCACTAAGGCAGATACTACCCAAGCACAGCTGGCGCCCCGACTCCACTCCTAGCCATATGCTCTGCTCCGATTGGTCGATTATTCAATTACAATATTCATAACTTTTATTAGGTTAGGACGATCTTTAAGTTATACAAAGATTTAACAAATCAAATAAAATTGAATTAAGAATTCTAAAAGTAGTTAAAATGTAAACAAATAATATTGTGCGTTATACATCCAAACAACAATCAATCCGATTCATAGCTTCCCTCCGACATATTATATATAAAGAATGTATGATGAAAGAATGACTAAACAGATATACAATGCAAAAGTGGATGGATGCGGAAGGCCACGACACACCTTCCATGATCAAATTGATCGTGTATTAGCAGAAGGTGATGTCAGAAGCCTTAAGAACAGACGAACGTGCATGACAAGAGCTATGAATGTCAAAGAAGCAAGTGAGTTGTGTAAGAATAAGCCTGTATGGCGCTCTGTTGCTCGTGCCTACCCCGCAAGGGACCTGGCGTGAAGTTATGTATGTATGTATGTATATATATACATACACATATAAGTTTGTTTGTTGCGCTTTCACGCGAAAACTCAACCGATCAACATGAAACTTTGTACACATATTCTTGGAGGTATTAGAAGTAACATAGGATACTTTTGATCCCGAAAAATTAAAGAGTTCCCGTGGGATAGTTAAAAGAATTTTCCACGCGGACGAAGTCGCGGGCAGAAGCTAGTATATGTATATAAATACAAAAAATTCTAAGTATAATTATAACTATCATATAGTATTTTTATCCGACAAAATCTTATTATTTTCTAAATTAATCATACGTAAAAGTAAATTTAATGTTAATACTATTCTCTTCAAATTTATAAATATTTGGAAAACAGCTTTATTTTTCCTTTAAAATTAACATGAATTAGGGAACTCCTAATTTTCAACTTTTTTCGTCTTGGTAATCTTCGGAAACACGGGGAAGGAAGCGATTATTTTTAGTTAAAACCTATAAAAATCAACTAAAGTATTAGCATTATGCAAAAAAATAATTAAGCATAGATTTATTTTAAAATTAATAAAATACATTCTTAATATTCTTCAATCGTTATTTAGCTAGGCACGTAATTAAAAATTCAATAACCCATTAAGCATTCTGCGTTCAATACTAAAACTAATTTTCTCGTAACTACGGCTCCGATGCTTGCACCGGGGATGTGACATTTATAAAGGCTTTGCTCTATTTACGTTTGACGTGGACCGACTGCACGCCGCGTCGTGTTTCAGGTGCTCGGAACTATGCTAGTTATTCTCGTAAATAAACTGGTATTCGATGCCTACCTTAATTTTGTCACGAGTTGCAGGACTCGAATTAAAATGCCGTTACAATTACTATAGAGTTTATTAGAATTATACAAACACGTATAACACAGGTACAAATATAACCGAACACAATGAATCCAAACGTAATGCAGAAGGTCGTTATTCCATAAAACGCGCAAAGTCCGTCACTAAACGATTCCCGATTGTAGAACACACGTCTTGTTTCGCTTGTGGTTATCGCTCGACTGCCTGATCTCGCAATTGGGGCATTGCTTTGTACTGCACGGATGCAATATGTCTGCCCGGCCGCGTGGACATAATTTCCTAGAATCAGCTTGCACTTTAAATCCGAGACACCTGGCAGTGATCACAATAAAACAATAGGCCATAAATATTACAATACATAATGAGCTGTTTTTTTTAATCACAAATTTTAAACACAAGGTAAATATAAGAACGATAAATGCCGAAAGGTAATAAAATGTGTTTCTGCAGGTATGTAGGTGTGAATTTGTCTTTTGTCGGCGTCTAGGTCGTAACAATATCATTAATTATATTCAGTTACAGTAAAACAAAAATGTGCTGGAAATTAAATGTCTGATAATAGAGGAGCTGCGTGTTATTCGTTATAATAACAACATATAAAATGTAACTTCGGGAAAGCTATACTTTTGTTGGTTCCGTTAGTTTTATATGTATACCTAATACTTTAAAAACAAATAGCAGTTGCTATTCCAGTTGCCCCACTGCTGAGCTCGGGCCACCCACTATTAGGGAATGCACAGTATACCTGCCACGCTTGTCCAAGGCGGCTTGGCAGGTTTGACACATCGGTTATCTGGATATACAGGTTTCATCACGATGTTTTCCTTCACCGTTAACACGTGGTAATTATATGCACATTAGGTCAGAAAACTGCCTAAGTGTGCATGCGTTCCGGCCAGGATTAAAACCCGCGCCCTTTGAGTTAGGGACAGATGCGCTATCCATTACGCTACCATGACGACATTTGCAGTTGTCTTGTCAAAAATCAAATATTAAGTCCTTACCAGGAATATCGCTTATCAGGACTATATTTCACCTATTTCTTTCGCAAAAGCTTTCAAAATATTGGGTTCAAAAATTGTGGAAACACGAAAAATGGTTTTGATATTTTTACTTTCATCTTGAATTTCTTGGCTATGGTTGAAATTGTAGTATCACTATATTTATTTCTTTATAGAATTTTGAAAAATAATATATTGAAGTATTCTCTCTGCACCAGTAGGATGATAGTAATCTTATGAACTTGTACAATTTATTACTAATAAATTAATTTGAAATGTATGTTTGAGATAACCAATGGCGAAATTTAAATAAAATCTACTATCTGTACGATCATAAATAACCGTTTATATCGGTCTGAAAGTTACTTACACATAAAATTTGACGTGTAACTCACTCGGTGAAGGTAACAATGTGACTTTCGTATATATATTGAACTGACTGAAAATGAAAACCAACGATTTGTCAGTTCTCGAAACAGTATAGTGCTAAGTTACCAGTTTCATTGTCGGAATGTTAGGTACATTTCTTTTTTAAATAAAAAAAATAATATATTTATTTCAATAAGTCCATACATGTAAGTTGCCGGGGCTTCCCAGAAAGTAATCAGATGATACTTGTGTTGGGAAACCTCGCTCTTCCTATGTTACATAAATTTGAAGACTATCAATTCGCTGAATTACAGAGAGTACTTTTACACATATTTAAAGAAAATTCAGAAAGAGATAAATATATTGGTTTCGAGTAGTTGTGTCCGCAGTGGGCAAGTAGCAAACAAGTGTGAGGTGCATGTGTGCGTGTGTATGTATGTGTACGCGTGTGCGTGTGTATATGCGCGTGTGTGTGTGTGTGTGTGTGTGTGTGTGTGTGTGTATGTGTGTGTGTGTGTGTGTGTGTGTGTGTGTGTGTGCGTGTGCGGGTGGTAGTTTGAATGGAACACAAATCCTTACTAATTTGTTTTCAGTCTTATTGAATACATTAATCATATATCAGATTCTCAGCTAATGTAAGCAAGATGTCTTCCACTTCATCATAATTAGTTTAGAGTTATAGTTTGTATATTTTATACAATGCTAATATCTCTACGTTTTATGAAATGTGTTCTGTTCTATTCTGATATTACTACTAGCTGTCCCGGCTGACGTTGTCCTGTCTTGAAGAAATAAAATTTAGAACTCTATTGCAGCACCACCTACCGGGTCCAATTATAAGTCTACACTAGTATCGAATCCATCTGAATACACACAAAAATTCATCGAAATCGGTACAGTCGTTTGTTCAGTCACATGCACTGAAGAATTTTATATATAAAAGTAGATAAGTAAATCAGATGCGACGTATTGAATGATGGCAGCCTTTTTGGCTCCGAGTTCGATTTCCGGCACGACACATTTCCTTTATTTACTATGGTCTGGGTGTCTGGAATTAACCCCAAAGAACTCTGTTGTATATTATAACTCAAGCGTAACTTGCTTAAATTACAATATGTTTGTATGCCTGCCGATTATTTATTTATAATGTAAATAAATTGTTTTAAACTTGGCAATTGTTTTTAGTATAAAAGGATTCAAAAACAAGATAACAGCTCCAGAAAAGATAAAAATCACAAAGGATCAAAACATATTCTATTCGAACTAAAACTCTCACAAGAATAACTTTATGTCAGAAACTCGTGCCAAACGGGAAGTACTTGAAATATATTCAAGATGTTGGTATTCGTTCTATCTCGAAAGTCGAGACGGAGATTCGAGCCCGTGACAGCCGCGATACGAGGCAACCTACGTCACATCACGTGGGAGATTCTACGTTATACTCAAAGTTAAATCTGGACACAAACTTTCTGCAATTTTATATTTTTTTCATAGAAGTGTACATATAATAATATGTACACTTCTATGAATTATATAATTATATTAATTATTATATATTATATTAATTAATAATATAATTATATTAATTATTATCACTTCTATTATATTGGATTCATATAAAAATAATACACTTAAGATTAGAACATAAAATAAAAATAATAATTAGGCCCTAAATAATAGTCAGTTGGGAACGTTCACAAAACGTTGGCCGCATTGCCACGTTGGCTATCAACGCTTATGCGTTGCCCAAAATACAGGCCAGCCTTTTCGTAGCGTGAGATTTCTCTAAAAGTTTTTTTCTATTCAATAAAAATATTTATTCGTTAGAAATAAATTAAATCTATAGTTATAGAATAATATGTATGTATCAGTTAATAAAAATACGTTTTAACGGTTTTAAGCGCCGTAATTTATTTGATTTTTGTTATTCCGACGTTTCGGCCACTTTTCAGTGGCCGTGATCACGGAAGACAAAGGTGTTAAGCGTCAACGAGTATTGTTAAAGTTTTACTTAGCCTACCGCCAACTTGTTCATTTTAATTGTTAAGTTTTAATTTTGTTTATGGTTATTGTTTACTCTATCGGAAGCATCAAAATTTTTCATTCAAATTTTTTTTTATCTTTGAAATTTAGCTGACAGGCTCAACTGTGATGGAGAATGAAGGAAGGAGAATCTGGAACATGGCCACTGTTGCCGGAACACAACCCAAAGTTGTTATGGTGGCATACTCTAAACCAGGGGTAAAAGCCATCCAGTCGGGCAAATGTCCCACCACCTGACTATGGGTTGTTTTATCCCCTCTTACGACAGGTCGTCCTGCCGCAGGACTAAGTATTCTATTCTGCACGGAATAAAAAATATATACTATTTACAGTAAGATATAGATCAGATATCAGCCAATCATAAGATAGATATAGATAATCTACAACTTACAGTTTATATCTGGAAATTAAATAAATGGTTTTTTACTGAAGAAAATTATAAATAATCGAATACAATAAAAAAAACTTAACTTATTTGTATTTTATTCTACGCATAGTCCCTCAAGACTATACTTAGCCCAGATCACCGTCTTCTATGCGTAAGGTGCCCAGAAGGCTGGCCACGTCTCCTCGCTGGATCGCCATACTGAACCTTTGCACGAAGTAAGCACCAGCCCTTTGATCACCTGAAGAGGTGATTCAACTTGAATATTGCTAGCTCATTTTTAAAAATGAATGTTTAATTATTTTGGTACATCAATTCTTTTTCTTTAAACACGATCTCGTCGTATATATAATGTTGATAGTCACATTTTATGATTCGCTTTCAAAAGTTTTACCGTAAAGTGTCTGGATTATTGGTTTGTTTGTTACGTTTTCAGCGCGCTCTTTATATACAAAGACGAGAAATTTAGACGTTACGTACTAATTTTTTCTTTTTAATTAAAATGAAAGGTCAAAGTATTATAATTTTTGTAAAGTTTCTTACTAACACATACTGTACGGTTTAGAATGCGGAATTTGGAAGACGCCAAAGGCACAACCACTTACCATGTTCGCTGTGCGGCGAGAACCCTTGTGGATTATATATCATAGTCACTGGCACGATTTCCCGATTGAAAAAACACATTTAAAAACACTTGAAATGGACGAAATAAACAGGAAGGTTGATGCGGCGCGTGCGGTGTAGAAAGTTGCACTGACTGTCCGTGTGAGGGCAGATGCATTTGTTTTTAAATTTACAAAAATTGGAAGGTATGAAATACGCGGAAAATTTATTGTACTAATATTACGGAAGACATACTAAAATAAGTATAAAATATATTTTATTTGATTAATATTGATGAGAATATTTGGCTATAAGCAATCTGTTTCAACCCCTTAAAGTTTAAAACGAGAGAGTGATTGTTATGGATTTTTAAATGCACTATAGATTATTTCTTTTATTGAGACTTTATCTGCGTCAATGTTAAAGATTTAGGCCGTTTCACGCAAATATAGCGATGGGTTTAATGCGTCATTTGGGATGCGACATTGTAAATGACATTAATTATTGACCAATAACATAATGTACATACACTAATGTGGCTATGCGTCGACGGCGTAAATTTTTAACGCTTTAAATAAGAAAGAAAAATATTTATGATCGCAAAATAATGCACAAAAAACAGTAAGGGCGCGTTCCCACTATGTCGTAACGGTTAATTTATCGTTGAACGACTGTAGTCTCTAGCTGTTCCCATATTAACGATTGTTTGTCATCAAATTTTTTTGTCGTTTAGCTATCCTATCTAGCTGTTCCCATTGGATCGCGACGACATTTTATCATTTCACGGCAGAAATCTACAGTCGCCTCTACGTTCTCTTGGAGATCAGTAGTACGTTTATGCTCCTGAGTTCAACGGACGAAGACGAAATTTTAATAATGTATTACTTTTTGAAAAGAAGGAAAATGAAGCAAGCAATCGTGGCTACGACAGATTTTCCGTCACGATTTGGTCGTAATGATTTTTTATCGTTTTACGACTGTCGTGCTAGCCGTTCCCACTCTCATGACAATCTGTCGTCACTGCAAAAAATGTCTTAGACGACAGTAAATCATATAAAGTAAGTACATATAAACAATATACAATAAATGTACGACAATGAGGCTGGTCCCTCAGCGTTATGTTATGCTGTACCAGGAGCTGACACAGCGCTGATTTTCAGTACCAGTCTCCTCCCATCCGTCCAGTAAGATTCGACCCAAACAAATATATTACTGTTTATCATCATCGAATTAAGACATATTAAGCCACTGCCTAAATCTTTAACACTGATGCAGATGAAGCCCCAGCATTTGAAATACATTTAAGGAACTAATGGCTTTATGAATAGAGTATTTTCTTTACCGACTTTGCTCATCTGTGTGTTGTTTGCTGTCGTAAGAGGCGACAAAACAACCCACAGTCAGGTGGTAGGACATTTGCCCGACTGGATTGCTACCACCTCTGGTCTGGAGCATACCGCCATAACAACTTTGAGTCGTGCTCCAGCATCAGTGGCCAGGTTCCAGTTTCCCTTCGAGGCTGGCAGCCTTGGCAAAACCTCTGATGTTGCTAATGTACATAGGCGATTGTAACCACTTTCCATCACAGTTGGGCCGGCAGACTGTCTGTTGCGCTTCAGCAATAAACAAAAACCTGAAAAATTGCTCATTTAGAAATTAGAGATAACTAAGAAAATACTTATCTTTCTGTGTATAACAACACTAAACGAAAATATTTAGATAGATGGCTAGATGGATAGATAACACTTTATTGCTAAAACAAAATGCATGATCACAATACTTCTTAGCAAAATAACAGGCAGCCTTTTCGATAAAAGAGATGTCTTCCAGACAACCTAGCTTAAAAGAAATTCTTAACTAATCTGAATTTTTTTTAATATCAATAAACTTATGATTTTCTCTTAGAAAAAAAACCTCAAACGAGATCTCTCAGTCGAATGAAGCTTGAAATAGCTAAAAAGATTAGTGCGGTGCTCGGCTGATAATGTTTTTCCAAACAATAACAGTTTTTGTAAATCAGGAGCACAAATAGATTGTTCGGGAAAAGCGCTCATTATGTTGTTCGAAAGAAATTGAACATAATGACAGGCTCGAATGTTACTCGCAATTTAAATAGGACCAAAGTTAAGCAGATTTAGATAATAATTTTACCCCTTTATTCATTATAGTTACGTGAGGTTTATTGGCTCTTTATAATGAAATTTAAAAAAGGTTCATAATCACATGAATTTGATTATCAAAAACATTTATTTTTACGAGCCGATAAACCTCGTAAACTATTATGGGTAAGTGATTTTCTTAGAAAATATTATTAAGGTCTTTGAAGTGATAACTTCTTATGGGAGGGTAAACCGGTTCGTTACGTAACGCGTTACGGCGCCAGACTGTCTGGCTTCCCTTTCTCTCACGTGTTAGAATCGTATTTATTATTGTAAAGTAACCATATGACGGAAGTAGTCAATAACCGGATAGAGTATTCATTAATGTAGTAATCGGAAGTTGGAAGTTATACGGATGGCGGAAGTTGGTGTTATGACGGAAGTGATGTGGCGCCAAAGTATTACAGGATGGTGTCACTGCAGACGCACTACGAGGATCTTATAAATACTCGGTGTTTGGGTAAAGGGGGCCCAGTCTGCAAACGATATTCAACTAGTCTACAAGTTAGTCTACAACCAGCAATCTACCACGACGGTAGAACAGAGCGAAAGCTCTGTTGGGAAAAAGGCCCATAGTATATTGTGGTCGATAATGACTGTTCGATAATCGCAGTATTCTTTAAGGGCAAATTGCTACTCGACACCTGACAAGCGTGGAGACGACTGTAAACAGCCTATTTGGGCAGAGTTTCCCCTTTATTGTTCAGCCTTTGGTGTGACTATTCACTCCGCACAGTAAGCAATGAACCCCGTCTACACGCCACACCGCCTTTTTATACGAAAATACTACGAAAACTACCCTACAAAACAATAATATTGCATCATTGCTAAAAATAGCAATTACATCATAGTGTTGCCAGGATCATATTATTATCTATGAAGATTATCTATATGATATTAATATACTCTATGGTTCTCATAACTGCTGTGATGGACATCGCGTAACACAACAACTCTTGGAGTTGTCCTAATATTTCTGTGTATCATTGTGCTGTATTTAATATTGTGATTGTAATAATTCTAGTGTAATAAACTTCGATCATTATATTTCAGATTATTATTTTTATTATTCTGCTAACACACGCATGTTATCACCTCTGTCGGGCGTCCTGAGACGCACACGTTTTTTATATTATTATAAGACCTTGGTAATTATAGATATTTTGCCAAGGTGAGAATGCTATTTTGTATGAGTTTTAATAAGACAATAAAAAAGAGCCTGTAACGTGGGTCAAACCTACTCACTATCCCAATGAATAAATCAATTCATGTTTTAGATATACAAATATATATAGTGTATTTTTATTTTTCTTCTTACACAGGCTTCAAAATATTTGTAGAAACTCGTAAGAAAACTTAAATATAAATTTGAGGAATTTGAGTAAATTACTTAAATAGTACTACATTTTAAATTTAACCAATTTTTTACTTTACTATACAATGTTTAACATTACACTTAAACATAGGTGTAAATAGAATAGGAAGTAGATTTAAACTTTGACTTACATGTATGATTTTCAAAAAGTGTTCTCCAGTGGAACTTATTTTATGAATAAAACTTGCATTTGAAGTGTAAGTGAAACTCGGGTGTATGTTACCATAATATTTTGCTAGAATAAGACAGACAATGTACGTATTTTAGGAATAATTTTTTTACCTTGTGTGACCTTAGAATTTAAAAATATGTAAAACTGGCTGGTACGCTCGACTTTGCCCGCGTGGGCCTTTCATTTTTTCTAAAATAAAAGGAACCTAAGTTACTCCTTATAACATCAGCTATCTGCCAGTGAAAGTTCCGCCAAAATCGGTCCAGCCATTTCAGAGATTAGCCGGAACAAACAGACAGACAAAAATTTTATAAATTGTTTTTTGTTTAATTGCCATAATATACTTTCATATTATATGCATTTAATAAAAAGGTGATATTTTGACTTTACAAACAGACACGTCATTTTTATTTATTTGTACAGATATACAAATACAAAATTTGTAGAAACGTGAAGACCCCTAGTACGTGATAAAGTGGTACATGTATGTTCATTAAAATTCCTTTGGCCACTTATTTCCTTGTCGTAAGATGGCGCCAGCAGTCCTAAGTATCCCCATATAACGTGCCTACTTAGAGCGACAAGGTTCCTACGTTTCCCCCCTTTTGCGGGCAAAGTTCCAAGAATATTTTAAGCCTATCGTGTTTCATAAAGGCAAAGATATTGTTTCCCTTAATGTTTTCCATTCTAATAACGGCCGAGATCCGATTTTATGGATAAAAAAATGTATATTTACTCCTGTTCCTTCTGGGTGTAGACAGAGATCGTGGCACAGAGTAAAGCAGTTTCACATAATAGATTGAACTTCCACGACTTATGCCTGATTCCTATATCATACTATTCATTCGCTTGCGGTACCATAGATTGAATTTTTTGATTGCTTGTATGGCAAATGAACGACGACGAACGATTAGTTGCTCAACCAATCATAATGAAATTCTGTATATAATAACAGTATATAAATGTCCCATTGTTAGGGTCGGGTCTCCCATTTTGATATGGGGGGAACGGACAGTCTACCTGCCACGTTTGTCCATGGCGAATTGGCGGGTATGACACATCGTTTATCTCGATGTGCACATTTCATCACGATGTTTTCCTTCACCTTCACCACGTGGTACTTAAACAATATGCATATTAGATCAGAAAATTGCTGGCTGGAAACTGGTGCAAGCTTTCCAGCCAGGTTTCAAACCCTCGCCCTTTGAGTTTGGGACGCGTGCGCTAACCATTAGTTTACGAGTACTATGGCTTTTTTATTCTGCACACTTGTTGTAATTCTCTAATTCTCGTCTTCCTAGTAACCTGTCAATCTGTCATTGCATTTTTGAATTAATGCAATGGCAGGTTTCCTTGACGTCATATTTCCTTAGACAAACACGTCGTCATACAAACTTGTTATTTATTATACTACTTCATAATTTGAAGTAGTAGTATTATTAGTCTTAGTAGTAGTGCAATAGTGACAGGTTACCATGACCTGTCTGTTCAGGGTGACAGAGGGTAGGTACCCCTCTCGCAAGGGTTAGAAGAAACACCAAAACAGGATTTAAAAAATCTAAATTAACGCCAGTTAACGTTCTTTTAAGGTTTCATTTTAAATTCTGTGTTGATCATGTACAAAATAAAAAAATACTGAGTGAGATTTTCGAAAACCCAAAAAACAGTCGTAGCACTTGCTTCCCGTCCTGTTGTTAATAGCTGAAGGGATTTCTCGGGAGCAATAAAATGGCGCCACATTTCTTACTTTGTTTTCAATAAATTTGTTCTGCGCGCAATAAAAGTAAACGGGGCCAACAATCAATTCTGTTTACCTCTCCCGTCAGTGAGTGTTACATTAGATGGGGAAGGTATTGAAATCGAATTAACCCTTCTTGTTTTATTCTACAAAAACGTAGAAATACTCTCTGAACCGAAATCGGTTACAGCAACTGCTTAGGCAATTATTGTGATTGGTTCCTTCTTTTGATTGGAATGAAATCGGTCACATCGAGATTAACTGATCTGTCCCCTTTTAAGGAAGCTGGTTGGCTGACGATGTTGTGTCGTCGTGCAGCGTCACTGAAGTAACACCGCCGCCGCCCAGCCGTGCGTATTAGGTCTAGAATCGTCTACTATAGCACGCGCGGTCAACCGACCCGCGGCGTCCCCGTTTTTAACTCACAGATTCAAAGTCTTAAGTGTAAGCGCAAGGTCGCTAGGCTATCGATCATATATCAGATACATTTCGGGGTTGGCTGCGTATTCCCCAGAACTGCACGTACCAGTTCCCGCGTCCTCATTATATCACCGCCAACCAGACATACTGGCGCTATCATTACATGGCAGAAACACCACCAGTCAGGGCGAAGCGCTTCTTTTTATCGTTTCTGATGAGCACTGTCGAATAATGGAATAATTTTCCGAAGTCTGTTTTTCTCACAAACACGATGTAGGAGTCTTCACGTAACGAGTAAACAGATATCTAGATAAGCGTTCTCCATCCTAGACCGCGTAATCACTCAATATCAGGTGAGACAATGGCCAAACGCGAATCTATACATTCATAAAAAATGTAAGAACATTCATTTAAAGAAAGAAATACAATTAATCGGAATCGGTTTGGAAACGACACAATAACCAGCGAAGCAGGAAACGCTCATAGAAATATAGGTATGCTCGATAAGCTTTCTGTACTGCTTATATCGAACATAGCGATTCCGCACTGTTGCTGCAAGAGACGATAATCGTCTAGTAAAAAACTTTCCTTTCCAAAGTTTAATTTTCCAAAATCTTATATGGTGATAATTTTTTCCAATTTTTCTATTTATCCGATCATCATTATCCAAACGTTACATCTCGATTACGTTCGGAGCGTTCACTTAATTTGCCTGGGGTCGATTTCCATAATTTTCTTGCTACTTCGCGAGGTCTTCAGTATTCCATATTTTGAAAGCATTGGTACGCATGTCATCCTTCACGACTTCAAGCGAGCATTTCTTGGGTCTACCCCGTTTGCCTGGACTTGGAGACGGAATGACTAGATAGACATTTGTTTCCCATGTAATTAGCTGATTTCCGTAAAACATAGCCGTGCCAACGTAGGCAACTTTCTTGCAATTTTTCTGCTCTATCACTAACATGAATGGTGCGGTCTTTCAGCGTGATTTTTATATATCTATCTATACCTGTATATTCATTTTATACTAAATATTTAGAAGACTATATAAACAAAACATTAATAAAACTAAGAACTAAAATTTAATGTTCATCATTAAGGCTAAATAACCCCTTAATTTCAGAAAGGTTTTAACGAGAAAACAAATATATAAAGTCTACGGCCGTCAGTAAATTACTTCAGGGCGTATGAAAATGAACCTTAACTAATTAAACAGAGTCGTAGTCTACACATATAAAATGTTAACAGTAATTAGAATTTTGTCTAACAGTCATTTTATTTTCATTATATTTAAATATTTAGCAATCAAAGTTGAAATTTGTATTGCTTTTATTATTCGCTACAGCTTCTTTGAATACTTCTGTGAAAGTTCCATAGTTCCATCCAATTTTCGTTATAAAAATATTAATATCAATATTCAGAGCTTTCATCTAAATCATATCGTCGTTTTCTTCTAAAACAAAAGTTAGTGAGATGACTAAACTCTGTGGATACTTTCCTTGTAAATTCGATCAAAAATCTATATGATAAACTTGGTTGTTACCCGCAATATCATTAGGAATTTTTTGCACTTTCAATAAAGAAAACCTATAGCTGTAACCTTAATAAGGTGCTTTGCCAGGTGGTAATAGGATGGCTACCACCCCTGGTCTAAAGCACGTCGCCATAATAGCCTTAAATTGTGTTCCGGTGACCAGGTTCCAGTCTCCTTTAAGAGAGCAGCAGCACATTTTTAGCACCTTTGGTGTAGCAATGTCCATAAGTGATGGTAACCGCTTTCCATCAAGTGAATCGTCTGGCTGACTGCTAAACTCCCAGAATAAAAAAAACACGATTTCATAATCTAGCACCTAAATAAATATCAATTTTAATTTTTTTTTCATTGCCTGAGTTCAGCAGAAAGGTAGACGGACCACTTGATGGAAAGTTGTTACCATCGCCTATAGATATTGGCACCAACAAAGGTGCTACAAATGCACTGATGCTCTTTTAAGGCATATTGTAACTTGGCCACTAATGCTGGAACATAACAAAAGGTTGTTATGGCGGCATACTCTAGACCAGGGGTGGTAAACATCTTCTATTTCATACTATCAGGATTGTTTTTGAGACAGAAAGTAGCCTATATTTTCAGGATGTAATCACCTCTCTCATTACCAAATAATGTCAAAAAACAAACTTACCTTCACAATTATACATTCGTATGTATGACATCGAGGGATTAATTAATTTAAATATTCAAATGACCCAAAAAAGACATCATTAATAAATTATGGACTATTTTTCAAAAAGAAAGACATCTATCTATAAATATTAATTTAAAACCATATTTCATTATATATTCTTAAGTTTAAGGATGAAAAGTCATCGATGTCAAGTCTATGACAAAACTTCGAGATAACCAAATCCACGCACAAAACAAAGTTTCAAAATAAATACACAATGAGATCCTTTAACAATATTAATTTTAAAGTACGTGAGATCTGGTAGTCAATTGTTTCATTATAATGGCACACTAATTTACGTCAGCTGTATATCTTAGAGGTTAACGGCCCTAATGGATGTATATAAATGCATTAATACAATTAACTGATTTATTACTGCTAAGTGCTGCAGACTGATGGATCTTTGAGTTTAAGTTTGAATGACACTGAGTTAACTTGACAGGTACTTAATTGTACGTCAAAAGCATTTGCACAAACACAACTGGATACACATATTAAGTAAATATTTTGTATTAAATTCTAAAGCCGGGTCCTGACTTGTAACATGTCATCGAACAAGATCCCATGACATATCCATAGACTTGTACTATAAATATGGACGTATGACACGGCTCTGAATCATGTCAAGGCGAAATACGTTCGGTATTCAGTCCAGTTTCGGTAACTGCACAGTTCACCCTCCAACAATTACTCGGCTAATCGGCGAATGAGGAAGCGAGCGAGCGACAACGAGGGGAGAGGTTGGGGTTGAATACACCTCGCGACACGATCCCGTGATCGTAACATCAGCGTACTTGAACGTGTGACATAAATACAAGTGTGGACGTATCCTAGACACATTGGTAATAGTATACATTTTTTGAAAGGATCGACTTTGATTAGATCAACCCGTGAGACGGGTCATAATGCGTAACAGTCAGAGATCAGCATCCACACTTGTAGCTTGTTTCGCCCATACATATTTTGCCCGTTGAACCGTTTCTTCGGAAGTTTGGAGTTGGTCACATCGTAACATTATATCGTGATAGTTGTTCGCGTGAAAATAACGTCCACATTATCAGTACTGACAGGCACTTTTGACACAGTCTAGTTCGATGAAATATCACAAGTCTGGACCCAGCTTAAAACACCTTACACAAAAAGATACGAGACTACCATACCATGGATATTGCTATCATATTACTTTACTAGCAAGTGCCAGCGAAACTTTGTGTAGCGTTGATTTGATCGTGAATTGCAACAGCAGCAATCACCAAGAACCGTTTTGAATTTCATCTAACCTACTGAAATAATGTCATTACCATGCATTATTGTAGAAGATTTACATTCCTTGTATGGAGTTTGTGTTATATGTTAAACGAATAACTGTTTCCTCCATGACCTATACAACCAAGATTTATACAGTGACTGGAGGATTGGTCCACAAATTCCAAGTCACCCAACGTCATACGGAGCGAGCTATACTGGATGTTTCTCTTATGGACAAAATCAGAAATGAGGATATCCGTAAGAGAAGCAAAGTAAACGACATTACTCGTGAGATTAGAAATTGTGGTGGCAATGGGCTGCTCATGTCCCTTACAGGACCGATGGATGATGGAACAGACGAGTCCTGGAGTGGAGACCGCGTCTCGGTAAGTGTAGTGTCGGACGCCTGACGGACTGATGACCTGTATAAGGTCGCCGGATGAATAATAAAGGCGAAGGGCCGGAATGTATGACGCAAACTTAGTGAGGCCTACGTCTAGCAGTGGACTACGATTGACTGACGATAAAGGAAAATGAATGAATAGATATAGGAACCGGTCATAAGTATCGGTTTCATTCTTCTTCATGTCATCTTTCACACAATCCATTCCTTCCCTTTGGTTAGTGTTAGTTTTTATATTAGATAATAATTTACTAACTGATATATATATAAGTATTTATCAAACTATGAGCCTATATCAATAAGCCTGCGGTATATCCGTTTTAATAAACCTATTTGTGCGCGTATCACCTCTTAGCACAGCCTTGTCTGCTCGATTCCTATTAGTATAAATTCACCTGTCAGTGCTAATACAGCTATTTCAATATTAATCCCTTAAGCGCTTGATGAATTATGAATTCATGTCAAAATTAATTATTTCTTTGAAGCATAAATTAAACTTTATTGAAATATGAACTAGTGACGAAAGAATTAAAAAACAAAAAGGATGTTATTAAAACTTTAAATTTGATTATACTGGCCTCAGAAAATGTGGTTTAAACAATAAAATGACAAAAATCCAGTATCTACACTTTAATGCTAATTATTTTTTCTATAACCCATAGAATGGCGAACATATATAACAGTAATAATATAAGCACTGAAGACACTTTTTGACCAAAGGAGGAGGTTCTCAATTCGCCTGTATATTGTTTTTATTTTATATGTTCGTTATTCGAATTCTACGTCAATTCTGAACCGATTTTCAAGATCTGTTTTAATCGAAAGGTTACACTCTCGAATTAGTCCCATAGTCACCATGTCAGAATCTAATGAGTGGATTCCAAGGAATTAGAGAAACATACGAAAATTGATAACAGACTTCTTTGTAACACGATATCTGTGTCAACTCTAAAGCAGTTTTCAATATTTTTCGTTACTCATAAGTCTATACTCCCGAGACGGTTCCATGGTCACCAAGTCAGGATCTCACGAGTGGATCTCAGAGATATCGAGAGAAACCAGTATTAAAAAACGCCGAATTTACCAAAAAAAGCTTTTATACTGGCAAGCGCCAGTATTACTTTCTACAGTCGCTTAATTTTTTTGTAGGCGTGTTGCTTGCGTGTTGCTGCTGCTACACTGAACACCTAACCTTAAACAATATCCTAAACGCAAGTTTAAGATATTACTACTCGTATATAACACAAGTTTGATACATGTCTGAATAAAAGGAAACGTGTATGTAAAATACATAAAACAAATTTCCAATAACAAGTTATGTTTTAAAATGTTACAAACAGGCATCCCGCTGACTTTGCAACGGAAGATGTTCCGATAAATAACCATATTTTCTCTCTGAATATAGGGGAGTCCTTATGAATTTCAAATGTTGTATTTGAATACATAATTCTTGCTTCGGAAAGTATTTTTCTTTTAAAATCCTTGTTGCTTCTGTAATGTTATGGTTAATGTATTATAATTTCAGCTTCGTTTATTCGATTGTCGTGAGAAAAATGTACACGTTTTAATAAATTATTATCTATTTAGATTTATGGCTTGGCAGTTAGGCCTTTAAGCCAGATCTTAGTTTACAATATAGTTCCTTCATTTTCTTAAAGCCTATGTGTAGCACAACTGAACTGTAGGTAATCAGCTAGTGCCATTCAACGGAATTCTTGTGACAACTCAAAAACCCATTTGACTATATAGTTCACTTTTCTCACAAAACACACAATCACTACTCAAAAGCTATCGATATTCTACAACTATTGTTCATTTTAGAGTAATATTACACATTTTTAGAAAATAAAACTGCACAGCACAAAATCTCCTTTCAGTTCCCGCCAAAAACTCACGTTTTAATAAAAAATTTAGGGTGGGACCTTAAAATTATAGCTAATTAAGGAAATAAATTTATAAAATTGTCATGTCTGTCTACCTTTGTACGTCACATTAGTCAGTTCTGTCGGAAACTTAGTTCAGGATGTACATGAATTATATTGATCACATAATAACATTGGAAAATAATTCGTCGACAAATATGTCGTACTAATTGTATTTTGTATATCTTTGTTGTCTCTGAAATAATCAGCTGTAATACACAAACACGCAAAAATAAATTAGAAGCCTGTATGTGTATTATTTTGTTAATTGTGTCATTGTGTCAAAAATCTCAAATGTTTAGAGATATCTTTTTTGAAGATATTGCATGATTCCATCAGAGAACTACACTGCGTGGCACGGTGTTGTATACTGTTTAGAACGAATGTTACTCCTGGTGGATTTGCACGAGTAAACATTACCAAAATGTGGGCGCATCTCTGTTCGAAAGTTCGCGAACAATCGAGAATTTTTGCTTCAAGTGGACTCGCCACAGCACAGAACTTCATTGTTTATCGTTAATTAAGCACCTTCGATTTGAACGAGGCTCGGTATGGGGTCAAAGGTTTTTCTTCTTCAGTGAAGGTGTATCCAGGAGCTTCACATACCACTCAGTTTAAGCCAATCCCCTTGACGCCTTGCATAAATGCATTCACCGCCGTTACAAAAAAAGGGGTGGCGGATTTATTTTGGATTAATTTCTAGTTTAATAAAATTGATATATTAAAAAATAGGCCTATATTATATAATTGCAAAAATACAATAATGACCCTGTTAGAATCGTATTTGATATTGTAAAGTAACCATATGACGGAAGTAGTCAATAACCGGCTAGAGTATTCATTAATGTAGTAATCGGAAGACGTATAACCAGATGTCAACGTAGAAGCATTTATTATCAAGCCAACGGATATCGAAAACGAGGTAACCGGAACTTGGAAGTTATACGGATGATGGAAATTGGTGTTGTGACGGAAGTGAAGTGGCGCCAAAGTATTACAGGATGGTGTCACTGCAGACGCACTACGAGAATATTATAATTACTCACTGTTCGGGCAGAGAGGGGCTAGTCTACAGCTAGTCTACAAACGAGCCTACAACCAGAAATCTACCACGACAGTCTACAAAACAGAGCGAAAGCTCTGTTGGACACAGAGCTTTCGCCAGAGAGAGCGAAACCGCAGCAATCTTGAATGATTTTGACGAAAAAAACTTTTTTTTTCTCATATTCTGAAAGTAAACTTGAAGTTGCCTAATCATAAGGATAAAAATATTACTTTTCGTCTCTGGGAAGCAATTCTTCCTGCTGTCAAATTTTTTTGAAAACTATGAGACCATCGATAATACATGTGACTCAAGACGCGGCAAAATGGTCATAAAAAAATATCATTTTGTAACATCATTTTATACTTATAAATTACTTTTCACTAAATTATTATGTAACTTACATAAATTATTGACTATCAACAGTGACAAAAAAAAATACTAGCTGGTAGAATGCCACAGAAAAAAAAACTTGACACTTCATATGTGCGTGCATGATGACATTTCATCAGATTTAGATATGGATTTACCGCCGGATTTTATTAGAGAAGTGGTTGTTTGCTTAATTAACTAATCAGTTTTATTTATTTTCCTCATATTCGAAATTAAAAGCAGTGTTAACTTCGGATGAAAGGCATATTTAGACACTCGAATTATTAGCGCCCTCACTACGCTCGTACGCCAAACCATCTCGTACTCATCACTTCCACCTCTCGTGTAACATCTGCTATTGGCTGTCTTAAAATCAAGATAAAATTGGGCTCAACTTTACAATAATGGACACAGATTTTTACGAAAATCAAGTTTAGGGGTATACATACGCCTTATATATAGACACTAGACCTTTTATTTGGGCTAGGAAACAAGTTTTTAGGGTCCACCAACAAGTTTTGAATGAATAATGGGAAAAACAAAAATGTATTTGATAAACAAGGTTATGTCACTTTTGATGAAAAAAACTTTGATTTGTCTTTAGGAATTACACCTGATATATAAACACTAAAACCCTTTTTTAGTTTAGTAAGTAAGTTTTGAATTAGTTATTATCATTTTAAAGTACATTATAATAAATCACAGTACTGTCACTTTTTTCACTTTACGACGATAAATAAATGTTACCAAATCAGTATGTCAATAATATCGATTTTTTATTTCGAATATCATTCGATATTCATATAATATCCATTTTTAAATACGATAATTGTTATTGCTTATATATTACGAGTTTGAATGAGTAGTATTTGTAATCGATTTATTTTTATTACAAACATTGATGCATTAGGCGGCACTATGAACAAACACGTCTAATTTAACGGACTTAATCAATGAATTCTTGTGGCGACGATACATCTTAAAATTTAAAAAAGATGCATTTATTGAATTGTTGAATGCAATAAAATTTGTGTACAAAATTAAGTAAACCTATAAACATCATGTTTTATTAAAGAAATCCTTTATGTGAGTTTTTGGGTATGATATAAATAAACAGGAGGTAAACTAGTGATTATTTCAGTCAGGGATATCCTTACGGCTTCTCGCCAGAACCGACTATCACCATTTATTTATTGATAACTATTTAAATGGTGGTTACAAATCGGTTGTGACATTTGTTGACCGCTGTCATGGCACACTTGCTTTGCTCGCTAGGTTTGTGGGCTTTAGTCTGCGTTTTTAGACTGTATTAAATGTTTTTTACATTGACCACTAACTTTTCTTCTGCATTTCTCGTCTTTAGACACAAGAAATAAGTACAACATTTTGAAAATTTTTTGTAAAGTTTTGTTTACAAAAAAAAACATATCTCAAAAGCTACATGTCGCCTAGACATGGGGGTTGCAGGAGGGAGAAGTACTCCCCCCCCTACCCCCTACCCCCCTCCACTACTTAAAATTCAGTGTCCATTATTGTAAAGTTGAACCTAAAATTGCATAACCTTAATTACAGATTGAATTTTAACAAATCGTAAGTGAATACCTATATTAAGTAAATGAGTAAAAAACATTTCAAAAGATTGCTGAACCCAACATTATTTGTATATGAATAGACTCGTTTCCGTTTTTTTTAAATAAATCCTGGATACTTGACAACTTAGTTTCCTTTGCTTATAATTTTTCTCTGACATAAAAATAGTAAATCAAAACTTGTAAATAAGAAGGTTTTGGTTCGTGTTTGAAACAGTGTTATACTTGAAAACTACATAAAACCTGATTTAATTTTGCATTACTGTAGTAGTTAACTTGCATAACTGGCGAGTTAAGTCCTTCTTATCGTTGGGCAGAAGTTTCCCAACGATAATAAGAATTTAAAAAATATATATATCCTAAAAATAAATAAAAGTATATCCTATTTTGATAAAAATTAAACGAGTATTGTTCCATGACAATAATTTTGAGGTGGTTTGGTATTTTTTTTCTAAAGTTATAATAACTATAGCAAAGTTATGAAAAAACCAAGGGAAGGCTCATATCGTGAAGATTTATTTGTTTTTTTTTAAACTATTAATCACTGAAACAACGAAAAGTTGTTTCGCTTGCACCTCATTTTCGGCCTTTTGCGGCAACAGGAGCTTGAAATCTAATCCTCTCTTATCTTATACTATTATATAAAGCTGACGAGTTTGTTTGATTGAACGCGCTAATATCAGGAACCACTTGTCTAATTGGAAAAATTCTTTCAGTGTTAGATAGCTCATTTATTGAGGAAGGCTATATATATCATCACGCTAAGACCAACAGGGGTGGAGTGCTACTGAAGAATGTTTCAAAATCTGGGGGTCTTGAGCGGGCCTCTCACTAAAGCTGTCGCAGACAGTATACCCGCCACGCTTGTCTAAGGCGACTTGGCAGGTGTGACACATCGGTTATGTCGATGAGAAGGTTGCATCACGATGTTTTCCTTCACCGTTATTAGCAAGTGGTGATTGTACCAATACGCCCATTAGGTCAGAAAACTGCCTAAGTGGTGCATGCGTTCCAGCCAGGATCAAACCCACGCCCTTTGAGTTTGGGACGCGTGCGCTAGCCATTACTTTACAACGTCTTACCTTATTTCTACACTTTGGGCAAATCAGAAATACGTTTATTTTCTGATCAATAGGTTTTAGTTACAATAAAAGGAAGGAGACAAAACTAAACTCGTACGTCACGGACGATACTTAATTTTATTTTGCAAATTTTCTATTGAACGATGTAATAAAGTCGGGTGGTAAGTTTAACAGAATATGTTTTTTATGATATAACACAATGTATAAGTATAGATGCTTCGTCTATCGACGGGGGATGGTATTTTGATACAAAGAGAATAATTTATATGAAGTACATTAAGTAAACTTTTTTGGATATTTGCCAGATTGGTAAGTAGTCGAGAACAAAGACTAAAGAACTAAGTGGAAGCACATTAGTAATTTAGTGCGCCTGGAAGCAAATTGGATAGATTAATATTGAAATAAATTACTGAACATTAATTTGAATTCAACTTAACGTGCTTGCGATTTTAGTAAAATCAATGCGTATGCGATTTATATTTTAAATTATGGCTGTCCACAAGTTTTCTATGTCTAAAGTATTATAATAATAATAATAGTAATAATCGGCAGACAAACACACACATTGTATATCCTCAATTTAAGCAGGTTACGCTTGTGTTATGGGTAATATACAACGGACCACTCTGGGGCCGATCCTAGACACCCAGACCATGGTAAATAACGGAGAAAATACTATTCCGAAATTGACTATACCTAGAATCGAACCCGGAGCCTCTGCGTTAAAGTGAGATAGGTCGGCAAAGGCTTAGCTCGCTCAACCACAGAGACCGTCAATTGTCAATTGCCACTATTCATTGTTCTAACACATCATTGGTTGAAAACTAACGTTTTTAAGGATCACCTAACACCTAAATCTCCTGTACATCAGTACAGCAGATAAGCTGACGGCCCACCTGATGGTAGGTGGTTACTATCGCCTATTGTCATTTGCAAGACCAAAGATGTCACCAAGGCGCGGGCCTCGAAGAAATTTTATGACACCCTTTTTGAAAAGCTCTGTATCGTAGCGCTGCGGAAAAACCTCAACAGGGATATCATTTCAAATCCCCACGATACGTAAGAGAAACGTTCTTAAATAAAGTTGCGTATACGAGCGAAGTCTTTCGTTCATCGTCTATCCTTTTCTAAATATATCCGTCCTTGTCTTTTCCTTCTAGATTGTTCTAGTTTTTTCCAAAAGTTCTAAAACTAACTAGATGGTTCCACCATCATTCGCCACACTATATAGGTAAGTATAGTGTATGGCGTGTAACTGTAAATTTTCTTACAGCTTCTTCTTGAACAACAGTAACACTTTGCGAAAGTTTAGATATACAATGTAAACAGTACAAAGTAGACTTTTTAACCGACTTCGAAAAAAGGAGGAGGTTCTCAATTCGTCGGGGTTTTTTTTTTTTTTTCCTTTTTTTTATGTATGTGCGCCGATTACTCCGTGATTTATGATCCGATTTACGTGATTCTTTTCTTGTTCGACGCGGAATAGCTTCCAATTGGTCCCCTAAAAATTTTACATAGTTTTGTCCAGTAGTTTTCATTTTATGAACATTTTTCATGGAAATAATTTTCACTTCGTTCCATATGTACACCGATTACTCTGAGATTTATGATTCGATTTACGTGATTCTTTTTTTGTTCGACGCGGAATAGCTGCCATGTGGTCCCCTAAAAATTTGAAATAGCTTGGCCCAGTAGTTTTTATTTTACGTACATTTTTTTGTTCCCAGTTCTTGGAACCTATATTTTTTAAGAAGCGCGGCACCATTCGTATGTCCTCCCATACATAGCTAGACACTAAAAAGTAACAAATAAAAAATAAAACTTCGTTTAAAAAAACCGACTTCAAAAACTAAAAAACTAAAATGTATAAAATAACTTATTTCTAAAGCTATTATTATTAATATATATTATCTAAAACATCTTGAAGTCGGTGCAAAGTAAAACATAAAAATTACTATATTTTGAAAATTACTAAGCACCGACTTTAAGATGTCTTAGATAATATATATTAATAATAATAGCTTTAGAAATAAGTTATTTTATACATTTTAGTTTTTTAGTTTTTGAAGTCGGTTTTTTTAAACGAAGTTTTTAACTTATATGTATGACTTTCAAGAAATCTTTTTCAAGAAATTTTGTATGAATAAAAACCATTTGAATTTAAGTGAATACAGCATGTGTAGTCATTTGAAATCAGAGACTTCAAATTAAATTCTCGACTAGACTTTCGTAAAGGAATTTTTACCTACATAATCTGGTTTGGTTGTTTAAGATGAGATCGACTCCTCGAGTTATTTTTACAGCAATTGCATATCTTGAGAATGTATAATACAACATATGTATTTCTATGCCTATTATAAGATTCTCAAGATTGTTGGTTAGCTGGACGAACAAAGAAAGAAGACAGGGATAATTATGTAACGCAAACATTATCTTTTTTATTTTATTGCATGAGCATTGCAGACAGGCAGACGGCTCACTTGATGGAAAGCGGTTATCATCGCTTATGGACATTTACAACACCAAAGGTGCTACAAATGCGCTGCTGCTCTCTTAAGCGAGACTGGAATCTGGTCACTAATACTGGAACACAACTCAAAGTTGTTATGGTGACGTGCTTTAGTCCAGGGGTGGTAGCCATCCAGTCGGGCAAATGCCCTACCACCTGGTATTGGATTGTTTTTGTCGCCTCTTATGACAGGCCGCCCGGCCGCAGGAAATTGTATTCTTTCTCCGTTCCTGCACATATAAAATTTGATTTTATTTGCCGTCTACTTACACTCAAAGTAGTGAAGAAGATATATACCAACCCCAAACAATGCCAAATTCATTTTTATATATAAGTATGGATTAAAAATGTCTCCACATAGCAAAATGAAGGTTTTCAAATGTATTGTGGCGAACGATGGTGGAACCATCTAGCTAGTTTTAGAACTTTTGGAAAACTCTAGAAAAATCTAGAACGAAAAGACAAGGACGGATATATTTAGAAAAAGATAGACGATAAACGAAAGAAAGAGATAGATAGATGTTAGAAAGAGATAGACGACAAAAGAGAGAAAGAGATAGATAGATGTTAGAAAGGGATAGATGTATAAACGAAAGTTCCCGAACAGAAGGTTCGGTAAAGAAAAGACAGAGATAGATAGATGGGTTCTAGAAAATTCTTCCAGGTATATAAACAGCGTAAGACGCGCCTACCGGGCAGTTTAGAGTTTAAAGTTGAGTTCAGTCCAAGACGGTGAAACGACAAGTGCGATACTAAAGAGTTATCAGAGAAGGTTAATAGAGTACAGAGACGAATTAAGTGGTGAATTTAGTAACAAGTTTGGTGGACAGATACGTGAAGGAGCTGTGTAGCGCAGTTCGAAAGAGGAACCAGACGCAAGCTACCCGCGATAATATCGGAGGTGGTCCACGCAATATCGGCGACGGTATTGAGGGTGTGACAACTTATCATCGGGACTGTGAATCGTTGGTCGTGCGTATAGGGGCAACCCTGCAGACAGGTACTACGTGCGGCTGAGTAAGTCAATAAAAGCTTTTAAATTAAAAACTGGTGTTTTCTTCCAATCCATAAGTGCGTACCCCCGCTCGTACGTAACAGTATCAATCAACTTAGTTTTAAGTTTTGAAATGAATTATAGTTTCACAAACGTGCTACTATCTGAAACTAATCTTTCTTCATATAAAAAGACACACGACACCTGTGAGACTCCTATCCGATGATATCTAGGAGAATTGACCGTTTTATAATTCATGTAATGGCAGAAATGTTTTTATTCGTTTGAATATAAATTGGATCATTTGAAACACTGATTTAAGAACGAAGGAAAATAAATTGAAATTTGTAAGATTTTGTTATTGTGATTTAGTCTAGGGATGCTTTAAATTTAATAAATTCCGAATGCTTATTGGAAATACCCCTAATTATCTGTTTTTTATTGTGAAGCAGGCCAAAAGGCAGATTGCCCAGCTCATGGAAAGTGAAAGAGTTACCGCTACCTATAGATTTTTGCAACATCAAGGATGAAACTGACGCGTCGCCAGCGTTTATGATGAGATAGTGGGATAACATAATTATAGAGATTATGCGTGCGTGTATGTGTGTCAAGGTGTAAATGTCAATTTTAATTAATTAATTAATTTTACATTGCATCAATTGTAATACAAAGTAGGTATTAAGTAGGTGGCCTTATGAATTATATCTGTCTCTACACGTAGCCGGTTGAGGCATGTAAAATATACTTCTTGACATAATCAATGCGTCAATTTTATTATAGTTATAATTACAATGTTTATATGCCTCTCACGACCATGGATCATAGAAATGGCCCAGACTTTTGGAGGGCTTGCGTGGGGCCATGTGAAGGCCAACACGTAAAGGCCTCTTGACAACAATTTTAATGTGGCATGACATTGACCGGGCAATTATCCCTGTTTACACTATATAAATATGGATCCAAGGACAAACTCCAGTCAGTGTTGGACTATGGTTTTACAATATATAATTACAGAACTACGTAATTCATGTATTTAGTAATTAATTCATAATGATGTAAGTAAATCTTTATATCAATTTAATGTAACACCTTTGGCTATAAACCTGCGCTTAGGTTCTCGCATATGTGCACCACACACATGTGTCTGTGGTATAGAGGTAATCGACCCGGGATACCACGGTCTTTCTTGCCGCCGCAGTGCCGGCAGATGGTCACGCCACGCCGCCCTGAATGATGTCTTACGGAGGGCGCTTGCCACCGCTAACGTGCCGGCTCTATTGGAGCCGAACGGTATTGCACGTGATGATGGCAGGCGCCCTGACGGAATGACTCTAATTCCCTGGCAGCGTGGCAAGCCTTTGGTGTGGGATGCGACTTGCGTAGACACGTTGGCCGCATCCCATTTACCAAACACTTCTAGATCGGCCGGTTCGGCGGCGGAAACAGCGGAATCGCTCAAGCGGCGGAAATATGCAACCCTCAGTGAGAGTTATATGTTTGTGCCGTTTGCTGTCGAGACGCTTGGACCGTGGGGTCCTGAGGCCATGAGCTTCTACCAAAATTTATCAAAACGACTCATCGACTCTTCAGGTGATCAGGCTGGTGCCTACCTCGGCCAACGGATCAGTATGGCGATCCAGCGAGGAAACGTAGCCAGCCTTCTGGGCACCTTACCCATAGAAGACGGTGATCTGGGCTCAGTATTCTACTTATAGTCTTGAGGGACTATGGGTAGAATACAATACAAATAAGTTAAGTTTTCTTACATTGTATTCAATAGTATGTAATTTATATTATAGATATTAATTTATATTTTAGATGGATAGATAGATGGATAACGCTTTGTTTTTCTTAATATAAACTCACAGAAATATAAATTGATGTAACACCTATGTTTATTTCAAATAAATGAAATATATCCTGACAACAATAACAGCATAACATAATATATGTCATGTAGTCTATGATGGGTCGTTCTTGAAATTCTTAAAACGTATTACATTAATCATACACGTCAATTACCACTTAAAATTAAGATAGTCTGAGTTAAATGATTTCTCTAGAGGCATCAAGTTTTTTTGATAAAAAAATCCGTTTCGTGCTTTCTGTGAGAGTGTGGTATCACACCGATCGAGCCGGCCTAAAGAGGCTGTTATCAAAATAACGATTGCAGCGTGGCTCTACCACGCGTAAAATTAGCATACTTAATTACTATATTTTTATTTAGTACTGTGTGTGACGACACAGGTCGTTCTGACAGCAATTTTGCGCTCGGGCAACTACGGCGCGTTTTCGGCAGTCTTATCGGAATATTGCGACAGACCGATCTTATCTCGCGGAATGCATCAGTCCATACCTTGTGACTTAGCGTTCGTAAAATTATGTATAACACGTGGATCAATAAGTCCCGGGACTAACACATAGATGGCGTTGCCAACAAAAGTTCCATGTGATTTTCCATAAGTACCAATCTTCAAAAGATACCAGTCAAAATTACATTACACTCTGATGTTTCGTCCACGAGTTAGAGTGATTTAAGTGGCGGTGGTCTTGATAATCTCAAAACAATACATTCGAAACAATTTCGTGTGTTGAATTATCATTGCTTTCTGACGAAAAAAACACAGTGCAAGCTCAGCAATGGCTTGAAAATCGCTACGAAGACTCTGCTCCATCAAAAAGAATCATTTGTCGGTAGTATGCTTAGTTTAGATGTGGTTGTACAGACACTGAAGATGCTGAATAGTCCGGCGGGCCAAATAAGGTAGTTACACCAGAAACCACCAAAAAATTCCGCCAAATGTTTTTTGAAAACCGTAAATTAAAATTGCATGAGATAGCTGACATCTTAAAGATATCATAAGGCAGTGTGTACGCTATTTTGCACGAACATTTGTCTATAAGGAAGCTGTCAAAGTGAGTGCCGCGTTTGCTCACGGCGGATCAAGAACGACAACGTGTCGTTGACTCCGAGCGCTGTTTGGAGCTAAAATTAGGCTTCGAATTGTTTCTGCACCCACCATATTCACTAGATCTGGCCCAAGCAACTACTACTTGTTTGCAGACCTCAAAAAAAGCTATTCTGGAAAGAGATTCTACTCCAACGAGGAAGTCATCGCTGAAACGAATGCTTATTTCGAGGGCAAAGATGAATCGTTCTACAAGAAAGTTATTGAAATGTTAGAGAAGCGCTACACTGATTGTTTTGATCTTCAAGGAGACTATGTTGATGAATAAAGTCAAGTTTTGCCAAAAAAATGTGTTTTTCTTAGTTAGTCCCGGGACTTATTGATCCACGTAATATATGTACATTTTGTGTATGAACAATATAACTGTTTAAAATAGTTAAAACCCAAAAACTTAGTTTGGTTTCTCACACACCTCAAGAACACCTTCTGATCAAATATAACCACTGTGAATAACCACTACAGGGTCTTATACCCCACATTGGTAACCCCACAAGAAACAATTCTGCCGCAGTACTTTGTCTTTCGTTATCACGGCTACTGAAAAGTGGTCAATAATATCAACTGATATGAAACGCTTTGTATTTCTCTATCTGCTAACCCTGTATCAATCATTGTTTACTTTTAGGAAACGTTGAAAGCACACGGTTATAATCCCGTTGTACAGTTTTCCGTATACCCGTGTACAAACTTTGCACAACGGATTGAACCGGGTATTTGAGATCACGCTAATGACGTGTTGATTATTTCGTAAATATTTGGATTTAGTTTGGTATTTGATAAATCTATTTAGGTAAATATTGTTACGAGTTGCGGTACTTGAATTAAAATTCCGTTGGAATTATTATAGAGTTTATTAGAACTATACAAATATGTACAAATATAACCGATCGCAACAAGTCCAAACGTAATGCAGAAGATCGTAATTCAATAACACGCGCAAAGTCCGTCACTAAATATATTACCGAATGTACACAAGACTTGCTCCGTTTGTGGTTATCGCTCGACTGCCGATCTCTCCACTGAGGCATTGCTTTATACTGCACAAATACAATATCTCTGCTCAGCCACGTGGACTGAATTTCTTAGAATCACGCCTGGCTAATGACTACCCTAAAAGATTACAATACACAATGGGCTGTTTTCTAATCACAAATTTTAAACACAAAGTAAACAAAAGAAGTCCGAATGCAGAAAGGTAATAAAATGTGTTTCTACAGGTATGTAGGTGTGAATTTGTCTTTGTCGGCGTCTAGGTCGTAACAATATATTTGAATTGTATTAGTTCACGAAAATTAAAACATACTAGTGGTCGCCCGTGGTCTAAATTCGACCATAATAATTGATGTCAAAGACTATACTTCTATAATCATAGATTTCACCAAGGCTACACTGATAAATTTGACTTGAACAATAAACAAAAAAGTATATATGTGTGTATCAAATACATGGTAGTGTGTGTGTAATGTTTTGTTTATTGATTTCATTTATTTACGCATAAATTTAAAAAAAAAATAGCATTCGTCGCTTCTCTATATAAACTATAAGTGTGCGATTATTATTTGAATGATACCATTTTTTTTTAATTCTAAGCCAATATATAATAGATCCATGTCTTTCAATTTGGATAAATCAACCAAGTGATGCATATAAAAACAAAGCTGATCATTCATTATCATTGAATAATGTTGTGTCTTTTCAGTTCTTTGCTTTTCGATTAAATGGATTCAATTTGGTTCACCCATGTAATGTCTGCATTATACGCACATAAAAAACCCAAATGAAACTAGACAGAAAAATTACTGGAAAAAACCCCAGAGAAGGTAACAAAGTACATTTTGATTTTTATTTATTTATACTTAAATTTTCTCTCCGCAAAAAATCCAATTAACTTGTAAAATAGTTTTGTCTATAATTGTTCTTTAAATTAAACGTGGTCGTCAAAACAAAGTCAACGGGATGAAAGTTCATTGTAACTGCAGTAAGTTCACAGACAAAACAAATTTCATAAGTCGCCGAACAAACAAACAAACTGAAATTAGTTTTTTTTTTGTAGAAAATAATAAAGCCTTTATGATAATACCAGAGTTCAATTTGAAATAGTTTGATGAATTCGTTTCGAAATTAGATTTTGTTTATTATATTTTTGTTATTAAGGTTTGTAGTAACGCCGGCGTACTTGAGGATTTTACGGAACTGATTTTTCGTGCGATATCTTCCATACACCCGGTTGGTTTTCAAATGCATTTTTTATTATTATTGCGAATAAAATAAAGTACATACATACATAACTTCACGCCAGGTCCCTTGCGGGGTAGGCACGAACAACAGAGCGCCATTCAGGCTTATTCTTACACACCTCACTTGCTTCTTTGACATTCATAGCTCTTGTCATGCACGTAAAATAAAGTAGTATTTAAAAATATATAAAATTACATTGTTTATGACTATTTATGAAATGATACATCTTTAATAAAAATGCAGATGTATTTGTATCTCGTTTTAATAAAAATTGAAGAAGTAAAATGGTTTCATGTCAATAATTAGGTGTTTTTTGATTTTTTTTCTTAACTTAAAATAATTACAGAAAACTGACAAAAAACATATTACGTTTTATATCGTAAAGATTAATGATATTTTTTAGTAAATCATTGATTAGTAAATACCAATGAAAAGTTTTTTCGTTTACGGGGTGTAAAGTAAACTTTTGAAAGTTTCCAACAACGGAGACCTTAACTATTTGTCCTCACGACATCATACGAGTACATACATATGTGCTTCTTTCTCTTCTTTAATTTTAATTTGTATTCAGTCTGGTAAATGCCTTACCACATGGATGTGGGTCGTTTTGTCGTCTCTTATGAGAAGCCGTTCTGCCGCAGGATGTAGTATTCTTTTATCATATAATAAAATCTAAAGAAAGAAATGAGATACAAAAACAATACACATTACAAAAAAGGTTGAACAATAATTTTAAAGTAAAAATCTAGCCAAATGGTTAATAAAAACACAAAAAATAAACTTTCTGCTTTAAATCTGAACATGCTGCCCTCGTAGACATATTTTCATTTAAAGTGTAGGAAATGCTCTTATTTAGTAATTTTTAACCGCGAACCATTTGGAAGTTTGCCTGCGCAATTATGGGTGTTAATAATGCAGACGTTTTGCATGTACGCCATGGTGTAACGTGGTGCATTACTCACGGAGGTAGGGATGTCTACGACAAGCTTTAAATAAAAAAAATCATAAATATTTTATTCAAAAATACGACATTAATATTACAATCCAATCTAAAAAGACTGATAAGTAATTTAAATATAACCTAAATTGTCTACAAGTATTTTACTAAGAAAGTGTCCATTGGCACTTTTCTTATTGTCTCTATTAAGGGGTCGATACTTTGTTTATGTGTTCTTTAATAAGTTAGCACATCACAGTACACTACACTTTAGTGTTGTTTATAGCACTAGTTCAAACGGTTCTGTCCTTTTAAGCATTATCTTTATATGCGTGTTGTCAGGAGCTGGATCGCCTCAACATTCAAATGATGGTGAAGCCGATGCCCATGAGCTTCTGCGTACTTTCTGATCATGCTAGTAACAAACTCCACTTTCAGGTCCCGATGGAGGTCGCTCGATCTAAATTAAATCGATCGTATTAAATGAAATATTTTTTAAGAAAAATATTTAATAGAAATTCCTAGATCCTACTATACGTTCGTATGCATTACCATCGTTTAAATTTGGATCTTACTCCATACAAGTTTATGTGAAATTTTAACCGATAATAAAGCACATGAATGCTCTCTCTGTAAGGTATAAGAACGTCATGTCGTAATTCCGGTGCAGCATAATGTTGAGCTGCCAAACTCTTTGATTAAGAATACGATGTACATACAATATCTACCTATGTATATTACCTATTTTTTTGTATAGTGCATTTCTAATATGTAGTATATTATATTATTGAACAAACTGTAACCCGCAATTAATTTTGGGTTTAGTTTATTTTACACTGTATATAAGAAGTGCACTTGAAAAACACTTAACAATTTTCACATTCTAGTTTACCTCTTAACAGACATAATTTTATAAAAACGCTGAAACCCGTATTTCTTATTTTTTCCCAGAAAACCTTGATATGAGTTTTCACCTTGTTTCAACATTATTCTTTGTCGTTAATAAAATTCTTCAAAATCCTTTTTGCTATTGTGCAGTGTTAAGGTAAAAAAAAACAGAGTTACTTTCACATTCCTAATGTCACTAGTATAAATATCCCTCCTGATTAGACTAATAGGTAAGTCTAAATATCGCTGCCTAGATAGTGTGATCGTAATCCTAAGTCTAACTCTCTCTTTTCTTTCACCATACTCAATTATTTGGGGTCAGCTCAATGTATTTTCCTTCCGCACGCCTCTATTCTGACACACATCTTCTGTCATACTACAAATCGTCAATTCATTCCTTCACACAATCCATGGGTACATTTGTACCCATCTATCTTGTAGTTTATTTTTTTTTGTCACGTGACTTTCATGTATCTTCATTATATTTTATTTTTATTTTATTTTATTGGAACAACAAACAGCTACATTATTAAAATTAAACACAAAATTACAAATTAAATAAAAATATTAATCAATAATGCAGCCCACAGCGCTGTCCACAAGTTAAAATATAAATATATTATTAAAGGGATTTTGGTAATTTTGGTAATCGCTAGGCTTAATATTAAATACGTATATTCTTATTGATGCAAGAAAGGAAAAGAAAGTTAGTAAAAGAAGAAGAAGAGCAAGGAGAAAATAGAGATGGAATTACTGTTGTGTTAGTGTTTTGTGAACCAGGAATTTGAATTTAGAAGGTGAGTTGGCAAATATGTCTATGTGTTCAAAGAGTTTATTATGAGTGTCGACCATACGTGTGAGAGGAGAGCGAAGGCCAGAATTTGTGCGGCAGGCACTTATGGCAAACAGTCTACCCGTGCATACATCTCTCCTGTGGACAGTTCTTGGAACAGCATAGCACAGAGTATTACTTAGGTCTATACAGTCAAAAACATTATTTACGACATTGTACAATGTAACAGCTTCTAGGTATTTGCGTCTACTCTTTAGTGTCAATATGTTATATTTGCTTAGCAGTTGTTCATAGGTCAAATATTTTCCAAAGCATCTAAAATGCATGGCTCGCAGGAATTTTTGCTGAACTTTCTCAATTGCGTCTATATATTTGGAGTAAAATGTGCCCATACTACCTTAATCTAAATTATTCTAAGTGTTACTATTGGCATGATATTTTTCAGAAAGCGAAAATGCGTAGTGTGCTTGATGCACTAGGACTATAAACCCATAAAGTGAGTAACAAACAAAAACACTCTAATCGTGAATTCTCCAAGTTGATAACAGCCCTATAAAATACCGCGTTCTGTGACAATTGGATATAGTCCAAGAACCGGGTGTATTTAATGTGATTAATAGAAATTGTAAGGAACGCCTGCAGACTTAATACACTACTTCAATTCCACCCCCCTATATTAACAATGATATTTTTTAAGCTCAAAATCTTAACTTGATTTTGCTTAGTTGTTTGCTTCGCTTCGTCTTCTCTGGTTCGCACTGATGAAAAGTGGAGTAATTTGCCGGAGTCTGTTTTTCCTGAGAAATACAATCTTGACGTCTTCAAGTCCCAAGTGAAAAAGTATCTTCTAGGTAAGCGTGCTCCATCCTAGACCGCGTCAGCAGTCAACATCATGTGAGACAGTGTTCAGTACGTCATACATTATTTTATTTTTTATTTATTTATTATTAAAAAGTATCCAACAGTATATCCATAATTTAAGGCCTAACAATACATAACAATAAATCTAAACCAAAACTAGATACTTATAATCTAGAAAAAGGAACAGAAAGAAATAGTGTGTTACACTACACTACACTACACTAAAATAAATAACTCAATATATCTAATACTGTGAAACTTGTGACGGGAAAACTAAACACAACTAAATACACTACTACATAGAATAACTTATTGCTACATAATTATTAGCTACGTTAAAACTGATTAGTCCATGTACGTGCCTAAATCTGTTAATCCAGAAAACGGACAACCTACGAAGATGCGTCTACGAACTTGTTTAGGATTTACATATATATACCAAGCCGTTAAGATTTCTGCATATATAGTCTTAAGTTTAATGTTAATTTACGAAAAATTACATTGAGAGTAGAACTTATGTCGCCTTAATTTGTGCCCTCACGGTGATGGAGCCATCGGCTCTTGCCAGTAGTGCGTCACCCCATCGAATGGGGTAAATATCAGAGACCCACCACACAACATAAAGTAACCCCCACATTGGTCAAACGCAAACCTAAAATTAACCTATCCATAAAAAACATGCACTACTTAGCTAGTTTTCTGACTTAATATTCTTACTATTATAATGACCACTATCTGGATATAACCCAAGAACTAAATAAACTTGAGTGAACTTGCATTTCACTAAGAGAAGGGTACTCATCAATAAAGTACGACATTATGTGTAGTATATTTTACCGAAATAAATATATGCGACTTCATGCCCTGTAAAGTGCTAAAATGCTTATACTAAATTTGACAACGTATAGGGAAAATTTTGATCTCCTTTCGACCTTTAAAATAAACTTTTCATATAAAAACATAATAATTTCGAATACGTTAGACGACACAGGATCACAAAATATTCTGATTTTATGAATTCGATTCGTTTATTTCCTTAAAACATGGTGCTACTATATCGATTACTTATCACAATCTCACAGCTTACATGTGAATATCGTTATAGGGAATTCGAGACTGACAAGTCAAGCTTCCAAGCCTCTTACCTTGTATAGATCGCATTATACTCGACTGTACAACAAATATCAATAGCAAACCAATGAAATGGAAATTAATCTCGGTACAGTCGTGTTGCAAAGCGTTGTCGCTATTGTGTACAGTCAAAGTCAGAGGTGCAGTGCTGCCTTCCCAGCAACTTCAAAGGGAATTCTCGGGATTAATATCGGAACGTACTGGAATTTTATTACAGAAGTTCATAAAATCGGCTTACATTGGAAATCGAGTTAGTTTTAATCGATTAATATTTTTTATTGATGACAGTTTCAATATTTGAGATTTTTCCGACCTATAAATTGATTTCTTATATATTTTGATTTTGGCATGTCTCTAAAATGACAAAATTTAGTACTTTATGTAATGATTAAATTAACAACGCATTTATGAACGTTGAAGTATATTTTTTTTCTACTTTATAGAGTCCTTATAAATTATAGCAGTAGTAAAATACACAAGTCTTGTAGCTATAATACTTTGACAAAATATTTACTGTCAGTGGAATGAGCGTAGGTAACTTATCATTACATGTTAGTGTTTATGCTTTTAATGTCAAACAGAAATTAAAATTCATTGACAGATGTTTTTGAATTCTGAATACTGGCAACACAACCTATTGCTTGGTCTTAAAATATTTATGTAATAGATAGCTTAGGAAACTAAGAGTTTTAGATAGATGGGTAGATAACACTTCAATGCAAACCATTACAGAAAACTGACGAACTAGTATTATTCTAATTGTGTACAAAAGGCGGTCTTATCGCTAAAAAGCGATCTCTTCCAGACAACCCGTGGCAAGAATATTGCTGATCAGGAGTGGCGATGGTGGTATACATAATTATTATACGATTATTTATAGTTTTAGGTTGTAACCGAAAGGAAACTGCAGTTTTATTTTGCTAAAAATGTGTAAAAATACTCTAAAATTAACAACAGCTTGTGATATTAATAGTTTTTGAGTAGTAATTATGTGTTTTTGTGAGAAATGTGAATCATCGTGGTGGTCTTCTTCCTCTTGGCCATTTGAGACGGCCTCGAGGAAAACCTCTTTGCCCTGGCTTCTACTCAACGGACAACTATCCGTTGGTGGCGGAGTTTGGAGCCATTGGAGCATTCCTAACGGTGGTCTCTCAACGGCTCTCGTTATCCAGTCTGCGGCATCCGGTGGCCTTCGCGGGCTTTGCGTTAGCTTCGTCTGCGACTTAGTTGACCATTCATTGGCGTTCCATGGCTATCTCGGGCTTTGGATGGCCATCTGTGGCTTCTGGTGGCCTGTCAGCTTTGTGATCTTCGCAACTTCGTAAAGTCACCCTGATCAGGTGAGCGTATGAGATTTTGGGAAGTCAGCAGTCAAGTGCGTTGATGGTCCGGTGGCCGCGTGTAGGGAACAAGTCGTTATTGTGTTTCTGAATAAAATCCATTTTATAATTATTTTGCCCTTTCAGTACAGAGTTTATGTCAAATTTTAACAATTATTAAAGCAAACGAATCCATAGATAAGTATATAAAAACCCTTCAACCATCATGAATAGCGATACAGTGTGACTAATAACTAGTAGGCGAGATTTGACGACACAAGTCATCACAAATGGCCGAATTATTTCTACTTTTATGACGACGATCTACAAGTTTACTCGTTCTTCATAGTTAACGGTCCCTTTTATTATACTTATGTGTTACAAGACAAAATGTAAGAACGTTAAAGTTGTTAGCTATTGTGTATTATGGTCACTTCAGTTTTATGGGAGTTATGAAATATATTAAGGGTATAAGTTGTGTCCGAAGTTAAGTAGCTATATGTATCGTGGTTTAGCTAAATATTGTTACGAGCTACAGGACTCGAATTAAAATAAATGCCGTTGGAATTACTATAGAGTTTATTAGAACTGTGCAAACACCTATAAAAACGAGTAAAAAATAAATCTGGATGCAACCAGTTCACACTGCACGATTCAATGCAATTCAACACGCGCAAAGTCCGTCACTATGTCTCTAATCGAAAGTACTACACGTCTTAACGTATCGTGGTCGTCGTTTGACTGCCCCACCCGTCCGTTCGGGCATTGTTTTATACTTAACTGTATAATACCTAGCAAAGGGGTCCCGTTCACGCACATCTGGCAAGCTTCGACGCAATGCAATAAAAACAAGGATTAATTTGTTCGACACTAATTACGGCCATAAAATAAGTACGATAACAATAGATGTTTTTAAAGTTTAAACGCGAAGTAAATAAAAGAATTCGTTTTTACAACATGCAGGTATGCGGTCTTTGGCGGTATGAAACAATATTATAATATTACTTTTCAAGTAGTTGCAAATTTACTACAGGCTAAGTAGCCTAGGTTGGTAAATTTGATGCCATTTTTTTATATTTTAAACCGACTTCAAAAAGGAGGAAGTTCTCAATTCGTCTATAAGTTCGTTACTCGATATCTCCGTCAATTGTGAACCGATTTTCAAAGTTTTCCCTTCCCTACTTCTTTATGAAATACCTTTTGATGGGCTGAAGTCATAGCGTGAAGTCACTGCGCGGCGACCGCGCCGTACTACAGAGGCCAAAGTAGCGTTCAAGATTTCCCAGTTAATCTACGGGTTCTTTTCATTTCTTTTTTGAGCGTACAGACTGCGCTATGAACACTAATTTAGAGTCATAATTGTCACTTTATTTGAATACGTTTAGCTACGTGCTTGCGTATTTTAGTACAATCAGCTATATACATACATATTGTCACGCCTGTTTCCCATTGGGGTAGGCAGAGACGATGGATCTCCACTTGCTACGATCTTGACAAACACTTTTCGCTTCATCAACTTTCATTAATCTTCTCATACATGCACGCTTATTTAAATTACTTTTTATCTGACCTTTCTTCAAAATATCTTTAATTTGATCATGGTGAGTACGTCTTGGTCTACCGGCACCGACTCTTCCAGTCACATTGCTATCATATACTTGTTTTGTTATTCTGCTATCATTCATTCTCTCTACATGGCCAAACCACCTAAACATTCCCTTTTCAACTCTTGTCACTACATCTTCTTTCAATTCACAATGCTCCCTTATCACACTGTTTCTTATCATATCACTTACATTAACCTTACATATACTTCTCAAAGCTCTCATTTCAACTGCATTTATCCTACTTTCATGCTTCTTCTGCCACACCCAACTCTCACTGCCGTACATTAGCGTTGGTACTAATACCCCTTGATGGACAGCCAGACGTGCCTTTACAGAAACTTTCTGGCTGTTTATAAAAGAGTTCAGCGCTCCATTCACCTTATTACCTGCCATTACTCTCCTTTCAATATCACTTTCATGCTTTCCGTCTCTGGTAACACACTGGTAATACACTCTTAACAATATGGCGATAGAGGCTAGATGGGGTCAGAACCGGCTACTTAGAATTTTTAAAAAGATGTTGTGATGAAGGAACCTTCCTTATACAAATCCGACTTCCACATTCTTTTCATAGTTACATATACAAGCGCGCTTAAACGGCATCGCCGACACGACCCCGCCACGCTACAACCACACAGTTTAGCGACGCAACAACAGCGCCCTGATGGTGTCGTATAAACGGTGCTGAGTGTAAGCAGCACCTATTTTTACAAGCTTTTATCTATCTTGCAATGGATATACCTATGTATGTACATACATACTTATGTAAGTTCGGGTGGAATCTTGTAAGTTAAACTTGACCAAATTCCCGGTTTCCGATTGAGCTGAAATTTTGCACATATACGTATATCGCGTGACAATGCAATAATATGGTACCATGGAGCTAATCTGATGATGGAGTCGGAAGGTGGCCATAGGAACTCCTGTACTAAACAAGATAGACCCGTCGTGTTTCGGCTCGTTTTACTTGTCTTGGCTAGCACTCTGCTGCTACATGTTATGCGGGATCTCAGAAGCTTGTGTTTAAAAACCTTTTCAAGAAAGCTTATTAGCTTATCTAATCTCGGCTTCAGTGTAACAATATAAGTAGGTATTAAAATATGTTCACTGTATGAAATGAACAAATCTATATGACATTAAGCGAATGTGCCATAAAACTACTAATAACCGTGAAAGATAGGAGAAATATCGGCGTGTGTTTGGAATAGTTCCAAGTGGGGTATCGTGCAATGGTCGACAACCTACCGTGTATTTACGTCGGTATGTAAAGATTTTAGGGCTGCCTGTAAATAAAATAGTATTTCGCTTATTTTTGTATCGCTGGAGGACAATAAACGGACTGATGCAAAGTAGTTAAAGGGCCTATGAATATGTGAAACATCTGACGGCCTAAGGTTTATTTATTTATTTAATTTGTTTGGGGTCAATATTGAACAAAATAAGAACAAAATGTTACCACAATAATTACTGATAAAATATAAATAAAAAAAAGGAAAGTATAAAAAAAAGTTTATGTCATTATTCTAAAAATTGTAAGTAGTTGGATCATTCTAAATTACATCATTTTTTAATTTGGGTTTTAAATTGATACAAGTTACCTATGAAAGGATAAATACTAGTAAATAGTGCATTGTATTGCTAACAAGTGCGGATATGTATAAGATTCGTATTAAGATTTTTTCTTTTTTTTATTGCTGGAGTTCAGCAGACAGGCAGACGACCCACTTAATGGGAAGCGGTAACCATCGTCTATGGACATTTGCAACATCAAAGGTGCTACAAATGCGCTGCTGCTCTCTTAAGGGAGACTGGAACCTGGTTACTAATGCCGGGACAAAACCCAAGGTTGTTATGGCGACATACTTTAGACCAGGGGTGGTAGCCACCCAGTTGGGCAAATGCCCTACCACCTAGCTAAGAATAGCCTATGACAGAATCAAAAATATACCCTACATGTAGGTATGTCTTACTTACACGTAACGGTATATCTAGACACGTGAATTTTACTGAGCGACTGTCCAAAAACGACCGCTTTAGACACTCTGAAGTACTACCAAGGTGCTGCCAGTATCGAAAGAATTTTATGATATCTTTTTTTAAAACATCCACAGCGTAAAAACTTCGATTGGGAACACTCCAAATTCTTAAAGTTTGTACGAGAAACGTTCTTTTGAAACTTTTACCTATAGGACTGTTCTATAGATTACTGGTGTCCGTGAAATTTAATTACCTAACTATAACGCTAAAATTTGTTAGAGAATTGCAACGGTGGGACCAAAAAATCCGACGGTTGGACCAAAAAACGCAATGGCAGCGCTATCTCCTTTTTAGCTGTCATATACTACATGGAATCGACGTCATTTATCGGGATATAAAGTATCCTAAGTGTTTACCCGGGATATTTCATTCATATCGGACTCGGAACTGAGATAGGCATCGTTGCCGAGACGATAGGAAAAATCTAACACGTTAAAGCATGTTATGGGTCCAACTACATAAAATAAACTACCGAATAAAATCACACTTTCCAGCAGTTTAAATACATTTACTTGTCGGCTAAAGAAGTGGTAATCGAGCACATCTTCTGGTGGGAAAATAAAATCACCATTTGATTTTGAGGTGTTTGTGGACTGTAGATTGGTTCAATGGGGATGGAAGGAACTCACCGGATGCAGCTGCTGTTGGTTCTCTTCTTCGGCTCCAGGTCAGCAACAGGTCCGAAGAGTTTTTAACTAATTTATGTATTTATGTTATTGTCACTTCGCGAGACGTGCGCACAGTCTTAATTGTAATAGCGGTTTTTTTTGTTTTATAACGACGGAGCGGCGGAATTTATGCGTGTGGTGCGAGCGACGCACTAAGACGGAACGGGGGTTGCATCTCTTGTCGTGCGTTTTTAATGTTATTTTTCAAATCACTTTGATGCGGCGAGAATAGGACGGGCGGGGAAGGTTTTATGATATGGCAGGTATAAAATAAATTCAAAAATGCGATAATTAATTACCATATGCCCCCCGCCTTAAAGGTACCCCTTTAAGAAATAGAGAAAAAAAGACAAATAAATAATACAGTAGCGTGGGACAGTTAATGAAAACTTAGATGTAAGTGATATAAACGAATAAAAAAAAAAGAAACAAAAATACATAATTGTGTATACATAAGTATAATATAAATATAAAAGTAATATGACAAACTAATGTAAATGTTAATATTATGAATACCCCATCTACTGCACAGGTAGCGGAGAGAGCTTAACTATAGGACGTCGGTAAGTTTTGCTTGAGGTTTTAACATCGGCTACCCTAGCAACACCGTCATTACCGAGAAAAAGTTTAGTTATGATACCTAGAGGCCAATGAAGCGGTGGTGCATTCTCAACATTAATCAATACAACCATTCCTACAGCAGGAGAATTAGATGAAGTGTTCCATTTATTCCGCATTTGCAGGCTATGAAGATATTCTAATTTAAAACGGTTCCAAAAAGATTTTACTAAAGCGTTCATTAGAGAAAAACGGTTTAAAAGATTGGACTTACCCAAGTCCGTATTAGGAGAAGGAAGAAATGTTAACGGTGCTGTGTGTAGAAAATGAGCGGGCGTTAAAGCAGATGGATCTGCTGGGTCAGTACTCAATAAACTGAGAGGCCGACTATTAAGTACTGCTTCAATTTGGTTAAGTACAGTATACATTTCTTCGAAGGTAAGAATTTGCTTTCCAATACAACGGAAAAGAAGTGATTTAACACTTTTAATATTCGATTCCCAGATCCCTCCAAAGTGACTTGCCAATGGGGGAATTGTACTCCAGGTTATGCGATTTTTAGCCAGCTCGTTTGTGAAATCTTTATAATATTGATCACTAGCTAAAAATGAATAAAGCTCATTTAAGTATGCCTTAGCGGCCACAAAATTAGTGCCATTGTCACTATATATAAACTGACATGGCCCACGTCGCGATTGAAATCTACGAAAAGCATTGAGGAACGTAGCAGAGCTTAAGTCTGAAGCTAGTTCGAGGTGAACAGCTCTAGTAACCAAACAAATAAATATACATAAATATGCCTTTTGGCTCCGGACTCCGCGTTTCCTCGTCAAAGTAATATATAATGGTCCCGCGTTATCAATTCCTGTATGAGTAAAAGCCTTGATAGGTTCATCCACCCGATAACGTGGCAGGTCTGCCATAATAGGAAATATTTGTTTAGGTTTAAATCTAAAACATTTGATACATAGGCGAATGCGTTTTTTGATGGCGCGTAAACCAGAACATATCCAAAACCGTTGTCGTATAATCGAAAGTAATAATTGTGGCCCCGCGTGGCAGTTTTCCTTGTGATAAAAGTCAATAATAAGATCTACAACATGATCTTTTTTAGGTAATAAAATTGGGTGTTTATGTGAAAACTCTAAAGAAGAATTTTTAAGACGACCACCTACGCGCAAAATATTATCAAGGATAAAAGGTGATAGTTTTCTAATTGATGTTGAGCAATTATTACCCTTCTTTATATTATCAAGGTCTGGTTCAAAATAATATTGCTGTACAGCTTTTATTACAGCTAACTCCGCTGAATTCAAATCATTTGTCGAAATAGTGTTATTAAGAGGTAAACGTTTTAAAAATCTGAGAACATAAACAGTAGATCATAAAAATTTCATCCAGGATGAAAATTTACTTGACAAATGAAGAAGTGGATTATTTTCAGTAAAAGTTTTGGCTAAATGAATGACGGTCTTAGCTTCCGGTAAATCTTTATTTACGTTTAGACTAAATTTCTTAATAGGCCATTCATTAACGGGACTAGAAGCCCACGGTGGGCCTGAAAGCCACAGATAATTATTGATTATTTGACTTGGTGTCAAACCCCTAGATATAAAATCAGCAGGATTTTCTACACCTGCTATGTGATACAAATTATTTGTTGAAATTAAAGTTTGAAATTGTGATATACGATTGGCAACATAAGTATTAAATCGATGTGGCGATGATGAAATCCAGCATAACGCAACTATCGAATCAGAAAATATATATACGTTATCAATAGGATGGCGGTTGAAAATTGAATCATAAACACTGCGAACTAACTTTGCTAATAAAACTAAAGAACTAAGCTCTAATCGAGCTAAAGTTACAATCCTTGAAGGAGACGACACGCGAGATTTAGAACTAACTAAAGAAACTATAGGTGTTTCGTTATCATTCTGAACATGTAAATAAATGACACATCCATATGCCTTTTCGCTGGCATCGGAGAACGCTAGCAACGAAACTCTAGAGCTCCTTCTTAGACCAAGATGGCGAGGAAACCTTAATGTGGAAATTAATGGTAATTCTGAAATGTATGTTTCCCACATATCAATAATCTGCTTAGGCGGTGACTCTTCCCAAGAAATTTTAAGTAGCCAAAGTTCTTTAATAAGCAGTTTAGCGAAAAGTATAACTGGACCTACGAGTCCTAAAACATCGTACAGTCTAGCTGTTACAGACAAAATAGTGCGTTTAGTACAATGGGGCGGTGGTTGCGAAATCACGAAATAAAATGTATCTGTTGATGGTAACCACCGTAAGCCCAATATTTTAAAGACGTCATCTGTTTCAAATGAAATAGATTCTGAATGTCTATGAGAAACAGGGATGTGTTGCAAAAAATCGAGTGAATTACTAGTCCACTTGACTAGGTCGAAACCACCTGACTTAAATAAATTAATTAATTGATTTGATGTCTCTACTGCTTCCTCAAGAGAAGAAGCAGAGGATGCGATGTCATCCATATAAATGTCTCTCTCTAAGATACTAGCTGCTAATGGAAATTTCCTTCCGTCAAGCCTGGCTAGCTCGCGAAGCGTGCGAAGAGCTAGAAAAGGTGAGCAGCGAAGTCCAAATGTAACTCGAGTGAATTCATAAGTTGCCAGCTTATCATCAGGAGAGAAACGATATAAAATCCGTTGAAATTTGCGGTGTTGAGGATGAATAAAAATACAAAGATACATTTGCCTAACGTCGGCAAGAAAAGCAGTAGGAAATATCCGTACATTTAACAAAACATGAAAAATCTCAGTCTGTAAATTACAGCCAGAGTGCAAAATATCATTCAACGATAAATTAGAATCGGTCTTAGCACTGCCATCGAGTACGATGCGCAAGCGCGTGGTAGCCTTATCCTCACGCACTACTGGATGGTGGGGTAAGTAGAAGCCAGAAGACGAAATGTTATTTTCTGAAACTTTATTTAAAATATTCTGAGAGATGTAATCGCGAATGGCATCATTATATTTTACATGAAGGTCTGGGCATCTAGCAAATCGTTTTTCTAAAAGCGCGAAGCGGCGTTTAGCCGTAACATAAGAGTTACCCAATTTATCAGGGTTTTCCTTAAAAGGAAGAGAGACGGAGAATGACCCGTCGTCATTACGAGTGGTGGTTGATGAATAAATATTCTCACACTCCTGTTCATCCGGGCTTAAAAATGTCCTTTCTGGCAGTTCCTCAACTGCCCAGAACTTTTGTAAAGCTCCTTCTAACGGTTCACCGGTAAAACTACAAAAAGTGCGGGAAACGAAACTGTGTTGATAATCGATAGGCGAATCACCCATAATGATATAACCTAATGTTGTGTTTAAAAAGGATGGAATATTTTTACCGTTTATAATTTTACCGTGCAATAAAATATTGCAAAATACATTTACTCCTAATAACAAATCAATAGGGCCCGGTTTAAAGAAATCATCATCAGCTAGCTTCAATTTATTAATTAAATGAGAAAAGGTAGACGTGTTTACTTGCACCTCAGGTAGCTGTGACGTAATTTTCTCGACAACTAAAGGCCTTATGTTATAAACCGGTTTGCTATTATGGCGCGATGTGAATCGCACGGCAGTAGTGCCGTGGATTGTTTGCGAAGAACCACCAATTCCTTGCACTTCCTTAAAACGGTGCTCCTTAGAAATAAATAAAGACAAACGTTGACAACATTCTAAAGAAATATATTCACTTTGACTGCCTGAGTCTACTAAGCATCTAAGTGAATGTAAGCGGTTATGGTTGTCAAACACATTTATTTTTGCGGTGCCCAATAACGTAACCGTATTTGAGCTTAAAGGTAATTGTTGATCACGTGATACAGAACAAAACGAAGTATGATTCTGAACCACATTGGTTTGCGGAAGCGGGTTTAAATCGCTCGAGCGCACGTGACTGTCACGTGACTGCGTCGCGGCGGTAAGTGAAGATTGCGCATCGCGCGTAAAAGTGAATGCTGAATCTCTGACAGAGTCAGCAGGTAATTGATGACAATTCAAATTAGTTGAAATATTACATTGTTGTTTATCTTGCGTATTAAAATGTAATAGAGAATGGTGTCTAGCTCCACAATGATTGCAATTACGAATTGAAGTGCATGCCGAAGTTTTATGATTAGTGCTTAAGCAATTATGACAATACGAATGATTTTTCAAAAAACTATATCTATCCTTAGGAGACTTTTTCATAAAGGATTCACATTGAAATAAATGTTTATGTTCTGACTGTTTACATAAAATGCAATTAGAATGATTATTTGATTTATTATCTACGACAAAAGATTTTGACGATTTCACTTTAGAACCAGAAGTAGTTCTAGACAAAACCTTAGTCTGTTCTTTCAAGAACTGTACCAGGTCATTGTAGTTGGGAATCTGTTCCTTCCGGTAAGTAATTTCAAAAAGCTTGACAGTTTCTTGATCGAGTTTTTGAAGTGCGAGATGTAAAATTATAAAATCTAATAAATCATTTAATTTTAATTGTTTAAGAGCGTCGACGGATGAATTAAAATTATTGAGAAAAGATTCTAAGCCGGCAGCACTATTATTATTTATGGGTTTGAAATCTAACATTTGATTGAGATATGTGCATGCTAATGAACGAGGATCATCATATTTTTGTATTAATGCATTCCAGATTAAGGAATAATTCTCTCCTGTTGGTGGCAACCCTGCGCACACAGAGGTGGCCTTATCACAAAGTCTTCCAATTAGATAAAATACCTTTTCACTATTGGATAAAGACGCGTTCTCATGCACCATACTTTTGAACTGGGCGTAGAATAATGGCCATTTTTTGACATCGCCATTAAATGAAAGAAGATCAATGGGAGGAAGTTTTTGCTTTGGTTTGACAAAAGTAGAAATATTTTGATGAGTTTCTCGCGAAGATGTCTGATAGCGAGACATAACACATTTAACAAAACTATACAAATCTTCGAATGCCAACCAAACCTTGTAATCTATTTGATATTTTGAATTTAGTTCTAAACATAATGAATTATATTCATCCAATATTTGTTCAAATTTAGAATGAATTTCATCAATAGTAGAACATTTATGAAGAAAATCATCTGGGCTAATATCAGATGATTTAGCATGATCATAAAGTTGTTGCATACGTTGAAAGTAAACTTCCCGTTTTGCCTTAAGAACAGCCAGCTGGGGCAGATCCAGACATTCTTCATATACTTCGTCACCCTTGGGTTTAGGCATGTTGAATTTAATTCAAACTCAAATGGTAAAAATATATAAAAAATATTAATAAGCAAATGGCAAGAGTTAGCCTACCCTTAACGGGTTATACGCGTGAGTTTATATTTATCTTGTTTTGATGTAACAAAAATATATAAATCACAAAATATAAAAGTTGTAATGCGGTTTGTGTAAACGCTCCCTTATGAGAGGAACAAACGAAGTTATTTTTAACAATGAAGTTATATATAAGAATATAAACTGCGGTTATAATACTTAAATGATACGGAACAAAGTTCAATATCCGCCGTAAGTAGTGAACACAAAATGTGAACGAAAAATATACCGTAGGTAGATACAAAAATTACAATATGCACTGCGCAACTACGACTCGCGAACAAAGATGATTCCAGTACCTCAATATTATATGCGACAAAATAGATGCAACTCACAACTAAATGGAATACCAATTGAAAAAGGAATGCGGTGTAAATATGAACAATTCATCCAATTAATTAATAACTCATCCCACCGTAGTATCTTGCGGTTATAAAAGTAAAAGAGAAACGTTGCACTAGTTACAAACTATTTCCCGATATACGGTGTTCTGAACAATATAATTGGCATAAATTAAAGGTAAAATGTATAGCGGAAACGTATATAAAACGGATCCCAGAGTTCCAAGAGTACTCGGGAATAAACCGGGATAAACGTTTATAAATGTATATAAGAGAATGAAATTATTAGTTGTGAAATACTATTAAATATATAACAAATAAGATGTACATTAAATATATAATATATAAAAAGAGGTACCTTCAAGGTTATTGGCTCGATAATTATCGAAAAAACTAGGGATAAAAATCCGGCTCGAAGGACCAGAAAATGGTGGGAAAATAAAATCACCATTTGATTTTGAGGTGTTTGTGGACTGTAGATTGGTTCAATGGGGATGGAAGGAACTCACCGGATGCAGCTGCTGTTGGTTCTCTTCTTCGGCTCCAGGTCAGCAACAGGTCCGAAGAGTTTTTAACTAATTTATGTATTTATGTTATTGTCACTTCGCGAGACGTGCGCACAGTCTTAATTGTAATAGCGGTTTTTTTTGTTTTATAACGACGGAGCGGCGGAATTTATGCGTGTGGTGCGAGCGACGCACTAAGACGGAACGGGGGTTGCATCTCTTGTCGTGCGTTTTTAATGTTATTTTTCAAATCACTTTGATGCGGCGAGAATAGGACGGGCGGGGAAGGTTTTATGATATGGCAGGTATAAAATAAATTCAAAAATGCGATAATTAATTACCATCTTCTGTATCTTGAAGAAATTCATGGATTATTAAGATTGATGAAAAATAATGTGAATCTTAATAATTGAAAATGTTGTTAAAATTCATATATAACCCTGGCGTGTAACATATTTATGAATAAATCAACTGATTTTAGCTAGCTCTATATTGAATATCATTTATAAAATCTGCTCATTAGTTTTTATGTGGAGCTTGAACAGATAGAGACTAAATGTCTAAAAGCTGTATTTTAGGAATCTGCCGGTTTGAATTAGCCCTCGTTTCAAAATTTGTTGTACAAACTTATCTGGCTACAGATTTATTTTATCCTAGATAGACTTATAAATATATTTAACCTTCAAGCTGCTCTCTTGAAATATTAGCATTTTTGAGTAAATACCCTTTTCAATTAGAATCCAGACCTAAAATAACTATAACGCACTATTGTAATTTCAATAACCAAATATCTCACACTGATTCGAGACAAACTAAATCCGTATAATGCACCGGAAGTTATACATAGAACTGCATAAACACTAAACTAGATTGCCTGTATTCCACCAAAGGCAATATTTGTACACTGTGCATATATTTGACTTCTGTTAAAGAGATTATCGCGTAGCAACACCGTGCTTATGTGAGCATGTAACGGGGTACAAATGGCTCCTTGATGGTGTGAGAAGATTATTCCATTATCAGTATGGACATGAACAATGTTGTTCAAAATCGATGTTAATTCCTCTCAATACAGGATATTGCGAACTAATCCTGATTTGATATTCAGTGATCTTGTTAGAAAGTTTATATATACATATATACGAGTGTTCATAGTAATATATACGTCCTAATCTACTGGGTCGAGGTGTGAACACTGACGGGAGGATTCAAGTCCCATGTTGCTCAATGGGTTATGGAGCGACCTATGTTGGGTGTTTCTCTTGTTGATAGAATTAGAATTGAGGATCTTCATAAGAGAACCAAGGTAACAGACATAGCTCGCAAAATGAGCAATTTGAAGTGGCAGTGGCCTGGTCACGTCTGCCGCAGGACAGATGCCCGATGGAGCGGATGAGTCGCTGGAGTGGAGACCGCGTCTCAGTAAACGTAGTGTCAGACCCCCCCTCCAGCGCAATGAACCGAAAACCTGCGTGCGCAAGGTCACCGGTAGGCGCTGGATGAGGCAGTCGGAGGACAGGGATGAGTGGCGCCGACTTGGAGAGGCCCACGTCCAGCAGTGGACTGCGACTGGCTGTTTGTCATTTTTAAACTACATAGAATTTAATGAAATTTGGCAAGGAGATGCTTTTAAAAGTATGAAGTATGTAAGTTATCGTTTGTACAGAAAACCCATAACTTCGTATAAAAAATCAGATTGGGGCTATTTTTTATTTATCGTAAGAAGACAAATTCAATCAACACAAATGTATATAACTAAATTATGAACTAACTAAATGTAAATTTTAAAATAATTAAATTGTGAAAAGTAATGTAGAACATCTATTAGTTTCAGATTGTTTGTCATTTTTTTAAATTATATTTAAAACGCTTATATCTAAATATCGTATTGTTTTAATTCTTTGGTAAGATATAAAGAAATACTTGTCTTAACATTACAGTTGTTGCTATATCATTCAGAAATAAAAAGAAGTCGTGAATATTATTATTTCGCTAGTAGTACATTATATCTTTATTTATTAGTTGACATGATTCTGAATTAGAATATTAATGTAAATTTATTTTTTCCGTGCAGGAACGGAGAAAAAATACAATTTCCTGCGGCCGGGCTGCCTGTCGTAAGAGGCGACAAAACAACCCACACCAGGTGGTAGGGCATTTGCCTGTCTGGAGCCCTCCAGGTCTGGTAGCCATACCACCCTGGTCTAGAACATGCCGCCATAACAGCCACACAGGTTCCAGTCTCTTTTTAGAGAGCAGCAGCATACTGGTAGCACCCATAATAAAAACATAATATTATAATAAATTGACTAAATTACATATAATTTTAATACCATTGGTTAATGACATTGCCGAATTTGACTATTTTATACATAAATATATAATTGGTAGAGACCATTGATATATATATAAAATCCTATATCAATGATACAGATATAATAAATTGAATAATAAGTAGTTACTGTAATCATAACAAGTTTATAATCAATAATAATATAATCATAATATATAATCATAAGGATTACTTTTTTTGTAATGAATAGGCTCGCGTTTGACTGACATTGCGCTCATGTCAGGTGGAAATGCAATTAGATTGCATTTGTGGTGGTGGAGTACGCTTACCTAGGAGATACCTGTTCACGCGAGGCTTGGAGACACCTAGATTGTATTCTTCAGACAAAACAGACGACGTTAAAGAGTTCCACTCTTCAGCGGCTTCTTCGGGCATTACAAATGGCCTGTACCCAAAGCTAAAAAAAAGTATGCCTGTTCAAGGAGAAACATGTAACTTGTATTCCAAAGCACAACATTTGCAAAAATATCAATATTTGAACCAAATATGTTACTTTGACTTTGAACAAGGAATAAACATAAGAAATAATAAAATGTTGAAAAATGGACTATAAACCAAGTAAAGTACTAACGAGTATATCAGTAACAGGAAATCTGAATCTCGCGAACGTTCTAGCAAAAGCACTTTGGCTTAGTCGTGTCGTTTAATCGTGAATGCTTGCAACGCTTAAATCATTCTATGAAGAGCGTTCGTAAAAGCCTTTCATGAACTTCGTTTTCATTTACTAGTCTTTTACTATTTGTTAAATAGTGATTATCTTGTATAAATCCTCAAAACTTTCAAATAATATTTTTCCATTAAATATTAATTAGTATTTAACCGTTATTCTGTTTGCGTAGGAGTTTGTCCATGCAGGATATGAAAATGTTTCAATACAAGTGTCTGGTATGTTAAATTCAAAAATAAATAGATTTCGAAATCTCATATGTGTCCGATGCCAAAAAGCCTGGTCATTTTTTTTTTTAAAGAAATACGATTGAGAACTAACCACCGCAGGGAACACGTGAAGGGAGCGTGTGGGATTCGCCACATCGGGGTGGCACTAGGGCGCCCGAAGAAACAATTGCCACCCGAGTCGGGGATACACACTAAAATCCCTCGGTGTTCTTTCCCTCTCCTTATGTCAAGGCTATGGCCAAGCGAAAGCTCGAACAACTTTGCGTGCCTAGGTAGCCATAGAACTACATCCACTGCCGGACGGAAGCATATCCCCCGGAGTTGTCCCTCTCAGGACTAACGTGGGGTGGCAAAATGTCTCTTCCCACAAGAGGAGTGATGTGCGAGCACGGAACACAACGCGCCCGCCTACTCGGTGGGTCGGGACCCTTACTTAGGGGATGTTTACGGCGGTTGAAAGTCAAAATCCGCCCTCCACTTCATCCTTTGGCGGGAGTGGAGCAAGCTCATTCACTCACGCTCCCGCTCCGCCTCCTCCTTGGCGAGTATTATGCGCTCGCAAAACGAGGAGACAGCCTTTCTGGTCAATGCACTGCCCTAACGCGATAGAGTGAGCAGGATACTGCTCACTGTTCTAACTTCCTAACGAGCCGGGGACACGTCGCTCTGCGAACTTGCACAGAAAAATCTTTTATAAACATCAGTTCAGCAGAGCACACTCCTCTTTTAGCGTCGCGAATTAGGAATCCGGGCAGTGATAGCAGGCTCACCAATCATTAAATGCCACAACGGTATTGGATTTCATCGAGGCCTATTCGAGATAAAATTTCAGACAGGCTAACAAACAAAAATGTTTAATTACACAATTACCGCTTATTAATTAGAAATACCATTCAGGTTGCCCGGAAGAGATCGCTTTTAGCGATAAGGCCGCCTTTTGTTTTACCAAGTAACTATTGACTTGTTGTGCATTTTTTTGTAATTTCTGTTATGGTGAACAATAAAGTGTTGTCTATGTCTATGTTTATGATAATCCAAACTACTCAGATTCATGACGATTAAAATTCGCAAATCCACCTTAAATAAGCATGTTGGGTATGTCATTTGTGGCCTTGAAATGGAAATTCTTGAAACTTGACTTGAAACGTTTATGGGTTGAAACTATTTTCTAACTTAAAATATATTGTTCGTTATTCACAATATATTATGGAAACTCGCAAATCACTTTGTTTTTTCTTCAATCTTAACTAAAGCTTTCCTAGGTGAGCAATAAAGAGCTGGGTATCTATCTGAATATCTTATCTAGAATTTTAAATATTTTAGTCTCCCAAAGAGAAACAAGATATATTTCAAGATTCATGAATAACATTATACGTCGTACTGCAATATCAATACAATTTTGAGCTACATAGATCGCAACTTCAAATTATCTTGTTCGTGGTGGTACAGTCAGCAAAAAACTTGTTTCGTAGTCAAGAAATGTGTAGTAAGCCAAACTAGATGTTCACGGAGGCGAACAAGATATATTTCTTGGGGCAATAACGAGTGAGGCCAACTGTACTCGTAAGCATGTACAGCGGTGAGCAATGGGCAAGACGTCAGGTCTCGAATTTGCATTCCAAATTCAGCAATTGACGTGCTACCAGTCTTGTGGATGTTTTTACACCAAAGTGTATTGAAAAACGAATCATTTAAATAGAATAGTATATTTTTGCGCCTGTAAGAAAGATACTGATTATAGTTATTTTTTAATTAACATGTAGTTATCATTTGTGAGAAATGTAAAATTCATAAACAATTACTCATTATAATACTTCTGAAGCAATTTGATTTTGTATATTGAAATCAATATATATAAAAATGAATCATAGAAATGTATGTACAGGCATAACTTGAGAACGACTTTACCGATTTTGATGATTTTCTTGTTGTGTGTCTGCGTGGATTCCCGGACGGTTTAGATTCGCAATTAGAACCGGTAGGTGGCGCTGAGGTCGGTTTCTAGAATCCTCTTAATCACCTGGACCGATTTCGGTGATTTTGTTTTTGTGTGTTTGAGTGGATTCGCGGAGGGCTTATATTCGCATTTAGAACTGGTAGGTGGCGCGGCGCTGTGATTGGGTTCTAGAATCGTACTAATCACCTGGACCGATTTTCATGATTTTGTTTATGTCTGTTTGAGTGGGTTCCCGAATGGTTTAGATTCGCATTTAGAACCGGTAGTTGGCGTAGAGATCGGGTTCTAGAATCCTCCTAATCACCTGGACCGATTTTGGTGATTTTGTTTTTGTGTCATGAAACCAAGTCTTTTAGGAATTCAGAAATTATATATAAAATCGAAGATCCCTATATAAAAATCAAATTACGAAAGATATTCTAGGTGTGGCACACTAGACATAATAAGAATTTTTTTTATCAAAAATATAACACAAAAATGTATCAGTTACTTTTGGAGATAGAAGATGTGGTTGATTACATGTTATTTTAATATTTCATAGGTAAATTTCAAAAACAGTGATCATTTTGTCTATCATAGAGTCCTACAGTACAGTAAACCAGTTATTTTTACGTACATCATTACAGGACTATGTAAATAGGGCCTGCATCAACCGCCAAGCAGAGTTACACCAGACGGACTATAAATTTCTATCCCTTACAATAGTTACAGCGATTGCACCTGGGAGCATTCTAAGCAGTCTACAGACTTAAGTTAAACTTGAACATTGCCACATTCGTCCTTTGTTAGCTTCGGATAACCTTCAACAAGACGAGCAAGCTCTTTGAACTTCAAAATTTAGATAAAATTTTATTTGCGAGCCGAGAGAGAAATATTTTTAAAATTTTATTTCTTCAATGCATTTTAGTTTTAAATATTTTATATGTATCTAGTATAAAGTAAATTTAATTTAGCTGACTAAAATTAAAAAAAGGGCTGACATGGTAACATTATCACTGAAAGCTCCTAAATAAATTAGATAATAAAAAAAATAAGTGCCATTTTTGTTGGAGCATTATGTTTCGTCTTAAAATTTCAAATCTAGCTAACATTATCTATATGTTCTAAATCTAAGAGTTTTGGAAATTAAAGGAGTTCATTTTGCTATGCAATTTAATTTTCAACAAAATGTAATATTCATTAAAATTACAAAGTACTTGTAGTTTATTCATTTATAGAGATTAAGTTAATGACTACCAAGGTATATTCGATATACTATAATATAAATTACATACTATTGAATACAATGTAAGAAAACTTAACTTATTTGTATTGTATTCTACCCATAGTCTCTCAAGACTATAAGTAGAATACTGAGCCCAGATCACCGTCTTCTATGGGTAAGGTGCCCAGAAGGCTGGCTACGTTTCCTCGCTGGATCGCCATACTGATCCGTTGGCCGAGGTAGGCACCAGCCCTCTGATCACCTGAAGAGTCGATGAGTCGTTTTGATAAATTTTGGTAGAGGCTCATGGCCTCAGGACCCCACGGTCCAAGCGTCTCGACAGCAAACGGCACAAACATATAACTCTCACTGAGGGTTGCATATTTCCGCCGCTTGAGCGATTCCGCTGTTTCCGCCGCCGAACCGGCCGATCTAGAAGTGTTTGGTAAATGGGATGCGGCCAACGTGTCTACGCAAGTCGCATCCCACACCAAAGGCTTGCCACGCTGCCAGGGAATTAGAGTCATTCCGTCAGGGCGCCTGCCATCATCACGTGCAATACCGTTCGGCTCCAATAGAGCCGGCACGTTAGCGGTGGCAAGCGCCCTCCGTAAGACATCATTCAGGGCGGCGTGGCGTGACCATCTGCCGGCACTGCGGCGGCAAGAAAGACCGTGGTATCCCGGGTCGATTACCTCTATACCACAGACACATGTGTGTGGTGCACATATGCGAGAACCTAAGCGCAGGTTTATAGCCAAAGAAAAGGAAGTATTATCCAATAATGTACCTATGTTTGGGGAGGGGATAGCTTGGAGCCAAAAACCAGACTCTTTGCGAGAAACGGCAAAGATGCGGGGACGTCCTGTAGAGTTAGTAGTTTATTGCTTGATTTTTAACTAAGAATTGTGTATTCAGTTGAAAATCTGAACTGAGTGAAATGTGCCTTTTTTAATCAATAAACGAAATTTTGATACATACGATAAATAACCTCCACAGACGGGAGTAAACCCTCAGTGGTGTATCCATTTACAGTTCCCTTCGTTTATTAATTAATTTTGTGAATAATTAAGTGTTATCTCTCTTCCTATCTTCCCTAAACAACCTGAATAATAAACCTTAAACCCTTTTCACCATTTAAATACGATACCCCAAACTTTGAGGGTCACAAGAGCATTATTAAAGTCAACGTTACGCTTTTCAATAATCCAAAGGAACACTTAACGGAATTTCTCGTAAATTTATTTCAATTTACCCTCTTTATATCGTATTATCACTCACAATTATTTGAAAAAACAATAGTCTCTTCATTACAAGCGCTGACCTAGAACGCCGAACTATTTTCTTCGTAAAATGAGGTAGAAGATAACAATATCTATATATATAAAAGAAAGTCGTGTTAGTTACATCGTTTATAACTCAACGGCTGTACCGATTTGGGTAAAAATTGATGGGGAGGTAGCTTAGAACCAAGAGACGTACATAGGATACTTTTTATCCCGTTGGAACCGGTTGGTGGCGTTGGGATCGGGTCCTAGATTTTGTTTTTTTCAGAGCAGCACAACGTTTGCCGCCGAAATTCGTCATTATATTACACATGAAACGTAACCAGTGGCGAAATTCAGGTTTTTACCATTGCCCAGCAGTGGGCACGCGACATGAGGGTAGCTAAAAAAATGTGTCGCCGACATTTCAGATTTTAAACTAATTTTCATTTCGATTTTTGAATGCTTTTCTATTTATAAGATCTTTTACTGTTTTTATTGTGGCACTAGCTATGCCCTCGGTTTCACCTGCGTGGTGATGGAAAATCGTTATATTTTGGATAATTCACACAATATAAATTATAGCCTATCTGTTATTCTGAAGTAAACTATATTATTGGAAAGTTTCATCAAAATCCATTCAATAGCTTTTGAGTGAAAAAGTAAGAAACATACATCCATATATCTCTATATGTCGGAGGAAGAACCTCCGTAGTGATCGTAAAAATTGTGACGTCAGCAATGCTTGCAATAGCCTATTGTTATTGTACTTCTTTATGGCCGCAGGTGTGCAGATTACAGTTTCTCGGAAACACGCGGTCCTTTGTTGTATTGTACAGTTTAGTATAAAACGATGCCCAAACGGGGAGGTGAGGCAGTCAAATGACGATTGCGATACTAGCAAGACGTGTGTAGTACATTCGGTAAGCGATATAGTGACGGACTTTGCGCGTTTTATTGGATCGTGCAGTTTGTACTGCTTGTAACCAGTTATATTTGTACATGTTTGTATGGTTCTAATAAATTCTATAGTAATTCCAACGGCTTTTTAATTCGAGTCCTGTAGCTCGTAACGTTCGATTGCTTAAAAAAATACTGGAGGGAGGGATTGTGTGGGAACCGATATCTACAATCTATAAAACAATCCCAAAAGTCGGTTCACAAAATCCCATTTCATTATAACATTAACTTACTTGAACACCCTTTTCCACCCACGTCTGCGTCTAACGCAAATAAAACCGCTCATAAATACGTTACCGTCGCGAAGACGTGACACGGTGCCCCTGCCAAGGTAATTCAATAAGAAAGGGCCGGCCACACTCCCTGTGGACCAACTGGCGACCACAGAGCAATCGTCTGTCCTTGGGAGGAGTATCCAAAGCCAAGCTGGAGTGAATAATCCGGTTCATTAGTAGTTTTGCATTTCATCTATTTTTCAAATGTACATACATGGGATACATTGCTATGTTTAAGTAACATTTCTATGTTATTTAATTTTTGGGAGAAAACGTGATTTAATTTGTGTGGACAAGCATAGTTTATTGAATCGAGCCGGCGATCTTGCGCAGGTCGTCAGTCCACCGGGCTGGCAGGCGTCCTACGCTACGTTTGCCGAGACGTGGTCTCCACTCCAGGACTCGTTTGCTCCATCGGCCGTCGGTCCTGCGACAGACGTGACCGGCCCACTGCCACTTCAACTTGCTAATTTTGCGAGCTATGTCGGTTACCTTCGTTCTCTTACGGAAGTCCTCATTTCTGATTTTATCCATAAGATAAACACCTAACATAGCTCGCTCTATAGCCCGTTGAGCAACTTTGAATTTGTGGACCAGTCCCGCTATCAGTGTCTACGTCTCGGCACCGTACGTCATTACGTCATGCGTCCTACCCATAATGAAATTTTTATTGTCTCTTATGAAATATACATAAAATACTTATGATTTTAACAAGATCTTATATGAAATGTAATAAAATGAACAATTATTAAATTACATACAATTGAATACAATGTAAGAAAACTTAACATATTTGTTTGTATTCTACGCATAGTTCCTCAAGACTATGAGTAGAATACTGAGCCCAGATCACCGTTTTATATGGGTAAGGTGCCCAGAAGGCTGGCTACGTTTCCCCGCTGGATCGCCATACTGATCCGTTGGCCGAGGTAAGCATCAGCCTTTTGATCACCTGAACAGTCAATGAGTCGTTTCTTGTAATAAAATAAATATTTTAAAAAGTATTTCCAGTAGGACAATGGTTATTTACAAAAATTATTCAGCTTAATTTAAAAAATAGCAGTTTAACATTTAGGACCAAAAAAACTTATTCAGATGTTATACGTGTACAACGTATAGTTGTATTCATGTTATATCAGCTGTTAAATAAATGAGTTAAAACAAGAATTGATAACCACAAGTTTATTTTATACCCCCTCTTTTGACATTAAGTATGCCCAAAATTGACTGTTCCATATTTTAATAATTACACCAATGAAACAACGCCTCTTTTCTATGTTCATCAATGATATGGCCCAACAAATTGACGAGATTTATAGCTGAGATTCCCCTGAAGTTAGCCAAAGGGAAATTAAGTTGGGCCAAACTTTCCTGCGGCAACGTCGATGACCTGAACCTTATCGTTTTACAGTTAACGTTCGCCTTTCTCTTTAACTTAGTTCAAAGAGGTGATTGTCGGTACTTTTTTCCTTTTTAAAAGGTAAGCGAAACATTTAGTCGGTTATTTTTTCATAATTGAATTAGTTAAGAACAGGAAATGACCTAATTTCATTTCAAAATTTGATAACGATGTAATCCATGCAAGAATGGAGGTAGAATATTATATCATTTTTTGCGTCCGGGCGGCCTGTCGTAAAAGGCGACAAAATAACCCACAACCGGGTGGTAGGGTTGCCTTTCTGGATTTCTACCACCCCTGCTCTAGAATATGCCTAACGATCTTATTTATATTAAGTTAGAATAAGTTTTAAGGGCTTCTTTAAGGCTTTTAAAGAAGGCTACAAACTTACTCTAACACAAATAAGATAGTTACTGATTAATGTAACCACATAATTTTCTTTAAAGACTAAATCTCCATATAATAACGATTTCCATAATAATAATATTCTCGGTGCGGTAATATTTATGGTCGAGTGTCACACGGTGTGATATCCAAGCCGTGACATTTTTAATGTGCTCTCTTATTGCATATTGCAGTGTCTGAGAGCTCGGTTATGTGCCATTGAATTACTGTAGAGTAATAAATATTGTGGTATTACTTTAATGTCTTTGAGAAAATGGATGTGCGGGTATAACGTTTAGAGCCGTGTGCTTCATTTGTTTTATTCATACAATGTATTGTACATTGATTTTTTTAATAAGCCTCCATGTACACGTAAGTATGAGGAATATCATCAATTTTTTTTTATGGTGTGGCTTTATCTGCATTAATCTTAAAGATATACGGTATTTAAGGTTGGTAATTAATTATCGTATATTTTATATAATATCTTTCCATTCCTTTAAACCTTCCCGCCTGACCTTATTCTCGCCGCATCAAAGTGAATATTACACCATTTTTGAAAACATAATCAAAACGCTAGACAAGAGCCGCAAGCCCCCGTACCGTCTCAGCACGTCGTTCGCACCACACACTTAAATTTCACCGCTCCGCACTTATAAAAAAAGGCTCCTACAATCAAGAGTGTGGTCACGTCTCGAGAAGTGACAGTAAAAATATGAATAAATTAAAAACTCATCGGACCTGTTGCTGGGGCTGAAGAAGAGAATCAAGAGTATCAAGCATACGCTGAGTCCCTTCTATTCCCAATATTGAACCAGCCTATTACACAGTCCATAACTACCTCTAATCAAATAGTAAATTTATTTCCCAAAAAGGTTTTTATTTTTTGTGGGCCGATGTTACGTTACTACCCTTTATTTTACATAGTTTTTGAGGTTCTTCTATCGATATTTGTTTAAGCAAAAACGCTTATATACCTGAAAAACAAATAAGAATAATATACGATCATCTAACCATAAGCAGTGTACACTCATTCAATAACCTTTCAACATGGTTTGTATGAACTAAGCCTTTCAATCAATCCGCTCTCGATCAGGCGCTGACTTAATCCGCTACCTGCACTTCTAGGCCATCCTGAATTCCCCTCACGAATACTGTTTACCCCTACCATTAGCTCGGCTTTGTAATGCCTCTGGACCGTAGATCACAAATCAAGGTTTTATCGTGCGAGTCCGGTGCAGGAAACTATGTATCATAAGTGGGCTATCGATCCGTACCGGCTGGGATTTATTGCTACAAACCTTGGTAGGGGAACGAGGATGTAAATAGATGCTAGGTATGACTTGTAATTAATTTTTAACTTCTTATTAATTTATGTATCATATTGAGAAACTTTTAAGTGAGTACTAAAGTTTATGATTTGAACATTTCTAAAAGCCGGACGAGTGCCTGTCAGCTCACTTACGATTAATGGTTCCGTAGAGATGGCCAACTTTTACTTTCTTTATCATTTAGCTACAGAACCCTAATAAAAGTTTGAAAATACGCCGTATCTCAGAAACTATTAACTGCATCTTGTTAAAATTAATTTCCATCGTATTTTAAACTCGTGTTAATATTTTTCAGAATGGTCATGCTTATAGTTTAAAAGTTAGACCCCTTCCACAGACACAAAACATCCATTAGTTACATATTTTCAGTACACCATTATGTAGTGGTATAAAAAAACCTTTTTATCAAATGTCATTTATATAGACCTACCAGTTTCTGAAACAATCCCTGTGATATACACAGACGGACGTGACGATTTTATAAGGATTTTTTTGCGAAACCACTACAAGAACTAAAAAATAAACTGACATGAAAATATGACCTGCCGCCATTACCGGTGCCACTAACTAAAATCCTATATGCAGAGTAAGTTACAAAATATATAACGCATCTCTTTTAAAGTAATGACAACATACAGTCCATTCCATTTTCGCATATTTGTCTTATCTATGTCACTTGTTGTGGGTCGAGACGACAACTTTGAACAATAAAACGATTATATAAAATTACTTTTATTTTATTTATTACACACAATTTTACATACATACGTAACGATCAAAGGTAGAAGAAAGAAGAGAGAGGGTAACGTAAAACGTCATAGAGCGCTGTTATCGCATGACATCTGGCAGTGACATTTCCCTGAACGTGAAAAAGTTGCTGAAGCGAGGGCTACTGCAACACCACTACTACAAAGAATAGAATAGAATATTATTTATTGTACACAAGATAATAATGCACACGAATTAACAATCATATATACATATTATATTAATAGTAAGTAAAAAGTATACACATACATATTTGTATAAAATATATATTATGTACATAGAGTTACATAGCATACATACATTAATTACTGTTTACAAATTTAGATAGTGATATTTGAGGAGTTTATTAAAAGATTTAATTGACTTTGCACCTCATTAGTCGCAGATTTGCTGATGATCTCAAGAGCCTTGTACTACTTTCTTGAAAGAACTCAACTTGTTCCTTCAAATAGGAGGGCGCTTTTGGGCTAAAAAGTACATTATACAAAAGGGATAACGTATGATCATTCAGGCGAAGGCGGATAGGAAGCCATTCGAGCATACTACGAAATTCAGAAATGTGATTATATTCATAGTACTTCTTGTACGTCAAAATAAATAAATACATACATACATAACTTCATGCTAGGTCCCTTGCGGGGTAGGCACGGACAACAGAGCGCCATTTAGGCTTATTCTTACACAATAAATAAATAAAATAAATAAAGTGTAAGATATATCGATTATTATCAAGTCTAGCGTACGTCAAACTACTAGCAATCTACGGTCATTAAATATCGTGCGAAATGAATTCCCTAGTGTACGCGCTTCCATGTAGTTTCATAGGTTACAATAGATTCTACGAAAAAAATCGTACCGAAATATTTGTGGTGAATGTTTGGACTAAACTAATAAAAATATGGTGTATAAACCATACTCCAATGTAGAGTCAAAAGTTAAATAAAAAAGAAGCCATTTCCAGCAATAGTATATCAACGAGGGTGCCCTCACCATCCATATTGGTGTCATTTAAGCCTAGAATAAAACATACACTTGTATCGCAAGTATAAACAACGAATTGATGTGAGGCCGAGAACATTTTTATGAGCAAATCTGTTCGTGTCCATCGCCAGTAAAATTTCTAAAGAGCCCTAAAGGAAGGATATCGTGTTCTTTTTCCTTGTTTTTCTTTTACACAAACTTTGCTTGTAAATCAATATTTGGTTGTTGTACACCGTGTTCTGAATCTCCAACAGAGTTTTTAAAGGGATCACTAGGGCGTAGAACTGGCCGCTAAGAATATTTTTAAATATAGAACGTAGATTATATTTTGTTTTTTGTAATGTCACATACACAGGACTCTGACTGAATGCACAAACCGTGCCAAGCCAATATTGAACAAAGAAGAAGTAATGTCACATTTTTTTGGCCTCTTCATTAAAATAGTTAACATATCTACACGTGCAATTATAATTATTACTAGGATTCGCCAGCGACTTCGTCCACGTTGGACGGGTAACATTGAGTTGTTATACAAGTATATACAAATCAAGGGTGTTTCCAGCAGGACAATTGTTATTTACAATGAAAATACAAAAATCCTGCAAATTCCTACAAAACCCGAAAAAAATAATGTTACTAAAGACATACGCAACATACAACTCTTTTATTCATGTTTTTGAAGAATATTCGTCCTTTTTGTCTATTTTGTAATTTTTGACAAGTTTTGTCATTTATGTATTTTACATATAAACGTGGGATGGGATGGCTTGCGATGTAAAATGAAGTGAATCTTCCGATGGCAAATACATAATTTAAATAATTGTATACTATGTAACCTGTACCGTCTGCTCTTTAAACAAGAGACGCGCATTAGAGGTTGACCTGCGGCGCATTCGCGGGGTAAATTCTAGTAAATACATACATGTACATTTGTGTTTTTTTATTATATTTTATTTCACCACATAATAAATTTATTCAAAAATTACATTGTAGAAAATCTATGAAATGACAACTACAATTTACAGGGAAATTGACGAAAGGCTATGTATTGTAGATTAATGCCAAATACTATGTACTATTTGATATTTTGATTAAAGCTGTTGTGACATCAGCCAAAACAATAAGCCGATCAGTTTGATCACAATGTGAATTATGGTTAAAATGAAATAGTAAGCTCATTTAAATGCTGTATTAAACTATAAACGTTAAAGAAATAAAGGTTTATATTAAATTCAATCCCACTATTTTTGTTTTTAAATCTACAGTTAGTAAAAAAATTATATAGTCTCCTATCAAATTCGGAAAAACGGTGCACACATTTTTAATATTTATGCAATAGTACCTAACTTTATAAACAATTGTTTACTTTCTGATAAATCTATACATATTTAATATTGTATATTTTTTTTCATACTTAATTAACTACGACATCTATGTTGCTAAGTTCAAAGTATTCAAAATAATGCTCAGCACAATGATTTCTCCAAAAACTAACAGGTGAAGTGAAATAATATTTTAATTCATTTATAGTAATGGGGTTTTTTAATTAGAACAATTATTATTTTCAAATTAATATTGTGCAAAGTTTGTTTGATTTTTATAAATGTATTTTTATGTGCGTCGTTTTCATGCCAGCAACATTTTTTTTAAATCTACTACACTGCTTCTAATTAATATACGTCAGTTCTGTAAGTTTTTATTAATTTTAATTTTATTTTTAATATTAAAGTGTAAGTAATCATACAATAATTATGTATCACCAATATTCTTGCCACGGATTGCCTGGAAAAGATCGCTTTTTAGCGATAAGACCGCCCTTTGAAAACAATTAGAATAATACTAGTTTATAAGTTTTCTATAATAGTATACATTAAAGATCTATTAATTTTAAATCAGTTAATAGTAGCAACTATTTATACGAGCATAAATAAAACCAACTTTACTTAACCTACTGATTCACTGCAACCCCGACCTGAAAGCATCTGAACATGGCCGACATTAAAACTTTGTTGAACCGCCAGCACGTTTGAGGCATTCCCTAGGTTTAGACTTCGATAGATAAACTTTGAGTTAAGCCTTCGCAATTCCACTAACAGTACATTCTGTTGTTTATGTATTGTCTATGTTCAGTTCGCTTTAATGCCGCTGAAATAATAGCATCCAAAGTATAACTTTGTGTTTTGTTTGTATGAGCACGCTTCGGTTGAAAAGTTTAACTAAATTTAAAGTTGTACTCGTATGAAACACATATTCAAATGTGATTATTCATAAGTTACTTCATAGCTCGGCCGATCTAGCATTGTAATGACGAACAATTTACTATAAATTATATAATATCACTGATTTAAGATTTAGTTAAAATTCATTAATTATTATTAATTCAATTTCTATTCAAAATACAATTCGTCAATTAATTAAACTTAATTAGTTCAGCACATAACGTAAACGCGTTCTCAGAGCGGCTGAACTACAATATGTATATGTTAAAGCCAAAGTAATAAATTCGGATATTATATATATTATCTAGCCATTATTTATAATGTCTACTCAATTTAGATAAAGTGATAATTGACACAGAATTAATTACGTTAACTAGCAATTTTATATAATATCTTAGAAGACTTGGATAATGTAATAAAACAAGTAGGAATAGCTAAAAAATATAAAAGTATATTTCAATTTGCCTAAGAATTAAAATAACATTGTCATAGATAATAATTCTACGTTAATAAACATTGTTATTAAGTTATTTAACTTTAATTTATAAAGTAAATTTAAAGCTCACTAGCTATAAAACAAAATTTAAAAAAAAACACAGAGATCAATACAAGTATTTGGTATCACTCTTTAAAGACTACAATAATAAAATATTTAATTTAATACTTTGGCTAACTTTGACCTGCTATTATGAATAATATCCGGATAAAGTGATAAATTTATCACATTGTCTAATCAATTTTGCTATTATATATAATGACCAGTCATTATGTATAATAGCTATTTAATCACTTTGACTGTAACATATCACATATTCAAATTCTATTATCTATAGGTAAGTTTAACTATATAAAATATATTTCTAGGTAATCGTAGACTTCTTTAAGAACCTTAAAGAAGCTTACAAACTTACCCTAACTGTATGAATAGGACCGTAAATACTTATTAATGTAACTTTCTTTTCGATTGTGGCTTATTTGCTTTGAAAAATATTTTAATACAAAATTCATCTTAAAAATTATCTTAAACTTTCCAGAATTACATTTTCAATGAGAGATATGTATTTTAATATCTGCTTTTCCGGTAAAGTAAATACTTACACTATTTAAATAATAAAATCATGCGTTAATATTAATTTTTATTTTCATAGTTTTAAAATATCTTTTAAATTTGCTCGCGGTTTCGTTTGTGTTTATGTTATTTCTCGGGCACCGTATATTTTTTTAGAATGAAAAGTAATCTATGTGCTCCTCCAGACTATTATCTACCTCTGCACCAAATGTCATCTAGCTCCTTTCAGCTGTTCTGCCGCAATTGAACAACAAACATCTATCGAAACGTTCTCATTTATCATATTGGTAAGTATAGATAAATAATAATATAAATTTTAATTCCAGTTTAAAGAATAAATAATGCTATTTGACTGTTTTACTTATACAAAGTTATTACGTCATACCTTTCTACATTCGTACATATTCTATAACACCGCGACTTTTTATAAGATAACGAAAAGCGTCTGAATTGATTTGAATGTTACCTAACCAATTGTCTGATTGTATGATATTATTAATACATTTTCTACAAAGACGTTTCACAATTATCCGTGCGGGAGTGGACAAAGAATATAATTTTCTGCGGCCAGGCGGCCTGTCGTAATAGGCGACAAAACAAACAACAGCCAGGTGGTAGGACATTTGCCCTTGAGTTATGTTCCGCTATTATTAGTCAGGTTCCAGTCTCTCTTTAGAGAGCAGCAGCGCATTTGTAGCAGCATTGGTGTTGCAAGTATCCATAGGCGATGGTAACCGCTTTCCATCAGTTGGGCCGTCTGTCTGTTTCCTAAACACGTGCAATAAAAAAAACGAACATCTTCTTAAGCGTTGACAACGTGAACAATAGTTTTCAATTTTGAAATACGTGACTATGTGAAGCGTCCACTGCGAACAATTCAGGATCCTTGACCTGGTGACTTGAAGTCTAGACTTGAAACTATTAAAGTTGTAGGAATTAATGCGTCAAGTCCCAATTTTGAACTTGACGATCGTGACTTGAGACTTAGATGAATAATATCTAAAGACTTTGAGAAATTAATATTACTGGTGGCAGTTGCTATTTACAAATAAAACTTGATGTGGTCTGTATGATGTATTGCCGTTATTAACAATTAAATCAAAACTATACATACACGAGTTGTGATGTATAGCAGTAAGTAGAGTAGTGCGTATTGGTGACATATGTATGTGAGCAAGTGACTCCTCGTTCTGTCCGACGCGTAGCTGCTAACTGTGCGAGCTATGGGCATCGGCGATATGCGGGGCGTAGAGAGAAGGTGTGCTCAGGCGGGCGGCTCAGGGTGTGCTCTTTGTCCGCAATAAATATATTTCTAAATAGTATGGGCTCTGATTTTTGTTTTATGCTAATTAATGTTGAAAAACAGCAGACAGGTTAATGGTCCGCATGATGGGAAGTGGTTATTATCGCCTATAGACATTTGCAATATCAGAGGTGGTACAAACGTGCTGCTGGGCTAGAAGCAATTATATTATACCTCTTGTAAAGACCTTTTGTGAGTGATATGAATCTTATCTAAAAAAATAAAAATAAAAATGACCGTCCATAAATAATCCCTTAAGCTAGACCCCAGCCCTCCAATTTTAAGGAAATGCAGAGAGGACCCGTCACTTCCCCAACTGGTAGAGATCTTCGTAGGTCGCTAACCTTATAGTATTTTCGTAAGTTTTCGCGACTAACGTACTTAACAAAACTACGTTTCAACGGTTCTAAGCGCGTTATTTGGTTTGATTTTTATTATTCCGATGTTTCGGCCACTTTTCAGATTTGACTATTTTGACGATAAGAATTATGGGAAATCTAAAACAAAGTAACTAACTCTCCTTACTTTTTTTTCATTTATTATATCTTTATACCTTTCATTAAATATTTATTATAATATTCATTGATAAAATTATTTTTGTGGCAATGCTCTTTTGTAAAAGGAGGCGATGATCTAAGGGGGCTGCGCACCAACTTAACCCAACTTGTACTAAAAGCCTATACAAACAGCTTGTCTCGTAATACAAGCCACAAGCCTTGTCGCACAAGCATGTTATGGCTCGGAGGCGGCATTCAGTTGGGAACACGCGTACCCGACCAGCTAGTTTGTTTTGCATAAGAAAAAGACATGCCTGTTGTTGTTAAATAACTTGTAGAAACAATTTTCCTGCGATTCTACGTAATTTGTAATTTTTTTGAGCATTTACATAAATGTAAATTTAATTTTATTTAGATGTTAGTTTATATTTTCTTTCTGTCTCTTTTATTTCGCTTTCTTCTAATTATTTAGGGTCTGCACAGTATGACTCTTCGTTCCATACTCCATTCTCTTGCGCAGGGGCGTATTTAGAAATTTGCTGCCTATAGGCTATTCATACTGATAAATTCACATGCTGAACTGCACCTATTTGTAGCATTGAACGACTTTTTTATGTATACCTATATCGTACAATGTGTCTCGCTATGTGAAGACCAAATAAATGAATTTTCTTTCTTTCAAATTTTACCTCCCGTACCGACCTGTACAAATCGGTGCCCTAGTCCACAATCACATTAATTAGAAACATTTTTTTTAGTCTTCTTATTAAACCTTTTTTCCGTAATTTGAAGATTTTGTAAGAAATTTAAAATAACGCCCCTAAAATCTGCCGCCAAAGGCTCCAGCCTAGTCAGCCTATTGGTAAATCCGCCACTACTCTTGCGGACCGTGAGGATTTAGAATGAGCTGAGCTGAGGTTTTCCCACAGCGCTACGACATGAAGTTTTTTAAAAAGGGTGTCATGAAATTTCTTGGATGCCAGCAGCGAGTTAGTGACATCTCCGGTGTCGCAAACCTCCATAAGCGACGGTGACCGCTTACCATCATTTTTATGTACCTGAACAACTTCAAACTGTTCCCGGGAAAATTCCTGTGGGATTCCCGCGATAAAACTTGCGCAGAATAATAATAGAAGTCTAAGATTAAGCTGTCTTTGAAAATCACATCAGATCAAACAGATAAGAAATCTAAACAAGTTGCATCGTGGTTTCCGTCGTTTATATAGTCTATTTCAGTTGTTTTTACAAGCTTTTATTTAACTTGCAATGGATGTATGTATGTATGTAAGTTCGGGTGGAATCTTGCAAGTTAAATTTGACTAACTTTCCGGTTTCCGATTGAGCTGAAATTTTGCACGCATATGTATATCGCGTGACTATACAATAATATGGTACCATGGAGCTGATCTGATGAAGGAGTCGGGAGGTGGCCATAGGAACTCCTTTACTAAACAAGATAAACCCGTCGTGTTTGAGTTCGTTTTACTTGTCTTAGCTAGTTCTCTGCTGCTACATGTTATCCAGGATCTCAAAAGCTTGTATTTAAAAACCTTTTTGAAAAAGCTTATTTTTTAAATAGCTTTATTGCACAGACATGGCATGTTTAAAATTTTATAAGATTAATAAAATTGGTTAAAATATTTCGACAAATGTAAAGCAGAAAAACTGTTATTATATTCCGTGTTATGATGTCCAACGGAGTATAATACTAGCAGGGTGCGGGATGACGAAACTAATACGCGTCATTGTCGGGCGCACGACCCGAATGCAGGTAGATGTTTGAAGGTAAATTTTATAGGCCTTCTGTTGCAAAATTTTAATAAAACGAGCTTGCACAACGAAATAACTTATTTTCAATGAAATAGAATATGTAGAGGTTCGGTTTGTATGTACACAAATAAAACGCCAACTACATAGCTTGTAACGCACCCATCCGCTCGGCGGTTGCACAATGACTGCGCTGGAGTGAGCGGCTAGCGACTCCCTCCCCGCACTCCCCACCACCGACCACCGAGTCAAAGCGTGCTACGTTTATTAAATATAGTACTCTACAGAATATTATTACAACAAGCACTTTTCAATAAGACGAGAGGTCGCAGAGAGGGTGGTGTTGCCAACGCTTGGATGACATAAAAAAAAACAATTCCTACAACAATTTATAAAAGGCGTCAATTTGAACATTTCAACACCTCCCAATACTTTGCGTACCAACTTTACATAAAACTTATTTGACACTACAATATACGATAAGTATTAACATTTAAAACGAGGTTGAATTCGAGGAATATATTCCTTAAGTCATGAAGCCAAAATGGAAGACTTAATCAAAACACGTATCAATCAAATCGATTCTAGCGTGTATCGTGTTTACTCTGATTAACAAGTTCCTAATTAAGCCCGTTGTTTTGGATTGGTTTAATCAATTTTGTAATTAGATTTATTTCGTATGATTAAGTTACTAATACTGCCTTACAGCCTGTTCCTATATCTGATTATATATTCGTTTTTCCTTACTCCTGGTTAAAATTTATCATAAATACTGTTACAGGCCGACAAAGTGAATGCACACCTGCAGTTTATTACCTTTCCCGCATTTGGACTTCTGTTGTTTAATTTGTAATTAGAAAAACATCCTATTGTTATTGTACTCGTTTATGGCCGCAGGTGTGCAGATTACGTTTTCTTGGAAAATTCAGTCCACGTAGTCGAGTGTTGTATTGTATGGTTTCGTATGAAACAATGCCCAAACGGAGGGGTGAGGCAGTCAAGCGACGATTACGATACGAGCAAGGCGTGTACATTCGATAAGAAATATAGTTTCGGACTTTGCGCGTTTTATTAAATCCTTCAGTATGTACTGGTTGTGTCCAATTAATTATATTTCTACCTGTGTTATACGTGTTTTTATAGTTCTAATAAATTCTATATAATATTAATTCCAACGGCATTTTTCATTCGAATCCCGCACTCGTAAAAATACGTATAAATAAATATCTCGTGGTATCGTAATGGCTAGCGCATGCATTCCAAACAAGGGCGCGGGTTCGATCCAGGCCGGAACACATGCACTACTTAGTCAGTTTTCTGATCTATGAATATGCACATACTAGCCGTTCCCGCCCGCTTCGCCTGGCGAATGACATTATAGAATTTTTTAAAACGGATCACGGTTTGTTATAAGTGAAAATCATGTTGTTTCTAACATAGACGTTATGTTAAATCATGTTCCTCTTTTATGAGCTAGAAAACAAATGAACCAAGGATAAATGCCTGTCTTTTGTTTTATGGGAGCAAATAAATTAATAAACAAACAAATTGAGAAAACATGGCAAAGGGCTCATAGAATTTGAAAAATATATAGCCTTTAACCATCTATGATTAATTCCGCGTCAAATGGTTGTGGTTTCATGCTGATCGGTCCAGTAGTTTTCGAGTTTATCTCGGACAAAGAAAACAAACTTTGCTTATATATATATAGATAGATTGTTACAATTACCACGTGCTAACAACGGTGAAGGAAAACATCGTTATGCAACCTGCACATCGACGAGGTACCCGATGTGTCAAACCTGCCAAGCCATCTTGGACAAGCGTCTGGGCCCGAGCCCAGCTGTGGGACATTTATGGGCTTATGTATATGACGGAGGATGAACCTTCGTGGTGTCTATAAAAGTGGTGACGGCAATGCCGACGTCACGATTGTTGGCTTCTTGGTGACGACCTTTTGAGTCCTCGAAATAGAATTTCAAGAGTATCCAGTATCGTTTATTCCAAGAGCGTTCCGACTTCCCATAGAGTTCAGTCCCGTTCGGCGGCTCGAACAATAATGATTAAGTTTTTTTTTTTGGAGCTGACTCAGCTGAATAGCCGCAGATGGCTGTTTCAGCGATACCGGGCTTTGGGGGCTTCCCGACTCCCAATGATTAAGTTTCGACAGTGCGGTCGTACTTATAGGGCTCGGTGCACGTGCCGGCGCACATACACGTGACCACACGAACTTTTAGGTTAAGTATTGAGATTACAATAAAATCTTGTTGTTTTACGTTAATTTCACATTATAATAAACTCATAGTAATTAAATAAATGATTCTTGGTTTTGTAATACGTTAATTATTGTATTTGCGCCGACAAATATATTATTTTGTATAGGCTATATTGTATATTAGCCTGCGACATATTATATGGATTAACTTAATACAATAAAAAATGTAGATTCAATGACTAACTTTGGTTGCCTTTATAATTGGACTTTATATTCATATATTCTTAGTTTCGCAGAATATCGAAATTCAAATGTCTGGTTAAAACATTAAACATGCCCGTTTAACTCGTTCAAAGTTCATGAGTGAATATTTTTTGACTGACACATAAAGAAACCACAATGACGTTGAATGTATTTATTTAAATTAGCATTCGTAACGTCTCCTGACATTAGCTATTAAATATTTTATCGCCGCTGTAATTTAATTGGAGTTCTTTTGTAAAGATAGGTTGCATGACGGGTAGACAAGTATTTTCTGAACGGAGTCCCTCAGTATGCTTTGACTCGACTCTCCGTGTGTTGGGAAATATTCTAGATTTTGTTTCATAAAAATCGTTAGTTGCTTGACGTAGACAGAGGGTAAAGTAAGAATCTTGGGTTCTTTGAAAACATTATTTTTCATCATACATTCTTGTAAGAAAAAAATCTATAAACTATAATAATTTTATGAATACGTATCATACAAACAGCAGTTTTTACTTAAACTTTGTTATTTCTTTTTAAATCACTGACGGATACTTCAATCTTATATATTGATACATAAAACTTTTTACACCAGACTAGATAAAAGTTGAAAGTTCTAACACTACTCCTGAGATACAAAGTACTAAGTCATGTAAGATTTAGGAGCTTTTTAGAGTTACGTGTAATATATTGTACTTATATGGAAATAAAGATATTTTAGTTTTAACATAGTTTGTAAGCATCGATTTTTTGAGTATCATAAGCAGCTAGAATAAAGCAGTCGCAAATACATTTTCATCATAGTTAAACGTATTTCAGACCACCTTCTGACTATCTCTGTAAATTAGGTGATCAAAACTTACATTGGTTAAGATAAAATAGTTAAATAAGTAATAATAATGTAGTAAGTGATGGTGGAACAATCTAGTTGGTTTGAGAAGTTTTAGAAAAAGGTAGAAGATTCTGGAAAGAAAACACAAGGACAGATACATTTTAGAAAAGGATAGATGATGAGCGAAAATTCTAGAATAGAAGGTTCGGGAAGGACAAGAGAGAGATATATGTTAGAAAGGGATAGATGATGAACGAAAGTTCTAGAATAGTAACAACCAATAGTTCGGGAAGGAAAAACAGATAATTATAAAGATGTTTAGAAAGGGATATATAGTAAAAAAAGAAGTAAAACTTGAAAGAAAGAAAAAATATTTTTATGCGTTTTTCACATAGCGAGACACATGGGGATGAATTGTACGATGTAGGTACGGCGGTGACACTGAAAGTTCTGAGAAAATCAAAAACTGAGCAAACAAGCAAGTTATTATTTTTATTATATCTTTTTAAAATAGTTTCCATTCACATCAATACATCACTGTATTCGATAGAACCACCGAGAAAAGCACTTTGCCCACTCGTCCTTAGGGGTCCCTTCGATGGCCTTCTGGAACGCAGCCACTGCTTCCTTGGCCTCCATTAAATTTTTTCCTCGAAGTTTTTCTTTTATTTTCGGGAATAAATAAAAATTCAAGGTGCGAGGTCGGGGCTATATTGGGTGACCCAGCAATTCCACGTCTGACGACGCCAAATAGTCGATCGTTCGCCCGGCGGTGTGCGAGGAGGCGTTGTCGTGGTGAAGGAGGATCCTACTGCGAGGTCGTTTCTCTCGAACTTTTTCCAAGACAAGTGGCAAACATTTGTAGGTATACCACTCTGCAGTAACTGACTTTTGATCTTCTAAAACAATTGTCGCATAATGACCGGTCCTTCCGAAGAATGAGGCCACAATCTTTTTTCCTACACTTCGACCTCTCTTCAATTTAGTTGGCAACTCGTCGGAAGGAAACACCCACTGAGCAGATTGTCTTTTGGTTTCCGGATATAGCAATAAATTCAGCTTTCGTCACCCGTAAGTATGTCGAACACAGCTTTTGAGTCACCTCCGTTAAATCTTTGTATCATTTCACGGCACCAATCAACACGACGGAGTCTTTGGGCCTCGGTCAAATAATGAGGTATCCACCGAGCACAAAGCTTCCTAACGGCTAAATGTTTGTGGAGGTTTTTGTGCACTTCACTCATACCGATGCCTAAGCCTGTCCGAATCTGCTGATAGGTTACTCTTGGATCAGTCTCTATCATACACCGCACAACACTGATGTTATCTTCAGTCGTCACCGTAGAAGGCCGTCCCTCACGCAGAGCATCGTTGAGATTGGTGCGACCGCGTTTAAACCCATTAAACCAGTTATAAACAGTGGCCCGAGAAGGGGCTTCATCGTGAAAGGCCAATCGAAGTCTGTCATAACATACTTGTTGACTTAAATAACACCGAAAGTCATAAAAAATCATAGTACGAAAATTTTCTCGCGTTAAATTCATACTGGCGTGACACAGACAAATTTCAATTTGCCGCCAAATCGTAAAACAAATGACAAATGAATGAAATTATTACTCAATAATATTAGCAAAGAGTTCTATTTTAAAAATGTAAACTTATTTTTTTATTATATTCTTTAAAAGTGACCAGTTCTAAAAACTATCAGTGTCGCCCTCGTATACACCAAAAAAAAGTCTCGCAATGCTACAAATAGGTGCAATTCAGCATTGTGACTTTGTCAATTTGAATAGCCTATAGGCAGCAAATTTCTAAATACGCCCCTGACCACCATACGAGGGCTAATGGCTCAATTGCTGCAGGAGTTAAGCTCGATTGCTGGAGAGAAAAATAACAATATAATAAAATGAATCGCCTCGACGATGCGTTGTGTACTTAATTAATTTACCATTAAAATTTATACAAAAATATTAATACCTACGTGATATTATTTAAAGGATTTCGTAATGAGTATTTTATTCGCAATTAAAACTAAGTTTTAACGATTTTAGGTGCGGCATTTTATTTGATTTTTATGTTCAACGTTTCGGCCACTAGCAGTACTAGTAGCACTTCCGTGATCAGTAGCCGTGATCACGGAAGACAAAGATGTCAAGTGTCAATGAGTAATGTTAAAAAATATTGTTTAGGCTACCTCCAACTTGTTCATTTTAATTTCTGTTTCTTATTTATGCACATACAAATCGCGAAAACTTAAGAAAGTACTATTTTGTTCTTCATATGCGAATATACAATTGCGAGGTGAAACATTTGTCTTTCACAATTCTCATGTTAACATCATCTATTTTTTGTGTGAACAGTTTGTCATGTCCGTGAATTGTTTTTACCTTGTTATAAGGAAGAAATAAACCACTTAATGTGACGTTACAGAACAAAGCAACATAAAAAGTTGAACATAGTGACCGTAGCCAACCATTACAGTTCACCTCCCAATTAATAAGATACATGTTCTTAATAAGAACATAGGCATGCACCTATTGTATGGGCTAGATACACATCACCGAGATTATTAATTGATTTACTGCCTACAATATACGGATTAAGTTAGCAAAACCTATTGTGCGAGTCTTTGATCTAAAACTGACTTTATTTCTACGTAATAAGGTCAACTATATGCTGTCGAGGACTTTAATCAAAGTAATAAGGAGAGCCAAAGTGTCGCCGGGTGCTGACAAACAGCTGTACCAAAAAGGGAACACTACGGACAATGACGGACACAAGGCATCTATCTACTTAACGTGCCGTGAAACGAGCTATTGACCCCGATGCAGAGCCGTCTTAAGCACCGGGGTGCGAAAATTAGCTTGTGCTCATAACTCCCCTCCAAATTTAAAATAGTGTTACAATTTGGGCCACCTGCATATCTGTAAACAAAGCACATTTATTACCGGCGGGGTTTGAGCTAATAACATTGAAACTCTTTTATGACCGTCGTCTTTTGTTTACTTTGTGTTTAAAAATTGTGATTAGAAAACAGTTCATTCTTATCTTTTATGGCAGTTTGCGGCCGAGTCATTAGCCAGGTGTGGCGAATTCAGCCGACTTAGATATGGCAGACGTATTGCATTTGTGCAGTATAACAATGACCTGATGGAGGGGGAGTCAGTCTAGCGATATCCACAAGCGAAGCAAGACGTTAGTGACGGACTTTGCGCGTGTGATTGAATCGTGAATTACGTTTGGACTGGTTGTGTACAATTATATTTGTACCTGTGTTATACGTGTTTTTATAGTTCTAATAAACTCTATAATAATTCCAACGGCATTTTAATTCAAGTCCTGCAACTCGTAACAATAGTATTTAATTTTCATATTTCATTTTTGAGGATGCATTATCACTATCGCTATTTGATAAAAACTGAACCCTTATGCATTCCTTATGTCTGTCTATCCGTCTATCTTTGCATACAATCACAGAAATTCTTCTCAGACTACTTACTGGTTTTGAATGAAATTTGACAGGAAGATGTAGTCTATAAATACGGCGCTACATAATGTTTAAGAATCGTTAGTCAGACCTTGAAATATCATTATATAATTTAAACCTTTTTATTGATAATATTTTCTTAAATTTTCGGGACTAGTATACACAATAAAAGTTAATTTTAACGGTTTTCAGGCGGTTAATTTATTTATAAATTGTTGTGAAGCCGTGGTTAATTAGATTAGGCTTCCAGAGTAAATAATAACCATAAACAAAATTGAAACTAAACCATTAATATGAACAAGTTAGTAGGCTAAATAAAACTTTAACAATATTCATTTTAGTTATGTCAAGCGGCTTGCGCCCCTTAGGTCCTTGCGGCCGGTTGCTTTGGACCCCCTGCACCCTCGAGTAAAAACGGCCCTGCCTCGATGCAGATGGACAGGCGATTGTACTCAGAGCTCGCATTCAGTACTTAGCAACCAGTTTTGAGAAGTTAGAGACGATTTAAACGTAAAATTCTACATTTAGCTACGTGTTTTAGATCGTAGTCAATATACTGTTACATACCGACAAACACCGCACAGCTGCATGTTGTAAAAACTAATTCTTTTATTTACTTCGTTGTTTAAACTTTAAAAACATCTATTGTTATCGTACTTATTTTATGGCTGTAATATAAGCGGTGCACTGGCACGCGGTCGATTTTTTGTACTGTATAGTTAGTATAAAACAATGCCTGAACGGAGGGGTGGGGTAGTCAATCGACGACTACGATATGATTAAGACGTGTAGTACTTTCGATTAGCGACATAGTGACGGACTTTCCGCGTGTTGATTTGCATTGAATCGTGCAGTGTGAACTGGTTGCATCCAGTTTTATTTTGTACTTGTTTGTACAGTTATAATAAACTCTATATTAATTCCAACGGCATTTATTTTAATTCGAGTCCTGTAGCTTGTAACAATATAATTTATTTTTTCAGCGGCAAATTGCAAATTACGCAACGATTTCTTCATACGAACTGTGATAGGTATGTACGGTAGTACAATAGAAAAGAATACGACTAACGATAACATTGGTCAATAATACTTTTGTTGCTCTTATATATTAAAAAGGTTTTGAATAATTTTATGCCAACAATTAATGAAATTTTGCATGATTTTGGAATATTGATTGGCTCTACATTTTTTAAAACTTTTTTTTTATTTTATTTTTTATTTAGTAAGTATTACATATAAATAACGATTCCTTATTCATCATCATTATCAGAACTGAAAAACCATGTAAAATTGCAAAGTCCTAGGTCATCGCAAGGTTTGACCTAAGGTCCTGGGTCATCGCAAGGTTTGACCTTATTACAAGATTTTGTTTAACTTGCAGTGTTAGTTCACTGCAAGTTAAACAAAATCTTGTAATAATTTAGCTAGTTACACTATGAGTAATTCATTCTAACTTTAAACTTACTTAAAAGTTAAAAGTTCCTCAGGGCGGCGGTTTATCTCCCTTACTACTCACGATTTTTATAAATTCAATCTCCAATAAACTTACTTCTTCCTATCATCTCTATGCAGACGATTTACAAATCTATACACAATCACCTGTTGCGAAATTACAAGATGCAGTCTTAACAATAAACTCTGACTTCGATCACATAGCACAATGGAGTAAATCATATGGACTACAAGTAAATCCCGAGAAAACACAGCTAATTATCATAGGTAGTTCACGGATGCTGTGTAGAATTGACTGGACCTGCTTACCAAATTTCGTATTTAATGGTACATGTATCCCGGTCAGTGAAAGAGTAAAAAATCTAGGTGTCATATTTGATAGGGAGCTATCTTGGCGACCTCACATAACCGAATTGAGTCGACGTCTCTTCCTCTCTTCGAAATCCCTTGGGAGGTTGAAAAACTTCCTGCCCATAGCCACCAAAGTTAAGCTTGCAGAGTCCTTACTACTCCCCATTCTTGATTATGCTGACGCCAGCTATATTGATTTGACTCAAGAGCAACTTAATAAGCTTGAGCGCCTCCAAAATTTTTGTATAAGGTTCATATTTGGGTTACGCAAATATGACCACGTTTCTGAATTTCGTAAAAAACTCAAGTGGTTGCCAATTCGCTTTCGCCGGAATACTCATATTCTTTCACTCCTGTACAGTGTATTGTTTATCCCCACAACCCCGTATTATCTCAAAGAACGCTTTGAATTCATCTCTTCCTCTCATAATTTACGACCTTCTACGAATCTCAGACTTAATACTCCCAAACATTATTCATCTTTTTTCAACAATTCTTTTACTGTACAGGCTATTCGACTCTGGAATGAGTTACCTGTTACTGTTAGACAAGCTAAATCTCTAACAATATTTAAGAATATGACAAAAAAGCACTACCTACAACTTAGTGATGTCTGATATTTCTACGTATGTTTATGTATCTATATATTTATGTATGTATATATTTATGTATTTAATATCAATAGGAGTATTTATATATGTCTATTTAGTATAAAATTTATGTATGTATACCACCTTTGACCAATTTAATATGTTTTTATTCCTGCCTCGGGTTGTCTGGAAGAGATCGCTTCTTAGCGATAAGACCGCCCATTGTGCACATATAGAATATTTTTAGGCTATAAGTTCATTTGTGTTTTCTGTAATGGTGTACAATAAAACGTTATCTATCTATCTATCTATCTAAAAGGTACATTTTGGCATAACTACATCCAGTTAGGAGCGAATAGGATTAAGCCCATGATAAAACGAATTGATATTTTTTAAGAAACATGAAAAAAATTTTATGAAGAAATCGTCCATTTCATCATCATTCACAAAATCATTTAAAACAAAGACATAAAACATTAGCTTCAAGAAATATAGCATGCAAATATGTATTTTTACGATCTTATATAACAACCTTGTTTACAAATAACAAACTAAATATCAAAAAGATTTATGAAAATAATAAGTGGGGTCGAAGCAATAATCTGACTTGTAAACAATCATATTTTACTAGAATAAGAGTTATGATCATCTATAAAGTTTCTCATCTTTATGAAGACGACTACAATAGTTTAGAATGCCAAATATTTTACTACTACTTTGTAAAATATGCTACTTTTATTAAAGCAACATATTTCGAGTTTGGTATTTATGTCTATAATATTCTATTCAAATTCAAATTCAATTTTATTAAAGATTTATTGTCTGTTTGTCTGGTTGCTCGTTATTCACGTAAAAAACTACTAGGCCAATTTCGATGCGGTTCAACTGATCGACAGCTAATTGTTAGACTTAAAATCGGTGCTACTTTCTATCCCGGGAATCCCGCGGGATTTTTTCTGTAAATGATTTAAAATGGCCAAATTGAATTCCAATGCGATTTTTTTAATGATCGATAGAAAATTGTATGTAATAAAATGTGTGATAGTTTTTGTTTCAAAAATCCCGCGGGAATTTTACCGGGAACGGTTTGAAGCTGTTCAGGTGAATAAGTGTTAGCTTATTCTGACACAGTTTCTACTAAAACGATAGTTTATATTCTTTTTTAAATGCTGCGATACTTAATGTCTGGGAATCCCGTGAAAATATCACGTGAACAAAGTCGCATATAGTTATTTATATTTATACGACACTGTGAAGAATCTTTCCTTCAAAGTTTTTTTCCATACGCCTCTATTCTGACATACCTTCTCTATCACAGCACAAATCATCATAATAATATCATCCTTTATACAATCCGACCACCTCTTTCTTGGTCTACCTCTACATTTGTATCCATCAATACTGCAGTTTACATTGTTTTTGCTACGTGACTGACTTTCTTTCCTCGTTATTACATTCCCATGCTATAATAGCTACATAATAAATTGGAACTTTAACAATGCTAGCTTGTACACCATTAAAACTATAGTAAAATGTAGTGGACCATTTTTATGAATAACATCTGTACACAATGCTGGTGTACCCCAGGGTTGTGTGCTGTCGCCGACGCTGTTCATTTTGCATATCAATGATATGTTGTCCATTGACACCATTCATTGTTATGCGGATGACAGCACTGGCGACGCGCATTACTCTGGACGTGCAAACGTCCCTCGATCATTTGTGGAGGAAAGTCGGGTTATACTAAATCCCCTGGACAGTATCCAACGTCGAGCCGTTCGCATTGTCGACGATCCCATACTCACAGACGGCTTAGATACGCTTGGCCTTCGGAGAGACTTCGCGTCTCTCTGCGTATTCTACCGACTATATAACGGAGAGTGTTCCGAGGAACTGTTTAAAATGGTGCCTTCGTCTTCTTTTTACCACCGCACCGCACGCCATCGGCTGGGCGTTCATCCCCACTTCCTTGAGCCGCTTCGCTCTTGTACGCAACGGTTCTCTAGAACGTTCCTCTTGCGCACCGTGGGGATTGGGAATGAGCTCCCAGCCGTGGTTTTCCCACAGCGCTTCGACATGGGGTTTTTTAAAAAGGGTGTCATAAGATTTCTTCGAGGCCGGCAGCGCGTTGGTGACACCTCTGGTGTTGCAAACGTCCATAGGCGACGGTAACCGCTTTCCATCAGGTGGGCCGTCTGCCTGTCTGCTGTACTCTAGCGATTAAAAAAAAATAAAAACAAGTACATTTATCCAAGAATAAAAATTTCGTTTTATTTCAGATTAAAAATAACAGTAGTTGTAGATATTGATTGTTTTTAAAGAACTATTGATAATCTCAATATTGTAGCCGAAGCGTGTGTTAAAGACATACGATTTGTCTGGGGCTTTTACTTGAAGATTATTCCAAAACTTTAATATCTGTATATAACCTGACATATAAAAGGTATATAAAGTGTGTAGAATTTAAAAAAAAAACAAAAGAACTTACATGTTTGTGTTATATTTTGCAAAAACTAAAATAAATCTTCGTAAAACGTTATAAGTATAAAGTAACAAAGAGCATAAATCTTTAAAGTAAAAAAAGAAAATGTTTTCTTTGTAAGAAGCATTTTCTAACTTTTTAAGTGATGTAGTGGCTTTGAAACACAGGTATTTAACCCTTTGAGTTTCACCTTTGGATTTCTAGCACGTACAGCGTTTACATGTTGGGCAATGAAAAGGGTAAAGTAAAACGAGACCAATAATATAATTGTTTTAAGTTACATATACTTATTTTGTCTCATTACAGTAATTTTTAAATATTATATTATTTGAAATTTATTTTTTCCTTTTAGGTAAATACATATTATTTATTACAGACTTTATAAACTAACACAATAAAATTAAACTTGACGTAGTTGTATTGTGTTCTACCCATAGTCAACTAAAGATTATAAGTAGAATACTGAGTCTAGGTCACCGTCTTCTATTATGTGACATATATTAAGGAAAAAGAAAAAGTTTAAGGGTTGGATGTTCGCTGGTTTTCACGTAAATACTACAGAACAGATTTTGATGAAACTTAAGGAAATATAGCGTAGACACCAACATAACACATAGGCTACTATTTATCAATATACTATAAAAAATCGACAAAATATTACGATAAGTGTCAAGTAGTAACATAATTACATACTACGTGTTTTGAATTCATTATTATCTAAATTATACAAAAATATAGTATACTTTGTAATTTATAAAGCAAATTAAAATATGGAAATATCGTTATACTAACATTAATTGTGTGAAAGAGAGATATTTAAAGTCTCTACGAGATTAGCAACCTATTGGCTCCGTTAGTATTTGCTAGTTGCAGATGTCCATGAGCGGCGGGAACCACTTATCATCAGCTAGATCGTATGCCGGTTTCCTACAAACAGAGATAAAATATAAGAATGCTAAGAACAATCATCCAGAAAAAAGAAATCCTGAAAAGCTAGTAAATTCTATATGAGTAAATGATTTCACAAGTGTTTTAATATTTCAAAATATACATAAATTATAAATGATACGAAGAAAACTAAATACTTAAAAATAAACTTAATTATAAATAAATTAATAGTAGGTATGCAACAAATCGCTGCCTGAGGGAAGCGTGCCCAGAAGGCTGGCTGAATTGCCACACTGCATGGCAATGCTGATTCGTTGCGCGATATACGGACCAGTCTTCTGATCACCGGTGGTATCAAAGAGTTTCTTACAAATTTCTTTGAAGAAACCCATTGCTAATGGATTCCCCGGATCTAAAGTTTCAACTCCAAACGGCACAAATTTGTAACCCCTTCCTAGGGTTCCATATTTGCGCCGTTTGAGATCTTCAGTTGTTGAAGCAGCGTTGCCAGCCCTGAATTAGTCACTGGAACTCAACGCATGTCACATCCCACACAAGAGGCCTTCCCATCTTCCAAGTCGTTCTTTTAGTATGTTTTTAACATAATACAGTTTAGACCAAAATGAGTCAAAAATTTAAAGTGTATTTCTATGGTAAGATAGATAGATAGATAGATAACTCTTTATTGTACACCAATACAAACATGAACTTAAGACTAAAATTATATCTAGTTATGTACAAAGGGCGGTCTTATCGCTAAAAAGCGATCTCTTCCAGACAACCCCAGAAATAAATTTAGATGATAATGGCGATGGTGGTATACGTAACATATAGTACAAACTACTTACATTTTAATAATAAATACATAAATTATATATATATAAATATATGGATAAATTTTATATATTACATAGATATATACTTAATATACATACCATACAAATACATATCTACAAAATATATAAATGTTTATAAGTGAATTTAAATATCATATTCCAACGACAGGTAGTATTTTTTGATCATAGTTTTAAATATCGCTAGCGATTTTGCTTGTCTGATTGTAACAGGAAGCGCGTTCCAGAGCTGTATAGCCTTAACAGTAAAAGAATTGTTATAAAAAGTTGAGTTATGCGCAGGAGTGTTCAATTTAAGTTTAGTAGAAGGGCGTAAATTATGAGAGCACGAAAGAAATTCAAAACTTTGTTTAAGGTAATCAGGAGTACTAGTGACAAATAAAATACTATAGAGAAGAGCAAGGATGTGAGTATTCCGGCGAAATCGGATTGGCAACCACTTGAGTTTTTTTCGGAATTCAGAGACATGGTCATATTTGCGTAGTCCAAATATGAACCTTATGCAAAAATTTTGGAGGCGCTCAAGTTTATTGAGTTGTTCTTGGGTTAAATTTAGATAGCTGGCGTCAGCATAATCAAGGATAGGAAGTAATAAGGACTCTGCTAGCTTAATTTTGGTGGTAGTGGGTAAGAAATTCCTCAACCTTCTGAGGGATTTGGATGAGAGATAAAGCCGCCGACTTAATTCGGTGATATGAGGTCGCCAAGACAGCTCACTGTCAAATATAATGCCAAGGTTTTTTACCTTATCACTAAAAGGAATGATTGCCCCGTCAAACATCACACTAGGTATGGTACTCCAGTCGACCTTATTAAGCATCCGTGAGCTACCGATGACGATGACTTGAGTTTTTTCAGGGTTGACATGAAGCCCAAAAGACTTGCCCCACTGCAGAATGCGTTCAAAATCAATGTTTATGATTGAAACTGCTTTGTCTAAGGTGGCGACAGGTGATTGTGTATAAATTTGTAAATCGTCTGCATAGAGGTGATAGGTTGAAGTGAGTTGATTAGAGATGGAGTTAATAAAAACAGCGAACAATAAGGGAGAAAGCACGCCGCCCTGAGGAACACCAGCAGTGAGTTCACACCATGATGAATAATCATCCTCGACGCGAACCCGCTGCCGGCGGCCATACAGGTAACTGTGAAACCAGTCGATTACTGTAGGAGATATGTTAAGAGAGCTTAGAATACCAAGTAATATTTCAAAGTTAACATTGTTAAAAGCACTGCTGAAGTCCAGCAGCGATAGCACAGTCAATAAACCATTATCCATACCATAACGGATGTCATCGGTGATTTTCACGAGGGCAGTAGTTGTGCTGTGGCCAGGACGGAAACCAGATTGATAGGGATTAAGGAGAGAATGCCGATTAAGGAAAACACTTAATTGTTGGTGGACTAGGCGTTCCAGGACTTTAGAAAGGAATGGCAGAATAGATATGGGACGGAATTGAGAGAAAGAAACAGGATTGGGTTTTTTAGGAAGAGGAATAATCTGGGCTTCCTTCCAGGAGACAGGAAAGGTACCAGTAACTATAGAGGCATTGAATATATGGGTGAGGAGAGGATTAATGACATCCAGTATGGGCAGAATCATGTTGCGACTAATACCATCGCTGCCGACAGCGTTCGATGTAATGGATTTTACAGCGCTCTTAACATCACTATCAGTAAATCGACTTAATAAAAACGTAGGATAATTGGGTGTTGGCAGGGCGGAAAGAGTATTTAAAGTATTAGACTTAGATACAATGTCAAAGTCAGAAGTAGCAGAGAAATGTCGATTTAAATCGTCAATGTTGAGTTCTTTAGGAATTGCACTATTTGTTTGCTTGCCAACTCCCAGGGATCGTAGAAATTTCCAGACTTTAGCTGGGCTTTCACTTTCAACTGACTCGTGAATGTAGCGGCGTTGAGCGTCCCTACACACTCTATTGCAGCGATTACGAATTCTTACGAACGCCATTCGGTTGACTTCGGTAGGTTTAATTTTGAATTTGGTTTTAGCCTTGGACTTTTTGTGCATCAATGTTTTGATGTCATCGGTGAGCCACGGCGCTGGCAGATGTTTGATTTTTATACGCCGTAAAGGTGCATGTGTGTCATAAAGCTTCAATAAAGCAGTATTAAACACATACAACTTTTCATCAACGCTTCGTTGTAAAAATAATCCCACTTACCTACTCGAACACGGTTCGCATAAAGCGAGAATAATACAACTTATGGGTCTATTGGTCAACAATAACAATATAAAAGACTTAGAAAGTTTCACTCTAAAATAAGAAAGTAAAACTATATTTGTCTTTTTTATTTCAATTTCTGTACTCTTAAAAGTGTATATGAATTTACTGATTCCTTTGTAATTTAAAACAGTCTTCTTTAAAACTCATTCAAAGAAAATAACTCGAATTAAACAAACGAACTTTACACCGGCCAATTAAGTTTTAATAAAAGAACAATCCGCCGAGTAAACATTAGGGGCTTTCGTAGATGCACACCGCTACTTTCCTAATTAACTTGAAACACTCCAATTTTACCCGCTACACCCAGCTTGGGTCACTCAGTGCCAAAGGTTCTTGGCAACGTTTCTTTGTTGTTTGAAGAATCTGATTAATGGATTTTATATTCAAAAGCTGAAAATATTTATTCAAGTTTATGCACACCGTGATAGGTGTATGGTGTGGTTCAAATAACTTGAAATACTCCAACTTTACCCGGTGCACCCGGCCTGGGTCACTCAGTGCCAAAGTTTCTTGGCAACGTTTCTTTGTTGTTTGAAGAATCTGATTAATGGATTTTATATTCAAAAGCTGAAAATATTTATTCAAGTTTATGCAAACCGTGATAGGTGTATGGTGTAGTTTAAATAACTTGAATTACTCCAACTATACCTGGTGCATCGAGCTTGGGGCACTCTGTGCCACAGGTATGTAAAAGTATATAATCTACATGTAAAAAGTGAATTTATTCAATTTTTCAAGCAATTAACCACGCTTAAATATACACAAGATCACAGAACTTTAAATATGCAATATCATCTGCAAGGAACTTTGGTTAGTTTTTCATCGGAATATTTAATCACAACTCCGCAAAGTTGGAAGCCGCAAAAAAACAATACAATAAAACTACAAGTCAGACCCACTGCTCCACCAACTTTATTAATTAAGTTTTCTTGTTCTAACTACGCCTTGTTACGTAATTAATCTTTGCCGTTAAATAAAATTGACTGTGATTAAAACCTTAAAATGCCACAATAAAATTAATACGATTATTAGTACTGGTTGGTAAAGTATGCGTACTAATGGTTCACAGATAGAAATACCGAAGATCGCGCGAAGTGGAGAAGAAAAAGGAGAAAAGCGGACCCCAGGCTTCGAGGCAGGCGCAGCGAACGCAACCGGGATTTAACGCTAGCATGATGATGATGATCATATGCTGATGCTGATATAATGCTGGTTTATCGTACCATTTAAGCTAAATGGAATATCTAAATTTTGGATTAGATATTAGTGAATGGAAAATTTAAAGACTTTCAAAATAATTAAAAATAGTTTAAAGCATCACTTACAACAAAAATCCATTTGGGTACTAATGACGCCCATCATCAACAGGCGATTAAGGCTCGATATACACGCCTAATAAAAAATTACTGTTTTTTTAATTTTTGTTTGTGTATTGGTGTGAAAATTCGTGTCAAAATAATATTTTTATACCAAGTTAGTGTAAAATTTTGGGTTCTCAGCTCTCGTTTGTTATTTCACGCCATATTTAGGCACGTAGTTTTACGGGCATGTTTTCAAATTGGACAAGTACATTAACAATCTGCCCGTAACACTTCAAGTTGAAATTTTGTTGCGATTCATTTTATCAGTTGAAGATTTTCCACTTGTCCGTTGCGATTCGTTTTTCCATTTGTCCGTTGCGATTCGTTTCCCCACTTATCCGTTGGCATTCGTTTTTCCACTTGTCCGTTGCGATTCGTTTTTCCACTTGTCCGTTGCGATTCGTTTTTCCACTTGTCCGTTGCGATTCGTTTTTCCACTTGTCCGTTGCGATTCGTTTTTCCACTTGTCCGTTGCGATTCGTTTTTCCACTTGTCCGTTGAAGTTTCACTTCTAATATGTGTCCCAGCACACATTTCGTTTTTTTTAAACCTTTTTATTATGGAAGTATAGGTTTGCGTTTCACCACTGTCTTACCTGATGTTGAGTGATGATGCAGTCTATGATGGAGCATGCTTACCTAGAAGATACCTATTCATTCGTGACTTGAAGATCTCAAGATTATATTTGTCAGGAAAAACAGACTCCGGCAAACTGTTCCACTCTTCGGCATCTCATATTTAAACAAAATTTTAAAACCAAATCAGTAAGTTTCCAAATATTTCACTTATGTTTTTTAAATTTTTTTATTGCCTGAAGCAGGCAAACAGGCGGACGGCCCACTTGATGGAAGGTGGTTACCGTCGCCTATGGCCGTTTGCAACACCAGGGGCGTTGTCAACGCGTGGCCGGCCTCTAAGAAATTTTATAACGCCCTTCTTAAACGACCCCATGTCGTAGCGCAGAGGGAAAACCTCGGTGGGAAGTTCTCTCCATATCATTGTTGTACGCGATATAAACGTTCTAGAGAACCGTTGCGTAATTGAGCGTGGAAGCTCAAGGAAATGAGGGTGAACATCCCGTCGTATTAAAAACATTTAGAAAACAGAGCAGAATTAAGAAGGCAACACATCACTGAGTTTGGTGTCTACTATTCCTCTTCTGTGCTTAAAGTTTCTCAAATATTAAGATTTAAAATTGAACACACATAAACGTAAAACCATCATCGTAAACAAATCCACGTTACATTGCCTTTGTAGCTAAAGCCGTTCGCCGACAGAAACGCTATGAATATTTATACAAAAAAAATGTAGAAAGTAAAGCTGAGAGTCCGAGCGTAAAAAATTAAAACATGCAAATGTGGGTTTACCCTTTTTGCAAATACGGGTCACTATTTCCCGAGGCCAAAAAGACCTGCAATACTAATAATGATATTATTTTTATGGAAATATGGTAATATTCAAAGGAACCTTCGGATCGTAACTGCTCGTACGTGGGACCGGCGATAATGGCCCAGCAACCCTAGCTGGAATCCTGCTACGACATACACATGTAGGATAAAGCAGCCATTTATTTGTGCAAATACTTGTACTTCCTCAAGTTGGCTGAATATGTTGAACGAACATAGAAATTCAGGTCCCTAGTTTCTTTTGCTTATACCTCGCCACATGTTATGTTACTAAATTGCCAAGGGTTTAAGTATACAAGAATATATAATATTGTTACAAGTTTAGCGGGACTCGAATTAAATGCCGTTACAATTATTATAGAGTTTATTAGAACTATGTAAACACGTATAACACAGGTACAAATATAACTGAACACAACAAATCCAAATGTAATGCAGAAGATCGTAATTCAATAAAACGTGCAAAGTCCGTCACTATTAAATTCCAAATTGTACACACGCCTCACCTTGATCGTGGTTCTCGCTCGACTGCCCCTCTCCCCATCAGGCCGTCGTATTATACCTCACAAATACAAATGTTCCCGTATCTTAGTCGACGTACTCCGTAACACCTGCCTTATGATTTGGCCATAAACTAGTGCAGCAAAACAATGGGCTGTTCTCTAGAAACGTATGCCATTAAAAAAGTTAACAAAAGAAGACGATCATAAAAGATGCGATCAATTAGTTCAAATGCCGACAGGTAAGCAAATGTGTTTTTACAAATATGCAGGTGTAATTTGTTTTTGTCGGCGGGCTAAGTTGTAGCAATATAAACGCCTTCTCTAAACAACTGAATGGATCTTAATCCATTTTGGCTAGAAAATTTATTCTACAGATATACCTATATATGCCTATCCTTTTAATCTCAAAGAACAGTCTTGAGCTTGAGTGAAACGGGGTTGAAAATTTTGTATAGGTAAGCGATCTATAAGCACTTTAGTAAACGATTTATGTGTATGCTTGCGGTAAGAAATAAGTTCTATTATAACAGCCCATAAATAACCCACTGCTAGGGCTCTGGCCTCGCATTATACGGGAACGCACAGTATACCCACCACGCTTGTCCAAAGCGGCTTGGTAGGTTTGACACATCGGTTATCTCGATGTGCAGTTTGCATCACGATGTTTTCCTTCACCGTTGTTAGAACGTGGTAATTGTAACAATATGCACATTAGGTCAGAAAGCTGCCTAAGTGGTGCAGGCGTTCCGGCCAGGATCGAACCCGTGCCCTTTGAATTTGGGACGCGTGCGCTATCACGAATTTTTATACATAATTATATACCAGTAAATAAAAATAAAGTATCTGTTTTTAGTTTCAAAATAAAGGCGAAAATATTAATACTATGTCTAGGTATTATATAACCAAATATCTACAGAGTTTTCTCTGTTGATCTCTCTCAAAGTATATTCTCGAATACATTCCGATTAATTATAAAAAAGCAATTTTACCTCAGATGTGGTATATTTTCGATTTTCTAACCAAATGATACAAACACTGAATATATATTGCGCCTCCACGGAAACCTTCAATGGGTGTGGTTTGACTAGCACTAGGTTGTTATTATTGTATCCTAAACAAAGAGTGAAACAAAGAAAACTTGTAATAGATTTAGGGTCGATTTTTTCAATCACCAGATAAAAGTTATTCATAGAATAAAGTGTAACATGGAAAAATTAAAAACTTGCCTGTGTAAAACAGTGGAGTGGTTTCGCTCTTGAATTCACTCGGGCTATAATTTATTGGACTCATAATTTTTTTCTGGCAACTGAAAATCAGACAAATAATTGCCAGATAGAGTTCTATAACCACTTTAATATTAAACTGTTACTATTGAAGTGATAACTTCCTATAGGATGGTAAACCGCTTCGTCACGTAACGTGTTACGGCGCCAGTCTGTCTGGCTTCCCTTTCTCTCACATTAGATTAGTTTGAGTTATCACTTCTGTCGGGCGTCCAGAGAAGCACACCGTCTTTTTTTCTTAAATTAACGCACATCTGACTGTTAGTGTTGATTTTACCCTCACATAACACATATCAGTATATTATATATAATTAAATTTGATTGGTAAATGTAGCCTAAATGTGTAACAAATTGGAAGGCAGTTTGAGCGATGGGATCTGCGACAACGGAAGTGCATTAGCCGCGCTTCTTCCTAACTGAGACAGATGGGCAGACTAATCGGACAAGCCTCGTTCCCAATGACTGATCATGACACGTCATCCTTTCAAAGTGAAATGACGTATGAATCATCAGATAAGTATTTGCTGTTTTGGGTTTGAATTAGAGTATTTTAAATATCTATTTGCATGAAAACTATTTTTCCTTATTACAAGAAATTACATGTCGTGTGTTTGTCAATAGATAGTGTCTAACTTACCCACAGATAGTAGGAGAGCTGGTGAACAATTTAGGGTAGGTTTTTGAGGCAGTGTGAGTTTTTTTATAATAGTCCTTGAAAGACCCCTAAATAAGAAAATCGTGGATTGGCTGAAGGGTAACGGTCCATTAAATTTTTTTTATACGGGACATTTTGTTATTAAAAAAAATGTTTTCAGGCATTTTGAATTGTTTGCATCTTTAAGTTAGATATTTAAGGAGTTGAAAAAGATAAAAAGCCAGATTAATTTGGTAGAATTTTTCACCTGCCAGACGATCGAGAACGTAATCCATAAGTGCTTGTGAACACATACATACATGCTTAGCTTCAGGTGTGAGAGAGAACGTATATCGACTGTATTTCTCGTTCAAGGTTGCTGCGAGGCCATTGGCTCTCGCGGGACCACGTGACCGACAGTACCTATGTGGTTAGTCATTAGTAATTTTGGAGTAAATAAATAATAATAATAACCCCAAGGCGAAGGTAAGGGCTTTATGGCGACGCCTTGGGTGATTACCGATACTTCGGACACGATTCCGTGCTTGTCTTAGCCAGCCGGCACGCAGTGTAAATCGCTAGAGCTAAGACTCAAGCTCCAGGGGTGGAAGTGATAAATGACATAACGTCGGAAGTAGCTTCGGTGAACCTGCAGCCCAGCTCTCGACACCACTTAGCGAAAAAAAATACGAAAGAAGTACTTTTATTGGCAGGTAGCTGATGTAATAAGGAGTAACTTAGGCTATTTTTATTTTTGAAAAATTCTTTTATTTTGCAATTATGACGATTTTCAATCACCACGCGAGAGAGACCGCGGTGCGCAGCTAGTATTAAATAATATTTTAAAGGTAAACAAATCCATTATAAATCGGAAGTATACCCATATCAAAAGTTTTCACCTAATACGACCCGCCCGGTTTTAATATCGCATGGTATACACCCATTAAAGCCTCGTAACAAACAAACTTTTGTTTCAAACCTGTTATTAAGTGAGCGATATACATAAATTGATTACTTGTTGCATGTTAGCTACATTTTTCTACCGTTAAAGAAAAATCGGTGGAATAAGTTCTTTGACTTCGTGAAGGAAATTCGTGTCGTTAAAAGTAAATACTGTGTTAGGTTTTACTAATAATAATAGTGTGTAAGTTTAAAATCGCACGGTAGGCCATGGAGCCATCTATTTTGGATAATTTTTTTATTGCTTTGTTAATGTAGAAATTTGGGATCGACAGTGTACAGCAATATCTATACATATAATAAAACTGTAGAGGTCGAATTTCTGTATAATGAAAAAAACTAAAAACCGAGTCAGGGGATGTAAGAAGTCAAATAGAACTAATTTTTATTTGTTTTAATCTTACTTCACTGTTTGTCGGTTTGTCTGTTTGTCTGTCTGTTTGTACCGGCTAATCTCCGAAATGACTGGACCGATTTAAATGAAATTTTGTATGATGGTAGCTTATATCCCTAGTCAAAATATAGGATACTTTTGATCCCGAAAAATTAAAGAGTTCCCGTGGGATAGTGAAAAAACCGCACCACGCGGACGAAGTCGCGGGCAGAAGCTATAAAGAATATAAAGACATGTAATAAACTTAATGATACACGATTAGGCAACGGACATGATGGAGCAAAAAAATTTTTTTTAAAAAAGTTTTAAATATAAGCTTTTGAGGTCCTGGATATCATGTAGCAGCAGAGTGCCAGCCAAGACAAGTAAAACGATCATCAGATAAGCTTCATAGCACCATATTATTGCATTGTCACGCGATATACATATGTGTGCAAAATTTCAGCTCATTTGGAAACCGGGAAGTTGATTAAATTTAACTTGCAAGATTCCACCCGAATTTACATACATACTTACAGACATACATAGGTACATCGATTGCAAGTTAAATAAAAGCTTGTAAATAGAATAGTGATACCAGTACCATATTATACGAACTCATTTTTAACCATTTAGGACTGTCTGGAATGTTTTCCTATACTGGGTATCGTCCCGTCATCATCATCAGATTGTTAAATCCCGGTTGCGTTCGGAGCGTTCACTCCGACACCCAGGATCCGCTTTCCTACTTTTTCTACTCCAATTCGCGCGGTCTTCAGCATACCCCGTTTTGAGAGAATTGGCACGCATGTCATCCTTCACAACGTCAAGTCAACATTTTATGAGCTTTCGCCTTCGACCGGGACCTGGCGGAGGCGGCATGGCTAGACATTTGTTCCTTACATAATTAGCCGGTCTCTGTAAAACGTGGCCGTACCAGCGTAAGCGACACTCTTGCAGTTTGTCTGCTATGTTACGGACATGAAGGCTGCCGCGGATGCCGGAATTCCTGACAAGGTCTCTCCGCGTTACTCCACACATTCATCGCAGCATATTCATCTCCGTGCCACGCAATTCTTGCTTAATTGGGCCTGGCGAAAGGGAAGCCTCCGGGGTCTTATAAACCACTGTGGGTTTTTTAATGGTTAATTAATTAAAATAAAAATATTTTTTACTTATTGTTTATGTTTTGTACTTTCTTTAAAATACGAAAATATAAAAGAATGTTGTTAATACACAAAAAATTGCTCCCCACACTTTTCTACCAGTAATGTCTCTTCTCGTCAAAAATATAGTATTTTCCACATTTTTTAGTTGATTATTATACGACGATGATAAGTAAGGGCAAATAAAAAATATATAACTCAAAAAATACAAATAACACTAATTCAAATAAACGTACCATATTTTTAGCGACGTTATGATTCTTTTTGTTTATTCGAACCGACAGTTAGCTCAAAATCCGTAACATATGTGAATTCACAAATAAAAAAAATAACTTGCGTCCCATTTCAGGCTGTATTGTAAGGCGATTGTACATTATTCTATCGTTTATATTTTGACACATTGTGGGTAGCATAAACTTTTGATGGCTTAGAGCTCCGAAAAAGGATGTGGGAGTTATACTCCTTCAGTTCAATTCAAGGTTAATAGGAACCTTTTAGGAAAGCGTGCTCCATCTTAAACCATATCTCCGCTTTACATCGGGCGAGGTCATGGTCGAACGCGGACCTATACCTACTACTATAAAAAAGCTAGAAGTCATTAATTCGCGTTACCACGACAACGTGTTTGTTAGCGAAATACACTCAATACATAAATCTCTCATGAGTTGGATACCCTCATTTTTACGAAAGAGAGGCCGGTGGTTTTTAATCCTACTGACACAAAACTACCACCAATTTCATTCAACAATAATTATGTCAACAATTAATTCTGTTTTAGTGTGATAATATATAAATATGTCAAAATGTGAAAAAATCAGGGTGTCTTATTCGGACCAGGAGACTCCGAAAATGAAATTTTTAGATTTTTGTCTTTCTTTCTGTTTGTTAGAGCATCACGTGAAAACTGTTGAACGGATTTAAATGAAACTCGAGAAAGAGTTAGATTATATCTCGGGGCGTAACTTAGAATACTTTTATCTCGATAAATTGCGTGGTTTCCGTGGGATAGACGAAAATAGCGAAAAATATGGCGCTGCGATCGCATCTTTTTTAGAAACTACCGAACGTATATGAATATAAATCGGCATAATGCTGCCTTATACTAAAAAAGAAACTATTATTAAATAGAAAATAGAATAAAATACCATATACCAAAAGTACTGAACAGTACTTGCTTAGATAAATTTCTACCAGTGTAGTTTTCATAGAAATCTCCGCCTCGTGCTTCAGAATTTAGAGAGACGCTGTTTTCAATTTGCGATGCAAATATCTAGCAACTATTATATGTGCAATGGTATGGGTAGAATGGCCTAACTATATTACGATTCGTTAGGCATTAACGATCTGTCAATACGTTCAACACACAAATGAGGGTAATTTCGCGCACGGGCGCAGCAGTCCAAAATATACACGCCGAATTTAGCTGACATGTGGTCGAAATTTACGGGACACGATTTCGTGTTTCTCTTATATATCATTGATATATAAATCATATCGAAGTTATAGTTGACTTATATATTAGCTAATATGCTGATATATAATAGATGATATGATATAGTTACGAGTGTGGGGACTTCAATTAAAATGCCATTGAAATTACTATAGAATTTATTAGAACTATACAAACACGTATAACACAGGTACAAATATAACTGAACACAAACATCATGCACGATTCAATAACACGCGCAAAGTCCGTCACTAAATAGATTACCGAATGTACACAAGTCTTGCTCCGCTCGTGGTTATCGTTGACTCACTCATCTCTCAATTGGGGCATTGCTTTATACTGTATAAATGCAATATGTCTGCTCGGCCGCGTGGACTGAATTTCTTAGAATCACACCTGGCTAATGACTACCATAAAAGATTATAATACACAATGGGCTGTTTTTCTAATCACAAAGTAAACAAAAGAAGTCCAAATGCCGAAAAGGTAATAAAATGTCTACAGGTATGCAGGTGTGAATTTCTCTTTATTATATGTTAAACTGTACTAAAAATAAAACTATAAGCCAATTAAAGTGTAAGTTTGTATATTTAAATTGTACAGTCTTATATTTTTTCAGCTCAACCTACATCGCCAGACTAGTTAAGAATTTCTTTTAAGCCAGGTTGCCTGGAAGAGATCGCTTTTAGCGATAACGCCGCCTGTTGTTTTACCAAGATGTATTGTAATAATGCATTTTGTTTTTGTTTATTTTAGTGAGAAATAAAGTGTTATCTACCTAAGGACTATGTATGAAGCGTGCCCAAAAGGAAATGCGGCCGCATTGCGATGCTTGATGACAATGCTAATACACTGTACGAAGTATAAACCAGGCTCTGGTCGTAGCGTCAAAGATTTTTGTCATAATATATTCACACACAAATTGATTATATTTTAGTTATATATGAAGTCGTGAACTGTAAATATATATGTATATATAACCACATACCTTGAGCTCATTGCGTAATAGACAATGCATTCCATCTCGATTACGTATTTTTAAGATGTGTTTTGAGCTTACAGCCTTATTCATATTGTATTGTTCTTAAAAAAGCTTTGAAACTTACTCTAACTCAATATGAATAAAACCGTTAGTGGTAATGGTTATACTCCAATACGCTGTGTGATTTCAACTCGTATTTTTCAAACAAACGTCGGAAAGGGAAATCCGTTACACACATAACAATAAACTAATTTCTCCAATCCGTTGAAATAAAATTCAATCCGAGCACCAGTGTTCAGAAGATATCATTACGGACAATATATCTGAGAAACAAATTATTTCAAGTAATCTGTAAGATCATATAGAGCATTTACCATTTTAAATTTTCTTCCCGTCAGTACGAACGGCAATCTAAGCTTATATATAAAAGAATACACAATAAACTAAATATACATCCCATGAACCACTATGATTGTAAAGCGGCTGTTATAAAATTTGATGAAATAGAAATATTGATTAATTCCTCTCTAATACTCGATGCACATATTTAAAAATTATATACTGAGTCACACTCTCTCTCTCACACACACATACACACACCCTCTTTCATACACCCATACACACACAAACTCACTCACATACACAGACAACGCGCAAATACATATATTTTTCTCTTTTTTGTTGTAATAGATGTATAAATTTCTAATAGCAGTGTTTGTCATAACGTGAAGAGTGGAATCTTCTGATACAGGTATTTCATACTTACAAGAAGATTCCCACCACCACTGTATCTAGAGTTAAGGCAGAAACTTAATAAAGAATTTATTATTATTTACGTATTTATTTATTTTCAAAAATTTTACATTTTTTTAAAAATATATAAAGAAATTTTTTTATAAAAAAATAAATAACATTATTCTTTTATAAAAATACATCAGAAATAAAATACATATTTAATAAAAAAATATAAAATCTTGCGGATCACCGCCAGCGGGGCCTCAGGTCCAAACTACCGGTGGTTAGGGCTCCAGAGATAGGAACCTCCTCACAATTCGTGCCGTGTCCAAGAGTGCTGCCTTCTGTATCTGGCCCTTCACCCAGCCTCCCAGCGAAAGCCTCTCTAGATGACGGTCGAGGCTTTTCGCTATAACACCATTGACGGTGACAACTATCGGCACAATGCTCGTTGACTCCAGCCGCCACATAGCGGTAACCTCGTGAGCAAGATCTAAGTATTTACTTAGTTTTTCTTTTTCTTTCTTCACGAGGTTATCGTCATGCGGGATACTGATGTCAACGAGTATTGCTCGTCGCGCAGATCGATCTATTATCACGATATCAGGCTTATTGGCTACAATAGTCCTGTCCGTGATAATTGATCGATCCCAGTAGAGCGTGGCACAACTGTTTTCAAGAACTGGCTCCGGCGAGTACTGGTAATAAGGCACCTCCGTTTCCACAAGACCGTATCGAAGGGCAAGTTGCTGGTGGATAATCCTGGCTACGAGGTTATGTCTGTGCAAGTATTCGCCGTTAGAAAGATGTGAACAGCCGGAAACAATATGCCTGAGGGATTCACCTGGGCGATGACATGCCCGACAGATGTCCAAGGTGCCATCCTTCAGGATATATTTCCGGTAGTTATTCGTCTTAATAACTTCGTCCATAATTGCAAAGACAAAACCTTCGGTTTCTCCGAAGAGGTTACCGAACCGTAGCCAGTTTACCGACGCTGACAGGTCTACATCGGGCCCTGTTAAGGCCCGATAAAACCTGCCATGCAGCGCCTTGCTCTTCCATACGTCGATGCGGTCAGAGGCACTCAGTACTGCCAGATTGCACCAATTCTCGTTAGCCAACGAGAGCGTGGTAAGACCTTTATCTACTGCCACAACATCTTTATGCAGGCCCACGTCCATCTTTAGGAAATATGCCCTGAGATTGTTCACCTCGCGATTATGCAGATCCTTGGCATTTAGAAAGCCTCGGCCTCCACATCTTCGCGAGATGTACAATCTCATTACTGATGAACGTGGGTGATGCATACGATGTTTTGTCAGCAGGCAACGGACTCTTCGATCTAGGGCGTCCAGCTCCGTTTGAGTCCACCTAAGTATGCCAAAGGAGTATGCTAACACGGGCATAACCCAGCTGTTGAAGGCTCTGACCTTATTTCCACCTGAGAGAAGGCTGGTTAGAACCTTCCTCAAGCGGCAAAAGAATCGGTCCTTCAGCGTCTGTTTTACGTCCGCGTCGGCTATACCTAAGGACTCTGACATACCCAGGTACTTGTATGTTTCGGTTTCGGAGAGGGATTTAAGAGACATGTTCTCTGAAAGTTCTAAATTCGGTGAATTCACAACTTTCCCTCGCCGCACATGCATGACCGCACACTTTTCTATCCCGAATTCCATACTAATTGACTTACTGAAGCGTTCTGTTGTCTTCAGTAATTCAATCAAGTCTGGTTCGTTGGATGCGAAAAGTTTGAGGTCATCCATATACAGCAAGTGTGACATGATCTCACCCCCTCTTCGAAACCGATAGCCTAGCTTTGAAGACTCTAGCAAAGTGCTAAGAGGGTTCAATGCTAGGCAAAACCACAAGGGACTCAGGCTGTCACCCTGGAATATTCCACGCTCTATATTTATCGTGCCCTCCGGCAAAGAAGCCCCTCCCTCACCTGGAAGCTTAAGGTGTGTGACCCATTGCCTCATACATGCCTGAAGAAAGGTTCTTAGAGTTGCATCGACTTTATACAGCTCTAAGACTCTCATCAACCATGTATGCGGCACTGAGTCATACGCCTTTTTGTAGTCGATCCAGGCAACGGAAAGATTTCTTCTATTCCGTCGGGCTTGTTGGCTAACAGTTGTGTCAATGAGAAGCAATTCCTTCGTACCACGTGACCCAGCCTTACACCCATTTTGGGTTATTGCCAAAATGTTATTATTATAAAAATAATTTGATAATTTTTTTCCCAAAATGGACGTAAGGAGCTTGTAGATGGTGGGCAAGCATGTTATTGGTCTATAATTTTTGGGTTCAGTGGTACAGCCAGATTTGAAGAGTAAATGGGTGACGCCTGTCGTCATAAAGGTTGGAAGCGAACCACGATCAATAGCTTCTTGGAATTGATTAGCCAAGCAACCATGCGAGCTTTTGAACCACTTAATCCAAAAGTTATGCAATCCGTCCGGCCCTGGACTTTTCCAGTTATGTGCCGAACGAATTGCATTACCAACATCAAGTGGTTCAATGGTAATAGGTTCCATATCTGGCACCTGGTCGCATGATTGCTTGACCAGCTCAATCCAGTCGTCCTCCGTGTGGCTTACAGGCATCGACCATATATTGCGCCAGAAAGAAGCCATGGCATCAATATTTGGTATTTGCCTGTCAGCGACACTATCGCTAGATTTCTCCCAACCTCTATAAACCCTTTTCTCTTCACTTTGGAAGGTCCGATTCAAGAAATATCTATTCGCTCGCTCTTTGTACCGGCGGATTCTATTTGCCCATGCATAGACTTTTTGCTTCCAGAAGTCTATACGTTCCGTGGCTCTGGCCATATATTCACTGGGACTTACATTAGTACCAGCGAATGCCTGAGCCACGAAACGCATAACTCGGGGCCGGCAATTGCCAGCCCGGAAGCAAATTAATTTGGCTATGAGAACTCTGGCCCCGTCGATACGCCGCTCAATCCGTATTTGCCAGGCAGGTTTGCCGCTTGCAGGTCGAGTAGGCTGTGTATTTGGAAACTTTACACCAGCCACCCGACATACAGCTACGGCCCCGCAATATAGGATTGAGTGCGTATCGACAAGGTCTGCGCTAGACCCAAAATAAGGCGCTAGTAAGCAATCCAGAGTTCCCATAAGCAACAAATTATTTCTATGCAGGGGCAATTTTGGTATGCGTGGCCTATTTAAGATAGGCTGATCTCGGAATTCTTGAATCGAATGTTCCAAAGTCCTTCTCAATTGCTCATAAGTCTGGATACTTACATTACCTACCGCTAAGTCCTCTGACACGTCGTCCATGGTAGAGTTCACCGGCCACTGCGAGACTGCAGGCGGTGCCGGTGACGTAGGCTGCGGCGTGTCAGTACTTTCGCGGTTGATACGTACAGTATTGCGTAGACGATCAAGTGTCGACTCATCCAGCAGGTGTAACCGCTGGATAGCGCGCACTTGATCCGATAGTCGTTGCGCTGTCACGGTGGATGCTGGTTGAAGGGTCTGGAACAGAGACAGTAAGCGGCCACGATACGAAGTGAGGTTAGTTCCTCCCTCTGTCGCCTCGTAGTACGCTCGCATGACTTTCTCATTCATTTGTTGAGTCCATCGCATGCGGCGCACTGCACCACCGGTAGCGGGGGCCGACGGCGGGATACATCCCGCAGGCTCCAAGCGTGCCGACGGTGGCCGTCCTCGGCCTCGCGCAGGTCTTCGTCGCGGGGCTGACGGCGCTGGCCCCTCCTCGCTGGTGCTCGACGCCGCGGTGGCCGCCGGTGTGAAGAAATCTTCATCCGTTGACGACGACCGAGGCGTGGAGCCAGGCGAGGCGGGCACAGCAGGTGGTAGGCGTGCGCATCCTCGTCTTGCTGCAATATTTTCTGTCTGCTTCCGTCTTTATTTTTTCATATTATAGTTTCGTCGTGATATACATTTCCTTACGATTTTTCATTTTAGTTCTCACGTTTGACATATATATGTCATAATGGTAAGTCTTTTGATGTTACTTATTAATCGAAAGAAAAATAAGTTTGTAAATATTTTGGGAAGAAGGATCGTCTATTTTTGCGTGTTTATAAAAGCTATTATATATATTGTGAGCACTTTATTAATTATTTACTAAGGAATTTAGGAAACAGACAATTAGTTGATTGACAGTTTTTTTTTTTTTTTTTTTTTTTTTTTTTTTTTTTATTATTATTATTATTATTTACCGTCATTTGGACCTAATATATTTTTTGTTGCAAAAGGTATTTTAAACTATTGGGGCGAGATAGAAATTTCTGGCACCGTAAGCCGGTCTCACGAATTTTAGAAAAGGATAGAAGACTCTGAAAGGAAAATGCAAGGACAGTTACATTTTAGAATCGGGAGATGGTCTACGCAATATCAGCGACGGTATCACAATACCGTCACTCACAAGTGAGACATCTTATAGTCGGGTCAGTGCGTCGTTAGTTGTGCGAGTACTTACTCGTGATTCTTCTCCGCAGGGTTGCACTCAGGTAGTGTGCAACCCTGCGGAGAAGAATCACGCACGGCTGTGTAAGTCAAAAAAAGCGTTTACTTAAAAGACATTGTGTTGTCTTCCAAATATCATATCCTAAGTGCGTGCCTCCGCTCGCACGTAACACTTTTTTTTTTTACTTTCAGTCGTAGTTTTAGTTAGATTGGACCCTACTGAATCAAAAACTGAAACTCTTAAAACAAAATAATAGTTTGATATACCTAATACCTTTTGGAACATTTCAAATGTCGCTTACGATAAAATAGCGTTGAAGGCCCAATATTTTGAAACAAATAAACCATGTTGGTTCGATTTTATATTCTAATTATATCTCTCTTTCATTTATTAAAAACTATATTCTGTATTAAGATTTGAACTTTACAGTCACTTTATAGTTGTATGCACTATTAAGTATTTTTGACGGTAATTTAATTAGCTGCGAATATTTATATTAAAAATATATATCTGATTGAAAATATTATAGTTTTACGTTTGTTTTATATACAAATAATTAATTTTACATATATTTCTAAATATCAGAAGAGGTGTTTTTTTTGCTTTTAAATATATTGTAGCGTAAGTACAAGCAGAGAAGCTGATGATCCAGCTGAGTAATAGTAGTTACTATCGCTTTTAGACATTTGTAAAACAGTGGTGTGCTGTCAGCTTTGAAGAAATATCGTGGCATTTTTTTTTATTAAAAACATGTAACGCTGTGGGAAAACCTCACCTGGGAGCTGCTAATGGGATTTTACAAAATGATGAAAGAAAGATGAATGTATTAAAATACTGAAATATTCTGAGATTCTCTTTGATATTTTTACCAGATTGTGCGAAAGTACTTTCTAGATTTTATCTCATGTAAATAACTAAGAAAACGAAGTGAAAAGGTCCAAACGCGTGGCACATTTGTTTTTTATGGGTCGCTTTTCCGGGGTCCTTCTCTTAATCTGCCAATTGGTAGGCCGTATCTAGAACAACGGAACGGAGAACGGAGCACCGAATTAAAAAAGTTGGTTTTCTAAGAGCTTTCGCTTTAATTATAAAATGAATCATCTCAGCTGGTATTTTTTACATGGCTGCCAGGAACCGCCTGTCTGGGAATTAATCAGGCTAATCCTAACTAATATTATAAATACGAATGTGATGCTGTTTGTGACTTTTCACACCTTAACTAGACATAGAATAAAAAAAGTAATACATAAAAAGGTTCATAAAAACAAACAAAGGTTAACTATCTCTAAAAAGGTTCTAACGTAGCAAGGTTGGTAACAACAATAAAAAAATCAAAATAGGCACGTCGCGTAGAAAAAGGAATGAAAATAAATAGAACAATAAAAAAAGATACAACGGGGCTTACTACCTAGGTGGATCAAAAAGTTCTTGGAAACAATAATAAAAAATGTAAAAAATTTAACAAAAATATTTTATTTTTCTAAATAGTCTCCCTCAAATGCAATGCATTTAGAATAACGCGTTTCTAACTTCCTTTCTTGCGATAACTTTTTTTCCTTGAGTCTCGAAAAACTTCTCTACGGCAGCCATAACCGCGTCATAACTATAAACTTTAGTGGAACGGATCATGGAACGCTGATATAATTAATCTAAATACACAAATGTTATTGGTTGATTTGAAAATCGCGCCTTTTTCAATGTCAATCTTTAGAGAAAATTAATGTTCTGTGGAGAACGCTCACTTCGCCCCACCTCTTGATTTGGGTCGTTGTGAGCTCGTCGTCATCGAAAACAATGACGTTATTAGTGACGTTTTCGCCACGACTATAACGATGTGGTCGCTATGTGAAAGAGCTGACGGAGGTTTTTTGGGCGTTGTGAACTACAAGAGAAACGCGCCCTTGATCTCACGTTTAGTTCCACCTACGCTTCGCTAGGTGGCGTTACGGGTATTTATAATTAGGAACTTTAAAGTAAAAATCAATTTCGACATAATAATCATAACACGTCCACTTCATGACATACATATTCTTTTTCAACGCGAGTGAAGCCGCGGGCAAAAGCTAGTCTATATATAAATTGCTGTAAATGCAAAAGTAAGTTTGACTGTTTATTTCATTTTCACAACTAAACTTCTGCAAAGATCTTAGTGATTTTTTCTAAAAACCGACAGGCAAACACTCATAAATTGTATATCCCGGATTTAAACTAATTAGGCTTGTCGCAGACACCCAGACCATAGTAAATTAAAAGAAAGTTCATTTACGAAATTTACTATGCCGGGAATCAACTCAAACCTCTGCGTTCTAGAGCCTTAGGCCGGCAAACACTTAGCCAAATCAAACATAGAGGACGACTTTTTATACGAGTATAAATATATTTATTACATTTTAAGTAAAGCCAAAACAATCTTGAGTTATGTTCCGACATTAGTGGCCAGGTTAAAATCTCCCTTTTTGGCATTGGTACCGCCCGTGGTTTTACAATTGTCCATAGGAGACGGTAACCGCTTCCCATCAGGAGGGCCATTAGCCGATCTGCTGAACTCACGCTATAAAAAAAGCATATCAGTGACTGCTATCAAACATTGGTAGCTGATTTTAGTTTCTTCACGTATAGCTATAAAGACTTACAACAAACGAAAGATCGTTCCCACCAACCGTAATGGTCACGTGGGACAATTGTTGAGTTTGCTTCTAGCTCTGATTTTTAAATGCTATGTAAGGCTACGGTCACTATGATTTTAAAAATACTAGAATGCTATATACTCTTTAAGTTCCATCCTTGCAGGAACGGATAAAGAATATAATTTCCTGCGGCCGGGCGGCCTGTCGTAAGAGGCGACCAAACAACCCACAGCCAGGTGGTAGGGCATTTGCTCGACTTGATGGCTACCACCCTTGGTGTAGAGTATGTCGCCATAATAAATTTGAGTTGTGTTCCGGCATTAGTGGTCAGGTAAGAGCAGTAGCGCATTTGTAGCACCTTTGGTATTGCAAACGCCATAGGCGATGGTAACCGCTTTTCATCAAGTGAGCCTTGTGCCTCTCTGCTCAACTCATGCATTAAAAAAAGTATTTATTAAACCATACAAACTTTATCATAAAACTCATCAAAGCATATCCTGTAAGTATAGACATAACGTTACTGAAAGTCGGCCAAGTGTTTATTATCACGTACAGTCAGTGTTTCATAAAAGCAACGAATGTGCATTTTTTTCATAATTTCTACGCCCTCAGTGGTTAATTGGGCTAAATCCTTGCCGGCTTAGCTCACTGGAACTCGGAGGCATCGGGTTAGATTCCTGTAAAGGTAAATTTGTAAACAAATTTTCCGTTACTTACTCTGTCTATCCCTATGGGAAACAGGCGTGATAATATATGTACGTACCTATGTATATATAGCATCCCCGCCACTTACACATACGTACATTTTTCAACACTCTTTACTCTTATTTCGCGGTTTTAGATGTTAAACTTCCTCCATATAAACCCAGTACTTTATGAAAACAGTAAATTCTTTCGACATACATAAAATGTGTATCATCTATATCTAATATTATAAAAATGTAAAGTTTGTGACGTTGTAGGGGGTGGTAATCTCTGGATACTAAACCGATTTTGTAAATTCTTCCACCAGTAGAGAGCTACATTATTTTTGAGTGACATAGGTGTTTGATTGTGATATATTTTTTTTTCCTGATGCCCAATGATGGGCATGGGTCAGCTAGTTTTAAAATATAGTCATTAACCTTCATTAACATAAACAGATATTTAACTCTGTTTTGCGGCCAGCAGACAAAACGCCGCGTTTCTTCCGGTTTCCGGTTTCAGTCTCACCATCGCCTGTAACCTAACCAAGTTGCTTCAATACGTACAAAGCTCCTTGCACTTTATCCAGCTAAAGTCGGTTGTAAACCAGGCACGTGCAAGAAGCTGCTTTGTCAGTGCACACGGATTTGTATCTACGTTTCGAGATAAAAGAAAAAGTTTAGGACTAAATCAATTTGCTCCACTACTTTGTATGCTGTCGACTCAGTGCTCTTTTGTGATCTCTTTCTTGTTATTTTTGTAAACTTCGTTTTGCAACTGTCTCATCTCACGTTATGTTACTAACTTGCCAAGGATTAAAGTATATTTATTAACATGTAACAGTAACAGACTCATTGACTCTTCAGGTGATCAGAAGGCTGGTGCCTACCTCGGCCAACGGATCAGTATGGCGATCCAGCGAGGAAACGTAGCCAGCCTTCTGGGCACGTTATCCATAGAAGACGGTGATCTGGGCTCAGTATTCTACCTATAGTCTTGAGGGACTATGGATAGAATACAACACAAATAAGTTAAGTTTTCTTACATTGTATTCAATAGTATGTAATTTTATAATTGTTTTAATATAGACTAGTGAAACATTAACACGTATAACACTGGTACAAATATAACCGGACGCAATAAGACCAAATGTAATGCACAATTAAATAACACGCGCAAAGTCTGTCAATAAATGTACACACGTCTTGCCTCGCTTGTGTTATCGCTTTGGGCATCGTTTTATAATAAGCTGTACAATACAACAATCGACCGCGTGGACTGAAGTTTCCGAGAAACTGTAATCTGCACGCCTGCGGCCATAAACAAGTACAATAACAATAGGCTATTATTGCCTAATTGCAAATTTTAAACACAAAGTAAACAATAGAAGTCCAAATGCGGGGAAAGGTAATAAACCAGGTGTGCATTTAATTTGTCGGCATGTAACACTATAAACGCTTTCTCTAAACGACTGAAATGAAATTTGGTAAGGAGATAAATAAACTATAAGTTTGAACCACGTATTTATTAACGCAAGCGTATAGGTATATGAATCGATTAGTAAAGCGTTTATGGATTTCTTGCCTATATAAAATTTTCAACCCCATTTTACTCAAGCTCAAGACTTAACTATGAGATCAAAAGAATAGACATAGGTATATACATATGCATATGCCTATTCTTTTGATCTCAAGCATTCATTTTACTCAAGCTCGAGACTTAACTATGAGATCAAAAGAATAGGCATAGGTATATACATATGCATATGCCTATTCTTTTGATCTCAAGCATTCATTTTACTCAAGCTCGAGACTTAACTATGAGATCAAAAGAATAGACATAGGTATATACATATGCATATGCCTATTCTTTTGATCTCAAGTATTCATTTTACTCAAGCTCGAGACTGATCTTTGAGATCAAGTAAAAAAATATTGGCTGGTAGAATGCCACAGAAAAAGAAATTTACTTGAAGTTTCATAATATGTTACAATAAAATGATTTCAATAGAGATAGTTGTTTGTTTAACTAATTAGGTTTTATTTGCTTCCCTCATATTTCGAATAAAAAGCAGATTGTTAACATTGAGTGAAAGGCCTATTTAGGCACTTGAACTACTCCCGCCCTCAAATACCTAAGTACCAATGACCTAAATAGGTCAGTTTTACCTCTCGTATTAAGGCCTATAACTTTTTTGATAAAAAAGTGTCGATATACCAAATGGACTTTGAATTTGTTCACTACACATCGCACGTATTAGGTGCTATTTCACAGTCATCTCTCTACTTATATCAACAAATTACAATAAAATCAGCAATAACCACGAATTAGGAAGCTGTAGACCGTGAAAAGTGGTTAAATGTGGTCGGTACAAACTTGGTTTTGCCAAATTCTATTGCATAAATATCACGTTGTATTATAATTATGTTTTACGCTCACTAACGAATCTTTTTGAAGGGATACTTCTATATAGATAGTAAGACCCCCGGTCTTACAAAAATTTTACTTGAAGTTTTACAGCACAGGTTTTCAAATTGAACAAGTACTGCAAGTTAAAATTTTGTTGCGATTCATTTTGTCACATCTCAGTTGTAGATTTTCCACTTGTCCGTTGCCATTCGTTTTTCTACTTGTCCGTTGCAATTCATTTTTCCACTTGTCCGTTGCCATTCGTTTTTCCACTTGTCCGTTGTGATTCGTTTTTCCACTTATCCGTTGCCATTAGTTTTTCCACTTGTCCGTTGCGATTCGTTTTTCCACTCATCCGTTTTTCTACTACATGAGCTAAGCAGACAGGCAGACGGCCAACCTGATGGAAAGTGCTGATGGACACTTGTAACATCAAACTGCTAAACGAATCTTTTTTCTACTACATCCAAATGGGGACTGGGACCTGGCCACTAATGCTCGAACACCACTCAAGGTTGTTATGGCGGCAAACTCTAGACCAGGGGCGGTAATCATCCAGACGCGCAAATATCCTCTACCATCTGTGGGTTGTTTTGTCACTACTTGCGGTAGGCCGCCCGGCCGTAGAAAGCTGTATTCTTTCTTCGTTATTATACAGATAATATAGTTACAAGTTACGGGACTCGAATTAAAATGTCATTGGAATTACTATAGACTTTATTAGAACTATACAAACACGTATAACACAGGTACAAATATCACTGAACACAATTAGTACAAACGTAATACACGATACCATTACACGCGCTAAGTCCGGCACTATATAGATTATCGAATGCACACACGTTTTGCCACGCTTGCGGTTATCGCTTGACTGCCCATCTCTCCATTGGGACATTGCTTTATACTGCACAATTACAATATGTTTCTTGGCCGCGCAGAGTGAATTTCTTAGAATCACACCTGGCTAATGACTACCATAAAAGATTACAATACATAATAGGCTGTTTTTCTAATTACAAATTTTAAACACAAAGTAAACAAAAGAAGCCGAAATGCCGAAAAGGTAATAAACTGCAGATGTGAATTGGTCTTTGTCGGTCGTAGCAATATTATTACCAGTGATCGTCGTGATAGACCTACTTTACAACATCACGTCTCTGTAGCGTACGCCATTGCGAAAGTAACGTATCGCTGCATACACTTTTGCACTTTTCCCATGAAATAACGCAAATAATACTCTGCATTTAAAAATAGATGATTTCATTCAAAATTTAATTTAGTTTGTTTACACTGGCTGAAGCAATCACTGGTAGGTTGTTGAGGTTGATTTTGATTTTGTTCTGTGAATTTATTTTGTTGTTTTAAAATGCACAAAATGAAAAATACAATTGATTTTAATTTTTTTCCTGCCAAATTGAATGCGGAATATTGTTGGATATCTGTCAACAACAGATGCACGGCGTATTCATTTTTATTTTACACTAGCATATGCCCGCGACTTCGTTCATGCTTGACTTGAAATTCCTGCAAGATCACCAGGACATAAAATACTGAAATATTTGAAAATGAATGCAAGTTATCGTTTTAGTGAAAAGCTGTGTCGGAATAAGCTAATTTTTACGTACCTACCCTAACAACTACCAAAATTTCCTGCTGGATCCCAGGATTTTTTTTGCTGGATTCCCGGTATAAAAATATTACATATTTTATTACATTAAATATACTATAGACCAGTAGAAATGTCACACTGGAATTCGATTTTTTTAACTTGTCCATTTTAAATCATTCCCAGAAAAATGCTCACGGGATTCAAAGAATAAATCCAAACTAACTAAATAACGAAAAGTTCGTTTACAAAATTTACCATGCCCTGAATCGAACTTGAAACCTCTACGTTCTGGTTAGCAACAATACAATTAATCAAATGTACAATTAATCGGTATTTAACAATTGATAACAAAAAAAATATGTTTGTGTGTGCAGTTCACACGCAGTAGAAGTGAAACAAAGTGTGACAAGAGGTGGGAAGGATTCTAAATTTCGTTACGTCACATTTCATAATATATTATATCGTTATATATTGTCACGAGTTGCAGAACTCGAATTAAAATGCCATTAGAATTACTATAGAGTTTATTAGAACTATATAAACACGTATAACACAGGTACAAATATAACCGAACTCGACTTTTATAGTTTAGTTTTAATTTTTAAAATAATAATACATTCTGATATTAGCATTTGTTTAGGATATCTTCTTATTAAATAACATTTAACGAACTTTTGGTGTTAAAACCGAACTCGACAAGTCCAAACGTAATTCAATAAAGACGCTCAAAGTCTGTCACCTAAATAGATTACCGAATGTAAACAAGTCTTGCTTCGCTCGTGGTTATCGCTTGACTGCATCGTCCATCAATTGAGGCTTTCCTTTATACTGCACGGATGCAATATGTCTGCTCGGTCGCATAGATCGAATTTCCTAGAATCACACCTGGCTAATGACTGCCATAAAAGATTACAATACACTATTGTGTAAAATAGCCTATTGGCTATTTTTCTCATCACAATTTTTAAACACAACGTAAACAAAAGAAGTCCAAATGCCGAAAAGGTAATAAAATGTATTTCTATAGGGCTGCAGGTGTGAAATTGCCATTGTCGGCACCTAGGTCGTAACAATAAATATTGTTACTTAACTATTTCTAGCTTAAACTATTTCTATTTAGAAAATATTTAATTTGATTATAATCAAAATGCCTGTTACGAAAGCTATTGGTCCAACAGTATAACAAGGCTGTTTCCTGTAAAAAATTTCGGTATGTGACGGTGGTTTGGAATCAATATTTTATATATAATTATGCCCTCTTTTTTATTTAGTTCTAGTTTTTAATTTTTAGGGCGGCTTGCATGACGTTCCTTAATTTTATTTAAGAAACACTAAACACATTTAACACCCTTAAATACGACAAGCGTCTTGCACAATGCTAAATTTACCGGTAAATACGTTTACAGAACTGTCAAAGTTAATCATCCAAAAATGGGTATTTAACTGCCTTAAACGCGTTTAAGGATTGTCACTCGTGTGTCTTTATCAAATTGTCACTTATTGAAAAGTCAATTACAGATTGTCACTCGTATATTATTTGCTTTAATTATTTATCTCAATTCTAAATACCCATTATTCGTACAAACTAACATGATGGCAGAGTAATAAAGTTAAGGAATTGGATCCAGTAAAGATATTTTAACTAGGAAAGAATAAATAAAATATTCTAGCATTGTACTTGACCTGACGTTCACAATGGATAAGGCGATCGCAGAGGCTTCAAGGTAAAATAATGCACCTAGATGGTAAAAATTATAAGCCTTGGCGGTATCGTATTGAGATAGCGTGCAGGGCAATACCCGGCGCTGAAGAAATTTTGCAAGGAAAACTTCAAAAGCCCGATGAGCCTGCAGCATCTGATGGTGCAGATGCTAAAGCCAAATATGAAATAAATTTACAACAATTTCTAAGAATTGACTGTGCCGTTTTAACTCTGATGATAACAAACATGACGGATGAGATTCTAAAACAAGTTATGCGATATAAAAGCGCTAAAGAACTATGGGATGAGCTAGAACGCCTATATAATGGAAGCAGCGAAGACAAACTTATGATCTTAGTCTACAATTCTTTGATTATAAAAAGGACCCTGGACGTGTGATGGGAAAGCATATATCTTCTGCGTTAAAGACTATTTCAACAAATCTTTTCATAAGTTAATATTTATTATTCTTTATGAAATTGTAAGTTATTAAAAAGTCAATTACAGATCGTCACTCGTATTTTATTTGCTTTATTTATCTTAATGCTAAATACCCATAAAATCGAAAATAAAACCGCACAGCAAAAGATCATTCTTCAGGTTGCCGCCAAAAATTCCGAAGTAAACTTAGCCAATCGAACAAAATTTTAAATGTCAATTTGAGATTGGCCAACTAAAGTCCTTTTTACGCAGGAAATAACTAACATTAAAGCTAAATTTCGTGTGTTTGTTCGATAAAATGTACCGCCACGTGAAACGGAACACATCTGGCTGTTTTACCGATGGTATAAATACATTTTACTAAATGACATGGAAGAGTGCCTCATGCAAGACATCATAAATGCATTTACTATTAAACGCGTTTAGAGAGTAAAATAAAATTAACTAATTTTATTTAAAGACGATCGTTATGCAAGCGGGCCTTAGTTTCTTTTTCATACTGTCATTTAATTTATGTATTATATAAAACTAATAATAACCTATTAATACGATTGTTATTGAAAAAAAACCATTTAAGCTTTAAATCACGAAATTTGAAGTATTTCCCAAAAACTTCAAAACATATCCAACTCTATATATATATATATATATATATATATATATATATATATGTGTATAGTGTTTACATAATTAAACATAATGTATTCCATCTTATTCTCCGCAGTAATTTTTTCGTTTCATCGAGATTCAAATCACAACGATTGTAAAGAAGTTTCACTTCAAAAACAAATCACCGTTTCCATTTAGACAATATTCAATTTAATTAGAAACAAAATGCCTGTTACGAAAGCTATTGTTCCAACAGTATAACAAGGTTGTTTCCTCTAAGAAAAAAACAAATGAGAAATATTGCGAGGCACGGAATCGCTTCAGATGAAATTTCTTTTATGAGAATCACGTACATTTTAATTATTTCGCTGGCAAGATGTGTTCTCTCGCTTTGTCATTTGTTTTCACCCAAAGCTTTCAAGTTACCTTTTTTTTAATAAAAGTGTGACGAATACAATCTTACACGTGATAATAAAATTAAATAACTGACATTATGCAAAATAATGTTCATTGCAGTTTCTTAAAGCTGAAGTTGTTACCTACCTATTTTTTTTGGTCTATTTAGAATAGAATTGAATATACTTTATTGTACAATACAATTTATGAAACAATACACAAGACAGCTTAGAATTAGTATAGATGGCGGCCTTATCACTGGCATCGATCTCTTCCAGGCAGCCTTGGGATGGAGAGAAAAATGCACACAAGCGTATGCAGGGTTTTGTTGCACAATTATAAAAAAATATATATATTAATATTATTTATTATATACGTGAATAAACCATAGCGATATCTTATAATATATCATACATTATACTTTAAGGTAGTAATCCATTTAATCTATTTAATGTTCATAAATCTTGTATATTAAAAGAAATAAACCCAAAAAAGCTGAGGTCAAAGATAATTGATATGATGAAAAAATAATAAATAATTATAGGTTTGGTTAGGAGTCCACAACGAGTTATTAGGTTAGAAGGTTAATTGAACCAATATAAATTTCATTGAAAGAAAATAAAACGAAATTATAAATTAAACTAAAAACTCAAAAGTTAACTTAATTATACAAAATAAACATAACAATTAAAAATTAACTAAGTTATAAGTCAATTAATATAAACTAAAATTAAACTATACGATAAATATAACTATGCTTACAAAATAACAATTTATAAGTATTGTAGCGGCCCGCAGGCTGCCTAAACGATATAACCGTGACAAGCCGCCTTTACGTTATTCGCCGCCCGCGTCGCGCTTACGGCGCCCCTCTACTCCGACAGCTAAACGCTGTCAAGACAGTCTGTCTGTTTCAGGCGGTTATCATGAATGCTTTAGAATTTTACGCGCAGCGTTTGTGTTCTATGATGTAATGATGTAAACCTTTTGCTTAATATAAAATGTGCCACAAAATACTAGCTTTCATTACACAAACCGGCAACCATACACCACAGTATATAATAATAGACTCCAGGTCGCTGTCAGCTGATGGCATGCCTGAAATGCAACATACTTTAATTTCATATAATATAAATAGATCAACAGTAAATTTGTTTATAGTTCAAAAGTTATAGCCATTTATTGACAGACAAAACATAATGTCTATAATTTGATTATGATACTATACCACTGTGATTTTTCGGTACAAGTGTATAAAAATTAACTTATTCCGGCACAATTTTAACTAAAACGATAGCTTAGTCCCGGGAATCACGCGGAAATTTGAGCCAAGCGTGGCCAAAGCGCGGGCATATCCTAGTACAACAACAAAAGAGTAAAATATTTGATTTGTGCGGACGGATTTCATTTCGTACAACATAATGATTGTTCGGTACTAATTCAAGCAAATCTTTATCGAGTTTTTCCGACAATTTGGCAAATAAATAGGACATTAATAATGGGACATAAGCAACAATACACTTAAATTATGAGTCACTTCACAGAGGAATTATCAACACTCATGCAACAGAATTTATGGTAATACAATTGTATTCTTCATACAACGACTCGGACGTTAATTTGTATAGCATCTGAGTACGTTTCAAGTGGGCTGATTGCACCGTTAAATATGTTTTAACGATGGTTTAAGAAATAATTATAATCGGCAGATAAACATACACATTGCATATCTCTAAGCTCAAAAAGTGACGCTTGTATTATTAGTAATATACAACGGACTCTGTCGCCGCTTTCAGACACCCAAACCATAGTAAATAACGAAAAGTGTGTTTATGAAATTTACCGTGCCAGGAACGCGGAGACTCTCCGCTGTAGTAAAGCAGGTTATCAAATGCTAATCCACTCAACTAAAGACGCTGTAGAAAATATTATTGCAGGACTCGAATTAAAATGCCGTTGGAATTACTATAGAATTTATTTAAACTATACAAACACGTAAAACAGAGGTACAAATATAACTGAACACAACCAGTTCAAACGTAAAGCACGATTCAATAACACGCGCAAAGTCCGTCACTAAATAGTTTAACGAATATACACATATATACATTGCGATGAGTTGTGATAATCTAAAACACACTAACAAACATACACTGTTTTTAACCGAATCCAAAAAAGGAGGAGGTTCTCAATTCATCTGCACATTCGATTACGGCACACTAAAAAGAGCTTAATAAAAATACCTCATCATTCAAAAACTTCTTAACACAACTTATTCCAATCACATTTTGGTGGAAGATTTGTTTAAGTTCTACTTCTTAGTTTTTGTTTATTATCCACGATCAAATTTGAAACTTTACTTGTTGATCTTTAGGAGTATAATATTTATAAACATTGAAGCGCATATTTCTAACTCTAAAAAACACAGAAATAATATCATATTTTCTTCAAGTTCTGTCTAAAGATGGACTTATAAAAAAAATTGTTACGACAAGTATAGACTGATTAATGTGCATACATACATATTGTCACGCCTATTTCTCTTTGGGGTAGGTAGAGACAATAGACCTCCACCTACTAAGATCTTGACAAACACTTTTCGCTTCATCAACTTTCATTAATCTTTACATACATACAAGCTTATTTAAATTAATTAATCTGTATGAGGTTTCGGCAAAACCTGTAAATTCGTCTTAGACGGACAGTGAACTTAGACATGAGATCACTGTCTGTATACCTAAAGCGGATTTTAAACAAGTGTTTATGGTCAGTAAAATATCTCCCGGTTAACAATTATATCGTACCAACCACCCTACAAAATGACCATCCCCGTTGTTGAACAATCGAATGAACTGATTTCAAATTAAACGCACTCTCCGTGAGTTATATTTACAAATCAAATTTTGACAAAACGTACCCGGGATCTGTAGAACCTTTGTAACGTTATTTGGCACGATTTGCCTAATATTTTGTTCGCTTTCGTCTACGGTTCGCTTATGTTGTTTTCCCTTTTCGTAAAAGCCATGAGAAATTTCGTTGATTCTTTTTCGTCAAACGGTAATTCATTATTACTTAAAGCATTTGAGAAAAAAAGACACTCAGTTTCATATTATAAATATAACCTACACATGATTAGTAATTAAAGAAATTAATGTTTATACCAACTGTGTTTGCTTGTTACTTTTTAACGACTAAAGAAATAATAATAAATAGATTTTAATGAAATTCGTTAAGAATATTTCATTGTGTCTTGGAGAGTGGCATAATAATGACGTGGATTTCTGTTTGTGGGTGATGTGAGCTTTTGTCTCAAAAAACGATGATAATAATAATCGGCAGTAAAACACACATTGCTATTAATATTATAAATGCGAAATTAACTCTGTCTGTCTGTTTGTTACGCTTTCACGGAAAAACGATTGGCCCGATTTGACCCATATTCGATATGTACATGTGAGTTCAATATCTAGGATGGACATAGTTTTCATCCCGGAAAAGGGGTCGATTTTGGGATAGATTTATGTGAAGGTTAACCCCGCGGCGCGGCTGCGAGATGAACCTTTACAAACTCTAGTGTTTTATTTATTATTTAATCTATTTATTTATTAATCTAGTTTTTTTTTATTTTATTAGCTAAGCATGTCTCTATTGTCAATATTTTAACGGCCGATTACAGACACCCAGGCCATAATAAATCGAACCCGGAAAATGTGCGTCCACTCAACCATGGTTGCTTGATGGCATCTATTTCAAAGTGAGCTAAATAGTGAATGTCAATTTTTATTTAACAACACATAATTTCATAAGTTATGGAGATAAAAACAAAATTTTGTTTGCCGTTCTCACGCAGTAGAAATGAAACTTCAGATAATATACTCACAGAAAATTCTTCTGTAACTTTTATTAATTTTATTAATATAAATATAATTCCTGCAGCCATCAACCAAAATAAACTTCTTAAGCATCATTTTCAATTTTTCACTATTTTAATCAAAAAATATTATTATCAGTTTTATTTCGGTCCGAATTGGACCTATGTTTAATCATCGGTCTTATTGACTCTCTAATCTTAGTTGCACAATATAAAAGTCATATCTCATTCTCTAGCGGGCTTCGTCTTATATATTTATGTGTTTATCTCTTTTTAGTGTCGCTTTTTCGTTGCGTCGAATTTCAAATCACAACGATCCTAAAGAAGTTCCATTTCAAAATGCACGTTATGTTCGAAGCCTGGAATCCAGTTTCCTACTTTTTTATGCACTTTGTGACATAGTCTTCAGCATAATTTTGTTTAGACGCATATTTTATCATCTTGATGATATCAAAAATATATTATTATAATAATATCTAAGATAAAAATATCTTAACAAAGAAGTTGCAATTCAAAAAATATTTTTATGTATTTCAGTGTTACAGTGACATTGTTACATGATTCAAAAATATAAAAACAAATGCGGACTAAGTCACGAGTAACAGTGAAGTCTTTGAATGAAGCGACGTAAACTCAAAATCGTTGCTTTCAAATTTAAATTAAGTTTCGCAAGTATACGAAAAGTTAAATAAAGATTAATATTCAAAATTAAAATATGGAATTGGAGTTACGAGAGGAAGCTTTTCAGAGGGAAATAATGACGTCGAATAATTATTTCAGTTTTTAATAGCCCATGCGAGGGTTCGTATTTTCGAATGCTTTTAATTATCATTTTTCCGAAAATTCTTTTTAATTTATGAATTATTCAAGTTGTCTTATTTGCATTGCAATATCACACGTGCCGCGCGGGCGGCCTTTGGGGGAATTATTATTGGGTCCCTCGTACATAAAGGCCAGAGAGGAGGGACGCGAACCGACCTGTGCGCCCCCACTCACCTCGTGGCGACACCCGAGGTAGTTGGAGAAGCCCAGCTCTCCAGCTTAGAATGGACCGGCCAGCCCGTAAACGGGCCGGCCATCGTTCGTTCGGGCTAGAGGGGAATGCGTGAGCGAGCCCACAGCCCGGACTTAGGACGCAACGAGGATCAGCCAGGGTTTTAGTGAGTATCCCCAACCGCGGCGTGGCAATAACATTCTTGCGGGAGTGCTAGTGTCAATCTGACGAGGCGAGTCCCACACTCCCCACCGCGCTTCCCCCGCGGCGGTTTGTCCTCAAACGGATTTCCCCTGGGGAAAAAAATATGTTGGAGTTACTCTACATTTTTCGCAACAAGAGAAAATGTCACCTCTAGTTTTTATGGGCACATATGAAATTTGTTAATACTCGTTAATATTTGAGGCGGCGACAGATGAGTCAACGAAGAAACAAATATTTTTGTTTTCACATTTAAATATTAGTCTGTGCTAATGAAACTTCGTTTGCGTTACCATTACGACGTGTTTGTTAGTAAATAGTAACGGCGGTACCAAAGAAAAGAAACCGCAGCGACACCTTTTTGGCGATATTCCTCTATCCCATGAAAACAATTCTTCCTAAGTGTTTACATACGATGTAAGCTAACTATATGTCTAGTATTTTTTTTACTCATCCTTAACCGACTACATGCACATAGCGATAGTATGCGTGTCTGACGGAGCGATCAATTGCGAGCGTGATGTCCAAACATACATGCTTTTGGCTGCGGTCATAATGTGTGTTTATGCCTTCTAGCAACGTTCTTTATTACTATTGCATCTGTTAGTTGTAAACCAAGTAAATTTATCCATATTTTTACGAGTGTGAGACTGGAATTAAAATGCCGTTGGAATGACTATAGAATTTATTAGAACTATACAAACACATATAACACAGGTACAAATGCAACTGGACGCAACCAGTACAAACGCGATGCACGATTTAATAATACGCGCAAAGTCCGTCACTATATAGCTTATAGAAAGTACCCACGTCTTGCTCGTATCGTAATCGTCGCTTGACTGCCTTACCCCTCCGTTCGGGCATTGTTTTATACTAAACTATACAATATGTCTTGACACAATGCTCGACCGCATAACAATAGTTTCTAAAAATCACACCTGGTTAATAACTATCATAAACGATTGCAATACACAATATGATGATTTTCTAATTACAAAGTTTAAACACAAAGTAAACAAAAGAATTCCAAATGCCGAAAGGTAATAAACTGCAGGTGTGCATTTACTTTTGTCGGCGTGTAACAATATTATGTTAATTTTGATCTTGTAATTCAAGTCTAAAATCCACTAACTACCGATATAACAATACCAAGTTTAGTTAAGTTTATCAAGGATATCTATCAGAATTTAAAACAAAAAGCTTTTCATCATAATTTGACGATATATACCAAAAAACCAGGACAGGTTTGTAATGGTTCTATTCACTAATTTTAATCGAATAACTACTCTTTTATATAACAGAGGGTTTTAAAGCTCTTGCTTACAAAACTATAGTCATTATTATTAAAGTAAACATCATTGGTTACGTTGACAAAATGCGTATATCGTAAATAAAGCAACTTGATACTTGCACTATGTTTGACGTAATACTAAAAATTACTAGAAGTATCAAAACTACTCTTGACGTAATATTGGAGTTGCTAGAGTTAAGACGAATTTACGAAAGTGGCGCCCTCATTATTTTAAATTCTATTTGGCGAGTCTGTACGTATTTAACCCAAATAAAGGCTTTTGTGTATAACAAAAACTATACATTGAGGCTTAATAACGAGCACAAATTAAATTAAATTCCCAAAAACGAATTTTCTCATCAAGTTAAATGAGATTACTTCATCAGTGTACCAGGGTAGCATAATCAAAAACAAAGTAATATAACCCAGGACATGAAACAAATAATGACGAGTAGGTCATGTGAATACTAAACATACATTTCCAAACAAATAATCTTTGTATGAATAACTTGGTTTTGCTGATGGTACAAAGGCTTGCCGGACCAGTGCTTCGGACAAACTTATTTTCCTATTCAGTCATGAATATGGGAATTAGAACCAATCGATGTGGCATACTGAGCAACATGAATAAATAAATAAAATAAATAAATAAAAATAAAAATAAAAAAGCCTTTATTCTACCGTCATATTACAAACATAATTAAATTCATAAATTAATACATAATTATTTTTTCTTTTTTAAAATGTCAAAGTAATAAAATCTATGTCCTTTTATTAAAAAAATAAAATAATACATTATTGTTCATCGACGGAAGTCGCCTCAGCGGCGTAGGCCTCCCCCAATTTTCTCCATTCATCCCTATTTTTTGCTAGTCTTGTCCAATGTGTGCCGCATCTTTCCTTAAATATGTCTTCCCATCTTTTATTTGGTCTCCCTCTTTTCCTCTTAGCGTCTCTAGGTATCCATTCTGATACTTTTCTTGTCCACTTTTCCGTGTTCATTCTGTGAACGTGTCCTGCCCATTTCCATTTAAGACTTCTTACCTTTTTTACATGCATGCATGCATGCATGTAAAAAAGGTAAGAATGCATGCTTAGCAACATGAATAGTGAATTTAAATGTTCGAAATATGTGCAAAATAGTTTTTATAGACACTCGTAATCTCAGTTATTTTGTATACTATCTGTGCCCGCGACGTTGCCCGCGTAAGTTTCCGTGGCATAAACGAAAATAGTGAAAAAGATGGCACTGCGATCACATCTACTATAGAAACTACTAAAAGTATAAGATTGAAACTCGACATAGTGCTGGCTTATAATCCTATTTAACACTCAGGATACTTTTTATCCCGATAAGTGACGTTGTTTCCTTTATGGAACGGACGGAACTTTACGGAATGGACAGATTAGCAAAATAGATGGCGCTGCAATCGCGATTTAGATTTAGAACCATCGCTGTAATTCAATTTAATATGTGAAACTTAAAATTAGTTCATATTATACCTATTTATTTATTTATGTATTACATAAATATCCAACAGCTTACTTATAACTTAAAACAATCAAATCTGTTTAATATGAATGTTGCCAATTGGGCTTTTGAAAAAAAAATGATTTTTTTTATTTGAAAACTTTATTATGAATAATATTGACTTTTAATACAAAAAACTTAAAATAATAATTTTTCAATTAATTATAAACAATTAAAAATTTATAAAATTTTAAAAAAGATCACGTGACTATAAACGCGCCATGATTGGTCACCATAGTTGTGACGTCATAATGTTAATAGCTATTTAATAACAGTACAGCGTTTACGGCTATTACTTGTGACTAGACAATAATATTGAAAATGTATTGCTAAAAAACGAGTCGTTTGGTTGGTTCCGATTAGCTATGTGTGGTAAAGGATTTATTAAGGCAAAGTCTGATAATATTCCTGATGTTAATATATTTATGTTAACCAATTTAAAAAATATGACGTTATGTTTAATTATGCTGAAGTTCGAGGTGCCAAGACATCAAAAAAATAATATAATAAATGAAAATATTTATTCTCCATTATATTAAATATAATTATTTATTTCATACATTGTAAAGCATCACGTCAGAGTTACGGCGACAAAGCTATAGGTTATGTTAAAAAATTCGTAAAAATAATATTTGTATTGTAAAAGGACGGGTATGTCCAGAACACCGAGTTCGGAGTAAAGCTTATTCAGTTACTTAACTATTAATGAAAAGTCAAGAATAATTCAGGATGTTCAATGCCATGACTGTGCAGCTTCTGCAGGTAATTTATACTCCTATTAAATTTAAGTTGGTTGATGTTATAAGCAATAATAATCTTTGATATTGTGCCTACAGGTGGCTGCAAACATGCATTAGCATTAGCATTACTTATGTGGACCCACCGTAGAAGTGAAGACCCGACACCAACAGTAGTGACTTGCTATTGAAAAAATCTCGATTATCAGGCATTGGTACAGTTATAAAATATATGGAAGCAGAAAAACTGACAAAAAATACCTCTAATACTCCTGTTGAAAATTTTCCGGATAATAGTAAATTTTACAAGAAGTTATTCAATTTGCCAAAAATCAACAAATAAATTCTCAAATTGGGCATTTACAACAATGAAATAGATAAATAACAACATTAAATAGATCAAAACACTGTACTTATTACTTCTATATTAACTTCAATGAGTGAAAACTAACATTATGACGTCACACGCGTTCGGGTTTGTTCGGGAGCTGTCGGCGTGTCTTCGATGGATTGAAAAATTAATGTTTATTTGAAATAACTTTTGAATTATTACGAAAAAAAACAAAAATTGTTTTGTTATAAAACTTATATAATATGATCTTTCCATTTATGCCAAAAATTTTTTTTTTTCAAAAACCCAATTACAGGATACTTCACGCTTTTTAGTGTATTTGTGCAAAACCAAGACCGCAATAAACAGTTTGCTTGTGTTAAGCTCTATATAAATATAGTATATAAAATAAAATAATGTAAAAAAATGCCTGCTGAATTATCCCCTATATAGTATATAAGTTAATCCAGAATAATATATAATAAATACATAGATATTCATATTATATATTCATAATATTCGTATATATAATACACTAATACATGTTATACAAACTACAAATAAAAATATACAGACAAAGGCGTAGATATATTTTATGGTGCCTAATAACCAGTTAAACTATCAGCCTAATTTTTCGAATATCTTTGATTTATAAATTAATTTTGAATGATAGAAAATTTCATTAAATTTGTTGTTATAAGTGGCAGTAAGACGAGCAAACACTTCATTTAAGGCATAATTAGTTCTTCTACAGGGCACGTGAAACAATTTGTTGTGGCTAGACCGTGTTTTGAGATTTGGCACTACAATACTTATTAATTAATACAATTTTAGCAATTTGTTGTTAAAACCCTATGTACACGACTAAAAATAAAATTGCATTTCTAAAATTACCAATATCTTAAAAAACATCAAAAGCAAACAAAATTATTTTTCTTCAGTTTTTATTTCTTACAACAAGATATGTCTAAATTTATTCAAACTCTAATATTAAAAGCACCTAAGTAATATTTTTACTACTAAGCCCCTGAATGGTTTTTTTTTAATTTGACAGGAAGGTAGATTCTATCCTAAGCAAGGCCATAGGCTATTTATTTAGTGTCTCCAAAGTCATATTTAAAGGTGTAAAAAAATGATGAAAATTTGCATTGGAAATCCATAATTTCTTTCTGTTTATATTCGAATACGATTTTTTTTATTTAGGCTTTTGTTAGAAAAGTAATCTACATATTTTATGGTTTACTTTATTCAGAAATAAAAATAATTTAATATATTTCTAAATAACTTTAATAAGCCATTAGTTACTCTCTAGTACCTTTTCTCTTCTATGTAATTATATCTATGTTCACTCGTTTCTATTTCACATAAAACATATAAAATAGGCTTAACTTAAAATGAAGTTTTGAAAAATAATGCTTGCAACATTTTATAGGCAATGCAATACTGATCTGAAATTCTACTTTCTTATTGAATTATGTACACTATTAATTATGTACACAAATACTATCTAATACTAATCCGAATCTAATAGTTCTCATTTCTCACAATAGTCCTTCGCTGACCGAGGCTTGTCCTTGAGTGCGTTTATATGGTGTAGACAGGGATAATCGCCGGTCAGTGTCACGCCACATTTAGATTAAATTTGTCAAGGGCCTCGACGTGCTGGTCTTCCCATGGCTCCACGCAAGCCCTTTAAAAGTCGGGCCTTTTTTGTGGCCCGTGTTCGTCAAAGACATTATGTCTAATACTATAACAAAAAATAATATCTTAATATAGCCATAAACGTGCCGCTGCTGAGTTCGGACATGACTGGTGTGCCAGTGGGAAGGCGTAGTGACGCCTTCCCAAGGCGGATTGGTATGTTTCACACGTCGTCCGTAATTTCAATGTAATTTCTCTTCTTTAGTCTTACCGCCGATTGTACTAGTTATAAGATTGTTAATTCATGTGTATTATTATTTTCTTGTGTGCAATAAAGAATATTCTATTCTACTATAATAGTATCACTATGTAAATTCAATTACTGGAATGGAATTATTTCTATTGGAATGATACGCGAATACTACTCCCACAAAGGTAGACCAGGGCCAATCGAAAAAATTACTGTGTATTTGGGACATAAAAAGGCAGCTTTTCACCAAATTTCGTGATATTTTTTTTGTAAAAGATAAAAATAAAAAACCAGAAACATGGTTCTTTCAATTTTTCATATCAATTTTGAGGTTATGTGAAAAAAGTGTAAATACAAAAGTCTACAACTTTGCCATTTAACTTTTTTCCATAGGACTTGTAGTTTTGCCGGAAACCGAGATAAACAATTTTTACCCTTAAAAAACTCCTTTTCACTTACCGACCTCATCCCGTAAATTATTTTTTCTTTCATTTTTGTTATATTCTCTTCCTTTTCCAATGGGTTTCACAGCACTTTTATTTTTTTGGTTTCAAAAATGATCGACCCTGGTCTAAGGTTACATGATTTTAAAATAGTTTGAAAAAATTTAACGAACTTCAGAATACTTAATAACTATACACTATTTGCGTAATTTACGAAAGGTTAAATATTTCATCAGAATGGAATGGACACTGAGTCCTAAACACACTTAGCTATTAACCATCATCATCAATTAACCCTTAGTACGACACTTGTCTCCTTTTTCACCAGTCTCTATAATAGGTTCCTTAGCACAATTTCCGGTACATCATAAAGGTATCAAATTTCGGTAATTTTCTCCAAATCTCGAATATCTAAGTGGGGTCACATAGTTAGTGTTTGATGAGTTGAATGAAGACTTGTTATTAAGATGGCAGAGTTCTTGTTTCTACTTTTAATTGCTGTTTGAAGTTGTCCTTCTGTTTATGTGATAGGGCTGTGCAAAAACTATTATTAAATTAATATTTAAAACCACTGTCTTATAATCTCACTTGATTATAACTGAGTATAATTTAATATGTAATATACATATTAAATTAACACATATAACACCAGTGGGCAGTTAGATTGCTTCTCTTGCAACCGAACTTTCAAGAACAAGTACTCATTCTCGTACTCATGTCAGAAACTCATCATCAGGAACCAACAGAGATCACCATTAACGAATAAATCAAGGTATAATCATATCAATATTAGGTATAATCATATCAATCATAATAATACTTGACTTTTATAGCTGCTGTGGTTGAGTGGACTAAGCCTGTGCTGACTGACTTCACTAAGACGCAGAGGCTCAAGTCATGTCATCGTAAATTTCATAAATAGAAGTTTCCGTTATTTAATGTGGTCTGGATGTCTGGGCTTCAGTGTTTGTTTGATATTCTTTCACAGTTAATTTAGTTCACAGTTTATCCTTACAGACTAAACTATAGGTTGGTTGGTGAAATAACACTGTGCGTTTTATTTTTCAAAATCAGTCGATTCGATTTTTGACTAGGATTATTGGTTCTTCAAAAGGCACCGCATTAGCTCTCAACAAAAAATATCTTTTAGTTTCGAATGTGGCCACAGATATTCACTTGTATACTATTGAAATATAATGTGTTTGAATCTGATTTTTGAACCCTACCGGGTGGGGACTTCAGTCGTATTATAGGTAGCTCATTCCAATGATCTATAAGCCTGGATGATAAATCATTCATAAAAAATATTACAAATGTCTACTGTGTATAAATTTATATTTTTTAAATTAAGTATGTATTAGTATAACTATCAGAGTGACAGCCCTAACAATAGGCTATATACGTAGTACTCTGAGCAGTGGTTACTAAATTATTGCACTCTGGACAGATGCGAAGGACCCTGGTAAGATGTTTTAAAAAGTAGGGCGGCTCAAGAATACATAAGTACTTATATATTTGTATAGTAACAAGCTGTTAGTGCTACTTCTTCTATCCTAATAAAACTATGTTTTAACGGTTTTAAGTGTGGTAATTTTTTTTTATTCCGACGTTTCAGCCACTGTTCACTAGCCGTGATCACGGAAGACAAAGATGTCAAGTGCCAATGAGTATTGTTAAAGTTTTATTTACCCTACCACCAACTTATTCATTTTAATTATTTAGTTTTAATTTTGTTTATGAATACTATTTACTCTATGGGAGCTTAATCTAATTTACCACCGCTTCGCAACGTGTTGTGGCTTGAAGAGAAGAAGCGGCGCAACAAACTCTTCAGCAAACGTGCCTAGTTCTAAAAAAATTATAAAATACTAGCTTCTGCCCGCGACTTCGTCCGCGTGGAATAGTTTAAAAAAATTAAGTGTTCCGTATTAGCATAATCAATTTTTCCGCGTATTTTATAAATTCCAAATTTTTGGTATATTTCATACAAATGCATCGCCACCCCGTGTGAGCTATCGACGCCGATGCTGCCCTCACGCGGACAATCAGTGCTTCTTGCTACACCGCACGCGCCGCATCGACCTTCCTGTCTTTTCGTTGTTTTTACTTAGTTTTCAAATATATACACTTAGTCAATCAAGAAATCGTGCCAGTGAAGGTGAGGAGTTACAATCCATAATCGAAGGGTTCCCGCAGCACAGCAAGCAAGGTAAGTGGTTGTGCATTTGGTCTTTTCAAAATTCCGCGTTCTAAACCGTACATTTTTTGGTCCTTCGAGCCGGATAACGATTAATTGATTGTGCTAGTTTTCCTACTTCTCTTCCAATTTCTATCCTGTATTTATATACTTACTAACTAATATAAAATCAAATTTCATCGTAATTAGAATTATTTCAAAGTACCTACGTTACGACATTCTTTTCGTGCGACTGCAAGTTGTTACGCAGTGAATGCATTAGGGCAGGCGCACACAGATACAATTTTTTTTTATATTATAAACTGCATTTTAACTTTTAAATACAGTTTATAGTTTTATTTTATACCTTTTATATACCATACTTTTGCTTTGCACTTTTATACCTTTTCATCAGTTAACGTTTTCTAATTTATTCTGTGATTTAATCTTTGATTTTTTGATCTAACCAATTAATTTTAAAATGTCTCTTTCGGAGAAAGAACTTGCTGAAAAGGAACAGTTACTTTTCGAAAGAGAAGTTTTGATGGCCAATTTAAAAAAGATGTTAGATTATTCAACGAAAAATGAAACTCAATTCAAATGCAGATTGAGAGAGCTAGGCAGTTACAAAAAAGATTTTATTAAAACTCAAACCAAGTTAGAGAAAATTTTGGTAAAGGAAAAAACTTTCGATAAACATAAACAATACACTATTCGAGAACAATTTGACGATATGTTTTATGAGGTTCAAGCCGCGTCCGATTTAATGAAATCACAAACTCGTCACAGCGTTTCGAATGTACACTCGCCTTTATCTCGGATTCCACAATCTCGCGTATTGCCGCTACCTCCCTTACAGCTGCCTACTTTCGATGGACAACCAACTGAATGGAATAGTTTTTATGATTTATTTAAATCTTTGATAACTAATAATGAACATTTGAGTGAAGTTGAAAAGTTCAGATATTTGTTGCTTTCCGTAAAGGGTGAACCCTATAATCTTATCAAATCTTTGCCTGTAACAAACGAAAATTACAATAATGCCGTTCAAATATTGATAAATCGATATGAAAACAAACGTATTGTCGCATCTAAACATTTGGATCGTATAATTGACCTTGAAAACCTTAATGACAAAAACATCCATAATGATTTAAGAAATTTGATTAATATTTACTTTGAAAATATTACAGCTCTTAAATCCCTGGGTTTCCCTATTCATTCTTGGGATTTTGTCCTTTTGAACATATTATTACGAAAATTACCTGACTCCGTAAGAAGTCGTTTCGAAACATCACTTCCCTCACCTAGTGAGATACCTTCCGTTGGGGAATTACTCGATTTTCTCGAAAAGGAATTGATGGCATTCGAAGTAATGTCCAGCGCCGGCAGGGCGATGCCGCACCAGGTGAAACAGGCGACAGTACCTCAGCCGCAAGTGCGCGAGCGGCGCCGTATCCCTCTTTCGCGTTCACTCACCGACGCGCGCCCCGAAGTTGCGCCGCGCTTTGCTTCCTCCACTCCTCGGTCATATAATGTACACGCCGCGACTGCTATTGACTTTGAGAGCAATGACCCTTCCTGTACTAGTCCTTCCCATTTAAAAAATATAAATAAATGTTTTTATTGCAAGTCAACTTTCCATCCACTATACAGATGTGAGCATTTTAATCAATTACCTTTATTAGATCGTAAAAAAATCGTTGCATGTAATAAAATATGCATTAATTGCCTATCAGTTGGACATGATGTTAAAAACTGTAATTCTAAATTTTCTTGTCGAACCTGTTCACAACGTCACCATACAACTTTGCATGAATCTAATTCAAATGATCTATTTGAACATAATGATATGAAAGTTACCTCTGATTCCACATCTCATACGGATCAATGTATAAAATCTACTCTTCCAGAAAATTCCAGTTGTAACAATGTTTCTATTTCCTCTTTTCCACCACTACTTCCAATTGATGTAAAAAACCCTTCAAGTAAACAAAAGTGTACAGTTTTACTTACCACAGCATTAATAAATCTACGACCTATTTGTGACGAACCCTATATTCCCCAGCTTACTCGTGCTCTTATTGACCAGGGTAGTCAAACTACTATTATATCCGAATCATGTGTTCAACGTCTGAGACTGCCACGTTTTCGTATCAATCCTACCATGTCTGTTTCAGGCATTGGTAACTCCACAGAATCCCCTCGTGGAGTCACGTTCTGTGAAGTAACTCCTTATAATAAATCTGAACCTAAACTTTATATTGAAGCTTTAATCCTTCCGACCATTACAAATTATTTACCATCCATTCCTAACTCTTTTGAAAATATTTCTCACATAAAAAACATACCTCTTGCTGATCCAGATCTTCGCTCTAGACGTCCTATTGAACTTCTGTTGGGTTCGGATTACAGTGACAAAATACTACTTCACGACAACATTATTGGTCCACAAGGCACTCCTGTTGCTATTAACAGCATATTTGGCTACTTATTAAATGGGAAAATCTCCCATTCAGTTTCACGAAACGTATCTGTTAATCTTAGCACTTGCAATTTAGATATTCAACTTCAAAAGTTTTGGGAAGTTGAAACTATTTCTGATGAAAAACCTCCTTCAAAGGAAGATGAACTTTGCGAGGCCATTTTTTCTAGATCATGTACTCGTGATCTTTCCGGAAAATATATAGTAGCCCTTCCCTTTAAAGAAAACGTTTCACCTCTGGGAGAATCCCGAGGTATTGCCTTCACACGCTTACTTCAGTTAGAGAAGCGGCTAGAAAATAATCCGAATTTACGTAGAGAATACTCTAAATGCTTACAAGAATATTTAGATTATGGACATATGGAACCTGTGCCCAAGGAAAAAATTAATGATTGTCGTTCTTATTATATTCCACATCATTCTGTGATTAAGTCATCTAGTCTGACCACTAAAGTCCGTGTAGTCTTCAATGCGTCTTCAAAATCATCAAATGGTATATCGTTGAACGATAATTTATTAACAGGTCCAAAATTACACAAGGATATTTGTGACATACTTTTAAAATTTGGACTTCATAAAATAGTTTTTACAGCAGACATCAAAATGATGTACCGTTTTATTCAAGTTCGTCGTGAAGATCGTGATTTTCAACGAATCCTTTGGCGATTTTCTACTGACGATCCAGTACAAGATTTTCGTCTCTGCACCGTAACTTTCGGCGTAGCTTCTGCACCATATCTTGCGCTTCGAACGTTGCGTCAACTTGCTTTAGATGAAGCTTCAACTTATCCACAAGCTTCCACTATCTTATTACACGATGTATTCGTTGATGACGTCATTTCCGGTGCAGATACTCTTGAACAGGCTATTTCCCTCCAGAAGGAGCTTCAAGCTCTATGTCTTTCAGGCACATTCCAGTTGCGTAAGTGGTCAAGTAATAGTGCCGAATTCCTTAACGCCATTAGTGACACTACTCAAGTAGAAGACGACACTATGGTACTTTCCTCCCTTAACGATGATACCTCCATCAAGGTCTTGGGGCTACAATGGAACCCTAAATATGATACATTTCACTACAGTGTAGCATCACCCTCCCCAATTTGTTCCTAAAGGAGTATTCTATCCGAGGTCGCCAGAATGTTTGATCCATTGGGGTTTCTTAGCCCTGTTACAATTTTCGCTAAATATCTAATCCAACTTCTTTGGATTGCTGGAATTGATTGGGATGAAAGTCCACCTCAATCTATTTGCGATCAATGGTTACAGTTTGTAACAGAATTGCCATTACTTAAAAATCTAAAACTTCCTCGATATGTTTTGTTCGGTAAGACGAATGTCCAATTACATGGATTTGCAGATGCTTCAGAAAAGGCATATGCGGCATCTGTTTATCTTCGTGTTATAGATGAATGTAATAAAATCTCAGTCAATTTGGTTTTTGCGAAGACTAAAGTTGCACCGCTTAAAAGGCTATCCCTACCAAGATTAGAGCTTTTGGCAGCCGTTCTTCTTACAAAACTACTGACCAAAGTTTATAATGTTTATAAAACATTCATTCCACTTCAAAATATATTTGCATGGAGTGACTCTTCTATAACGCTTGCATGGATTCGTTCTCCGTCTTTTGAATGGAAAAATTTTGTTTCGAATCGAGTCACTCTAATTACTAGTTCTTTCCCAGCATCTCACTGGAGACATATTCGTTCCGAACAGAATCCCGCTGATTGCGCATCTCGAGGCGTTCTCCCATCGAAACTGGATCAAAACTTGTGGTTTCACGGTCCCAGTTGGCTTTGCAACCCAGAACCTATGTGGCCTGTATCAAAAATTGATTTTACAACAGATGAAGAACGGCGTAAAATTGTCACTCTAACACAAGCACTTGACTTGTCATCAGTTTCGTTCATTGAACGTTTTTCTTCATTTACAAAGGTCCTTCGAATATTTTCTTATATATTTAGATTTTACTATAGATGTAAAAGGATTACATTTTATTCTTCTAAATTAATTACAATACCTGAATTAAAGTTTTCCCATGACCGTTTAATTTTAATTGTCCAGAGAACTCAATTCTCGTATATTTTCTCTCAACTCGAATCACACAAAAACTGTACTAAAACCATTCAAAGGCTTAAACCATTCGTAGATAACATTGGATTACTCCGTGTCGGAGGAAGAATTCAAAGAGCCAATATTTCTTACGATGCCAAACATCAAATTTTGTTGCCTACTAAACATCATTTAACTGATCTAATTATTGATCATAATCACAAGATCCATTTACATATTGGGCCTCAAACACTCCAATATATTCTTTCCCAAACATATTGGATCTTATCAGCTCGCAAAGCTGTACGTTCCCGTACATATCGATGTGTGCAGTGTTTTCGTGCACGTCCTTCTGCTCCGAAGCCCTCTATGGCTCCCCTACCTGCTTCGAGAGTAAGTGAACTTCGTCCTTTTCTTCACGTAGGAATTGATATGGCCGGCCCATTTGATACTAAGAGAGTTGTATTCATTTTTAGAATCAGATGCAGTTAAATTTCCTATACAAAATTTTCTCTTAACTCATCGTATTCAATGGCATTTCAATCCTCCATATGCGAGTCATTTCGGTGGCCTTTGGGAGGCTGTGGTTAAATCGATGAAGACCCACCTTCATCGCGTCATTGGTAACCGTTTCTTGACCTATGAAGAGTTTCATACAATACTTTGTCAAATAGAATCTATTCTTAATTCTCGTCCTCTGAGTATACTCAGTAATGATCCAAGTGATCCCCTCCCGTTGACGCCTGCTCACTTTCTAGTTGGTTCTCCCCTTACTTCTATTCCCGAATATAATTTTTCAGAAGAACAACCAAATCGTTTGAAACGTTGGCAAATTATACAACAAGCCATTCAACACTTCTGGCAGCGGTGGAGCGTTGAATATCTTTCTAGTTTGCAAAGTCGACAAAAATGGTTTCGGAACGAAAATTTACCTCATCATGCTCCAATTGTAGAAGGTTCTGTTGTAGTTGTAAAGAACGACAACCTTCCCCCCTTGCAGTGGCAGCTTGCAATCGTTCATAAGCTACACCCGGGTTCAGACAATGTTACTCGCGTCGTTACCTTGCGTGTAGGTAGAACTCTCTTTACAAGACCCGTAATTAAAATCTGTCCGTTACCAATCGATTAAACTTGTATCTGATTTAATAATATACATATACCTATTTGTAAATAATGCTTTATTTTATACTTATTAACATTTTATTCAAGATTCCTTTCCATTCATTTTCCTTTCAAATTTAATTTCCTAAAGTTTTCCTTTACTTTCTATCTAATCTTTTAACTTTCATGTATTTACTTCATTGTTTTTCCTTTAAAACCATGGATGGTTTTAACGCCGGCAGTATGTTCCGTATTAGCATAATCAATTTTTCCGCGTATTTTATAAATTCCAAATTTTTGGTATATTTCATACAAATGCATCGCCACCCCGTGTGAGCTATCGACGCCGATGCTGCCCTCACGCGGACAATCAGTGCTTCTTGCTACACCGCACGCGCCGCATCGACCTTCCTGTCTTTTCGTTGTTTTTACTTAGTTTTCAAATATATACACTTAGTCAATCAAGAAATCGTGCCAGTGAATGTGAGGAGTTACAATCCATAATCGAAGGGTTCCCGCAGCACAGCAAGCAAGGTAAGTGGTTGTGCATTTGGTCTTTTCAAAATTCCGCGTTCTAAACCGTACATTAAGTTAAAAAAACTTCCCGATTTGAAACATTCTTCATTGGTGCTCCACTCCTATTGTTCTTAGCGTGATAATATATAGCCTATAGCCTTCCTTGATAAATGGGCTAGCTAGCACTGAAAGAAATTTTCAAATCAGACCAGTATTTCCTGTGATTCAAGCAAACAATCATCAGTTATCTTCAACTACGCCACTTGTAGTGGTGGCGTGTTGGTGAGGGGGCTTCGAGTAAAACTCTTTGCCCCAGCTGCAGCTCGGAGGGCCACTGCCCTCCGGTAACTTTGTAGGAGAGCCGCCGTGGTGTCGGCGGCTCGCGCGGGCCAACCCGCGGCTGCGATGGCCTTCACGGCTTTGCGTTGGCTACATCTGCGTCAAGCAAACAAACAAACTCTTCAGCTTTATATATTTGTATAAGATTAAAATAAGTGGAAGGAAAAATAATAAAAAATATCAAGTAAGTTGGTTTGTGTTCCAGTGCACGCAGAAAGAGCTCACAGTGTCTTTATCATTTTTAACATTACATACATTTAACTTAATCAAACGTGAAAGATAGCAAACAAGACTTATTTTTGTATTCATTTTTACATGTTTGTATAGTAAATATGTATATAAACCCTGAAATATTGGATTAGTTTTCACCTTCACATGTATCATATGAAAAATACATTCTCGTTCAGTATAACTTTTTAAGGTCACCAGAACTTTTTCGTCTGTTCAGTTAGTGATTGGTTTTATGTCTTAAAACTACGAGTAGGTCGCCACATTATGTTCTGCTCCAATAACTATATGTGTATTTATATTTTTATCTAACAAGAATATATATAACTACTAGTTTATTCAGAATATCACTTATATCCTTTTCTCGATAATAAATATTGTCAATAGCACATGTTTAACATGAACTTCAAAGCTTTTCAGTTATAATTTAGATCCGCATGAATATTGATTTTAAGTCATGTTAAAAGTCTAACCCCTTTTAATAATATAGTTATAGATTTATTAGGTTCGTAAAAGAGACTGAAAAGTGGTCCATAATAAGAGCATTTAGAATTCGATTATTATGAATCACTTCTTTAACTTTTTTACCGAACATCGTATGACTATTATAAACAAGAGAGTATCTTGTTGTGGAATTAAAAGTAACTTCCCGTTCCAAGGTTTCATCTCGTTATAACTACCAACATCGAAATTTATGAAAACTTATGTAACAGAACCAATCCACAAACTAGCCAAAATTGGGTTAAGGATGCAGAAGGCTTTCAAAACGCACCTACTATCGACTCAATAAGAATCATAACGATCTGACAACATTTACAGAATAAAATATTTTTATCACAACGTAGCTAACCCACGAAACACCAAGAGTATAATAAACTAACAAGATCCATGACCCATGGTAATCCAAAAACCTTAAAGGGTTTACTTAAATATATTATTATAGGACAAAATATAATATACAATATATAACTTTTTTATCCAAAATATAAACATTTTTTTGTAATAAAACCACGTTTTAACGGTTTTAAGCGGTTTTAGTAGTTTTGGTTTGTCTGATGTATCGACCGCTTTTCAGTGGCCGTCGTCACGGACTACAAAAGTAGGTAGGTTTGTATGCAAAATTTTAATAAAAACTCCCTTTTCTCAAAACTGTCAATATGTGGGTTGGTTCCATTTTTCATAAGTAGGTCCACTGCAGTTAATAATCAAAACACAGTCCTACTATAATAATTAACATGTCCAGAGACTTTTGATGCGGCTTTATCTGCGTTAGTGTTAAAGATTTAAGCTTTGGCCGAATGCGCTTTAATTAAAGTGTTAAAAAATAACAACATTAAGGCATAGCTACATTAGTATATATGGGAGTTTATTTGCTGTGTATGGTGCGTCGATAATAGTTACCCAGTTACTCGAAAGCCCATAGCTCCATCGCCGTGGGAGCTAGGCTTGACCGCTTGACAGTACAAAATAAGACGAAGTGTTCTACTCTCTATGTAATTATTACTTAATTAATTTAACATTAAACTTAAAACAATATGTATGTAAAACCTAAATATGTTTGTGATGGACCCGAACGAGGCAAAATTATACATATTCAAATTAAACGGGATGACACAAAATAAAAAAAATCTTTAGAATCGCAACCAACTCGATTTTCTTATAATTGTAATCATGTAAAACCTAGCTGCCAGTATTATAATATTGTTACAAAAAGTATTTGTTCCATAATAATGTTAGTAGATGCATCTCCGAAGAACATGAGTACGTTACTCATGTACATAAAAATACATACGTCACTATAGCAGTGTGATCGGTATCTGTCAATCTTTAATGTCATTAATAATGCCGCATATCAAATAAGGCACGAAGCCAGTTTCCATTTCTGCGTTCACGGCCTATATTTCTAATACTATCCTAGATGAAGCCGTAACAAAACACGTTACTTTGCTTTAATGATTAACGCGCATAGAGGCTTCGAGTAAAATGTTCCCTAGAATAGAATAGAAACAAAGGAATTCTACAATGGGCGCCATTTGACTAACTTTTAATATAAAAGCTGAGCTTGGTAAGTGCTTGCGGCCGGAGAGCTCATTCGGACGAATTATATGGATGCACTGCAAAAGGATAAAAGAAAGTAACATTAGCTGGTCTTTACTCACGTCTGAAATGCAGATGCTGAAAATTTTTTCAGACTTTATTATACTATGTAGAAAGTTATAATATCTCATTGACCTAGGTCTCTCATACTTAAACGTGTATACAAATTCTCTACATAGTCATTATCATCGTAGTTTTAAATAAGTATACGTTTAAGAATAGAAATAGTATACATTATACAATATCCGACGGTCGCGCGGCCTGTCGTAAGATGGGACAAAATAACCCATAGCCAGCTGGTAGGGTATTTAGCCCTGTGAATGGCTACCACCCCTAGTCTATAGTATGCAGCCATAAAAACCTTGAGTTGTGTTCCGCCATTAGTGCCCAGGTTCCAGTCTCTCTTTAGAGAGTGACAGCACATTAAAAAAAAGTTTATTTTTGTCACCAAAACTATAACAAGTTTTGCCTTAAAATGAATATTGGATACTAACACCTAGACTAGGTCAAGCCTGTATGCTTAGGTATTAGTTGCTTGGATTGACTTAATAACTAAATTCATTAAATGTCCTACAATACAAATAAAAATTATAACAAAAATTTGGAGATATTTGGAGATAGAAAATTTTGGAATTTATACATTTTAGTTTTTTAGTTTTTGAAGTCGGTTTTTTTAAACGAAGTTTTTATTTTTTATTTGTTACTTTTTAGTGTCTAGCTATGTATGGGAGGACTTACGAATGGTGCCGCGCTTCTTAAAAAATATAGGTCCCAAGAAACGAGAACAAAAAATGATCGTAAAATGAAAACTACTGGGACAAACTATGTCAAATTTTTAGGGGACCACATGGCAGCTATTCCGCGTCGAACAAAAAAAGAATCACGTAAATCGAATCATGAATCTCAGAGTAATCGGTGTACATATGGAACGAAAAGGAAATTTTCTTCATAAAAAATGTTCATAAAATGAAAACTACTGGGCCAAACTATGTAAAATTTTTAGGGGACCAATTGGAAGCTATTCCGCTTCAAAAAAAAAAGAATCACGTAAATCGGATCATAAATCACGGAGTAATCGGCGAACATACATAAAAAAAGCAAAAAAAAAAAGATCCCGACGAATTGAGAACCTCTTCCTTTTTTCGAGTCGGTTAAAAAAGAGATAAACACATAATTCTGCAAGACTAAGCCTGCAGGATATTGAGATTATTATACATATACCTACATATATATGCATTATATTTAATCATTTAAACACTATGCTTTATAGATTGAGTTGAACTTTACTTGAAGTTGGTATCAAGTAAAACATAAAAAATATTATATTTTGTAAATTTGTTGTTGTTCTTTTATGTTTTAGTTGGCACTGACTTCTAGATGTTGTAGAAAAAAGTCGAATAAATATAAATTTTTTATTTTTAGTAAGAAATCGGTTTTGTTATTGTAATAAAAAATAACAACATTTTCAAATTGAGGTAGGTAAGAAAGGATTTTAGCACACATAGTTATTTATGATTCCTTATTTGATTTAAACAAATTTTTCCTTTGAATAGTAAATTTCGAAAATTTCGAAATTTAACCGACGGTTAACCAAAAATAATCACTGTTTTTCCATACATTTTAGGGGATTATTATAATTTAACCATCGGTTAAAAGTCGGTGTACACCAGCCTATAAGTGACATATTTATTTTATTGATTAAATTGTTCATTAAATTGAATCACATTTTATATTCGAGCTACTTGAAAAACTCAACTGTATGGACAGTTGGATAATCAAACAGTATTCAAATAAGTAGAAGTAAATTTAATTCATTTGGAATATATTGGAGAATTAGAAGCAATCTACCTGCACAGTAAAATAAATATTCTTTTAATCAATTTTCTCATTCCTTCTCGTTTCCTTCAGTAGATTATTGGACCTTATTTCTGTTTCTGAATGGGAGTAAATTTTGCGCCAAATTTACTATTACACCAGACGTCTTTACATAAATAACGACGCGAAGTAAATTTTCAGTAAGCATTTATTCCAGTCAGCTCGGATCCCGTTTCTATTTATAATTCAAAATCATAAGGTATTAATTTTACCGATATCCTAGAAAATTAATTTCACATTTAATCTACCATTTAATATCCTCAATTAAAGGCTTCTCCGCGAAATTATAATTAACAGTTTAATTTGATATTTGTAGGTTTCAATTTCAGGTAGGTATTCCATATTAGAACAATCAATTTACACGGGTATTTCTTAACTCCCTTTATTTAGATAACATACCGTCAAACGGGGTGAATAGGGATCGTGGGGTGAATAGGGAAAAATTTGGGATTCAAATTACCTGGCAATAACTCTGACAATTGATGAACCATAGCCTATAAAATGGCAAAAAATCATTATAGAATATTTTTTTTTTTTAACTGGTAACTTTTATTTGACGTGAAGTTAGAAACAAATTGCCAAAACAGCATTCTGAAGTTTCGTGTTTGATCTTACCTGCTATCGAAGTGTGTTTAATTTTAAAAAGTTTCATTGTTTTTGTGGTTCAATTGGTATCATAACGACTATCTACGTGGTTGGTGTTTATTCTGGAGCCTGTATAACGTAATGTAAGTACAATTGAAAAGTTTTTAAATCGTATAATTATATTTCACTAAGAGTGAGAATTCAGTTATTTATTATGAGGTTTTTAGGTACGCGTTGGAGGTTTTTAGGTACGACTAGGGGGTCAATAGGGACACCATATTTACTAAATAGGGACGATGTGGTGTGTCAAGAGACAGTAAAGGGACTATAGGAACAGGGTTGTCACTTGATTTATATTCATTTAGAAAAGCTTGTACCTACCTACTCGCAATGTATATTTAACATTTTTAATGTACAGCTCGCAACGAGATTAAAAATAATGGTTAATGGTTTGAAGTTTATGCCTATTTATTTGTACGTAATTCTGTGTTATTGTAGCTGCCAAGTTTTGTAACACCATTTGGTTGCGGTTTTAGGTACCATTTGCTGTTTAGAAGATCGCAAGCTTCTTTCGTTTTTGGTGTTATAATAATAATAGGATGTTATTGGGAATGTACAATATTTGCATAGCATGCTAGCTTGTTACGATTATATTTCATTAATCTTGTTTCAGATTCCTAACTATCGATAATGCCGCGTACATATAAACCAAGTCGAAACAAAATTTATAAAAAATATGACAAGCTGCTCATAGAACAGGCCCTAAATGAGTACAACACCACTAACAAGTCGTTAATAGAGATTGCACAAAAATACAATATCTCTAAATCAGTCCTTCATAGGCACAATACTTTTATAATGAAGAAGCAAGGTGGCCAATGTGCTTTAGCATCGGATGCAGAAGAATACCTTATCCAATATATAAACCTTTGCTCTGAATGGGGATATCCCCTTGAAATAATAGATTTCAGACTACTAATAAAGGGGTACTTGGACAATTTAGGCGTTGAAATAAAAAAATTCAAAAGCAATATGCCCGGTCCTGACTACGTAAAATGCTTTTTGAAACGACATAAAAGTCAAATTACTACTAGACTGAGCCAAAATATAAAACGATCAAGAGCAGCAGTCTGCCCAGAGGTAATAGAAGCATATTTTGACGAGTTAGAGGTGTCATTACAAGGAATTCCTTTATGCAATATTGTAAACTATGATGAGACCAATTTGGTGGATGATCCAGGAAGAAAAAGGATTCTAGCAAAAAGGAGTGTTAAATATCCAGAGAGAATAATGAATCATACGAAAGGTTCAATCTCCATTATGATGGCTGCTGCTGCAAATGGAACCTTATTACCACCGTATGTGGTATATAAGGCTCAACATGTATACGATACATGGAGACAAAACGGTCCAAAAGGTTGTCGTTATAACAGTACTAGTTCTGGCTGGTTCGATGGAATAACATTTGAAGACTGGGTGAGAACCGTCGCTTTCAAATATTTTGAAGATAAGTCCGAAACAAAAATTCTCATAGGCGATAATCTCGCCTCTCATCTTTCAATAGAAATTATAAACGAGTGTGAGAAACGTAACATTAGGTTCATTTTTTTACCGGCAAACTCTACCCACCTTACGCAGCCTTTAGACGTGGCTTTTTTCAGACCTCTAAAGAGTGCTTGGCGGCACATACTCTATAATTGGAAAAAGACCGATGGGAGAGTGCAGGCTACTATACCCAAAAATATATTTCCGTCGCTTCTTAAAAAGCTTATGAAAGCAATTGAATGCAATGTACATAAAAATGTAATAGCTGGGTTCGAAAAGTGCGGCATAAGTCCGATAAATAGAAATAAAGTTTTAGATAGACTGCCAACTGCAAACCTAGAAGCTAGAAATGAAAACTATAAAGAAGTAATTAATCAAACTGTTCTATCCATGCTCAAAGAAATGAGGTACGGCACAAGTAGCGTCAAAAAATCAAACAAAAAAAAGAAAATCAATGTTATTCCAGGAAGAAGCGTAGAAAATATAATTTCGACAGAAGAAACAGAAGACCATGACGAGCCAAAAGAATTGAGTGATGATGAGAGTAATACAGAAGATATTCAAGATGTTTATTTTAATAGATTTAATTTGAACATGCTGGAAGAACCTGGCCCCAGCAAAGGCAAAAAAGGTAATAGCAAGTTTACGAAGAAGCAAAATAAAATTACACAAAAAGAATGTAGGAACCAAAAGGAAAAGAGTAATCTTACATGTAATAAATTTGACACAGAAGCTGAAAACCAAACAGGAAAAACTGCGGGAAAAAAGACCAACAATCCATCGCTTGTGAAAAAAACTAAAATACAGTCAGAAAGAGGTGATACGAAAACAGATAATGTAAATATAAATAACGACAACACAAAACTTAATGTGCCTTCTGAAACTGAGAAGTTAGAACCGATATTTAAGAAACCTTTTACTCCACCGCCAAATAATGAGAATCAGTTAGTTGGTTACAACTTTGAAGAAGGTGATTATACTATGGATTATAAAAATCTAGATATAAATGCGTTGCCTGTAGTTTTTGATAACTTTTTTACTATAAACCAAGAAATTGAATTACCTTCCTTAGAGGTAGAGGAGATAGAAATGAAAGAAAACATAAACGTGAAAAAGAGGGTGAGAAAGGAATCTGACTCTCCTAATAAAAAAATTAAAATATTATCAGAAGAAATTGTGACTAATAATAAACCGAAGATAAAAATAAATAAATTACACAAAATAAGATTATCTGATAGTATTGTAAGTAAACAACCAAAGTTTTATAGAAATGAAACAGAAATATTAAATGCTCTCATGGATGATAATTTATAATTAAGTACATTATGTTCTACGATACTTGCGTAAAGAATAACATTTTTAAGATTTATTTTTATTGTTGATTAGTTTTTTGTTTGTATAATTTTTTTTGATTATAAGAGGCTGTGTTTAGTTTGACTAATATTCTGATTTTTATATAAGGTAGAAATGATTTTTAGATAAAAATTGTGATTTTGAGACTGTCTTTTTCGTTGTATTAAGAATATTTGTTTTCATAAAGTATATTATGTTCATAAAATACTAGTTTTGTTCATCTTCCCTAAACCATACATTTAGGTACTTTAATTCATTCTTGACACTAAATACATGATCCTTTAACTCACCTTAACGCGCGGTGCAATGTGTGCCGCACACAAAACGCATGCACCAAAAAGCGTTAAAGAATTTTGTACTTGCCTAAATAATTGTATTAACAAAATTGTGACAGCCCTAACGGTTTTTCCCTATACTGCCAATGCCCGTCCCTATTGACCCCATATTGTGTTTGAATAGGGACAACCAATAATTTTAAGAAATAATTAAAACTGGATGCTTTTCATGATTTAGTGTAAAGTTCTTAAGAATATTCAGAACGTGACTCAAGTTTTAATACCAAAATCAATACAATATTTTCAGGGATAGTTGGTGATAAATGTGTTTAAAGTTCAATTCTGTGCCTATTCACCCCGTTTGACGGTATTAAAACAAATGTATTGCCAATTCATGTGTGCTATTTACATCTATGGTACCCTCTTGCGAAATTTTAGTGCAACTGGCTACACCGCACGTGCCACATCTAACTTCCTGTTTTATCGTCCATTTGACAAATATTTTCCAAAATCTATAATTAGCTAATTCCCTAGCCAATCAAGAAATCGTGCCAGTGACTGCAATATACAATCCAAAATCGAAAGGTTCCTGCAGCATATCAAACAAGGTGGTTGTGCAATTGTCGTTTTCCAAATTCCGCATTTTTAAACATACAGAGTAGGTAATGATTTCCAAGAAAAGTCTTTTACAGTATTAAATAATTATCATACACCAAAAATAGTACTTATACATTACAGTTCCAAGACGTTAACAGCTATAGGCGTATTTTAGAATGAAGGATAATGCTTCCAGGTACCATCAATGAATGAAATTTTGGTTGCATTTTTTTTTGGGAAACTGGTAAACAAGCAGGCGGCCTTTCTAATGGAAAGCGGTTAGCGTCGCATACAGACGTTTGCAAAACCAGATGCGAAGCCAATGTTTTGCCACCCTTTAGGATGAGATAGGAATGATAGGATAGAAGGGACGAGGGACAAAAGATGGGTGGAGGAATCAGACAGGATAAAGGGATACAGGTGATGAGATACACGTGATGGGATACAGGTGACGGGATACAGGTGATGGGATACAGGTGATAGGATAGATGAATGAGATGGGGGAATAGTTAATGGGTCATTGGAACTCACATAACGTATTCGTTATTTTTTTAGAACTACAATTACTACACGTGGAAACATCAATAAAAAGGTGTTATAAACGACAATTTCTTAAATAATCAATATCCTTTATTACTATGTCAGTCCATCGACAGAGTATCTAAAAGCCTATAAAACAGCGCAAACATTACTTGAAAACTGTTAAATTGAATTTACGATACGATACTGAGACAGGACTGAAGCCCTATTCGATACTATTCTGATTGAAATAGGTAATTCCTTATTTTTGCGCTGGAAAGATATTATCATGTAAAAAATATACTAAGAAGCGACAAGGCCAATAAAAACAACTCGTAACACGTTAACGTAATCACAGTAGGCATAGTAGGTAATAGGTAGATCTAACACGTGGATCAATAAGTCCCGGGACTGACACATGGATGACGTTGCCAACAAAAGTTTCGTATGATTTTTCACGAGTACCAACCTTCAAAAGACATCTGTCAAAATTTCATGACATTCTGATTTGGTCCACGAGTTAGAGTGATTTAAGTGACGCTAGTCTTGATATTCCCAAAACAATGTATTCGAAACAATTTGTGTGTTGATTTATCATTGCTTTTTGATGAAAAACACAGTGCAAGCTCAGCAATGGCTTGAAAAGTGTTACGGGGACTTTGCTCCATCAAATCAACCGTTTGTCGGTGGTATGCTGAGTTTAAACGTGGTCGTACAGACACTGAAGATGCTGAACGCTCCGGCCGGCCAAATGAGGTGGTTCAACCGGAAACCATCAAAAAACTCCGCCAAATCGTGTTTGAAAACCGTAAATCAAAATTTCGTGAGATAGCCGACATCTTAAAGGTATCATACGGCAATGTGTACGGTATTTTGCACGAACATTTGTCTATGAGGAAGCTGTTGTCAAAGTGGGTGCCGCGTTTGCTCACGGCGGATCAAGAACGACAACGTGTCGTTGATGCCGAGCGCTGTTTGGAGCTAAGAATTAGGCTTCGAATTGCTTCCGCACCCACCATATTCACCGGATGTGGCCCCCAGCGACTACTACCTGATTGCAGACCTTAAAAAAATGCTCTAAGGAAAGAGATTCTACTCGAACGAGGAAGTCATCGCCGAAACGAATGCTTATTTGGAGGCCAACGATGAATCGTTCTACAAGAAAGGTATTGAAATGTTAGAGAAGCGCTGGACTGATTGTATTGCTCTTGAAGGAGACTATGTTGATGAATAAAGTAGAATTTTGCCAAAAAAAGGGGTTTTCTTGGTTAGCCCCGGGACTTATTGATCCACGTAATAGATATAGATATAACACTGTTTTGTTGAACAAAACACGAATTACAAAAATGCACAACATGACAGTAATAATTATCCTTTAAATTTTGATACATAGAAAATGGAAAACTCTTTAATCACCCCATACACATTAATGCACATTAAATAAACAATTCTCAGTAGTCAAATTGAACAGTAAAGTGGGGAACAGTAGGCACCCTTATTGCTTTAGAGCAATTTCTCCCAGACAACCCGGGCTGTAGATTTTAAGTTAAATCAGTCATTTTAAAGTCTTAAAGAGTACCTTTTCAATAACGTCAATTTCATAAAATGAAAAGGAGATAATTAAGACTTTAAAGCATATTTTTAGATCGTATAAATTTAAATTTGTAAATTAAACGCACACACATTATCATATACGAGTGTTTGTGTACACACGCGTACACGGACGCATGACACATACACATATTGTATAGGTTTTGGTACATACAGCATCACTTATACAACAATACGTAATGTGAACGCGTTCACGATATCTGATAAGGAATAGCCGCTCACTTTGGTCCCTCTGGAAAACGTTGGAGTGCTAGTCTATCTATACTTTACACTTTATACTTTGAACGCGTCAAGTGAGATCATGGAAATAGAGGCAGGCTATTATTCTAAAAGAGGTTTATGTATTGCTATTACTTACTTGGAACTTGACATATATACCCAAGACATGAATATGAGTTACAATGAACATATTACTTAACTATAGTATATATAGTAAAATATAATGTATAATATAACGAGGACATTCCTGCGATTTCGTCCACGCTTGGCATGGCATTTTCGCTTGATTGCCGGAACACAAAGTACCTAGGCATTTTACGAGTCGCGAGATTCGAATTAAAATGCCGTTAGAACTACAATAGACTTTATTAGAAGTATACAAACACGTATAACACATGTACAAATATAACCGAACACAACAAGTCCAAACGCAAGTCCAAATGCAGAAGGTCGTAATTCAATAAAACGCGTAAAGCCCATCACTAAATACTCTCGATTGTAGTACACACGTCTTGTTTCGCTCGTGGTTATCGCTCGACTGACTCCCCCTTCATCAGGTCATCGTTTTATACTGCGCAACTGCAATGTCAAACACACCTGGCTAATGATTGCCATAAAAGATTACAATACAACAATAGGCTGTTTTCTAATCACAAATTTTAAACACAAAATAAACAAAAGAAGATTACCATAAAAGAATTTAAATGTTACTAGTTCAAATGCCGACGGGTAATACATGTGCTTTGTTAGAGTTGTAATTATATTATAAAATACCTAAATTATATTATAAGATTTTTCGATATCTTGTCTGTTTGTTTGGAACTCACGTCAAAACTATTGGGTCGATTTCGATGCGATTTTCGCTGATCGGCAGCAAATTTTTGGAATTAAACTCTGCGCTACTTTTATTCTGAAAACACCGCGGGAATTTTTCTGGGAATAATTAACTGACAATGTGGCGTACAAATTCTCAAAATATGATCTGTATATAATAATGTCTAAGTAGTCTAATTACGTGGCTATTTGTTCAAATAAAGTCTTTCTTTCTTTTGTACAAAAATAAATATTAATCAAAAGGTAACATTTATCATATGCACACACTGATTATATTTTATGGTTATAAAAATGGATGAAAGAAGCCAAAACCCATCCAACCTGTTACATCCGTAAAGGGGCATAATCGGATTTGATTTACGTTTTGATTTGGGTAAGCCTCCCCTACCAGCCGATGGATGAAATATTAAATATTATATAGATTCGATAACGTAACTTTGTATTCTGTGACGGTAGGATAAACATTACAATGATAGGAAGTTTTATGTAATATCAGCCCATAAATGTCCCAGTGCTGGGTTCGGGCCTCCCATTATAGAGGGAATGGACAGTATACCCGTCAGGCTTGTCCAAGGCGGCTTTGCAGGGTTTTTTTTAACAACTCTACGGACTAGAGTCCCTTTTTTACAACTTAATTTCTAGATTTAATTTTTACAACTTAATTTCTAGATTTAATTTTTAGAATTTAAGACGCTTATTAGTTATTTGGTTCTTGTGTGTCACATTAATTTTGTGATTTTTATGTTGAGGTGTGTATCTTACGAATAACTTATTATATTAATTTATGGTAATTTTAATACTAAACTTATACTTATGTAGAGTGTATTTGTTACATGCTGGTGCTGTGAGGGAGTGCATGTGCAGTGTGGGCCTTATGTCTATACTTATATATATTATCCTATCTAGTGTCATGTGTTTTTTCTGTGCCTAGGTTATTAATTTTTAGGCTCTTTGTGTCTTGGTTTGTTTGTGAAGTGTGCGTGTAATGCAATGCGGTGGTAGTGCGCGTTGCTTTGAGTATGTGTATAAGTTTTGTTATTAGTTGTGTGGGCTTGGCAGGTTTGACACATCGGTTATCTCCATGTGCAGGTTGCATCACAATGTTTTCCTGCACCGTTTTTAACACGTGGTAATTGTAACAATATGCACATTAGGTCAGAAAACTGCCTAAGTGGTGCATGCGTTCCGGCCAGGATCGAACCCGCGCCTTTTGAGTTTATAACGCGTGCGCTAGCCATTACGCTACCACGACTTTTTGTGGATGTTTTAGTGTAACTAAAAAAATCGTTTAGCAAAAAAGTCTTAGGGCCGGTTTCTGAGGTTACCAGTTAATAGCAATTGATTCCATAAAGTTTTGTAATAGATAAACTTAGTTAACTGTTAACCTACAACTAGTACCAAAACTCGCCACTAGATGGATCTATTTAAGAAGCCTGGTCTAAAGTATGTCGCCATAACAACCTTGAGTTGTGTTCCGTCATTAGTGACACGGTTCCAGTCTCCCTTAAGAGAGCAGCATCGCATTTTTAGCACTTTTGGTGTTGCAAATGTCCATAGGCGATTGTAACCGCTTAAAATCAAGTGGGTTGTTTGTCTGTCTGCTGAACTCCTGCATTAAAAAAAAGCGATTGGTCAGTTGAATTTACCCCATATTTTATGTTAAAAACTGTTTCTGTCTTATTGTGTACATTTAATATTTAAATTATATTTAACTAATTTGTTTAGGGGCTTTTAATCATGATGTAGTTTTATCTTCCCTTATTGTACAATTTTACATATTTCAAAGCACCCTGTTCAAACCAATTCAAGTACAAATGAATTTTTAATTTTATTGGCTTTAATTTCTGACCATTTTGTAAACCTTGTCTATTAACTGAAATTAATATAAATCGTAATTAAGGAACATAATTAGGATTTATTAGAATAATAATAAGGCTACCTCACACACCTATGGATAGTGCAAATATTTAAAATCTAAATTATGTATCCAATTTGGCGGTCTAATAAATACATTTACCAATTAGTTTCGGAAATAAAGGACTGTGACACAAACACATATTTACACAACTAAATGAGAGCCTCCTCTTTCTTGAAGTCGGTTAAAAAAGAACAAACAGACGGAAGGCCAAAAGGTTTTTCAAAACTTACTTTTTGGTCAAACTGTTAACAGGACGCTGAAAAGCTCTCCAAGAAGTAAGCCTCAATCAATAATTCTTATGACTTTTAGCGCAATAAAAGGCAACCCTGATCTTTTATGGTGGCACGATATAATTCGCCATTCATTTTAATTTGTTAAAAGCCACCAATAAAAATACACTTAGAACATTTACATCCGCAATACTTTTTGATTACTAACCGTTAACATGGGACTATAAAACGACTAATTCAATAAAGGCGGCCATTCCCCGCGCGCATCTTTCGCAGGCAACACTTGATGACTGCAGTTTATTGCTGCTCAGCAGTTAAGCTATTTTCACGGGTCATGGGGACCGTCGCGTCACACCGGCCATTTGAACTCTCTGGGTTGTCGTGTAATAAAATAAAATCACCCGAAATTGTTTGCTTATTTTTATGATATTGGGATGAAACCAACTGTCTATGCTCTATGTTTGTTACTCTTAATAAAAGTACAAGCCGTGATAGATTAATGTTTGAGGTATAGGTCTTATTTAAATTACATTCATTCGAAACACTGACGGGAGGATGCACTTTTGTTTAATTACTATGTTCTGACGATACAAGGAAATATCGTTAAACTTGGAAGCTATCTATATGTGTGAAACTCCTTGGATAAGCATGGCGGCTATACCGTCCTCTTTTTTGAAATAGGTTGGTCTAAGCATTACGATATTTATCACCTGTTAATATTATTGAGGTATTTTTAAATACAAATATATTTTTATTTTTGCATAGACATATTGACACTTATAGCCTTTGGTAATGGGTCACAAGAATTCACATTGATATTATATTTCAATTCTAATTTTATACTTTACCTGAAATAAAGACTTTTATTATTTATGATTATATTATAAATTGTTCTACTCGACAGCGGTGCGCAAAAGACAGGTTGAGGTCAAAATAAAACATGAGCTTAACCTTTCACTTAACCACTAGTAATTATTAGTTGTCAAAGACTATACTTCTATAATCACAGATTTCGTTAAAGCTACACTGATAATTTGACTTGAATAATAAACAAAACAGTATATATCCGTGTGTGTGTCAAATACATGGTAGTGTGTATTTTTTTAAAATTAATTTAATGTATTTTTATGCAAAAGAAAATTGCATTCAAAGTTGAAATTCAAGAAATGTACAAAGTTTTTCCTTCACGTATTAATATATATATTTGTAAGCCGCTGTCTTAAAACTGGACCTAGATTTTCCCGAAATACATTGTTTTTTTTTTTAAATCTGGCTATACTTGTCAGTAGATCGTGGCATGGTCGTAGATTTCGTCGCGTAACAGACGACTCCCGGACCACTCGTTCCCGCATTACGTCCAGCAAAACGTCTTTTACGATATAGTATAATGTTAACGTCTCGAATGTTTAAACGTTAGCTTCAAGCGTTTGTCTTAACGCGCCCCTCGACCTGTGTACTAGTATTAATTAACACTTTAACTGCGCGTGGTAATTTAGAAGAGCTAATATAATATTAATGCACAGTCGTAAAATAAAATTGACATAAAATTTTAAGCTGCTGATGAAACTAGTTAGGAAGGGTGAGCAATTAATATCTTATTCATAGGGATTATTAAAATTCATTGCGTTTATTTTTTATTGATACTCAATCTGTAACCGGGACGCGTTTAGTACCTACCGATATAATAAATACGATATTGTCATTAAGTACATCATAAGCTTTGTAGTAGGTTCTTAGTAAGTTCGACCAAAATATCTGTGCAGGAACGGAGAAAGAATATAATTTTCTGCGGCCGGACGGCCTGTCGTAAAAGGCGACAAAACAACCCACAGCCTGATGGTAGGGTATTTGCTCGACTGGATGGCGACCACCTCTGGTCTAGAGTATGCCGCCATAACAACCTTGTGTTGCGTTCCAGCATTACCCGTTTTGGTTACATTAGTAACCGGCTAATGCCGGTTACTAATGTAACCAGATTCCTGTCTCCTTTAAGAGAGCAGCACCGCATTTGTAGCGCCTTTGGTGTTGTAAATGACCATAGGCGATGGTAACTGATTTACATCAAGTGGGCCGTTTGTCTGTCTGGTAAGTCCCTGCAATAAAAAAAATAGTTCCTCTTCTTCTGCAAGTGGGCTCTTTCCGCAACTCGACTACGTAGCGCCTATTTTCTCCATCCAGTTAAACTCCTCCAGGAAGTTCACCGGCTTCTTAATGTGTTACCGAAGACTTTTTGAAGGGTACCTGAGGCGTCCAGATATTTCGTCTTGTATTGGGCTACCGCTCCGCGTTCTAACAGGACATGAGCTGTTGATTCTTCTGTCTCCGGGCGAACAAAATAGTTTTTATATGGCTTTATAGGTGTAAACTTGGATCTTAAACTCATGAAACTCACTATATGGATTGATTTGATTGATAAAAATGTCAATTATTATCAAGGTCGTGTCATGGGCGCCTTAGTAAGTTGATACTGCCGTTTGGTACTACTAACATTGGTGGCCGCCTACGTCTCATCACAAAGTTCGCTGAACCTTCAGTTTGATTTCACCTCCTGGGTTAAATTTAAATCAGTAGGAAACCAATGCAAAATTTCGTCTGGATGATTAGTTTGCTTATTAAATATGATCATAAATGTATGAATTACTTTTTATGTTTTGACCTTTTACTGTCGCTTTTCAATCGAATTCTTTCTTTCTTCGTCCAAGATGTCAGACCTGTTTTTGTGTACATACTTAAACATTTTAGAGCAAAAGGTCAGACAGATATATGGATAAGCGTTGTATCTTTACGTCTGTTGGTTATAACTAGTGAGATCAAGTTTATTGTTTTTGTATAAATATATTAACCTTTTACCTTTGCGCTCAGTTATCAGGTTATATAAACTCCACGACTAGTAGACGTGTCTGATAACAAGTATTGGCATTATTAAAAAACCTACTACCTCTGATAAAGATAAAAGAGCATAAAATTAACTATGCCAATCAATTATAATTATTGTTCAGTATACCTATACAATTCAGGCAGGAAAAATAATATAAAAAATAATAGATAGATAGATAACACTTTAATGTAAACCATTACAGAAAACTTACGAACTAGTTTTATTATAATTGTTTATTGTTATGCTACCACGACGAGACGACGAGTAAATATATAGCTATATGCAATATAATACTAATTATATAAAATTACTTATAATAATGCATAATACTCGGTTGCAATTTACCCGACGTATATACATATATTTACTACTATATAATTTATATTTCTATGAACGGCCAGAATGCGCACAAATGACTTTGCAATATAAAAACTTTCGATGTTTGTTATTGATTGAATGGTTGTCTAATATGAATCTTGAAGGTCATTCAGGTTTTCATTTATTTTAAAGGCAGACAGACATTAAAAAATATTTAATTTGTTATAAACAACATGACATTCATTGTTTTATTTCAAATCAGGTTGGCTTGACTCACCTCTTTGTTTTTCTGGAAATTGTCTAGACTATATGGACTTAGTTTTTATTGTTATTATAATATGCAATTTGTTGTGGTCGTTGAAGAGAGATATAATTATTTTTAATGCAAATATCCTGCTTTTGTGTTATTTCAATATATATAAACTAAATAAACACGACAATGGATATTTATACCTGTGTATCTCTCAATAATTTTCACTCGACAAAAAATAGTTTGTCATAAAAAATAAAAATCACATTTAAAATTCAATTCTATGAAAAATAAGTTTTAAAATAATGAGTTTGCAACACAATTATATGTAAAAACCCGAATTAAGTTTTTATGTAAGTAAAATAAAGCTAATGCCTAGGGTTTGCCACGCAGCGCAACAAACCGTAGCAGCGGGCAAACTAGTCTATACTAATATTATAAATGCGAAAGTTTGGATGGATGTTTGTTGCTCAATTACGCCAGAAAGGCTAGATGGATCTGGATCACTTTTTATCCCGAAAAAGTTTTAATTCGATCGAAGCCACAGGTAACAGCTAGTAATAAATATTTCAATTAAATAATGATCTCAAACTCTGCAAATTCCACACAAGTAAGAAATATTTATATCCAGAACATAGCTTTAATCGAACGTGAGCAACATCCACGCTAATGTCCCCTGGGAGGTAAGTAGAAAGGATAAAATGCCTCGAATCGAGATCCAAACACCTGAGACTATACACAGTTATATCCTTTTGTTTCAGGAGCGATTGTTTCTTTAGATATTACCTTTTCGCCAACCGGGATTACGTATTGGCATAAATGAAATTCCAATGCGGAAATGTTTTTTTGGTCGGTAAAAGGTTTACGTTTGTGAAAGGTCCAAATATAGGTCGATATTTTTATTAGAACTAAGAAGATGAAACCGGTGGTAGGGGGAGCAGTTATCAGCAGAACCTTGGAGTCAAGTCCCAGTTGCATTTTGAGTACCTCCGTACAGGAACGGAAAAATAATACTAATTCCTGCGACCGAGCGGCGACAAAACACAGTGCCGTAGATAGCCTGTTATGCGCCCATGCGAGTTTCTATAATTGCGCCCTTGTTTTTTTTAGATATTATACTAAGGTACCCTTAGCTAAAGCAATATTGCATAGGCCTACTTTATTTCATTCAGGGTGATAAAATAACGCACAAGGACCTTGGTGCTGGTGGACCAATTATCTAATATTTTTGAAGATATATCTATTTTTTTACAGAACTAGAACACAAATACGCTGGTGCGCTGCCAAAAAATGAGCGCGATGCTTTGTCTAATTTAACAGACGTTTTTGATGATACTGGCATGTAGGTACGTGTGTTGGAATCGAGCATTAGGGGCGCAGCAGTACCTTATCAGGAGCAAACCGAAAAAATAATAATTGTGCCTGGTCTGACCATTGTTGCGCCCCTCAGAATCTATGCCCTATGCCTGGGCACCGGTGGCACCGCCCTGTTTACGACATTAACAAAGTTGATAAGTTGAAGACCTTGAGTTGTCTTCCGGCATCAGTGGCCAGGTTCTAGTTTATATTTCAAGGTCGGCAGAACATTGGCAGCACCTCTGGTATTGCTAATTTTCATACGTGACGGCAACCACTTCCCATCACAGTGGGGGATCTAACATCCGTTAGACTGTCTATTATACTTCAGCAATAAAAAAAACCCTGCTTCGAAGTCTACAGTCTGTTAACCTATTTTTTCTTCTCTATATCGGGCGGTGTGACTTTGCAGTTTATCTGCAGTCACAGACTTGACTGGTACCCTGGACGAAGGAATTCATAGTAACTTGAAAAAACCAGAGTAACAAATTCACACGACACGCAGCTAAGAGATTCCAGAAAAATCCTAAAGTTATAAGCTTTATTACTTCTAGTCAAATTGCCTGACGCCAAACAAAGGACTCCTTACGACAACTCTTAAAAAGCAATGTACCAATGTACAAAAGCTATTGTTATTTTTTAATACGTTTGTTGAAAATTACTACAGACCAATACCTATTCCAGTCCCTGCCATAAACTACTAGTTATATTATAACACCTGTATAAAGGCTGATTTACATTAATGGAGCTACTGACTATGGGAGCGGACTGGTTTCAAAATATTCCATCGGCAATAATGAAGTCAGCACTGACTTGGTATCGCTGTCCAGACTAGAAATCAGTTTGCACGATGAAAGAATGAAATCTAAACTGGCTTCCTTCGAATTTGAAGTAAGTAGCTTGATCGATGTTCATCAGCTGTAAGTGATCATATTTTCGTTTCGACAAAATCCCACAGCACAACATTTATTTATTTATTCAACTAGCTGACCCGGCGAAATTCGTACTGCCTGTTTACTGAATTCCTAAAAAAAGACTTTCTTCCATGACACAAAAATAAAATCACCAAAATCTGTCCAGGTGATTAGGAGGATTCTAGAATCCGATCTCAGCGCCACCTACTGGTTCCTATTTTGGCTGTAAACCATCCCAGGACAGACACACTAATATTCATTTTTATATATCAACACAAAGATGACTATCTAAATTTGTAAACAGCAATTTAATTAGGTTTGTGTATATAAATTCATGAACATATATTTGTATATAAATAGGTATATGTATTTTTATTTAATATTAATATATGCATATATGATTGTATATATTTTAAACTATACGCGCAGAAACTGACCCACACTTGTGGCACATGTGGCATTAATTCCAGAAGTTTGTCGGGAAGAAATCGCTGTTAGCGACAAGACCGCCGATTGTACTAGTAAAATGATAGATAGATAGATAACACTTTATTGCACACCAAAATATACAATTACAAAAACAGACCATGTTTACAATATTTTCTAGGCAATACAACAGGCGGCCTTATCGCTCAAAGCGATCTCTTCCAGGCAACCTAAATAACAGAGATTGAATCAGGCGAAATAGGTGGTGCAGAAAAAAGGCAATAGATACACAATACACAAATAGTCAAACTAATTTAAGAAATAAATATACAAATACATACATATATATACATAGTCATATATATACAATAACACATAAGTTATTATAATAAATAAATGTCTTAGCATGATTATATTCCGTAAATCAGGAATAGTTATTTATGGACAAATAGTGTTTTCTGAGTAAATTTCTAAATATAGGTAAGGATTTGGCCTCTCTGACAGTAAGAGGCAGCATATTCCAAAGTTTGACAGCCTGCACCGTAAAAGAATTATCATAATAGGATGAAGTGTGTGCAGGCGTCATAAGTTTTCGATATGTATCATGGCGCAAACTGTGGGCAGTGGATAGGCAAAGGAATTTAAAACGTTCCTTAAGGTACTGGGGACTATTAGGAGTATATAATATGTTATAAAGGAGAGTGAGAATGTGAGTATTCCGGCGAAAATGAATAGGAAGCCACTTGAGTCTTTTACGATATTCGGAAACATGGTCATATTTACGCAAACCAAATATGAACCTGATACAAAAATTCTGAAGCCGCTCAAGCTTGTTCAGCTGTTCTAAGGTTAAATCTAGATAGCAGGCGTCAGCGTAATTAAGTATGGGAAGCAAGAGAGACTCAGCAAGCGTAATCTTGGTAGCAGTGGGCAGAAAGTTTCTTAATCTTCTGAGGGATCTAGAAGATAAGAAGACTCTGCGACTTAAATCGGTGATGTGAGGCCGCCAAGACAGCTCTCAATCGATGATTATGCCGAGATTTTTGACAGTATCGCTCAGATGAAAAATGAAAAATGATTTTTAACTCAATAATGAATATTCTATGAGAATATCCGGATAACGGATCAGTATGGCGATCCGGCGAGGAAACGTAGCCAGCCTTCTGAGCACCTTATCCATAGAAGACGGTGATCAAGGCTCAGGATTTTACTTATAGCCTTGAGGGACTGTGGGTATAATACAATAAAAATAAGTTAAGTTCTCTTTTATTATACATTATTACTACTTTAATTACTTTACAATTTTCTATTCTATCACATGGCTTTATATTATAACTATAAAAGACATTTTAAAAAAATTCATGATCCAATAATGGACCTTACTTTGCAAAGAGAATAAATTAAGTTAATTTTAATCAAATTGAAGTTATGTTTTTTTTATTGCGTGAATTTAGCAGACCGGCAGACGGTCCACCTAATCGAAAAGCGTTACAATGTGTTAAAGGGAGACTGGATCCTGGCCACTAATAACCGGAACAGAACTCAAGGTTGTTATGGCGGCATACCCCAGACTGGATTTGGTAACCCTCCACACAGGCAAATACCCTACCACCTGACTTTGGGTTGTTTAGTCGCCTCTTGCAACAGGCCACTTGGTTACAGGAAATAAAATTCTTTCTACATCCCTGCATGGATAAAATGTAGTCAAATAAACAAAATAACTGTGATAAATATAGAAAAAAAAACATAAAAATATTGGTATATAACGTACAACAATTTAGGGAGGCGTGGACAGCGAGTAATGGATGTGGTGCACTCGAGCAACGCCACCAGGGAGTAACAGTCATCTAATATTGTCTGGATAACATCTCAAAACATGTAAATGTTGTTACTTCGTTGTAAAGTATAAGTTGGAAGAATAGTTTCTTTTTCCCAACGGTAACTACAAAATTATATTTTGTTTTCTATAACAATGTAAAGCTTATTTGTTGTTCCATTTAAACTAACTAAAAAATTTAATTGTTTACCATAACCTAAACCTAGACATTTAATATATATATCCATTAAAACAATGGGCGGCCTTATCGCTTATAGCGATCCCTTCCAGGCAATCCGGTGTCCAAGGAGACGTTACAAGAAATTTAAATAATATTTGGTGCTTTAACTAAATTAAAACTAATGCAATCGTAATTATAAAAAATAAATAAAAAAGAGCTAATATAATTAAATGGATTATAATAATATAAATTACATATACCTACATGTGAAAAATAATACAATTGCATTTACTCCAACAAATAGGCTGTGGTGTAATAAGATGAGTATACATAAGTATTCAAAGACGATACACGTGTTTCAATATTAGCTACGACGTCATAACCTGCCAGCGCATTCGCGATGTTCCGTATAAGGGCAGAAAAATATAAACATTAAGTGCAGTGTACATTTCAAAAGATTTTTTTTTTATCGCAGGAGTTCAGCAGACAGGCAGATGGCCCACTTGTTGGAAAGCGGTTACCGTCGCCTATGGACATTTGCAACACCAAAGGTGCTACAAATGCGCTGCTGCTCTCTTAAGGGAGACTGGAAGTTGGTCACTAATGCCGAAACACAACTCAAGGTTGTTATGGCGACGTACTTTAGACCAGGGGTGGTAGCCATCCAGACGGGCAAATGCCCTACCACCTGGCTGTGGGTTGTTTTGTCGCCTCTTACGACAGGCCGCCCGGCCGCAGGAAATTGTATTCTTTCTCCGTTCCTAAATCGTTCGCAGAAGATTTTCATTTGAGCGCAAATTACAGGAATGAGATTGATACAGGAAACTAAATTAACTGACTAACTTAACTAAACTAATTCACTGTTTTACAAAAAAGTATTTATAGGATTCCCTCTCATTTCAATAACTGAATTTGTAAAATTTATCAAAATTTGTATGTCACAATCATTCTTTTCAGGAACCTTGTTTTTTCTTACAAGATAAATTTTTGAATAAAGTTTTACTTAAATTGTGTATATATATGATTTTTTTAACAACTCTGCGTTCTGCAAAGTTCTAGTACATTATTTTTTTCTATCATCAATAGTTTTCGCAGCGCACGCGATAATTATAAGATATTTGTTTACACCTTGGGTTACATTATTCGAGTTTTAGTAAGGATCCTTAATTTTGAAAATATAATATAGCCTGTATCAACCGGGGATAGTGTAGCTTGCCAACAGTGAACGAATTTTTTAAATCGGTTCAGTAGTTTCGGAGCCTGTTCAATGCAAACAAACAATAAAAATTTTCCTCTTTATAATATTAGTATAGACACATATTCCATCAGTATACAAAATAGCAGGCCAATATTGACGCAATAGAATAGCTTCTTATAATTGAAAAATTTGTCTGAAAGAATCAAACATTTCAACAATCAATCAACTTTCTCCGTGCATGAACGGAAAAGAATACTGATTCCTGTGGCCGAGCGGCCAGGTGCTAGGGCATTTACCCGTCTGGATACTTACCACCCCTGTTGTAGAGTATGTTGCCATAAAAACTTTCAGTGATCCGGCATCAGTGGCCAGGTTCCACTTGCTCCACAACCCACTGTTAGGTGGTAGGGCATTTGCCCGTCTGAATGGCTACACCCCTGCTCTAGAGTATGCCGCCATAAGAACTTTGAGTTGTGTTCCGGCATCGGTGTTCCAGTTGCTCCTTCGAAACCGGCAGCACCTCTGGTATTACTAATGTCCACAGGTGACGGTAAACACTTCGCATCATAATTGGGCCGTCAGCAGTGTCTTGTCTGCAGTGTTTCAGCAATAAAAGATAAAAATATTTTTTGTTTCATAAGAAATATACATAATTATTTAGTAAAGCCTTAGTTTGGTTAATACTTTTTTTTAATCCGTATTGTTAAAGTTTTTACTGACAACGTATTTGTTATACTTCTTGTTTGAGTATTGCAATCTTTTTGCGGTATTTTTTGTATGATAAACTCTGTTTGGTTTATTTGAATTGAGTAAAAGGCTATATTTATTTTATAATCCTATATTGTATGTATTAAAAATACTACATGAATTATTTTTTATTTAATTATTATAGATCTAATTTCATATTATATACTTTTTTTAAAGCGACATTCAAATAAATACTTTATTTTTGGAGTTTACTTCTCAGGAATCTGTGGGGACACACTTGGCGGTCAATGGTGACGCAATTTGAGTAAGTTGACTTTCGGCATTCTAAGTGTACGTCCATCGCCCCATTCTTAAGTGTGATTGTGTGATTGATTACATTATTTTATCTTTACAAATTGCAAATGGAATTTCATTTATATACTATTGCATATAGCTATATGTTTATTAGGTTTAAGTAGTTGCATTTTATCACTATATCTTGTCTATATATATAACTTATGTGTATATTTATACATATAGTATATTCATATATTTGTCGGAGGGAAGCTATAATTGGATAGATTGTTGTTTGGATGTATAACGCACAATATCATTTGTTTACATTTTTATTACTTCTAAAATTCTTAATTTAATTTAATTTGATTTGTTAAATGTTTCTATAACTTAAAGATCGTTCTAACCTAATAAAAGTTATGAATATTGTAATTTAATAAACGACCAATGAGAGCAGAGCATATAGCTCTGAGCGAGGTCAGACGCCCTCTATACTTGAGTAGTATCTACTTCGGTAGACGGAGGAGTTTTTGTGGCACATTTGGTTGGTGGCAATAGGTCAACTAAGCAAGCAACAATTAAGCAAGTGGTTTCTAAAATTTGCGTTTGGAAATTGCAGTATAAAATTATTATTATGTAGTTAAGGACCTACCTAAACGGAATTCACTATTTCGCTTATGCATTATCATATTCTTGAAGATATAAATTGACATTATTTAATTACGACAAGTCGAACTACAAAACCCTTAACAACAAATAAATAAGAAAATAACAATAACAAAAACAAAACCAACTGCAAACTAAAAAATTAAAATTTTAACGACATCTTTCTAAAACACATTGAATTCGTTGCCAATTAAAACAAAAAAAAACAACAACAATTTTGCAAAACATAGTCATTTTTATTAAATAAAAAGAACTGTATGAATACATGTTAGTCATCTCACTTTTCGGTGTAGACGCTCTTCAATGAGGGTTACTGTTGATTCACTCATCAGATCCTAGATCCTGTCTTGGTCACAATGGGATCATCACGGGAGTATATTCTTTCGAATAAAATAAAAGCAGACGGTGTGCGTCCCGGGACGCCCGACAGAAGTGATAACTTGCGTGAGAGAAAGGGAAACCAGACAGACTGGCGCCGTAACGCGTTACGTAACGAAGCGGTTTACCCTCCCATAAAAAGTTATCACTTCAAAAACAGTTAGACAGTCGGCCCACAATTGACAAAGTAATCACGTAACACGCATACTAAAAAAAACATAGGAGATGAATTAAGAACCTGCTCCTTTTGGAAGTCGGTATAAAAGTATTGATTATTAACTTTTTTAACGAACGGCCTTCACGTTATCTGGAATCGTAAAACTTTTTTGCTTACTTTTTGTAAAGTATTAAAATAGATCAATTGAATCGACACAATATAGTTGACCGGACATTTATTTTTATCGTCTTATATGATTATATAAAGCAGTAACAATTTATTTTTGACTCAGTAAAGGGGACAATTGTCTCACTATCGCAAATTCTAAGCTAAATGTGTTTAATACAATAATAAATATAATATTTTTTTATTATACAAAATGATTGAGAAAATTGCACCTAGTTTTGTTGATTTGAGCGAATTCGCAAGTTTGAGTGTAAGTATTTTTTAACTGTTTAAACTCGAATTTTTAGTCCATAGAAAGTTCTCGGAAATGTATGTCATTATTTAGGGGAATTGGATAGTATATTTATATACCCGCCATGCTTTGAAAGGCAAATTGACAAGGTTCACATATTATAGTTGTTCTACATTTCATCAAAATGTGATAATTGTTTTATTTTATTTATTAAGAGTTTATATTACAGAGTAATAAAAAGCACCACTTAAACGTACAAAATGTTTTGTAGTAATTATCTAAATTCACTATTTAACTACATTTTCCAAAAATTATCTTGTAATAAAAAACAAGGTATATTTGTGTATATTTACATACAGTAATATATATATATATATATATATATATTTGCATATTTGTGTATATGTAGTATATATATACTACATATACACAAATATGCAAATTCTCTTTTAGGATTTTTGGATATATTTTAATTTTGTATTTCTGATGATTAGGTTACAAATATGTAGTTGATGGTTGAGGGTATTTTTTCTCCTACAGATTTTAAATGGGTGAGTCTTGTGCCGTCTTGTGCCCCAGGACCCTTATTTATATTCATGTTGCTTTTGTATTTATAATCCGTTATTAGTGTTATTTTTTGAGGTACAAATTAGCGTTTAGTGTTGATTTGTCAATTTTATTTTGCAAGTGGCAATATTTATTTGTGCACATAAATTCTTTATTTGAATGTTTTTCTTTATAAAATTTCTTTTTTATGATATTATCTATGTAAGATATTAATTATCATGGTAGTTTATTGATTATTTCACATAATTTCTTTGTATTGCCCCAGCTTTTAGAAATTTCAGATGTAAAGTATTTGTTCTTATGGAGAGTAATATAACTTCATTTGTCTTATTGCGTATTTCAATATATTTCGGGTGTTTGAGTTTGTCAATGGGGCTTTTTCGCCAAACTTTGTGTATGCTGTCACGTTTATTGCATAATTGTACTATATTTCAGTAATCCAAAGTGCACCAGAATCTTTTCTCTGAATTTGAAATAATATAGCGCATTCCTTGTTGCGATGTTGTAATTAATTTTTATATAGTTACAAATTTCATTGGGATTGACCATTTTGTTTGTGTGCGTCCTGTTTAATTCGTCAAATGGTTTTATTATATATAGCTTATTGTCTATTCTATGCATGTGATTCTGAGGATAAGCTATTGCGCGTGAAATTCCGAGGCAAATGAGAGCTATCATTCTATGATCGGCCAGTACAGCGATACTGCCCGAGTAGGGCTTGATAGAGTGGAAACGCGTACGCAAGTAGTCTATGCATGATTTTGTTAATTTGTTGCCATTGTAATTATATTATAGTGTAGTCAGACATAGATAAAACTTATACATGTACTGAGATATTGGACCCATTACACACCCGCGTCCGGACATCATGTCGAGATATGAGTTTTTATTCTGCTTGATGATTTCAGGTTTATATCTCTAATTATTATTAGGTCAGTGTTTTGAAAGTGATTGTTTATTACTTTATTGCGTTTGTTTATAGATTTAGTTTTGTTGATGTTATGTCTAGTGCCAGACAATATTTCGCAAGATTGACTTTTAGTAGTTACTATTGAGAATTCCAAATCATATTTCGTGTAAATTGTTATTCCACATCCTTGTCTCACATTTCGCAACGCTCTGTGCGTTGTATAACCATAAATAATGTTTGCTTGAGTGATAATAAGATATCTATGCCTTTGTCATGACTAATTGTTCCAGAAAGGTAATTTTATGTTAACATTGAGCGTTTATTGACATGGATTATTGAGAGTTGTTACAACCTAGGCGGCGACAAAGACAAATTTCACGTACAGATTTGTTGAAGCACATTTATTACCTGTCGGCATTTGAACTAATAACATTGAAACAATAGTAACTATTTTATGATCGTCTTCTTTTGTTTACTTATTTATTGGCATACGTTTCTAGAGAACAGCCTATTGTTGTATTGCAATCATTAGCCAGGTGTTACGGATTTTAAGGTACAAGCTGATTCTAGGAATTTCGGTCCATGTTGCCGGGCGGACACATCGCTTTTGTGCAGTATAAAACGATGGCCTGATTGAGGGAGGGGGGGGGGGGGCAGTCAATCGAGACCCACGATCCAAGCGAGACGTGTGTACAACAATCGGGAATCTAATAGTGACGGAATTTGCGCGTTTTATTGAATTACGACCTTCTGCAATACGTTTGGACATGTTGTGTTTGATTATATTTGTATGAGTGTTATACATGTTTGTATAGTTCTAATGAACCCTATAGTAATTCTAACGGCATTTTCATTCGAGTCTCGCACTCGTAACAATAGGTTGGTAGGAATGAATGGTCATTTTACACTCCGATCCAGCGGCCATTTTCAGTATTAGCTTATTACATACTTGACACTTCACCATATTAGTTGTTATTAATCAGATTTACTATATCTTTCTTATATTGATTATAAATAAATATGCATTGAATGTTCCAATTGTCAAACACAAACATGTAAAATAACAAGCGTGCCCAGCAGATATTGTCCTACCTTAAAAAATAAATTTTAGAACCCGATTTCAGCGCCACCTATCGATCTTATTGTCAAATTAAATCAATTTATTGTCGCCGTTGCTTGTTTTTTCATTACGAAATAAATTCGTCCGATAAATCACTGTGTACCAATTTCTTGAAACTGTAAGAAAATGAACAGAGAATCTCTAAATAAAGGAAAACAAATCTCTCTTTCAAAGAAATATTTATTAAATTATTTTCTTTCAGGCCGGTGGTAAAGTTTTGTTTGCAACCGACGATTTCTTTGCCGTCTGTGAGAATATGGTAGCTGACAATGAGCCAATTTTTTTAACGGATAAATATACTGAGTATGGAAAATGGATGGATGGATGGGAGACTAGAAGGAAAAGAATTGTAGGACACGATTGGTGCATTATTAAGCTAGCTACTAAGTGTGTTATACGAGGTAAGTTCTTTTAATTTACTTTAAAATTTTAATAATAATTTTGAAATTAAACTGAAAATAAACTATATACACCTACAAATTAAAAACTAAACATTTCCAATTAACAGCGGTTTCATAATAGATTTATCCGCAACTTCGTCCACTCTTGACTTTAAATTCCCGCGGAATTCCCGGGACACAAAGTTTCACAGTATTTAAAAAAGAATGTAAACTTTGTGAAAACTATGACGGAACAAGCTAATTTTTATGCACTCGAACAACTACAAACCGCTTCCGGGATACAAAAAAATAACACATATTATAGATAAAATATGCTATCGGCCAGTGAAAAATTACAGTGGAATTCGATTTTTTTAATATCTGATCATTTTAAATAATTCCCAGGAAAATTGCCCCGGGATGCTCAGGATAAAAGTAACGCAGTTTTTAAGATTAATAATTTGCCGTCGATCAGCGAAAACCGCATCGAGATTGGCCCAGCAGTTTTTACGTGAATCCCGAACAAACAAATAAATCGACAAACAAACAAGAAATTTACACAAAATTGCATCATGCTCTCCATTGTTTATTAGTATATAGTCTATTCAAGTTTTTTTAATATCTTCAAGATACAGGATTTTATCCGTGCAGGAACGGAGAAAGAATACAATTTCTTGCGGCTGGGCGGCCTGTCGTAAGAGGTGACAAAACAACCCACAGCCAGGTGGTAGGGCATTTGACGACTGGATGGCTACCACCCCTGGTCTAAGTATGTCGCCATAACAACCTTGAGTTGTGTTCCGGCATTAGTGACCAGGTTCCAGTCTCCCTCAAGAGAGCAGCAGCGCATTTGTAGCAAGCACTTTTCCTACCCCGCAAGGGATCTGGCGTGAAGTTATGTATGTATGTATGTATGTACTTTTGGTGTTGCAAATGTCCATAGGCGATGGTAACCTCTTTCTATCGAGTGGGCCGTTTGCCTGTGTGCTGAACTCCTGCAATAAAAAAATTAAAATATACAAACACGGCATGTTTAGGATTTCACAATATTATATTAGACTAAGGCTGTAGAACCCAAAAAAACTTCTGGTCATTCTGAAATCAATATTTACCATAGGTTTTCACCTTAATTCAAAATTTCATGATTTAATTTTTCTTTTAGGTCTGTTGTTAGATACCGCTTTCTTCACCGGGAACTTCGCACCGAAATTTTCTATTCAAGCAGCGATTTTGACACCTGAAGGTCGGTTTCTTTTTTATTTACTAACATACACGCGTCTATCTTTTGTATATATATTTATAATATATTTCCTTTTTATTAACCCTCAATATTTCATCGAGTACACTATAGCTATTGAAAAGACTGTTCACTATTTTCTTTGGTATATTGGCCAAATTTTTCTCCGAATCCAACATTAGTATTAATAATAATTGTAAAGGATACTTTGTCTGGATGTCTTTGTATATTTGTTTATTCCTTTACCGGCCTTTGTACGAAAGAATTTATCCAGAAAATTAGTATTTATGTATTTTCAGTAATAGAGGTGAAATAGGGTACATTTTATCTCAGAGAATATATTCTATCTACCTATTCGCGAAAGAAGTATTGGAAAAATGTTAGAAGCAAACTCCATTAAAATACTGCCAAACACAGATTTCTAAAAACCCTTGTAATCGCAGATTATCTATACTATAATAAATTTATAAATGGTTCGAGTTTATTCTTTGCGTTTAAAAAAAAGAAAAAAAAGCTGTCTGTCTTTCCATAACCTATTGTGATTAAGATCCTTGTCCATCCGAAGGTTTGCTGGAAGAGATTGCTTTAAACAATAAGGCCGCCCATTGTATTACTACATTCTAACTTTAAGATATGAAAATATGTTACTGTTTTACGTTGATGTATAATAAAGAGTATTGTTGTTGTTGTTGTCCGTCTGTTAGAGCATCACGTGAAAACTACTGAACGGATTTAAACGAAACTCAACACAAGTCTAGCTTATATCTCTAGGCGTAACTTAGGTTACTTTTCATCTGGATAAATGACATAGTTTCCGAGGGATAGGGGAAAATGACGATCGCATTTTTTTTGGAAAGTACTGAGCGTATATCTTTGAAACTTCGCATAGTGCTGACTTATAACCCGAGTTAGCACTTAGGATACATTTTATCCCGAAAATTTACATAGTTTCCATATAATAAACACGTTTTTCAATACGCTAACAAATACCTACGCTATCATAAACAACATCTATTTCATTGTATTACTTCAAATCACGTTGGCTGCGAATCTCCTTTATGTTCGCAGCGCAGTCGTGTAGACTTGACTTAGTTTCTTTGTTATTTTAGTAAACTAAGCAACAAGAAAAAGTAAAGTTGGAGGTAAAAGACCTAATTACATTTGTATATTGGTAACCCAGGATGTTATACGCGGCGTAGCAGCGGGGAAACTCTAGTCTCTTACAATCTAAAGCCAACCGCCCAATCTCCAAATTTTACAAACGCAACTGATCTCTGTAACATGCGTAACTAAATGTTCTAAAACAAAAAATAGCTTATTAAACGCATTATTTCAAGTATTCGATGCTTCACTTATTCCATAGCTTTACATCTCTTTTTGCGTTGTGGTAGCAGATGACCTATTTCAATCTGACTTATAGTTCCATCCAATACAATATTGTGAATAAATTCCACATAATAAAGATACCTGGTGATACATGGAATTATATAGTATATAGAGTTGTAGGCGTTTACCTAGAATTATAAATAAGGAAACAATTTTGAACACTCCTAGATTGATTGAGGTATAAGAATGTCAAAGTTCGAAATAAAAGACGCTTAAATATTAAACGATAAAATTAATTCTTAAGTTTATTGAACGGAATATATCATTTTAAATACAACAATAGATAATTCGGTGTGTATTTACTGATATCGCAATAAATTATTAATAATTATTGAAGCAGTTAACTCCAGACCACGGCTCATGAGCAGATTGACGATTGAGTTGAATCCATCCAAATTAAAAATAATCTTTAAATACAAGCTTCTGGCTAATCGAGCACACCTTCTATATTGACGGCTTCTGTGGTTGAGCGGGTTAAATCTTAGCTGGCCGAACTCGCCGAAATGCAGAGGCTCCGGGTTCGATTCCTCGCATGGGAAATTTCGGAAACGAACTTTCTGTTATTTGCTATGGTCTGGGTGTCTGGAGTCGGCACCAGAGTGGTCCGTTGTATATTTACCCATAACATAAGCATATCTTGCTTAACTTCGGAATATACAATGTATGTGTTTGTCTGCCGATGATTATTATTATTATTTGAAGGAGTTCATGAAATATCAAGATTTATGACATAAATTGTAAAATTCGCAATAATATAATATTGATGTGTAGCATAGTTAGAAAGGTCACCAGATGCCACAGATAGCCACCCAAAGCCCGAGGTGGCCATCGAACGCTGGTGAATGGTCAATTAAGCTGTAGACGAAGCCAATGCAAAGCCCTCGAAGGCAATCCGCAGACTGGCCATTGAGAGCAGCTAAGAGACCACCGTTATGCGAGTAGACTCTAACGGCTCCAAACCCCGCTACCGACGGGTAGTCGCCCGCAGAGTAGAAGCCGAGGCAAAGAGGTTGCTCTCGAGGCCTCAACCTCTCCTCACCACTTCTAATGGCCTAAGAAGAAGAAGAAGACCACAATACATATTTGCGAATAGATGAGTTTACAAGTATAGTCACAAAGCAACTTGACAACTCATCGCAAGTATCATTTCCCATAAAAGTATTAAATTGTAAGCCTTATAATATATATAAGGTTTAGGGTCTGTAAGCAATTCACGCATCCTGAAACATGTATTTAGGCTCCGATGCCCTCATGAAAATAACTTGCGTCAAGTGGCGTAAGGTGATGGGTGTCATCGATTTCGTGATACATTGATCTAACCCTTGACCCGGTTAATTTACTAGAAGGCAAAGGTGCTGAATTCAGTGCCACAAAGCAAATTTCAAGATAAGCATTACGTTGTTTTCTCTTGTCTGGGTTTTTGATGTCGGGTCTTGTAGTTATCTGTTATTTATTACCTAGTCAATCGTGTTCGTAATTTTCTCTGCTCGGACATGTAACGTGTATGTTTTAATGTCAGTTTATTGCTCTTGTTCATTTACTAGTGACCCCAAAAGGCCTGGTAATCAGAAAAGATAAGTCTATAAATTCATTATTAGACCTTTAAACTAGCCTAACGAATATCTAGAGTGAGTATGCCTGGTCAAGAGTATGTCGCCATAACAACCTTGAGTTTTGTTCCGAAATTGATGGCCAGGTTCCAGTCTCTCTTTAGAGGAATATGAAGCCTAGGGAGCCAGTTGTTCACAAGGCACAGAGGGTTCTCCGAATATTTGAATAGTTCCAAATTAAAGCAGGACCCCTCGTGTCCCTGTGAGCCAGGAACACCGGAGACTGACATTCCTTGCCTCCTCGACTGCCCGCTCTTCACGCATGGCAGGTACAACGCCAAGTGCGTCATAATGACGGAAATTAAACGAGACAACATTTGCGTTGTCCTGAATAACAAACCTTAGAGAGGATTTAGTCAAGTTCGCACTTAAATTATATCAAAATTAGTCAACAGAAATCGGACAATAAGTAACGCTGCACACATATAATGGTATATATAGCTGTCAGTGTTCATGTACCAGATTGTAATACGAGATTATTTGATTATAATAACGTTAGGAGAGGAGAGGATTTAGTCAAATTCGGACTCAAATTATGTCAAAAGTAGTCAACAGAAATCGGACAATAAGTAACGCTGCACACATATAATGGTATATTTATAGCTGTCAGTTTTCATGTACCAGATTGTAATACGAGATTATTTGATTATAATAACGTTAGGAGAGGAAAGGATTTAGTCAAATACGCACTCAAATTATGTCAAAAGTAGTCAACAGAAATCGGACAATAAGTAACGCTGCACACATATAATGGTATATTTATAGCTGTCAGTTTTCATGTACCAACCAGATTGTAATACGAGATTATTTGATTATAATAACGTTAGGAGAGGAGAGGATTTAGTCAAATTCGCACTCAAATTATGTCAAAAGTAGTCAACAGAAATCGGACAATAAGTAACTGCATATATGTATGTATGTATATGTAGCTGACAGTGTTCATGTACCAGACTATAATAGACATAGATCTTAAGGTAGTTGTATTTAAACCTGTGTAGGTAGATAAATAGAATGTAGGAAGATACTGTAATAAATAAAGACACTTGTAATTAAATACATAATAAGGACATTCCTGTAATAGATACAAAACCATTTTACTTGCCATATGAAAGAAGCAAGGCGAACCTATTAAAAAGTCTCTCTTTAGAGAGCGGCAGTACATTGGTAGCACGTTTATTGTTACAAATGTCAGTAAGCGATGATAACCGCTTTCTATCAGGTGGGCCGTCTGTCTGTCTGCTGAACTAACTCAATGAATAAATATTAAAACGATTTTTAACAGAAGAAGCGGTCATACCAACAAGAGAAGCAAGATTCGGTACAAGTTGTACTGATCGTCAGTTGCACCAGGTCTACAAGCTACAATCAGACAAATGGCATGAGTTAGTACCTGTCACTGCTTTGAGGCCTGGGTATGAAGGTACAAGACTAAATTATCAGAAGGTAAGTTATATAAACTTGATTACTATTAAGATAGTCATCGTTTCATCACCTAAATGGCGCTCTGTTGTTCGTGCCTACCCCGCAAGGGACCTGGCGTGAAGTAATGTATGTATGTATGTATGTATAGTCATCGTTGCTGTGTAAGTCAATAAAAAAGTTGCAGTATACGAATTAAAACTAAGCAAAACAATTATTCTAATTGAAATACTTATATAAAATACAGGTTAACACAGCTCTTATGTAAATGAACTAACACCAGCTTCAATTTATATTTTAAATAACATGCAAATGTTGTAATAATTCATTATTTCAAAGAATATTGTTTTAATTCTATTACTTTTTTAGTTACGCCAATACGTCAGGTCATTAATACGTGGTATATAATATTTTTACGAGTTGCAGGACTCGAATTTAAATGCCGTTGAAATTATTATAAAATTTATTAGAACCATACAAACACGTATAACACAGTTATAACTATAATTGAACACACGTAACACGTAATGCACGATTGAATAACACGCGCAAAGTTCGTCACTATATAGATTACCGAATGTACACACGTCTTCCCTCGCTTGTGGATATCGCTTGACTACCGATCTCTCCATTGACTCATTGCTTTATACTGCACCAATACAATATGTCTCTCAGCCGCGCGGACTGAATTTCTTAGTATCATACCTGGCTAATGACTACAACAAAAGATTACAATACGCAATGGGCTGTTTTTCTAATTACAAATTTTAAACACAAAGCAAACAAAAGAAAGGTAAATGCCGAAAAGGTAATAAATCGTTGTAAGTGTTCCTACAGACGCATGTGTAATTTTTTTTTTGTCCGCTCCTCGGTCGGAACAATATAATATTTTAAAATATTAATTTCATTATTTATATTTAAAGTATACGATATTTCACTAGGACATACTTATTTTTTAAAAGGCGTCAAGTCGCCTGAGGATTTTAGGAATAATTTGTTAAATATTATCCCCGCAAATTGCTATTGTGCCTGGCCGCCATTTTGGTGACGTAACCGTAGAGGAACACTCAGTACTGATAGCATCACTGGCTGGCGAGTGCGCGTACACATCGAGTTGCGGATGACGTCACGTGAATGTTAATTTAACAAGGTTCCAGCGCATTATCAATTTGCAGGGATAATACCTCGAGTCAGAATTTGGGTAAAGGAAATTGTCAATATATAATTGAGGAAGTAAAACAATGATATTCAATATGCCTTAGGGAAATATAGATAATAATGGCCTGTTTATGCGATATTTGATATCTCATAACAATCACCTCACACTAACACTAATGGTACTACAAATGCACTGTTGCTCTCTTAAGGGAGACTGGAACCTAGCCACTAATACCGCAACACAACTGAAGGTTGCTATGGCGGCATACTCTAGACCAAGGGTGGTAGCCATCCAGATAGGTAAATATCTTACCTTTTTTGTCACCTTTTACAACATGCCTGTTGTAAGAGGACCGGACTGCCGTCCGACCGCAGGAAATTGTATTCTTGCTCCGTTCCTGTACGGAAAAGACTAGAAAATTGCAGATTTGAAGATATTATTGAAAGCTTGTATTCGAGCCCTAATAAGACAAACCGTATTCATCAAAATTGCATTAAAAATATTATGTTTTGTGAACATGCGTAAAGTATGAAAATTAGCTAATTATGCCAAGGAAATAGATTTATTTTAACGAAAACACGTGTTGTTAAGCGGTTAACCTCATCGTCCCCGTCTCTCTGAACTCAACTGAATATGTTGTAAATGAATATATAATTTCATTTGTTTACTTAAAAGAACAACACATTTACAAAATATAGTTATTTTTATGTTTTGCTTGAGACCGACTCAAAATGCAGGAAGATGTCTGTTAAGTATTTATTTTTGGTTTTTAGTGTGAAATTGTTTTTTTTTAAATAAATAAAGATACTTTTTACTTGCTCGAATACTTTAATAGCTTTAGAAATAATATATTTATCACCCGTCGAAATTGTACAACTGGCACGCGTATACGAATTTGTCATCTCACTCTTCGGTGTATATGCTTTTGAACAAGGGTTGTTTTCGATTTCCTTGCGATCCATAAATCAGATCCTGACTTAATGACTATGGAACCATCTCGTGAGTTAAAAAAACAATTTTAAAATCGATCCACAATTGACGGACAAATCACCTAACAAGCCTATAAAAATGAAGCGCTTGTAGAAAGTTTAATATTGGCACACGTATACAAGCTTTTTTATGGAGAAATATAGGCTCTCGGCGTTTTTTAATTAGGGTTATTCACGATTAATCTGGGCTCCACTCATGAGATCCTGACTTGGTGACCATGGAAACTCCTCGAGAGTATACATATTCACGAATAAAGAATTAAAAATCAAAATCGGTCCTAATCGATCCTGACTTGGTGACAATAGGACCAATTCGGGAGTATAACCTTTCGATTAAAATAATAATTTTGAAAATCGGTTGCTAATTCACAGAGAATTCAAGTAACGAACATAAAAAAGAAATTTGTAAAAAAACAGCACTAGCTAGTTCAATGCGTCTGCAATGGCGCTTTTTGAAGTTAGTAGTTGGATCAATAAAAATCAGCCTTTACATTTATATTTTTGATGAAATTTAATTTATTAAAGCTAAAACCCAATTCTAATTTTTCAAAAACTTATAACCACAATCAGTATAACTAATACCAAAGTACAAACTAAATAAAACAACGCATTATTACACGTCGTAATTCAAAGAGGGAATTTTAAAATAGTACATTATGGTACTAGTGAGTAACATTGGTGATTAACGCCGAGGCGCCATTGAGACTCGAGCCATAGGCGAGGGTCTTAAGAGAGCCGAGGACGGTAATCATCAATACACACGTGTATCATACGACGTTTTTCAACACACTTGTGAATAAAATAACAACAAAAACTCATTTTATTTAGTAGATAAAATAGATATTTTTCCTTGGAGTTTTCAGGTAGTAAACTTTCCATAACGTTAAGGGCTTCACGTCTTATATCGGGCGGTGTACAACATAAATCATTTTCTTCGTAACTAGTACTTGTAGACATTTTAATTAATAAATAACTATAATTTCAACAGTGAAAACGAGTTGTGAAAAATGTTTCGCTATGGCGGGAAAAAATAATCAGTTTTCCTATGCGCGCGCATTGCGATCGGCTCGATCACAGACTAAAGGGATGAGGTTTTTATTTTATTTTCCGCGCATAGGGTTTGCGCCTATTCTGCCACGTACAAAATGGGGAATTTAAAGTTCTCTTTTATTACAGAGAAAAAAAAGTTATATATGAGTGAAAGTTTTATTTATTAAACACGTACGAGTTAAAATTATCTATTTAAATAAGAAGTTGCATGAAATGAGCAAGCAATATTAACATTAATTTATTTGTTCTATAGAACACGATCTTTTTTTTTTGAATAAAACTTTTTTAAGAACAAAGCAACTCAACCAATAAAACTAAAAAAAAAATCTATAACTCACTAGTGAGTTATAATTTTTTTTATTCACAGTTTGATAATGGGTGTCATTCTGTGCCTAATTGCGGTGACCATAGAGCCACTTTATGAGCAAGTGTGTTGAAAATTAAATTTAATAATTATATATAACTTATTTTCAGTATTTGTTAAACACTTCTTTTAATATTAATTTCATGGACTGTAAATATTTTAATTATAAAAGAAAACTGCACGTGCCTAGTATAATGACGATTTTAATAAAAAATAATAATGCATTTATGGCTTGGCAACTAGGCCTTTAAACCAGAGACGATTTTAATAGTAAAATCCTCATTATGCTGCACCGAATGAATAAAAACTTTTTGTTGGAGATTCCAACACTATTTAATATATTTTAAGGTAGGATTAATTTATAATAAAACGGATAGTTAACTTTTTCACCAAAATTGTGTTTAAAGAATATCGTATAAAGACGAATGCAATGCTCAAGAGTAATAACGAAAGATGCAATTTTCTTAAGGTCCCAATCGGATTTATTTGAGGTTTCATGGCGAGTCTGATATTTCTACTCTCATTTTCATGACCCCAGTTCAAATTCGTGAAAATATATCTTAACAGGGTTTTATTATAAATTGGCTCTTTCAGTGTTGGAATTTTGTGATTGGATTCTGTCAAACAAAAATAGAGGATAAACCAATGTTATAAGGGAATTACATTAATTTAAATAAAAGAAGATTGTGACCTATCTCTAAAGCGTTAGGTTCCCAGAATGTCTCTCAATCGAATAAATTCATATTTGTGATTTCAATACACTTATCACTCTTTTGTAAGTGCCACTGATATTAGCAGAATTAACGCGCAACGCGTTGAAAGCCATCCCCCAACCAAAACTGAAATAAACTTTCCTCCATAGAATATTTTATACTTATATGTATGTTATGTATGTATTATATATCGAATAATTAAGCATTTCATTTGAGAGATATATGTTCTGACTTTGAAAAGTTTTTATTTGTATTACGTGAAATGGACTGTCAAAGAATCTAATTATACAAATAAATTGGAAATTCAAAATACTAAGATAGTTCTATTTAATACATTGTTCTAATTATTTAAGTAACTAAAATAATTTACAGTCGTGGTAGCGTAATGGCTAGCGCACGCAATCCATACACAAAGGGCGCGAGTTCGATCCTGGCCAGAACGCATGCACCATTTAGTCAGTTTTCTGATCTAAAGTGCATATTGTTGCAAGTACCACGTGATAGGAACGGTGAAGGAAAACATCGTGATGCAACCTGCACATCGAGATAACCGATGTGTTCAACCTCCCAAACCGCCTTGGACAAGCGTGGCGGGTAGGTATACTGTCCTCCGTATAATGGGAAACCCGAACCCAGCAGTGAAATATTTATGGGCTGATTATATAACACAATTAACACATTATATTTTTTGTAAATAAATGATTTTATAACACATAGAGATAGATTTTATAACTTTTAGAGTACATAATATATATGTATAATTATTTGACTAGGTGTTTAAATAACACCGGCCCCCAAAAAATTGGTCTGTATTTTGATGTATTTCGATGCGACGAATCCAAATCAGTTTGGTCCATAAACACTCAACATTTTGAGTAAATTGGAAAAACCGCAAAATATGGAAAAAAACCAGTTTGGCGATTATAATTCTTTTATAGAACTAGATGAAGTACGATCTTTATGTATTTCGAATTCTGAATCTCGTGCCCATTTGGCGCACAAGCCCTAAAAAATCCAAGTAAACTGTCAAGAGACCCCGGGTTTTTTAGGGCTTATTTGCGTTGTACCTGGATTTTCGGGGACTTATTCAAATAGGATTAAGAATTATTATTAGGATTAATTCGGATTCAGCGCATCGAAGCATAATAGATTTGGTCAAAAATAGAAACCACTTTTTCTGGGTCGGTGTAATTATTTAAGGACCTATATAACTTTAATTCTCATTTTAGGTGTTAAGTGATGAAGCATGGACTCACATACGCGTGAATATCTATCCTGATGGTGGGATCGCAAGACTGAGGGTCTTTGGGGAAGCAAGACCTGATATACCACCTTGTAACCAAATGATCGATTTAATGTCATTGCTTAATGGTGCAGTGTGTCAAGGTAACTACATATTAACCATACTATTATGCATTCTAGCGACTCCTTCTCTGACCGGATTTCTTTCCATAACCTGGGTGTTCACCGCCACTTCCTTAGCTCACCACAATTGTCACAGTTTCATGCGTTGGTCAGTATGTATAGGTATCCTTACCATATTTTCCTTCCCTTCTTCGACAGTATTCGAAAATCGTAAAAAATGAAAATTATAAGACTATGTTTTAACGGTTTTAAGCGCGGCAATGTATGTGATTTTGTTTATTCCGACGTATCGGCAGCTTTTCAGTGGCCGTGGTCACGGACGACAAAGATGACATTTGTCCAACGAGTATTGTTAAAGTTTAATTTAGCTTACCACCAACTTGTTCAATTTAATTATTTACTTTTAATTTGGTTTATGGTTATTATTTACTCTTTATTATACAAAATCAAATAAATTACCGCGCTTAAAACCGTTAAAACGTAGTTTTATTATGTATACAAGTCGCGAAAACTTATAAAATATTAATATGAAAATTAGTTTAGAAACATTAAGTGGTGTATCCTCTCTGATCAAGATTAGAACCTTTTATTTTTTTTCGTCGAGTCGCGGATAGAGGAACCACTAGGCTACCGCAACTTGATCAGTCGAAATCATATAATGTCTTAATTAAAAACACTAATATTCTGGAAAACAATACACTTAATATAATAATAGGATTAGTTTTATTTTATTTTAATACTAGGATATGCACGCAATCGTCCACGCTTCACTTGAAATTCCCGCGCAGTTCCCGGGACATTAAGTACCGCACCATTCAAAAATAATGAAAGCTATCATTTCAGTGAAACCTGTGTCGGAATAAGCAAACTTTTATGCACCCAGGAAAATTCCCGGGATATAAAATATCATATCGTACATTTTATTAAATATAATTTGCTATCAATCAAAGAAAAAATCTCATTGGATTTGTTTTTATGTGGCCATTTTAAATCAAATCCAGAAAATTACTGCTGGATTCCCAGGATAAAAAGTAAAATAATTTGCTCTCGATTAGTGAAGACCGCATCGAAATTGGCCCAGTACCTCTACTTCGTAAGTGAATCCTGAACAAATAGATAAATAAAAATAGTTAAATCGAGTTGTTTTTTTTCAATTTACAGACACGGCATGCTTAGAGTATTATAGATTGAATCAAGTTGATTATTTAAAAAAAAATAGGTCAAATTTGGACCGGAATAAAACTAATAATAATATTACATAACATAAAAAAAAATGCTACAGGAAACTCTACAATAACTTTGGCAGGCAAATCAGATCTTACATTAATATAACTTTAATTCGAAACTGATAAAGTAATTTTTCAAGTTCGTTTCATTCCACTTGTAAGTTTATGAATAAAAAACATAAATTATAAACACAAGAGTTTATGATCGTGTTTTGAGATTGAATCGAAAATGTCTAAATTAATATTTTTATAGGATACTCAAACGCTCACTACGGGCATCCTCGTAACGTAATAAAACCAGGCAAAAGCCAGTCTATGGCTGATGGCTGGGAAACAGCTAGACGGCTCGACAGACCTGAAGTTCTAGAAGTTAATGAAGATGGAACGTTGAAGTTTTCAGGTAAGGTATTGACAACAGGTAATCCTAAATCAAATACTCCTAAACAGGTAATCCTAATGCAAAGTTGAAAGTCTGTGCGATTTGTTATACAATTATATATACAAAACATATCTTTAATACGCCTCTAGAAAACAAAGTACAAAAACAACAACACACTACAGTCGGAAACACTAAACAAAATGTTGTCACCGGCTCTCAAGCTAGGGATTTAATAATTAAAAATAGGCCAAAATTATTAATATTAGTGGTCGCTTGTGGTCGAAATTCGACCATAATAATTAAAATAAAATATAAGTTTGAACATTATTAAGGTTCTGTTGACGAAGACTATACTTCTATAATCACAGATTCCGCTAAGGCTACACTGTTGATTTGAGTTTAATAATAAACAAAAGAGTATACACACCAATATATCTGTACTGTCAAATACATGGAAGTGTGTGTAATGTTTTTTATTAATGTATTTTTTATGCATAATTTAAAAAATATTAGTATTCTGCACTCCGTCTATAAGTGTGCGAAATGTCATACCCGTCCGATCGTCCAATTTTCGTAATAAGGAGTACAAAGTTTTTGCTTCACGTATTAATATCGCACCGTTGGTAGAAGAAAGGCGCAAGTGAAATTACTTAATTTTTTTAATTTCACTATTCGATAAAGGACATTATGACACGTAATCTCAACAAGTTTGAAAAAAATATCCCAATAAATGACGGAGATATCGCAAATTTAGCGAAATGCTAAGTTTTTTCTTTTTAATATTCGCTGTATAAATTACGTAAGTTTTGTTTATACTAGGTCATTTATGAAATTTTCGCTGTCAATAAAAGCTTATTATTACTTACTTACTTATACGCCATAGAATTGAAATATACGTGCATAAACTAACTTACATACTTTTGTCACGATATTTGTTAAATAGATAAACGCGCAAGTCAAGTTACGTATTTCTTCTACGAAGTTTTTATCTTTATTTTTTTAAGTAAACAGAATTATGTGTTTACTTAATTAATTAATCTGGTCGGCAAGAATACGTGAGTAAAATTACTATGCTGTGATCCGTGTGAATACCGTAGCAACAAAGTGGTTACTTTACTTATTCTTACAAGCCATAATACCATGACGGGGATTAAAGACGTAACGCATTAATTTTAAATTATCTCGAAAGCTACTCAATATTATTTTAAATCAAATAGGTCAGGTATCTGCAGATTAATTTTGTCTATGAAGTCTCCTTAGAACACATTTATCTATGGTTTACAATTTCTCCACAAAACAGTTTTTTTACGTTCCTGTAAAGTTCATGTTTTTCACTTGCGTCCTTTTTCTACGAATGGTGCGATATATAGATAAAACAAGTAAAACACTATGGTTATAGAAAATTAAAGAGACAGTGTTAAATACAATAACTCGTAATTAACCTATTATAATAAATACAATTAAAAAATAAAAATAAACTAAGCTATGAATAGTACAAGCTATTATAATAGACTGTGTAACAAATCGCTGCCAGATGGGAGCGTGCCCAGAAGGCTGGCTGCATTGCCGCGCTGTATGGAGATGCTTATTTGTTGGACGAAATATGAGCCAGCCTTCTGATCACGGGTGGCGTCAAAGAGAAAATCACTTTGCCGATGGACCCCACGGGCCTATTGTCCATATCAACTCCAAACGGCACAAATATGTGACCCTCTTCCTAAGGTATATTTATATGTTTGCGCCGTTTGAGAGCTTCAGCCTTTGAAAGAGCCTTGCCAGCCTCGAACTCAGTCATTGGAAGATGTGACCGGCCTCTTGCCATCGTCGCTTACCAAGCCGTACGGTTCTAATACGGCCGGTACGCCGACGCTGACAAGAGCCCGGCGGATGATGTCATTGAGGTTGGCATGGCGAGATCTTCGACCATTGTAATTTAATTGCAAAATAGGACTGATACAGTCATCTGTACTTGTGAACAGGTAACGAATGGGCAGTATTCAAATTGGGTTTCCCTGGAAGAATTAAAGAGATTTGCGTCGACACGTCGCACTTCAAAGGAAACTATCCAGACTCGGTCAAGGTGGAAGGAGTTTACATTGAGAGATCGAATTGGTCACCAGATACTAGTTATAATTGGCGAACCGTCTTAAAACGTAGTAAGGTTAGTTAAATATTTTCTTCTTTCATCTATCTATCTATCTATGCTAATATATATAGCTCAAGAGTTTGTTTGTTTTCTTGAACGCGCTAATTTCAGGAACTACTGGTTTGATTTGAAAAATTCTATCAATGTTAAATAGCCCATTTATCGAGGAAGGCGATAGGCTATATATCATCACGCTAAGACCAATAGGAGTGGAGCTCTGTAACGGTCCCGTTTGATCAATTATTCATGTTAAATTTTTTGCTTGAAACTAGTAATTTTATCGTTATTTCGAGCCTTATAGCGACATCTGTTATTTGGCGATAATGTTTTTAGTAATAGTGCAATCGTCATTAATTTGGTTGAACCAGTATATTGGTATCTTGACAATAAGAATATAGTTTGGTTTAGACGTGTTTGGATAGATGGCGTTGGTTCGCTTTGGAATAATATTTTTGTATGTCTGTCTATAGCCAGTCCTTTTTTTGAAACACTGGTTGAATATTAAAAGTAAATTCTGTTAGATTTTTGTGCGTAGAATTTGGATATTTTTGAATTGAGAACAATCCGAGGCTTGTTGGAAAGGGCTGCTGAGGAAGCGAGAGAGTCGGGTCGACGTCGTTAACGTGTCCGCTTTGGTCAGCGGAAGTCCGTGAAAATAAAAGAATTTTAATAAATTCTAGTGTGTTAAGATAGAAGAGTTGGAGATGAGAAGCTTGGATGCAGTAATTTAAAATGATTTATTGCCCGCTCGCGTAAAAATATATTAAACCGAAAATAATGATTTAAAGGTCTAAAGGTTTCCTCTAAAGAGTGCTAGCCTTCAGAGTTTGAAACCTCGCGTGTGCAGTGTCGTGAAGTGATAAATGTGAGTGTAGTGTGAAATTATTGAAGATGGTGCTGGGAGCTGAGATTTGAATTCCCGCGCTTGAGGCGACGTGTTTCGTCGGCAGTCCTGTTTGTTCCTGTTGTCTTCGAAAGCTAAGTGGAATTTACTTTAATTAACTTGCAATGTACATTTTAGTAATTTATAAAAATTACTAAGAAATTATTTACGAAATTTTAAAACAATTCATAAACTTTTTCTCTAAGGCAAATATTTCAATTCTGTGGAAGCCGCCATGTTGGTTGATTCTTAATTGTCAGTCTGAAGTGTGGTTATATTTAAAAATTGTTAAAGATGTTTTGATGTATTATATTGCAAGTTAATACTATTAATATATGGATGGCTTTCTATTTTTATGATAATAAACATTTAACACAGGTATGTGAAATATTGAAACTTATAATCACAAGGTTCCCAGACCTTGGTAGGTTACTTTGCTCGTTGGATTGATACTACAATATGGCTTTCAATGTTTAGGATATTAAACATTTAACATAAGTATGTGAAATGTTGAGACTTATAATCACAAGGTTCCCAGATCTTGGTAGGTTACTTTACCTGTTGGATTGATGCTATAATATGGCCTTGAATATGATTAGATCTTTGCTATGTGAATGTGTATTTTAATACTTTTATTTCAGCTAATAAATCTCTTTCTTTCAGATGGTTAGTTGGATTTTGTCTTTGTGTGTCTGTTCTTTAATATTCTTATTTAATTTTTGCTTGCAAATATTAACTTGAAAACCATCCATAGGTTAATTTATTTTCTATCTGTATAAATTTTGTGTTGTTCTTATAATAATTGATACAGCCGTTTTCTAGTGTGAACTAATAACTTATTAATATTTAACCAAAATCTTTATTTTCGAATAAGTACTTATACCTCAGAGCTGAGAGTTCTAAAACCATTTAAACTAATCTAAACCTATACATAAATCTATGAATATAGACATTATATCATTATAAATTAACTACTAGAACTTGATAGTGAAATACATGAAGAATTATAACCTTAGCGGAGATAAAAAAATAGTTTTCTTTTACACGAATCAATCCTTCTAGGATTGTAAAAATAGTATTAAATGTTCAATATTTATGTGTATGTATATATATATATATTTATCTGGATATTTATATGTTAACATGTCTGTTTGTTTGAAAGGTAAATAGTTTGAGATTAGACTGTTTACATAGGATGAGCTTTATAAGAACTCTATTCAATTATTTGTCTTATGTATTCATATAAATTTTACACATAGTAAGAAATAACTTATATACACACACTTCTAATCAAATGTGAGGTGACAGAGGTGTAAGAATTCCAATTTCAATCAATGAATTTTAGAACAACTGTTTAAGTATTTACATATATTTATGTATGTATTTGATAATTATTGTTTTCTTATTAATGTATTTCAACGTTGTCTAATTACATAAAAGATATTAGACTTGTTAGGTGGTTGTTACCTTTTATTAAAGATTTTAAACTTATAAACATTTAATTTAATTAACTGAATTTCATAATTTATTTTGAACTTTTAATAGTCCAATGGACTTTGCTGAGTTGATTTAATGCAACTTGTTTTCTATTTTTGATTACTTTATTATACTTTCTTCATTGATATTCATAACAGATCTTCATGTTATATCTTGAATGTATATAAAGGTTTTTAGTGAGTTTTGAACAATTAAGGATTTCATCAGACACTCTTTTAACTAAGATGTGGTTTAAAGGACTGATTAAATAATATTCACTTAATAAAATTTCTGAATTTCAACTGTGACTGACGCGCTATATTTTAAAAAAATTGAATTTCTAATTTTTTGTGGATAACATGTCAGTTTAACTGGAGTTATTATTTTACCAATGCAACTTATAGGGTCTATTCATTGGGGTTTCAATTTGTTTATGATCGTTTAAATATTATATATTAAATTTATTAATACAAGTTTATTTGTAGCGGAAGTGGATTATGATTTCATTATAATTTTCTATTAAAGCCATTATTTGTAGGTTTAGTGTAGAAGCTTGTGGGACCTTAAGGAGCAGTTGTATTTCAGGAGCTGGAACAATAAACTTTATTTCTTTTAGGGTGAATTATGGATTCTTTTGTCAAATCTTATAAATGGAGACTTAAGGGAACTGTAAGCTGAATAATTGAATTCTAGGGTGGTTTGCTGTAGCACTTTAGTGGTTTTATGAGTAGAAAGGGGGTGTGTTTGTTTAAGTTTGTTCGATATCTAACTAGATTGATAATTATTTGAGTTTCAGCTGGAGTCTGGAGTATATTAGTTCATATTTGAAGTTTGCTTTTGGGGTTTTACTATATCTTTTATTTAAGTATTTATGTATTTATCCTATGGAATTACATGATAACATTACACTATACAACAATCATGCACTCTATATGGGAGGGCTAATTGACTTTAGAAAAATTAAAGTTTATTTAATTTTATAGGTTTTTAATATTTTAAATACTTTCTTGTTGAGAGAGTCTACTTTGGCACTTGGCTTTGTTTGGTGCAAAAGAGTTGTTGATTACAATTTAATTTTTTATTAGAGGTTTCTTTTGATTAGTCATATTTTCTTAAACTAGTAGTTCTACTGTTATCAAGTGTGTATAAAATAGACATTTAAATATGATTACAAAATGAAGTGACGAGATGTTGTTGATTACAATTTAAATTTTATTAAAGGTTTCTGTTGATTAATTACACTTTCTTAAACAAACAGCTCTACTGTTACCAAATGTGTATAAAATAGGCATTTAAATATTATTACAAAATGAAGTGATGAGGGTGAAAGCACATATTGAAGGTTTCTATGAAGATTCAGATTAGGACCGGGTTTTATGAGCTCTGCAACCTTGGACTAATGGATTCACGACCCATTCGTTTATTGTGGCAACGTTCCCTTGGATAATTTCGTCAATTATCAAGGATTATCGCGCGTACAGCTTTTAAGCAAATTTAGTTTGTTTTTATAATATGTGTATTCACGAGACTAAAAATGGTTTCACATATTAAGATTAACTGAATTGGTAACTGAAGGTCTGGAGCCAGTTAAGCCGCGGATCAGCCTAGAGGCGCGTGGGCACTTGCTTTTAGGGATAAGCTACCGTGTTGTAGGAGGATCAATCGTATCAAAATTTGTTTTCTTTTACGATATGTGACTTCATGAGAGTCTTAGATGTAGTTAGGCCAAGTGGACTTGACTGAATTAGAAAGGATGATTAAAGATATCTACATTTGAGCATTGTTACCAATGAAGACATCTTTGATGCAGAGTATCACCATTTTATGTTAAATATAACTCTAAACTTTACTTTTACGGTGCTATGCTCTCATCTTCTGGGTGCTAGGGTCATTAGACGGATGTAAGGATTTGCCAAATTCACTTTAACTTTCAATTTCATTTTAACCTTCACGGCGAACCTGAAACCTGTCTTTGACAAGGGAATCTCAATAAAAAACTTACTTTTACGGGGCTATACTCTCATCTCTTGGGCGCTAGGGTCGTTAGACAGATGTAAGGTTTCGCTAATTTACTTTAATTTAAACTTCATTTTAACCTTCACGGCGAACCTGAAACCTGTCTTCGACAAGGGAATCTATTATATGAGTGAAGTTGTCTCTCGCCAAACTTTAATTTAAAATTTACTTATAATTCATAGAGAGACATTCTGAAACTCTTACTCTGACAATTTAGGGATGGGAATTTTATGAGATGTAGAGAGTATCACTATTTAAACTTCAATTAACTCTTATTACTGCATCAGGGGAGGTCTTTGAGGTGACGTTCCTCATAATGACAATTTTATATGATATTTTGGAAAGGTGACTTTAAGATGAAATGTTCACTTAAGTCTTTTGGCTTTTCCAACTCATTTTACACACAAGGCACTCCAAATGAGTTTCTTTTAAATGGATAGATCGTACTGCTGTGAGTTTCTTGTCGGCTCTTCTCACCAGCAATAGTACGTTGTGAACCGACGCTAGTTTTAGATAATGTTTATAATTGATTCAATAAGTATTAATTAAAAAATTGGAGGTTCTTCGTTTATCTCGATATGAGCTCTTTTACTGACAGCTAACGCGGTGGCATAATAATAATAAGAGAGGTGGTTAGGTGGGGTGCCTACACAAAATTATATAATTTGTTATGAATCTACATTAAAATATCTTTTGGCAAAATAAAGGCACGGGCGTACTCAGGCGATGAGCTTATGTCATGAGTAATACATTTATCATAATTCATAAAATGCATAGCATTTTACACTTACAACATATTACTACAATATTATATATATATATTTTACATCAACCTCTGAGAGTCTTCCTGTCATCTGTTCAACACTCTTATATAACCTACCTTGTGAACATAGGGTTAACGGTATTACGACGAGGGTTCCTGCTACTAGATGATTACGATTTATGGCCAATATTACAAGATTTATTCTATGAATAAATTTTATTAATTTCTACTTTATAAATATTTTATTTCTCACTCTATGCTTCGGCTTGAGTATGTCATCCCATAGTCTTTAGACCCAAAAAGGGGGGTTCGTTACAATTTGGTGCCGTGACCAGGATTTCAGGACCTGGTCTTCTGGGCGTGATGTAGAGTGATTCTAGGACAGTAGAATCGAATCCTGGAACGTTACGATTCGCTGCGTGTTCCCAAGATTCCAGCATGATGTGTCTTATTTAGTACATTTCGTTCAGGTTCGAAGGGAGCAATTGGGGTTTGCATCCAAGGTGTCTGGTTTGATGATGGTGAACAAGTCCTGCTGTTTTGGGCTGAGTTATCTTATTCTTGTGTATCTGAAAGATACACAATTTGTTGCTTGTGAGGCGGAGCAAGGTTTCAAGGGTTATAGAGGGGCTGTAGTTTATTTCGGGGATGACAGGGGGTGATCGGTGGTTGGTGTAATAATTAACAGTCTGATTTTATAGGTAAATGATTTTGAGATTGTGAAAGAAAATTTTAACTTTCATGTTCAGATTAGTCCACAGGTTTACCGTTGGGGGGCGCCACTGTGGTGTTGCGAATTTCAATTATGTGTCTAATTTAGTTTGTCAGTTTTCCGTTACGGGGCGCCACAGGGACGATTCAGTTTAAAATATTTAACTTAAATTAGTTCAATTTCTTGCCGTCAGGGAGCGCTGCAGTGAATTCCGAATTAGTTCGTCATCTTGCCGTTAGGGAGCGCTGCGGTGGTTTTGGAAATTTAAATTTCGTATTAATACGTCATCTTGCCGTTGGAGGGCGCCATGGTGATGTTGGTATTTTTTTTGTACTTGCGTTCAAATTAGTTTGTCACCTTGTCACTATGGGCGCTGCAGTGACTTTGAATTTCAACTCTAGCGTTGCAATTAGTTTATCCTTTTGTCACTACGGGTGTTGCAAGTGACTTTGAAAATTTTATTTTTCACATTCGAATTAGTTCAACACTTTACCATTGGGGGCGCCACAATGACTTTGTTGATATTCTTGGTCTTGTTGATTATTTATATAGCGAGACATATTTAATTTTATGGGGTGCATATTTTCAATTAAATGAAATGTTAATCATTAATATTTTTTTTTTTTGAAACTTTATTGAGGACTTTATTAAATTTTATTTTCATAATAGAGTTGAGGAAGTTAATTGATTGTTAGTCAGCCTTCTATCATAGATGGGAGTTAGGTTAATAATTATTCACTATGGTGAAGTCAGATGTTGTTATGAGGCACGAACTTAGGAATAAAATTTAATATTTTAATTATTTAAATTATATTATATACATAATTTATATAGTTTATGATTACTTATAGCTTGCTAGCGCTGTGTAATTATTTGAATGAAATAATTGAAAAATGGAATTCTAATATTTCAGGATGAACCAAGAGATGTAACAGTGCTAGTTCACTGCTAATTATAATAAATCAAGACATATTATATAATTGCTACAAAAGCAAAAGAGCAGAAGCGCTCTCATATAAGCAAAGGAGCTATTCTATTAATATTAATTGAAGATTAGTGCATATCATTTGATGCTGAAGAGTTATTAATATCTTGCTGCCATTATATTTGGAGAATAAATATTGAATAATTTGCAGAAGTTTATTAAGTAAAGAAAAAATGCCAAAGGAAGTTCAGAAACCTGGAATGACTACAAGAAGAGAAAAGAGGAGTGCTGCGAGGGGTGCGGAGAGTACCAGGCCTATGACTACTACTCAAGGAGAAAACCCGAGATTTTTAAGGATTATGAAGAGGATGTTGGATCAGACATTGAACCCTTTGCTTACAAGGATTAATCAATTAGAAAACAGTTTGACATCAAATAATGGGGAGGCCGGTTCGCAGAGGCCTGTGGCCTTGAGATTAGATCAAATGGATAGTGATATGACATTGGCTTCTGGGAGAGTCAACTCTCGGGGAGTTGTGGAGAATTTTGAGCCTGTGGCTGGCGGATCAACGGGGTTTACATCAGTTGAGACCAACATTACACAATCAAATACTATGAAGACATGCTGTTCACAAACAGATACTGTTGAAAGACATATGCCAATGGCGTATTATCCTACTATGCCAATTAATAATTTGGAGAAGCCGAAATTTCCATCACAAAAACAACATCCAGTTACCTTCATAGAAGATTTATGTGCCTATTTGAAGAGAATGCCAGCGGGATTTAACAATGAGATTGATCTCATTATAGAATGTTTGGATGGTGGTTCCAGGAGTTGGGCTCGTGTATACCGAGAACGCTGGACCAATTTTGAGGATTTTAAACGAGATTTCCTAGAAACATACTGGGGTGAAGCTGAGCAAGGAGAGCTTCGTAAGAAAATAGTGCATGGCACATGGAATCGATCTGGAACTAGTATGCTGAATTATTTTATTACTTTATGTGGACAAGCGAAGATGCTCACTTACCCGATCCAAGAGACACAACTCATAAATGATATCATACATCATTTCCCTAAAGATGTACAATATGCATGGACCACGAGTCAGAACAAAACTATTATTGAAGCGTCGGAATTCCTAAGGAAGCTAGATAATGTTAACAGGGGTGAAGTGCTGAATACTACACTGCGGATACCTTCATCATCACATGAACAAAATAATAACAGTAATAACAAGGCGAAGACCAGTTGGCAATTCAAGAAACAAGCTTTGAAGCCAGTTCAAGTACCTCCAGTGGACAGTGCTAATGTTAATATCATAGAAGACTTAACTATACCTCATGAAGATTATGACTATAATTTAAACTAAGTGATGTTGGTGGGAGTGTGCCCGACCCATCAACTATAGGAGGGACTGATAAGTTGTTAATAGGGTTAAGAATTATGATGTCGAATGGGTGGAAACCTGGTCAGTCTTTAGGCAATTGTAATGCTGGTATACTTACACCTATTATAGCCAAAGGTCAGTCCTCATTAGATAAGTCAGGGCTAGGTTATATTAATGAAGCTTTGGGGGGAACATTTACTAATATTTTAAAATTACATTTGCAGGATGTAAATTCTAATTCAGTTATAACAAGCGGGTGTGTATCTTCCTTGTTTGAGGAAGAAGATGCTTATTTACCAGATAAATTTGAGCTAGTGAAATCTATAATTACTGTTAAAATCTTTGGGAAGGAAGTGAATTGTTTGGTAGACACGGGAAGTGACATTACATGTATTTCCAGCACCTTTTGGGAGTTAATATCGAAAGAATGTAGTAAAATTGATTTATTGCCCATCAGGCCAATCCAAATTAGGGGTCCAGTAGGTCAGAAAAGTACTAAGATTCAACAAATGGTATTGTTACCAGTTCACTTGGGAGATAGTATTATTGATATTAGCTTTTTAATTGTACCAAATTTATTGCAATCTGTGATTCTAGGCTTTGATTGGTTATCATTGGTTCAAGCCACAATTAAATTACAAGGTTCTGAAATGGGGTTATGTTTAAAGATTAATGAACATGATGTAGTTTTGCCTTTTAGGAAGATAATCCTTGAGAGTGGAATATCAGAGATATCTACTCGAGATGTTGATGATTCAGACTTCCAAGAAAAGCTAAAGGAAATTAAAACGGGGATAGAGCTATCGGACGTACACTTAGGTCAATTAAAACAAGTTTTGGGAAGGTTTCGAAGTATATTTTCTAATGTTTTGGGTCGTGCAAATTGTTATGAACATGAGATTAAGATGCCAGATAGTACACCATTTATAAGAAGGTCATATCCTGTACCTTATGCTTACCGTCAAAAGATGGAGGAGAAATTAGCAGAGATGGTTGAAATGGGCATTATTTCACGGGGTTCCACTCCATATAGTAGTCCATTAACGTTTGCAATTAAACCCGACGGGTCTTTACGTGTATTGTTAGATGCGCGGGAGATAAATAAGTTCATGGTAGCGGAGTCTGAAGCACCACCTATGCAAATAGATGTACTAAATGCCTTTCATGGGGTGTCATATATTAGTGTGGTTGATTTGAATAATGCCTATTTTCAAATACCTATTTCTAAAGAAAGTAGGAAATATACTGGGTTTACCTTTAATGGAAAGTCATACATGTATAATGTACTTCCACAAGGTTTAAAGACTTCAGTGGGCAGTTTCAGTCGGGCTATGGATATTCTATTGGGCTCAGAGGTTAGACAGTTTTGTGTAAATTATTTAGACGATTTAGCAATTTTAACTTGTGGTACCTTGACTAATCATTTAGAACATTTGAGTATAATATTAAAGAAATTGCAAGATGCTGGTCTTACTTGTAACATTAAGAAATGTAAATTCATATGTAAAGAAGTTAAAATGTTAGGTCATATTATTTCCACTTCTGGTATTAGGACTGATCCGGAGAAAATAGAGTCTATACAGAAATTCCCTGTACCTAAGAAGATAAAGCATTTGAGAGCTTTTCTTGGTTTATGTAATTATTATCGTCGGTTTATACCAGGATACGCTGACGTGATTGAGCCCTTATGTAAGTTGTTAAGTAAGAGTCGTAGATGGTCATGGGAATCAGGGGCACAGAAAGCGTTTGAGGAGTTGAAGCAGAGATTTATTAATACAATTATGCTTCATCACCCTGATATGTCGAAACCATTTTATTTACAAACAGATAGTTCAGGGATTGGTGTCGCTGGAGTTTTATTTCAATTAGATGATGAAGGGGAAATGTTAATTTTGGGATTTTATAGTAGGCCTCTTAGGGGAGCAGAATTACGTTGGACTACTACTGAAACTGAATTCTGGGCCGTGATTTGTTGTTTACGGAAATTTGAGACATATTTGAGGGGAGCTAGAGTAATAATTAGGACTGATCATAAGGCCCTGATGTTTGTAAAAACTTGGAAGTTATATAATAATCGTTTAACTCGTTGGATTTTATATTTAGAACAGTTTAATTACCAAGTTGAACATGTTTATGGCAGAGACAATGTAGCTGTGGATGTATTGTCTAGATTTCCACCCAATACGACTGTTGTCCAGGAAAATAAAATTTATTGCCCTGAAATTCATTATATGGAAACATCTAAAAATAAGATTTTAATGCAGAAATTATCAAATATTGTTCACTGGCAGTCGAATGATGGTGAAATCCAGGAGATTTTATCATTATTGGATCCAGTTAAGGGTAATAATATTCAGAGTAGACTAAATGGAATTGCAAAACGTTGTATTGTGAAAGATAGTATATTGTATTTTGAATCTAGGCCTGGTATTTATGTAATTTATGCACCACTTGCTTTGAGGGAAGAAATAATTTTACAAGTACATGAGGAAATGGGACACCAGGGGGTGTTTAAGACGTTGAAATATTTAAAAGACAGATTTTATTGGTTAAAAATGAATAGGAATGTTAAATTAGTTTTGAGGCGGTGTCACATTTGCCAAGTTTCGAAAAGTAATAATTTTAAATATGTGGGAAGGTGTCAGTCTATTGTTACTAATCAAATTGGGGATCTTGTTATGTGTGATCTTTTTGGACCATTACCTAGAGGGCAGTTGGGGGTGACATTTATTTTAGTGTTTCAAGATTCGTTTAGTAAATTCATACAATTATATAGTCTGGTCAGGGCATCTTCTCGTGCTGTGGTTGCAAAGTTAAAGCATTTCGTTAAAATTATTAAACCGAAAATTATTATGACTGATAATGGAAGTCAATTTGCTTGTAATGGTTGGAGGAAGACTTTACAAGACATGGGTATTAGGCCATTATATACCACGGTTAGAAACCCACGTCCAAATACTACAGAAAGGGTGAATAAAGAGTTGGGTAGGTTATTTAGAACTTATTGTAATTCAGATCATAAAAGATGGTCAATGCTAGTGGGAAAGCTTGAAACACTTTACAATAATACTTTTCATGAAAGTACTGGTTTTGCTCCCAATGAAATTTTATATGGTATCAAGACTTCACTGTCGTTTGATACTTGTTTATCTAATCAGACCGTAACGTTGGATGTGGTTAAAGTAAGGGAGTTAGCTCGGGAAAATTTAAAGAAAAATAGTTTGAAACGTCAGGTTAAATTTGACAAGACCCATAAGTTAATTACTTATCAGATTGGTGACCTTGTTAAAGTTAGGAAGTGTAATAAATCTATTGCTTTAAAGAAAATAACAAAGAAGTTTGAATTGCTATATGAAGGGCCGTATATAGTGGCGGCTGTTCCGTTTCCAAATGTCTATACTTTGTATGATGAGGGCAAGGGTATAATTAAAGGAAATTACAATACTATTCATTTAAGTAAATATTATAGATAATATTATGTATGCTATGACTTGGTTAAATAGCTATATTTAGGTAGCTTTTATAATGAACATTGTGTTGTACTTGCCATATGATTCTTTTCATGATTTATTAATGGTAAATATGTTGTCTGTATGTGACATATTTTAAATGTTATTTACAGTTTAAAAAAAAAAAAAAAAAAAAAAAAAAAAAAAAAAAAAAAAAAAAAAAAAAAAAAAAAAAAAAAAAAAAAAAAAAAAAAAAAAAAAAAAAAAAAAAAAAAAAATTTTAAAGATCGTTACTTTTATTGTTTAGTTAGTTGAATATTTAAGTGTTTAAAAGAAAACACAATGTTTAAGATAAGACATTTCCTTGGTTTTGTTCATTAAGTTGTTGATTGTGTGTTTAATAAAAATAAATGACAAAATGTTGTTTATGGGCTAGGGAAGTGGCTCAACCATATATATAGATGAACTGTGAGTTCAGAGTTCAAGTTTAAAGTTCATTGACCTTACAATGAAATTTAATTGAATTAAATTTTGTTTTGTTCTCCAGCGGGGTGAATCATTGTGTGTTTAAACTTCTATGATTTGTTATTTTAATGAGGTTCGATATTTAGTTGGCGAGGAGGACCGTTGCGCGTTTAGACTCTATCTTTTGTTATTTTATTTACACGAGTTTGAATACATATATATGGTTGGTGGGGTGAAGGGAGGCCGCTTTTAAAAAAAAAAAAAAAAAAAAATACATGTATGTGTATAATTATAATTTTGAATTGTGAATAAAGAATGGTTAATTGATCAGACCGTGAGTTAGAATTTTATTTATCCGTAAACTCCAAATAAATTTCGGGGTGGTGTAACGGTCCCGTTTGATCAATTATTCATGTTAAATTTTTTGCTTGAAACTAGTAATTTTATCGTTATTTCGAGCCTTATAGCGACATCTGTTATTTGGCGATAATGTTTTTAGTAATAGTGCAATCGTCATTAATTTGGTTGAACCAGTATATTGGTATCTTGACAATAAGAATATAGTTTGGTTTAGACGTGTTTGGATAGATGGCGTTGGTTCGCTTTGGAATAATATTTTTGTATGTCTGTCTATAGCCAGTCCTTTTTTTGAAACACTGGTTGAATATTAAAAGTAAATTCTGTTAGATTTTTGTGCGTAGAATTTGGATATTTTTGAATTGAGAACAATCCGAGGCTTGTTGGAAAGGGCTGCTGAGGAAGCGAGAGAGTCGGGTCGACGTCGTTAACGTGTCCGCTTTGGTCAGCGGAAGTCCGTGAAAATAAAAGAATTTTAATAAATTCTAGTGTGTTAAGATAGAAGAGTTGGAGATGAGAAGCTTGGATGCAGTAATTTAAAATGATTTATTGCCCGCTCGCGTAAAAATATATTAAACCGAAAATAATGATTTAAAGGTCTAAAGGTTTCCTCTAAAGAGTGCTAGCCTTCAGAGTTTGAAACCTCGCGTGTGCAGTGTCGTGAAGTGATAAATGTGAGTGTAGTGTGAAATTATTGAAGATGGTGCTGGGAGCTGAGATTTGAATTCCCGCGCTTGAGGCGACGTGTTTCGTCGGCAGTCCTGTTTGTTCCTGTTGTCTTCGAAAGCTAAGTGGAATTTACTTTAATTAACTTGCAATGTACATTTTAGTAATTTATAAAAATTACTAAGAAATTATTTACGAAATTTTAAAACAATTCATAAACTTTTTCTCTAAGGCAAATATTTCAATTCTGTGGAAGCCGCCATGTTGGTTGATTCTTAATTGTCAGTCTGAAGTGTGGTTATATTTAAAAATTGTTAAAGATGTTTTGATGTATTATATTGCAAGTTAATACTATTAATATATGGATGGCTTTCTATTTTTATGATAATAAACATTTAACACAGGTATGTGAAATATTGAAACTTATAATCACAAGGTTCCCAGACCTTGGTAGGTTACTTTGCTCGTTGGATTGATACTACAATATGGCTTTCAATGTTTAGGATATTAAACATTTAACATAAGTATGTGAAATGTTGAGACTTATAATCACAAGGTTCCCAGATCTTGGTAGGTTACTTTACCTGTTGGATTGATGCTATAATATGGCCTTGAATATGATTAGATCTTTGCTATGTGAATGTGTATTTTAATACTTTTATTTCAGCTAATAAATCTCTTTCTTTCAGATGGTTAGTTGGATTTTGTCTTTGTGTGTCTGTTCTTTAATATTCTTATTTAATTTTTGCTTGCAAATATTAACTTGAAAACCATCCATAGGTTAATTTATTTTCTATCTGTATAAATTTTGTGTTGTTCTTATAATAATTGATACAGCCGTTTTCTAGTGTGAACTAATAACTTATTAATATTTAACCAAAATCTTTATTTTCGAATAAGTACTTATACCTCAGAGCTGAGAGTTCTAAAACCATTTAAACTAATCTAAACCTATACATAAATCTATGAATATAGACATTATATCATTATAAATTAACTACTAGAACTTGATAGTGAAATACATGAAGAATTATAACCTTAGCGGAGATAAAAAAATAGTTTTCTTTTACACGAATCAATCCTTCTAGGATTGTAAAAATAGTATTAAATGTTCAATATTTATGTGTATGTATATATATATATATTTATCTGGATATTTATATGTTAACATGTCTGTTTGTTTGAAAGGTAAATAGTTTGAGATTAGACTGTTTACATAGGATGAGCTTTATAAGAACTCTATTCAATTATTTGTCTTATGTATTCATATAAATTTTACACATAGTAAGAAATAACTTATATACACACACTTCTAATCAAATGTGAGGTGACAGAGGTGTAAGAATTCCAATTTCAATCAATGAATTTTAGAACAACTGTTTAAGTATTTACATATATTTATGTATGTATTTGATAATTATTGTTTTCTTATTAATGTATTTCAACGTTGTCTAATTACATAAAAGATATTAGACTTGTTAGGTGGTTGTTACCTTTTATTAAAGATTTTAAACTTATAAACATTTAATTTAATTAACTGAATTTCATAATTTATTTTGAACTTTTAATAGTCCAATGGACTTTGCTGAGTTGATTTAATGCAACTTGTTTTCTATTTTTGATTACTTTATTATACTTTCTTCATTGATATTCATAACAGATCTTCATGTTATATCTTGAATGTATATAAAGGTTTTTAGTGAGTTTTGAACAATTAAGGATTTCATCAGACACTCTTTTAACTAAGATGTGGTTTAAAGGACTGATTAAATAATATTCACTTAATAAAATTTCTGAATTTCAACTGTGACTGACGCGCTATATTTTAAAAAAATTGAATTTCTAATTTTTTGTGGATAACATGTCAGTTTAACTGGAGTTATTATTTTACCAATGCAACTTATAGGGTCTATTCATTGGGGTTTCAATTTGTTTATGATCGTTTAAATATTATATATTAAATTTATTAATACAAGTTTATTTGTAGCGGAAGTGGATTATGATTTCATTATAATTTTCTATTAAAGCCATTATTTGTAGGTTTAGTGTAGAAGCTTGTGGGACCTTAAGGAGCAGTTGTATTTCAGGAGCTGGAACAATAAACTTTATTTCTTTTAGGGTGAATTATGGATTCTTTTGTCAAATCTTATAAATGGAGACTTAAGGGAACTGTAAGCTGAATAATTGAATTCTAGGGTGGTTTGCTGTAGCACTTTAGTGGTTTTATGAGTAGAAAGGGGGTGTGTTTGTTTAAGTTTGTTCGATATCTAACTAGATTGATAATTATTTGAGTTTCAGCTGGAGTCTGGAGTATATTAGTTCATATTTGAAGTTTGCTTTTGGGGTTTTACTATATCTTTTATTTAAGTATTTATGTATTTATCCTATGGAATTACATGATAACATTACACTATACAACAATCATGCACTCTATATGGGAGGGCTAATTGACTTTAGAAAAATTAAAGTTTATTTAATTTTATAGGTTTTTAATATTTTAAATACTTTCTTGTTGAGAGAGTCTACTTTGGCACTTGGCTTTGTTTGGTGCAAAAGAGTTGTTGATTACAATTTAATTTTTTATTAGAGGTTTCTTTTGATTAGTCATATTTTCTTAAACTAGTAGTTCTACTGTTATCAAGTGTGTATAAAATAGACATTTAAATATGATTACAAAATGAAGTGACGAGATGTTGTTGATTACAATTTAAATTTTATTAAAGGTTTCTGTTGATTAATTACACTTTCTTAAACAAACAGCTCTACTGTTACCAAATGTGTATAAAATAGGCATTTAAATATTATTACAAAATGAAGTGATGAGGGTGAAAGCACATATTGAAGGTTTCTATGAAGATTCAGATTAGGACCGGGTTTTATGAGCTCTGCAACCTTGGACTAATGGATTCACGACCCATTCGTTTATTGTGGCAACGTTCCCTTGGATAATTTCGTCAATTATCAAGGATTATCGCGCGTACAGCTTTTAAGCAAATTTAGTTTGTTTTTATAATATGTGTATTCACGAGACTAAAAATGGTTTCACATATTAAGATTAACTGAATTGGTAACTGAAGGTCTGGAGCCAGTTAAGCCGCGGATCAGCCTAGAGGCGCGTGGGCACTTGCTTTTAGGGATAAGCTACCGTGTTGTAGGAGGATCAATCGTATCAAAATTTGTTTTCTTTTACGATATGAGACTTCATGAGAGTCTTAGATGTAGTTAGGCCAAGTGGACTTGACTGAATTAGAAAGGATGATTAAAGATATCTACATTTGAGCATTGTTACCAATGAAGACATCTTTGATGCAGAGTATCACCATTTTATGTTAAATATAACTCTAAACTTTACTTTTACGGTGCTATGCTCTCATCTTCTGGGTGCTAGGGTCATTAGACGGATGTAAGGATTTGCCAAATTCACTTTAACTTTCAATTTCATTTTAACCTTCACGGCGAACCTGAAACCTGTCTTTGACAAGGGAATCTCAATAAAAAACTTACTTTTACGGGGCTATACTCTCATCTCTTGGGCGCTAGGGTCGTTAGACAGATGTAAGGTTTCGCTAATTTACTTTAATTTAAACTTCATTTTAACCTTCACGGCGAACCTGAAACCTGTCTTCGAGAAGGGAATCTATTATATGAGTGAAGTTGTCTCTCGCCAAACTTTAATTTAAAATTTACTTATAATTCATAGAGAGACATTCTGAAACTCTTACTCTGACAATTTAGGGATGGGAATTTTATGAGATGTAGAGAGTATCACTATTTAAACTTCAATTAACTCTTATTACTGCATCAGGGGAGGTCTTTGAGGTGACGTTCCTCATAATGACAATTTTATATGATATTTTGGAAAGGTGACTTTAAGATGAAATGTTCACTTAAGTCTTTTGGCTTTTCCAACTCATTTTACACACAAGGCACTCCAAATGAGTTTCTTTTAAATGGATAGATCGTACTGCTGTGAGTTTCTTGTCGGCTCTTCTCACCAGCAATAGTACGTTGTGAACCGACGCTAGTTTTAGATAATGTTTATAATTGATTCAATAAGTATTAATTAAAAAATTGGAGGTTCTTCGTTTATCTCGATATGAGCTCTTTTACTGACAGCTAACGCGGTGGCATAATAATAATAAGAGAGGTGGTTAGGTGGGGTGCCTACACAAAATTATATAATTTGTTATGAATCTACATTAAAATATCTTTTGGCAAAATAAAGGCACGGGCGTACTCAGGCGATGAGCTTATGTCATGAGTAATACATTTATCATAATTCATAAAATGCATAGCATTTTACACTTACAACATATTACTACAATATTATATATATATATTTTACATCAACCTCTGAGAGTCTTCCTGTCATCTGTTCAACACTCTTATATAACCTACCTTGTGAACATAGGGTTAACGGTATTACGACGAGGGTTCCTGCTACTAGATGATTACGATTTATGGCCAATATTACAAGATTTATTCTATGAATAAATTTTATTAATTTCTACTTTATAAATATTTTATTTCTCACTCTATGCTTCGGCTTGAGTATGTCATCCCATAGTCTTTAGACCCAAAAAGGGGGGTTCGTTACAGCTCCAATGGCGAATGTTTCAAAATCGGATTTTTTTTCCTTTTGAGGGCTTCCGCTGTTAGTTTCGCAAAAATCATGTGTGACAAAAATTAGCTTTAGCCCAAAGTAACTATTACACCCGGATGAAGTCGCGTCGTATAATTCTGATCAAGTCATTCCGAAATAATTTTTGAATTTTAGTCTTTCTATCTGCCTGTAAGAGAGCATCACGTGAAAACTATAAAACGGATTGAAATGAAACTCGACATCTAGCTAGTTTTTATCCCGGAGCGTTACGAAGGATACTTTTTATCCTTATAACTAACGTCGTTTACATGGAATAGGCGAATAGCAAAATAGATGGCGCTGCAATCGCATTTCTCAATTCACTATCAAATTCCTACTTTGTCACAAGCGCTATCGATCATTGTATTACTTTAAATCGGGTTGGCTTCGACTCATCTCTGTTTTGCTGACCAGTTGTCTAGACTACATAGACTAGTTTTTTCGTTGTTATTATATTGTTACATGCCGACAAAAAGTAAATGCACACCTTCCTGCCGTAAACCATTTATTACCTTTCTCGCATTTGGACTTCTTTGTTTACTTTGTGTTTAAAATTTGTAATTCAGAAAAACATTCTATTGTTATTGTACTTGTTTTATGGCAGTCATTAGGCAGGTGTGTCGAACTGACTCTTAGAAATCCGATCTATGCGGGCTGGCAACCATATTGTATCGGTACAGCAATGGCCCCATGGAGAGATCGGCAGTCAAGCGACGATTACGATACAAGCAAGACGTGTACATTGATAAGCAATATAGTGACGGACTTTGCGCGTGTTATTGAATCGTGCAGTTTGTACTGGTTCTGGCCAGTTATATTTGTACCTGTATTATACGTGTTTGTATAGTTCTAATAAATTCTATAGTAATTCCAACGGCATTTTAATTCGAGTCCTGTAGCTCGTAACAATATGTAACAAAACCGAATTAAGTTTTTATGTAAGTAAAATAAAGCTCCTGACTAGAGTTGTGTAATTTACCACCGACTGCAAATAAAAAAGTTAGAAACGATTTTTTTTTTTTTGAAATTATATTTCTTTATCTGTATGCTCTATTAATACAAATAATATTGTACCAAATGATTATTATCCATTAATATAACTTCAAAATATGGTTTGGTTTAATAGTAATACACCAAACAGTCAAGAAAGAGCACTAAGAGATTAGTTTCGTAAAAAGTTACATTTGTTATTTTTCTCGTAGAGAGAGATAATATGAACGTAAATATATAATATACTAGATGTGCCCGCGCTTTCACCCACGTGGTGATGGAAATTCGGTATATTTTGGATAATTCACACAATATCATTATAAATTATAGCCTGTGTCTTATCTGATATGTAAGCTATATTACTGTAAAGTTTCATCAAAATCCATTCAGTAGTTTTTGCGTGAAAGAGTAACAAACATATATATACATCTATACACCCATTCTTAAAAACTTTGGCGTTTATAATATTTATAGAGATAGAAATAACTAATATTATAAACAGGAAATATTTCTATTTTTGTATTTTTGTAACGAATAAAGTAACAAAACTAATGGACAGATTTCAAAAATTCTTTCATCATTGGAATGCTACATTATTCCTGATTAACAATGGCTATATAAAAATTAGGAATCCATACTAAAACTTGAATGATATAAACCATCAATCTAAACAAAATATGTGTGTCCAACATCTACTTGTTGAATGCCCAAAATATGGTGCTTCCAGGCAAGACCTGGAAGCTGCAACAAAAGTTATGTTGACAGAGTCAACATTGTGCAAGATGTTGGCCGGTAAAGAGTCCAGGTCTTGGCTGGAAGCTTTTTGTATTAGGGTGGTGGAGGACGCCGTGAGGAGAAATAAATCTACGTAATGTTTATCATTACGTCGATTTATCTCTCAGTCACCATGTTGCGTCATCAAGTAGGGAATAGATGTGGTGGAATTTATAGACTCGTAGGCGTGTTAATATATTTATATACACATATAATAGATATAGCATTTATTTATTTTATGTACAACTTATACAATTTTAATTTTAAACTAGACTTTAAATAATTTTAAGTAGTATAAGAGATTAGCCTTATTTATATATTATATGCGTTTCAGATGCCCGAACAGTATCGGGGGTGAACATGCGAATAAAAAATAATAAAAAAAAACAAAATATGTGGCTCCGGATGTGTTTCTACGATTTTGATGAAATTTTATGTGTGTTTGAGTGGGTCCTGTTGTAGTTTAGATTCACAATTAGACCCGCTAGGTGGCGCTGGAAGCGGGTTCTGAATTGTAAGTGTTTTAGGGCAGGAAAAGGACTGCCGAGAGCGCTAGTAATATATAAGTTCATACACCTTTCACTATTGGAATTGGGCCTCGCTAGTATTGAGACTTGTGATTCTTGTCCACCGAGTTTCACTCATCGGTAAACGCGATTCAGGGAACTTAATGAAAATTTCCTATACCGTTGTGTACGATACAAGAAAACAATGACTGTTGTTATTAAAATTATATCGTTTTTTTATTTTATTGTTTTATTGCAGGAGTTCAGCAGACAGCCAGACGGCCCACTTGATGGAAAGCGGTTACCATCGCCTATGGACATTTGCAACTCCAAATAGGCTACAAATACGCTTCTGCTCTCTGAAGGGACTGGAACCTAGTCACTAATGTGGGAACACAACTCAAAGTTGTTATGGCGACATGCTTTAGACCAGGGATGGTAGCCATCCAGTTGGGCAATTGCCCTACCACCTGACATATAGCAGCATCGTACGATTCCGAAGATTTCACGGACACTCATAGAGTATACTAATTAAGTATTATTTTCAGTTATCGGCCCACAATGAACATTGGTTTGACTGCGATGGTGGCGTAATTACACACATCAAGGTAACCGTGGCTCCAGATGGTGGTTTTAGCAGAATCCGAGCATATGGCTTCGCTGCTGGTCCTATATCTGAAAATTAAAATTATCTTCGTATGACTAATTTACAGGACGATTGTTTTGTGTTAACTTGTAATTAAATAGATTATTATTAAACTAAAAAAAATTAAGAATTAATATGAAAATTCTATAAAGTATTAATAGTATTCGGTTTATATATATTTCAGTTTATAAAAGCAATTTTTTTGTACACAATAGATTATTGGAAACTGCACGATTTTTTATTACCTTTATTCCCCATTGTGTGTTGCTATGTAAAATACACACTCTTGCCTAATTTAATTAATTTCTAAATGTAGTGTTTTAAGGAAAATAGATGTAACATACATAAACAGAGATAGGACAACTGTACAACGGAACTGTTTTTTTCCAAAATGTCTACGAAACTTAAAATAAAATATCAAAAATCCATTACAATTAATATCTATTAAGATCCAGACGAAATAAAAAATAAAGCTTAAAATATAGTTAGTTGATTATATTAAAATGTAACATTAGTGTAAATATTTAATGTTGTATATAAAGAAATATCAGTTTTTAAATTAATATTTCATAGACAACTAGAACCAACATTGCGATTTCGCAGAAAGAATTCAAACTCATATTTTACTGTTCTGTACACTATCAGAGTTAAATAGAAAGAAAGAAAACTTCAACATGTACAGTACAAACTTCAAATTTTATGATGATTGTAAACTTAAAAGTCTAATGAGGTTTTATTTGTTTATTGATAAAGATGAAGTAAAAACAAATTTACATGAATTTATGTTACATAATTTACCAATTCTAATAGTATATATAATGTACAACTTTATTTATAAAAGATAAAACTACAAATAGAAAATAGGTCCCAAATCACAGTCAGTTGGTAACGTTCCCAAAACGCAGTCCGCATTACCACGTTGTAGTAATACAGGCCAGTGTTTTGGTTTCGTGAGACATCTATCAACCGTTTTGATAGGTCTCGATAAAGGCGCTGGGCCTCCGGACCCATGGCCCGAGAGTTTCGACACCAAAAGCCGCAAATATGTATCCACTATCAACGGATGCATATTTGCGACGTCTTAGGTCCTCTTGTCGGGCGGCAGCTGCACCAGCTACCACAGCCGTATCGCGAAGATAGGACGCAGCCAAAATGTCAACGCACGTTGCGTCCCAAACTAATGGTCGTCCCATCTTCCACGGCACCAAAGAAATCCCGTCCAGTCTCTTGTTAAAAAAAAGTCTAATACACATTAATATGCGTGGTTATAAAATATTTTAAACTACTCTGTGTTATTTTGTAGAGTGTGCAATAAAAGAATATTACACTAATCAACAAAATTGCTACAATCGTCGTTGATTGGTCTACTATGTATTGCTTGAAATTAAATAAAGTATAATAGTACATTATGGTACTAGTGTGTAACATTGGTGATTACCGCCGAGGCGCCATTGAGACTCGAGCCGTAGGCGAGGGTCTTAAGAGAGCCGAGGACGGTAATCATCAATACACACGTGTATCATACGACGTTTTTCAACACACTTGTGAATAAAATAACAACAAAAACTCATTTTATTTAGTAGATAACAGTTTTCCTATGTCTGTGGCCTTCTATGTCTTTAGTCTGTGGCCGATCGCAATGCGCGCGGCATTGCGATCGGCCACAGACTAAAGGGTGAGGTTTATTTTTTTATTTTTTAGGGTTTGTGCCTATTCTGCCACGTAGAAAATGGGGAATTTAAAGTTCTCTTTTATTACAGAGAAAAAAAAGTTAAATATGAGTGAAAGTTTTATTTATTAAACACGTACGAGTTAAAATTATCTATTTAAATAAGAAGTTGCATGAAATGAGCAAGCAATAGGAACATTAATTTATTTGTTCTATAGAACACGATCTTTTTTTGAATAAAAACTTTTTTAAGAACAAAGCAACTCAACCAATAAAATTAAAAAAAATCTATAACTCACTAGTGAGTTATAATTTTTTTAGTCACAGTTTGATTATGTGTGTCATTCTGTGCCTAATTGCGGTGACCATAGAGCCACTTTATGAGCAAGTGTGTTGAAAAATATTATTATATCAAATGGTTTAACAACAACTAATTAAAGTCAATGATAATAAATGAAATACTTTAAAAGGGGAAACATTTCCTTGTTTGTACCTAGAAGTTAGAATATTGCTTAAATGAAACTAAATGTTAAAGACAAATATTAGGAATGAAATGATATTAGCAAAGTCGAAGAGTGAAACGAGAGATAACCACTAAAATAAATCTACAAGACTGACTATCAGTTAATTAAATTATATATTATATTAATTAAATTGAAATTATATATATTAAATAGATATTATATACTTAATATACATATCTACAAAATATATAAATGTTTATAGATGAATTTCAAGATTATATACCAACGAAAGGTAACGTTGTAATAGTACAAAAATATTTTTTCATGTTTCAGCCAAAATAAATTTTGACAGTAATTATGGATAAAAAGAACCCAAGAAATAAATTGATAACGGTAATGGTGATATACGTGAAGAAATAAATACAAACATATAGGTCATTGAATCCGACGGCCTGGGACCTAATGATCTTTGGCAAGAACTTGTATGTATTATATATTTCTGTCATACTAGTATATTTCTTATATGATCTAATCTGCTACTAAGCAGGCAGACATATTTATGTAGTACGAACTAAGATTTTACGGTTTAATCGCAAATGCAAGAAAGTTTTCCAAGAATCTTTTCTGTAGTCCTCACTTATCGACAATATTTTCAAGTAGTCAGACAGACAAATTTTTAAATCCTTGTATATATTTTTGTTTGTTATTATAATCGCCTGTCTATCCCCGATGTTCTTCGGGGTCTATATAAACTTATTTATCCTTGTATATTTATAAAACAACATATACTTAAAGAGAGAGTAGCTTCATAGCAACCATCTACAATCTCCTGGAGAATATCCGGTGTCAAAACTTGCCGACTTCCGTGGAAATTTTCTCATGTAATCACAAACTTATATTGTTGCAACGATATTTTTGACGTATATTGTGTTGAAGAAAGGAAGAACAAAGTTATGAAAGAAATTGATAATTATAACAATAATACCTTGTTGTTTGAATGGATAAACTTGCTATCTCAATAGAACTGGATAGGAACTGATAATTAATTAATGTAATCGATAATTATGATTTTCTATTATGGGTGTAACCTCATAAATATTTAGAAATATTCATAGCTTCTTTCCACAACTTTTAACTGTTTTTTAACCGACTTCGAAAAAAGGAGGAGGTTCTCAATTCGTCGGGATCTTTTTTTTTTTTTTCGTTGCTTTTTTTTATGTATGTTCGCCGATTACTGCGTCATTTATGATCCGATTTACGTGATTCTTTTTTTATTCGACGCGGAATAGCTTCCAATAGGTCCCCTAAAAATTTTACATAGTTTGGCCCAGTAGTTTTCATTTTATGAACATTTTTCATGAAAATAATTTTCACTCCGTTCCATATATACACCGATTACTCTGAGATTTATGATTCGATTTACGTGATTCTTTTTTGTTCGACGCGGAATAGCTGCCATGTGGTCCCCTAAAAATTTTACATAGTTTTCCCAGTAGTTTTAATTTTATGAACATTTTTCATGAAAATAATTTTCACTCCGTTCCATATGTACACCGATTACTCTGAGATTTATGATTCGATTTACGTGATTCTTTTTTTGTTCGACGCGGAATAGCTGCCATGTGGTCCCCTAAAAATAGTAGTTTGGCGCACCAGTTTTCATTTTACGATCATTTTTTTGTTCCCGGTTCTTGAGACCTATATTTTTTAAGAAGCGCGGCACCATTCACGCCAGACACTAAAACGACTTTAAGATGTTTTAGATAATATATATTAATAATAATAGCTTTAGAAATAAGTTATTTTATACATTTAGTTTTTTAGTTTTTGAAGTCGGTTTTTTTAAACGAAGTTTTTATTTTTTATATATTCTACAACTTGGATGAATGACTGAAAACACTTTATTGTTCACCAAAATTAAAACTACGTTCTTAAAAACTAGATACAATAAATGTTGAACAAAGGGCGGCCTTATCGCTTAAAGCGATCTCTTCCAACCCAACCCCTTAAACTAAGGAAAATATTAAAACATGACAGTGGCGGTGTAGACAATAAATAATATAAAATATTCAAAATACAAAATAAATAGATAAAACAATGTGTGCGTATACTAGTGTACACACGTAAGAAGTGAAACTTCTTTATGACCTTATTTTTCGAAAAATGATCTACTATATGCAACTTTACAGAAATTGGTTAAATTATATAATAATATATGTAGGATACTAAATAAATTATTTATAAATCATCAAACTCGTATATTAATTAAAACACAACAGAGCAAATAAATATTACAATGCTCGTCTCACAATGCATCTATCAACAACTCTTTGCTACGCAACGAGTTGATTGAGTTTTGTTGTTGAAAATGTGACGGTAATTTTTTTTCCAACGCCGATAAAGAAGTTAACCTTCAAAAATCTTTATTATATACTATATAAACAAAGTAAATATCAATACATACAGAATAAGTAGCACTATTATACCTGAGAGGTACCAAAAATAATTAAAAACCATGAATTTAAAAGAGGATACTGACTTAGTGTGTCTGATGTTGAGTGGCAGTGAGTTGCATAAACGGATAGCCTGTACTGTGAAGGAGTTGTCAACGAAGGAAGAAGTGTGTACAGGTGTCATTAAGGAGAGATTATTACTAGAGCACAAATAACGGGAATGAGAAAGATGTAGGAAGTCAAAACGTTCCTTTAAATAAGGAGGAGTATGAGCATCAAAAAGGATGTTGTACAAAAGAGACAGCAAGTGAACATTCCGGCAAAGGTGAATAGGTAATTATTGCAAATGTTTGAAATTTTTTATTACGTATAATTTCGCGTTTGACCATAATCTCGCTCGATTAGAACGGAGATATGGTCTAAGATCGAGCACGCTTACCTAGAAGGTACCTATTCACACGAGACTTGAAGACAACCAGGTTGTAGGTTTCGGGAAAAACAGACTCTGGCAGTGAGTTCCACTCCTTTGCGGTGCGCATAATGAAGGTGGACTAAAAGCGTTTTGTTCGTGTAGGTGGTATGTCCACCATATAGTGGTGCCGCATGCCAGTGCGTCTGGTTGTCCGATGATGGAAGAGAGACGGCGGGATAAGATTGAAAAGCTCCAATGCACACTCTCCAATATGATTAAATGATTCGCAGAAGGTGAAACAAAATTGAAAGATTTTTTTGCATGAGTTCTGCAGACAGGCAAAGGAACCCACCTGAAGTTAAATAAGCTAGAAATACCTAATATTTATTAAGTTTTCGCGACTTGAATACACAATAACACCACGAGGTTTTACTAGGAATACCTGTCTAATGGTGGTCTCCATTTTCTTACAGAAGTTCTCTCAGTTGCTACTACAACAACAACACTCTTTAGTGTACACCAACAAAAATAATAACACATTTTCTTTATATTATTGTTACCGCCCCTACCCTCTCCCTAATTTAAGTTTCATGCAATTTCTTTGTATTGCTTTTTAGCGGTGACGCAGAAAACACCGCCTTAATAAATTTAATCTATAAGCAACTCATATCATTTGTATTTCTTTGTATCTTAAGATGGACATGAATAAAAAGGATTCCGTATTTTCCATCTAGCTACATAGTCCTAAAAATAAGATTTATTGGGAAAAATATTTTTACATGAATGACACTGAACCGTTCCCAGACAACGGACGTTACGTATAAAATTTGAAATAACAAGGCTCGTATTGCAGCGGACTCAAAGAGAGTAAATGATCCGTCTCAACAAGCAGAGACTACACTCAAGTGTAAGTAAATGTGTCTTTGAATAAAACGTACCTTTTTTGGAAAATCTAAAATATTGTTACATGCCGACAAAGAAATGCGCACCTGGCTTATTACCCTTCCCGCATTTGGAGTTCTTTTGTTTACTTTGTGTTTAAAATTTTCAATTAGACAATAGCCTATTATTATTTAATAATAATAATTTGGTAATAAAAACCAGATACAATGACGTAGAATGATAAGTTGATTTAAATCTACGTATGTATGTTCAAGTGTCAATTCCCTAACCCCCAAACTAGGTTTGCATCTATTGTTTTCGACTTTGTTGGCCGTTCGCAGGAATATTAATAAGGTGTGCAGATTACATTTTCTTGGAAAAACTCAGCCCACGAAGTCAATTGTTGTATTATACAGTTTACTACAAAACAATGCCCGAACGGAGGGGTGAGGCAGTTAAGCGACGATAACGATACAAGCAAGACATGTACATTGATAAGCGGACAAGTGACGGACTTTGCGCGTGTTATCGAATCGTGCAGTTTGTACTTGTAGCGCCTAATTATATTTGTACCTGTGTTATATACGTGTTTGTATAGTTTTAATAAATTCTATAGTAATTCCAACGGCATTTTAATTCGATTCCTGTAGCTCGTAACAATAGTATATTGACTCGTTGTACAATAAAGGCAATAAGAAAATATTTACTTTCTAACAGGGTAGCAAAATTGGCGCGGTATGACCAGACAATGTCTGTGATGCTTTATAATTGCCACTTGGCTGTCCCGTGTCGCACCCTCGTCACTTCATCTAGAATGTTCGATATAAATTGGCTTATACCTTGACGGCTTATCAATAAACCCCTCGGGGTTGACATGTGCAGGTATTCCAGTCGGACACAATAATTTGTTTCATTGATAGAACAGTCGCAATTCTTTACAAGGTTTTTACCTATACGAAAATAAACATAAAAATACTTCGGCGTGGTTCTTAATAGGTATGTTTGCTCTATATTAGCAAGTTTTACACAACCAGTGATAAGTATGTATAAATACGCGTCGTAAGCAGCGTAATGTTTTGTTTACCATCTGTTAGTGAAATTCCAACAGCAACATTAATCAAAGTAACATAATATACGAGTAAGTCTGTTTAGATATAATTCTTTTAAAAGTGAAAATTATTCTTCTTAAACCTATGTGTAGTGTTTTCTTAATAAGTTTTTTATAGCGTTGCATTTTTGGTCTGAATGGTGTGTGTTGTGGTGTTACAAGAATGGATAAGGTGAGAAATGAGAGTACATAAGGGGATCTTTGAAAGTTGCACCCGTCACTGAAAAATTGAGATGAAGAAGATTAAGTTTGTATTGGCATATAATGAGGAGGGATGACAGTCACATGACAAAAATAATGTTAAACTACAAGATAGATGGGTACAAATGCAAAGGTAGACAAAAAAAAAGATGGATGGATTGTGCGAAGGATATATGGTGGGACAGAAGATGTATTTCAGAGTAGAGGAGTGTGGAAGGAAAAGACATATTGTGTGTAAGAGAGAGGTCTTTTCATTAATTATATTTGTTTGTATACATAAATTTTATTTTTAGTTTCAAACCTGAATGAGACGCACCTACTTATGGAGATTCAGTGACTTATAAATAATCATTTAAATTAAAGCAAACCTAACATATAATCAAATCTACGTTGATTAAATTTAAGTCTAATAAGAAATTTTTTCCCTATTATTACGAGTACTCTTAGGCTACGTTCCGTTATTAGAGACTCACAACGACCACGTTCACGACCGCGTTTTGCCCGTTCCACTTGCTCGCCGGCGTTACAATCGTAAGCCCAAGTGGAACGGTTATTCGACTCACCTCTTAATGGGTCGTTATGAGCGTAGGGTGATCAAAAATGGTAAGGTCATTAGTGAAGTTTTCGCCACGACCACAACTACCGCGGTCGCCTTGTGGAACGGCTAACGGAGCATTTTGGGCGTTGTGAGCTACTAATGGAAAGTGCTGTTAGAGCATCAACGTTTTTTTTAAATACATCAAGCTGAACAACTATTTTTGGATGCCCGAACGGAATGAAATGAAAGATAGCCCAGGTTTAAATTTATTTATTTACCTCGTGTCAATTACTATTGACAACTAATAGTCAGCGAACCGTAAATAAGTTTTAAATTGAATTAATTATCTTCGTCAATATTTTATTAACTTTTACTAACTCCAATTTTCACAAGTGGAAATTTCGTAAAGAAGCTTTCCATTTTTACAAGCTATTTAACTTGCAATGGATGTATGTAATGTGAGTTCGGGTGCAATCTTGCAAGTCAAATTTGACCAACTTCCCGGTTTTCGATTGAGCTGAAATTTTGCACGAATATGCATATCACGTGACAATGCAATAATATAGTACCATCTGATCTAATGATGGAATCTGAAGTTGGCCAATGGAACTCCTGTACTAAACAAAATAGACCCGTCGTGTTTGAGCTCGTTTTACTTGTATTGGCTAGCACTCTGTGGCTACATGATATCCAGGATGTCAAAAGCTTTTATTTAAAAACCTTTTTAAAAAAGCTTATTTTTACCTACGAATAAAGCGTAATTTACTGAACTGAAGGTTAAGATTTTTCAATATCTGAGATATTATCGCACGCAACTGTTTATATCATATTACATACTTTATCCGTGCAAGAACGAAGGAAGTATACAACTGCCTGCGCCCAGGCAGTCTGTCTTAAGTCAAAATAACCCACAGCCAGGTGGTAGGGTATTTACCCGTCTGGATGGCTATCACCCCTTGGCTAGAGTATGCTACCGAAACAACCTTGAGCTGTGCTCCAACACTAGTGGTCAGGTTCCAGCCTCCCTTTAGACAGCGGCAGCACATTTAAAACACCTTTGGCGTTAGAAATGTCCATAAGCGATGGTAACCGCTATCCATCAGATGGACCGTCTGCCTGCCTGTTGAACTCATGTAAAAAAATCATTTGTTTTAATTAAACCCTCATTCATATTATCTACGGCGGCCACCTTTACTTTTCGCGATTTCACCATAGCATCATATACATATATAAAATTATACATATACTTAATTATACATATATATTATACTTATAAATATATATTTACCTAGAAAAATATTTATGACATACTAGGAAAGAAGGAAATGACATTTAATAAGTATTCCATTTTTGAGCGAAGGAGTCTATTTGACGAATATTACCATAATATATTTAATGCAAACGAAATAATGCTTGTGTAAGTTAACTACATCGAACATTTCCAGCGGTAATTACTTCGATATCCCGCTTCGGGCTATGTTAATTTGCTCACAGAATCTCCATATTAATATTCTGATTAAGACTAAAGGGCAAACGGTGTTTACTCTTACTACTAATGTAATAATTATTAACTTTACCCAATATTCTATATGAATATATTGTCATGTGTTGATTCCTACTTACGAAGGATATATATAAAGGTTGGTTGGTTGGAAAGGTTGCCTGGAATAGATTGCTTTAAGCAATAAGGCCGCCTATTGTACTTATTGGTGGCAGTTGCTTCTGGTTTTGGAAATTAAACTCGATGTTACTGGACTGTATAATTATTATTGAACTTTTTACATGAATATACATAAAATAAGTACAGATCGTGAATGGTGAAGAATTATAATACATTGAGCGACGTGAATTGAAGTGAAGTGAATATTTTTGCCTCCAAGGCCGCTCCTAAATTCCGCATCCCGCCCGACGCCTAATTGCTAACTGTGCCAGCTATGGGCGTCGGCGGTATGCGGGGCGCGGAGAGTAGGTGCACTCTGTCCGCACCAGTACTATTACCTACTAATTTTAAGATATGTCAATGTGTTACAGTTTTAAGTTGGGTACACCAACTAATAAAGAGTATTGTTGTTGATGTCATAAATATACCTATCAGTGGCGCGGGCTGGAAATTTGGCTAAGATAAGCCGTTGAAAAAACATACCGTATGATGTAAGTGCGGACTATACCGCTGTTTTAAAAATTAAGACTTGCCTACTATTAGCATACAAAAAAGGACAGGATTTGATAATTGAATAACTTTTATAAGTAAAACTTATACTTATAAATAAAAACGTCTAACTAGCGATGTATTTTATTAATAATTTGTATTTTTAATTTTGCATTCTTAAGACATATGGTGAAACAAAAGCCGGTGCCTGATCGGGTTATGAGTTGCTATTTAATCTAATACGTGTGGAAAGCCGCTGAGCGTGAGAAATAGTAATACAGTACTAATATATTCACGAGTAAAAATTACTATACATACTGTTATAACAACAAATGTTGCATTTTTTTAATTTTTATGGTTTACTTGCCACCGACTTCAAGATATAGATTTTTTTTATCATTTTGTCTCTTATTAAATTAAATAAATTCTTAGTCAAAAATCTTTATTACGTTATTATATACTTTTTAGTTTTTGAAGTCGGTTTTTTAAATGAAGTTTTTTTTATTAGTTACTTTTTAGTGTCTAGTTATGGGTAGACAGGCCTACGTAAGGAGCAGCGCGCTTTAAAAAATTATAGGTCCCAAGAAACGGGAACGGAAAATTTTCATAAAAATGTTCATAAAATTAAAACTACTGGGCCAAACTATCAACTCATAACTCTCAAAGTAATCGGCGTATATACACAAAAAAATAACAATCAAATTGAGCACCTCCTCCTTTTTGAAGGCGGTGAAAAATTCAAAATAAAATACCGCGTAAAAAACGGTTATAACGAAGTTTTAATTTTTTTCAAGTAACCACTTGGAAAGTTAAAAAAGTTACTTTACTACATACATAAATCAACACGTTTTCCTATAAAAATAGAATCTGACAACAACTATGGATGCATTACGTCGAAAAACCTTCTATTGTCTACATTTCCCTCTTCCCTTGAGAGCTTACAACGGCCGGAAAACACGCGGATGCTTGATGGACCAAGTTTATTCTATTAGAGTGGCCCGAAGTGGGATACGCCTCTTATTTAGCTCGACATTAAATGCAATATAAGTCAACGTCAACATTATTTATGTCCATTTAAACGTATAACGTTGGTATTTTAAAATATTTTTTACAGTTTTCATAGTTTTTACATTTTTTTTGTAGTCGTACTATACAAAAGTTCTTACTTCAAAGAAGCAGGTTACGAGATGATAAATTATAAGTAAAAAAGGTCTACCAGGAAAAGCTTTGGAACCAATTAATGTTGATAGTTTGGTTACTATCTCAAATATAAATAATAAAATTAATCTCAAACAAAATATGACCATTATTATGTAACAAAAATTACAATATTTCACATAATTCATATAATGTTAGCCTTTTTAAAAAAAAAGAAAGAATTATAATATAAAGGTTTATCTCTCTATAATTACTATCTGCTAATTCCCATGAAAAATGTAACGTTAGATAACCAGAAAACCTTTATAAATATGATCACATTCAATTTTATAAAGTTTTTAAGCGACCCAAAGACGTGTGCTATTCCAGAGAAGCTGATGCGTTCCTACTTTAAAAACCTCTTACTTAATCAATATTTTTCAAGACTTCCAAGACTGCTACTCAGAAAACGTCTACAGTCCTCCTAAGCCTGATTAATCCAAGAACTCAGGCCTATGTATTATTAAATTCGGTGTGAAAACATAATGTTTAACATTACCTATAGAAAAACGGAAAAACGTCACGTCAGTCAAAGTGACTTGACGTATATTTTTCTTGTCCCCTATTTTATTTAATTTTATTTAGTCTAAATTTATATTTTACGACAGCCATTCGCTGTCGCAGATAGGAACAGTATCCCCCTTCATCTACTTCACGAATCCTCAACTCATCAGTGTCTTTGTTCTCAGACTCATCCGGGGTTCGACGCATCGGCCGCTGCACGCACCGAGCAACAAACTCACCCGCCTGACGGACAGCCTCCGGGTCAAGATCTACAGGCGCTTCATATCTTCTAAATACAATCATTATTTATATTATTATTTTTCCTTTTCAGTCCATACCAAACCACCGGCTACGCTGCGTCGAGCATCGACCGGTATGAAGACGTGCCCCTAGAGGTACGATCCCCGTCTCCAGGCCTGCTCCACAACGTCCTCCTAGTATTTATTTATTTATTTTTTAAGTTTAGTGTTATATAAAATCACTGTTATTGAGTTTAGGTCACCAAATCTCCCGGTTTATTTTTTATTAGGAATATATTTAGACGGTGCACATACCACGTGAAACCTATGCCGCAAACATGCTCCAGTGCCCATAATACTTCTACCTCACTTTCTCAATGCCCTCATTGCCCTACCCCGCGTTTCTTTAAGGGGAGCAGGGGTCTAAATATCCATATTTCAAAAATTCACCACCAAAATACCCAAACAAATTGTTCTGCGTGCCCCAGCACATTAACAGATTCGGCCTCCAATCCTCAGACTAGTTTTACCGCCTTATGGGAACGTTTGGCCTGCTTAAAAAATAATACTCCATTAATTCGGCGTATCCCCCGGGGGGCACGCATCACGGTGGCAGAAAATCTCACAAAAATATTGGCGAAAATTTTAGCTGAAAATTCTTCCACAAATTGGGAAAGCTACCTATTTTTCTCGTTCCGAGTTTTCCATTCGACCGGCCTTGATAAAAACAATTCTTTAACTAAAACTATCAAACAGAACTGCTGCCGTCCAACAATTGAAAATTTAGATACGTCCCATATCTTAGGCAATAAATTCTCAGTAAATCTATCAAAAAAGATTGAAAATAAAGTAAGCGAGGGAGACCTGAAAGGGGCAGCCTGCTTACTTTTTTCTAACGATAGCCTAGCACCAGACTCAGCAGACACACTCTCGGCACTAAAAGACAAGCATCCTATTCCAACTACTTCACCGACTTCTCCGCCAGATCCTCCCTCTTCACAAACAGAGTTCCTACAAGCATCAACTAAAGACGTCTATTCAGCAATAATGTCATTTAAAACTGGCTCTGCTGCTGGAATAGACGGCCTTTCTCCACAACATTTGAAAGACCTTATTAGCGGTTGTACAGGCAACATTGGCCAAACTCTTCTAAAACACATTACCCAAATTATAAACCTGATGCTTGCAGGAAAGGTTCCCGACGGAATCAGGGAAGTTCTATACGGCGCAAATTTAATAGCTCTAAAAAAGAAAGATGGCGGTATTAGACCGATCGCCGTAGGCAACTCGTTACGACGAATCGCCTCGAAGGTCTGTTGCCGCCATATATCCACAAAATTAAAAAACAAATTCCAGCCCTTACAATTAGGTTTCGGCTCTGAAGGAGGCTGTGAAGCAGCCGTGCATTCTTTGCGGTCATTCATAAATGCGGAGAAGTTATTTTAAAAGTAGATGTAAAGAATGCCTTTAACTCTGTCGACAGGTCCGTCATGTTACACGAAGTAACATCTAATATTCCAGAAATATCAAATTACCTTCATGAAAGCTATTCAAAACCCACAAATCTTATGTATAAAAACAACATTATTCTATCATCTGTGGGCTGTCAACAGGGCGACCCGCTAGGTCCGGCCATCTTCAGCTTGGCGATCCATCCGGTCATCGAATCCCTCAAATCTAAATTCAATTTGTGGTATCTAGACGATGGGACTCTAGGCGGCGACGCAGAAACTGTACTCCAAGACCTGCTTATCCTGATATCAAAATTTAATTCAATAGGATTAGAGTTAAATTTCTCAAAATGCGAAATTTTCTTGTCCGATAGCCTGTCTAAAAACGAAAGCGACAATATTAGCAATATGTTCAATGTCGTCGCACCCGGTATTAAGGTCCTGGAGAAGGATTCTCTTCGCTTGCTTGGAGCCCCTATTCTAGATGAGGCCATTCCAAATTATCTGTCTGAGCAATCAGCCGCGTTTGATCTGTCATACTCTAAACTTTTCGATATTCACTCTCAAATTGCATATCACATTATACGACATTGTCTGTTTGTACCAAAATTAACATATGTTTTACGATGCGCCCCGCTTTGGAAATTTTCTAATCTTATAAAACCACTAGATAATCGCATTAAAGATGTGCTTAGTAAAATTTTAAATTCAGAACTCTCAGACAACAACTGGATCCAAGCTTCCCTACCCATTAGGTTTGGAGGTTTAGGCATCCGCAAAATCTCTAGCGCTGCTCTACCGGCTTTTCTTTCATCCGCCTACAGCACTGGCTCATTATTTAAAAAAATTATGCAACACTGGGATAATGTCAATACATCCTTTTTAAATGAAGCACTAAACGCCTGGAAAATGGTCTGCCCTAGTGAAGACATTCCTACGATCACGAATTCGCAACGATGCTGGGATGAACCTATATGTAGAGGATTAAACACAGAACTTCTAAATTCAACTAACTCTACAGGACGTGCCCGCATCCTTGCCGTTTCTCGCAAAGAGTCTGGTTTTTGGCTCCAAGCTATCCCCTCCCCGAACATAGGTACATTATTGGATAATACTTCCTTTTCTTTGGCTATAAACCTGCGCTTAGGTTCTCGCATATGTGCACCACACACATGTGTCTGTGGTATAGAGGTAATCGACCCGGGATACCACGGTCTTTCTTGCCGCCGCAGTGCCGGCAGATGGTCACGCCACGCCGCCCTGAATGATGTCTTACGGAGGGCGCTTGCCACCGCTAACGTGCCGGCTCTATTGGAGCCGAACGGTATTGCACGTGATGATGGCAGGCGCCCTGACGGAATGACTCTAATTCCCTGGCGGCGTGGCAAGCCTTTGGTGTGGGATGCGACTTGCGTAGACACGTTGGCCGCATCCCATTTACCAAACACTTCTAGATCGGCCGGTTCGGCGGCGGAAACAGCGGAATCGCTCAAGCGGCGGAAATATGCAACCCTCAGTGAGAGTTATATGTTTGTGCCGTTTGCTGTCGAGACGCTTGGACCGTGGGGTCCTGAGGCCATGAGCCTCTACCAAAATTTATCAAAACGACTCATCGACTCTTCAGGTGATCAGAGGGCTGGTGCCTACCTCGGCCAACGGATCAGTATGGCGATCCAGCGAGGAAACGTAGCCAGCCTTCTGGGCACCTTACCCATAGAAGACGGTGATCTGGGCTCAGTATTCTACTTATAGTCTTGAGGGACTATGGGTAGAATACAATACAAATAAGTTAAGTTTTCTTACATTGTATTCAATAGTATGTAATTTATATTATAGTTAAATAAAGTGTATTAAAAAGAAAACATTACCTATTATAGATATATTTAGTACAAATATTTGTACTCTACTCTTTAATCCAACAAAATGATACTCTACTACTAACATCAACAAAGCCTGAGTACGTTCTGTCGTTTGCTACGACGACGAAAATACTAGGGTATCATAAAATGGCAAGAATCTCGGCCGATTCCCGTATGGAGGCCATCTAGTGCGGCGTGATATTGGTCTAACCGGCGCTCCATTGGGCACCGTGCCAGAAGAACCGGACATATACCTTGTGGGCTTCAGTTACACGGAACTATAACCGTTTGAGATTTTATCAAGGATTTGAATTGAGATGGATTTGAATGAATGAATGAATGAATGATTTGCTGGTGTTCTTTTGTCAAATATGAGTTTGAGGTCGTGTTTTCACTGTCAGTTAGATCTAATTTTCTGACGGTTTTACATTTTTATTTTGTACACAAAGCAAGATTTGATTTTGTAAGAATTGTTTGACCTTTTATAAAATAAAGTTTGTCAGATGGATAATTTTGTTATTTACCTGAGTAGCAATCTTTGTAACAGTAAAACTCGCCATTTATTGTAAGTTTTTAAATTCATTTCAAACTTGTAAATCATTAATTTTGTTTGAAACAGTTTTAGGAATTAAAAAAATACATTCTATTTTAATCTCTGTATGTATGTTAGTTGTAAATTTATAGCTCACGATTGTCATTTAACAGTAAACTAGTTTACTAAAACCTTTACTATAAAATCGTTCATTAGTCAAACAAATTAACTTAACAAATTTAATTATCATTATATATATATATATATTATAATATTACTGTAAGTACCTACATTTGCATTTTATTACTACTTATCTAAAGCTGGTTCCAGACTTGTAATATTTCATCGAACAAGACTCCATGACATATCCACAGACTTGTTACGCTAAACATAGACCTATGATACAGCATTGAATCATGAATGAATGAACACTTTATTGTTCACCAAAACAACAAAGTTGAACAAAGAGTGGCCTTATCACTCAAAGCAATCTCTTCCAGGCAATACCCTAAACTAAGGAAAATATTAAACAGTGGCGGTGCAGACAAATTATGTAATTTGAAACATTTAAAACAAACGAATAAATAAATCCTAAACTTTATATACTATACAAATAAAACATACACTCAAAATAAGACATGGTTTTCATCCTCTCAGCTCTAATAGTGCAGCTATTAGAGCTGAGAGGATGAAAACCATGTCACGGCGAAACACGTTATGAAAAACAAAAGATCCCTCCAAATGCACAAGGCCAATAAGCGAATGAGGAAGCGAGCGAGCGACGACAAGAGGAAAGGTAGCGGGCGAATACACAATGAAGCGCAAACGTATCCTAGACACATTTATACTAGCGAAAATCTTTTGAAAATACAAAATTTGTTTTAGCTTGGTCTGGAACACGTGTCATTAGTTTAAATTGGGTCGTATCGTAACATTATACCGTGAAAATTTTACGTGTAGCAAATAATGTCCACGTTACCAGCCCTGACACGCGCTATTGACACAGTCATGGAGTTTTGTGCGATGAAACATTACGAAAACAGGATCCATTGTAAGAAGTTTAATAAATCCAATATTTGCTGTAAGCTCGTTTGTTTGCCACGGTGTAAATGCGCTCTTATAATTTATCTGTACGAGGACACAGGTTAGAGTTATTTCAATGGTTTATGATCTAAGATTTTCGAAAACGCTATTAACGTAGTATTGTTCTTCTACTTCTTAGTATAATTACATTCATAGATCTTTAATTATAACATTCAGCATAGATACTTTTCGATTAATATTGTTACATGCCGACAAAGGTAAACGCACACCTGCCTGCCATAAAGCGCAGTTTATTACCTTCCCGCATTTTGGAATTCTTTTGTTTACTTTGTGTTTAGAATCTGTAATTAAGTCAAACATTATATTGTTATTGTACTTGTTTTATGGCCGTCAATAGGCAGATATGTCGAACTAATCCTTTGTTGTATTGTATAGTTAGTATAAAACAATGTCCGGACGGAGGGGTAGGGCAGTCAAGCGAGGATTACAATACTAGCAAGACGTGTGTACATTCCACAAGTTATATAGTGACGGACTTTGCGCGTGTTATTGAATCGTGCAGTTTGTACTGGCAGTGTCTAGTTATATTTGTACCTACGTTATACGTGTTTGTATAGTTCTAATAAATTCTATAGTAATTCCAACGGCATTTTAATGCGAGTCCTGCGTAACTCGTAACAATATACAATAAATTACCTGACAGTATAACGAAGCAAAAATCCATATTATTATTTAAGAGACATCTAAAGAAATTTGTAATAATGAAATGCCATTATAAAATCGAGGATTATTTAAGTGATAAATTGTAATCATTATTAAATTAATATATTCTTAATTTAATGCTTTGATTGACATTTAATATCGCCTAATTTATTTGATTATTATTATAAATTTAATTAAAATTAGATTTAGTTATAAGATCTGGAAATTGCACGCCTTATAAGACAAAATGTATTGAGTATTACCACAAAAAAATCTAGGTATGTAATTGTAATTGCATTTTAACGTAAGTAAAGGAATATTTGATTTGAGTTTACCATGTTTGGTGTACCGTAGTCAAAATAACAAAATGTTCTTCCCTACTACAGAACCCTTTGCGGAGCTCAAACTTAAACGCACTTAGCCGGACTTTATTCCGTCGTTTCGACCACTTTCAGTGGTTACTGGAAAGTAGTCGAATTCGTTGTTCGGTTGAGTTCAATGTAAAAAAAAGTTTATCCCTTTGAAGCGAATTAGAGAACTCCTTCAATGAATATAATGAAGCGTCGGAAGACTTCAATGAAGCACCCTTTGCTCTAAAAATGCGTATATTTTAATATTTTGTGATTTACAATTATTTTTTGTTGCGCGTAGAAGTGTTCCGTCGTGAATTTTCGAATATTGGCGGTTGGCCGTAGACAATTGAGCGGTTGTCATAGTAAACTTTTGATATAGCGCGTACACACCGGTGCGAGCGTACTGTTTCATGCCCGGCTGGACCGGTGTGTGCCTTCCTTTGGTAAATCGTGCTGCGACAATATATATTATATAAAGTGTTATTCATAATAATAGTATACAGTTATGAATAAGGGGTTCATGTATACCTACCGATGATTTATATGAAAATATAGCGCGCGACGTTATCCCAGTCGAGCCTCACGTGTTACGGCCACCTGCTCGGTCGCCTGATACCGATGGTACGGCCTCCCGCGCCCTTCCTCCTCGCAGGCCCTGCCAGCCACCTGGCCGAGATGGTACCGATGGTACGGCCTCCCGCCCCTCTCGTCCTCTTAGGAATCGCCGGCCGCCCCGTCGTTTAGTCGTTTAAGTATGTCGGTAAGCAATGCCTGTGCGCACTGCTCTATTTTCCATGTACTTAAATTATGACGAAGTATATTGTTTACAGTTTATTATCTGGTTTTCATTTCTTGCACACCAAAATGCCCCTCTACAAAGTGACGCCCAACGTTCGGCCAATACCCGTGAATAAACTGTTGTGTTTTATAAAAATAATGAACGTTTTTCGTAAATAATATTTAAAAGTTTGGTGTGCAATGACAGTTTTGTTTTGTTTGTTATAAACTGTAAATGTTGTGTACGTAATAGTGATTCGTATTCTGGAACATTCGGGTGGCTTTCATTATGTCGCGACGGATGACGAGAACTCGTGCTGCGAGTCCGGCGGAAGCCGGTGTCATCGTTGATGAGGGGATTATGGTACCGCCCCCGGTGCCCGGTATGGCACTTGCTTCGGGGTCTGATTCGGTACATGCCACAGCGTCTGTTACGGTGCCGATGCGGGAGTCTTCCTCGCAGGGCGCTGCCGCTGCGGCCGCGGACGTGACGCGACCTGTCACGCCGCCTGCCCCGCCCGTCGGTGTTGCCACGCCACAGTTTGTTCTGACGAATGATCAGCTGATGCTTCTGATAAGTAGTATGCATAACAACAGCTCAGGTACGCAATCTTACTTTACTAATCAGCAGAATACAGGCCATTTTGCTAAATGTACGGCACGATTCGACGGCAGTAAATCGAACGATGTTAGAGCCTTTGTCGACGCAGTTGAAACGTATAAAGCCTGCGTAGGTATAGACGACAATGTTGCGCTGCGTGGATTGCCTATGTTACTGACGGGACTTGCTGCTACGTGGTGGCAGGGAGTTAAGGATACCACACTAACATGGCAAGCAGCGGTCGACTCTTTGATACAAACATTTGGACCCAGGTTACCGCCGCACAAAATCTATCGTGCTATATTTGAGAGAGAGCAAAAGAATAACGAAGCAACGGATTTATTTATATGCCATATTCGTGCATTAATCGCGCAGCTTCCACCTTTTACACTCACCGAAGTGGTGCAATTGGATATGACCTACGGGTTATTGCACCGTCGTATCCGGGAAAAGGTGCCGCGTTCCTCTTTTGTTACGTTTGGAGAATTGTTGGCGCAGGCGCGCCGTGTCGAGGATATTCTAGAAGAATGTCAGCCGCAAGTGGTTTTGGAAACCAAGCCTTCCACCTCTTCTACCGTGCTAGCGCAGTCAGGGACGGAGCGCTCAGAGTCTAATACAGTTTTGAAACCCCGCTCACGGCCACAGTGTAATTACTGCAAGCAGTATGGTCACGTGAGGGATGCCTGTCAGAGACTTACCAAACAGAAGAGAGTAAAAGATGATATTTTGGAGGCTGAACCGCGAGCGAGTACGATAACGTGTTTCGGTTGTGGGACACCGGGGTATATTCGTACAAATTGTCCGACATGTAAACAAGAAAAATCTACAGTAGTATCTGAAAGTTCATTCAAATCAGTGTCTGTGAGTTCCGTTAATAATAATTCGCGTATGCGCCCGGTGCTCAATATTCAAATTTATGGCGCAAGTGGTAAAGTGTTAGTGGACACTGGCGCGAAACATAGTATCGGTAGTGTTAGTTTAAGAACGCTTTTAGTTAAGAATAGTCATAAGTTTCACTATGTTTTTACAGAGTTAAAATTTGCCGATGGCCGCGTTTGTGCGCAAAATGTAGAAATAGCTAGTGTCAATGTTACCGTGCGAGGGGTAACATGTGTGGTAGATTTCATTATGTTACCCAACGCGACGGATAGTTTATTGGGTATGAATTTCATTAACGAAATAGGTATGGTATTGGACTTTTCTTGTAATAAATGGTTTGTGAGACACGATCGGACGCCGCAACCCATTGAATTTGAGTCATGTTCTTTGCCGCTGATCAGCTGTTCGTCTGTGGGTCTTCGTGAGGATGAAGGTTCCCATCTTGGGTCGGACGAACGTGAGCAGCTCGGTACACTCCTGAATGCCCATGAGGACATTTTTTTTCCAGGAGGAGAACCAACTATTTTTGCTAGGGATAGGATTAATTACCTAGGACATGTTGTGTCTTCGCGTGGAATCGAGCCAGATCCCACGAAAGTCGAAGCTGTAACCAGCATGAAGCCTCCGACGAATTTGAAGCAGTTAAAGACGTTTCTGCAGACCTGTTCCTGGTTCCGGAAATTCATTCCGAAGTTTTCCGACGTAGCGCGTAGTTTGACGGATCTGACCAAGAAGGACAGACGCTGGCAATGGGGGGAGAGTGAGCAACGAGCATTTGAGGAGCTTAAGTACCGGCTCACCACCAGTCCCATTCTTCGTCAGCCAGATTTTGACCTGCCTTTTGTTCTACGGACAGATGCCAGTGCGTACGCCATTGGAGCAGTGCTCATGCAAGGTGATTTGGATATTGATTATACTCCTGGAAAGGTTAACGTGGTTGCGGATACGCTTAGCCGCCCGGTAAGCCACGAATCAGAAGTATTGAGTTCCAGTTCGTGTGATATTTGTCCTGTAATTGTAGATCTGCCACGTCAGAAGCCTGAGGATCTTAGAGAGGCTCAGTTGAAGGATCCTGACGTTAGTAAAATTATTGCAGATTTTGAAGCACAATTTGATAATCCAGATGCATCTTTACGCTGGACGGACAGAGGATATTATCTTTCACAAGGTATATTGTATCGCTGCGATCCGGATGGAGAATCCGAAGAGCCTCAATTAGTGGTACCAGAGTCATTAAGGGCGGAGCTAATGAAGGAGCTCCATGATTCGCCTACTGCTGGACACTGGGGTTTAGAGCGTACCTTGCAGAAGATCAAACAAAATTATTATTTCAAGAATATGCGTTCTTATGTAGCTCAGTATTTAAAGTCATGTGACCCTTGTCAAAAATACAAATCGTCAAATTTGAAGCCTGCGGGGTTGCTTCAAACTCCAGTGCCCCAGCAGAGATTTGAGGTTTTAGCTATGGACCTTTTTGGGCCCTTGCCTGAAGGCGATGGTGGCGAGAAGTGGATCCTTCTTATAGAAGATGTCGCCAGTCGCTGGGTAGAGCTATTCGCTTTGTGTGACGCGACTGCTGAATCGTGTGCGAGAGTTCTTTTGGAGGAGGTTTTTCTGCGTTATGGTTTTCCTCGTCGGATTATTTCCGACAATGGAACGCAGTTTGTTTCGGCTGTTATGCAAAAAGCTTTGTTTGTATTAGGGGTGCAGCAATCTCTGATTCCAGTCTACCACCCCGAAGCTAATCCAGCTGAGCGTAAAAATCGTGAATTAAAAACGCGACTTGCTATACTCGTAGGTCCTGAACACCGTAAATGGCCAGCTGTTCTACCGATGGTGCGTTTTTCACTTAACAGTGCGTACAATCAGGGAACCGGACATTCAGCTGCCTACCTGACCTACGCGCGAGAGATGCGTTCTCCGCTCTCAGTGAGCACTGATCTACGTGCAATCGTTTCGAAGCAGAACTTCGTGCCGCAGATCACACCCTATCTGAAGGACTTTGTTCGTGCCTTGCAAGATGTACAGCAACGTATGGAGGAGCAACAGGATAAGCGCAAGTCCGAAGGTGATAAGCACCGACGTGAATCTTTACCTTTTACTGAAGGAGATTTAGTGCTCGTTAAGACTCATATGGCGAGCAGCGCATCTAAGGGTTTTACAAGTAAATTTGCTCCTAGACGGGAAGGCCCGTATCGTGTCTCGCAAGTCATCAGTCCAACTTCTTATATGATTGTTGATAGTGCCGGTGTTCCTAAGGGGAAGTATCATTCTAGTGATTTAACGCGTTATACCGGTTCATCCGATGCCGTCATTCACCCACGTCGTCGTGGACGACCGCCTAATCCCAAGTCACAAACGGGTCGTACTTGTGACTTGGAGGGGGAGGTTATAGCGCGCGACGTTATCCCAGTCGAGCCTCACGTGTTACGGCCACCTGCTCGGTCGCCTGATACCGATGGTACGGCCTCCCGCGCCCTTCCTCCTCGCAGGCCCTGCCAGCCACCTGGCCGAGATGGTACCGATGGTACGGCCTCCCGCCCCTCTCGTCCTCTTAGGAATCGCCGGCCGCCCCGTCGTTTAGTCGTTTAAGTATGTCGGTAAGCAATGCCTGTGCGCACTGCTCTATTTTCCATGTACTTAAATTATGACGAAGTATATTGTTTACAGTTTATTATCTGGTTTTCATTTCTTGCACACCAAAATGCCCCTCTACAAAAACTTATTTCTATATTTTTAAAAGATTTGGAAAGTAATCCATTTCGATGAAACCCGTTATAGATTTACTTTTGATAACGTCTATGAATAAAGATAGGGTTATTGTTATGCTAGATAAGCTATCATTTTAAAGGATATACTACAGACGATTACGCAAGTTTGACCGCGTGTACACTATATCATTTTTTCTTAGAATATTTTTTTTTTATAAATGAAAAGATCATAAATTTAAGTTTTATAGCAAACTATTTTAATTTATTGCTCGCTTTAATTTAAAGGTTATAATAAATGAAAAATAAATTTTTGAACCCGGAGTATTCGAGTACCGAAAACACGCCGACATTTCCCAAAAGAAACCCATAGTCAATTTGTCAAAAAATTTAATTATCAGAAATAAGTTTGATATTAAACTTAAATAATATGATCTTTCCATGAAAAAATCAATAAACAAATTACGTGTAATAATTTACGTGGCACATTTACTTATGTAAGTAGTTTAATTTTCCGTCTCTAAGTGAAATACGGCACAAGTTTCCATTTCCCTAAAGAACGCTATCCTGAAATTTCCGAGAAAACGAGAGGTCCGCATTATCTCGTGCCACCACTAATTATATCCTCATCTTGTCTCCGGTATAATAGAATAAATAACGCAGTAGGGACGCTTATTATTATTTTAGATAACGCAAATTCAACCCTGTGGTCATTGCCTTAATTTTGACTGTAGTAAGCCGAAATAACGCGTCTTCATTTCTGTCTCTCAATTAGTTATAGAAATGAGGAAATTTTTTAAAACAAAAACTTTTTGTATAAATATCCACATTTTGTTATTAGCGGTAGTTATTTTTACACAACAATATTTTATACTTTAAACACAAGGCACCTGAAAAAATTCCACATTCTAAGAAACACCATTAAATGTAAAAAAGTCACATGTGAATTTTTTTAAACAGTTCAGTTCGTTCGTTTATTTTTTAAAAGTTGACAATGCCACATTTCAATCAAAATTGAAGGACAATAATTAACCGTATATGTTCGTTATTACGAAACGGGAAATACAAAAAGAAAAACTCCTTCTTATTTATTTGAGAAGCTATCTTGGTCATCCAGTAGAAGAGAAATTGATCCCGTCAGTTTTTTTAATTGCAGGAGTTCAGCAGAAAGGCAGACAGGCCACTTGATGGGATGAATGAATGGCGGATACCATCGCTCATGTACATTTGGCACACCATAGGTGCTACAAAAGCGCTGCTGCTCTCTTAAGGGACTGGAACCTTATTTTACTTATTAAGTAGTACTATCAATTAAATACTTTCTTTTTTGTTCTATTCAAATAACAAAAATACTACACGTTAGTAAAACTTACGGACTCTTGAGCGTGCGTTGAGGCATTTTGCCAATTTTTATGACCTACTAGGTACTCCGTATGCTTTTGTATATTTTAGAGAATAAGTGATATTTTTTCTTTCGCTTTTATCTAAGATAAAGTAAGTAAGTAATTATTATTCAAAGTGACTCATCTCCTCATATAATAATTATTTAATCCTCAGCTAAAACGGAGCGTCTTTACCTCATACATTTTTCTTAAGACGTGAGCCAAGCAATTTAATCCCGCTTTTACGGTGTTACCAGGACTGTATAAATACAAGGCTATACACTCTTAATACACGCAGTTTATCTTCCAAGAGAGGTGTTTTGACTGTACAAAATTGAAACTGGATTTACATTTTGTTCTAGATTAGAAAAAATATACAGGACTTGGTATTATCTATTATTTAAAATTGAATAATTATGTGCAATAATTGTAGCAAACTAAAGCGCAAGACACACCTAAGCCGCCGACTTATGTCGGCAACTTTTTATCGGCGGGTCAGTTGCCGGCTTCACTCATTGTAAGTCAGAAAACTTTGTCGGCGATATGTCGGTGGCTCGAGATGAGGAACAATAAATACAGCATGTCAGCTTACAGCTTCAGTTTCGCCGGAGCTGAGCGTTTGCGTATGCAAGCTTCCAACATGCCGCAAACATGTCAGCGGACTGCACGCGTGGATGCATGTTGCCGACATGATTCTTTTCATATAGGCCGTCGGGTTGTGTCGGTGTCGGTGGACTGTGCAAGCGGGTCGGCGGCTTGTTGTATATTGCGCTTTATAAATACTATGTATTCTGACTTTGGACTATTCAAAAAAAGTGTAGCCCATTACCAGTACGTACACACACATCATAGACGATTAAAAGTATAGACGGAGCCTATGTGAACAAAAGGGACAAATGAAGTGCAGGTTTCTTTTAAAATTTGTGTGCGTTAACTTGTCTATTATACAAGTACTTTGCGTATGTGTGATTAATGGTATTGTATTCATTGCACGCTAGGCCACATTTACCGGTACTAATTCGATTATTTAATACTAAGTTCTGGTAACGCAGTGCGACGCACTCGGCTTTGTAATTCAAAATCGACTTCCATCGGTTTTACTCTGAGAGCTCAAGGCCCTGTTTACCCATTTTATGTGTCTGAGACACACATAAATATGTCATTATTCTATCAATCTAGATTTAAAAAAGAACCGTTTTTGATTGATTGAATGATTTACATTAATAGGGTTAAACTCGTACATATATTTATAAGGTATTGAGATGAATTAAATTAGTTCTTATATCATGTAGTTTCTTTGCCATAAAATTATTACAGAGGTGGAACTGTTAATGTTTGTTTGTAATTAAATCTTGTTTAAATTTTGAGTAGCATTTTTAGTTTTGAAAGTAATGTTCTATAAGTATTAAATATTGTTTTGTGTGCGGTAGCGCCCCTGAGTATACGCAGCTTATGTCCCACTATGCTTACATCATTATATATTTCGTTTTGTACAAACAAGTTTTAAGTGATGTATCTTCCAGACCGTCTCTCGTCAAAACAGCTTCAATAGAAATTTCAAAAACGAAAATGACTATCTTGTCTTTGAGCTGCGGCGTCAATCTTGATCACGGAACCCGAGACGCCCTGAAAAGCCTCGCTGTCTACTAGTAGACGCATAGGGCAAATAATGACCCGCTTTTCTTTGAGAGCCGCAAAAATGGGGCAACATCATGAAAAGGTTAAACAAAAGATACAAGTATGTGAAAATGATGTCAAATGGCCTAACCATTTGACATCATTTTCACATACTGGTAGATATAGATATATCTTTCTTCGAGTTCAATTTTGATGGCGAATACTATGAAGAAACGAACAAATGAGTGAATGAATAAATGAATGAATGAAAACTATTGTACACCGTAACTTAAACTTAGACAATTTAATATGAATACATTTCCATTAAAACAATGGGCGGCCTTATCGTTTATAGCGCTCTTCCAGGCAACTCGATGTACAAGGACACTAAAAGGAAAATTAAATAATATTTGGTGGTTTAACTTAATTAATTAATTAAAATAAAAACGAATTCAGTCATAATTAAATATAATTAAAGAAAAAATAAATAATATTTTATTATCAGTTTTATTTCGGTCCAAATTGAACCTATGTTTAATCATCTTTCTTATTGACTCTCTATTCTGTGCTGCTCAACGTAAAACTCGAATCTCATTCTCTCTTAGGCTTTAGCTCTGTAGATTTATGTGTTTAATTCTTTTTAGTGTCGCTTTTTCGTTTCATCAGGTTTCAAATCACCACCATTGTAAAGAAGTATCACTTCAATAAACTGCTATAGATAAACATAATTAAAAATATATTTCAAGTAATAATAGTTTAAGTGTAAAAAATAATACAACAACAACAATATTCTTTATAGTAAACAAACGTAAAAACAGTAACACATTTTAATATCTTAAAATTAGAAGGTAATGAGCGGTACAGTATTACTTATACCATAAAAGATATTAATTAATACATAAAGAATGCTTAAAACAAACATCTTTTTAAAGCTTCCAGGTCTCTACCAATATTACTATTTAAGTTAATTATGCAGTGGGTCTAAATCTTGTCCGAGGATGACTCAACCTCTTAGCTAATCTTTCTTTTGTCCAATAAGTATAATTTATGTACAAATGATGAGTAGTATATTAAATAAAGACTAGAACATATGTAAGACCTAGTATAATATGAAACATGTAATATAAGTATGTAGGTAATATTTTTTTTACTTGGTATGTATAAACCTTAGTTACAAGTGACCTCTATGTACGCCCGGGCATGTCTTGTTCGCCCGGGAATAAGAGTGACCAAAAAAATATTTCTTTGCGAATGTCGATGCTGTGACATTCTGACAAGCTAACGTTGTAAAATAAAAGTAATTGTAAAAAATACTTATATATTTATTTATTGCAAGAGTTTAGCAGACGGCCCACTTGATGGAAAGCGGTTACCATCGCCTATAGACATTTGCAACACCAAAGGTCACTAATGTCGGAACACAACACAAGGTTGTTATGGCGGCATACTCTAGACCAAGGGTTGTCGCTATCCAGACGAGTAAATACCATACTACCTGGCTGTGGGTTGTTTTATCGCCTCTTACGACAGGCCGCCCGGCCGCAGGAAATTGTATTCTTTCTCCGTTTCTGCACGGATAAAATATTATCAATACTTATATATTTATTATAAATAAGAAAGAGCCTGATATATTTAAAACTATGAATGTTTTTTTTGTTAGACGTCTAGTTGGGAAGTTTTTTGCCGTTTCTTCTCCTTTTAAAAGCGTAACACGTTACATACTGGCTTACATACATTATGAAGTAAATTTAAATTTTAACTTATATTTTTTTTTTTTTTTTTTTTTTTTTTCTGGTGTTCAGCAGACAGGCAGACGGCCCACTTGATGGAAAGCGGTTACCATCGCCTATGGACATTTGCAACACTGAAGGTGCTACAAATGCGCTGCTGCTCTCTTAAGGGAGACTGGAACCTGGTCACTAATGCCGGAACACAACTCAAGGTTGTTATGGCGACATACTTTAGGCCAGGGGTGGTAGCCATCCAGTCGGGCAAATGCCCTACCATCTGGCTGTGGGTTGTTTTGTCGGCTCTTACGACAGGCCGCCCGGCTGCAGGAAATTGTATTCTTTCTCCGTTCCTGCACGGATAGAATGATGAAATAGAGATGAAAGATATGTATTATCTTCAAAATATGTTGCTGGTGTTTGCGCCGTAAGTTATTCAATGTCCAAAGGTCACAAAAATCAGATTTTCTCTATTATCTCGGTTTTCTTAGCTCCAATTATGTTAATATAATATATAATTCTTCTGTACGTGTGTTGACAGTGAACTCCTCCTAAACGGCTGGACCGATTTGAATGATTTTTTTGTGTGTGTTCTAGTAGATTCGAGGATGGTTTAGATTCAGGATTGGACCCTGCAGATGGCGCTGCAATCAGGTTCTAAATTTTATTTCTTCAGGGCAGGAAAACGTCTGCCGGGACAGCTAGTACTTATTATAAAATTATAGAGCATAAAATTTACGACATATTTTGTTCTAAAGATTTGGTCTTATGCCCAACCGTGTTTGAGATAGAGGGCAGAGGGTCCGGAGTGCTCATCCATACTCACTGTAATGCTTGGTAGACCGTGCATCTCATCCTTGTCATTAAGTCAACTACAATAAGTAATGGTAATAATAATGGTAGTTAAATACCATTAACAATAAATAATTTGTATTATTTATAGTACAGTAGTAGCAGCAGCGTATTTGTAGCACCTTTGGTGATGCAAATGTACATAGGCGATGGTAACTGTTTTCCACCAAGTGGGCCGTCTGACTGTATGCTGAACTCCTGCAATAAAAAAATAGTACATTTAATTATATAACATTTTGCATACATTTCATATACAAGTTTACAGTTTATTATCTCTCATTCCGAAATTGAGCCCTTTTTTTGCTTAAATTACTGGACTATTACATACTTAGCCTAAAATATTATACGATTAGCTAAGATAGTAGCTTCCATTACTCTCAAACATAAAATATGTTATCATAAAACAAAATGGAACAAACTGAAAGACTTTTACTGGCACATTTATGAAGTACTCTGTAAATGTACAGTGAAAATAATAACCCCCTTTTCTCTTTGAGAGTCTCAAAAGAAATGGGACACATCGCATTGAAAGGGTTAAACAAACCTGTTTATGAGGAATGACACGCAAAAAGCTGGGGGCCAATGAAAAATGATTTTCAGTTTATGTTTGGTTCGCCCTTGTAAGGGTCAAGGGAATGAGGGTAGGTCATTGATTTCAGATTTTTGTGAAGGCGTGACTGATGTTTCTTTTTAAAAGGCTAGAGGTTAAAACGTGAACAGGCTTGAGGACTACCCACCACAGGGAAACGTGGTGGCGGAGTGTGGAATTCACCACATTAGAGTGACTCCTTCAAAGGAATGATTGTTGCTGCCGAGACGGGGGTACCAACTAAAATCACTCGCCGTTCCTCCTGGTCCCTCCGTCCTTTATCCGGGCTGTGGGTTTCCTTGGGAGTGCTCCTCCAGCGCGGACGGACGATGGCATGGCGACAGCCCCGAAGTGCTGATCTCTTGTGATTTAATTCAAAATCTATTACAAATACACACACACGCATCGGTAAAATATAACTTGCAATATCATCATAAAGTTTGCAACGAAATAAATGTTAATTTCAATTATACAACTACCAGATTGTTAAGCTATTGCATTTATCGCGGGCTTTGAGCGCAGCGACCGAATCATGAAACCCAACCCCCGGCTCGGCCGAGCGTTCGCTTAACGTGTATGTATATGGTACGACTGTACGAAGCTCGCACGGATTGAGACGAGCTGTTCCAAAATCGGTCGAATACGTAAGCAGCTGTTTGTGAGAAAGTATATTAAGTGTATAGGTTTCTATCATATCTTTATAATGCCACACTCATCGCATGTGCGCCCCGTAAGTATACATGTAGGTGTATATGTATACATAGGTGTACCTATGTACAACAGTGAATAGCAGTTGCTGGTGAATAGCTGTACGCGTAAAATTTGTGTATAAAGTGCTTTAAATATGAATAAATAAAGTGCATTTATTAACGAAGAAAGTGATGAAAATATAGTGAAAGAAAATGAGTGATAGCTTAAAAATACTGCATAAATAAATAATTATAATTGCATAAGTTGATAAATAATGCTAAGCAATAGCTTTACCGCGGCAGTCCCCGAGTGCCACAAGAAGTTTTTCACAAGAGATGACGTTGACATATTTAGGCATTAGATGGTTTGGCGTACGAGTGTAGCGAGGATGCTAATAGTTCGATTGTCTAAATAGACCTTTCCCTGATGTCAACAATCTACTTTATATTTCAAATATGAGGAAAGCAAATAAAAATGACTAGTTAAACAACTACCTCTAATAAAAAGTCAAGTAAATTGCTTTTACTGTGGCATTCTACCAGCCAGTATTTTTGTCACTTATGACAGTAAATATTTAGCTCAAATTTATGGAAATTATATAATAATTTAGTGAAAAGTAATTTAGTATAAAATGATTTTATAAAATTGTTGATATTTCGTTATTACAATTTATGCTGCGATTTAACAGTGGTTATAATAAAATTTGTATAATCTATGGTTGTCATAGTTTTGAAAAATGTTGTCAGGAGAGAAAATCGTTTATAGGAACGAAAAGTAATGTTCTGATCAGGCAATAACAAGTGTACTTTCATATGAGAAATACTCGTATAACTATTTAATATTAATCTTACTATTTTCGTAATTTCTCGCATACCGTCCAATTTGAAAGACTCTAGGGCAACGTATTTTGTCATGTTGATTTGATTTGGAGTAATTTTTTTACTTTTATACGTAAATATTATAATGTAAATTGTATTTAGATGCCCCCATGGTACCCTGGAACCATGCCTGAGGCACAAGAACTTTACAGAGACACACCGAAACGCCTGGTAGACGTCTGACGTGACCAAATGACTGGTCTAAACCTCGGACAACGCATTAGCGTGACCATTCATTCTTTTCCATTCCATTCCATTCATTCTTTTGGGCATATTTCCAACTGAAAGCTGTCTGGCACTACATTTAATAGTTCAATATATTTTTTTTTATTAGTTTTATTTAATTACTCTTTGTATTCTAAATGTAATTATTAGATATTGTTACGCGCCGACAAAGTAAATGCACGCCGGGTTTGTTACCTTTCCCGCATTTGGACTTCTTTTGTTTACTTGTTGTTGTGTTTAAAATTTGTAATTAAGAAAAACATTATGTTATTGTACTTGTTCATGGCCGCAGGTATGCAGATTACGGTTTCTCGGAAACTTCAGTCCACGCGGTCGATTGTTGTATTGTACAGTTTATTAGGGGGCGAAGCACTCAAAGCGATAACACAAGCAAGCCGTGTGTACATTCAGTGACGGACTTTGCATGTGTTATTGAATTGTGCATTACATTTGGACTTATTGCGTCCGGTTATATTTCTACCTGTGTTATACGTGTGTGTATAGTTCTAATAAATTCTATAGTAATTCCAACGGCATTTGAATTCGAGTCCTGCACTCGCAACAATATGTGTAGATATAGTTCTTTGTTAAATAAATAAGGTGATTCGCGTGTAATTGGGAACACCGATATCGAAGCTAAGTTTTGACGAAAGTGGGATTAATTTGGGACTCTCATTCCACTCACCCTTTTACGGGAAAAGTTTTGTAATCAAAAAAACTTGAGTCGCAAGGACACTGTTGTATTGGTGATTATGTGGGCACCAGGTGTTTGGAACCAATTAGAAAAATAAGAAAAGTAGTCTTCTTTTCCAAAGGATTATGTCTTTATGTTCTACGACACTGTCGTATAGGAAAGTTTGTAGAGATATTAATTAAGAAATATTCTTCTTGGTATTTCTTTTATAATCTATTCTACTATCTATCAATGTTACTTTAGTTATTGGTACTTATAATTATTTGAAACATTGCAAATATTGTAGCGACTGAGGGCAGAACTTTATGGCAACGTAATCCGATCTCAAGATTGTAGAAAAAGATAGAAGATTCTTGAAGGAAAAAACAAGAATAGGTACATTTTAGAAAAGGATAGATGATTCTTGAATAGAAAGTTCAGGAAGGAAAAGACAGAGATAGATGTTTAGAAGAGGACAGACAGTAAATAAAAGAATAACGAAAAGAAAATCGAAATTATGGGTTTCTGAAGATTCTTTCCGGTATATAAGCAGCGTAATGCGCCTACCGGGTAGCAAAGCGGCAAGTGTGATACGATAGAGTTGAAAGAAGAAGACAGTGACGAGTTTAGTGGTGAATTTAGTAAAAAGTTTAGTAGACGGTTCAGTGAAGTAAGAGTGTTGCGTAGTTTATGAGCAGATCCAGAAGCGAGCTACACGCGGTAAATTCAAACGCTAGCACTGTACTGTGAGTGAGACATCTTATCGTCGCGACAGCGCGTCGTTAGTTGTGCCTGTAGGAGCAGCCGTGAGGAGAAGAATCACGTACGGCTGTGTAAATTGAAAACAATCTTTTAGTTGAAGAACTGGTGTTTCCTTCCAATCTTTAGTGCTATGCTTTGTTGTGACTTAGTGAGATGTTATTATTTAGCAATCCAGAAAATCTTAAGACGGTCCTGGTAAAGCATTGCTCTGAATATTAACCTTTTTCTTTTTTAATTTCCTATTTTAAATTTAATTCATAAAATATTTACTAGCAAGCATTATAGCTATCTATATGTGGAAACAATCAAATGGTTATAGATATTTAGTAGTATGTACTTAGTTGTTAACTGCTTGTTTTCCGAATAAAATAAAATAAAATAAATAAAATATTGTAATCCCTCATTTGCAAACATACACACAGACACACGCACACACACACACGCACACACGCAAACAAGTTAACATTTATTTTATTTTAATTTTAGAGATAAATTGTTAAGTTAGTCACACACGTACTTGGTGTCCGCGATACAGGCTAGTCCTAGTGCGGAACCTATGAAAGCAATATTTCTGTGTAATTTTTTGACAATAAATTGATTATGATTTTTGATTTATATATTATGAGAGAACTAAAAAAATAATACCGACAAAGTCGGTGGAATCATCTTGTTATGCTGTTTGCCTTTTTTTCTACAAATATATGCCACTATGAAAAGAAAAAATTTAATGCTAATGTAATGTAACCCCTTCCCAGGGTTCCATATTTGCGCCGTTTGAGATCTTCAGCTGTTGAAGCGGCGTTGCCAGCCCCTGACTTAGTCTAGTCGATCTAATAAATTTGAAATATCTTATTATGAGTATAATAAAAAATCTTATCGTAATTTAATTAGAACGATTTAAAGCTATACGTGTTTATGATTAACACATTTTGACGATTTATTTTAAATAAACCTACAAACTTAGTCAAACTCAATATGAATAATACCACAAACATTTTGTGGAAACTGTTTTCGAATAAAATATCTGCTCTAATGTTATATCTGGTTATCTGGCTGTAACTAATTTGCATGAAACAAAACAAAACAACTCCCAACAAAAAAGTAACACAATAAATCACCGTGTCAAACAAATAAATTCAAAAAGTAGCCCTGGAAAAAGAAAGTTGAGAAAAAGTTTTTGTCTAAACACCGGAAGGTTCTCTTCAGGAATAGCGCTCGAGTTTTTTCCACTCTTGTACCGTGGAGGGTCATTGTGGCTGGCACCGAGTATTTGTAGGTTAACATGAATATTTGTGTGGTTTCTGCTATATTTTCTGATATTTTTAGTTATTAAAATGGTAATATTAATAACTAATATTATACTAACAATATTGTATTTTTAGCAATAAGTTTTGTTTTAGTTTAGTAGGTCTATGATTGAGCTCTCAACGAGATAGTATTGTTACAACTCAGGTACCGACAATAACAAAACCCACCTTGGGTTGGGTTGGTGAATTTGAATTTCCTTCACCGTTGTTAGCACGTGGTTATTGTGGCAGTATGCACATTAGATCAGAAAAATACCTAAGTGGTGCATGCGTTCCGGCCAGGATCGAACCTGCGCCCTTTGAGTTTCGGACGCGAGCGCTAACCACGACTTAAAAAAGTGACACTTTCACTTTTGAACTAGTGGAAAAAAAAATGTATTTTTTTGTCACTAGTAGATCACATCTCATTAAACACTTCAAGATTTTTCAGTCAAATGGTGAAAATAATAAAAGCTCGTCGCCACTACAGAACCTATTCTATTGAGTAGAATATCACGCTCTACGTTGATATTTAAAAAAAACCACTGAAATCCACTCAACAAAACATAACGATCACAGTAAACCTAAACTGTAACTAAGTAATCCTCCTTAGCTGCAAAGTGCTTTTCAAATTGAATAAACATATAAGATGAAAGCTGCCATAAAATGTTAATATTATAACACAGCCACTCACCTCGTAAAAATTTCACTCGACAAAGGCATAGAAGGTTGTAAAGATGCAAAGAACCTTTTAAGTTTTGAAAATCTTCACCCAATTTCTAGTAAGAAACGTAAATCTATGTTAAGCTACAATGGATTTAAAAAAAAATGTCCCCAAAAAAAACCACCTTTGAAAAGCTAGTAAATTATATATGTCTAGATGGCGTTATAGATTATTCCTCTCTCGCTTAAATGATGTATCCATAAATAGTTGCTTACATGATTATACATTATTGACCAGGACTTAAGCCGCGATGTAATGTACAATTGTTGATATAAAATAAATTGTACACTCACCTTACGCTTATATAATATCTAAATGTTATATATAAAAATGAATGTTTGTCTGTATGTCCTTTATAGAATCGTAACTATACATTTGATCATGTGATGATCTTTATTGAAGTTGTTGTGCATGAGCCAAAAAAGGTTTCACAATTGGACCCGGTAGGAGGCGCTGCTGTCGGCATATCGATTAAAGCTTTTCTGGGTAGGACGACGTCTGCCGGGACAGCTAGTACCAAATATTATAAAATCAATTCGTATCTAAGACTGTTAACATTTATTATTAGTTATTATTAGTATTTAAAAGTAATTTTACCAAGATATATTTAACTTTTAAGAGTTGAATACTTGAATAGCTTTAGAAATGATATATTAAGCGCCTGCGGAAATTCTACTACTGGCACGTGTGTACAAGGTTGCTATCTCACTCTTCGGTGTAGATACTCGTCAACAAGGGTTGCTTTCAATTTCCCTGCGATCTGTTGATCAATTTTCATTTGGTGACAATAGAACTACCTCGGGAGTATATACTATTTCGAACAAGAAAAAAATGGAAATTGGTCCATAATTGACAAAGAAATTGCGTTACATGCATACAAAGAAATTAAGTGCCTGTTGAAAATATAATACTGGCAAGCGTATACGACCTTTTTTTTCGAAGAATGTAGGCACTTGGTGATCACCTCAGGAGTATAAACTTAGGAACTTATGAAAACCGGTACACAATTGACGGAGTAATCGCATAACCTCCTTTTTAGAAATCGGCTCAGAACAGTCAAAAATATATTTACGTCTGACACAAGATATGTATGTAATCGTCACTAATTTTATATAGAATACCTTATTTGTATATAGGTCGTGAATTAAAAATACTGTAGCAGCGAGAGGTAGAGGTTAAATGATACTTCAGATGGCAGAATTAATTAATTGTCGAGTGCTGATATGACCTGAAGTGAACTAATTGGTTTTGAAAACGGTAAACTTAAGTACAAATATTAACAAGTCGTATAGCTAATACAATATATAGCACAATGTGTGAGCGGGACGGATTATGTGCGAGCGAAAATATTAAATAAATACAAAAATTACTTAAACATGGATTTATGCTCCAAATTAAAGATCACCAGTTAGACCATAATATAGTAGGTATATTTCGGCATAAATGCGTCCAATTAGACATAAATATTGAAAATCCATCTAGCATTAAACATGACAGTAACTGAGTACCCCCGTTGATTTTTCACTCAGAATAATTTGCCATTTTATTTATTTTTCCAAAAGGACAAAAAGGAGGTCGAATAATAAAATGTCCTTTATTACGAGTCGACGTAAAAAAAATCTTTTGACTGGGCTGTCTTGAAGTATTAAGATTGATGAATTGCTGTGCTTTGCGTTACAAACCTAGGGTCTCATCTCCCTATATTTTTTTATGAAAATTAATATAATATTTTTAAGAGCGTTCTCTTTAATCTGTTTTATACGGCTTTTTGCAAGATTACGTCGTCGATTGTTTGGAATGGTTTTAAAAAGATTTCTGTTCTTAAGCAGCTCTATATTTTTTTCGAACCGTGGAGAAGACATGTGTCTGGACTAAGCGCTTTTTGGTCCGTTTTAAAATGGTCTTACTATATTTTCTTCAGACGGGTCATTGCAGTATTGGCCATTCCAATGCGCCTACATAGTTCTGGCTTTTCAAAACTAAACAAAAAATAGCAAATCCATCCATTCTTTGAATGTATCAGATATTATTTTCTTTATCAACAGAGAATAATATATTTAAATAATAAAAATAATACTAATTTTAATTGAGACGTGATTTTGATTATATAGTATTAAAACTTTCTATTCTTTTAAGATTTGTACAAACAAATTTTAGTTGACAGCATCATATCCAATTCGATCCAGTGACTCATAAATCAGTTAAAAGGGCTATTTACATGGAGACAGTTCCTTGGCTCCAAGATAAAATTGTCGAAAACAAGAAAATGTTTTATCATGTAAACTAAACATACGATATCGTACGTGGCGATAATTGCTTTGTCATTATTAACGTCTCTATGTAAACAAACCCTGATCATCACTGAGTTCAACAGGAAAATTTCGCATTGGAATCGGTTGAAACTGATTTGTACGATACTCGCATCAAATTGAAAATTTCATACGAGTTCTAGTTTAGACAAATCGAGAAATCGTAGGCAAATATGTCAATGCGATTTATGTCATAGTGTAAACAAACTCTTAGTGAATTACCTTACGATTGTCGTATACATACTCGTAGGTGAGTTTTTGTTGTTTGGTTGAATGTAAACATGTCAATGCCTACGAAAATGGTATACGATTTTCGCCTCAAAACGTGCATTAAATTCTCTCAATGTAAATGGCCCATTAGTATGCATCTACAATTGTTCATATTACCTCCTTGCTTCAACAATGTTATCTTCAAAATTGAAATTTTGCAAAAGAGATTTTTTTAACCGACTTCGAAAAAAGGAGGAGGTTCTCAATTCGTCGGGATCTTTTTTTTTTTTTGCTTTTTTTTATGTATGTTCGCCGATAACTCCGTGATTTATGATCCGATTTACGTGATTCTTTTTTTGTTCGACGCGGAATAGCTTCCAATTGGTCCCCTAAAAATTTTACATAGTTTGGCCCAGTAGTTTTCATTTTATGAACATTTTTCATGGAAATAATTTTCACTCCGTTCCATATGTTCGCCGATAACTCCGTGATTTATGATCCGATTTACGTGATTCTTTTTTTGTTCGACGCGGAATAGCTGCCATGTGGTCCCCTAAAAATTTGACATAGTTTGGCTCAGTAGTTTTAATTTTACGAATATTTTTTTGTTCCCGGTTCTTGGGACCTATATTTTTTAAGAAGCGCGGCACCATTCGTGTGTCCACCCATACATAGCTAGACACTAAAAAGTAACAAATAAAATTTAAAAACTTCGTTTAAAAAAACCGACTTCAAAAACTTTAAAACTAAAATGTATAAAATAACTTATTTCTTAAGCTATTATTATTAATATATATTATCTAAAACATCTTGAAGTCGGTGCAAAGTAAAACATAAAAATTACTATATTTTGAAAATTACTAAGCACCGACTTTAAGATGTTTTAGATAATAAATATTAATAATAATAGCTTAAGAAATAAGTTATTTTATACATTTTAGTTTTTTAGTTTTTGAAGTCGGTTTTTTTAAACGAAGTTTTTAAATTTTATTAACATTATTCTGACAATCTACAACGTATTTAAAAAAACACGTTATTCGTTTCGATATAATTATGTTTTGATAGTTAAAATAAAACTCGCTTCTAATTTTTTTTTCTATTTTCGAGATGACACATTATTGAAGCAAAGAGGCAATATACGAGATATTAAAAATCTGTCATGTCTAACTGGTCTGAATCACTTACATCGATGAATGTTTATTATTATTAGATAAGCTAATTGCTTTAAGCGATAACTCTCCTACTATCTGTGGCGATAACTTTGAGGCTGCATTGTTTTGCAAAGATAGTATCGTAGCTTAGCATCATGCCAAAAGTCAAGTCAAAGTCAAACTTTTGCCTCTACTTTATTTAGAATAAAATAAATGCTAGTGACTCTATCATACAGATCTAGCTAAGGGCTTAATGCGTTATTGGAAATGCAATATTATTCATGACTTTATACATTAACCGATAATCCATACCTATATACCAACTAGCTGTGTCCGCGTGGATTATTTTTTTCACGAAAGCCTATAAAAATTAAAAAAGTAGGTAACTTTCTTATAACATAAACTACTTGCCAGTGAAAATCCCCTCAGAATCGGTGCAGCCATTTTAGAGATTAGACGGAATATCCAGACAGACAAAAATTTTAAAAATGGCTTTAGTGTATACTTTGTTTCTTTATTTTGACATTACAAACAGACATATCAATTTTTTTTATTGCAGGAGTTCAGCAGACAGGCAGATGGCCCACTTGATGGAAAGCGGTTACCATCACCTATGAACATTTGCAACACCAAAGGTGCTACAAATGCGCTGCTGCACTTTTAAGGGGACTGGAACCTGGTCACTAATGCCGAAACACAACTCAAGGTTGCTATGGTGACATACTTTAGACCAGGGGTGGTAGCCATCCAGTCGGGCAAATGCCCTACCACCTGGCTGTGGGTTGTTTTGTCGCCTCTTACGACAGGCCGCCCGGCCACAGGAAATTGTATTCTTTCTCCGTTCCTGCACGGATAAAATCTTATCTGCATAGACGTAGCTAATCAATGATGGCGTTAATTTTATTACTCGAAACAAGATACACTTGCCTTCAGTCACTAATATTAACAGCATCCCAGATGGAGCAATAACATTAAGTGCACACGGCAGCAATCTGAGCGCAAATAACAGACATTGTAGAAATAAAAAAATGGCAAACTCACGTAACGTATTCCATTCGGCATTAAGCGGCCTCGTTGCTAATTGCCTCGGTGGTCATTTGTTTCGCATTTCCAGGCTAATTTAAATACAACGTACCCTGGATTTCCTGGCAGTTTCCAGCCCGCATTCGGGATGTATACACGTATTTTTTTAAGCTAGTTAAATAGCAAAATAAAGTAAAAACTCGACTATTATAAATAATATTTTCATATTCTGAAAATACGCTTGGAGTTGCTTGATCACAGGGATGAAAACAATACTTTTTGTCGCTGGGAAACAATTTTCCCTACTGTCATATTATTTACAAAACTATGTGTACTATAAATAATACACGCGACTCCCGTCCTTACTTTTATTACAGCCATAGATCGCAGCAAAAAATTTAATAAAATAATTTCAAAAATTTTGTAACACCATTTTATGCTTTAAATTACTTTACAATAGATACATTTAATTTATATAAATTTGAACTAAATATTTTCTATCATTAATGAAAAAAACATACTGGCTGGTAGAATGCCAAACATCGGGTGAAAGGCCTGTTTAAACACGCGAACTATTAGCACCCTCGCTACACTCGTACACCAAACCACCTCATACCTAACGTGTAACAATCTACTATTACTTGACGTTCTCTGATAATTTCATTTTTGTTATAATAATATTTTAATTAAAGACATTAAATAATTGACAAACACAGATTGCAATAATATTAAAAAAAAACAGACATCTATAATTAATAAAGGTAATAAATAAAAGTAATAAAAAATATTGAAATAGTATAAAAGGTACTTAATAAAATAAATAGGGATAAGTAATTAAATAATGACGATAAAGATCCTGCTTACTTGCACACCAGTGAAACTGGTAAAATGTACTGAATAAGACTGAACCAGGTATTTTGAACCGACTTCGAAAAAAAAGGAGGAGGTTCTCAATTCGTCGGGATATTTTTTTTGTTGCTTTTTTTATGTATGTTCACCGATTACTCCGTGATTTATGATCCGATTTACGTGATTCTTTTTTGCGGAATAGCTTCTAATTGGTCGCCTAAAAATTTTACATAGTTTGGCCCAGTAGTTTTCATTTTATGAACATTTTTCATGAAAATAATTTTCGCTCCGTTCCATATGTACACCGATCACTCCGTGATTTATGATCCGATTTACGTGATTCTTTTTTTGTTCGACGCGGAATAGCTTCTAATTGGTCCCCTAAAAATTTTACATAGTTTACAAGTCGGTTTTTTTAAACGAAGTTTTTTTTTTAGGAATAACACCTGTATACATATTACATTTATGCAAGAATAAATATTTCATTTCATTTTATTACGTATCCAGTGGACTGTAAATTTTCCAGAATAAAAACTTACTATATTTATCATCGTTACCAAAGATTGATATATTTTAAGGAAGACCCAGCCTCGAGATCTCCGAATGAATCTGGCCAAAGGTATATCCTATATATCCTATTTTCGAATAGGATCGAGGTACGTGGTGCAGTACGTTGAGAGAACTTTGTATTAATAAATTAATCGAATAAGTGGGGAAAGTGGAATAATCGTTTTCAGTGGAGACATTGCTATTACCTACATAGTCGTAAACCATGTGTGTACAATATAACCTGAAGCACACATGTTTATAGAGAGTGTGTCACTTTATTTGACGAATTTTTTCACATAGGATCTATCTGTACTTATATTCATTCGTCTGAGTTTACAATAATAATAGTATTAACTTAAAGGTGTACTATTTACGGTATAAAAAAAGTTATACATATTAAATTTAATCATGCCCATAACATGTTTTATAGTTGATGGCCTCTGTGGTAGAGTGGACTACTCCTTTACCGGTCTTCATTTCGTCGCATGGTAAATGACGTAAACGAACTTTCTGTTATTTACTATAGTCTGGATGTTGGGAATTGGTTTCAGAATACAAGCTTAACTTACTTAGCTTTGCAAAAGTTTACTTCAAATGCTGTAGTTATATTAATATATTATTGAAGTTACCCGTCAAATAAATAATAACGTGACTAAATTCAAACTTGAAATTAATTTAATCATGCAATCGTCAATTTAAATTTTTTCATTGTTGTATTTTTATTCTATGAATAAATCTTATTCTATCTTACCTGGTGTTTGAAAAATCGTCCCTTAATAGTTTCAAATTATTTCGCTAATCTAAGACCATAAAATTGGTAAACTTCAGCTAACTGACTAGCTATCGCGTAAAGTTCTTGGAACTTTGGCCTGAAATCAAGTCTAAACAATGCTGGGGTATACTGTAAACTCATACTTAGTTACTTAACTTGCTGAAGATCTAGGAAGTTATTTGCATGTGTAATTATATCGCTTCCACTTAAAATTACGTATTCTTAAACTGCTCTTGCAAATTTTTACTGGAAATTACATTTCTGAAGGATATGTTTGTTCTGGCATCTCTGCCGGAACAAACTGTGGCCCTCTGTTCACCTGATGCCGCCTCCCAAACTCTAGCGAAAGAAGAAAAAATCTTTTTAAAAAGATTTTTAAATACAAGCTTTTGAGATCCTGGATATCATGTAGCAGCAGAGAACTAGCCAAGATAAGTAAAACTAGCCCAAACACGACGGGTCTATCTTGTTTAGTACAGGAGTTCCTATGGCCACCTTCCGACTCCATCATCAGATCAGCTCCATGGTACCATATTATTGCATTGTCACGCGATATACATATGTCTGCAAAATTTCAGCTTAATCGGAAACCGGGAAGTTGGCCAATTTAACTTGCAAGATTCCACCTGAACTTACATGTATACATGGGTGCATCCATTGCAAGTTAAATAAAAGCTTGTAAAAAAAAATGAACGCATTAAGCAATAATGAATTGTGGATCGTTTTTTTGCGAGTAATAAATTTGGGAAGTAAAAATGATAAAAATCACGAACCATATGTTGTTTTATGTCTTTAAGGCATTTTTTTGTAAAAAAAACTATAAAAGATTGTGAAAGTCATCATGTATTATTTTAGGTTTAACTTTAACTGCGAATAACTTTTAACTGAGTTGACTTAGCGAAAAATTATATCAGACCTTTTTTGTAGGCCGTTCAATTTCCTACAAAATTATGTACTTACTTTTACCACAGAATAACTCGTTAAGATACATCAAAATTCGAAAAAAAAATCCCGTGTAATTTAAATGGAAAATCGAAAATCACAATGTGACACCTCTGAGAAATAATATTAAGAGCTCAAACTTTATCAGAATTTTTTTTCGTCATTTTGGATGATAATTTCGTGGTAGCTAAAAAAAAAATTTTTTTTTGGCCCACCAGCTGTCCAGTAAAGACTCCACCCCTATGAGTCCTGAAATGGTGTACAGTGGCTTGTAGTGCAGACGGGGTTCTGGCCGAGGCGAAAAATAGGTATGTTGTCATCGTATGCGTGATCCTGAAAACGAGCAGACGTCGTTGCCGGTTGTGTCCACGTTGGGAATTTTCATAAGAAACGCCAACGAAGTCGCGGGCGGCTGCAAGTTTCTAAATGAATAGACCGTAACAATTATGCAATCAAGTAACATGATCATAATTTAGCACAATAAAGCTAACTTAACCCACACTTAGGCTCACCTAAGTTCGTGCAACTTCGACCTCATATCAAGTGCTCTAGTACGTGCCTGAACAATGTTGGAGTTTGTATTTTATGCTTGTTCTGTTGTATTTGGTTTATATTCAGAAGCTTATAATTCATTTTGTTAAAATATAATGAATGAATGAATGAATGAAAACACTTTATTGTTCACCAGAATTAAAACTATGTTCTTAAAAACTAGATACAATAAATGCTGAACAAAGGGCGGCCTTATCGCTTAAAGCGATCTCTTCCAGGCAACCCCTTAAACTAAGGAAAATAATTAAAACATAACAGTGGCGGTGTAGACAATACATAATATAAAATATTCAAAAATATATAAAATAAATAAATAAAAATCTTAATTATATACTATATAAACACAGTAAATATCATAATACATACAGAAAAGCAGCACTATTATACCTGAGAGGACCAAAAATAGTTAAAAACCATGATTTTAAAAGAGGATACTGACTTAGCTTGTCTGATGTTGAGTGGCAGTGAGTTCCATAAACGGACAGCCTGTACCGTGAAAGAGTTGTCAACGAAGGAAGAAGTGTGTACAGGTATATAACTGGGTTTTGAATATAGGTATGTATGTATTTAGTATGGACCCCAGCGTATCTCCTCTTAGCAGAATTACTTTTTTCAAATGCAGATCACTAGTAACATTTGTATTAATCGATAGGCGTCAAAATTGTGCTAACGACCATCAATCAGCTGTATGTAGCTTATATCTCAACTTACGCTTTAATCGTTTTCTTTCATATAATAGTTATTTGTAAAAGATGGGCTATAAGCTTCTTGTATACATATTGTAGGGGGTACGCACTTGGTATTGGAAGGAAACACTAGTTTTTTCAACTAAATGCTTTTATTAACTTACTCAGCTGTACGTGATTCTTCTCCACAGGGTTGTGCCTACACGCACAACTAATGACGCACTTTCCCGACGATAAGATGTTTGACTCGTAATACCGTCACCGATATTACGTAGACCACCGCCTGCTGCTGCTGCGGTGCTCACCTCCGAATTTAACGCGCGTAGCTCGTTTCTGGATTTACTTTTTAAGTATGCTAAAATTTCTCCTTCACTCAACTGCTTACTAAATTTTTCACTACACTCTTCACTCCACTGTCTTCTACTGAACTCTTCTTCCAACTATCTAAGCTTGACACTATATTCTATTAAACTTCTCTTCCAACTCTATCGAATCGCACTTATAGCTTCGCTGTCTTCAACTGAATTCTCCTGTAGGTGCGCCTTACGTTGCTTATATACCCAGAAGAATCTTCTGGAATCATAATTTCAATATCCTTTTCGTTATTATTTTATTTATTGTTTATCCCTTTCTAAGATATATCTATATCTCTCTATGTCTTTTCCTTTCTGAATCTTCTATTCTAGAATTTCGATCTTCATTATTCTTTTGTTCATCATATATCCCTTTCTAAAATGTATTTGTTATTGTATATTTCTTTCAGAATCTTCTGCCTTTCTCTGAAATTCTTGAGACTAGCTTATGCTGCTAGAACGTTCTCACCTCGTTCGTCACAGCATTATAATTAAGGACCAACTTCAAAGAAATGTCAAATAGAATGACTAACTAAAGTAGTTTTTGAATGTACGAAATGTTTTTAATCACATCAATATAGCATACTATATACACAGCAATATGTCAGATCTATAAAACCGAATGTACAATATAAGTATGTGACATTTTTATGTACAAACACACCATAGAAAAAGGTGAGGGACATTTTCCGGAAAAATGCTGCGTTATAGCTTTCTTTGTGACAATTTCCCATAAAAAACGTTCTATAGTGTTTAAGGGGATCAAATATTTATGAATATGTCGGCTTGAAACGCTTACGGGTCCTGTAAACATACGCAGTCCAAGCGATCGATTTTGCTCGAGTGCTTGTCTGCTTGAATTTTCTGAAGTGTCTTTGTTAAAGTGAGGTCGTTTAACTTGGCACTGGCCCTTCAGATTTCAAAACATTACCTTTGACTATGTATCTGTATTATGTTTTATTTATTCTATGAATCGTGTATTTATATTTTATTTATATTTAATATAAGCACTTAGCTTATAATATTTTCTTAAGTTTTCGCGACTTGTACACATAATAAAACTACGTTTTAACGGTTTTAAGCGCGGTTTTAATTTATTTTTAAATCAAATAAATTACCGCGCTTAAAACCGTTAAAACGTAGTTTTATTACACTTAGCTTATATTAAATATAAATAAACCTTTATATTCTTGAATAGTTGTGCTCGCGACTTCATCCGTGTGGAATTTCTTTTTGCGGAATCCAAAAAAAAGGAGTCAAAGGTATTTATAACATCAGCGATCTGCTAGTGAACGTCTTGTCGAAATCAGTTCAGCCATTTCCAAGAATAGCCGGAACAATCAAACAGACAGGGAAAAATTCTGCAAATAGCATTTTTGGAATTTGCTGGTCTCAATTATCCCCCCTTATTTTATTCCCATTATTATTTTGACATTAAAAATAGACACTTTAGTTTTATTTATCTAATAGCTGCACCCAATAGACGATGTCCTGCCTTTAAAAAATAAAGACCTAGAATCCGACTGCAGCACCATCTAGTGGGACCAAATGTTAATCTAAACCATTCTCGAATCCACTTGAATAAGCAAAAAATTCATCAAAATCGGGCACTTACCTTCAGGATACTGGTGCTGTTTCCGCGCACTCTACTTCATAGGGAGGCTGTTGTCTCGTCAGATTGCATTAAAGGCATTCATTCGTGCAGCCAAAAAGTTCTGGACTCACTGCATAGGTAAATAGTGTCAATTTTTCAAGCGGGCTTCTATAGCTACATCCGAAAATCTTATACTAATATATAAAGCTGAAGAGTTTGTTTATCTATTTGATTGAACGAACTAATCTCAGGAACTACGGGTCTGATTTGAAAAATTATTTCAGTGTTAGATAGCCCATCTATAGAAGAAGGCTATAGGCTATATATTATCATGCTAAAAACAATAGGAGCGATGTACTATTGAAGAATGTTTCAAAATCGGGGGGTTTTGAAAACAAATTCCACGCGGACGACGTCGGGGGCCCACATGATATAACGAAAAATACTCAAACAAATCTCGAGATCAATGTTCATAAAAAATATAATGATTTTGAAAAATTAATAACCGTGATACAAAGCTAATTGTGAAGGCTAAAACTCACGCTGTGCTGGGGCAAATTTCAGCCTATTTATTGGAAATGCGGCCAACTATATTATATTTAAAAAAAGGTTAGAATTCTATTTTTTATTTTTGTATTATCGCTTTCCGGTCACATAAATCATGTCTATCAAAAAAAATATTACAACACGTGTACGAATACATAATGGCAGTTGTATGTAAACAATGTTCTTGTACACAGCAAATTTTCTGTTCATGGAGCGACCGGGCCCGCAGGCAATACGTCAATACGCCCAAAGGCATAATAGACAGGAAATTGTCAACACGAGAACCGCAACGATTTTTTATTCGTCTAAAAATGGCCCGGAACGTGATGTTTGAAATTTGAAGCATTTTATATAATGGGTATCTGAACCCGGCTACGCTTTGTTGTAGCTCATTCTAGTATTAATTAATTATTAGGGAAGTCAATATATTGACTTGAACAAGGGTCGGCAACCTGCGGCTCGCGGCCTACATGTGTCTGTTTGGATGTAAAGTTGCGGCTATATACGCGAAAAAAGACATGGCTTTAATTGAATTTTTTTGCCCAAATGTTTGTTACTGAAGCACAAGAGTGTTGTAAGTTAATGTTTAATAGTTTTCAATTTTCAATTTAATAATAAGTGGTGCGGCAGCAATGGATTGAACGGCAAACGGCATTGTGAAACGGAATTTAGGTTACCTGGACGGACTGCTGATGGCTCCGTGGCCGGCCGGTTGTGGTCTTATCTTCCCTAGTTTTATAATAGCGGCACTATCACATGACACGCGTGCGTTCAGAGAGGGATCGATTTACACACTTTTTTAGGTGCCAGCGAGCGGCAAGCGTCGTATGCGCGCGGGGGTGAGGAAGGATTGGGGGAGGATGACGTTTAACCGCCAGATGGCGTTACCAATAAGTAATAATGTCACATAAATATTACCTTTTTGTTGTGAAAAACACTACTTAATTATAATTATATATTTATTGTTGGCAAGAAAAAAATTGTGACACTTTAAAAACTTTGAAATTTCATTAATTGTAATTTTTGTCTCTTCCGACTCAAAAGGTTGCCGACCCCTGACTTAGAAGAATACAAAGAAGTATCATAGAAGACTATTATTCTAATATTCTACTTGTAGTCTTAGGGATTTTTTTAATGCATGTACTTTGTTGCAGCATATGAATGTACAACTCAACTATGAACTTCACTGGTTAAATATAGTAATTATAAAAGAAATCTTATTCGGCCATACTCGGAACGAACTGTGAGTCGCACGTCAGTATTGGTCGTGTTCCTATCACTCCCTAGAGTAGAATCATGAGTGTACATGCGCGAAAATTCGCAAGCCTATGTTCAGGAAGGGCCATGACTTGTCAGTCGTACTATATGTACATGTGATTGCTTTATACCCTATACTTGTGATAATAAAAAAAGATAGGAAATAACAGTAATTCAGTTAATAATTAGAACAGAATCTTAATTAAAATATCTTTAAGAAACAAATTTAAGGATCTACATATTTTATTTATTTAAAACTCGATCCACTTGTCAATAAGTGCTATAATTAATACTGTTACGACTTGCAGGACTCGAATTAAAATGCCGTTAGAATTACTATAGAATTTATTAGAACTATACAAACACGTATAACACAGGTACGAATATAATAATATGCGCAATGTACGTCACTAATTAGATTACCAAATGTAGTACATACATCTTGCTTCGCTTGTGCTTATCGCTCGACTGCCAATCTCTCCATTGGGACATTGCTTTATACTGCACAAATACAATATATCTCTTGACCGCGTAGACTGAATTTATTAGAATCACTACCATAAAAGATTACACACAATGGGCTGCTTCTTTAGTGAAAGTAGTGTTGGAATCATAAATAATTATATATTTATTGAAGTGTAACTTCTTTAAAATAGTTGTGATTTGAAACACGATGAAACGAAAAAGCGACACTAAAAAGACAAACAAATAAAATTCAACCTTATTAATAACAAAATAAAACACATTTATTTTCACCTGTTAGTGTTTTCATTCATTAATTTCAAATTAATTTAAGCTCTATCTGTATATACTTAAGGCAGTCCACTCTATAATATGTAGATATACAAATGTGAGTAATAGTGCGTTTAATTTTGAACTTTATGTTAGTGACTTAAAGTATAATTAAGATTGAATTATTACAAATAAGGGTCAAAATGGCTAAGAATAATGACGTCTATAATAGAATAGAAATGCGTACATGTGTGTGTGCAGTTCACAGTTGTCTACTAAGCGTTGTAGATAGAATTATGTCGCCTGTATATTCTCTGAAGTTTTACTTCTACAAGGATCACCAACAGTTTTTTACATATTGTTACAACCTAGGTGCCGACAACGACAAATTCCACGTACAGATTTGTAGAAGCACATTTATTACCCTTCAGCATTTGAACTAATTGTAATCCTTTTATGACCGTGTTCCTTTGTTTACTTGTTTATTGGCATACGTTTTTAATTATTGTGGACAATAGCCTATTGTCCTATTGTACTCGCTCATTAGCATCATTAGCTAGGTGCTGCAGATTCATTTCCATTTTTGTAGTATAAAACGACGGCCTGATGGAGAGGGGGCAGTTGAGCGACAACGACGATCAAGGCATGACGTGTGTACAATCGGGAATCTTATAGTGACGGAATTTGCGCGTTTTATTGAATTACGACCTTGTGCATTACGTTTGGGTTTGTTGTGTTCGGTTATATTTGTACCGGTGTTATACGTGTTTGTATAGTTCTAATAAACTCTATAATAATTCCATCGGAATTTTAATTCGAGTCTCGCAACTCGTAACAATATGTTCAAGTACAATAATGGGCTTATATCTAAGGTTTAATATACATTGCTAATGTAAAAACTACTTAAAATTGAACACGACTTACACTGGAATACCTTCATTTTCACTACTGTTATTAATTTAAACACAAATAATTAATATGTAAGTTGCTACATAGACTAATATTAGTCCTGTAGCTGAAATTCAATCGCATTCCATGCATCCTTTGGTAGAGGATACATATTTGTGGCTTTCGGTGTCGAAATTCTGGGGCCATAGGGTCCAGAAGTTCACATTTATGGAGACCTAAACAGTTGATGAACGTGGTCAACGATTTTGGAGCGTCCCTTACTAACTGTGATTTGGGCACATTTGTTATTTGTATTTTTTTAGCTGTATATTATATTTATTGTATATTTTTAATTTAATGAGTACTACCATCGTACTTATTTTTGTAGTAAATAAAATATCACTTTCACAGTACATATTGATTCAAAGTTTTTCTGATATCTTAATATTTGAAGAGTTAGATTTTTTTTATTGCAGGAGTTCAGCAGACAGGCAGATGGCCAACTTGATGGAAAGCGGTTACCATCACCTATGGACATTTGCAACACCCACTGCGGTGCTGCTCTCTTAAGGGAGACTGGAACCTGGTCACTAATGCCGAAACACAACCCAAGGTTGTTATGGCGACATACTTTAGACCAGGAGTGGTAGCCATCCAGTCGGGCAAATACCCTACCACCTGGCAAATGATAGATGATAAAATATTGCTTCAACGCCTATTCTTTTATATGTAAAATTTATTATAATTTATTTTAACACGTGTCCGCATCCCTATTACGGATTAAATTACAATGATGCCGATTTAACACGCCACAAGTTTCCTATCAGAGAAAGATAAACAATTCAATGAAGATCTTCGGGGGGGGATGTTGCAGACAAACGGTAGTTGTTTGCATTGTACAACGGTTAACTTGTTTGGGTATACAGAATGTTTACAAAGCTCAACTTGTAGGGGTTGATGTTGCGTAATTTCTTAAGCCAGCCCATTTTGATGAATAGTGGAACAACCTTGGTTAAATGCTAATTATTTTGAACACTCAGATTCTTATAATGATTAACTTTATTGTCTTCAAGTTATTATTCTCCTTCCTCTACAGTAGAACTTATTTTGAATAAAAACTTTTAAATTGGAATCTGTCTTTATCACGACCTACAGTTAGGTTAGTGGTAGAGCGTTAGCCCGTCTGGATGGCTATTTCTCCTGGTCTAGAGTATGCCGCCATAATAACCTTGAATTGTCTTCCGGAGTCAATGGCCAGGTTACCGTCCCCTGCCACCTCCTCCGAGACTGTAATATCCGCGAAGGAGGCGGCGGAGCGTGACAGGTAGAAGACCGCCACGCTTCCCTTCCGCCAGAGCCAGCGGCGGCGACGGGGGGTCGTCCACGACGACTTCCAGCCGCTGTAAGCTACGATCGTGCGGACTACCGGGGGAGAAACCGGATCCGCCCGCACATTAAGGCCGAAGTTGTGAGACTTCAAGTAGTCGGAGAGCTGGGTCTCCGTCTAAACAATTAGCGAGGCCATCTCTTAAAGGACCGGCCGTCGTCCGTCCGGGTTGGAGGTGAATACGCAAGCGAGCCCACAGTCCGGACAACGGACGTTCGAAGATTGGACAAGAGTTTACAGTCCCCCCTCTTCGAGAGCAGCATGACACTGGTAGCCCCTCTAGTGTTGCAAACGTCCAAAGGTGACAGTCACTACCTTCCATTACGTGGGCCGTCTGCCTATTTGTCGGTTTCGTTACAAAAAGAACTAAAAGAAGGCTTATTTACATGAATTGAGTAGTTTTACATTGTATTTACTTAACGATAAAATGTTTTAGAATATCGGTATCGGTAATTATAGCATAATCAGATAACGACACCATATTTCACCAGTATTTCATGTCCTGATTTGGTCATTCAGCTATTCAGTTAGAATTATCCATTGCAGGAACGGACAAAGAATAAAGAATACTGCGGCCGGGTGGCCTATCGTGAGACGCGACAAAACAACCCCAGGTGGTAGGGTATTTGCTCCACTAGGTGCCGATCACCCCTGATCTAGAGTATGCGGCAATAACAACCTTGTATTGTGTTCTGGCAGTCTGTTTATTCACTAAGTCCAGTCTCACTTGAGAGAGAAGCAGCGCATTTGTAGCATCTATGGTGTTGCCAATGTCCATAGGCAATGGTAACCGCTTTACATCAAGTAGGCAGTCTGCCTGTCTGCTGAGATTACGCAATAAAAAAAAAATGTAAGCCGTGTGTATACCCCTAAACTCAATTTCTCTTAATCTCATGTCACTCTATGTAAAAGCGCAGCCTTTATATGATATTCTTTATCACTTTTAACTACATTTAACATTTGTAAACGTCAAACAAATGGATAAACATAACACAAGTAATGACAGTGTTAATTACATAATTACGTTTCCCCTTGCAGAGAATTAAAATAAAATCTCAGTCCTACACACCTTTGCTCTCTCTCAAGCTAATATACATTAAACTGGTTTATAACCTACTTTATTTGCTCCATAACAGAAAATATTTGAGCTTATTACCTTTTTATTATGTGGAGGGTAGTTACAATTAGAGCTGGGCGGTGACTTGTCACAGTAAAAAAAGGTTATACCCCTTCCAAGCATTTATTTTACTTTTGAAAGCTCGATGACGGATCAATTAGTAATGTCCTAATGCGTACGCGACTCGATTTTTTATAAAAATTGACTTCATTTATAAATCAGTTTAAATAAATTTAACTTATTTATATATTTTTCCTAAAAATACTGTATCTCGTAACATATATTCCCTTATTTCAATGACGTATTAGTTTAAATAAGCCATATGTAATAAAGTAAAAAATGTAATAACGTACATTTTTTTTATTTTGAAATTACTTTCGATTTATTGACGTATATAATAGTCTGTGCATTACATGATTCACAGAACATTACTATCACGTCACATACAACAATAAAATATGATAATTAGGTACGTCATTTATTACATGTTGGCTTTACTTTCAAGAAATATGTAACTTGATACACGTGCAAACGTCAAAAGTAAAATAAACGCTTCGAAACAGTATATAGCAAATGATTTCCGTCAATTTCACATTCTACAATAATTTAAGTTTAATAATAATAACAAATATAGAATCGTTATATAAATAGAAGTCACATTACCTTAAGTAGACTCGTGAATTAGAGCTTATTTTATTATTAGACATCTAAAAATGCCAATTTGAGCATGAATACACTAGAACAAGGTGCCTAAAGTAGTACTAGATTACACCTCCATTTAGACGAAACGAAATTAGAAGATGATAAAATAGAGACGATCTGATATCATTTGCATTCAAATTATATTGCTACTTGACACAATAATATAATTTTTGAAGAATATTATTTCGTTATCAGCAGATATTTATTCATCTCTTAAGAAAATTCTTGCAGTTTCCGGGATAAGAACTACGCTTTATGTATCTCCAGTATTCTAAATAACTATTATATCAAATTACTTAACATTTTTTCAAATTCAGGCTTAATAAAATAAACTTTTAAATTGCCTTCTTTTAATGTAATTTCACACAATTTCAAGAAGCTATGGGTATTTTGTCTATTATTAAATAGAAACTTATCTGGGCATTTAAAACAGTCACTTTGGAAGTATCATATCTTGAAATTCATATTTATCTAGATATAGCTACTGGTAGGTATATTGCGAGGCGTACCATCCGCAAGAGTTAACTTGAGACCTAAGCGGAATGCGCGCTCCCCTCCCGACCCTCGCCCTCTTTCCGCTCTCGTCATCGACGCGTCAGTACCTCGGGCTTACGAAGTCTCAAGTTAACTCTTGCGGGTTGTATGATTCCACGTTATCTTGACACTTTCACATTCGTAATATTAATCTGTAAAAGTCGCTACTTTAACATATCTATCAAACATCCGAATGACACAATGCAATGTGTCAAGTAAGGAAAATTGCGTGCTACAGTTCCCTGCTCTAACGGCCGATAAAATCAAAGGTCGTGACTTGTCGCGTACGTTCTGTTCACGAACATAATTTTGTGTTAATTATTTGAACTATTTAGTTCTATATTGGGTCTAATAAATAGTTTGTATGTCAACCCGTCGTTTTACTTTATTCAGTTTATTCTTCAATTCCATTTCTCTTTATTCAGCTTCTTGTTATTTAAGTTTAATGGCCTTATCTATCTTGACTAGTTTCATTATTATGATAAGGAAATTGAAGAGCGTTTCCTTCTTTATTTTTTCAAGTCGTCAACGTCTTCTTGCATTTGAATCAACAATCCCATACTCTGCATAAATGTTACCTACACTAATCAAGCTAAAGGCTGGAATCGAAACTAGAGCCTTAGGTTCATTGTCTACATACATTCAAATAGTCATAACTCAGTCTATATTAATTTATATTAGCCGGTCGAAACTCCTCTGTGTGTTTGGAATTGGCAAAGGTTTTATGTACGGAATTAAGTGTCAAAAATGTGGCCGACATTGTAGTCACATTTTGTCATCTTGATTAATGGCCTGTTCCTATATATTCTTACTATTCATTTAATTACGCTACCATTGGTTAATTTTTGTCATTACTTGTCCATGCAAGTAATATCAAAATGGAGCTTATTCAAGATTTTAACCGATAGTAAGGCAAATGAACATTTGTTAAGATATAGGAACTGGCCAGAACAAAATATCGCAATAATCAATATATATTATTTTGGTACGAAGTTCCTTATCGCGCATTGCCAAAAGGGGCTAGACGGAAAAAATTAAGACCAAAAGTTGTAACGACACTTTTTGCTATAGTTGTAAGGCGTGCGCGTGTTTCTCTGTCTGTCTCTCTCTCTCTCTCTCATTATTGCTAAAATTGACCCTACTGATTAAGTTTATAATACATTATATTTGTTAATAATAAAAAAATATTAGTATAACTTAAAAAAACATATTACAATTCCTTCACTAATTAATCGAAAGGAACTTCATTCTATCCGGGTCTCCTTTGACACCTCTCAAGTTTTTTTTATTTTTGAATGGTTTTATTGCATTACAATAATATTATGGAAAGGCACTAGTAAGACCATAAGAATTCTATAAATACTTTATTTAACATTAAACAGGATCGTCATAATGACACACTGCGGAGAATGAAAGAGGCGAACGCAGCGCCACGGGCAAATAATGTAACATGTTTTCTTTTTGTATTAAAACAGGCTATGGTATGAAATTCATAATACGAAAAGGTATATTTAGTTGAACTACGTTGCAATCAGTTTTTACGTGTTTAATCATAGATACTGCATAATGCCACTAAGCTAGATGCTGGAGTAACTAATATACTAGTCTCGTATAGAATCTTGTGGCGGGACCTTAATATAACTTGAGCTCGTGCACCAAATTAGTATTTGATGCAAAATTACTTGCGGTAATAGTAGTAGTCTAGCAGAGGAGTAGTTTGTTAAAGATTTCTAGCTTATTGCGTTTTGACTAATAAATTTCATAGATTCCAAAACTCAAGTCAGAGCGGAGCATTGCAGAAATTTGCCTTACTAAAATAATTCTTATCTAACAGTAACTTATTGTTGATTTTGTACAAGTGTTTTTCAATACATTTAACTATTTAGATAGGGGAATAAATTATATCCCATCGTTCATAGCCTAATTTTATAAAAATAGGTTACAGTGCATATCGCTAACGGAGATCGTATGTATGAGTCAATATTGCTTGTACAGCGTATTTTATAAATACATAAGCAGCAAACTATTTAAAGAGACTTCGATAAAAATTCTACGAAATTATAATTTTAGACGATTAGTCGGATTACTTATTTTGTTTACAGTGGCACTGTGACAGCTGTCAGTGGTCAATGTCACTCTGACACATTATCGGGCGCATTATATTATGTCATAGAGAGTAAAGTGTATGAAATCGGTGGAATGTCGTTCTAGATTGGATAATTAAATCATTATATCCATTTTCAATATTGTATTCCGACATTCGGTTGAAAATTAGATACTAGCGTTGCCGCAGACGTTGTTCTGGCCTGAAAAAATAAAAATCTAGAACCTGATTTTAATAGCTCCTACCAGTTCCAATTGTGAATCTAAACCATATCCGGCGACTCACTCAACACAAACACACACACACACACAGACACACAAACATCAAAATTGGCCCAGGAAATTAGGAAAATCCTAAAATCTGGTTCCAGAGCCACCTACCTGTTCTAATTGAGTATCTGAACCATCCACGGACCCACTAAAACACAAAAAAAAACATCAAAATCGGTAAAGTCATTCTCAGGTTATGCGCGTAGATACATATCTACGATTTATTTTTATTTATATAGATAGTTAGAATGAACATCGTGGTTGTATTCGCCTCGCCCGACTACTCTAAGCCCGTAGGTAATCACGAAGAAATGGAGCCTCCTGATATGCATATCTACTATAATGGCGGTTCCTATATCTTACTATCTATTCACTTACCCTAACATCGGTTAAATTTTCACATTACTTTATAGAGCTTATGTCACATTTGAACCTATAATAAGGAAAATGAAAAGTCGGTAAGTTATAAGAACCAGCCATGAGACAGACGTATCAACATGCAGAAGACGTGCGTAAAGTTGTACAAGAAGAGTTGCAAAAAGTTCTAAAAGAATTCAACCAAAGTACGTGCAATATAATAAACAGAGAGTTAGAGCCATTGAAAAACGAAATAAGGGAGATTAACGAATCAATGAACTTCATAAACACGAGGTTCGAAGAATTTGAGGTTGAACAAGCTCGGACGCTTAAACTGATGGATGAAATTAGCGATGAACAGGGAAAGATAAATTCTGCATTTAATGACCTCAATTATCGTATAAATACCCTGGAGCAACAATCGAGAAACAATAACCTAGAACTGCAGTGTGTGCCTGAGCACAGCAACGAAAACCTCTATACTATCATAATGCAACTGAGTAAGTCTGTAGGCTATAATTTGAAGGAGAACGAAATATCATACGCCACACGAGTAGCAAAGCGCCATAATAACAACACGCGCCCTAGAGCTATCATAGTTCAATTCTCTTCTGTCCGAATCAAGGAAGGTCTACTAGCCGCAACTATCGGATACAACAAAGCCCATAAGGAAAATGGATTGGATAGTTCGCACCTCGGACTTGCAGGAAAGAAGGAACGTATTTTCGTTATGGAACACCTATCACCAGCAAATAAGGATCTCCACGCAGCCACTAGACAACAAGCCAAGGCTAAGAATTATACATTCGTATGGGTTAGAAAGGGAAAGATCTTTACCAGAAAAAATGAAGAATCGGAGTACATCTACATTAAAAACTCTGACAGTATTGACAAAATGGTTTGAGCTTTAGTGCTGACTTCTTTTTTCTTTCTCTATACTTAATAACTAAGGATTAATAGTTAAAAAAAAAAATCTTTACATTGAATTTATACTATCAGAACACTAGAGGGCTCAGGACTAAAGCTCACACATTCTATTGCAATGTTGCAAGTAATAACTATGACATTATAGTCTTAAGTGAAACATGGCTTAATGATTCTATATTAAGTAGTGAACTTTTTGACAATAGATATGTTGTTTATAGGCGAGATAGGGGATGTGTTAAGGATGGAGGAGGTGTGTTAATTGCCGTCAACAATAACATAGAATCCAAGCGGGTTACAGATTGGGACACATCCGCAGAAGACTTATGGGTATTAATTAACCCAAACAAAGGTTGTCAAATCGCTTTGTGTGCAGTATACTTACCTCCTCCCGTCAGACCAATTCAACTAGATAATTTTCTGAATAAGTGTAACACAATCATAGAACAAACCGACTCGGGCATTTGTATAGTAGGAGATTTTAATATGGGTATCATCGACTGGAGTTTCATTAATGACTCTACACAGACACACTCATACCCAAATATTTGTGAAACTTTGATAGATTTTGTTTTTGTAAACAGGTTATGCCAATTAAATCATGTCAAAAACATTTCAGGTAGAATACTTGATCTGGTTTTGACTACATTACAGCAATGTGAGGTTACAGAGAGTTTAACATCATTAAGTGTAATTGATAAGCTTCACCCACCTTTAAATTTCATGATTAACATGAATCCTCCCATTAACTTGCCTTACCTTGTCAATAGTCCCCGGCCAAACTTCTACAGGGCTGGCTATGAACAAATCATTAAAAACCTGTCAGACTGTAACTGGGACTTACTATTTACAAACAAAAATGTGGATGAGATGCTAGAGACATTTTACATAATTCTAAGAGAAGCCATCATTAAATATGTGCCTATTCGAAGACCAGGCATAAGTAAATATCCCCTCTGGTTTGATAAATCTCTTATACGTGCACTAAGGGAAAAAAAACAAACTGAGGCAGCGTTACAAGCACTATAATAATCCTTTGGATGCAATTGAACTAAAGATATTAAGTTCGAGATGTGAAAAATTTGCCAAAATTTGTTATAAAAAGTACTCAAATACTCTAGAAGAAAATATTACAAAAAATCCCAAACTTTTTTGGAACTTAGTTAAAGCAAAACGTGGTGGAACCAGTTGTTACCCTGAAACCTTTACTGATGGCCATATAGTATCCTCAAACATTGTTGATATCAGCAATATGTTTGCTTCATACTTTTGCACGCAGTATTGTTCGGACGACATGTATGACATACATGATAATGAATTTAACTCACAATACTTTTCAACATTAGAGCACAACTTGAATTTAACTTCTTATTTGAACTAAATCACCATTGACAGTGACTCGTTACTAAAAAAACTTAAGTCATTAAATACTAATAAGGGCTCCGGTCCCGATGACATTCCACCTATCTTTATAAGATCTTGTGCAACTGTATTAGTTCAGCCGCTTTTATTAATTTTTAATAAGTTATTATCTACTGGTACATTCCCGGCCCTTTGGAAATCTGCCAAAATAGTCCCAATTTTAAAATCAGATAAACCAGAAATGATAAAAAAATTATAGACCAATATCTATACTGTCTTCCTTTGCCAAAATTTTTGAGTCTTTAATATGTCCAATACTACCTTAACTCTTTTATAACTATACATCAGCATGGATTCACTAAATCCAGATCAACCTGCACGAATTTAGTAACCTTCACTGAAAAGATAGCACAAACAATGGACACAGGCAAATAAATAGATGTAATATACACAGACTTTAGTAAAGCGTTTGATCGCGTATCGCACAAAATTTTGAAACAAAAATTACTTTTCTATGGTATATCAGGCCCTATGCATAGTTGGCTTAGCTCCTATTTAGAAAACAGATTATTTTATGTAGTACTCAATGGCGCACAATCAAATGTTTGTTGTATTAGCTCTGGCGTCCCCCAAGGTTTTCATCTTGGCCCAATACTTTTTAACATTTTTATTAACGATATTCTGTGCTGTTTTCAGAACTCAGATGTATTTATGTATGCGGACGATTTAAAATTCGCACGAATTATTGAAACCAATAATGATTCACTGTTACTCCAGAAAGATTTAAACAGTCTCATTCACTGGTGCAAGCTCAATAAAATGTTGTTAAACACTAGCAAGTGTGCACATGTAAAATTTACTAGAAAATTGAATTCTATTCCGTCTTCATACACAATCGAAGGTATCTGTATCACAGAAGTTGAAACAATTAGAGACTTGGGAGTTATGTTTGATAGCAAGTTAACATTTAAACAACACTTAGATAATATTACAAAAAAAGCATCTAAAATTCTGGGCTTTGTCTTAAGAAATAGCAAAATATTTCGTAACTACAAAACAAAACAAAAAAAGAAAAAGGAAACGTCATACCAGAAAAGACTGATTTATTTCAAAATTGATTCCCTGGAGACACGTAGAATTATGTTAGATGCCATGTTTGCTTATAAGTTATTTCATAATAACATTGATTGCCCTCAATTGTTAAGCCAATTCCGCTTTAGAGTCCCTTCGAAACACCCTCGACAACCTATAACCCCCCTCTTTCCCCAATTAAGAACTACAGTACTAGGTGCTAACTCCCCCCCTATCTCTAGAATGTGTAGAATTCTCAACAGCAGCAGTGATCTTACTGACATTCACTTTGACTCCAGAAATTCATTTTATAAAAAGATTCGTTTAGCCCAGCAGGACACTCATTAGACAGACTGACGGACAGACTAATTTCAATACCCTACACATTTTTGTTACATTTTTTATTATTATACATGTATGTCTTTCAAGACCACGGGCCATAAAAATGGCCCGGACTTTTGGAGGGCTTACGTGGGGCCATGGGGAGGCCAACACGTAGAGGCCCCTTGACAAATTTAATGTAAATATGTGGCGTGACACTATTTATTATTATTATTATTATAAGAATCTAAGTAAATAACAGTGAAGAAATTATACTGCAAGTTGTGTTCACCTATAATTAGTTTTTACATTGCATTGTAAACCTTAGTCATGAGTCTAGTATCTGATTAAATGTAAAAAACTGTTGGTGATCCTTATTAAAATAAAAAAATAAAACATTGCCGTCTCGTGTGGTACTTCTACACAACAATATTACGTCTCAGATCACTAAATGATCTTGATATCTTTAAAGATTTTTTAACAGAAAGGACTCAACATGTTAAAATAGAACAGGCCATAAGTGATGAAGTTGAAGTCACCTACGGAGTGCCACAAGGCAGTATTCTTGGCCCAAGCCTGTTGTTGTTGTACGTGAATGACTTGTGTAACTTACCACTTGCTAATGGAAATTTTTTTACCTACGCAGATGATACTGCGCTCATATTCCAACCTGATACGTGGGAAGAAGTTAAGCACATAACTGAATGTGGACTGCAAAAAGTAAATAGGTGGCTACAAATTAATTATCTTACTCTTAACATTTCTAAAACTAAATTCATCCGATTCACGGCATCTAAAACTAAGCAATATGATTTAGAAATTAAAATGCATATATGCCAAACTCTATTTTTTGGACATTGTAATTGTCTCTCTATATCAAAAGCAGACAATATTAAATACTTAGGAGTAGTTGTAGATGGAAATTTAAATTGGTATGCTCATATTGATAACCTAATAAGACGTGTTAGAAAACTTACTTGGATAAAAAAAAAAAAAGATATGCTGCAGACTTCAATATTTTACGTATAGTCTACTTTGCATTGGTGCAGTCAGTTATAGGTTATTGTATTGTCATTTGGGGCAGCGCTTTTAAATCATATATGATTCAACTAGAAAGGGCTCAAAGATTAAAAACTTTAACATTCAGACCCTATCGCTTTCCCACTAAACTGTTATATGAAAAAAGTAATGTGTTAAACGTTAGGTATATACGTTATTCAATATAACTATAAAACAACATAAAATTACACCATAATGTGACAATATTAGCGATAAAACACTAGCTGTAACCAACATATTGCCAACTCCAATGTACCGTACTGGCTTTGCAAGACGGCAGCAATGCTATATGTCTGTGACACTATATAACAAGATAAATAAAAAAATCAATGTACATGGACTCACTAGTCGGGAAGTTAAAATTAAACTAAATAACTGGCTACTTACCCTTGACTACGCTACCACCGAAGCACTGTTTTAATCTATTTAATAGTAACCGTACAGTACATATATAATTACACACATACACACTAATACACAACACACACACACACACACACACACACACACACACACACACACACATACATACACACATACACACACACACACACACACACACACACGGTTCGGGAGTTAGGGACTTATTACTATCATCTTAATAATTACTTAAAACTCAACGTGGTTTGGCTTGATTTAACACCCTTACCACCAAGGTGGCTGGCACCACATAGCTGGCAACGACAAAGCTGTAACTTAATGCTGTAAATCAATCTAGTTAATTAAAACAAAATGTACAACCATCTGATATTCTAATAAATTTTATATACAAAGAGAACTGATAACAATGTAACCCATCGCGCCGTATTGTCAGTATATACCCCCTTAAATTGTATCACACAAGATGCCAGTCTCTTCCACCATAAGGGTCGCGTATCGACTTTTGCGCTTTGCATAAATTTGCATCGAGATGTGACGTTCATGTACCCATTCACCACTTGTTTATACTGAATACGATACGTACTTAGGTACAACACCAACGGTGGCAATGCTTTCAGAAGATGTTTATTTCGATTCATTGATTTAATACAGGGAATCCTTATAATCAATCTATTCATTCAATATAGAAAATTCTATCAATGTATGAAAGTAAGACTTTGATTTTATACCCTCATAACTATGTGAAAAATCCATTTTCATTAATTTTCTGATGATCAATTTTAGAATTACTACCAGTAAGTAGAATTATTGTTAAATGCAGATTAGGACTTAGTTCTAATGTTAGTATTACATTAATATGTAAAGAATATGTTGCAAAATGAAAAAATAAGAAGATAAAAAATAAAAACTTCGTTTAAAAAAAACGACTTCAAAAACTAAAATGTATAAAATAACTTATTTCTAAATCTATTATTATTAATATATATTATCTAAAACATCTTAAAGTCGGTGCTTAGTAATTTTCAAAATATAGTAATTTTTATGTTTTACTTTGCACCGACTTCAAGATGTTTTAAATAATATATATTAATAATAATAGCTTTAGAAATAAGTTATTTTATACCTTTTAGTTTCTTAGTTTATGAAGTCGGTTTTTTTAAACGAAGTTTTTATTTTTTATTTGTTACTTTTTAGTGTCTAGCTATGTATGGGTGGACTTACGAATGGTGCACTGCTTCTTAAAAAATATAGGTCCCAAGAAACGAGAACAAAAAAATGATCGTAAAATGAAAACTACTGGGCCAAACTATGACAAATTTTTAGGGGACCACATGGCAGCTATTCCGCGTCGAACAAAAAAATAATCACGTAAATCGAATCATAAATCTCAGAGTAATCGATGTACATATGGAACGAAAAGGAATTTTGTTTCATAAAAAATGTTCATAAAATGAAAACTACTGGGCCAAACTATGTAAAATTTTTAGGGGACCAATTGGAAGCTATTCCGCTTCGAACAAAAAAAAGAATCACGTAAATCGGATCATAAACCACGGAGTAATCGGCGAACATACATAAAAAAGCAACAAAAAAAAAGATCCCGACGAATTGAGAACCTCCTCCTTTTTTCGAAGTCGGTTAAAAATGAAGAAAAGAAACAAACAAATATAAAAAAAGCCCTCTAACCCATATAGCGACAAAGAAGGAGATGAAAAATATTTTAAAAAGTGCAACTTGTAGTAAATGTTTTATAACAGATAAAACTTCAAGTTAAACATTAAAATTATTTTATTAATCAAATAGATAAATTATATGATTAATTGGAGATCTGAGCGATATCTGACTTTCAAATTTGTTTGTGAACTTACAGCGTGAGTATACTGTACATAGGTAGTATGCACACTTACCAGGTGGTAGGATATTTGCTCGTCTGGATGGATACCAAAGCATGCCACCATAATACCCTTTTTTATTTTATTTTTTAAAATGAAATGAAATTTATTTACAAAATGAGTACAGGGAAAATAAAATAATTAAACAATACGATGACAATTCTGTAGGAGTGTCCAATCTTAGCTCTGGTGCCCGCACTAGGTCTCAACAGAGCCTGTGTGGCCTTAAATTGTGTTCCAGCATTAGTGTCCAGGTTCTAGTCTGGCAGCACATTGGTAGCATCTTTGGTCTTACAAATGTCGCTTGGCGATGGTAAGCGCTTTCCACCAGGTGGGCCAGACGGCGGCTTGTTTGCGGAACTCATGCAATAAAAAAACAATATATTTTTAAAAAAGTGAACCAAAATTAAGTTCAACATACATAATATTTTTTACAAATTAATAATTTTGAGGTCCTTGTCATGTGTGGTAAATCGTTAGGCTGTGTGGTTTGTGTCATAAAATTTATTAACATTTCAACACAGTAATACTACTTGATATCTCTTTGTTATAATGAATGATTTAAGAGAATATTTTCATTGACGTTGATTAATCCCGAAGAAAAACTGGCTATATTTTCACCTTTTCATTGGTATTGTAATTAATGGACTTTTCCTCAACATTTATTTTCACACGAGAGCAATCCTCGAATATTATAGACACGTACAACGTGTTCCATATATTTTTTGTTTATAAAGCTGTTCAATTATTTGCGTAACAAAAGTTGAAAAAAAAACAAAAAATAAATATTATCTAAAACATTTTGAAATCGGTGCCAAATAAAACATAAAAGAGCATTTTGTAAATTAGTTGTTTTATCAACTAATTTTCAAAATGCACCGACTTCGAGGTGTTGTAAAAAATTATGTATTTCCAAATATATACATTATGTTCTTTATTTATGTATTATAATCTATTACATATAATCGAATACAATGCAAGAAAACTTAACTTATTTGTATTGTATTCTACTCATAGTCCCTTAAGACTAAAGTAGTATACTGAGTCCAGATCACCGTCTTCTATGGGTAAGGTGCCCAGAAGGCTGGCTACGTTTCTTCGCTGGATCGCCATAGTGATCCGTGATCCATTGACCGAGGTAAGCACCAGCCGTCTTGTAGAAAATATACATTAATATAATATTTTTTTTTTCGTTTTAGTTGTTTTTGAGTTAGGATTGTATTTTGTTAAAAGTATTTACTAGAACATTTATTCCGCTTACAACAATGATCTGGAGGGAACTTCTTGCTGCAAATTTCCCTTTGCGCTATGACATGGGGTTCTTTAAGAAGGGCGTTATAAAATTTATTAAAGGTCGGCAACGTGTTGGTGACACCCCTAGTGTTGCAAACGTCCATAAGCGACGGTAACCACTTTCCATCAGGTAAGCCATCTGCCTATCTGCCTGTTTCATGCAATAAAAAATTAAATAGTATTTTTCGCCATATAAAAAGTTTTCTATTACTCGACATTCGTCAGCGTAATTCTAGTTAATTTAAATGAAATAAGGGTTGCACATACATGTTTTAATATCAATGCATAACTGGATAGATGTTTGCCTGCCCATGATATCATCCGTCCACACATAATCAATATACGTACATGTTTTATATGCATATGTAGTGAAACCGCACTTCATTTCGATAAGCATTAGGATGATACGCAATACGTGACGTCACTGAAACTGGGTGGATTTGCAAAATGGATGCGTATGCTATGTATCTGCATTATAAATGGGAATTATAATACGATGAAATTTTGCGCTTCCTGCATTTATGGTGTACCTACTGTATCTTTATAATAATAACAGCCCCAATAGTAAAAGTCCCACTACTTATTTTTATAATAAATAGGTTCGCGTTTGACCGACATTGCGCCTTATCTCAGGCGGAAAGGCAGTCTAAGGTGGAGCACGCTTACCTAGAAGATACCTGTTCACGCGAGACTTCAAGACACCTAGATTGTATTTTTCGGGAAAAACAGACGACGGTAAAGAGTTCCATTCTTCAGCGGTGCGTATGATGAATGTGGAAGCATAGCTTTTCGTCCGCTTCGTCGGTATTTCCACCATATATCGGTGGCGTAAGGGCGTACGTCTGCTTGTCCGGTGGTAAAATGGTGAGGGAGGAACCAGTTCATGTAATTCCGAGGCACACTCCCCGAAGTGTACCCTATAGCTACTATGCTGGGCTCGGGCCATTTATAGGGGAACGGACAGCACACCCACCAGGATTGTCCAAGGCGGACTGGCAGGTTTGATACATCATTTATCTTGCAACATAGTGATGTTTAATATTTTTACGTAGATTTATGTATGTAATATCAATAGGTGTATTTATGTATATCATTTAAGTATAATTATTATTCTTACTTATATAATATTTTATATTCTTGTAATCTTATATGTTTATAAATTAATAAAATATATGTAAGTAATTGCATATCCTAATATTTATGAATACCACCTTTGACCAATACAATATGTTTTATTCCTGCCACGGGTTGTCTGGAAGAGATCGCTTCTTAGCGATAAGACCGCCCATTGTGCACATTTAGAATATTTTTAGGCTATAAGTTTTTCTGTGTTTTCTGTAATGGTGTACAATAAAGTGTTATCTATCTTGATATGTAGGTTTCATCACGATGTTTTTCTTCACCGTTAGCACGTGGTAATTATAACAATAGAAACAAAAAAGACAAATGTTAATAGTAATAATTATGAAGTAAAGATATGTTGCTGGGGAGTTTGTTGCGCCGCTTCTTCTCCTTTATCAGTAACTAAAATTGCTTTGTAAGCGGTTGTAGACTAATAACTTGCAATAAGTAATCTGTAAGATCCCATTTTGAATTAAATACATTCATTTTCGATACGAACATTAGGTTACACAATTGCCTAAGGCTGGTGTGCACCGACTTTTAACCAATGGTTAAAATAAAATAATCGTTGAAAATGTATGCATAAACAGTGATTATATTATTTTAACCGCCGGTTAAATGTCGGTGCACAGCAGCATAAGTAGTGCATGATTCTGACGACCATTCGAAACCATGCCTCTTAGAGTGTGCCAACCACTAACCAAGGTTTTTTAGTAGGTAATCTGAAAGGAATAAAGTTTACCAGTGTTTAGTTAGAATTGTTATGATATTTTTAGATTGGCGTGCACCTAAATGTTCGTATGACCATGTCAATATAGTGAGACCAATTGACTTTGTTACCACCACCGTATGTTCAACTATTACCAGTATTTCTACAACGAAAAGATTAAATTATTCATTTATTCATTTGGCCATGTATACCTAAATGTAAGTATTTATATGTCACTGTAATAGCCGGAACTACGGTAAACCCTAGCATTTACCGGTAAATTCTAGGATTAACTAACACGAGTTGGTTAATGTCCGAATTTATTTCAAAACAAAAGATTTTTCGGACTTTTACCATCAGAGAGTGGTAAATCGTAGGATTAACCAATACGAGTTGGTAAATGTTGACTTTGGGAATGAAACAACTCATAATTTGTTATTAAATATTCATCAATCTTTTATTCACATTATCGGTTTAATACCTACACAATATTTAATTTGGTACTTGTTATTAATTCTTTTATTATCAGTAGTGAAATAAAGACATACTATTTTATATTTCTCTTTTCTTCTTCTGTTTTCTTTAATAGTATGAAATATAAAATTATTTTGTCACAAATAACCATGATTATTAGCTTAGTTAATCAGAATTCAACATTTACCAACCCGTTTTAGTAAATCCGAATACTTACCATTCTCTGATGGTAAAATCCCGAGAAATCTTTTCATTTAAAATAAATTAGGACATTTACAAACTCGTGTTGGTTAATCCTAGGATTTACCGGTAAGTCCTAGGAATTACCGTAGTTCGGGCTTTTACAGTAATATGTACATGTATGTATAATTTTTCAATGCTACAGAGTAAAATCATTTTCATAAAACATACGAAGAACATTCTACGCAACTTCTGTCGTGCAGACTTCTTTCTTGCAGGTGCACGAGCTACTTGATGTAAAGTGGTTACTCTATGTACATTTGTAAAATTTTGATTATAATATTATTTATTTCGGAATAAGAATATCCATAATATTTTCTTAAGTTTTCGGAACTTGTATACATAATAAAACTACGTTTTAACGGAAGACAAAGATGTCAAGTGTCAATGAGTATTGTTAATTTTAAGTTAGTTCCGTGATCACGCTGAAAAGTGGCCGTAACGTCGCAATAATACATACATACATAACTTCACGCCAGGTCCCTTGCGGGGTAGGCACGAACAACAGAGCGCCATTTAGGCTTATTTTTACACACCTCACTTGCTTCTTTGACATTCATAGCTCTTGTCATGCACGCTCGTCTGTTCTTAAGGCTCCTGACATCACCTTCTGCTAGTACATGATCAATTTAGTCGCAATAATAAAAATCAAATAAATTACCGCGCTTAAAACCGTTAAAACGTAGTTTAATTAGGAATATCCATGTTTATTCTCATTACATTTGTATCTATATTCTTGAGTAAGTATGGTATGGTATATTTATGTATGGTACATACAATACTCTATTTCAAGATAAGCTCTATTTCCAAACGTGATGATATAACAAAGTTACTTCCACGTATACTAACTTACGTATATTATGTAGCACAAATCTGTTTAGTATTAAAATTGAGTAGGTGTTTAAATAAAACAATAACAACTGGAATACATTTCTTTATTAAAATTTAATTGAAACATACAATCGATATAAATATGGGATCGTTAATATGACATCAAAATTAATCTATGCATAGCCGTTTGCATGTAGGCAAATAAAAAAGCAAAAACCAATTTTATCGCCGTTCCATAGTTAATGGGGTAAATTGGTTTAACTGCTACTAGGAATTTTATATTAACCTGTTCACCACAATATTCGGTGGAATAGCTTGTAGTATCATTAACAAAAATACTTAGGTACTAATTATTTCCATGTGGATATTCATACCTCCTTATTCGTAACACTTATACGAGGCTTATGGATTTGTTAAAATAGTATAATTGTGTTATCACAATCGCAGTATTAAACGTTTTTATTGAGCCTTTAAACCTCGTATAATGATTATGTAGAAGAGGATTACTCTCTATACACAAATGTATTTCTAGTGACAGAACAATTTTTTATTGCATATTAAGGCTCCTCTTGCCGCAAAAGGTCGAAAATAGGTACACACAAAACAACTTTATGTTGATAATTACTGATCAGTAGTTTACAAAAAACATTAGTATTAATCTACACAATATGAGACGTAAAATTATTGACAGAAAAGTATTTTGTTTCATCTTATCAAAACAAGATTATAAGATATTTACATGATTTTAAAATGAGACAAATAATTTGATTTTATTTATGTTTTTAATTTTATTTTATTTTATTCACGATTAAATAATAATGCATATGAAAAACGATGGCGTCTACGGAATACCCCGCTATCGCCCGAAAACCTAGTACCATGAAATATGGCAACTTAACCAACGGTTGACAATTTTGCCATTATTTCGACTTTCGTTTGCAAGATTACGATAACCTATAACAAAATTACAATGACATCTCACAAAACTACAATTACCTCTCACAAAATTACTTTTTCGAGCATATAACGATAAATATAACAATAAGCTCTCATGCTCAGAAACGAAAACCTATAATGGCAAAATTGACAATCATTGGTTAAGTTGCCAGATTTCACGACACCAAAAATCTTTAAGGATGTTGATGTTGCTCCAAGCCTTAATAAAAATAAGTGTTAGTATTTTATTTTATGTTTCTAATTAGTTGCCAAATGTTATTGGGCAGTCGGAAGAAAGGAAAAAGGCAAGATTTGAGGGTTCTACGGGATATTTTTCACTCACTTATTAACGTTCTATCGTTTGAAATATATTTTTTTAGATAAAATCAGTTTCCTTTAAATAATCATAAATTCTTGATTGGTTATAATTAAAACACTATTCTTGTTAAAACAATAATTATAAAAATATAAACATTCCTAGAATAAATTATAAGCCCTTACATTGAAGTTATTTTTAAGTACATGTCTTTGAAGTGAAACTTCTATATAGACGGGGGGGGGGGGGTGGTCTTAGGATATTTCTGTCACGAAAAATCATTACGGCCGCGTGGAGGAGCGACACAAATTTAGACTAGACGTGGTGAGAGGCGCATTAATTTTAGAGTAGTATGGATGCGTTTTTGTTCCGGATCGAAGTCAGTTTCTTTGTTTGATAAAATAAAATATGTTTAAATAAAAAATGCATTCATTAAAATGTACCTAACCTAACCAAATCATAATTTGCAGTAAACCTGCGAAAAATCGAAATGTGTGCTGGGACACATAGTAAAAGTGAAACTTCAACGGACAAGTGGCAAAACGAATCGCAAAAAAATTTAACTTAAAATTTTAAGGTCAGATTGTTAATGTACTTGTTCAATTTGAAAACCTGGCCGTAAAACTTCAAGTAAAATTTTTATTGCGATTCATTTTGCCACTTTTCCGTTGCCATTTTATGTTATATGTTTAAATAAGAGGGAAATGTTGTATATAATTTGTGTAGAGGCAATCTGTCTGTCTGTCAAATATTGGTTGAAAAAAGATAAACTAGTTAGTACTAGTAGATGACTAGTAATGTAACTAGCATTGTTTTATTTATTCCGCATATTTAATATTGCAAGAACAGTATATGAATAAAGTGAACAGTCATCAATATATCACCTTTGTTGAGTCAGCAATCCAACCGCTGCTCATTTTAGCCAACAGGCCATAATAGCCCCGATTAACGAGCATTAAGTAATTAGCAGTCAAACCATTTTACCAGTAAAATGTCCTCGTTAATATTCAAATTATCCCCCATCACGATTAGGTATTTAATTTATTACATAACATTCCACGTTCCTTTGCACGCAGTCAATATTTAAATTTAGTAATTAATTTCATAACAAGATAAGATACTAGAACTCATTTTTTAAAACTTTATATATGAAAAAGAACTTTCTTTAAACTATATTTTAAAAAGTGAAAGTAGGTTTCATTCATTTCATCGAAAAACAACTTTCAACGAAAAAACAAGTTTCATTAACATTTTCGTAATTAATTATAGCAATTTTTTAATTATTTCTGGCTAAGCTTATTAAGAAATTTGTATTAATTTTGGTTAGTTTTACACAAAATAAAATACATTCAATTTCCTTAAAAAAATTACAAGTAGTATATACCTAGTTCCCAAATAGCTGTCGTTTGGGAATGTTCCCAAAATTATGGCAACGTTCCCGCACTGGATGGGATCGCCGAAGCGACGCCCCGAGTACAGTTCAGCGTTTTGGTCACGTGAGACTTCTATCAAACGAGATGATAAGTCTCGACTTCGAACGCTACAAATACAATGGATACACCATTGCCAAAAGATGCATATTTGCCACGTTTTAGGTCCTCTTGTTTGAAAATATTTTAGTAGAGACTTAAAATAAAATATACACTCCATTGCAACTTATCTATGAGACTGCACTCTTTATGAGAAAGGATTATTTGATATTCGTGCCTCAGAGTATTAGAAAATTGGTCCTAAAAGAAAATATAATAAGGATTCCTTTTTAAACATTCACCCTCTTACTCATAACAGTTTACGAGATTTATAGGCTCGTTAATAAATATTAAGTCTAATTAAAAACACTTTGTTAACTCTTTATTAAGTAACTTATAAACCTCATGTAACTATTATTAATAAGAGAGTTTTTTATTACTAATTTGAAATATTAACTGCTGTTCCTCCTAATATAAAGACGGACGTCATTAATTTACCTTCGCAATACACTAACAATAACAAGCATATTTAACACTAATCTTACAAACTAATTGTTCCTCATTTACAATCTGAAACTTAGAAGTAGGCTATTTACAATGTTATAATTTTATTATAGTCTATTCGCATTACAACCGTTAATTACATTACACCAAATACCGGCACAGAGGGTGGACATGGTTTAGCTAGCTAACGATTCAACTGTTTTTCTTATTATATTATTCTGATAGAGAGGTCCTTAAATCAGCGTAGTGTATACATCGCTTAAATCGACAGTTTTTAGTGTAACTCCAGGATATATTTACAGTAGAATAAAATTCAAACCAATGTGTATTTTAAAAAAAATTAACAAAAAAATATTTAAAATTAAAATAAAGTCAGAAATATTAATATAGACATATTAATCAGTATCACTGGAAGATTTTAATAAAACAAGGTCCTTTCATATTTATAAAGACTTTTTTATTCTACAGGTTTTTGATGTTATACTGGTCTGGTTTCAAATGTCACAGGAAACTTGACATTATAACTCGTAGCGACTTGTTTAGTTAAGGGTCCATGGGTAGCCCAGTGTGGCGGATAGAATCACTCCCTTAACCTCTCTCCAATAACTCACACACCCCACGCCCCGCTGACCGCGAATATATAACTCGCTCGATTAGCAGCTAAGCGTCTGCTTAAAAGTAGTACCTTAGTGAGTGCGGTGTAAGCCACCGGCATGGTAAATAGTCGGTTGGTCAAGTATTCAACCAGTTTCCGAAACAAGTTATACACACAAGAGAAGTAAAGGAAGATCAGGAAGCATTCGGAAGACTCTCCAGCCATTTGGACTCTCAGCGTGATTCTCGCGGATCTTGTGAATACCCAGTGTGTTTGAGCAGTGCAACTAGTATTGATCGGTCCAATCGATACACTTAGTGCTATGAGTGTTCGGACGAACATCCGGGTTCTAGTGTTTGTGATTCTTGTGTTGTTGTGTTGTTGATGTGGCTTGTGTTGATTCAATTGGACGTGCTGTTTACAGTAGTGCTAATTATACCTATATCTGTTGTAAGTGCCTATAATAAATACAGTCCATATTATAAGGGCTGTTTCGTTGAATACACTGTCTGCTACGGTGCAGACAGCATGCGGCAAATAAAAACGACTGTCTATTTACTTAAGTGGCCATTACACTTTGCTTATTTCGAAACCCCTTCTCTCAATCAAGGTGGCGTAAGAAGTAAAATAAAATTTACAATCTTTAACTAGGCCACGCACACTCTTTGTACCGGATCCCTCAGTTAGTGTAGAGTTTTAACGCGAACAGACTATAACTAAGGAATTAACTATAATTTTCTCTATTCATTTTAATAATACAGACAATTCCAATGTTATAATACTATATTACCACTATCTTACTTTTAAATCACAATTTCTTCATTATAAAAGCTTTTGTGCTAATTTTCTTGATTACCATTAGCGCGAATTGAAATTACAATTTTGATTACGAACTTAAACTTATTTAGAATGTAATTTTATCTTTAAATTTGAGTTTAACATTTATTTTAATACTAGTTTTTAACTAACTAATCTAAACAAATAGTTACATAGATATACAGTTAAAATAAAATAAAATGTATCATAAAGTTTGGCAGTAAGTTTTAACTTGCATATACTATTAAGGAATACCTATATGTTTGCCTTTCCAAGGTACTACAACAGCCATATCCTCTTTGACAGTTAAATTGAAATACTAATAAAAATAAAAATATTATAATAATTCTAAATAAATGTCTTGTCTTGCTAAATTTCTCGATTTTTATATTTAAAAATAAGAAATATATTATGGACTAAAGTAACTAAAAAAATTAATAATTTAATATTAAAAATAAACTAAGCTATGAACACATTTATAACAAAGTACATATAAATATATTTTGTTATGTATGTAATAATTTATGTTAGGATTTCAATTTTTTGTAAAAAAAGTATAGCTCGTTATTGTTATTTAAAAATTGAAAATGTATTACATAAAATAAACAATTGTAGAACACAAAATAAACTATTGAATACTTGAAAAGCTTCATGGACTTCTCAGGTATAGACATGAATCTATAATTACCACTTTAAAAAGGTTAAATCTATTAATGTGATAAGTTATGATTATACTCTATCTATTTTCTATACATATAAAATCCCTGTCACAGTGTTTGACAGCTATGAACTCCGAATATAGCCAACCGATTTTAATGTAATTTTTTTCAATTTCTGGACTTGATACAACTTAGAACATATGATAGGATATTTAATTTTTAATCATTTTTTTTTTACATTGCAATTTTACTTTTCAACTGATAGATCGGTAAGTATGAGTTCTGCTATCAACCGGCAGGAGCCACTAGAATCGGTTCTTAGATTTTTATTTTTTAAGGGAGGATGACGTCTGCCGGACCCCTAGTTGGAAGTATTTTTTTGTTAGCTTTATTGTCAGTAGGTAGGAAGGGCTATCAGGCAGTAAATGATAATATATCAAAGGAGCTAATGCGAAGCCCGACCTGCCTAGTTGCGACGCTCGTGATTGGCCGCTTTTGCAAAGTCTGTTAGAAATATGAGGAACTCCCGCATTAGCGGTAGTCGTCATGTCCGTGACATACCAGACAAACTGCAAGAGAGTCAGGCAGGTAGCTTTGCCGCCTCTAGTGGATTCCGATCGTAGAGGAAGCCCCAGAAATGCTGGCTTGACATTGTGAAGGATGACATGCGTACCAACGGTCTAAAAACGAGGGACACTGAAGACGGCGCGAAATGGAGAAGATAAAGTAGGAAAGGACCATGGGCGTCGGAGCGAACGCTCCGAACGCAACCGGGTTTTATCACATGGATAATGATGATGATGGTAAGAAGACTGGATAGTCCCAATTTGGCAATATCTTGTCAGGTAATGTTTGTATCTATCAGGTAATGTCTATATCTATAAAATTGAAATGTCTGTCTGTAATCTAAAACATGCCAATAAATTAAGTGAAAATTATTATATTTTAATCCCTACAGTAAGTAACAGACATCCATCTGATAGAAAGCGGTTATTATCGCCTATGGATGTTTGTGATATTAGGGACGATGTTTACACGTTGGTGGTTTTTATAATGTTTTGTATTTAACAATGTCTTATCAGAAATGACAGTATTTAATAGATAAAAATTGTCTCTCAGTCTAACCGAAAATTTGACCCAAATTAGCTCCAAAAAAGCTCAAATAGCATTAATTAAAATTATAAAAATAAAATAATTATAGAAATATTCCCATTTAATAGTATTAGTAAATAGAATAGTAACAACGTAGCTGGGCCAATCTGTGTGATTTATTCCATTTTTGCGGCGGAACTTACTGTGAGACAGACTCCACACGAATGAAGTGACGGGCAGATTTAGTTTATGAATATAAATAAATATTATACAATACATATTAGCTTGTTACAAAACAAAAACCTTTCTCGTTATCTTCTTTACATAAACAGAAACAAAATTTTAATCACAATTGTAATTATGAGACTCATAATTACAGAGTAAACATAAAAAGTTCTTTTATAACGATTTCCTTTGACACGAATTTCATATGAAATATTGAGCTAAATTCCAAGCTGACATTACATCGACTCATTATGAAACCCTTTCATTAAAATAATTAGGGCACGTTTAAACAAGAATTATTACTTTACGTTCGATACCTACTGTTAGGGTTCCATCATGCATTTTGTCAAAAATGGGACTTTTAATAATATCGTATTTATCCTTAGTATGTGCAATAGTTATTTTTTTCAGATACTACTAGGTCTTTGCTAGGTGGTAGGGTATTTGCGCGACTGGATGACTACTTTCCCTAGTATAGAGTGTGCCGCCATAACAACCTTCAGTTGTGTTCCGGCTTTAGTGACTAGGTTCCAGTCTCCCTTGAGAAAGCAGCAGCGCATTTGTAGCAATTTGGTGTATCAAATATCCATAGGTGGTGGTAACCGCTTTCCATCAAGTGGGCTGTCTGCTTGTCTGTTGAACTCATGCAATAAAAAAAGAGGTTTTATTGGAAATTGTGTCGGAATTAGAAAATTTGTATGCATCCGAACTACTTCGAACCACTCCCGAGAAAATTCATGCGGGATTCCCGGAATAAAAAGTGTCACACATTTTATAACACAAAATTTGCTATTGATCAGTGAAAGAATCGCATTTGAATACGATTTCTTTTCATCTGGCCATTTTAAATCATTCCTAGAAAAAATCCCGCGGGAGTTCCAAGATAAAAAGTAGCGCAGATTTTAAATCAGGGATCTGATTATTGATCCAGCATTGATTCTGTTATTGACCAGTGAAAACTGCATTAAAATCGGTGCAGTAGTTTTACGTGAATGTCGAACAAACAGACAAGAAATCTAAAAAAATGCATCATGTTCTCCATTGTTTATATAGTCTATTCCAGTTGTTTTTTTTTAAATATCTTTAATGTACAGACACCGCATCTTTAGAATTTTATAATATTAAAGATGATCCTAAAAATTAACTTTACGTAAGTAACGCTAACACGCTTAGTATTCTAAAATACCTATAAAACTTATACCAACATCGTCATTACTTTAACTGCTGTTTTTATAAATTATTTAATTTACATTTCACATCAAAGAACATATTTTAACTTACGTATTATATTCCTATTCAAATATATCAAGCAATATCACAAATGCCATCTGAGCTATTTTAATTAGCATAAGTTTTAAGTAAGAAATTGGATACCGCGAATTGTTGTTACGGTTCTGTTAATTTTTAATATTTAGTTTATTATAACCATCACTTTGCTGTATGTCTTTAAAGATCACGGGCCATAAAAATGCCCCGGACTTTTGAAGGGTTTGCTTGGGGCCATGTGGAGGCTAACAGGTAGAGGCCCCTTGACAAATTTAATTTAAATGTGGCGTGACACTAACTGGCTATTATCCCTGTCTACACCATATAATAATGCATCAAAGGACAAGCCCCGGCCAGTGTAGGACTACTGTGGGAAATTAGAACAATAAGTACTGGGCTATTGGGGTGAACTGCTAGTGGTACTAGGGCTCTATGGTGTCTGCCCGTCGCAATATTCGGGGAACATGGATAAATGGGCAGACGGTGACGTTTATTATTATTTGATATAAATTTACTATTTTAATTAGTATAACTTTCATTGAAATCTGTAGAACCATTTTGGAGATTATTCGAGATAAAAATTGAGACGAAATGACAATCAAAAGTTGTAAAAGAGGTAATTCATGTTTAACCCTAAAAAGATTGTTTACATTTTACGACCTTAATACAGAACCGTAAAAGCTAGTCATGCCCAGATACGTTGTGCATGCAGTGCAGTGCACTATCTACTTCAGTCATAACTTTTTTGAAATTCTCTCAATATATTCCTAATTAGGAATAAATCGCAGTTTGGGCTATATTATAATTTTAATGAGACAATTATTTTGGGCATTCTCTTAATTAAAAATAATTTTAAGTCTGTTCAGCAATAATGTAATTTAAAAATGGCTCAGTTGCTGGAATAGATGGCCTTTCACCACAATATTTGATAGACTTTGTTAGCGATTGTACAGACAACATTGGCCAAACTTCTAAAACACATTAGCCAAAATTAGAAACTTAATGCTTGCAAGAAAGGCTCCCGACGAAATAAGGGAGGTTCTGAACAGGGAATATTTATTACCTTTAAAAAATAAAGATTGTGATATCAGACCAATCGCCGTAGGCAATTCGTTAATACGCATTGCCCCGACGGTCTGTTGTCGCAATATACTTACAAAATTGATAAACAAATTCCAACCCTTACAATTAGGTTTCGGCTCTAAAGGAGGCTGCGAAGCAGCCGTACATTCTTTGCGGCCATTCATAAATAATAAAGGCGCAGAAGGTATTTCAAGAGTAGATGTAAAGTATGCCTTCAACTCTGTTGACAGATCCGTCATGTTAGACGAAGTAATATTTATAGTCTAGAAATATCAAATTATCTCTGTGAAAGCAAAAACCACAAATCTTTTGTTTAAAAACAACCTTACTTTATCATAATATGTTGGCTGTCAACAAGGTGCTAAGACCAGTCATCTTTAGTTTGGTGACCCATCTGATCATCGATAGCGTAAGTCGAAATTCAATATCTGCTATATAGACGACGAGACTCTAGGCGGTGATGCAGAAAGTATACTCCAAGGCAGAATAAATATACTGATTTTAAAATTTAATTAAATAGGATTAGAGATATATTTCTCAAAATACGAAATGTTTTGTCCGAAAATCTGTCTAAATACGAAAGTCACATTCAATTCTTGAATCAATATGTTCAATGTTGTCGCACACAGTATTAAGGTTCTGGAGAAGAATTCTCTTCGTTTGCTTGGAGCCTATTCTAGATAAGGCTATACCAAATTATCTAACTGATCAATCAGCCAAAATCTGTTATGCTTTAAAATTTTCGATATGCACTCTCAAATTACATCAACATTGTCTATCCGTACCAAAATTAACATATGTTTTACAAAAGTTACACATTATGAAGAAACAAATATTAATTATTCAATTATTTCAAGCATTTTCTATATATATGTAAGTTCACCAAATAATCGCTTTCCTAGACTATTATTTCATTAATTATTACTTTTATAATCTTAAACAAGGAAATTTTAACTAAACTCCTCATTTGAAAATATGACCTCTAAAAAAGTCTAACGTGTATTTTTAAATAGAAGTAGTTATACTCCGATTGTTATTGAGCTTGTTTGGCATACTAGTTTGATTATAGTTAGTTTGAAAAACAAATAAAAAGTAACATTACAAAGGCGCTGAGATTTCATCAAAATTCCTTACAGATTGGACCCAGGTCGTCACAAATAACTTAATTAAAAAAGTAACCGAAAAGAAAATAACAGAGATATAAGGAGCCATGACAGTCATAAGCGGAGCGATATTTAATAATTAATTTCGTTTTTAACCAGTTTCAAAAAGCTGTTAAAAAAATGTTTTTTTTTTTTTTGTATGTTTATGACACCATTTCTCCGTCAATTGTAGACAGATTTTCAAATATTTTTATTTATTTAAAAGAGTATACTTTTGAGTAGGTACCATTGATGCCAAATTGGGATCTGATGAGAGGATCCCAGGGAAATCGAGAGCAGTTCTAGAATATTACAGGCATGTGCAACATGTTTAATATATCATTTATTCAAGTATTTGCGTGACTAAAAAGTAGGAAATATTTTTTGCTTTACATCTTGAAGTCGAAGTTAAGTTAAGCATAAAAAATAAAAACTTTTCCAAATATAGTAATTTGTATGTTTTGCATCGCGCTGACTTCAAGATGTAAAAAAATATTTTTTGTTTTCAACTTTGAAATTGATTTTAATTTTTGTTAAAATATTTTTTTTAAGCAAAAGGTTAATAAAAAATAACAAAATATACTGAACGATAATTTTTATCTTTACAAATATAAATAATATTATTATATTAATATTTTACACCTCTATTAGCATTTAATTTGCAGTTCTTAAAAATTTTCATTGTAATTTACAAAATATCATCATTTTACTATAACTAACTACGCTATGTAATTTCCATTTATATTTATTACAGAAAAATTAAAAGTATTATATGCTTGTATTGTTTACTTTAGGTAGTTAAATTGATGTTGTTTAAATATTTATTTCTCGAATAAACTCGAAATTCACTTATGGTGAAATAATAAAAGTTATAAGACATGTTTCAAGTCCTCTTATATCTTATATTTGGCTATAATAAAAAATTGACTTATATTCATACTTTAAGCAATCTAATTAAAAATTATAATTAACATTTAAGCATAAATGAATTCAAATGTACTTAATATAACTTGCAAGTTCTATTCAAACTCTGTTCAAAATATTACAAAAATGTTAAATTGAACTTCACGTTTATTACCATTCGTTAAATATATTAATTTTAATATTACTTAGGTCTACTTAGCAGTATAAATAAAATGTATCTTAATTTAAAAATAATGCAATTAACACTGTAAATAGGGTTGCTACGTTAGTCATGAGCGGAGAGTTAAGCGGAGCGGAATCGCCCGCTGCGGCGAGCGCGCTTGCGGCCGCTTCAACGCATTGTAGGTAAGCGACGTGTTCTAAACACGTGATGGCACAAAAATGTTGATGAGCACAAGCTCCGTCACAAGAGTCTGTAGTTTCGTGCCTTACATTATAGGCTCGTAAGTACCTGATTGAGAAAATAAATCATAAATGTACTACTACTACTAAGAAATAGTAGCTTTTAAATTTAATGAAATTAATATAACAATATTATTTTAATTAGTTTTGAAATCACTCAAGAAATAGATAATGAATTCAGAATGTCATTTATTCCATAACTTTGTCACATTTTATGATTGCATAAATATTATTCTCTATTTAATTATCATTAATTATGTCCGTTAACTGATTTTTATTAAATATTGATAGTTTTAGCTCATTCCATATCATTCAAATAATTATTTGTTTTGTAAATTTGAAATGAATTTTAATTGCTTTTAATTTATAGTTTAGTAAGCTTTCTGAGTACGATTATCATACTAGAATATAGTGGTATTGAAATACTATCATTTAGCCATTTTCAGCAATAAAAAAAGATAAAACTTAAAATGTGTTTCGTCTAATTTGCTCTTGAGTATTAATTGTCTTCAATATACCTAATTGCTATATTTTATTGGTAACAGTGATATTAGAAAATAAACAACGATTGAATTAGATTAACGTTGCTAATCAAAAATTAGTTTTAACTGTTAGCATATTTAGGTTGATTCATATATTGAATTAATCAAAACTTGAGAAAATTCCACATGTAAAAGTTTTTTGAAGCTACGAGTATGCTGACGGAACAAGGCAAAACTGTAATTTAGCTCTTTTGTACTTAGGTTTGAAGTCAAGATTGTTTGCTGTTATAGAATACGGGCTTTAATTAACAAAAACACTTTTCTACTTACTTGGTAAACAAATTAGTTTCTTGGGGCGTCCCTATTCGAAGTTTATCTGCTAGATTGTGAAGTGAATACGCGGACACTTCATGCAGATTGTAGTATTGCGTCAAATTATACTCCGCTGTCCATTCTGCTGCGCCAACATTGCGGTTTGCAGTTGCTAAGTCCAGGTAGTATTGCGTATAATCTAGAACCTAATACAAAGAAAAGATTAGTCTAATATACCTTATCTCACTTTATTACTTATTCGTTTCAATCGAAATATTAAAAAATAAATAAATAATTACTGAAAACGCCTGTAAACAGAACAAGTTTATATAACAAGTCTTTTACCATCCAGGCCATTCAACTCTGGAATGCATTACCACTAAACATCAAGCAGACACGATCATTACCTTCTTTTAACAGATTAGTTAAAGATAACTACCTCAAGCCAGTGTTATTGTTTACTTTTGTATGTATATAATATAATGTGTATTTATTTTTATATATATATTATCATATATATATTACTATTTATTTATTAATTAATAAACGAAATTATTGTACGGGTGCTGGTTTAGCAACTACCGACTTTTGTTGTCCTTCCTATACTCCATCCAAAGGTTGCCTGGAAGAAATCGCCATGGGCGATAAGACCGCCGATTATACATGTATTTAATGTAGCATTTTTGTAGAATAAAGTATATTCTATTCTAATTACTATCACAAGTGACATTAAATAAGAAATAGAGTCAAATAATGAATAAATTAATATGCTTTCTTGTGTTTTACGGGTTAATAGAAATAACATTTTATAATACAATAGGCGGTTTTATATCTATTAGCGATTTCTACCAGCCAACCTCTGGATGGATAAGAAGTTTAATAACTACAAAGGTATGTTGCATTATTCTCACTTTTATGATATTATTATGAGTTTATGATGATTATAATTTTAATTGAAATGTGAATAAATAGAAGATTTTGTTCAATCTATCAAATTAATCGCAGTATTATTTATAATCTTGTGGGATTTATATAGCATATTTTATTTTGAAAAGGATGGTGGTGGATGGATCTGGTCAAGGATATGCTGACCGCAGAAGTACAGGATGTGATCCCTCCCTGGTGCAGGCCCTTCGCAGATGATATTGTCCTGGTGGATAAAGACGGGCTGATACTTTAGAACACACTAGACAGGTGGTGGCAAGCGCTAGAGGGTGATGAAAATTGAAAATCAGCTGAATAAAAACCGAATACTTGTTTTGTGATTTCTTTGGGACCTCTAGTACTGTTCCTCTTAATCTACAATCAACCATATTACCATGTAATCCCGAATTCAGATACCTTGGTTCACTACTGCAAAGTAATTGTGATATAGAGAAGGATGTAAGGAGAAGAATAAATGTAGCATGGCTAAAGTGGAGACAGGTAACCGGTGTCACATGCCACTGAAACTAACAGGTCAAATATATAATTCTGTCATACGACCAGTATTGCTATACGGGTCCAAATGTTGGGCCACTAAAGTGATAAACCACAAACATCTCCACTCAGCTGAGATGAGATTGTTGAGATGGATGTGTGGTGTTACTAGAATGGATAAGGTGAGAAATGAGTTACACATGGGGATCTTTGAAAGTTGCATCTGTGACTGAAAAATTGAGAGGAAGAAGATTAAAGTGGTATGGGCATATAATGAGAAGGGATGAAAGTCACGTGACAAAAAGAATGTTAAACGAGACGGATGGATTGGATGAAGGATGATATAATGATTTGTGGTTTGACTGAAGATGTCAGAATAAAGGAGTGTGGAAGGAAAAGACATATAGTGCCGACCCCAAATAATTGGGATATGGTGAAAGAAAAGAGATATTGTATTTTGAAAAGCTTTTACCCAATTTCATAAAGGTAATGTGCTATGCTTTGTTGTGTTGATCAATTCTTAATAATTGGATAGAGAAAAGAGCTCTAAGAGAATCTAAAACTTTATCAGGGTTTAAACCTTCTATAATAATCGCTTTATCACTGCATTATTTGTTTCAGTTTTATCTAAAACAGAAGAATATCGAATCATTTCGATCAGTACTTTATGTTAAATCTAGCGTTCAAAGATTTTAAAATCAAATGTTAGATATTTCAAGATATAAATTTCAGCTTAAAGTGAATTATCCAACAATATTCTAAGAAGTAAATTTCTCTTGAATTTCAACTTCAATTAAAATTTCTTGTAATTTAATAAAGTGGTAAGTCTTAACTTCAAATTATAACTAATATAAATTATATTGCTATGTACTAAGACTTTTACTTAAAAGTAAAGGATTTTATAACTATCATTCCAGCCAAGTTATATTGCAAATAATTTTCTTTCAGTTTAATCTCAATATCAAGTGGCGGCTCTCATTTAAGTCATCGAGCAGTTAAGTAAGTAAACCCTTTCATTTGAATTCAGCGACTGAATAAGAGAAATGTTTTGGAAAAAGTCATGAGAACAATAATCTCATACATAATGATAGCATCGTGAATATTTTGATAACTTACATTAGTTAGAAGCTGCCTATAACAGAATACTAAAAAAAGTAATGAAATGACCAATTCTTACTGCATGCGTAAGTTTTATAAACTAATCAGACTTATGGAAGTCTGTGAAAATTAAATTGCAAAATTCCATTACATGGATTGAGATAAAGAATTCATATACACTTATCACATATGTTCATAATAATAAAACCTGGATAATACAATTATTGGAATATATAAACGCTAATCCTTTGTTCCTTTATCCACAACCTTAACTATAATGAAACATACCAAGCATTTTGCGAATTTGACGTACCTTCCCTGTGTTTGTATCAAACTTGTACAGCCTCAATCCTGGATTTGATGAGCCAGCAGGTTCACGGTGGGGGCTGACTGACGGCGCCATGAGTGTCCAGGATACTGGTCGGTCTAATAGAAAATAGTTTATTTTTTTACTAAACATTCAACCGTGGAAAGTCATGTTACTTAATGGCTAAGGTAACCCGCATCTCATTCAATGATGTATGTTATACGACGGCTTATTATCATGTTAATTTGACTTACAAGTCAGGTTACAACCTATAAAGAAATAAATAAAACTATTTTAAATTTATAATATTTGTAAAGCCTCACGTGTTTTTATTTTTGATGGTTTTAAAGGTTTCGTGTATATATTAAACTAGCTTCTGCCCGCAACTTCGGCCGCGTGGAATAGTAAAAAAAGTAAGTTAAAAAACTCCCCACATTGAAACATTACTCATTGGTGTTCCGCCCCTAAAGGTCTTAGCGTGATGATATATAGCCTAAAGCCTTCCTCGATAAATGGGCTATCTGTCAGTGAAAGAATTTTTCAAGTCAGTCCAGTAGTTCCTGAGATTAGCGCGTTCAAGTAAACAAACAAACTAACACACTCTTCAGCTTTATATATTAGAATAAGATTCAGTCTTAAATCGTGTAATTATGTAAGTACGCTAACATCGCTCAAAGAATTAATGTTTGTAATCAGCGAGGTAATGTTGCTAGAATTTTAGGTACACTATTCTAAGACAGCGGTCTGGTCGGGCTAGACCGATTTTTATAGATTTTTTATTAACTGAAGAAGGCAAACAGGCAGACGGCCCAACTGATGGAAAATAGTTACCACTGCTTATAGACGCTTGCAAAACCAGGGATGTCGCCTAATATATTACATGCATTATTTGTATGCTATTTCTCATTTATATTAATTATTTCAATTTATATAATTTTGATTGGAAAACATACAGCGCATTTACATTTTCTCTAATGTAGATATTAGACGGATCAACCAAATTGAATCGTTATACGGTCACTTTGGTAGATTCATCCAAATAGGAGAGAATGTACCGTCTTCTATCGGCATAACCGAATGTGCGACTTGTTACAATTACCTGATGCCACCAAACCAATACATGCTAATAATGGCAAAAAAAAATTGCCTATAAACTTCTTGCAATTGGGCTCAACGGTCTCTATTTATTAGGGGAACGGATACTCGGCATGCTTGTCTAAGGCTAATTGACGGGTTTGATACGTCGTATAATTCGATATACGCATCACGATGTTTTCCTTCACCGTCGGCACAACCGAATTATAGGCAAATCGACATAACAAAAGAAAATGTTCAAGAATTGTTATGTAAGGAAACGCTTCAACGGTTCATGCAGTTCGCGCTACATGTAGTAAAAAAGGTAGTAAAAAAACAACGGGTCAACAAGTCATTCTGTAAACATATAGTGTGTATATGTATAATTAGCATTAGTATAAATAGATTATAAAAATATGTAACCAATCATAGCATATAAAAGTAGTATAAACGTAAATTAGCTGTACTAGAAATAAGAAATATAATAGATAAAAATAGAATACATAAACAAAGTAGATACATATAAATGTTAAATGTAATTAATAACTAAAAATCTGCTTTTGTAAATAAATTTTTGAGAAAAGAAAGGAAGTCAAAAGGAAATAATTAAAAAATGATTCCCCCGTTTATTTCCCTAAAATAGTTTTACAGATAGATATATTAAAAGAGACAAGAAAACGAATATCTCTGTCTTGGCAAATGATTCAAACAAACAAATGAGGAGATCGGCGAAAAAAAACCGAATTATAGGAGTATATCAGATCAAATATGCGTCAATCATTCATACTTTCTGGCCAGGAATCGACCCTGGAGACTCGGGTACTTAAGCAAATAATTCACAAAAAAATCTTGATAAAAAAATAAACTCTTCGACAAATAAATTCGTAAATAAGTCGCATTCATTCAGGGCAAACGCGACAATAAATCGCAGAAGTACATCCGCATCGAGTGCGCGACTCGTCCGCACTGTTAAACACATTGCCGCACGAGCGGAATCGCCCCGTAAGAAACCAGCCGGAACATTTCGCTCTCCTAGTTCAGACTTGAGCTCGCTTGTACAGCAACAAAAAGTGTTTTATACAAAATAATACTTGCAGGCGGATTTCTTTTTAGAAAAAGAAGAGACAAGTCCTATGCGTTATCGTACAGGATTTTGTGGGATTTCCAAATGGGGCATTTCATATGCTTTTAAAACTTATCATGCATTTGGTTAAAAATCAGCAACTTTTCCATAGATTTAGGGTTAGGGGTCAATTTCTGTTAAGAAATTGACCCTTAACTACACTATAATTTAGTGTAATAATATGGCAATCGTTTTTTTCAAAATTTGTCGATTCGATTCCTGACCAGGTTATAGTAATACCGTTTTAGATTTTATTAAAATATTATAGTTTCTGATTTGGATTTTAACAGTGGTTTTGTTGCTCTAGATATTATAATGGCTTCGAATAATTTTATCCCAACAATTAATGAAACTGAATGTATTTGGAATAATGGCTATAGTTTATTTTTTTTCATATGACATTAAAAAGCGGTAGGTATGAAAAAGACAACAATTATATTGTACTTTAATATCTAACATTTAATTTATTGAGAAATACTAATAATCGGTTTACATTTAATTAATTTATATAAACGTAAAAATAGAGAAAATCTGATAAAATATGTCCTTTCATTCAGAGAGACACCTTCTATAAGATTTTCTTATATAATATTTTTGGGGAAAATTACCTTTGTAAAGACCAGCAATAATTCACGTGTCATGTCCAGCAAATAAATCACTGAATCAGTAATAACCTCCAAACTTTTGTGGTAAGTACAAAAATTTGCTTATATTCATAACCACTATTGTATGTAATTAATTAATTAGGATAAAGTATTAATTTCGGACAAACCCACTTACCGTTGTCATAAATAACCCTGAAGGTGTCTGCGTGGAGGTGTCCGAAAAATTGACCCGCAATGATCCTCGCGTAACGCCGTACCATACGCAAGTATCTGGCGTTCGCATCTGTCGATGTGTCATAACCATGACGGAAATCTGACCCAGGCGCTGCATGGCCGACTATGTAAACCTTGTAAAAAATAAAAAATAATACTCTCACATAATTCTTCTAGTGTCCATGTTAAACTATTTCGCAGATGTCCATTTAAAAAAAAAAAAAATTATATTTTATTGCTCAAATTTACATGAGAAATCTTTTGAGCTGTTCCGGTGCATATTTGAGATTGAGACGATAGCTTTCCGACAGATTGACTGACAAAATTATTAAAACAGTAATTTCTGACTAGACAACGTATAAACAGTAGTCATCATTTATTTTACATTCAAAGGACGTAAATTTCATTTATTCTTATTTATTTCAAGCCTTATTTCCCGTAGGAATTATGTCATATACCATTGTTAGGACAAAAATATTCTATAGTTATCTATTACTTTCTATGAAATTTTGTGAAAACTATTTCACATATCTAAGACCATAAAAACGGAACAAAAAAACGTCCAAAAACCTTTATAAGTAGTTTTACGGTTCGTTTCAAAAGATATATAGATAGCATTATTATATACCAATACAAAAATGAACTTAAAGACTAAAATTTATCTAGTTATGTACAAAGGGCGGTCTTATTGCTAAGCGATGTCTTCCTCACAACCCCAGGAATAAATTGAGATGATATTATAAAAAAAAAACTCGCTGGAGTACAGCAGACAGGCAGACGGTCCACCTGATGGAAAGCGGTTACCGTCGCGCTGTGGGAAAATCATGGCTGGGAGCACATTCCAAATCCCACGGTGCGCAAGAGAAACGTTCTAGAGATCCGTTGCGTACAAGAGCGAAGCGGCTCAAGGAAGTCGGGATGAACGCCCAGCCAGTGATAATGGCGATGTTGGTATACGTGACATATAGTACGAACTACTTACTTTTTAACAATAAATACATATTTTTATAAATATTATTATTATATTTTTATAAATATGATTTATTTTCCTAAATATTACTTACCTTGTTTGCAAAATTATCCACGACAAAAAATCCCAACGGGAAAAAATTCGCTCCAATATTTCACAGAAGTCAGCAAATGAACAAACAGTATAAAAAAATACATTTTGAACGTAACGGAAAACCAAATACATAAATTGAGTTTAAATCCTGGGCTTTGGTCGGTACATTCGCAGCTCAGGCACGAATAAATTGAATTCTCGATTTCCCCTTTAGATTCATAGCAGAACGGGCTTTGCGAATAGGCCCCCCGTGACGTCACAACAGCTCTGTCACTTTATGACACATTCGTCTTTGTTACACGAACACATCAATTTCCAATTCGGAGCATTTGAAAAGCTGCCTCGCGATTCAGAACTTTTCGATGCCATTAGATTCATCCTTCTGTCATGGCAACAGTTCAGCCCTTAGAGAGCTCCCTCGAGCAAGTCACCCCCCCGGCTCGAGCGCCCCAGAAACCCCGGTAAAGTTGTAAGGTCTCCGGACCAACGATATGAAGTCAAGTCCAATAAAAAAATTGAAACGATTGTGAAATCCAATAGTATAGTATCGGATTTAATATTGTAGTAGTATAGATAGATATATAGTATAGATATAGCAATATAAAATATGTATGAACAACAATAACGTCATGTGTAATATAATAATGTAAATTCTTGTTGCATGTTTTACCAACATTTTAGTTTTCGAGTTTTTTTTAATATAATCATATTTTTGGAAGTTTTGTTTGTATAACGGGGTACACATGAACTGTACTTTTACGCATAAAATATTCAGCACCCTAATATCTGCATAAGTTATAAAAATTATACTCTTAGGGCCGCTTGTATAACGTTCCTTAAATTTATTTAAGAAAAACTAACGCATTTAACACCCTTAAATACGATTAGCGTCTTGCACAACGCAAAATTTGTCGCTAAATACGTTTAAAGAACTGTCAATACGTTTTGTGTAAAACGTATTTAGGCAGTTTATTATGATTAACTAATTTTATTTAAAGACGATCGTTATGCAAGCAACCTTTAAAGTTAAAAAAAAAATTCAAGCGAATCATAATAATCAATCAATAATAATTGCAAAAGGCAATTCCATAGTTACGGAGTAATTTTAAAAATTTCACATAAATCTAAGTTTTCACATTAATAAAAAAAATACCCTTAATAGGCTATGTTTAGCCCTTGCTCTCTCATTTGCTCGTCCAAAAGCGTAAAATCCACCGAGCGGGAGAGCGACCCAAACCATATTTATTATGGTATCGTCAGGATTCATATGCTTTATCCGCCATGGGTTCTGTAATACACTACTATTTTTATGCCACAATAGGTACGTGTCTAAAGCAGATTGGTGGGCTTCATACATAAAATATGTAGGTTCCTTCACTATGTTTTCATACACCCCTTACCTTATAGGACAAAACGTGGCCAAACGGTGCGTGCTCTTCGAACAAAATATAATGTAGTATTCTTAAAGGCCTTATCGCGAAAATTCGGAAACGAAATGCTATTAAACTACAAATAACACGATTACATAGTTTAGACACTAAATTATGCACCTAATATCAGTTATTACCTTGAACATGGATTAGAACATAATACAATGGTAGGATATGAAGTATGAACGGTACAGAGAGGGTTTTTGTGTTTTTACTATAATTTTGATTAACTTGACTAAATATATATAAGATTTAATTCATTTGTTTCAAGTTAAATAACTTATTGTAGTAGTTTAGGGCGGTAACTTGATGACGTTTTAATTATGAAAAAGTCAGAAAGAACAAAATATTTGAATAAATAGCGACGTGCTTACATTTCTTACATGCATCATAAAAAATAAAAGCATATTTTGACAATTTGTAAGCCGCATTTTCATCAAACAAGGTTTGCATTCAGTTTATAGCTGTGCCGGTAATATCCGACACAACGCTGATTTTCAGTGCAAACCTTCCTTTTGGCGTGATCCTAAAATAATCCAAATATTTTGTGAATCTAATTTAAAAACGATATAATAAAGTTTAATATGTCGTTTATTTTTTTATTTAAATCATAAGATTTAAATAAAAAATAGAACTCATTCTTGTATGTATATTGCAACATGTTTCGATTTATCTAAATCTCATCTAGATTTCTTTGCTAGAGCTGTCTGGTATTTTCTTAAGGTTTCGAAATTAGTACACGGTTATAAAACTATGTTTTAATGATTTTATACGCGGCATTTTAATTTATTTTTATTTCGACGTTTCGGTCACTTTTCAGTAACCGTACATTTTCAATATCTTTGGATATTTTAATAAAATCATTTTCTACGAGAGGGGCCTTTTCTCATTTTAGACTCCTGCCTCCCTCTGTTTCATTTGATGTAATTAGTTTTATCGCATAAGAAAGATTTATTTATAACATTTTACTTTGTAACCAACACTTTTGAATTTTTGGAATAAAATTAAATAAATTCGCATTCAAAAAACTCTACTCTTCTTACATAAATATGCCCAATTCTTATAGTATAAGCTAGAGCTAGATAATACAGGTATATAGACATTATACATATTAATAAGTCTATACTATAAGTCTTATACCATAGACTAATTAGTATGTAGTTTTTATCCGTGCAGGAACGGAGAAAGAATACAATTTCCTGCGGCCGGGCGGCCTGTCGTAAGAGGCGACAAAATAACCCACAGCCAGGTGGTAGGGCGTTTGCCCGACTGGATGGCGACCACCCCTGGTCTAGAGTATGTCGCCATAACAACTTTGAGTTGTGTTCCGGCATTAGTGACCAGGTTCCAATCTCCCTTAAGAGAGCAGCAGCGCATTTGCAGCGCCTTTGGTGTTGCAAATGTCTATAGGCGATGGTAACCGCTTTCCATCAAGTGGGCCATCTGCCTGTCTGTTGAAGTCCTGCAATAAAAAAAAAAAAAAAAAATGTATAACTTATAAATATCCACACACGTGACGTAACAAGTTCCCCAATAGACTGTGAGCAGTGTTACTCAACGAGCAATATACATTTCGAAATCAAAATGAGGATCGGCCCTTTATTCCGTAGCTATTGTATTCCCTTACCATATCAAATTACATTATTTCCGCAATAATTCCACAGTACACAAACACAGTAAGGGGAGCCATATCGAATATGAAATTGGTTTAGAAGAATATATTTTATTCTTTCCGGAAAGTTATTTGAACAGGCTTATGTATTCAAACAAGTCGTTTCTTTGTTATAGAGATATTGTATTATATTATTATTACATTAAAGTCGTGGTAGCGTAATGGCTAGCGCACGCGCCCCTAAATCGAAAGCCGCGGGTTCGATCCTGACCGGAACGCATGCACCTCTTAGTCAGTTTTCTGATCTAATGTGCATATTGTTACAATTACCACGTGCTAATAACGGTGAAGGAAAACATCGTGATGCAACCAGCACAGCGAGATAACCGATGTGTCAAACCTGCCAAGCCGCCTTGGACAATCGTGGCGGATATACTCTCCGTTCCCCCTTAATGGGAGGCCCGAGCCCAGCAGTAGGACATTTATGGGCTGATATTATATTATATTATTTACATTAGTTTGATTCAGACTTTGGTAGCAAAAATTTTGAACCTAAATGAATGAATCAATTCATCTTTATTTGTAAAAGTACAGGTAAACAAAAGATGGTAAACGAAGTCAATTAATCTCACTGTATTTGACCTAAAGACGGTCCAAATATTTGGGTACCAATTAAAAAAAATATAACAATTCTTAATTTAATCATTTGATTAACTATATATTAGACTAGCTGCGCCCCGCGGTCTCTCCTGTGTGGTGATTGAAAATCGTCATAATTCCAAAATAAAAGAACTTTCTAAAATAGAAGTAGCCTAAGTTACTCCTTATTACATCTGCTACCTGCCAATAAAAGTCCCGTCAAAATCGGTCCAGCCATTTCAGAGATTAGCCGGAACAAACAGACAGACAGACCAAAATTGTAAAAAATGTTATTTTAGCGTATGTACCATATATATATATATATATATATATATATATATATATATATATATATATATATATATATATATATATATATATATATATATATAAGTGAAACCCAAAATTATTCTGCAGCGAAGTTTTGGTGATATGAATCTGGGCACACTTCTTAAGGATGCTCGGGAATTCGACTGTTCTGAGGTAGCTAAGGCCGCTACCGTTGATGAAAAGTTGCATGTGTTTAATACTGCTTTACTGAGGCTTTATGACTCACATGCACCTTTACGCTGCATAAAAATCAAACACCTGCCAGCGCCATGGCTCACCGATGATATCAAATCACTGATGTACAAAAAGTCCAAGGCTAAAACCAAATACAAAGTTAAACCTACTGAAGTCAACCGAATGGCGTTCGTGAGTATTCGTAATCGCTGCAATAGAGTGTGTAGGGACGCTCAACGCCGCTACATTCACGAGTCAGTCGAAAATGAAAACCCAGCTAAAGTCTGGAAATTTCTACGATCCCTGGGAGTTGGCAAGCAAACAAATAATGTAATTCACAAAGAACTCAACATTGACGATTTAAATCGACATTTCTCAGCTACTTCTGACTTTGACGTTGTAACTAAGTCTAATACTTTAAATACTCTTTTTGCCCTGCCGACACCCGATTATCCTCCATTCTTAGTAAGTCGATGTTCTGATAGTGATGTTAAGAGCGCTGTAAAATCCATTACATCGAACGCTGTCGGTAGCGATGGTATTAGTCGCAACATGATTCTGCCCATACTGGATGTCATCAATCCTATCCTCACCCATATACTCAATGCCTCTGTAGTTTCTGATACCTTTCCAGTCACCTGGAAGGAAGCCCAGATTATTCCTCTTCCTAAAAAACCTAATCCTGTTTCTTTCTCTCAATTCCGTCCCATATCTATTCTGCCATTCCTTTCTAAAGTCCTGGAACGCCTAGTCCACCAACAGTTAAGTATTTTCCTTAATCGGCATTCTCTCCTTAATCTCTTTCAATCTGGTTTCCGACCTGGCCACAGCACAACTACTGCCCTCGTGAAAATCACCGATGACATTCGTTATGGTATGGATAATGGTTTATTGACTGTGCTATCGCTACTGGACTTCAGCAGTGCTTTCAACAATGTAAACTTTGAAATATTACTTGGTATTCTAAGCTCTCTTAACATACCTCCTACAATAATCGACTGGTTTCACAGTTACCTGTATGGCCGCCGGCAGCGGGTTCGCGTCGAGGATGATTAATCGTCATGGTGTGAACTCACTGCTGATGTTCCTCAAGGCAGCGTGCTTTCTCCCTTATTGTTCGCTGTTTTTATTAACTCCATCTCTAATCAACTCATTTCAACCTATCACCTCTATGCAGACGATTTACAAATTTATACACAATCACCTGTTGCCACCTTAGACAAAGCAGTTTCAAACATAAACTTAGATTTTGAACGCATTCTGCAGTGGGGCAAGTCATTTGGGCTTCATGTCAACCCTGAAAAAACGCAAGTCATCATCATCGGTAGCTTACGGATGCTTAACAAGGTCGACTGGAGTACCATACCTAGTGTGATGTTTGACGGGACAATCATTCCTTTTAGTGATAAGGTAAAAAACCTTGGCATTATATTTGACAGTGAGCTGTCTTGGCGACCTCATATCACCGAACTAAGCCGACGGCTTCACCTCTCATCCAAATCCCTTAGAAGGTTGAGCAATTTCTTACCCACTACCACCAAAATTAAGCTATCATAATCCTTATTACTTCTTATCCTTGATTATGCTGACGCCAGCTATCTAAATTTAACCCAAGAACAACTTAATAAACTTGAGCGCCTCCAAAATTTTTGCATAAGGTTCATATTTGGACTATGCAAATATGACCATGTCTCTGAATTCCGAAAAAAACTCAAGTGGTTGCCAATTCGATTTCGCCGGAATACTCACATCCTTGCTTTTCTCTATAGTATTTTATTTGTCCCTAGTACTCCTGATTACCTTAAACAAAATTTTGAATTTCTTTCATGCTCTCATAATTTACGCCCTTCTACTAAACTTAAATTGAACACTCCTGCGCATAACTCAACTTTTTATAACAATTCTTTTACTGTTAAGGCTATACAGCTCTGAAACGCACTTCCTGTTACAATCAGACAAGCAAAATCGCTAGCGATATTTAAAACTATGATCAAAAAATACTACCTGTCGTTGGAATATGATATTTAAATTCATTTATATATTTTGTAGATATGTATTTGTATGGTATGTATATTAAGTATATATCTATGTAATATATAAAATTTCTTCATATATGTATATATATCATGTATGTATTTATTATTAAAATGAAAATAGTTGTACTATATGTTACGTATACCACCATCGCCATTATCATCTCAATTCATTCCTGGGGTTGTCTGGAAGAGATCGCTTTTTAGCGATAAGACCGCCCTTTGTACATAACTAGATATAATTTTAGTCTTTAAGTTCATGTTTGTATTGGTGTACAATAAAGTGTTATCTATCTATCTATATTGGGTGTAAAAAAAAACTGTGAAAAGATGAGCCCTTAATATTAATAGTAAGATTGTCCTCATCGCATTTTTTAAATTCCCATAAGAATAACACAGGATATTTTTTTTTGCACACCAAAGGTGCTACAAATGCGCTGCTGCCCTCTTAAGAGATACTGGAACCTGGTCACTAATGTCGGAACACAACTGAAGGTTGTTATGGCGATATACTTTAGACCAGGGGTGGTAGCCATCCAGTCGGGCCAACGCCCTCCCACCTGGCTGTGGGTTGTTTTGTCGCCTCTTACGACAGGCCGCCCGGCCGCAGGAAAAATTATTCTTTCTCTGTTCCTGCACCGATAAAATAAATTATTAACCAATTTAGTGTAACAGTATGAGTTTTATGTACTTTCTTTAGGTTCACTAATAATATAAGGGGATGTATGTTTATACTGTTTTTCCATGAACTAACTTAACGGGTGTTTAAAGCATACTGTTGAAAATCAGGCGATATTTTGAATTAACGACGAATATTTAAAATTTACTGAAATTAACACGCAATAAAATTTCTAAGTAGATCGAATCGATTTAATGTTGTTATAATACAGTAGACTAACTGTTACGCGTGACTCTCCGCTCGTATTTTCACACTTACCATTTCTTTATTATCCGTCGCCTTTTCGAGGACTGTGTCCAGCCACTCCCACTGTTTCCGGGCTGGCACTGAGCTCGATTCCCTCATACTGAAGAAGTTTGTGTTGAGAGCCACTATCCTTAGTTTGCTTTGTTTCTGTTCTATAGTGTAGTATCCACCTGTGAAAAGAGTAGGTAATTACTAATTGAAAACGATAATAATGCCAGCCTATAAATTTCCCACTGCTAGGATCATTTTTAGGTGGACCCATGTTTTACTGACTACGCCTCTTGAAGGTGAATGGACGTGTCTCAGATAATGATAATTTTAATACGCATATATCCGTTTGAGCACACCGACAAACCTTAAGGCGGCTATATACGCTATGATCTATCGGACAATTCTACCTGTGCATTGAGCAGATAGCTACACCGGGGTGTATATGCGAATAGATAGACCTAGGCCCCAAGTCTATTATTGTAGTGTCAGAATGATCAATACTGGCGCCATACGGGCACCATAATTGTTGTTTTGCAATTGGAAAAATAATCATTATGAATCCATTACAAAGTAAAGACCATTCTGACATTATTGTGATAGCGAGATTGAGACCTTGTTCAGCATATATGTATATATTATATACGCTACCCATTCGGTCGACCTGCACAGCCATGCAAAGGTAGTCTTTTACGGTGTATCGTAGCATGGCTGGTCGCTTTAAGGGTACATAATTACGTACTGGTAATAAAAATTAACATTTAACTCGAAAAAATAAACAGTTTCTGCGGAGTAGCGACCCAAATAATAAATAATCGGCAGACAAACACAGACACATTGTATATCTCCAAACTAAATAAGTTTTGCTTCTGTTATATATACAACGGACTACTCTGGGGCCGATCCAGGATCATGGTAAGCAAAGGAAAGTTGGTTTACAAGATTTACCATACCAAGAAACGAACCCGGAGCTTCTGTGCTGCAATGAGGTAGGCCGGCAAAAGCTTGGTCCACCCACAAAGACTATCAAAGCAAAGGCATTATAATTGTATAATAATGTTAGTACTTACCAAATTTGAAAGTTTGCAAAGCCTCCGAAGGCAGCCAATGCATGAGAAGATTTGTCAACCTCTCTGACGGAGCTGGATCCAGGTGTCCCAGCACTGGGAATACGAAGTGGGAACTAAACGTCCTCCCTAACAGGTCTGTCATGTTCCTTATAGCAAGGTACCGGTCGTCTTCACTTCCAGTGTAATGGGCTGCTAGGATATCGCTGTGGTGAAAGTATGTAAGATTAAATATATGCCTTAAAGTAGAATTGCGGAGCCTGGGTTTCGAAGTAAATGCTTAGAATGTAAACGGGATTTTACGCCATGAAACTTCCTTTGTTTAAATTTTTATTGTACTCCACTAATTTTTGAACACTTAAATAAGGTAATAAGAAAAACAGTCTGAAAGTTTAGGTAGACCACACCCAGCTCACGAGTCAGGTCCCTACTTTTAAGCTTTACAATTTGGCTGAGGTTCAGTTTTACAAGTGTAGTGACGAATTTCTAATAAGACTCAAACATCTTTGTTACTAAGCGGGGCTCCCAATTGTTAAGGTAACGGACAGTATACCTGCCACGCTTATCCAAGCCGTCTTGGAGGGCTTGAAGCATCGGTTATGTCGATGTGAAGGTTTCATCACTATTTTTTCCTTTAACGTCAGCACGTGGTCAATAACAACACATTAACTCCAACCACTATACTACTACTACGGTTTTCTTATCATGTATATAATAATAAGTCATAAACACATGATTAATACTTGCCCCGTCCATAACACAAACTCGACGTTTTCAGAATGCCGCGTGCGCATGTACCGCGCCGCTGACTCGATCAGCTCCAGCGAGCTGTCGCACGAGTAATCGCCGTAGCGGCCGAGCGCGCGGTGGTGGCCCGAACTGCCGCGTTCGTCGGCTCGCCGACAATCTGTCAAAGACAACGAGCTTTTTCTCTGTCCGTTTAGGTTCGCGTTTGATTCCTGTCACGGTCTAGAATGGAGCACGATTACTTAGAAGATATCACTCGTGACTGGAAGACCCCTAGAATTGTTTGAAAAAATAGATCCCGGCAAATTAATCCATTCTTCGGAAGTGCGCGTCAGAAAAGATGAAGCGAAGCGCTTGGTCCTAAGTGGCGGTGTTTCCACCATGTAACATATGCGTCTGGTTATCCAATGGTAAAAGGGGGATAGAGGAACCAGCTCATGCAGTTCTAAGGAACACTCCCCGAAGTGCATCCGATAGAAAACAAACAGTTTAGCAACCTTGCGTCTATGCTCAAGACCCTGAAGTCGAGCAATAATAAGACGGTCACATCTTTCTTTATAAGGTTTCGTTGCTATTTGGGTAAAGGCCCTTTTCAGACTAACGTTTTATACGAGCGTATAAGCATGTATACGCGAGTCACGTATGTCGTACGAGCGTTGACGGCCTTATAAGCTTGTATAAGCGTGAGCTTTTGGCTTTTTGAATGGCGCTTGTACTGAAACGACCATATACGCGCCAAAAAATGCTAGCTTGCAAGCGCTTAGAACATCAAGATGTTTCTTACTAGCTTGTAAAGTCGTGGAAAATATAGTATTCTCCTAGTAATTTTAAATTACGAGTACAGAGTATACATTAATATAATAGGGAGACAGAAAATTCAGAAAGCAATTAATTTTGTAGAGCTTCTAACATACTACCTAAACTATAACAATGAAAATTAATTTGAATAATATCTTTTGCGTAGTTTTTGAGATGTAGAATATTAACGATTTTTGTCACATCTACGACTAAAATTATTGTGTGTTAATTAAAAATTCATATTTTTTATACGACGTTCTCAGACGAATGAAAGTGTAGACGGAGCCTACGAGAGCAAAAGTGTCAAATGAAGTGAAACATTTTTTAATGTAAACTTACGTCGTAGACACGTTGTTTGTGTCTGTGTGGGTAATAGTAATGGAAACTATACCACCTCTATCGGTGCTTACTAATGCGTCCGACCGAAAATACCGAGATAGGTCGTCGGAAAACACCTTTAAAAGAAGAGTTAAAGAGCACTATCTGTCCTAATTAACTATGTGTGTGTATATGTATTTTATATATGTATGTGCGTGTGTGTATATATTTATTTTTGATACATAAATGTACATTTAGGTAAAGTACTTATATACTTATTCATATAAACTTTAATATACACAATTCTGCCCCTTGTTTTCCCATTCGCGCTAGACCCATAGGTCTGCTGGATCAAAATTCGTTTTACAAACTTTTATTTAACTTGCAATGGATGCACCTATGTGTGTATGTATGTTTGTAAATTCAGGTGGAATATTTCTAGTTAAATTTGACCAACTTCCCGGTTTTCGATTGAGCTGAAATTTTGCACGCATATATATATCGCGTGACAATGCAACAATATGGTACCATGGACCTGATCTGATGAAAGAGTAGGAAGTTGGCTATAGGAACTCCTGTACTAAATAAGATAGACCCGTCGTGTTTGGGCTCGTTTTACTTGTTTTGCCTAGCACTCTGCTGCTACACGATATCCAGGATCTCAAAAGCTTGTATTTAAAAACCTTTTTAAAAAGCTTATTTTAGAGTTAAGCTCGCCTTTGTAGCTCACCACTATTTGGTAGTTTTATATGTAACTATTTTATGTACAATAAAGAATAAAGAACAATTCGATTTTCTAATTAGTACCGAGAACTTAGTTGTTCTCCTAGTTTCTTTCTTCCCTTACCCGGCATCACTCTGGTAGCTCGAGGCTCGCGTTCTACCAATTTTTTTCCTCTAACGGCAAATTCATGAAGTGGAAATTGTCTATGATCACGATACTTACTTCTTCTTGTATCACCTTGTGGTGTGTATAGCGGATCATAGTGGAAGTCTGTTATGTGCCAGAAGTAGCCTGAAACAAAAGAAAATGGATTCAATTACGAATTTAAAGTGACAGTTGAACAGTTATTAGTCCTTTCTTTTAGTGCGCTCCAATATTGTTGAATACAAGTCTTTGTATTGGTTTGATACATCGAACTTCGAGTTGAAGAAATTACCTTAGTATAACATTACAAGGCCTCTAGAGTAACTATCATACGATCTTTTTTTAGTATCGTTTAATCAATAAGTATGTTGTAGTATGTGTAAAATTCAATCACTATTTATAATAAGAGCTAAGGAGTTAAAGCGGCTGGTTTCGCAGATTTGTATGACGTATATGACAAGAATAAAGTGGAAATTTATGCTAGGTATATCTTACACCTAGACACACCAGTATATCTAGACACGTGTCAGTTTTGGTAAGCCATTCTTCAAAAGGCTTTTAGGCCCCTCTGTCTGCTGTATTTTAGCCACAATATAAGATAAAAAGTAAGTTTGTTTCAATAATAATTTAGGATACTGTTAATCTAAGTATCACACACACACACAAATACACACACACACACACACACACACACACACACACATATATATATATATATATATATATATATATATACTACCTGTGCCCGCGACGTCGTCCGCGTGGAATTTGTTTTGAAACATTCTTCATTGGTGCCCCGCTTCAATTGGTCTTAGCGTGATGATGATACTTATGCACTGAAAGAATTTGTCAAATCGGACCAGCGGTTCCTGAGATTAGCGCGTTCAAACAAACAAACAAAGAAACTCTTCAGCTTTATAATATTAGTATAGATTTGTTCATAATTAAAACATCATCCGAGTAATAATTTCAAAAGAAATTTGAGTTTCCACTCAAGGACTAGCGTCATAATAAGCTTTTTATAAAATAGCGGCAGTAATTATACCAAATTCCTTACTTCATGAAACGGCAATTACTCACACAAATAAAATAAATAATTAACGATAAATAACAATAAATTTAATTTTATCTTTGATATGAAAACTAAATAAATAACCATTAGAAAAAGTGCGTGTTTACGATGGCCTTGCGTGATTCTAGTTGGCCGTGATCCTAGAGAAACTACTTGTTAAAACCTTTTCGTGAGCATAAATGCGTTTAAAGTAATCTTCAGCCTTTTGTCGAACAAAAATGAAGTACACAATATTTGAATATATCTAATAATTTTCCACGATGTTATGCCTACGTGTATATTAAGATAATATTCGCACCCGCCAAACAAAGATTGTCAAAGTGTTATAAGGGCCCCTATAGGTCGTTTTGGGGTATACGAAACGGTAAATTAATTTCCGTGATGTGTAAAGTTAAAAAGAGCACAAGATACATAAAAAAACTTGCAATTAGATTGCCAGGTTGTTTATTTCTCTGTTGAACGTAAAGGACATTTAATCATTTTTAAGCTGCTTAGTAGAATTAATTATAACACTGGTTATATATAATGACGTTGATAAATATCAAGTCTTAGTGTGTCTTATTCTACGTCTGATAACTGTATAATCAAAATAAATCGTCTAACTGATTAAAAGTCATTTTAAAACCCTTTCTAAAGCATATTTTAAATTCTTTATCAAACGAAAAACGACGCTTTAAACTAGCTATCTCTAGGTCATTTTTATAATATTATGTTTTCTTTCTACCTATGGGTCTACTCTTAATCATAGCATTGAAATGAAAAAAAAAACAAATATCTCTTTGGTAAATTACAAATGAGTAACATTTGTCTGGCACTAGATGTTGTAGTTTAATTTTAATTTGCAAATAAGTTTCTTTTTAATAATATTTTATATATTCCGACGTTTCAGTCATTTTCCAGTTTAAAACTTTAATAATATTCATTGACACTTGACATCTTTGTTTTCCGTGATCACGGCTACTGAAAAGTGTCGGAAATGACGGAATAATAAAAATCAAATAAAACGTTACAACGTAGTTGTATTATGTGTACTAAAAACGCGTAAAAAATATAGAAAATATTTAATAACATAGATGTTGAAAACGTGATTTTTGTAATAAAACAATTTTTGATTAGCCTACAACTAGAAACCACCATATACCAGTGTGATATAAAAGTTTGGAAACCTCTGGTCTAAAGCAACCCTCCAACACATTCGAGCTCAATAACACGACCTTGACGTTAGAGCCTCAGTCTTCAGGATTAACGTGACCTATCTACAATGGGAAAATATCGGAAAATCTAAATTATTGGAAGTCGTGTAGAGAACGGAATACCGGGGGATATACTCGTATTGAGTTTCAGGGTCGCTTATCTGTAAAATGGTTATTAATAGTGAAAGTTAGTGTAATTGTTAGTCGGGTTTGAATATTATAAGGCGATGCTTGGGTTAATGAAGAGATAAATAGTATTTATTAAAAACTGTGGATTTTCAGAAAGAAAGAAAGAAGGAAAAAGATTTATTTACAACTACAATGCTAAACCATTTACACTATTAATTTATATTATAATGAGTTACCCAAAGATATGTTAACGACAAATATGTCCAGAGTTTAAATTTTATATATTAAGTAAGAATTATTTAGCATTGTGTCCTTGATGATAATACCATCTTTAAATTATTATGAAACTGAAAATCTGCTCAATAAAATTGGAGCCTAATTGTACACTAATGTTACGCGATGTCCATCACAGCAGTTATGAGAACCATAGATTATATTAATATCACATAGATAATCTTCATAGATAATATTATTATGGAGGGTAGTTGTCGTAGTATTTTCGTATAAAAGGCGGTGTGGCGTGTAGACGGTGTTCATTGCTTACTGAGTGGTAAAGGGGAATCTCTGCCCAAATAGTTAATATTAGGTATATTTGGTACTTTCTTGCCCAAATCTCTGCAAGGCTTTTTACACTAATCTGGTCACAAATGAATGTAATAATATTGTAATATATACCCAAGAAAACCCACAACTAACCACCAAGACACAGGTGCAAACCTAGTGTCGGGGTTAGGGAATTGACACGTGAAGTAGTTAGATTTAAATCAACTTATAATTCTATGTCACTGTATCTGGTTTTTATTACAAATAAATTATTATTTAAAAAAATAAAAAAATCGCATTGCGTATATGTTAAACGAATCCACAATTGGTCTGGTGTATATGTACTTTAGATAACGGTGGTACATAATGTAATGTTTAATACAAAAACTGGATAATCTAATCATTTTGTTAACGCCGACCTATTTGGTCACCACCGCTTTGTTTCCTTTTTTCTTTCGCCGCATCTATCACTATGTAATGTGACATAGTCTACGTTCGACCGTTGAACGCGCCGCTGCTTCTGCACAAACCTCGCCACGTTTTGTGTGTTGTGTCGCATTTACACCCGCTTTCGTCAACCTGCATGGAGGAGTATATGCACTGTATCGTTCCAGCTGGTCCACTAATCGAAGGAAGACGAGACGAAAGGATCACTAGGAAGAAGTGTCTGCCGCTGCGAAGCCCGCATCGCTCGTAGTGTCTCTGGTGCGGTGACTTTATCCTGTAAGTCCTTTCCTTCTCTTTATCTCTTCTCCCGCCCACGCCATCACATTTAAATTAATTTATATTATACTTAACTTATATATATTATTATACTAACTTAACTTTAAAAAAAGTTATAAGGTATAATTTAATATGATCCACGAGAACACTGCCGACAAACTGTGCTGCAGTTTGGCGAAGTAATTGTTTGTATAATATTGTATTATTTTTAATATAACAAATACAATTATAATTATAACAATTATGAGCCGCGCGCGCAAAAGGACTACTAACTATTATTGTATTGTATTACTATTATTTTATATACAATAATAAATGTAAATAATAAATTTATTGCAACAACTTTTTATGTAATCTCTTTTGTCAACCCTACTGACCATCGACGCGTGACATCTTGAAGCTATCAGCAAACCTTCTGCGCACGAGTGGTAGTAAATGTAGTTCTAAATTAGTCCTAGCTCAGCAACATTGCCGGTTGAGATAACCAGCGCTGATCTTCCGCTAGTTGACATCTTAGTATCAGACATAGTATTTCTATACTTCATGAAAAATATTATGACTTCTAGGATAACAGCTACTCGAACACTAAATACATCAAGTTCTGTCGTCACAATCAAAATGGACATCCTCTATGGTCGAGGGTCTAAGCCGACTCTAAGCCTTGCCCGTCTAGTTCATTGGAGCGTGTCCTAGTTTGATTCTTGGCTTGTTACATATTATAAACGAACGAACGAATAAAACTAACAACTCATTTACAATTATTCGATAAAATTTAAATGCTAGAGGAGCAATAGGTAAATTAGCTTCAAGAAGCTTTTGCATTTTCAGTAGTTTAGAATTCTTACGTATTCTTACGAATACGTAAGAATTCTAAATTCTAAAGTTGACATTTAAAATACCTTGCACACTCAGCAAAAAGAGGTTCGTTGCATTTTGAAGAAGTCAAATAAATAATAATTATTTACATTGATTGCTAATTGTTGTGAGGTCTGACTATTTGGTTTTAGTTTGATAATTAATTAATTCTTGTTATTTACTGTTCAGTGTTATTGTTTGTTGTTATTTGGTATTAAATTTGATAATTAAAAATGGTTCCGATGTTGAAACGTCGTCGAGTTAAGCTTTTGACTTCCCAAACTAAAGAAGTCTAATTTGTACAAATATTTCTAAAATGAGCGCAATAGCAAGCAGTATCATAACTTCCGCTCAATTAGTTGCTAAATCAACCGGAATATCATTGACTTCCATTCGAAAGATGGTATCAGAAAAAAAATGCTATTCTTCAGAACAGAGAACAACAATTTAGTATTATTATGTTTAGTATTAATATTTATTATTTTAATATTGTTTAATATTATTAGTTTCATATTAAGTACTTGCCTATAAAAATAAATAAAAAGTATTAGTTTATTTATTTATGTGCTTACCGTACGCTACTACAAACGTAAAAACGTCTCGAAGCTAATTTACCTACTTGTACTTCAATCGACTAAAGTGCGTGCAAATTTCATTAGCTTTGAAAGTGACACGTTTCCTCTTTGAAAGAGTAAAAAAGTTCTTTGCAATGAATCACTTAATGGATTGCACTGGGGCATTTTTATATCGATTTGTTGGATAACAATAAAATAGCTAGGATATTGCTTGCGTGAAGAGGTTAGTATGTAACATATAACTGAAAGCGTTTTGGACCCGGTAGGTGGCGCTGCTGTCAGGACGACGTCTGCCGGGAGAGCTGGTGCCTTATAAAAATGTAGTTCGAATTCGGTCCTGGAACTTCGACAGGTGTCTAATGTAATTTGATAATATATTTCATGGTAATTGGTTTATTATACCAATTATCACGAAATATGTTAACAATATTTATAATTTTTAACATATATTTATAAATTACTTTATTTTCAGTATTTTTTAAAGTTATTTTTAGTTTGATATTGCAGCTTATAAATCTATTTGATACAAAAATTAATAATAGAAAAAAATCCCTATGTCGCTCTTGCATTAACTACCACATTTTTGACGATAAAATTAAAGATTGTATTACACAAATTTTTTTAATAACTTGAAAACGTGTGCGAGTGACATTCCATTCAGAAACCCCCTTGAAACAGAATTTACCACGTAATTTTTGTACACAAATATAAAAACTTTTTTGTATTGTTAAAAACAGCAAAGCAAATTGATGGCACATCGGATGCAAGTTATCACACACACGGCTGTGCCACGGAAGAAACTTGATGCCACCAAACATAAATTAGTTATCTATGTCTTGGCGAAAATGAGGAAACTTTTACGCAAATGTTTCCAAGTTAATAAGGTCTAGAAAATGAGATAGTGAAAATTTTAAAAAGGCCTTTCTTTTGACCTTCTTTGAATCCCTCCTCCAAGTTATGAACTATGAAGTGGAAATCATCCATTTATATGCGTCGAGTAGTTTTTGAAAATTTTGTTCATTATATTCGCAGACTGCTCAGCACTTATCAGATTTATTGAGGCCCGATTCCTATATCTAACGGATCGGTCATTTGCCTTGCGGTTATAATTTGACATAAGCTCCATACAAGTAACGTCAAAATTCAACGGATGTTAGGGCAGATAGATGAATAGTAAAACAAGAACCGGCCATAGCACATGTTTATTCTTTTTAACAAAAACATGTAAAAAAATTATAACGTTGACTACAATGCCAATTTCTTAATTGCTGTTTCTACGGAATTTACTGTGTCATCAATTTCTTTCACCTCATATTATATGAAGCGTAATAAGCGGCTAAAATATAACGACACCCTCAAGAGCCTGCGTTATAAATGAAGACAATTTAATCCGTTGGTAATACAAATCGCTTGTCTAATTTATTTTGCGAGTTCAATTCTGCTGGATTTAACAAGTTCACTCTCATGGGAGAGGACAATGATATAGAGGGGCATTATACTTTTGGTAATCTTAAACTAATTTAACATAACTAATTCGTAAATAGTTATTCGTAGACATTTAGGTGAGAATTAAATCCTTTTAAAATCGTCTATGTCCGTCGGTGTCCTTTTTTGTTCTTATCATCGTCATCTAAGTGTTATATCCCGGTTACGTTCGGAGCTTTCACTTTGACGGCTAGAATCCACTTTGTTTTCCTTTGATGCGCCTTGATTTTGCGAACCTTGGCGTGACTATTTTAAAATGGCAGGTGTAGTGTGATCAAAAATTAATTTAAAATCACTTGAACGATGAAGAATGCTTTCATCTTGCAATTGTTTCGTAATCACTAGTCGCAGACTAGCGCCACAAAACAGGTTCCACAGACGCGGCGCTACAATCGCCAAACTTAATCCTGCCAGAATAACTATTTATTTGCTAATCTGTAAATCGATGTAGGTAAGTATTAAATTAATATTATAATATATTCTACAATTAAAGCTGTAAAATTTTCTGGCTACTATTCTAACAAATAGTGGAGCTACCATTATGAATTCCTTTGTTTTCGGTAGTACTTCTTTTGCGGCGCGGACTCTTAATATATTTTAAGTTTTAAACTCGAATGACCTTCCATTATTGACGCTGCTGACACATAATCACTAGAACATCATACAATTAAATTACAATTGAAAGCAGATCACAAGACTAAGGCCACGTTCCACTTGTAGCTCACAACGCCTAAAATGCTCTTTCAGCCGTTCCACATAGCGACCACGGTGTCTAAAACGTCACTAATGGCGTCATAATTTTCGGTCACGTAGCGCTCACGATTCATCTCAAGAGGTGGGTAGAAGTAGGCGTTGACCGCAGAGCATTAATTCTCTCCATCAATGCGTTATAATAATCCGTTCCAATTGAGTTTATGAGATTATACCTCAACGCTCGCAAGAAGCAGAACGACAGAAAAATTGCGGTCGTAAGCAAGGTTGTTGTGAGCCTCGTGTAAAACGCGGCCAAAATGCACTAAATTTTAGTTAAAACAATACAGAGAAGATCAGCATGGTCCCTGCATAAGGGTGACAGGCAAAATCCTCAAGCGTTTCACATTTTTTAGATCACAAGAAATATGTTCGAATGTTGAGGATTCAAAAAGCACATCCAGTTAGAGAGATCCAATAAAAGCAATGTTTGGATACGCTTCATCAACTTGGGTGTCATTAATCAGGCGTTTTTGCTAACACAAGCAGTAGGGGTAGCTGACTGGACGAGTTCGAATCTGTTACAAAAATGAGACGTAATTTAGAAAAATCCCTCCTTTTTGGACTTATTATTGTTACATAAAGAGTTTTTTAAAAGGAAAAAACCGAATGGTACATATCGAATTTAATTACAGAAGACGAAATAAATGCAGTTTTATTACATTTTATAAATAATTGTGTTGATTCCCCATTTCTCATCAATAATTTACACCTGAAGTGTCCCCGGTTCAGCTCCGATGATAAATCCCTATGCTCAGTAGTACCACTTATAAAAACTAACTATACAAAAAAACACGTTTATATACTGCATTTGTCAGCAAAACAATGCAATATTTACTAATGTATATCCTTTCATAGGTAACTTATACAAATTTAAAACCCAAATTTAAATTATTTATTAATTACACATTTTATGTAATTTTCGTATAACTGCTTTTTGCTCTACTTTTACATTTATACGCCTCGTTCTTCCCCTTTAGCGTTATTTTTGTCACATAACTTGCGTCCCGCCATATTACATGCTCGTTTCACTTTTGACCTTCTTCCTCTCAATTTCTCACGGTTGCAAGTTCCAAAGTTCCCCGTCTATCTACTTGTCTTTCACCTTATCTATTATACAGTAACAGCTCTATATTCACACTTCCTTCGCGTTTTCAGTATTCGCGGATTAAAAAATGCGGATCTGATAAGTACATACATTATAATAGAAGGATTCCAATAGGTATCCAACCCCATATCCTTTGTAAATGCCGTTAAATGGACTAATAAAAAAGCAAAATAGATCTTATTACAACTCTGCCTAAAGTATGTTGTTAAATGATATCGCCAATGACTTTTAATAAGCCGCCTTCGCTGCGATTGGTGTTTCTGAGAATGTAAAAAAACAGAATGAAAGCTGCTTTACTGCCTAGCAAGAGAAATTACAAAATTCTTCAAACTGTTGCCTAAGCATTAAGATAATTAATCAAACTTCTATTAAATTGATTTTTTTATATATGTCGCATTCACTCCCGCCGGGAGCGTATGACACTGAGTATAATGCAATAATCTGAATTGTTATAATCAAAGTTTATTACACTAGAATTATTACAATTACAATATTAAATACAGCACAATAATACACAGAAATATTAGGACAACTCCAAGAGTCGTCTCCACGCTTGTCAGGTATCGAGCAGCAATATGCCCTCAAGAATACTGCGATTATCGAACAGTATTATCGACCACAATACACTGGGCCTGTTGTCCAACAGAGCGGAAGCTCTGTTGGACTGATGAACGTAGAATGACGGCTGTAGACCGTCCGTTGTAGACTCGTAGACTGTCCGTTTAAGACTGCCCTGACTAGTGTAACAGCCTTGCAGAGATTTGGGTAAGAAGGCACCAAATATTAATTATTTGGGCAGGGTTTCCCCTTTATTGTTCAGCCTTTGGTGTGACCATTCACATCGCACAGTAAGCAATGCACCCCGTCTACACGCCACACCGCCTTTTATACTAAAATACTACGAAAACTACCCTACAAAACAATAATATTACATCATTGCTAAAATAGCAATTACTTCATAGTGTTGCCAGGATCATAAAAACAATTATAATAATTAGTTACTCCATTTCCGATATCTGTCAGCTTGATAATAAATGCTTCTACGTTGACATCCGGTTATACGACTTCCGATTACTACATTTGACTACTACCGTCATATGATAACTTTATAATAACAAATACTATTCCGACATATATTTGTTCTTTTTTTGCTCACCTAGGAAGGTATCCCCTATAATCCTATATAAATTACCATTCCATATTTCCGTATTCGCGGCATATTTATGGAACATTTGCCCCGCGAATAAAGAGCTTTTGCTGTACATGATTACGAGTATGAATTGCTTTATTGTGTTTTAAAAGATACAGTTAACAGAAATAAAATTTTACAATACAATAGGCGGTCTTATCGCTATTAGCGATTTCTGACAGACAACCTTTGGATGGAAATGAAGTTTGATAAGAACAGAAGTATTTGGAATTATTCTCACTATAGAATCAATATCTTATATATGTATGCATACATGATATAACATACAAACACTAATAAAATATAAAAATTATAGTAATAAGATATATGCGAATAAAATATTGAATATAAATATTATATTATATCTACTGTTACGAGCTACAGGACTCGAATTAACATGCCGTTGGAATTACTATAGAATTTATTAGAACTGTACAAAAACGTATAAAACAAGTACAAATATAACTGGATACAACTAATTCAAATTTCACGATTCAATAATACGCGCAAAGTCCTTCACTATATCGCTCATCAAATGTACCTGTCTTGCTTTGATCGTAGTTCTTGCTAGACTGCCTCACACATCCCTTCGGGCAGTCCTTTAATGTTGTACAAATACAATATGCCTCAACGCAAAACAATAACAACAAGAATTAGTTCGCCACACCTGCCTAATGACGGTCATAAAACAAGTACAATAACAATAGAATGGTTTTCTTAATTACAAATTCTAAACACAAAGTAAACAAAGGACGTCCAAATGCGGGAAAGGTAATAAACCAGGTTTATGTCAGGCAGATGTGCATTCACTTTTTGTCGGCACGTAGCAATATAATAAACTTACATGAATAAATATAAAACGAGAAAAAGCCGATAATAACTACTGCATCCTTAAATTGAGCTATTTGATGAGTATATGAGTATGTAAGTCCTCTCTTATATGAGTATAAAAATTCTGAGCGAAATTCTTACCAGAAATTCTAATACGAGTCTTCAATTGTTATTTCACAGTGATATTAGCTTACGTGGCATAAAAAACTTGAGTAATGTGCTAATTTTGCGTTGGCTCTAATTCAGTGTCAGTTGTCAGTGTCACAGGATGAGGGATGCGATACATTCCCTACGTGACACTTGTACTCATGAGATAAGTAACGCTGGAGACGCGTGGTTTGGACGGGATTGCTTATTGGGACGAAGTACGTATATATTTGACAATAAACTATATATTTGTGATTGCCGAGTCACACGAATATGTAGATGTATGATGTCAAAAGTAAGAATGTAAATAAAAGATAGTCATTTTGTCAAAGATCTTTATAAGAACGTTATCTCCGTCAGTCTATCTGTCGATCTGTCCAATTATCTTGTATGTCACAGTTATTTTCAATCTTTGCATTTCACAATCTCGTAAATCTTGTCATTCGTTGAATTTGTCACTTTCGTTTTCTAAATTTGTATTTCATAATCTCGGAATTCTTTTCAGTGTTTGTATATAACATAGTCATTTTATCCTGAAATTATTGGATTTATACAGCTCAAAGACAAAATATATAGTAAAATATACTGTACGCCATTAAACCGCTAAACAATTAAAAATTAGGGTTCGCCTTAACTATGTAATTGAAGGTCAATTTTTTTTCAATTTATATAGTCGTGTAAGTATCATTCGTCAAAAACTTTTTTTTTAGTTCTTAGATGGGAGAATATTAGCTTATAAACAATAGCCCATAAACGTCCCGCTGCTAAGCTCGCGTCTTCCAATTTTAAAGCGAACAGACAGTATATCCTCCACGCTGGTTCGAGGCGGTTTGGTGGATGTCACACATAGATTATCGCCATGTGCAGGTTTTATCACGATGTAACAATATGCACATTAGATATTTAAACAATCCGTCAAAAACTATTACCTTAGTTTATAATGAAATATATATTTTTCTATTCTTCTTTCTTAAGTTAGCTGTTTACTGTACACGTTTTACTGTACTTTCTTTTTTATTTTACTCATTTTCAATTTAATTATACCTAGACATAAGTTGTTAAAAGTGTCCTCTCAGTCAGGTTGCCTGGAAGAGATCGTTTTTAGCGATAAGGCCGCCATTTGTTTTGCCTTTAATTATTGTAATTATTTATTATGTAATTGTATATTTTGGTGAACAACAAAGTGTTTTCTATTCTATTCTATTATATTCTATTAGGTCTGAAAACTACGTGAGTTCATGTTTTTTTCAGATAGCATTTGAACCGGTGTTATTTGAGTTTGCGACGCGAGTGTAGCTACCACAGCTTCAAACATTACGTTATTAAGTAGTAAATATGTCACCCCCATAGTTTACGGGTTGCCATACAATAGCGATTGCAGCGAAATGACTCACGTCTATGAACGTAAATAACCAACAAACCTCTTACAATTACACGTCCACATTTAAATATAAGCATAGATTATAATTTCTTTTGAAAATAAAAGGCAATAAATTATCTCTCCTAGCAGAACAGCTTAAGCCGTTCCGTAATGCCAAGGAATCGCAGTGGAAATTCATCAATCAAGTGGTGTTATGGCGGTAGCTGCGCATTATATGTATACATAGCTGTTATATACATGTGTATGTATGTGTTGATACACTACGCGATAATCTCGTGAAGCAAACTGAAGTAAACACACATTAATAAGCGTATATGTATATATGTTCATAATGGGTCTTGTTTATGATGAGGTTGTATAATATGAAATCTTGCCCTTGATGTCCTATAAGGTTTGTTAACGTTTAAGTTAATAGTAAGTAAGTACTTAAGTGCTAAGTTGCTCTTAAGAACAGTAAAGGCTATGTGCGTGTAATCCACACAGGACAGAATTCTATAGAATAGAAGGTTTCCATACATTTCTTTTCACTTTTTATTCATTGTAAGTATTGCAATATGAAGTTGGAACGCAACCCAACAACATCAAACTCAAATACGTGTGTTAAACTTGTTACTTATGACTTTGGTGTCTTTTTCTATATTGTATAGGTTCGTATTCGCGTCAAAATGCTCCTTCAACCGTTCTATATAGCGACCACGATCGTTATGGTCGCTGTGAAAACGTCACTAATGACGTCATAATTTTCGATCACCTAACGCTCACAACGACCCATGTCAAGAGGTGGGTTGAAGTGAGCGTTGACCATAGAACATTGATTTTCTCTATCGAAACGTTAACGATGGCGCAATTTTCAAATCAACTACACAGCAACCAATAACATTTGTGTATTACGTCTTTAATGACATTAACGCTCCCTATTTCGTTCCACTTGAATTTATGATTGTACCGCATGCAAACAAGTAGAAAGGGAAAATTGCGGTCGTGAGCGTGGTCATTGTGAGCTCCGAGGGGAATGTACCTAACCATTGTACCTAATGTCAGGTTGAGATTCAGCCTAGGATGGAGCACGCTTACCTAGAAGATACCTGTTTACATGAGACTTGAAGACACCAAAATTGTATTATTGAGAAACAGACGACGGCAAAAAGTTCCCCTCTTCAGCGGTACGTATGATAGAAATAGGAGCATAGCACTTCATCCGCTTTGTTGGTATTTTCACCATATATCTATTCTGTATGTCTAGGTCGCTTATATACCTAAATGCAGATCTCAGCACTCGTGTTTTTCCTTTCTAGGGTGTATTTAGTTGGTTATAATATTAAAGTAAAGTTATAAAAAAGAAATACATACATACATGGTAGCTTAATGATTAGCATACGCCTCCCAAACTCAAGGGGTGCAAGTTCGAATCCTGGCCGAGAAGCATGCACCACATGAGCAGTTTTTCGGACCTAATGTGCATATTGTTCTTACAACCAAGTGCTAAAGTTGATGAAACCTACCCATCGGTATAACCGATATATCAAACCTGCCAAGCCGCCTCAAACAAACGTGGCGGGTGTATTGTCTCTTCACCCTTATAATGGGAGTCCGGAGCCCAGCAGTGGGATGTTTATGAGCTGTTATTATTATGTACCTACGTCACCCTACGTGGGTGTCAAATAACTTATTTGATACCGGATATACTTGATATCAGGCGGGCATCTATATATTGACTGCTATTTATAAAATGCATGTTATGCTTTGCTTGACATTTAATATTATCTAATTTATTTAATTATTATTATAATTATTTCAATAATAGTAATGTAATTAGTTTCAATTTAGATTTAGTTATAAGATCTGAAACTGCACGCCTAATAAGGCAAAATGTATTGAAACAATTACCCCAAAAAAAAACATCTATGTTCACATACATTTCAAGCAATAAAGTATTATTCTGTTCTAATATAGACTGATATAGTTAGAAAAAAAATAACGAAAACAAAATCGACATCACTCGAAAAACCAAAAAATTAATATTTAACCGACTTCTTTCTACAACATCTCGAGGTCAGTGTTTAAAGTTGGTTAAAAAAAAATACTTTTCCCTTGAGCAAATACTTCAATAGCTTTAGAGAGAATATATTAAGCACCTGTAGAAATTGTACAACTGGCACGCGTATACAAATTTGCCATCTCACATTTCGGTGTATATGCTCTTCAACAAGGGTTGCTCTAGCTAGATATCCTTGCAATCCACTAATCAGATCCTAACTTCGTGACAAGGGACCATCTCGCGAGTTAAGAAAAACGAAATTCGATCAACAATTGACGGATAAATAGCGTAAATTTCATTTTATATAAAAAAATAAGCGCCTATAGAAAATGTCGTACCTACATATACAAGAATACACGTATACAAGCTTTTTTACAAGAATTTAGGTGCACAGCGTTCTTTAATAAGGGTTATTCTCGATTTCCCTAGGATCTGATGCATTCATCAGATCCCGACTTGGTGACCGTGGGACTAACTACCCCGAGAGTAAACACTTACGAGTGAAGAAAATAATTCAAGCAGCAGTAATAAGCAGTTTACAATTGACGAAGAAGTTAGTTAACACTTTTCGTGAGTTTCTCTAATTCCTCGCAATCCACTCATCAGATCCTGACATGGTGAATATGGTACTTTTACGAGAGTATAACCTTGCGGTTAAAAGAACACAATTGACGGAGAAATCAAGTAATGAACCTACAAAAAAAGAAAACAAAAACATATGCATTTATATAATATACACACTTTCAAAATATGAAACAAGAATATGTAACGTCTGATGCTATCGAGTCATTCAATATTTAGAAGATTGTTACTGAAAAATTGTAATTTAAAAAAATCCCCATGATAATACAAACAAGAAAAAAACTTTCAAAAGAATTGTTTTACTCCCAAATCCTTTTAAAGTTAATAGCTCCCTAATATTTATTCACTTTTAAAAATAACACACAAACTTCCACCCTTGTTCAACTTTATTATTAGAGATGAAAAAAGAATACCACGAAATTGTATCTGTACGCGAATAAAAGAAAATAATCCTTTCATTTCCTCGAAACGAAAAACCAGTAAAAAGTTTTTAAAAGCCGAGTTTTGTTTAAAAGAGAGCACACTTCGTTGGACGGTAAAGAGTTTTTGTCGGCTTTGAGAATCGGAATAAATTACGCGATTTTACTTCCCGAATTAGATCAATTAGCGACAATTGTATTTAACGTATTGTAAAAAAAATGTTCTTTAACATAAAATCGAATTGTTCGATGGACCATTTGATTTAATTTAAATCTGCTAGAACTTGATTTCCTTTAACACAGCAATTCTACTTAATAGTTGAAGAAATTTCATATTCCAATAAATTTCTCGAATTAGAGCAATTAACGACAATTGTATTTATTTATTTATTGCAGGAGTTCAGCAGATAGACGGGCGCGGCCCACTTGATAGAAAGCGGTTACCATCGCCTATGGACATTTGCAACACCAAATGCGCTGCTGCTCTTAAGAGAGACTGAAACCTGGTATTTAACGTAATGTAAAAATCTTGTTCTTTAACATAAAATCGAAGTGTTTGGTGGACCATTTCATTTAATTTTCAAAAACTCTACTTAGTTACTGTTGAACACATTTAATTTTCATATTCCAATTTTCTACAATTAGAGCAATTAGCGACAATTGTATTTAATGTATTGTAAAATGTTTGTTGTCTAACATACAAACGAACTGTTCAATGGACCATTTGATTTAATTTAAATGTACTAGGATTTTATTTCTATTTATTACTAAAAAATTCTACTTAGTTACTGTTGAACAGATTTCATATTCCAATTTTCTCGAATTAGAGCAATTAGCGACATTTGCATTTAACATATTGTAAAAATTTTGTTCTTTAACAGAGAATCGAAGTGTTCGATGGGCCATTTGATTTAATTTAAACACACTAAATATTTAATTTTCCTATCCCACGCAATATTTCTTTTTCAAGATTAAACATGCTAAAATGTGAGCGGTTAAAAAAAACTATGAAGAAAGTGTATGTAATACGCAAATATTACATACACAAGTCACTGTATATATTTGATTGGCCAGAAATTTCTTCGAGGTTTTAAAACTGTTATGTCCTCTCCATTTTAAAAGACACTTATAACGATGTTGTTCATATTGAGTTAGAATAAATTCGTAGCCTTCTTGAAGAACCTTAAAGAAGCCAACAAACTTAATCTAACTCAATATGAATAAAACCGTAAGACTTCCAAGTGTTCATTAACTTTCTTAACTATATTTTCAAAAATAATAACACTTCAAAAAGCGATACAACAATGGCCTATGGTGGCAAAAGTCAAGAAGGAGTTAAAAACTTCTTAGAGTTCAGAAGAAACTATCTTCTGAACACATTAACATTCGTAGTTTAATCGCGGTAATTTATTTGATATTATTTTCAGTAGTCGTGATCACGGAAGACAAAGATTTCAAGTGTTAATGAGTATTGTTAAAGTTTTATTCAGCCTACCGCCAACTTGTTCAGTTTGATTATTTCGTTTTATTCTTTTGTTTATGGTTATTATTTACTCTATGGGAGCCTAATCTAATTTAACACCGCTCCACAACATGTAGTGGCTTCAAGAGAAGAAGTGGCGCAAGAAATCCTTCAGCAAACATGCCTAACTCTAATAGTTTTATATAATATTAAAATTAATGGGAGGAAAAAAAGGAAGAAATAAATGTTTTGATCCAAAATAAGCTCTATCATATACCAACATCAAATAAATCACTGTCTAACAAACAACAGGAGCTAATGCATAATTGATCTCGTAACAGACTCAAACTTTGTCAAATACTTGAAATCTCTGTGAAATGGGTACAAGCGCTTAACCCCCCGATGAATTCTTAAGATGTCAATATCAAACCTGCCCTGGATTCCGTACGGGTTTATGACTCGATAGGTATTTATGGGCTTTAGAATGGGCTCTATGTTGTATATATGCCATCGACATGTGCACTCGTAAAAAGGTCAATGGAACACTTTGAAAGTATGTGCTTGAATATACTGTTTTCTCTATTTATGTGTATTGATATTTTTGAGATTACATGGCACTAACTTCTGTAGTAAATTCATTATCATTTTTATGAGCTCATCCTATCCTACCGGCTTGATGGTTATCAATCTAGATCGCTAAATACTTATGAAAGCTGCAAGAATATAAAAAGCATTTATGCTTCAAAAATAGATTTAGAAAACGTTATTGTTTCTTTTTAGTGTGATTTTATTGAACTTGAATAGTGTTAGGAGAAAGCACCAGTAAAACCATAAGACAGTTTTTTTGATTAATTCTTAAACTGAAAATAAATTGTCTTATTTCGCGTGTAATTCAGGTTTTATAATGACATTTACGTTACTATCTTCATCCTTTTTGATTAAATAGGTCTAAAAATGTTATAAAAAAATGATGTATTCGTTTTCAAAACCCAAAAATCTCTTATGACGTCATGTAAGATTTAGAAGTTTTCAATGTACCGTCTATTTACTGGGCAATTATTTCTTAGTAGTCTTGTGCTTGGTAATGCAAATGAGCTCTTCCTTCTAGTACAATTCAGGCACTGAACTATTAACTAGTTCACCTCAATTCGGTCATTAGAACTTTTCAATCATTCTTAGCAATCGAATCAGGGTTCTTAATAGTTCTTCGTTCATGTACTAAAAAAACTGTCGGATCTCTGATAAGCACGCTTAGCTAATAAACCGATGAATGTTTGATTATGTGAAACGTTTCTTTTAGTATAAGGAACCGGTTCCTAGCGTGCATCGTTCATGAACCACACAATACTATTTTTTAGGAATCTTCTTTGATAATGTTACAACAAATTCCACTTCTAATCTGTAAAAGCACATTTTATTACCTGTCTGCATTTGAACTAATTGTAATTCTTTTATGATCGTCTTCTTTTATTCACTTATTGGCATACGTTTCTAGTTATTGTGGATAACAGCCTATTGTCCTATTGTACTCGTTTACGGCCGCTTGCAGGCTGCATCAATTGCCAGATGTTGCGGATTACAAATTACAAGCAAATTTTAGGAAATTGTGTCCACGTTGCCGGGCAGGCACAGTTGCATTGGTGATGTATAAAACGACGGCCTGATTGAGAGAGGACGCAGTTGAGCGACAACGACGATCAAGGCGTGATGTGTGTACAATCGGGAATCTAATAGTAACAGACTTCGCACGTTTAATTGAATTACGACCTTCTGCATTACGTTTGGATTTATTGTGTTCGGTTATATTTATACCTGTGTTATAAGTGTTTGTATAGTTCTAATAAACTCTATAATAATTCAAACGGCATTTTCATTCCAGTCTCGCAACTCATAGCAATAATAAAAACCCTAAACAGATTGACTCCATTCTACAATACCGCATTCAACAACTCGGAAACCGCGAACTATCACTCAAGTTTTATCTATCGCCACAAAAAGAGCATCGAAGGCTGTAACATTAATAATACTTGATTTATATTTGAAAAGATCCACGATAGCGCACCATTATTTAAAAGAGAGATACTATATTTCATTGGTATTTAATAGAATATTTTACTGTGATATCGTCATGGATTCGAGGAGAGAATTTATTAATGCTTTTAAATGTAATAGTTTAGTGGAAAAAGCAACTGCGATTCACTTAGGAAAACTGATACGAATTATAATGTTACAACCTAGGCGCCGACAAAAACAAAATACACCTGCATATCTGAAAAAAACCACATTTATTACCCGTCGGCATTTGAACTAATAACATTGACATTATTTTATGGTCGTCTTCCTTTGTTTACTTATTGGCATACGGCCTATTGTTTTATTGTAATAATTAATCAGGTGTTACGGATTTTGAAGTAGAAGCTGATTCTAGGAAATTCGGTTCACATTACCGGGCGGACATATTGCATTTGTGCAGTATAAAACAAGGACCTGTTGGAGAGGGGAGGCAGTCGAGCGAAAACCACGATCGAAGCGAGACTTGTGTACTACAATCGGGAACCATAGTGCTTTGGAAATTTGCGCGTTTTATTAAATTATGACCTTCTGCATTACGTTTGAATTATATTTGTTCGGTTATATTTGTACCTGTGTTATACGTGTTTGTGTAATTGTAATAAACTCTATAGTAATTCTAACGTGATTCTAATTGGAGTCTCGTACTCGTAACAATATTCATTGAAGTTGTCGAATTTTCATAATTTTTGTTTATAGAACAGTGGGATAAGAGAGTCTTTTTGAAAATTTTGATTATGACTCAATAAGGAAACACTTGAAAAGTACCGGATGTTATAATTCATTGATCTTTATTTACGTACTACGCACGGCACTAATATGCACTACTCTACTCTATGCCATTCGTGATAAATTGTCTTTTTATAGTTTTAATTTATTTGTAAATAACGCCAATCAATGTTAAGTCATACTAGTCTACTACATAGTCCTCCTAACAACCGGGAGCGATTTTGGTGATTTTGTTTTTGTCATGAAACAAAGTCTTTTAGGAATTCAGAAAATATGGCGATACGAAGTTCGCCATGTCAGCTAGTAGTTAATAGTTTATTTGCTTGAACGCGCTAATCTCAGTAACTACTGATTTGAAAAATTCGTTCAATGTTAGATAGCCTATTTATCGAGGAAGGCTATATGTTATATATCATCACGCTAAGCCCAAACTTTTTTTAACTATTCCACGCGGACGAAATCGCGGACAGAAGCTAGTGCTTTTATAAGAAGAAACATGTACTAAGATTAATCACTTATAACAACTTTATTTCCATTTTTCTAACAAATAAATCAGTTTCATTTTATTTCACCTGTGTACAATTATGGAAATAAATTAAGTTTTTCGCACTAAATGATAAGGCGACCATTTATGTTTATCATTTATTATTAAAGCATTTATCGCAAGAAGTCATTTCACACTCGGTCCGTCATAACCCTACTCACCCGCTACAAGGGCTCAACGAAATACCACTAAGGTATCCCCTTTTGTAAATTCATCATTGCTATAATTTAATATGCTGAACCTTACTCCTTAGTGAAAGTAGGGCAGTACACACGCGTAAACAAGTCCCCAGTAAGGCGGGGTGTATTCGGGCAAAATGTATTTTTCACTAAAGTGCGGGTATTTTTGTGTACAGCTATTCTGGTTGGGAGAGTCGTAGACTTTTTCCGGGCTATGGGCTCTGAGAGGGTTGTATTATATTGGTATTGAGTATACTTGTGAGGCGTTTTGGTGAATGTTATATTGTGGAAACTTTAATAGGCTTCGAAACGGACTTTCTTTTATTGTTAATTTAAGAAAAATATTTACGCAAAAAATTGGCTCAAGTAATAGCAAAAGATTTAGGTTATGCCTATTATGCCGCGACGGCCACCCGTAGACGGCCTAGTCCCATGGCCCTAAATAAGAAAGAAACAACACCGAGAAGTTTTATTAGTCTATTTCAAACAGGACATCTGACAGATGAAAGAAAGACTATTTGCAAAAATAGCGACGTAATTACATTCCTTATACATTTTTATACACAGAGCATATTCTGAGAATTTGTACGGTGCATTTTCAGCAAACAAGATTTGCACTCAGCATAATGCTGTGCCGGAATTATATCTGATCCGACACAACGCTTCTAGGGAGTGAGAGTGACCCTAAAGGTTGTAGAAGCGAGATGGAATGCTCCTCCGTCTCAAAGAAAGACCCTCCAGCGAGGCTAATGTTGTTCCTCAAAGGCTTAGGCCCACCTAGAATAGTTGATAATTTGTATATAATCTTTGTATGTTTCGGGAAACGTTTGTGACATCAATTATTGCACAGCGCCATCTATTGGCTTTTTGTAAATGTTCCACTACACGCTGATTTTCAGTGCAAACCTTCTTTTGGTGTAAGACCAAACAGACCCAATTTTGTTTACAAAATAATAATAGTAATTAATAAAAGTAATTCAACTAGTGTAATATTTAATACGTAAAAATATAAATAAATTTTGATAAAACTTCAAAAATAAAATAATTGCTCCTGTAACAACTTGTATCGAATCATTTATTCGAATACAATTCGCTAGAGTACTTGCCTAGTATTACCACATTCTGTGTGCCACATCACTGATATGCAACAAATGATATTTTACTTTATAACCTATAGAGACAGATGACTATGATTCGCTAAGTCTAGAGATGTGACTTTCTGCATATCATGAGTTGGTTGATTCGATTGACGATTATTTCTAAGTATTAACAATAATCGATTGCATAAAAATGTTTATGGCTGAATAATATTTCACGGTGACGGCTGTTTAAAGCTCCATTTTCTGCCTTTTCATAAGTAACTTAATGTCTATAATCAATCAATTAATACGGTTAGAGAATATCTAAATAAAGCAGGTAAATAATAAAACATTACATGAAAATTACGTAAATAAAAAGCAAATCATGGTGATTTTAATTACAATGTGACTTATGTAAGAAATATTAATTTGTTTCTATATAATTAAAATTTGTATCTAATTAATAGATCGAGTATGAGATATAGTTACAAGTTACGTTCTATGGTATGTGTCAGATATACCGTCGTATTTGGAATAAACAATAGTGGGTAGTCCTGCAGCCCATCTGGCCGGCGGGGCCTACACTACCGTCGTTGACAGAAACCAAGAAAGGAAAATCATTTGTTTGGTTTTTACAAGACAGCGCATATTCTGCACGGGAACGTTACTAATTCCCGTGCAGCGTGTTTCATCGCAAAGGGATTTTTTCTCATAAAAAAAACTCCTATCACAGTCTCTGTTGTTGAATGGTCTAAACAACTTTGATCACCTACCTCACTGAAACACAGAGATCCTGCGTACCAATCATGGTATGGTAAATTTCAAAAGTGAACTTTGGATCTTTGATTTGGATGGCTGATACACTGGCTGGCACATATTATATATAAATGTGTGTTTGTCTGCAATTTATTATCATCATATTAAATTACTTACACATCCGGTACAATCCACCTTTATTATACTTTTCAGCCCATATAAAACTTTTCACCCTACCTGTAATTTTAAACCAGGGTTGTAATGCTAGAGCTTCACTTGCGTTAATGATAAAGATTAAGGCTATGTCCGAATGCGTCTTACTTAAATCATTAAAAAAATAACGCCGTTAACACATAGCTATAATAGTGTCTATACATACGTAATATTTAACCTCATTAATAATGTCGCCAAACCAACGTGCAACGGCTTATATTATTGTATCTATAAAATTAACCTAGGCGAAGCCGCACCATTATTTGCAAGTGAAATAGAAAAAACTATAATATTACAAAATTCTGAACATGCCGTGTCTGTAAATTGATACTATTTAAAAAAAACAACTGAAATAGATTATATAATGGATCGAATTTTCGTCTATGCAATTTTTTCATTTTCTTATCTGTCTGTCGGTTTCTGTTTGTTCGAGTTTTCCATCAAAATACTGAGCCGATTTCTCAGCGGTTTTCACTGATCGACAGTATGTTTTTCTGGGAATAATTTAAAAGGGTCAGATTAAAAAAAAAACGTATATCAATCGTTCGAAAATTTTATGTAATAAAATGTGATATTTTTTATCCCGGAAATCCCGCGGGTAATTTCTCGAGGGGTTTGTAGTAGTTCGGGTACATAAAAATTCGCATATTCCGAAACAGTTTTTCTAAAACGATATCTCACATTCTTTTTTACATGCTGCATTACTTTACTTTATATCCCAGAAATCTCGCGGGAATTTCAACTCAAGCGTGGATGAAGTCGCAGGCATATCCTAGTATATGAATAAAAAATATTTGAAATTAAACTTTTACCTTTGAATGAATAACTGAATATGCTTTATTGTGTTTTAAAGATACAGTTAACAGAAATAAAATTTTACAATACAATAGGCGGTCTTATCGCTATTAGCGATTTCTTTCAGACAACCTTTGGAAAGACAAAAAATTTCATAAGAACAGACCTCTGTTCTTATCAAATTTTTGTGAAAGTAATGCAACACAACTATGTTGCATTATTCTCACTACCGAATCAGTATCTTATAAATATATATATTATAAATACATACATTAAATAATACATATACATTAATAAAAATATAAAAAATATACTAAGTACCTTTGTACTTATATTTTAATGTTTGTACATTTATAATACCACTTGGTCCCAAAAACATAAACAAAACACTTTACCGCTCACCTGTACCCCGCTGCACACACGATGGCAGATAATTTGGGCGCGCTAATCACACTGCCCGACCCTTCGTGAGGCATGTTGATTGATGATCCGACTTTGAGGATGTTAGGTTAATCTTCAACGCGCTATATGCAGGGAAACACTTTTGTTTGTTATATTATTCGTTGGAAATTGATTATATAAAATTCTATTGATATTCCTTTATTATTATTTTCTTCTCACAAAAATAAAGGTAGCAAAAAATTTCCAAACTTTTGGGTGAGTTTAAACGGTCGGTAACTTTAAGAAACATGGTTGTACAGCAAATTAAAACAATTCAAACTGTAGCTCCAAGTATCTAGCTTTTTTCTCGAGTAATCTTGAGAAAACCATCGACAAAAATACGTATTTTTTTTGGTTTTTCTTCTTGGTCTATGGACTTGAATTTTTTTATATAGATTGGAATAAAGTATTTATTCAGCTACATTCTTTTTTAAAATCGTCACTGAGATGTCTCAGCACGTCTTGCTGAGACATCCGTCTTGAATGGACAATTATAACTTTGTTTTTTTTTATTATTTATATCTCAGCAAGATATTTGCTCTGAAAAGTTGCCAGTGCCAGCCTCGGACCCGAAGTCAGTAACTTTTACAAAAAAACCATGCCTGTGCGAGTCAAGATCCATTTGACTGGCAGATGGTCAAATAACCGAAATTACTAAAATTCATATGAAATCAGTCACGGTCAAATCAAGATTGATTCAATATTAAGCTGAATATTTGACAGACTATCAAAATCGTCAAAAGTAGATATGATTCCAATTCGATTGGTTTGCCAATTTGAGTTACAGACTCGGTGATCTAGTCTAGAAGATGCCGCTATAAAAGCCCTGAGTTGTGTTCCGGCGTCAGTGGCCCTTCAGTCCACTCTTCTAGGCTAACACGATTAGATCGATTAAGCTAAAAGTACGTTGAATAGCTCCTTTAGTGTTGCAAATGTCCATACCTGGCGGTAACCACTTGTATTTCAACAATTAAAAAAGATAAAGAACGCATTATTTCATACAGATATTTCAAAGGAGTACGCATTATCAACAAACAGTTTTCAAAATTTCCATACTAGAAAGAACGAAAGAAAACTTTATTTGAAGAAATAGCGACGTAATTACAATCCTTATATTTTGAGAAGAGCATATTTTGGGAATTTGTACGCTGCATTTTCAGCAAACAAGTTTTGCACTCAGCATATTGCTGTGCCGGAATTATATCCGACACAACGCTGCTTTTCAGTGCAAACCTTCCTATTGGCGTAAGACCAAAACGACCCAATTTTGTTAATTAAATAATAAATAATAATAATAACTAATTTTACTTATGTAATATTTAATTAGTAAAATTAGTAATTATTAAATAACACCAAAAATAAATACGTTACGCTACCTAACTACTACTACTACTACCCAATAATGTTCCTAAACGTTTTCATTATTATAATAATAATAATAACAGCCCATAAACGTCCCACTGCTGGCCTCCTCTATAGGCGAACGGACAGTATACCCGTCATGCTCGGTGCAGGTTTCATAACGATATTTTCCTTCACCGTTGTTAGCATGTAGTAAATGAACAATGCACATTGGGCTACATTCCAACTAGGATTCGAACCCACATCCTTTGAGTTTCGAACACGTGCACTTGCCATTACGCTACCACGACTTTTGTCGTCATACGTTTTCATTAATTGAATTAGGAAACTTTTAAATCAGGTATAGATTTTATGTATTCGACTGTACCGCCATTACAAATCTTATCAATACAAAATGAGGTGGACGTAAACCACAGACGGGTCGAGCAAATCTGTCCTTTGGCAGCAAAAAATCCAATACCGCGGAGACCACGCAGCTTCCCATATGAAGGGTAGCTTGATGACTCCATTTCACGGCCCAATAGCTAAATGTATGCGAGCCTTTTTATTGTTAAACTTCATTGAATTCAAGGCATACGGATTTTCAAGCGAAAACGTCTGGAATGGGTTTCATTTTTCGCATTTTTTTATATATTGCGGAGCTGGCATATAAAGAGAATCCCCTCCCCATCCCTATTTTACCATCTAAACAACAAGATGCATCGGTTTACGCCACCGTTACATGGTAGAAACACCATCAGTTAAAACCGAGCGCTTCGCTTCATCTTTTCTGGTGCCCACTACCGAATATTGGAATAGTTTGTCAGAGTGTGTTTTACTTGACAAATACAATGTACTGGGTGAATAGGTATCTTCTTAGTAATCGTGCTCCATACTAGACCTCGTCATGACTCTACATCAGGTGAGACATTGGTCAAACGCAAACCATAAATCCATAAAAAACAGCCTATTGGAAAGAAGTTAACGTGACCTATAGGTGTTTGTAACGCCATGGCCGGTGGCCTGCGTTGCCGGTCTTTGTGATGATAGCGAGGATAGAGAGGATGACAAAGGAAAGATGTATGTCCGGAGCCTACGCGTTGCCAGTCTTTATGACAGGATACAGAGTATGACATAAAAGAGCTGGGACGGGATAAGAGTAATGAGATAGTAGGAATATGATAGAGGGCAAAGGGACATCGGGACATTTTTTTATTCCATGAGTTCAGGAGATGGCCCTGATGGAAAGCGATTACAATCGCCTATGGACATTTGTAACACCAAAGGTACTACCAATGTGCTGGCGCTCTTTTAAGGGAGACTGGAACCTGGTCACTAATGCCGGAACACAACACAAGGTTGTTATGGCGACATACTTTAGACCAGGGGTGGTAGCCATCCAGACAGGCAAACACCCTACCAGGCTGTGTATTGTTTTTTCACCTCTTACGAGAGCCCGTCTGGCTGCATGAAATTGTATTCTTTCTCCGTTCCTCCACGGATAGGAACTGTGTTGAAAATGTTCTGCTTGCTTGGTTCTTGTGAACCACATACGAGCATATCAAAAGGAAGATGAACTATGTCAACTTAAGTAATGGAATAAAACGAGAATTAATTAAGTGATAATATTTAAAATTGAAGGTCCATTAACTGACTCTGACAGCGGTCAGCGTTTAATATTACTACATATTTAATTATTCAGGGAGAACATTTTACTACGTTAGTCTACGTAATATATTATTCCCAAAACATTACTAGTTTACCTTCATAAGCAAAATATGATAACCCATTTATTTACATGGCACCCAGGAGTGCTTTCTACGTTAATAACTGAAAGTGCAAGACTGGGCTACATTAAGGGGCTCAATAAACAACGTATTTTTTGTATGTTGCACTAAGCTTCTAATTAGCTAATATTCCACTTAAACAACAGACGACGAATACTTTAACATTCGAAGAAATATATAATTGTGTAGCTCGAGTTAAAGTATACCACTATTTTTTTATATATATAGCTCCGGGCTCGGAGTCTCCACACTATTCTGTGACGTCGATCGCGGACGGAGCACTGACAAGAGCATACTATTGCTGCAGTGTTATCGTCCCCGACCGACGAGTGTCGTTCCCTAGCAACGGCCCAGATTGTGCGTAAATCGGTTAAGCATTTTCCCTCGCCTCAAAAAAAAACCACTATATTTAAAATTTTATTAAAATTATTACCTCGTATGGAAAAATCAAGGTACAGTTGCTTGCGAACTTAAAGTCAATACACTTTTTTACACATTTTATTTCATAATTATTAATAATCATCTAAAGTCAGTATTTATTTATTACAAGAATGCCTATAAATTATAAAAGTCGCTAAGTCTGTGGTTTAAGTAGCCTCTAATAGTTCCCCAACAAACCTACGGTGACCTACCAAAGTTATAAAGGTCAGGATATTTACTAATTAGTTTTAGGCTAGACTTTTCGAAGTATAAACTAGGTTTTGGTAGTTCCAAACAACCACAATAGTGCTTAATGGCAATATTATATAATGTATAATATAATTCTAGTTTTTTTCTTGCTTTGTTTGTTATGAATTATAATAAAACTACAGAGGTCGAATATCTGTAAATTGAAAAAAATGCCACAAACCGAGCTAGGGGGATGTAAGGAGTAAAATAGAACTAATTTAGATCCCTGTTTGTCTGCCTGTTTGTACGTAGCCCGTATCTCCGAAACGACAGGACCGATTTAGATGAAATTTTGTATGGTGATAGCTTATATCTCTGGTCAACACATAGTATACTTTTGATCTCGAAAAATTAAAGAGTTCCCGTGAAAGGGTTAAAAAAACTTTCCACGCGGGTGAAATCGCGCGCAGGAGATTCCGAAAATGCGACGTTTAGAATTTTCATCAGGTCATACGAAAATCACTGAAATGTAAATTAAACTCAACACAAAGCTAACTTATATCTTGGGTCTCACTTAAGATAGGTACTTTATATCGCGACAAACCTTGTTGGCATTTAAATTTATTTTATTATTGACAGATAGATACATAACACTTTATTGCTCACCAAAATAAACAAATACAATAATAAAATGCATAATTACAGTACTTCTTGGCAAAACAACAGGCGGCCTTATCGCTAAAAGCGATCTTTTCCAGGCAACATAACTTAAAAGATATTATTAACTAATCTGGCGATGTAGGTGGAGCAGGAAAAAGATAGGACTGTACAATTTATTATTGTATTTGTATATCTTTTGAGACCACGGGCCATAAAAATGGCCCGGACATTTGGAAGGCTTGTGTGGGGCTATGGGAATGCCAACACGTAGAGGCCCCGTAACAAATTTAATGTAAATGTGGCGTGACACTGACCGGCGATTATCCCTGTCTACAACATATAGTGATGCACCCAAAGACAAGCCCCGGCCAGTGTAGGACTATTGTGGGAAATGAGGACAAAAAGTACCGGGCTATTGGGGTGTTATTATTATAGTTAAATTTAAATTAAAATGAACTTCTTTAATTATTTATAACTAGGATTTTCCCGCGACTTCGTCCACGCTTGAAAGGTAACGTAGATTGCAGTTATTTTGCAAGTATTTAAAATCAATAAGTATTTTCAGTAAGACAACGGATTTCTAAGTATGAAAATATTGAGTGAATAATGAATTTCGAAGATTCCTGTAAAAACCCAGGATAAGTAATGTTAGTACAAAGAACAGCTGGTGCCCCGGCGGTGACAAGAGACCGGCGGAAAATGTCATCAAATGTAGCATGCCCAATTCTGCCGGCGCTCCTCATGCATGACAAGTCTAGGTGATCTAACGTATCTTTTTATTACTTTAATTATATTTTATTTAATAATAAATGTATAGCCAGGAGGGACGGTGTTTACCCAACTGGCTACCACCTCTGGTTTAGAGTATGCCGCTATAATAACCATCAGTGGCTAGGTTCCAGTCTCAATTAAGAGAGCAGAACCACATTTGTAGCACCTTTGGTGTTGTAAATGTCTATAGGCGATTGTAACCGCTTTCCATCAAGTGGACTATCTGCCTGTCTGCTGAAATCATGCAATAAAAAAATTAAAAAAGGATGTATTTATGTAAGAATTTGCCGAAACGTTTAATTTGTTTTTTAAATCTTATTTGTCAACAAATGACATCAGTAGCGTCAACAGGACTACTTAACCCAAAAAGAGCGACTAGTTAAAACCATTTCACATGGTCAGTTTAACATCAGCTTAAACGCTTCGTACCGTAACAAGCCTGGTTACAACGAAATAGCCAGTCGTATTTCCTACATGTTTAAACTGAACATGTTGTGTAATAACAATATTGTTGGGTTTGATAATATTATTACTAAAAAAATACGCTACACATCATTTTTTAGTTGTAACTTATGTCGGTATAAGTTTTCTAATTTTATTTTATAAGATTAATAGCATCTGCACGCGACTTCGTCCGCGTGGAATAGTTAAGAAAAAAGTAAGTTAAGAATAACCCCCGATTTTGAAACATTCTTCATTGGTGCTCCGCTCCTATTGGTCTTAGCGTGATGATCCTGTAGCCTTTCTCGATAAATGGGCTATCTAACATTAAAAGATTTTTTCAAATCAGAACCGTAGTTCCTGAGGTTAACGCGTACACCAGCGTAGACCATAGTAAATAACGGAACGTTATTAAGAAACTTTTACGAAATTTGCCATGCCAAGAATCGAACCCGAAATATCACTGAAACCAATTATTTCTAGACTGTGACAGATGAAAGATGCATTAGAAATGTTTGTGAAACATTTGTGTTCATCCATCATTATGAATGCAAAAGTAATTTTGTTTGTTTCTGCCTTATGACTAAATTTATATTTAAAAGTTTTTCTTTAAAATAAATCCACTCCACTCACACACACACACTGGAGGAAATTTTTGTTCAAGCAAAAATACAAACAAACTTTTCAGCTTTATATATTAGTATAAGATGATTATTGTATATCTCCTAAATAAATAAAATAAAGAACGCAGTCACAAGTAAGTCAATGAATGTAAACACTAACTAAATTAAAAGACATAAAGCGTTTTATTATGTATGCAAACACACATAATATGGTTAGCACTTGCCTAAAATCAGCGCACCGCATCATCCTTAGTGGCCGACTTCTAAACAACGGGGATCCACATACATGCATAATGGAAGGCCTTCGGCGTCACATACGTGACTATACGCCACACTTGAGCATAATGATGGTTAACAAGGAGTTTCAGGGCCTTTAAAGTTTAGGATACGTGTTATTTATCTACAATATTCAACTAGCCATAGAATATAATATACATATACAAGAAATTTGTCAAAAAAATGCGTTTACGAAGCCTGTATATATATTGTTCAAAATTTAAAAATTACGCACCATGCAACGGAACTTGCGGTAAAATGGGTACTCTCACCTAAATACGCTGTGCGTATCCTTTGTGAAAAAAATATAAAAGAATTTCATCGAAGAGTTTTAAATTATGAAAATAAATAAGCTGAATGATCGAACCTCCTTGGAAGCGCTATTGGTCGATGTATTTGTCTCACTTTAATACTATAGAGAAAATTAGACGAAAGATGTAGTTCTAATTTTCACCGCGCGCATGTTACCATTTGCAATTGCGCGCTGTTAGAAACGTCAAAGTTTGTAGTGACTTTCCGACTGGTATTTATGTTTTTTTCATTACCTATTGTACTGTTTCCTTAGAAATGTGTTGAAAAACATTACATGAAACATAAAAGGAAGTTGGTTTTCACAAACATGTGACTGTAGTAAGAATTGTTTACTCTTCTATAGAAACCAACCTACCGCACTAGCATCATAAAAAAATACACACATCAAAAGTATCTATTGATTGAATAAATTTTTAACTATAAAAAATATGCAATTAATATTGATATAATTTTGATTGATAAATGATCACCAAATTGAGTTTCCAGAAGTATTGTAGAAATGAAGCTATTTTCCTTTTAATGCTATGCCATAAAAATATATAAACGCCTTTAAAGCTAATTTCAGACCAAATATTTTACATTATCGCTAAGTAGATATTACCAATATTTTGTTTCTCCATTTCCAATTTAGTAATTTTTGCTGAGGCAAAAAAGCAAATGGTCGAACGTACAATTATTTTTAATACCAAATATAATATTGCGTTGTTTTTCACTAATATTTCACTTATATATAAGATAAATAGTGAATGGTTACAGTCGGTTCTGGCATCGCTTTGGTCTACACAAAACCTAACCTAACCGACTGTTTAAAACTCCACATATTTAAATTTTCGGATACATACAGTCTCCTATTTAAATAAATCCCGTCAAAAAACGTAAAAAAACGTCTCGGCGACAAAATTACCAGATCATTGTCGTGAATTTCAAACTTCGATAATTAATTGAATATGTATTTTTTCCACTCTTGGATTCAGCTTGGATAATTTGATTACACCTTAATTACTTAGAATAATTACACATAGAAAGATAGTCTACATACAAGCGCTGTGTCAAAAGTGAAGCACTAAACCGATTCACACAGGCGTGACGATTACGTGGCTTACGCTCGACGACACACACACATACACTTGAGTAATGTTGTCAGTGAAGATCCAATTCCCCGAAAGTGGGTAAATAATTCCACCGCTGATGTGTGGTAAAGTATGGGTATGGTAATGTAATTGTTATAATACGAGAATGTTTATTTTTATAACGAACAAAGGAAAACAACAACACGTAAACAAATTACAAATTATATTTTAAGATTGTATACAATTATTTATTTATTTACTGTGTAACTAAAGTAAACCAATCAAGTAAAAAAAATATTATCAAATAGTTTTAGTTTAGTCCCCATATTAAGAAAAATAAACAATTTATTGTAGAAATAATCAGTTTAGAAACCTGTAATCTGTATTTGTTTCCTGTATAATTGCCGCTTTGATAATGCTGTTTTCACTACATTGTCTTTTTTCGCCTCGTAGAAAAGACGAATGCGCAAATATCTTTCAATAATGAGCCTTGACAAATTGTTAATATGATTTTTCACATTGACATGTTCCTCTGCATTAGGGAAAACACACCTACCAACAAGTTTTTCCATAATTATCAAAGCAAGTTTTGTCTCTGATGTTTTGTCTAAGTTAATTTGTCTCCGCCATATACTTCCGCAAATAATTTTCGGCTATACCGCAGATTAAGTAAACAGCTTCTGAGACATAAATTAAGCCGCCGTTGTCCCTTAAAGCGACCAATTTGTGAAACCACATTTTTTCTTTCGTGAGCAGGCTATCGATACAAAAATTACACTTAATTTTTTTCATTAAGTTGCAACATTTCCAGCAATGTACCCTACGACATAATTTTTGTAGTTTGGATCATCAGTCGAAGCTATTAGAGAAGCAATGTCTACATCAGATGCGCGACTTACTAAGTCTTGGTACGGTTGTTCTTCGTAATCGTCAAAACGTTCAGAAAAAGTAGTTTGATTAATACATTTTATTGCAGAAGAACAAGTCAGAACAGAAATATCTTCTAATGGCACACAGTTGCCTGTTACGACTGCTTGTAATTCCATGTGGCATAATAGTTTTCTGTATGCACCTTTGAACTGAAGGACATTAGGATTATCATTATGTCCTCCGTTCATTCTTATCATGCCAAAGAAAGAGCTCCAAATGATCTTGGCTCAAACGATACGTAGAAATATAGACCATTTCTTTTGTATCCTCAACAAGAGTTTTATACAAGTGTTTTAAGCTTTCTATACATATCAGCATTCCCTTAAAACCTTTATTACTTTGAACACTTAAGACTGACTCAAAACTCTTAAATTTTATTTTTATAGCGGCCTCATTTTCGTGGTACGTACGTTTCCTAGTAGTTTTTATATTTAAATTTAAGATATATTTTTTGGCTTTTTCAAGAAGATCGAATATATTTACTTTATTATCTTTTGACAATGGCCGACAAAAACCGTATTGTGTTAATCTTCTTGAATTAAAAACATCAAATAGGTCGTTCAAAAGCATAATAAAATTTTCTGTGCCCGCAGATTTTTCAAATTTGTCCAGTTTTAGGGTCTCGCGGCAAAATTTTAAACTAATAGAAACACTTCTGCTAAGAAGTTGCATGGCCAGTTTAACTTTCATAATTGTATTTCTAAATTCTAAATGTCTTCGTGTTAGCTTGTTCGCAATGTTCAGTCCTTCTGTATCCTGCAAATTATTTAAAAGAACCAAGTAGTTCCAATCCACTACATTTTTTTCTTCATCGAGGAATTGAGTTTTATCTTCCCAATGATTACGGATAAGCTTAATCATGTGGCATGGATCTAGAAATACCGCCACTTCGTGATCTGATGAAGGGTGCTTAAAAGTGGTTTTCATATTTTTTACATTTTTGACGTGACAACCTAACAATTCCATTGCTGAAATATTGGTAGGGTGACCATCAAAGGTTAGAGACACAACTTTAACTCCAGCATCATGACATTTAGTTAAACATATGTTAATTAAATTTTTTTTATGTTTTCCCTCTAAGCTATGTATTAGGAAATATCCCAAAGGTATTTTCCAACGCTCATTAAGGCAAACAAGCATAAAAACATATGCCTGTCAGGCTTTTATACCACTATATGTGCCTATCCCAACATCTACATTTCCCAGACCTCCTTTGATATTTTGTGGTCTTATCGCCATTTCATCGACAATCAGTCCACATATTAACGTCTTGTCAGAACTTTGGGACTTTGATTTCAAAAGTTTAAAGGCTTCGTCTGTAAAACCAGGTGCTCCATCGATGCTACGATACCAGTTATACAATGTTTTTGGGTGTGGAAGACACGTATTAAAAGTATTACGAACGTATGTATATGCTCGAGGACTATGATAGTGCAACGTAAGACAGAATTTTCTGAACGCAGGAGTGTATTTTGGCATAGGACGCTTTTTATTTTCTTTTATTTTTTTTACCATGTTATTGAACAAATCGGCTACAAAAACATTTTCGGACACTAAATTAGATACATCATTACTAATGAATCTCTTTTTTTTGGAGTTCACCTAAAATTCTTTTAAGAGATTTATTTCTTTTTTGGAGACGCCGGGTTTTTTGTTTCAAAGTTTTTATAATTTTCCTATGTTTGAGATTAAGTAATGAGCTTTTATCTAACTTTTTTCGAAGCAGGACCTTGCGAGGAGTGTCAAATATATAATCGAACTCGTCGTCTGATGGGCGCCTAAGATTCCCGCGTGACGTACTCTGTAAAACGAAAATTGTTATAAGTTCATGCCACAATATTTACAAAATTTTGGGTGCAACAAGAAAACAACCAATTTAAAAAATCTACAGTTAAAATTTAAATACCGAAATTCAACACTTGATTAGAATTTTTGAAGATTACTTACAGGTTGCGATGAACTTTCAGCAACCATATTTCTATTTGAAGTTTTACGAAAATCTTCTTTCATGTCCTCAGCAGCATTTAAACTCTAAAAAAAGTCAGCTAAGTAAGTTTACTACATAGAAAGTTGTATAAAATAAATAGTTGTTAAACAAATTAACTGTCTACAGCTGTCTACCACACGTTTATTACATTTTCGCTCAACTTATAAATAACTACACTCACTGATAGCCCATGAAAAGGTGAAACCTCATCCACATTTAAATTATCTTCAAATAGATTATCTGTGCCTGTGCATGAAATATGTAAATCCTGAAACAAGTAATTTTATTATGATTTTCTTCATTTGTTTTTATCAATATCGTGTCACAAAATCTCAAAATACACATTAAGTTTTAGTTTAAATAAGTAATAAATAATGCTTAAATAATTATACCTTAACAGGGACAGCATTTCGACGCAATCTACACGATCCTCCCTGAGTTGTGTACTTATCTTCATTATTAAAATGTTTTGAACATATTCGTGTATTTTTGGTTGGCTTCCAATATTCTTCTCCACGACTAAGCCTTATATTTTTCACCCACTTGTCAGCAATAACAGGGTCGATAGGAATCCTTTGAACAACAACACAACTTTCAAGTAACACAATTTCAGGTATATAATATCGCTAAATCACACAAACACCTACATTAAAAACGTATCACATACCTGCGTAAAAATCAGTAGCAACTGTTTTAAAATTAATTAGTCGGAACCATAAAGTCAGTTAAAATGGGAAAATATTTTCACATTCGGGCAACACTGAGCATCGAAACAAAACATTTCTATTTTGACCTAATTAACTATAAATATACTATGAAATATTGAAAGCTTACCTGTGAAAAGTGATGTTATTACACTTCTTTTGTTTTTCAGATGTGTTGTGACACAATTTAACTGCACAAATCGTCATAATAATTATTTTTTCGCGATACACGTCCGGCGTGCTTTGACATTGAACACTGCGGAGCGGCCCGGCGTTTGGAGCCATTTATGGCTCCAATTAAGGTGCTTCAAAATGGGCGCACGGACTAGGTTTCTATGTGTAATTATTCTAAGCTTAATTATTTAGAATTGTAATTTTCGGTGTGAATGTTAGTGTTTTAGTAAAACAATATTTGGTGAGCATTTATCCATTTTGATAAGCAAAAAGAATTTAAATACAAAACGTACAATTTCTGATGAGTGTATATTTATTTTGGAACGTAAAACATTGTTTTTTAGGCACCTCGGTATAGAGTGGATTAAATTTATATGAAGTAATATATTTTATTTGGTGCTTAGTCTAAGGGCCAAAAAATATTTTTGGTGAGCATTTAAATTGTACCCATTAATATTTACCAACTCTAGTCTACCAGACTGGTAGACTAGAGTTTTCAGCCAAAATTTCAGCATACTAAAATAATTTGAAAAAAAAAATCATTTCTGAATTGGCGTCTGGCACAGTTTAAACAACAATAAAAATGTCTGACAATAATAGATTCATGTGTCAAAAATTCCAACTAAAATAATAAGCAAAAAAGAAACCTTAAAATGATTTGAAAAATTGATATTTTCCCTGTACAGATACGATGCGCACTGATGAACGCAACCACTACCGCCAGCCAGACGGCCCGTATGACGTCCGGAAGAGTGAGAGGAATAGCATATCTAAAAACTGGCCTTCTTGAAATTTTCTCTCGAAAACGTTGCCAGCTCTTAGACGATAATATTTTGTAAAAATTAAAATCCCAATAAAAGGCAAAGTAGAGAATTTTAAATTATTATTGTAATGATAAAAAAATAATTTGTGTTTCCACCATTTACACGAATTACAGAAACAGGGATTTGGCATGTCTAAAATCAGTTCATCAAAATCACTGCGGAATAGCCGTCCACGTTCTTTCTAACAAGTCATAAACTTGTTGTGAGTTATGCACGGTTTCCATACTCGGCAGAGCTTTTCTTTGGAGTATGTCCAATCCGTGCTCAATTTCAAGACCTGGCGATAGAGCAGACCACGGCAGAGCGTTGATGCAAGTATCGGTAATACTGCGTGTTACGACTCTAGCTGTGTGTGGACGTGCATTAGTTAAAACGAATCACCCAACCGGCTTCGCAAAAGGGATCAACGAGTCTGAAACAATCCTCTCTGCATAAATCTGAGCATTGAAATTGCCCCTGACCCTAATGAAATCGGTTCTTGCACCAATCCATATCCCGACCTAAATCATTATCGTTCCCCTCCGTATGAATGACCTTCCTGACAACATTTCAAACGTTCTTGATGTCCAGAGGTCCTCCAAACTTGAGTACGTCTTGTATCCGGCGACATGCCGAAACGAGATTCATTGGAAAATCAAACACAACGCGAGTCTTTTTCCTTCCAATTTCTGTGTTCGCGAGCCCATTTTAAACGGGCTCTACAATTTCGGGGTGCTGTAGGTGGAACTCTCAGCAGCAATTTTTTTCAATTCCGATGCAGAAACTGTAATGGTTTTGTAAAAACACTATTACACACTTTTATAGGAATCCTGATTGACAGTTGGATTTCCTATTTTTGAAGAAAATTCTTTATTCAAATACCTACTAAAATTCAAAAGTTAAAATAATAATCCTCAATTGCGGCGATAATCTAAAACATATTTGATCCCTAAACGCTTTTGATGTGTGTATATTGTTACAGATGAAGAATTTTAAATACAGAAAACAATAACACAAAACACACAAGATAAACAAGTTACGCTTGGGTTATGGGTATGTACATAACCTACCACTGTGGGGCCGATCCCAGACACTCAGATCATAGTAAATAACGAAAAGTTATTAAGAAACGTTTACGAAATTTGCCATGCCCAAATTCGAACCTGGAACTTTTCAGACTGTGACAGATGAAAGATGCATCAGAAATGTTTTTGGAACATTTCAGTTCATTCATAATTATGAATGTAAAAGTAACTTTGCTTGTTTCCTTCTTATGACTAAATTCATATTAAAAAGTTTTTCTTTAAACTAAGTCCCACTGAAGAACATTTTTAGAAATTCGTTAATAAAAGTTAAAGATTTAAGTCTACTGCCTATTCTTTGTAGAATGCTCCGCAAAGTTTTATCACTGTTTAATGAGCAGAAATTATATGAAACTTTCCAGCAATACGTCTAGCTAAAATTATTCTATTTTATTTAGTCTGCAATTCATCTACTATTTCCAAACTGCATTATATTGTACATATTATTGTTGTTATGTCTGTTGAATTGTACACCGTGCGTACACTTTATAGTCCCAGCACTTTAGACCTTTTTGGCTAGCATTATGCTGAGACTGAGTCCAATTTAGGACTTATTTTGTTTATATTGTCTTTTTTTCTTTCTATTTCATATCTTAGCTCAGGAAACTGCCTAAGTGGTGCATGAATGCTTTCTGGTCAGGAATCAAAACTGCATCATCTGAGTTTGGGACGCGACTGCGCTAACCACTGAGCTACCACATCTTGAACCGTACCCGGGCTTAGCTAGTTCTATAAAGTTACAATTTCTATACATATAATAATAATAGCCCATAAATGTTCCACTGCTGGGCTCGGGTCTCCCATTTATAAGGGGGGAACGGACAGTACACCCGCCACGTTTGTCCAAGGCGGCTTGGCAGGTTTGACTCATCGGTTATCTCGATGTGTAGGTGGCATCACGATGTTTTCCCTCAACGTTGTTAGTACGTGTGTATTGTAACAATATGTACATTAGGTAAGAAACCTGCATAATTGGACGCATTACGGCCGGGTTCGAACCCGCGACTATATTGTTTTCTATAATCTTTATAATTATACAATTTCTATAATTTCCCCAATTAATCACACACAGTTTACACAACCGTACCTACACATATCAAATATATAAAGCATAAGCTAACTTGATACACGATAAAAGCACCCTGACACAGTCAATCTAACATCAGCCTAAAATCACAAAGCCTCGCCATGTCTTGGGGCATCAAAACAGGGCGAATCAAACCATGCATAATAGAGGGCCTCTACCGACAACGTGCCTAAGGAACGAATCAATAAGTCATTTGGTATCACGTCAGAACTGGTGTAACTTTCAAACCGTGATATGAGGTATTTACGAGTATGTCGCTTTGGTATTGTTGGGCGTTTACAGCTGTAGTTCAAGGATTATTGAAGTACATGTGATGTTAATCATATTGTCTTTATTACCAGAATAATATAATTAATATCTAATATTATTATTATTACAGATTTGTAGAAGCACATTTATTACCCGTCGGCATTTGAACTACCTAATTGTAATTTTTTTATGATCGTCTTCTTTTGTTTAATTGTTCATTGGCATACCTTTCTAGAGAACAGCCCATTGATATATTATATTCATTTATGGCCGAATCATTAGCCAGGTGTTGCGGATTAAGTCGACTGCGATACGGGCACATTTGTATCTGTGAGGTATAAAACGATGGCCTGATGGAGCGAGACGGGCAGTTCAGCGACAACTACGATCAAGGCGTGTCCTGTGTACTACAATCGGGAATCTAATGGTGACGGACTTTGCGCGTTTTATTGAATTACGACCTTCTGCATTACGTTTGAATTTGTTGTGTTAGGTTATATTTATACCTGTGGTATACGTGATTGTACAGTTTAAATAAACTCTATAATAATGCCAATGGCATTTTAACTCGAGTCTCGCAACTCGTAACAGAATGCATAGTTTGCCGTTACGTCGCTCTTGTTTCCAGCCGAAAGTCAGCGTTCATCTAACAGATCGACATTTTTGCTGAGCTTAATCCAGTTTTTAGGACTTAATATGTATATCTCCTGATACTTTGTGGTTATGTTCTCTTTTTTATTATTATCATGCTTTATTTATTACTTTTAATGTGTTTAGTTTACTTGTATACGTCCTAAAAATAAACCTGATTTCTTTCTTTCTTCTTCTTTCTTTCTTTCATATCGGGGTCATCACCACTGTGATGTTAATTATGATGTCTCTTCTGACTCCAATTATAGGATATCGGACAGATAGAGATTATATGAAATAAATTAATGAATTACGTAGCTGTCTTTAATTTCAAATACGACTCTACTTAGGGAGGTGGCATGGGACGATTATTAACAGTGCTGTGAGTATCCATATTCCAATTATCACTAAATAGAAACTGTCGCTAGCCGTCATAATACATTGAATAGAATAGAATATACTTTATTGCATAACATAAAAATATAATTTAAGAAGTTTAAGTACAGAAGACAATAGGCGGCCTTATCACTAAAGGCAATTTCTTCCAGACAACCTTAGGATGGACTAGACAAAATTTTATAACATGTGGGTTTTGCAATATTAATAGAATGAAAAAGTATATATATAAGATTTTGAGATGGTAAGTATAAATAGACATGGAAATAATACAAAAATATACATATATTGATATACATAAATAAATAATAATCATAGTAATAATGTATAGAATTAAGTAAATAAATATGGGGAAGATGAAGATGTTATTATAGATTAGAGCCCGAAGTAATAATCCTTCACGAGTCCGTTGAACGCCTGAAGAGACTGAGGCATGCCTGATTTTCACAGGTAGCGCATTCCACAGGCACACTGCATGAACTGTAAAAGATTTATTGTAAAATCGCGAGTGATTGGTGTTTATAGTACATATTATTTTATGATATACACTGATCGTAATAGTGATACTTACACACATATCACATTTATGACAACATTTTGAAGTGAAACTTATATAAGGGGTATTAGGATTTTTGTATCACCAAAAAGCTTTACGGCCGTGGTGAAAGGACACATAATTTTAGAGTAGAAGTGATGACAGGCGGCATAGTTTTAGATTAGACTGGATGTTTTTTGATTCCGGTTCGAATTCAATTTTATGTTTGATAAAATAAAATATTTTTAAATAAGAAATATATTCATTAAAACGTACTTAACCTAAGCAAATCATAATTTGCAGTAAACCTGCAAAAAATGAAATGTGTGCTGGGACACATAGTAGAAGTGAAACTTCAACGGGCAAGTGGAAAACGAATGGCAACGGATAAGTGGAAACAAAAAATATTGTAAAATCGCGTAATATTAAAATATACGCATTTCACGCGCAAAGGGCGCTTCATTGAAGACTTCCTATCCTTCATAAATTATAACTGAAACTAATAAATAAAAATCATTTTCAAATTGTATTGGTAGAGCCGTTTATAACCCATCGAGGCTTCAACCGCTAAATTAGTGTGTCAGACAGACAATTTAAAAGCAAAATTGCACTTTAAATAGAGAAATCAAGTTGATTAACAAACGGAAATACGCTGTCTCATCGCATTGTACTGACGGGTTTAATAAGCTTCCTGGAAGTTTGTGTTCGCCTGGTGTCAGTTGCATGGGTTTTTTTTTACATTTAACAGTCAAGAAATGATAAATCTTGACTGTTGCTGGAATTTGTTTTCCTGCTTGTGCTCTATTTTACACTGGGCCTTAGCCATCTTAATTGATTATATCACTTCTTTAATGTGTTATTTATAAAAGTGAAATTTTAGGAGAGTTTGTTCAAGATTCAAAAAGTAATTGTATCGAAACGAATGACGTGAGGTAAGGTACCTCTTTATTGTACACTAAAGCATAAACAAACAGAAGTATAAAAATACAAAAGATAAGTACAACGGGCGGCTTTATCGCTAAAAAGCGATCTTCTAGGCAGTTCTTGGAAAGGATTAAGAGGTATTTGGAACTGACGGTGGTGCAGTCTATAAATCTGATGATAAGTATACACAGTGCATATAAGTACAAAAACAATATAACTACATACATATATACATATGACAATATACACATAAATATATAATTATATAACACGTTAGAAATTTCTACATGCAATAGAAACTTAATGCTTCTGGACCTGATTTTTGAAGCACTGTAAGGATTTGGCCTGGCTTATAGCAATAGGTAGCTCATTCCACAGACTCACAACCTGGATAGTAAGAGTGATTATAAAAACTAGACATGTGTACAGGTATGTACATTCTGTATCTAGTCGAGGGGCGCAAATTATGGGGCCTAGACACGTACAGAAATTCGAAGCGTTCCCTGAGGTAACGACGAGTATTTGGTAAAAACAATATACTTAAAGACGAGTGAGTAGAGTGAGTGAGTAGAGACGAGAGAGACTGTGAGTGAGTGTTATGGCGAAAATTGATAGGTGCGGTTTTCACTGATCAACAGAAAATTCTTAAACTCTGCGCTAATTTTTATCTTGCGAATCCCGTGGAAATTTTTCTGGGAATGATTTAAAATGGCCAGATTAAAAAAATCGAATTCCGTTGTGATTTTTTACTGATCAAAAGCAAAATTAATGTAATAAAATGTGTGATAGTTTTCATCCCAGGATTCCTGCGGGATTTTTCCGGGAGCAGTTTTCCGGATGTATAAAAATTAGCTTATTCCGACACAGTTTCAACTAAAACAATAGCTTGCATTCTTTTTAAATGCTGTGATACTTCGTGTTCCAGAAATCCTGCGAGAATTTCAAGTCCAGCTTGGACAAAGCCACAGGCATATCCTAGTCAGTTTATATAATACTGTTCCATACCGTCAAAGAAATGCACACACCTGCCCGTCGTAAAACGCAGTTTATCGCCTTCTATGATTTAGGAATTCTTTTGTTTACTTTGTGTTTACAATTTGTGATTCAGAAAAATATGCTATTGTTATTGAACTTGTTTAAGGTCGTCATTAGTGTCGAACTAATCCTTGTTGTTATTTATTGCATTGAGTTGAAGCTTGCCAGGTGTGCGGATTAACTCGGTGAACGCGATCCTTTGTTATACAGTTTAATATAAAAGAATGCCCGAACGGAGGGGTGCGGCAGTCAAGCGGCGATTACGATACTAGCAAGACGTGTAGTACTTTCGATAAGCGATATAGTGACGGACTTTGCGCGTGTTATTGAATCGTGCAGTTTATACAGTGTCTAGTTCTATTTGTACCTGTTTCATACGTGTTTGTACAGTTCTGATAAACTCTATAGTAATTCCAACGGCATTTTAATTCGAGCTCTATGTAGCTCGTAACAATACAAATAAAAGGAGTTAAATTTAAATTTCTTATAGAAGAATTCTTACCTGTTTTTGCGTACGTGCAGGTGAACGATATGACACTGGTGAGTGTCAGCATTAAGTTCGTGGTCTTCATTTTCACATATGTACACTTAGGTCACTTGCATTGTCACACATCACCTTGTTTGACTATTATCTGAAACAAAATATTTCAAAAATTATATAAATACTCTAGCGGTGCCTTTAAATGTTCATAATCTATGCCAAACATCATTGGGCGCGTTCGTCTTGTAGCTGACAACGCTCAAAATGCGACCACGGTCGTTATGGTCACAGCAAAAACGTCACTAATGACGTCATAATTTTCGCTCACGCAGCGTTAAAGCGACCCATGTCAAGAGGTGGGTCGAAGTGGGCGATGACCGTAGAGCTTTAATTCTCTCTATCTGTTACGGCTGCAGCCAGCAATTACACCGGTTGGCGCGGGGCGACGCCTCGGTCGGTGTCACATCATAGCTAACCACCTTTTGCTAACGATCCTCTCACATCAAAGCGCGCGCACCATAAACATATTAAATTGTAACAATAGAAGAGCAATAAAACCATATATCAATATAAACGTTCATTATTCATCAATCAAAGTACAGTCCACAAATTCACAACCGGAGTCTCAACAGGCTCAGGCCTATACACTATTGATAAGTTGACAAAGGCGTGATTTTAAAATCATCCATACAGCAACTAATGACATATGTGTATTTTGTTGTTACTGACTTCAAAGCTACATAATCTGTTCCACTTGAGTTTATGATAGAGTGGTCGTTCTGAGCGTCAAGAATAACGTAGCCATTGTTCCAACATCAAAATCAAGACAACAGACAGACCCTCTAAGAAAACCATTCATCCTTCATCTGCGATTATGTTAAAGATTTAAACTGTGCCTCAATGCGTCTTACGGCGCGATTTCATCTACGTTAGTGTTACAGATATAGATCGTTTCACGCAGATAATATGGCAATGGGTTTAATGCGTTATATGTGATGTGGTGTTTTTTTTATATCTGGAATATTCGACAAATTCAATACATATCCATAATCTCGTTCTTTTGTTATATTTAAAATTGTAGCGTCTATGTGACACGGTATATAACAAAATAGGTATTAAATAAAACCATTAGAGCAAGACTACTTCTCTTTATTTTCTTGTTTAGGGAGCCAGATAAACGGGTATAAATCACTAGTACAATATATTCGTGATAGTGTTACAACTAACTACATGAAAACCAACACTGGGGAAGACTATCAGGTCTAAACCCTGGTTAGCTGACTCGAAGCCGACGGACCTCTGTCCGGGAGCATAATCAGGGACGTGGGAAACCTAATCGGATCATAACGATGATAGATATATGCCGCCTTATACCACAATGGTTGTATTAAAAATGATTAGTATAGAGATTAATTAAGTTAACGAAGGATGAAGTTTATTTGGGCGCCATCCTGGTCACGAAGCCAGGAAAGTGTGCCCAGATGCACTGCTAGGCTGCCGGCGTCGGCGGCCGTGAGACACGTGGTGAGGATATGTGTGTTGAAGATGGATGAACGGCCAAGGTGGCCGACCACGTGGGCAGGGGCAGCAAAGATGCCCACACGTGGCTCCCTAAATAAGGGTAAGAGAAATCATACGCCTTTTATTGTAAGAAGTCAGGCGTTGCCAAGCCTTCTGGAGGTCGGCTGCTGGCGTGGTATGATGGTGAGAGATCCATCTGGTTTTCGATTTCTTATCACTGACTCTAATTAAATAAACTAAGGAACTGTCGAACTACTGCGACTCCAACTCGTGTGACAATAAAGCGTCGAAAGAGGCCCGTTTTTTTTTTTATTTGACTTGACTTTATGTTGTTGGTCCGAAGACCTCACAACTTTACCGGGGTTTTTGGGGCGCGCGCCTTCGCAAGGCGAAGGCGCTCGAGCCCGGGGGCAACTTGCTTGAGGGAGCTCCCTAGGGAGTTTTACCTCGGCTGGACTGTTGCCATGAGAGGGGGATGAATCTGATGATGCCCGCCAATGGGCGACACAATGAACTAGTTGAGAACGGGCGACGGGTAATATAAAGCCCGAGAAGAAGGATCCCGGCGGACCGGGATCGGCGGTTCGCGGCGGCCTACGCTATCTTACTGCCGTTTCGCAACATGTTATGGCTGGGAGAGAAGAAACAGCGAAAGAAACTCCCCAACAACACGCCTAGTCTATCCTGTGGGGGGGCTATGTCTCCTTGCGTCCCTCTCGAGGACGTGGAGAGATCGTGATTGGCGTTGTCTGAGACGCCGCCGTCTATGTCTGTCTGTCGGTGCCTGCCAGCCCGCCGTCCTAACCGCGGGCGGGCTGATCCGGGCCAGCCGTTTTGTGATAAAGAGGCCCGCTGGGGGCGTACCAGAGCACGAGGCGGGGAGGCGCGCGGGAGGCGCGCGGGGATGAAGAGACCAACATTTAGGTGGCGTGGTTTTCTGTCGGGAGGTAAGAGACGCACGGGGCGAGGTTACTGGAGATATCGCGTGATTTCTAATGACCAAATTAAGAAGGCCGTGCGACAATTGTGAGGTGTTAATACCACCGATTTACGAAGTCTACTTATCAGTGTTGCAAGGCGAAGGAAGCCAAATTGCAACGTGACACTTTGTGAAAATAAAATGTTAACCCTGTATTTATGCTGTGGCCTAAAATGACCATTATTGGCATGCTTTACGTGTATTTTCACTAATGTCCAACCATTACAGCAATGTGCGTGTTAGGTTTGATATTCGTTATACGAATGGAATGATTTATGACTTTTATTGAATGTAAAATTTGTACAATTTTAATTCATTTTACCTTGTAGAGAAATTTATTATTAAGGCCAGCTTTCAAATATGATCGTATGCAAGCCTTTTTTGTCACTTCTGTTTTGGGGGCACGCTAATTCTCGAAAGTTGTAAGTCTATAATTTCTTGTTTGTAGGTAGGTCCATTCCAAAAAACCCATTTAAAAAAATCACTTTTTTTGTAAAGGTTACCAAAATTGATATTTTTTTCATTGTTCAGTTTTATGACAATTTTTCGATATTTTCTAAATTTCCTTTAAGGGCACTACGTGCTCCCACAAAAAAAAGCCCTGATCGTATGTATTCTCTTGATATGTAAACTGTAATGACTTATATGACGAGAATTCTAGCTTTTTCTATGATAAGAATATTTCTCGTTTCCATTCGCGATTTTCAAACTTTGGGAATGTAATTAATATCAGTTGTAAAAAATGTATGTATTTTCTTTACATTATATTTGATTATTTTAAAATAAAACAAAATCACAATCTATACACTGATTTGAGTTCATGGTTATAACTAATTTTCTTTCATTTTCTTTGGAAAAAATCAAGATGATCATACTGGAGCCAAAATAACAATGAATGTGAGACAATCATTGTTTTCAATTAATTTAATTCCTTAATGAATTGCATGTTTATGGGGAATAAGATTTACCCCAAAAACTGTTTAGTGATATTAACCTTTTAGAGTTAACACAAAAGCTTTCCCTCTTTTTATGTTAATAAAATATATTAATATTAAAATATATTATTAGTCATATATTAAATAATATAATATGTTTCATTCCTGCCACGGGTTGTTTGGAAGAGATCGCTTCTTAGCAATAAGACCGCCCATTGTGCACATTTGCGTAATGGTGTACAATTAAGTGTTATCTATCTATCTAAAAAAAAACTAAATTGGCTACAACTTTTGCTTGAAGGTTGGGTATACTTAAACTTTCATATTTATCAATATGTACTTGACACACAATATAAATCATGCCAATCCATATTAAAAAAAGAAGAAAAAGACTGATTTTCTTATATGTGGCAGCTAATTGTGTAAATACAAGGCAGGGGAACATAACAAGTTATGCATAACATGCATGTGACACATATGTCACCTTCACAATTGAATCGGAACAAACATCACGCCTTACGCGCAGGGACTACTAACGTGACACAAGGAAATGACGTGTCCGGGTAGAAAATGTACCGTCACGGTGCATTCAAAGTAGGTTAAAGCATTTAATGGGTTACTGTTCGGCTTGAGTAAGTTTGATGAATCATTCTTGGACAGAATAAAATTGTTTGTAATGAAAATAGAATAAAGAGGATATCGTGTTTCATTACGGGTAAAAAGCTAGTATTTTTAAGCGATATATTATTGAACGGATTAATAACATTATTTCCCGCGGCCGGGCAGCCTGTCGTAAGAGGCCACAAAACAACCCACAGCCGGGTGGTAGGGTATTTGCCCGACTGGATGGCTACCATCCCTGGTCTAGAGTATGCCGCCATAACAACCTTGAGTTGTGTTCCGACAATAGTGACCAGGTTCCAGTCCCCCTTAAAAGAGCAGCAGCGCATTTGTAGCCTTTTTGTGTTGCAGATGTCCATAGGCGATGCCAAGCGTAGTGATTATATCCTCTTTGTTTCTTACTATTAATGTCAGTGTCTGTTTTTGTCAACATTGTAATTTTCTTTTTTCACGTTTCTATATTTTATAAACGTAACATTTATTAAAATGTTGGCAGTATCGTTTTTTGTACTCGTGACGATCCTTTTCACACCATGACTGCACAATATTTGAAAAAAAAAATCATAAAGAATAGACAATACATAAAAATACATAGAGAATGAAATAGACGATGATGTATCTATGCAAACATTTCAGTACTTTTCACGTGATGCACTAATGGACAGTTAGACAAAAAAAAAAGTTGCATTTGCTGAATCTTTTAGTCCGAGTCAGGCCCCCTGGTTTTTTCCACATTTTTAAATGTATTGTACGAACTCGAACAATTTAGGGATTTATTAATAGATTATGCTTTCCTGCACTTTCTTGTCATTTTTTTTTTCTTATATATAAAAATGAATGTTTGTCTGTATGTCCTTTACAGAATCTTAAACTATACATTTGATCTTGTGATGATCTTTAGCAAAGTTGTTGTGCAAGAGCCAAAGAAAGTTTCTGAGTTGGTTCACAATTGGACCCGGTAGGTGGCGCTGCTGTCGGCATATCGATTGAAGCCTTTCCGGGCAGGACGACGTCTGTTGGGACAGCTAGTAATTTATATATTTAGATCCAATAGTTTTTAAGAAAAAGTAAAAGAGCCAAAGAAGGTTTTTGAGTTGATTCACAATTGGACCCGGTAGGTGGCGCTGCTGTCGGCATATCTATTGAAGCTTTTCCGAGCAGGACGATGTCTGCCGGGGCAGCTAGTAATTTATATATTTAGATCGAATAGTTTTAAGAAAAAGTTTTTGCCAGAATTTCAACGGAATTCTAAAAAATTTAAAAAATTCGTTTAAAAAAACCGACTTCAAAAACTAAAAAACTAAAATGTATAAAATAACTTATTTCTTAAGCTATTATTATTAATATATATTATGTAAAACATCTTAAAGTCGGTGCTTAGTAATTTTCACCGACTTCAAGATGTTTTAGATAATATATATTAATAATAATAGCTTAAGAAATAAGTTATTTTATACATTTTAGTTTTTTAGTTTTTGAAGTCGGTTTTTTTAAACGAAGTTTTTAAATTTTATTTGTTACTTTTTAGTGTCTAGCTATGTATGGACCCACGAATGGTGCCGCGCTTCTTAAAAAATATAGGTCCCAAGAAGCGGGAACAAAAAAATGATCGTAAAATGAAAACTACTGGGCCAAACTATGTCAAATTTTTAGGGGACCACATGACAGCTATTCCGCGTCGAACAAAAAAAGAATCACGTAAATCGGATCATAAATCACGGAGTTATCGGCGAACATATGGAACGGAGTGAAAATTATTTCCATGAAAAATGTTCATAAAATGAAAACTACTGGGCCAAACTATGTAAAATTTTTAGGGGACCAATTGGAAGCTATTCCGCGTCGAACAAAAAAATAATCACGTAAATCGGATCATAAATCACGGAGTTATCGGCGAACATACATTAAACAAAAAAAAAGCAAAAAAAAAAAAAAAAAAGATCCCGACGAATTGAGAACCTCCTCTTTTTTCGAAGTCGGTTAAAAAGCGTCACCAAGAACATTTTAGCTTTAAATTTTTTTAAATGTAATATAGACTGCTAATTATAACGTAATAAGGTAGGGGTTATAACAGAGAAAACGGGTCATTAATTATGTCACACATGGTGTATCCCACCGGACGTTGACGCGTGAATAATTAGGGCATCATTACACGGCAATTATTTTTTTACTTAAAAATGTAATATATAGCACCGCATATTTAAACTTATATTATTATTACGAGCTACAGGACTCGAATTAAAATTCCGTTGGAATTACTATAGAATTTATTAGAACTAGACAAACACGTATAAAACAGGTACAAATATAACTGGATACAATGATACAACCAATACAAACTGCACGTTTCAATAACACGTGCAAAGTCCGTCACTATATCGCTTATCGAACTATATTATTTCCGAGTGATATAGGCTATATTTGAATGTTTATTGTGACTAATAAATCAAAAAAGTAAAAATGTTTTACGCCCAGCGTAGTGGACACGGGAACGCCTGTCAAATATGTTACAGCAATAATGCTCCACGTAAGAATTGCGCACATCATTATACGAGGCACTGCGAGTGCTTCTGACTTTACAAGTTAATCAAAGGAAATAAAGCATAATTAAACCTTCATATACGTGTGTGTGTGTGTGTGTGTGTGTGTGTGTGTGTGTGTGTGTGTGTGTTAGTGCATGTCTATTTTTTTAAAGACGCCCAACGAAATGGACACAGGTCAAATAGTATTTTATTAATTGACACAATCAATCTATTTTATATTCCTGCCTGGTTGTCTGGAAGAGATCGCTTTTTAGCGATAAGACCACCCATTATGCACATTTAAAATATTGTTGGCTTTAAGTTTTATGTAATGGTGTGTATTTAAGAGTTATCCATCTGTAATTATCTCTGAACCTATTTCAGTTATAGTGATCGTTAAATATTGTTTCTTAAATTAACTATCCCACTCTTACATCTAGGTATTGTAATCAAAGAATGAAAGAAAGACTTTATTTGAAGAAATAGTGTCGTAATTACAGTCCTTATACATTATTATACACAGAGCATATTTTGAGAATTTGTAATACGCATTTTCAAAAAACAAGGTTTGCGCTCAGCATATTGCTGTGCCGGAATTATACTTGACACAGTGCTGATTTTCAGTGCAAACCTTCCTTTTGGTGTGAAATCAAAACGACCCAATTTTGTTAAATAATAATAAATAAACCTAATTGTACTTGTGTACTATTTAGTTAGAAAATCAAATAAATTAAAAAAAACTAACAATATATCTGAATCTATTTCAGTTACAGCGATCGTTTAATAAGGTTTGCACTCAGCATGTTGCTGTGCCGGAATTATATTTGACACAACGCTGATTTTTCCAACCAACAATAAAATACTTGATACTTTAAAATTAAAATAAATACATAATCATATTATAACTCAAATCTATTGGCACATCCCTGTGTGTATATTCCTGTAACAACCTGTGTCGAATTAAATCCATATTTAATTCCCATTTGCACCATCATCATCTAAGCGTTGAATACCGGTTGATTCACTTCGCGTCTGAGCTTCGCCTTCGAAGTTCAGGGCCTTTGCTACCTGTTCCTCTCGACTTCTCGCGGTCTTCGTCATCCTTTATTACGAGACCATTGAGGTATGCTTGTCGACTCTCACGACGCCTCACTTACACCATCAGAGAAAAATAAAATTAAGTTGCCAATTTTGAAAAAGAAAACCTAATACAAGATTCTCTCGTAACTTTTATTGGTAGATAAAATAAATTTTCACTTAGTATACAGGCTATCTTTCATCGAGGTCAGTGCTCTGCGTTGAATACAAAATTAAGACAATATAAGGCAATATTTACGAGAGAACCTTTTGCTTATGTTTTATATCGTAGCTTTACATTTTGTTGTATATGTTTGTGTTATTGTGGAATCTTTTTAATAGTCAGCAATCGAATACTAGGAATGAAAAATACAACATGTCACTATAAAGTATCTATTTGATGCATCTATGTATGAATGAATGAAAACTCTTTATAACCATTTTCATATCACCATAACCTAAAGCTAGACATTTAATCTAAATACATTTCCATTAGCACAATGGGCGGCCTTATCGCTTATAGCGATCTCTTCCAGGCATCCCGTTGTCGAAGGAGACATTACATGAAAATTGAAATAATATTTGGTGGTTTAACTTAATTAAAATTAATTCAATCGTAATTAAAGAAAAAACAAAATAATAACAATAATAAACTAATAATGCATCTATTTTATGTATACTATACGTTGGCGTAGTCCATTTTCTTTTGCGTTGCTATGTATAAAAATATCTTCTAATCACAGGTAACATATATTTAAATATAATATATATTTAAATCATTTATACACTAAGGGCCGACTTTTCAACTTTCGGATAAAAGTTATCAGTCAAATCAATTACAACCTGAGTAAAATCAATAGTGAAGTGTTGTATTCATGCAACTGACATTTTTAATTTTTCTATGTTATACTTTACCAGAGTTAAACCCGCGGCTATGCCGCGGGTCAATCTCTAGTGCGTGCTTCTTGTTAAAGAGCAGGCGTTAATACAGGTTACATTGTACTAAATTTTCATGTTAGTGCTATTTGCACTCGGAAGATTAATTTCATTTTATATCGCAAACTATCCCAGCTCCCGGAATGAAAGTGTTTATGTCCATTTTCCGTATTAAAACTACACCTAAACAAAATTACAGCAAAACCGATCCAGTATTCCTAGTAGTTTTCCGTGAAAGCTTAACGGAAAGACATATCGAGTTACTATCGCTTTTTATATAGACGACGAATTATTATATCTATAAACTTGAGAAATGATTGGTCTCAAACTTTCATTCTTTATTTCAAACCGTCCTAGTTATACTTATCTATCCCCGTCTATGTAAACTACATAATAGACAAACATGACACTAATGACTAAAAGGACAAAAAAGACGAAAAGGATAAAAAGGACAAAAAGAACACAAAGGCTAAAAGGACAAAAAGGGCAAAGAGGACAAAGAGGGCAAAAATGACAAAAAGGGCAAAAAGGACAAAAATACAAAAACGGCAAAAATGACAAATAGGGCAAAAGGACAATAAGGACAAAAAGGGCAAAAAGAGACCAAGAGAACACAAAGGGCAAAAAGGACCCAAAGGGCAAAAAGGCAAAAATGACAAAAAGGGCAAAAAGAACAATAGGGGCAAAAGGGCAAAAAGTAAAAACATACAAAAAGGGCAAAAGGGGCAAAAAGGACAAAAGGGGCAAAAATGACAAAAAGGACAAAATACACAAAGGGCAAAAATAACAAAAGGGCAAAAATGACAAAAAAGGACAAAAAGACAGAGGGCAAAAGGACAAAAATACAAAAAGGGCAAAAATGAAAAATAGGTCAAAAAGGGCAAAAGGACAATAAGGGTAAAAATTACAAATAGGACAAAAAGGACAATAAGGGTAAAAAGGACAAAAAGAGCAAAAAGAAACCAAAAGAACACAAAGGGCAAAAAGGACCCAAAGGGCAAAAAGGACAAACGGGGCAAAAATGGCAAAAGGACAATAAGGGCAAAAAAGGGGAAAAAATGACAAAACGGGCAAAAAGGACAAAAAATTGAAAAAGGGCAAAAATGACAAATATGCAAAAAGGGCAAAAGGACAATAAGGGTAAAAAGGACAAAAAGAGACCAAAAGAATACAAAAGGCAAAAAGGACCCAAAGGGCAAAAAGGGAAAATTATACAAAAAAGGTAAAAAAGGCACAAAGGGCAAAAAGGACGAAAAGGAAAAAATATACAAAAAAGGCAAAAATGACAAAAAGGGCAAAAAGACAAAGGGCAAAAGGGACAAAAAAACAAAAAAAGGCAAAAAGGGCAAAAATGACAAATAGGACAAAAAGGGCAATAAAAACAATAAAGGCAACAAGTGCAAAAAAGACAAAAAGGGCAAATAGGTCAAAAATGGCAAAAGGACAATAAGGACAAAGATGACCAAATGATGAAAATAGAAAATCACATTACCCCATTTTGGGATAACCTTTACATTAATCTATCCCAAAATCTATCCCATTATCTGGGATAAAAGGTATCCCTTGTCGACCCTATAAATTACATGTATACCGAATTTCAACTAAATCGGTCCGATCGTTTTTCCGTAAAAACATAACAAATAGAAAGACAAATATATTTTTATCCCGGAAACTATCCCGTTTTTCGGGATAAAAAGTATCCTATGTTCATTCTCGGCATCGACAATATATATATGTTACGGTAAATCTGATTAATTGAAAATTATTAATAATTATCTATTATTATTAATAATAACCGAAAGTCGAGGTTAAAGTGATAATTAATCACATTTGTCGGTTTTTATTAATAATTTAACCCTAGTAGTGATAAATGTAATAAGTGGCCAAGGGTTGCGGGGCGGGGCGTTGTGTGCGACGTGTTGGATATCATTTGTTAGACATATTTACACTTGAGATATAAAATTAATTTTGGATGGTTATAAAAAAAATAACCACGAAGGCTAAGGCGGGTGCTCCGCTTCGCTTCGCACCCGCCTTAGCCTTCTAACCTATATTAAAAAAGATCGAATTTGTGCATAATAAATAAATGTGCCGTGTATCTATACCCATAATTTTATAATCTTTACCTATACCTACAGACTGTGTTTAATATTATAAATAAATACCTGCTGGTCAAAAAAAATGGGTTTTTCATTTATTTTATAACTTTTACCAATATGTGTCGTGAATTATTAATAATTACTACTAAAAGTAATAAATTTCGATCGTTTATTCACATTTACCAAAACATGTAGTTATTATTAATAATAATAGATAATTATTAATAATTTTCAATTAATCAGATTTACCGTAACATATATACTGAGTTTCAGCCAAATCGGTCCAGTAGTTTTTTCGTGAAAACGGAACAGACAGACAGACAGACAGAGTTACTTTCGCATTTATAATATTAATAGGGATAATAGGGATTCTATGAATACGATACCTTCTAATATTTTATTTTCTGGAGCGGTGTTTTCAGTATCAGTAACAGACCACGTCCTAAGACGTTCTAAGAATTTGTTATAATAAAATTGATTGTAAGTCTAGTTACTGGGTTTGAGGATCAGTATTCTACTTATAGCCTTAAAGGATTGTAGATAGAATATATAATAAAACTACGATTTAACGGTTTTAAGGACGGTATTTTGTTTTTATTCCGACATTTCGGCCATTTTTCAATAGTCGTGATCACGAAAGAAAAGATATCAAGTGTCAACGAGTAACGCTGAAGTTTTTTATTTAGCCCACAGCCAACTTGTTTATTTTAATTATTTAGTATTATTTTTTCTTTTTTATTCACTCTGTTCTCACAGAGTAAATAATAGATACAGCCTAATCTAATTAACATGTTGTGACTTGAAGTGAAGAAGCGATGCAAGAAACTCTTCAACGACATGCCTAACTCTAATAATTTTATATTATATTAAAATTAAAATGGGTGGGAGGTAAATTAAAAATAGAATTTGTCAATAAAGTTGGTTTGTGTTTCTGTGCATGCAGAAAGAGCTCACAGTATCTTGAGGTCTGGCAGTTGGTTTTTGCGAGGTTTGGTTCCCATCATCATTTTGATGATCTGCCATCTCCTTGCTTGCTTTCACTTTGTCTTCGATTAATTAGGATTAGTTCAATACAAATTTTCTTCTTTGTATTAGATAATAAATTAAATTGTATAAATGAGATATAAAAAGATGTATAATTAATTACTCACCCCGTTCAATTTTATTAAAATGCTTCATAGAACAAATATGCGGAGTATGCATACAATCGCCTGATAAATTTGCATATGCCAAATGGATTTTTCACCAAGCTTCATTCGATTCTCTTCGCATACTAATCTTATGTAAAACGCTTTGCCTATATGTGAGGCATTTTATTTAAGTTGCGGCTTTAAAATGAGCGAATGGAATATACACTTCATTAGCGTCATCTCTAGATTTTGTGAAGTAAATTATGAAACTGTATTTGAATTGAACTTGTGTATTTTTTTTATTGCCTGAAGCAGGCAAACAGACAGATGGCCCACCCGAAGTAATGTGATTACCATCACCTATGGACGTTTGCTACACCAGGGGTATCACCAGCGCGTTGCCGACCTCGAAGCAATTTGATAATGCCCTTTTTAAAAAACCCCATGTCATAGCGCAAAGGGAAAACCGCGGAGGGAAGTTCTCTCCAGATCATTGTTGTACACTGAATAAATGTTCTAGAGAATTGTTGCGTAGCTGAGAGTGGGGAGCTCAAGGAAATGTGGGTGAACATCCCGTCGCTGGCAAACGGTGCGTTTGTAAAAGTGAGGCTTTCTCACCAGATCTAACAATTCCTCGGAATACTCCCCGTTGTATTACTATTTTCAATATTTCTAACACTACTTACTTACAAAAAATACCCAAATATATTTTGCACCTACCACGAATCGCATAAGTGACAAAAGTGGCCATTGGTGTCATGAATGTGAAAATAAGTATCTGTTGATTGGATGATGATGATGCACCGCAGGATGATTAGGATGAAGGTTCAATATATGACACAGACAGAAATGTATAAGACTGGGTTTAGAAGAGCGAATACTTAAAAATATACAGTGGTTTGGGCTTTCTATATAAAAAAATCGAAATGTGTGCTGGGACGCATAGTAAAAGTGAAACTTCATCCGACAAGTGGAAAAACGAATCGCAACGGACAAAAGGAAAAATAATGGCAATGGATAAGTGGAAATACGAATTGCAACGGACAAGTGGAAAAACGAATGGCAACGGACAAGTGGTAAAACGAATCGCAACAAAATTTTAACTACAAGTAGATAGAGTCGAAGCACGATTAATATATATGCACTCTGCATACTCTGTAACAAATTATTAAAGATCCTTGAAGCAAAATTATAAATGGAATCTGAAATAAATACAGCCCGTCGCTTGTACCTCTTATTTCAAACCCCCACACCGAGACATGCGGCTATTGAATAGGATTTTTAGACAGGAAATTGGATTTTGTGTCCAGGCGAACAGCATTTTTCTTGGATACCATTCCTGTTTGTTTACTTTTGAATACTGTTTGCATCCAACATTTCGTTTGTGGTAGAATATATTCCTTTTAGATTTTCCTTTATATAATGACCGTACTTTTTCACTAGAGTTAATCTTGAATGACTTTGTAGTGTGTATTTGTGTTATGTTTGAGAGCGGGATGCGTGCGAAGTAAAAGCCAGCTATTAGCACACTGAAGTGAGACGTTTATTACACAACAATTCCTCCCCTCAGTTTTTTATATAAAGTACAACAAAAATAATACTCTGCTAACAACAATAAACTTACAACTAACAAGGACAAAACAATCAAGGGCGTCCGCTTTGGTCTTGCAGATCCCTAAATGAGACTTGTGCAGTTCTGCTAAAATTTGTTTCCTTAATGAAGTAGGTATTACTGTTTTATGACCGCGCATTATGCATTCGTTTTCATATGCTAGTTCGTATCTACAGAGAAAAAAAGGTTTTAATTCCGTGTCACGAATTTTTGGAGGCCACCCGTTTAAAATGTACGATTTAACTTTCTTCAATAATATAGCTTTTTGTTTTTTTTTAGAAAGAATTGAATGCGTTATCGGTAAGCTACGATCAATGACAAAATTAACATAAGACGCGCGATCTTCTACGATACATCCGTGTTCGTCACCTGCCTGCACGCACTGCGGTATAGTAATGCTGGCTCGCGACAGATAATCGGCACTGTTTTCTGAACTACGTATGTATTCTATAGTGTAGTTATATGCGCTTAAAAACAACGCATACCGCTGCAGGCGATTTGCGGACACCTCTGGGATACCACGATGTGGGCCGAAAATTGAAAGGAGAGGTTTGTGATCTGTACGCAAAATAAAAGGTTCCGATCTGCCGTATAAGTATTGGTGAAACCGTCGTACTCCAAAAATGATCGCGGTCGCTTCTTTTTGTATTTGAGCGTAGTTTTTCACCGCTTTATTTAGTGTGTGCGATGCGAACGAAACCGGCCGCTCCACGCCATCGGCGTCGACTTGGGATAGCACGGCGCCCAGGCCCGTCGGCGACGCGTCCACGGTCAAGATGACGGTCGCGCGAGGGTTAAAATGCGCGAGCACTTGTTCCGAAGACAAACATTTTTTTACCGCGACAAATGCCTCGTGTTGCGCTTTACCCCAAACCCATTTAGAACCTTTTTGCAATAAGTCATACAACGGACTGAGCATAGAAGACGCATTAGGGATAAAGTTGCGATAATAATTTACAAGGCCTAAAAATGACTGTAATTTATTAACGTTGTTCGGCACGGGGGCGTTCATAACTGCTTCTACCTTTTTTAATGATTTTTTAAGTCCATGCTTATTAATTGTGTAACCAAGATATTCGACTTGGTCTTTGAAAAACTCTCTTGAAAAAATCTTGTAATTTTTTTAATACTAATGTATGTGTTTTTAATAGAATGTAATCTTTGTACATGTTCCGCGTAAGCGGGCTGCCCATTGTGCAAACGATTCATCCTCATCTTGCACGGCCGTATAAAAATTGTAATGATCTCCGAATCCTTTCCTCTTCGGTATGAAATGGTTGTCCAACAAATTGACTATTTGTTCATACGGCACTTGCTGCAAATCCTTAGGTAAAGCCAAATCTGATGCAAGCTTATATGTGCCGTCGCTGAGTGCGCTAAGAAGCACGGTCCTCTTTTGCACCTCTTTTTCCACATCATTCGCGATAAACCACTGATTTAATCGCCCTTTATATGTAGGCCAAGACTGCGAAATATGGTCAAAACTCGTAAGAATTCCGAATTGAGCCATAACTATTTTTCGTGATGAGGGTAAGCCAACTCGTCGTCACTGTTATGTTTGAGAGCGGGATGCGTGCGAAGTAAAAGCCAGCTATTAGCACACTGAAGTGAGACGTTTATTACACAACAATTTGATTGAGTGATACTGAGGTATACTGTAAACATGGGGTATACTGTAAACATGAGGTATACTGTTCAACAAAATCCCAATAAAAGTTTAAGAGCTTTCGGTAAATAAGTTAAAAATTGGCAAAACAATTGTTCGAGTTTGTTCGAGAAAGCTATTATACGATCGCACCGAATGGGAATAATGCGATTACTACCAAGCTATTCCAGCTACTATTGACAAAAAAATCTTTGATAATCCTTGTATTTAAATGAGTTTTAAATACTCATTTACTAGTATATTTAAAAAAAAGACGAACAATAATAAATATGAACATATTGTTAGAAGTTACGCAAGACTCGAATTGAAATGCCGTTGTAATTATATATATTATTATTATAGAATTTATTAGAACTATACAAACAGGTATAACATAGGTACAAATATAACTAGACAGTACCAATACAAACTACACGATTCAATAACACGCACAAAGTCCGTCACTATATCGCTTATCGAATGTACTTGTGTTGCTTTGATCGTGGTTCTCGTTAGACTGCCCCTCGCCGCATTGGGCCATTGCTTTATAATACACCGATGCCATACCTGACAAGCTTCGACGCAATTTCCCAGAAAACATAATGCGCACACCTGCATAATTATGCCTGCGGTACGGCCATAAATGGGTACAATACAATAGGATATTATTCTTAGTTACAAATTTTAAACACAACAAGGCAATAAACTGCGCTTTTTGACAGGCAGGTGTGCCTTCACCTTTGTCGGTTACATACAATATATTTAGATATGTTGCTGGGGAGTTTGTTACGCCACTTCTTCTCCTTTAACAGTAACTAAAATTGCTTTGGAAGCTGTGGTAGACTCATGACTTGCAATAAGTAATCTGTAAGATTCTATTGTGAAATAAATACGTCAATTGTCATTTCCAATAAGACTATGTAAATAGCGTTTGTATAGATATATAAAAATGTTGGTCTAAAAGAAAAATATGACACTGAACAAATAAAACTCTGTTTTATTTGGAAAGTTACATTACGAGCAATTTCAATGTTCGAAATTAGCACCCAGCTAATAACCTCGAACAACATTGAGAAAATTGTCTGATCTTCATTACAAGGAAAATGTGTTTCTAACTAATAGAGAAGTAATTATTTCAAAGAACAAGAAACCTGAGAATATTAATTAAGTTTCTTGATACCGTCATAATTAATTTATTGTAAATGGTTTACATATGCTATAGAAGGTTATATTTAAACTTTGAGTTGTTCTTCGCGATTTCACCCAGAAGCGTCACAGGCTGGTATCTAATTCTGATGCATTACTGGAACACCACCCTGTATTATCGTTGAAAATGCCTATTTTCAACGATAAAGATTAAGAAGAATATGAAGAAGAGAAGATTAAGGAATCGTAGAGTAGGTGCCTACCTACTCTACGATTCCTAAAGACTCAAGGTGGATTGAATGTTCTTTCTTTCTTTATACGCGTTCGAAGCCGTCCTACTTACACTCTTAGCGAGTAAACTTAATTAATTGAGAAATCCGTTGAAACCATAAAATAACACATACTGGCGTTTTTGTACTAGCAGAAGGTGATGTCAGGAGCCTTAAGAACAGACGAGCGTGCATGACAAGAGCTATGAATGTCAAAGAAGCAAGTGAGGTGTGTAAGAATAAGCTCTGTTGTTCGTGCCTACCCCGCAAGGGACCTGGCGTGAAGTTATGTATGTATGTATGTATTTAAATACTTTACGTGCGCGGATAATATAAAAATACGAACGGAGCTTGCGTCAAATGAAATAAAGCATTTTTTTTAAAGCTTTTGTGCTTACTTACTAGTATGTACACGTGGTTTGCGTCTTTGTTGTTAATAGTAATATATCCTCTGGAAATTTTTCATCCTTCGTTCGCTCTAATTCCATTATTTTATACAGTTTTCTAAGATCAGCATCCTTTAGCTGGCTTCACTTTGAGAGTTCGGGACTACGGCTTTCCATTAGAAATATGAGGTTACGTGTGAAATAAATATCGGTTCTTATGTAAAACTCGGCTCAAATACTAACACATTTTTGTTCATTATGGGGCTTCTTCATCGCGTCTTATTTCCTAGACTTAATTAAATTTCCCGCAGAACGATCGTTGCCAATTTCGAAGTAATGTATAAGTTACAGCTGTCTCTGTATATTAAATGAAGTATTTGATATTACATTCTGGGAGGTAGCTTCTATTTACCATATATCAGGGATTTTTATTATTCTTTTATTGCTTTCTGTATTCTTATCGTCAATACTATCTTCTGCCCGCGACTTCGTTCGCGTGGAATAGTTTAAAAAAATAAAGTAAGTTAAAAACTTATCAGCTTTATATATTACTAGAGTTTACCCCGCGGCTGTGCCGCGGGTTAACCTCTAGTGCATGTCTCTTGTTTATAGAGCAAGTGCTACAGGTTATATTATATTACATTTTTATGTATTTGCCAACGGAACATTCACTTCATTTTATATCGCTAATTATACCATCCCCCGTCTATCTGTAAACAAAATAAATTACAAAACTTGACCAAAAAGGCCAAAATGGTCTAAATGACCAAATGACCACAGTGACCGACATGGCCAAAATGACGGAATAGGCAAAAACGACCAAAAAGGCCAAAATAATAAAAATTGTCAAAATGACCACAGAGGCCAAAATGACCAAAAAGGCCAAAATGACCTAATAGGCCAAAATGACCATAAAGGCCAAAAGGACCGAATAGGCCAAAATGACCGAATAGGCAAAACGACCAAAAAAGCCAAAATGACCAAATAGGCCAAACGACCAAAAAGGCCAAAATGACCAAATAGGCCAAAATGACCAAATAGGCCAAAATGACCAAATAGGCCAAAATGACCAAATTGGCCAAAATGACCAAAAAGGCCAAAATGACCAAATAGGCCAAAATGACCAAAAAGGCCAAAATGACCAAACATGAAAAATTACCAAATAGGCCAAAATTACCAAAAAGGCCACAATGAAAATTATCCCTTGTCCATCCTCAGTATTTAATTTACATACGTACCGAATTTCAGCCAAATCGGCCCATTAGTTCTTCAGAAATCAGAAATCAGAAATCATTTATTCATAACAAAGTTACACGTCAATTTCTACATCAGTTAATAATAAAATTAAAATTATATAGTCAGACATACAATTAAAATTATATCATATTATAGGATATGAACTCCTCATGATTATAGAAGGTGTGCTCGACTAACCATTTCCTGAGCCGTGTTTTAAATAAGCTGACGGATGGTGACTCCGTTATCCAACTCGGTACTTTATTATATATTAGCGGTCCCATGACATGCGTCAATCTCCCCGATTTCTCAAGTCTGTGTTTTATGTTACTCATGTAATTCCTATGCCGAGTAAAGTGCGTATGCACGTCACTATGCTTGGCATAGGTATGAACATTAAGTCGCACATACACCGCAACTTGATAAATTAGTATACTCGGTAGGGTGAGTATACCCAGTTTTTTAAAAAGCGGTCTTGCTGACTCGCATCTACGCACCCGCACTATTGCGCGTACGGCCCTTTTTTGCATGCGGAAGGCACGCTGCCAGCAAAATTCCGTAAAAGCATAACAAACAGAAAGACAAATATATTTTTTTCCCGGAAGCTATCCCACTTTTCGGGATAAAAAGTATCTTATGTTCATTCTCGGTATCGAAAACATATATATACTGAGTTTCAGCCAAAACGGTCCAGTAGTTTTTACGTGAAAACGGAACAGACAGACAGACAGACAGTTACTTTCGCATTTATAATATTAATAGGGATACATATAAGATAAACCTCTCTCACTGACACCACACCCTGTCAAAATCTCCGTTTCTATTATGTCACGTTGCAGAGAAATTACTTTTAGTCTGTTATAAGCTGTTTAAGTAATTAAAGCTTTTTAACTATCCCACGGGAACTCTTGAATTTTTCGGGATCAAAAGTATCCTATATGTTGACCAGGGATATAAGCTACTACCATACAAAATTTCATGTAAAACGGTCCAGTTGTTTCGGAGATTAGCCGGTACAAACAGACAGACAAACAAACAGAAAACAAATTTTTGAAAAAAATCTTAATTAGTTTTATTTCACTTTTTACATCCCCTGACTCTGTTTTTTTCATTTTTTTTCATTGTACAGAAATTTGACTTCTACAATTTTATTATATGTATAGATATCGCACACATAGATACACGATACACTGGAGGTTTTATATTTGAAAATACTGTAGCGATCTTCCGTGAAAGAGGCTATTTCCTAGTAGAGGGAAGAACGTGATTAATATTTCTGATATAGTTGTCGGTACAGATATCAATTACACTGACTACAATTTTTATTACATGTTAAATACTTATCAGTTGCGTCTGGAGCATTTATATAGGAATTCAAAATACAGTTTTCAACCAATTTTTGGCATCCGTTTAGTCTGGTCCACGATTGCATCAGTTAAGTAGTTATCAGTACAGTACAGACTATCTTGATAATTTGTCACTCGTTAATTTGAATTTCTCGATAATGTGTAATGTTTTCCCGGTCCCCTGAAAAAGATTTGATTAATTGAATAAAATTAATACTAATTGGTTCTCTCGGTAATTTAAAGTTAAAGGAATAGTATCTTGTCCGCCAACATGCAATAATTTGAAGTCTAGGCTTCCGTACTCTGTATAAGTTGAAGCGCTGCCCTACGCTTTTAAGCCTTCATAACCGACACATATGACGATTTATTCTCAGCTTTTACCACTATCAAAAATTGGACAGTGATTGACTGAAATCGCTCACTCATCAGAATTACGGATTTCTTGCAAAATTAATATTTGTACAATTTTTTTAAATAATGAATCACGAATTTTGATCAAACTTCTGTTTACTTGATTTTTTCCTCCCTTGCTCTTGGTGATAAACTCCTGCTATTTTGGACTCTTGGGGTAATTTGAAATTTTTCTCTGCTTCGTTGAGTGTCAAATTATCGAGAGTCGACTGTACTTTCGCAACTGGTGAGTTAGGTCCTAGTCATCGTTTGGACAATCATTCTCCAACTAAATGATAAGTTATGGATTATAACGATGATAAGGACTTATTCCAAAATTAACTAATGCAAATTTGAATCAAGCCTTATATGAAGCTATTGGCACAAATTATTGACGTTATCAAGTCAGTACTTTTTAGTAATTGTTTAGATTCCTCTGCTACGCCTGGGATGATGTTAGTAGTAGGACTGTGTCATGCAGATGTAGTCGAGGGCTTACGTTATTTAAATTGCGACATTGTTAACGACGTTACACATTGACAAATAACTCATGGACATACACTAATGTAACTAATCGTTATTTGTAACACTATAAGTAACTTGCATCTGGTCATAGTCACTAACACACATGCAGGTGGAGCAGGGGCGTTATAGTATATAGTAGTAACATTTTGTTTTTTGTTTGTTTAGCCAGAAAAGACCGACACCACGACTTTAACGTTATTACGCAATCAAAAATATAAGAGAATTACACTGCGTAAAACATTTTTGGGTTTGTTTCCTGAGCATTACGAGGTGAGAGCCGCCCGAGGCTGCCTAGCGCCTCGCAACTTGACATTTCCACTCAGACATCTGCGAGGAATGAAATAAACAACAACTTATACGCTCTACTGCGCTATAACGCTGTTTACGTGACATCCGCTCTAATAAAACACAGTAGAATCAGTTTTACATTTGTATAGCTCGTAATACCCTATTACCAGTCGACAGTCAAAAACAACTTAGATACTTTTCATCTCTTTACAAAACGCTAAAGGTACCTAGATTTGGTACGAGCGTTGGAATTTATGACGTCATTTCTATAACGACTCAAATATATAATAAAACTTTGACAATACACGTTAGACAAAAATGTCATCTTTGTCGTCCGTGACCACGGCCACTGAAAAGCGGCCGAAACGTCGGATAAACCAAAATCAAATAAATTACCGCGCTTAAAACTGTTAAAACGTATTTTTATTATGTATACAAGTCGCGAAAACTTAAGAAAATATTATGACTCAAATATAATATTGATTATAGTTTTTAAACACTGAAAAATAAGTTGACTTGTAAATATCATGATCCCTCTAATTAGTTTCTTTTGCGATTCGACTACACTATTATCCAGCTATATGTAGAATACAAATTTCTACTTATCATCCACATAAACTTAATAGTTATTGAAAAGATTAATGTACCACACCGCACATAGTCAAACAGGTAGAATTTTGCACCATAGTTAAAAAGTTACAGGTCATAACACGGCAGGCTGAAGATCGCTTGAAGTGGAGAATAAAAAGTACCGGACCCCAGGTTTCAAAGAGAATGCTCCAAATGTAACTGGGAATTATAGCTCGGATAATGAGTTAAAATGTTACAGGACAAAGCATACATTTAAAAGTCTTTAAGCAAGTATAACACCATCTAGAATGAAAGAAAGAGAAAGTTTATATTTAAGTAATAGTGACGTACTTACATTACTTAAATTAAACTTAACTTAACTTAAACTTAAATAAGGTTTGCACTCATCTTGTCGCTATGCCGGAATTATATCCGACACAAGGCTGATTTTCAGTGCAAGTTTTCCTTATGCAAACCATCTGTTTAGGTACTTAGATAAAATATTATTACGTGTTGCGGGACTCGAATTAAAATGCCGTTAGAATTATTTATGAAGTTTATTAGAATTATACAAACACAATACGTGTACACAGGTACAAATATAACCGAACACAACATATCCAAGCGTAATGTAGAAGGTCGTAATTCGATAAAACGGGCAAAGTCCGTCACTAATAGATTACCAATTGTAGTACACACGTCTCGCTTCGACCGTGGTTCTCGCTCGACTGCCTCCCCTCCATCAGGTCATCGTTTTATACTGCACAAATGCAATGTCCCCGTATCTAAGTCGACTTAATCCGCCGCACCTGGCTAATGACTCGGCCGAAAACTGCCATAAAAGAGTACAATAAAACAATGGGTTGTTTTCTAATCACAAATTTTAAAGACAAAGTAAACAAAAGAAGACGATCATAGAAGAGTTACAATTAGTTTAAATGTCAGCAGGTAATAAATAGTGTTTTGTTTCGTATATGCAGGTGGATTTCGTTTTTGTCGGGACCTGAGTTGTAACAATATATATCATTTTTGAAGACCTAATCAAGAAAAGAAGAATACTTATCTAAAAATACATTCCACTTTAACAACTAGCACACATATTTTAAAGTAATAATTAATCGTAAGTAGTAAACGTACACGTATGTCTACGACCTAACTTAGTTTTCAATAAAATTTCACTTCAAAAAATTTCTAATATTTCTAAACTTTCCTCTTAGACATAATTTTATATGGAATAAATAAAGAAGGCTCGATAATAGGCACTTTTCGTCGATCCGTTGTTCCGATAAGCGGCTTATCTTTCGGAAAGAGGCAAAAAAAATGTGATTTTTCCTGACGTGGATTTTCTTTATGAATGAAATTGTGATGTTTTATTGGACCTTCTTATTATATTTTCTTTGTTAAATGTTATTGTTCAGATATAAACCTCTTATAGACGCCTTTTCAGGAACGAATTTTAAATAGGTCTTTGTTTCCTCAATTTATTTAAAAAAAGAAAATAATTGTAGAATAATACATTAAGTCCTGGTAGCGTAATGGTCAGCGCAAGGGTCCCAAAGTCATTGCCCGGAACGTATGCACCACTTAGGCAGATTTCTGAGCTAATATGCATAGTGTCACAATACAATACAATACCAAGTTGTTAGCACGGTGAAGGAATTGGTAGAAATTGCCAATCATAGGGTAAAGGCCCAGCAATGTCATATTTCACTTTATATTGTTTTCGAATTTATTGTAAGATTTTTCGAAGACCTTGTTACATTACTTCATTTTCATAACAATATTGTAATGAATAATGCCCGTGAATTTATTAATTTTATTCGTTGATTACATTATCTTGAGTTTACGTATTATTAATAGCTGTCAAGACGAAACTTATAAATAAATTACAATAAGATTATAATATAAAGTGGAAAATTACATCTACATACAAATAGAAGACCCCTCCAGCTAGTATTTATTATAAGCAGATTGGTGTATTATTTATGTACTCCAGTTGCTTAAACATAAACATGGCTAATATTCATATAGAAATAAATGTTACAGACTAGTCCAAAGCTGTGTCTTATATCACCTGTTAATGGCACCTGCCCACTCTTCAACATTTTATTCCAACTCCTTCGCCATGCAGGCTGTCTTACTTTGGAACTCTTTGCCCACTGACGTTAGAAAGGCTAAGTCTTTTGCCATATTTAAAAATTCACTTAGTAATCATTATGTTAGTCTTACACAATAATGTATGTGCTAGTTTATTATACTTTTGACTGTAATCTGCTGTCCATTTATGTCATTTTTTTTATTGCATTATAATAATTATTATAGATAATTTAAGAATTTCTTTTAAGACAGTTTGCCTGGAAGAGATCGCTTTTAGCGATAAGGCCGCCTTTTGTTTTACCAAGTAACTATTGTCTTGTTGTGCATTTTTTGTCATTTTTGTTATGGTGAACAATAAAGTGTTGTCAATGTCTATGTCTTCCTTACTAATATACATGTATGTACCTAAATGTGAAGGGGTTTAAAGAAGTTTTTTAAGATTCTATACCTACTTTGACAAAACATATCCATCTATCCGTTGGCATATGTAATATGTATATTTGTATAAATATTCATAAAGAAATTTATGAATATTTATTTTTTGCAGTTTTCTAACTAAATGAAAACATAAAAAGAAATTGATGTTGGGGGAGACTCTTCATTATGTGTACAGTACAAACACATAACGAAGCACTTGGCCAATTTAATTCCAATTAAAATCGGCATAGAAGTTCTTAACCAAACTAATACACCAATAACATAACAATTACTCAAAGCGTATTGTCTAGAGGAATTCGATTAAAACTTCGAAAATCTTTATCGGATTTGAGATATGGCTGTCGATTAGGTACTTGGGCTATGTAATTTGATAACTTGTGTTTAATGAACCAACTAACTATTGTAAGTGATAGTTATGGGACAACATTGAAAAGCTTCTAACCGTTTTGTATGAATTATTCTCATGTATTTTGGTATGGCGGAATTTTGTTTTCAAGTTTAGTGGTTCTTACTAAGTACTTTGTGGAGTAAAATTTAGAACAACAAGTTTTCAAAATAAGATATGTACACAAGTCATGTACTTCATATAATGAATTGGGTATGTTATAATTATTCTAAGGTAAAGTATTTTTTTATCGAGTATTAAAACTTTCTTTTTACATAAACAAGGAGCCAGTCGATGATAACTTCATTAACTTCACACAAAGGTCTTATAATTACTTACCAATAAACTTTGGCAAACTTTGACTACCTTTCAAAACTTGAAACCTAAATATAACACCAAATTTTTTTATTCCTCCAATCAAGTAAAATCATACATTAATTTTATATAAGTACCTATAACATTTCTATCTATCGCTTAGTTTTATCTTACGATCAAAAGATTGCCAAGTACCGTATTTTACTCATGATGGGATACTGTCTATTATAAGAAAATACTGTAGTCACTTTGCCAACTTAATGAAGCTTGACAACCTCTGAATATCATCTTGGGAAAAATTTGCCTATATTTTTATAATAATAGACTTGGTCGCGCGCATTTAATTATATTGAAAACTGGCTATGCCCGCGACTGCCTCCACACTTGATTTGAAATTCTCACGGGATTCCCGGGACATAAAGTATCGCAGCATTTAAAAAAGTATGGTCACTAATGTTTTAGTAGAAACTGTGGCTCAAGCTAATTTTTATGTATCCGAACAACTTCAACCGCTTCCGGGGAAATTCCCGCGGGATTTCCGAGATAAAAAATATCACAGACTTTATTAGATTATATTTGCTATCGATCAGTAAAAAAACGGATAAGTGGAAAAACGAATCGCAACGGACAAATGGAAACACGAATCGCAACGTACAAGTGGAAAACGAATCGCAACGGACAAGTGGAAAATCTTCAACTGACAAGTGATAAAATGAATCGCAACAAAATTTTGACTTGAAGTTTTACGGGCAGGTTTTCAAATTGGACAAGTACATTAACAATCTGCCCGTAAAACTTCAAGTTAAAATTTTGTTGCGATTCATTTTATCACTTGTCAGTTGAAGATTTTCCACTTGTCCGTTGCGATTCGTTTTCCACTTGTACGTTGCGATTCGTTTTTCCATTTGTCCGTTGCGATTCGTTTTTCCACTTATCCGTTGCCATTCGTTTTTCCACTTGTCCGTTGCGATTCGTTTTGCCACTTATCCGTTGCTATTCGTTTTTCCACTTGTCCGTTGCGATTCGTTTTTCCACTTGTCCGTTGAAGTTTCACTTCGAATATGTGTCCCAGCACACATTTCGATTTTTCGCAGGTTTACTGCAAATTATGATTTGGTTAGGTTAAGTACATTTTAATGGTGTATGTAATACGCTACCCACGCACCGACCATTTTTTACGTCAACACTTTTGTTGTTCGTTGTCGTTCACTTTTGTTATGACTTTCGAAAAACTGAACAGTTGGCAAAGTTTTCTTGTTGTTATTTTTGTTTACTCAACAAACTCTATTTATTTATTTATATTTTTTTTACACATACCACAAATAGAGGCAGTGATGCCTTGTCACGTGGAGAGCAGAGCTATAGTTCGATGCAAACTTAAGTTTGCCTCCATTAATAGCGGCTCGGAACATCGCACTTTCCGATGCGCAGAACGCAATTTTAGGTATTAGAGGGATGAGGTAGTCTGAGGACGCGGTATATCCTCGCTCGCTCTCTCGCTAGCTTTCTCGTTTACGAGACTTTCCCGGCGCTCGGCTCACCAGAGCTGCCAATTTAGCGCTTTAGGAGCTAGATATAGCGCTTTTTAGGGCAATCCAGCTCCCAATTTTATTAAACAACTTCCAGCGCAAAATCTTGCGCTTTTTATAATATGCAAATATCTAATTAATTTTATAATAAATATACATGAATATCTATACTAATATTATAAAGAGAAAAGATTAAATTCTTTGTTTGCGTTGAAGAGGCTCCAAAACTACTTAACCGATTTGAAAAATTCTTTCACTGTTGGCAAGTTTCACAATCCCCGTGTGACATAGGCTATATTATGTTTACAAAAAAATTAGGGATCCTTACTAAAACTCCAATAACGTAACCCAAGGTGTAAAAAATATCTAAAATCGCGAGCACTGCGAAAACTATTGATGATAGAATGAAATAATGTACTACGACTTTGCAGAACACATCATTATCTACAAAAAGTGTCGCGACAGCATATGTCTAACTATTATAGTTATGCCACAATAAGTGTCCTTTTATTTCAATAAATTAATTAAAATGCCGCCGCTAGAACAGGCACTTTATTTGTATCTTGATATTCATCCTTATCAAAATAAATTACTTCATATTCAAGACTGCTTCAATACCTTTATATAACTTTTTGAATTATTCAATTCGGACATTCCATTCGAAAGATATCACGAGTTTAAAAAGTATTAGAACACGCGGCTTTGATGATTTATATTGACAGAAACAGAAAAAAAGGATTTAAAAAAATATTTCAGATATACTTACACACCGCGGAGAATACCAACAGAGCAGATGTAACTCCTATAATATATATTTTGTCTGTATAGTGTAATACACTACACACGCACCGACAATTTTTTTCTGTCAACACTTGTCGTTCACCTCGTTGTGACTTTCGAAAAACTGAACCGTTGGCAAAGTTTTCTAGTTGTTAATTTGTTTTCTTATTGGAACATCCCACTTACCGATGCGCAGAATGCGATTTTAGGTATTAGAGGGACGAGGTCGTCGGAGAACGAGGTAACAAATAAAATAAATTACTGAACCGATTTGAAAAATTCTTTCTCTGTTGGCAAGCTACGCTATCCCCGGGTGACATAGGCTATATTATATTTACAAAAAAATTAGGGATCATTACTAAAACTCCAAAAATTTAATCCAAGGTATAAAAAAAATACCTAAAATCGCGTGCGCTGCGAAAACTATTGATGATAAAATAAAATAATGTACTACGACTTTGTAGAACACATAATTATTTACAAAAAGTATCGCGACAACATATATCTAACTATTATAGTTATGCCACAATAAGCGTTTTTTTATTATAAAAAATTAATTAAAATGCCGCCGCTAGAAAAGGCTTTTTATTTGTATCTTGATATTAATCCTTATCAAAATAAATTACTTCATATTCAAGACTGCTTCAATACCTTTATATAACTTTTTGAATTATTCAATTCGGACATTCCATTCGAAAGATATCACGAGTTTAAAAATGTAAGAATTAGTGACGGTGATCACGTGACTGTGACATCTTTTCGTGAGTCAAAACTCCATAAGACCCCCTCTATATAGAAGTTTCACTTCAAAAGTTTCACTTCAAAAACCTATCGGATTACGATTTTTTTAATCTGACCATTTTAAATCATCATCACAAAAAGAATCACAGAGTTTGTCTAAGAATTAACTGTCAGTGAAAACCGTATCGAAATCAACCCTGTAGTTTTTACGTGATCCCGAATAAACACACAAGAAATCTAAAAAAAATGTATCGTGTTCTCAATCGTTTATATAGGCTATTTATTACAATTGGTTTTTTAATGTTTAGAATTTTATAATATTATAGATTATTAAAAGAATTAAACTAATAATAATACGCTTACATCACGTAAAACCGCCTCCTCCTATCTTCTTTCCTCTACTGTGCATACTTTAGCAAACGGAAGAAAGGATACTGCATGCGACCTTAATAGCATCTGAATAGTGGCCATCTTATAAAATTCATTTTTACTAACGAGCTGCATTATTTCGTCTATATACTTTACATATCATCAAATTAGTCGAATTCGTGAAATTCGAATATTCGTGGATGTCGTGCTAACTACTAAGAAACAAGAAGGAATCATCGCTTCACTACATAAAGGTAAGCTGCAAGCCTTCCCTTACATAACTGTTAGTATTTCTCTGTATTCTATGCAACTATATTTTCATCATTATGATTTTACATTAAAAGGAGATATAAACAAAACAATTGCCATTTCGCGTAACCGAGACTATTTAAGATTTAAAGTTTTGATGGTATAATAGTAGATCTGAATTTTCTTGCAAGGAAAGTCTGGCAAAGAGAATTAACATGACTAAACATTATTTTTCATCTCTCAGTCGGACAATGTGTGTTTAGTCTTTATTGCAGCCTTCAAATAAATAGTTTCCTTGATTTTTTTAATATTTTAGAAATATTTTTTTGTTCAAATTATAAAACAACAATAAAGGCGGCTTGCATAAGGTTGCTTAAATTTATTTAAGAAACACAAAACGTTTTTAACACCTTTAAATACAATTAGCATCTTGCACAACGCAAAATTTGCCGCTAAATATGTTTAAATAACTGTAAATACGTTTTTTGTAAAAAGTATTTAGGCAGTTTAATATGATTAACTAATTTTATTTAAAGGCGATCGTTATGCAAGCGGCCCTAAGTCTCTGTAATATTTTCTGAAGTTACCACTTTTCAGTGGCCGTGATTACGGAAGACAAAGGTGTCAGGTGTCAACGAGTATTGTTAAATTTTATTTAGCCTACCACCAACTTGTTCATTTTAATTTCGTCGGAATATCAAAATGAAATAAATTACCGCGTTTAAAACCGTTAATACGTAGTTTTATCAAATAAGTCTCTGTGTTAAACGAAATCACAAACGAAGCTGGTGTAAAATAAATCAAATTTCCAATCGAAAACTTGCAACTGACAATCCCGAAACTCCAATAGTTAACCCTAAAGGAACGTGAACAACTCGTACGGTATTACTTTTATTGCTTTTATGTGATAACTTTATGTTTCTGTTCAAAACCACTTTGTAAAAGTATATCCCTCTAAAGAAGTAAAATCTAAGGCACTGATCTGAGCTTATTTTTATAATAAACTGTTTTGTGTTTGGTATTTATAGATAAATGTTGATATATCCATTTTGACTGTATGTGTATGTGTATTTATTTTTTAAGTTACCTTAAGTATTTTGGTATCTATTAACTTTTTTTGCACAACCTTAGAAATTAGATTAGCCAAGAACTTCCTTTATGGACTGATGGGAAGATGTTTGGTCCGTCAGATTTGTCTGGCTCATTGAAAATATGTAATATTATATATATATATATATATATATATATATATATATATATATATATATATATATTATATATATATTATATATATACACACACACACACATATATATGTATATATATGTGTGTATATATATATATATATACACAGTACATATATAATTATCTTCTTATTACTCTTATTTTCGTATGTCTAATTTTAATAATAAACAGATTTAATGTTAGATGTAGTCATAACTAAGATAATATAATAACTGTCATTACCCAAATTTCATAAGTTAAAATAACAAACATGTAGACAACCATTTTAAACTATTAAGGCCATAATCAACTCAGCCTTCCACCGTGGAGGTTTTGCTTTACTACACTTCCTCAAGAACTCAACTTACCATAATAATAGGCTTTTATGCTTAACATTTCGGCTTAGAAATTTTAACTATATAATATAATATGATCATATAATATAGCATGATCATAAAGTCTATTTTTGAAGTGAAACTTCTATATAGAGGGGGTCTTATGGAGTTTTGACTCACGAAAAGATGTCACAGTCACGTGATCACCGTCACTAATTCTTACATTTTTAAACTCGTGATATCTTTCGAATGGAATGTCCGAATTGAATAATTCAAAAAGTTATATAAAGGTATTGAAGCAGTCTTGAATATGAAGTAATTTATTTTGATAAGGATTAATATCAAGATACAAATAAAAAGCCTTTTCTAGCGGCGGCATTTTAATTAATTTTTTATAATAAAAAAACGCTTATTGTGGCATAACTATAATAGTTAGATATATGTTGTCGCGATACTTTTTGTAAATAATGATGTGTTCTACAAAGTCGTAGTACATTATTTTATTTTATCATCAATAGTTTTCGCAGCGCACGCGATTTTAGGTATTTTTTTTATACCTTGGATTAAATTATTGGAGTTTTAGTCATGATCCCTAATTTTTTTTGTAAACATAATATAGCCTATGTCACCCGGGGATTGTGAAGCTTGCCAACAGTGAAAGAATTTTTCAAATCGGTTAAGTAGTTTTGGAGCCTCTTCAATGCAAACAAAGAATTTAATCTTTTCTCTTTATAATATTAGTATAGATATTCATATATATTTATTATAAAATTAATTACATATTTGCATATTATAAAAAGCGCAAGATTTTGCGCTGGAAGTTGTTTAATAAAATTGGGAGCTGGATTGCCCTAAAAAGCGCTATATCTAGCTCCTAAAGCGCTAAATTGGCAGCTCTGGTGAGCCGAGTGCCGGGAAAGTCTCGTAAACGAGAAAGCTAGCGAGAGAGCGAGCGAGGATATACCGCGTCCTCAGACTACCTCATCCCTCTAATACCTAAAATTGCGTTCTGCGCATCGGAAAGTGCGATGATCCGAGCCGCTATTAATGGAGGCAAACTTAAGTTTGCATCAAACTATAGCTCTGCTCTCCACGTGACAATGCATCACTGCCTCTATTTGTGGTATGTGTAAAAAAAATATAAATAAATAAATAGAGTTTGTTGAGGAAACAAAAATAACAACAAGAAAACTTTGCCAACTGTTCAGTTTTTCGAAAGTCATAACAAAAGTGAACGACAAAAGTGTTGACGTAAAAAATGGTCGGTGCGTGGGTAGCGTATTACATACACCATTAAAATGTACTTAACCTAACCAAATCATAATTTGCAGTAAACCTGCGAAAAATCGAAATGTGTGCTGGGACACATATTAGAAGTGAAACTTCAACGGACAAGTGGAAAAACGAATCGCAACGGACAAGTGGAAAAACGAATAGCAACGGATAAGTGGCAAAACGAATCGCAACGGACAAGTGGAAAAAAGAATGGCAACGGATAAGTGGAAAAACGAATCGCAACGGACAAGTGGAAAAACGAATCGCTACGTACAAGTGGAAAACGAATCGCAACGGACAAGTAGAAAATCTTCAACTGACAAGTGATAAAATGAATCGCAACAAAATTTTGACTTGAAGTTTTACGGGCAGGTTTTCAAATTGAACAAGTACATTAACAATCTGCCCGTAAAACTTCAAGTTAAACTTTTGTTGCGATTCATTTTATCACTTGTCAGTTGAAGATTTTCCACTTGTCCGTTGAGATTTGTTTTCCACTTGTACGTTGCGATTCGTTTTTCCACTTGTCCGTTGCGATTCGTTATTCCACTTATCCGTTGCCATTCTTTTTTCCACTTGTCCGTTGCGATTCGTTTTGCCACTTATCCGTTGCTATTCGTTTTTTCTTTTAAAAGGTTCTTTATGTTTTTATTAGTCAGCCCATACCTATTACCATGCCTGTTTCCCATAGGTTAGGCAGAGACCATAGCTTTCCACTTGCTACAATCTTGACAAACATCTTTTGCTGTAGAATTTGTTTAATTATTGATTGGTATACCTGTAAACATTCCATTGTTTTATTGTAGTTTTTATAGTTGTTTGCGGCCGAGTCATTAGCCAGGTGTGGTGGATTAAGTTGACGACGATACGAGAACATTGCATTTGTGCAGTATAAATTGATGGCCTGATAGAGAGAGCGGAGTCGAGCGAGAACCATGATCAAGGCGAGATGTGTGTATATTCGGAAATCTATTAGTGACGGACTTTGCGCGTTTTATTGAATTACGACCTTCTGCATTACGTTTGGATTTGTTGTGTTCGGTTATAGTTGAACCTGTGTTATATGTGTTTGTATAGTCCTAATAAACTATGTAATAATTTCCAACGGCATTTTGATTCGAGTCCGTTGCAACTCATGACAATATAATCAAACTTAACTCATTCAGTGTCACTGAATACGGTGTCGTTTCAGTGCTGTGCTTTCTTTACTAACAATTCCAAGTAGTTGTAATATGTGTATCACACTACTTAGAATTGATAATGAAAATGAATGTATTGTTACACGCCGACAAAAGTAAATGCAGACCTGCAATTTATTATCTTTCGACATAGAAAGAAAGAAAGAAGAAAGAAGAAAGAAAGAAAGAAAAGACGTTTATTTAGTAAACACACAACGAGACAGAGATGGAATGAATTACACGGTACGGTAATAAGATTTAGAAAGTCTCGCGGTGGTACCAAATAGGTGCAGTTCAGCATGTGCCAGGCAACTGCGGATGCCTGACGCTGGTTTTCAACTGCACCCTAGGACGAACGGATGTTGCACTGTTATTTATATGTATATATATACATATAGTGTGAATAATAATAAATAAATATAAACTCATAGAATTCAAACAAATATTTGGGGGATACCGATAAAATAAATATTCATTATATATGATACACATGATATATAATACATATTTATAAACAGAAATAGTATTGTTAGAGGCAGAAGAAAATATTATATAAGAAAGATTAATATTGACATTTTCTAGCTTCCGTTGCTCATCTAAGAGGTAATTCTTCAAGTTCTTTCGAAAAGTAAAAGTCGAGTGATTTAATTGCCTTAATGGTGGTGGTATATTGTTCCATATCTTAGATGCAGCATAACGAAAGCTACCTCTAAAGCATGTCAATTTATGTAATTGGAACGCTAGTTGACGGGAGCATTGTCTACCTTTGACTACCCCTCCTCTGGCTACCCAGCTGAGCTTATTATACAAGTACTGAGGCTCTTTGTACTTAAGGACACCAAATAGAAGGCAAGCCAAATGCAGTTTGCGCCTAAGTTTCATTTTCAGTACATGATGCTTATTTAGAAACGGTGATACGTGGCTCCTTGGAGGTACTGAAAAACAAAAACGTGCACAAGCATTTTGAACGCGCTGGATTAATCGATCAGTTTTGTTTAAAAGCCGAGGTCCGTAAACTGTATCAGCGTAATTCAACTTGGACAAGACTAGTGATTCAGTCAGCTGTACACGTAAATCCACTGCCAGATATGACCTTATTTTGTACAGGACCCTGAGGCGATAAAAGCAATTTTTTACAGACTCAGCTATGTGTTTCTCAAATCTCAGGTGTGCGTCTAATTGTAGTCCAAGATACATACGGACATACGGACTTCCTTTGTTTACTTTGTGTTTAATATATAATTAATAAACATCCTATTGTGTATTTTAATCGTTTCTGATAGTCATTAACCAGGTGTGATTTTTAGAAACGATTGTCATGCGGTCGAGCATTGTGTCAAGACATATTGTATAGTTTAGTATAAAATAATGCCCGAACGGAGGGGTGAGGTAGTCAAGCGATGATTACGCAAGGAAGGGCAAGACGTGTGTACATGCGATAAGCTATATAGTGGCGAACTTTGCACGTGTTATTGAATCCTGCAATTTGTATTGGTTGTGTCCAGTTATATTTGTACCTGTGTTATACTGTTTGTATAGTTCTAATAAATTCTATAGTAATTCCAACGGAATTTTTAATTCGAGTCCCGCACTTGTAACAGTATTTATTTGAAAATGTAATCTTACAGATTACTTATTGAAAGTCCTGAGTTTACCACCGTTTCCAAAAGCGTTATATTTTTTCACCCATTTTAATTAAACAAAGTAATTTGATCGGAACACTTTCACGGCTTTTGTGAAAGGAACAAAGGACGTCATAGTAATTATTATAAATACAGCCTTTTTGATCCCCATCGAACCCTCTTATACCAAATTAAAGGCTTTAACTGCACCATGGGCGGAGCTTACTTGTCCTTTTACCAACTAAATTAATGAAAAAGTATATTCTTAGAATAATTTCCTCAGATTCGGTTAAACACCGGCTCAGTTTTCCATAAGAACTGAAAATTACTTCTATTTTTATTTAATTTTCGGGAGTTTTGCCCATGTAGACATATTAATCCCATTAGGCATCTCTAAAAGAAATCTTTGTAGGATACTTGTGAGTAATAATCATTTAAAATCTGGTTATTTCCGACTTGGCTCTGACAGCACAATGTATACATTATGCCTATTATATCTATATATATTTCATTTAAGTGAAAACTTTGAAAAGAAAAATTTACTTTATATTTAGTAGTACAATGCATATTCTCTATTTATATATTCACCATCATTAAAATCGGTAACTTTTCGAAGCTGTGTGCAGTGTAAGAAGGAATAAAAAAATGAATATCCAAAGAAACTTTCTACTTTACTATGTAGTTCAGCTTATTCTCAATTTCGAATGCAATGCAATTCCTCATACAACTTTCTACCCTTAATTATTTCATTAACTGTTGTAGATTAAATACTTAAATAGATAGATAGATAACATTCCCACGACCGGACGGCATGTCGTAAGATATGACAAACAACTCACAGAAAAGAGGTAGGGTATTTGCCCATCTGTTTGGCTACCACCCCTTGTCTAGAGTACGCCGACAGTACATCCTCCTTGTTCCGGTATTAGTGGCCAGGTTCCAGTCCCCCTCTAGAGAGCGGCAGCGCATTGCACCTTTGGTGCTACAACTGTTCATAGGCGATGATAACCCTTTCCCATCAGGTTGGCCGTCTGGCAGTCTGTTGAGCTCAAGCAAGAAAAAACCTTTAATATATACCGAACAAATAATTATATATGAATAAGCAGTTAAATTTTTTTTTATTTAAATACCTTAAATCTTAACATTATCATATTTTTATAGTTATATATTCAAATTTTATAATACTGGCCACTTGATTTTTATATTATTACAATTATAAGGAAATGGAGTTGGTTGCGATTCGAACGTATAGAAAAAAATGCGTTTTATTTTATGAAGTGTGTAGTCGTCTATTAACCGGATAAATAATATTATTAATATCGTCTGCTAATCGGGCGACTAGATAGTCTTTTAAGACTTGACCATCGACAAGTCGTGACCATTACATCGATCAAGTCCATAGATTCACGCACTTGACCGTTCCAGTAAAGACCATCGACGATTAAAAATTTAGTTTTAGCGAAAGACTGCAAAGATTAGTAAGTGGTCTGGTCTTCGGTTTAGCGGACGATATTAATAATTGTATTCATCGGTTTAGCGGACGATATTAATAATTGTATTCATCGGTTTAGCGGACGATGTTAATAATTGTATTCATCCGTTTAGCGGACGACTAGCAAGAATCTTTCTAAGTGTCTGGCCGTCGTTTAACGGACGATGTTAATAATTTTATTCATCTGCTTAGCGGACGATGTTAATAATTGTATTCATCCGTTTAGCGGACGACTAGCAAGATTCTTTACGTTATTTAGTCCCATTCAAATATAAATAATTTTGGTTCATTTAGGTCCAGCAAAATTAATTGTTAAGGGCACGGATATTTAAAATCTTCATGAGGCAATCAACGCATCGGCTCTGTTGTTAGTTGTGTATTAGCGACAGTAGCTACTTTCTATCAAGTAAACCATCTGCTCGTTTGCCTACAAGCAAACATAATAATTAACCTGGTTAAGCATGCATACTCTGACAACATATATTTTACAACAATAAAAAAGTATAATATGGTCTGCGTGCTACTAATTTAAAATTATTTTTGACACGGTTTAAAAACAAGAAAATTACTTAATGAGTTTTCATTTGCTTAGCGTGTTGCATTTCAAGCCATAATATAACTGTGGTGTTATATTAGAGTTTTAACGTGGGTTAAACGTTTGCCACCCACAGGCTATAGTTTTAATACACAAGTAACCTTTAATTATTCACCAAATTAAAAAATTACAATTCTATCCAATATTATTTATTTATTGTAAAGCTGGAAAACCGGCTGACGCCTGAGCTCACTGAAAGTAGTTACGGTCGCCTATAGACTTTTCCAACACCACAAGCTAAGCCAATTATATATTACGGTGTATAATGGAAGAAAATAAAGAACGAAAAACATTCATTTCTAATAGCGACACACGATACAAAATAGTAATAACATACTAAAGTATAGATAAAATTATTCAGAAATTGTATGCCGCAATTTGGAAATGAGGTTGGCACTCAGCATTTTGTTGTGCCGAAAGGTAGTCGGACACAGTGCTAAATCATACATGGCATGGGACCCATGCTAAACATTAAAAAAACATAATTATAAAAAACGTAAAGTACCAAAGATTAAAATATAAAGCACCAGAAACAGTAAAATGTAGATTGGAATAATAAAAATAAAATAATTAAAAAATACCTATCCTAAGAAAAGAAAACAAAGTATTAATAACAATAAATATTTACAATTTATTTAAACCTAATACCGATATAACAATTATAAATATATATACATATAACAAAGCTAATTTAGCTTCTTTGCCTCAATACAATGAACATATACATTTATGTGGTGCCACATCACTCAAAATTTTCCGTCCTTACTTAACCTACAAATTAAGCAACATTGAGTGTTAGATGTAATTACTTTTACCTGTTATGTATACAGGCAACCAATACAATTGTATAAATATTATGAAAATAATTAATATAATCAGGTAAGTAAAATATATTCGATTACAGATCGTGTAAATAACATTAATTAAAGATATACCTAACAAATATACAGGTTTTAATGTTATTTTTCAATTAATACGCTTTTATAATAGGTTAAGTTGAATGTCAGGCTATGTACCTATGTTATAGTAGTGATGCAATCACATGTTAGCATAAATTATTGTTTTATTTTCTTCGTTCTTTGTGTTAATGGCTTGGTAGCTAGATTCTTACGCCAGAATCACAGTTCAATTTTTATTTTTATTTTTATAATGAATAGGTTCGCGTTTGACTGACATTGCTCCTGATGTCCGCTGGAAATGCAGTATAAGGTAGAGCACGCTTACCTAGAAGAGACCTGTTCACGTAAGGATTGAAGACACCTAGATTGTATTCTTTAGGAAAAACACGACGGTAAAGAGTTCCACTCTTCAGCGATGCGTATGTTAAAAGTGTAAGCATAGCGTTTCGTCCGCTTTGTTGGTATCCACCACATATAGTTGGCGTGAGCGCGTACGTCAAAAAAAAACGGTAATATTAACAGAAAGTTTACTTTTTTAGGATAGGTATTTTTATTTTTTATTTCATTGTTTTGTAAAAGTATATTATTGTATTAGTCTTGTAGTTTATTTTTTGTTCATGAAATAGTTTAAAGTTGCCCACATACTTGGGGTCTTTTCACGCATAATATTTTGGAAGGGGGTTATGAAAACCAGTGGTGGTATTCAAAAACATTGAGTGCCAACCTCATTTCTTAAATTGCGGCATTCATTTGTTGAATGTATATTTTCTAATCTGTTTATATTGGGTGTGTCGCATTTGGAAGTAATATTTTCTTTTTTTCAATTACTTGCCAGCTTTTAGGACGGTATAAAGAGGGTAGGATATGGAGCTCAGATACAGGGATCAGACTGGAATAATGTTATATACAGGATGGTATATGGGATTGGAATACGAGGGTGGGATGTGGTAGATGGAATAGGAAGAAATATTAGCATAACTTTATTTTTTTTAAACCTTGTCGCGATATTTTATCTTAGAAAAAGTATACTTAAAACTAAAAGTTACTACTTTTTAAGCGATTGTGTAGATATTAATATTTAGAAATCAACACAATAAATTGACAAAGCAGCATAGTTTTTTTTTATAAATTATATCTTTAAATACATAAGTAAATAAAATATACATATACAACGAACTCAACATAAAATGTTGTTTTTAATAGGTTGATATTAGGACTTAAACATGACTCAGTGTACCAGTCACAAATGTTGATGTTAGACGACTCAACCAAATTGAACCAACTTGGTTGAGAAACACAAAAATGAAAGGACATTCAATGTCATTACGACTCAATGACATTGAATGATTTAAATTTATGTTTAAATGAATCGCTTTGGTTGTTTAATCCTAATGTAAAGACAAATGAACTGTCTTATACCGGCTTAAGATACTTCAGACTAATCATTAGCTAGGTTAGATTTCAACGTTTGAAAAGCTTATAACACTTAGAAAGTTTTACTAGCCTTGCTTGCACGCATGTAATCATTCACTATACATAATGTAATGTCCGACAATAAAGACAAATATACTGCCCGTGCTCCTATAATAGTGTTGCTCAATTACTGTAGTAAATAAAATAGTAATAAAAATTGTTACTTTAGATAGACTATGCCTAACGTATATATAATTATATATAATAATAAGAGCCCATAACTGTCCCACTGCTGGGCTCGGGCCTCCCACTATAGGAAATGGACAGTATATCCGCCATGCTTGTCCAAGGCGGCTTAGTGAGTTTAACACATCGGTTATCTCGATGTGCAAGTTGCATAATCATCATTTCCTTGACCATTGTTAGCACGTGGGAATTGTAACAATATGCACATTAGTTCAGAAAACTGACTAAGTGGTGCATGCGTTCCTGCCAGGATCGAACCTGCGCCCTTTGAGTTTAGGACGTGTGCCCTAGCCATTACGCTGCCACGAGAATCACGATAAAATAAAATAAAAGAACTAATACTAACAATTCGGAAAGAACAAAACAAAAGTTTAAAAGCAAAAAGAATTTTGTAATATTTATTAATTAATTTGCATCAAGAAAGTTTCTAAAATATATTTTTTTAAAGATTAAAGTATAAAAGAAAAGAGAAATGAAATAAAAGAAAAGCTCAAAGAATAAAGCATAAAAAAATACAAACCCCCAAAAAACCAAAAGGCCCGGACAATATCGTTCGTCCGGAGGACGGAATAAAAAAAATATTGTTGCTCAAATCCAGTAGTGGGCATGACCTGATATTGAAACACATAGGGGTATCGGATTGCATTGAACTTTAGGTAACCTAATCTTCTTAAGATGATGATGATTTTACTCATACGCTGCTGACCGCTAGCGCTAATTCCCGGTTCCGTTCAGTAGGTCCATTTCAGAGCCAGGGTTTGTATTTTTACTTTGTCTTCGCCTGTTCATTTGATCATCGACATCTCTTGTTTTCAGACCAGTGACATTCAAGTCACCTCTCATCATTAAGTCAGCATTTATTGGATCCACCTCTTCTACTGGAACCTGGTGGAGGTGGTAAGGTAATCTGTTCCCCAAATAACTAGCAGGTGTCCGTAAAACGCATATTTTTTATCGCATATTATAGTTATGTCACGGAGTCAACCCTGTCACATGAAGCTTATGTCACTCCAGGATAATAATAAAAATTCATTTTCAAAAGTAAAACAAAATGGTTTACTATGTATAGATTTCATTAATAAAAAAAATATAGCTTACATTTTATATCTAGACACTGCATTAATTATACTATACATTTTGTATAATATACCTGTATGTATTTAATTCAATTCAATTTAATCTAAAGTCAATTCATCTAATTAGAAAAGTGACTTTGACCCAACCACTGTGATACTCTTCATTTAGTTTAAGACGAAATAAAGCATCTCTGATTATTAAAATAATAATATCCATTATACAGAAAAGCAAGATGAATCCCCCCTTTTAGTCGTTACATCATTAAAAACATGAGCATTTATTTTCCACGACAAGATTATTATCTACTACACTAAACTTTCTACACGGCGTTTGCTACACAACGTAGTTGATAGACGCGTAGCACAGTCCCTACGGTGCTACGTTTTATTGTCTACGCATTAATTTTAGTCTGCAGCTAAAAGCAGTGCAGACTCTTCTTACATAATATATTTCGATATAAGAATAAACTAGTAAAACTAATTTACTTTTTGACTTTTTTACTATTTGTAATTTAATTTATAATATAAAGTAATTGGGTTAATATTCTAACCGATATACTTTTTAATAAAGTTCTTTTAAACGTCAAACGTAAATTTTATTTTGGTATTTCATTATTTATTCTTTAAATTTGTAATATAATTTTATATTGTTACTTTTTCATGTTTTTTTTTACTGAATAAATTATTCATAATTTCTTAATTATTCTCTAAATAATGCGCAACTTTTATATCTTCACATAAAAAGGATTCGAACCTATATAAAACTTCAAGAAAAGAGCACTAACCTGTTATCACGTCCTATAATTCGAAGTACGTAATATATACACTGGTATTAGCAGTTACAACACAATCGAGTCACACTTGATAGAACCACAACACTCGCGGAGAATTTTTAAATGTAGAATGACATGTATACTCTCCTTCGAAGGTAGGATGAAACTGCGCTTTTATTCTTCGAGTTCCATGTTTAAAACGTTCGGAAAACTTCGGCGATGTTCGTAACTTTTCGGTGTTTCAATACAACGGGTATCCAACTATCCAATATTTGTTATCTATGCATTGGATATGTGATTGGTGACAGAGGGAATCGAGCGATACTATAAAACGAAATGCAGATAGATACGTTACACTGCAAGTCTGTCTTTTGGCTGGATTTCAGCAATTTTGTCTTGTCGAGTAGAGATTGATGTCTTTTCGGAGAGTTTGTTATTTATTGAGTGAGCTTTGGATGAGTCCAATAGACACTATCTACGTAAATTATTCTAGACAACTATCACACTTAAAATGTACTGAGCGTAATTTACATTTACGTAATTTACGTGGGTAGTGTCGTTTGTGAACACTGTACTCTAATAGCCGGTCTTTTTGTGTAGTAATTCTATAGTTCCTTAGCGTGCATTACGTAGTTAGTGTCTGCAAAACCTTTAATAGAACAAAATAATATATTTTTACATATTGAAATACCACTTCTTTACATACGACTTCGCGTCATCTTTGCATATATTTCAAGAAAGTTATCCTTTTTTCCTGGAAATTAGTATACAATCATTATCTCTGTCATCATAATTATGTGTATAGGGACAAAATTTTTGATAATTGATTAATTTTCATGCGAAATAGGAACAATAAAAAACATACAACTTGTATCTTACGAAAACTCTATTTTTCAGGATAAAGAATATACTATGTTTGTCTCCGTTACTGAAATTACACTTATACATTTTTTTTGAGTTTGACAAACTGGCCAGTCTGTCTAATGGAAAGTAATCACTGTCGCTTATAGACGTGTGCCAGATCGGAAGCGAAAACATCGCGTTACTACATATTTTTATTGCTGGAGTACAGCAGATAGACTGATGGCATACCTTTATCTGGCCGGCTGGAATCTGGCCACTAACTCCGGAACACAACTGAAGGTTGTTATAGCGGCTTGCTCTAAACCAGGGGTCGTAGCCATTCAGACAGGCAAATGCCCTACCATCTAGCCGTGGGTTGTTTTATCGCCTCCTACGACAGGTCGACTGGCCGCAGGAATTTGTATTCTTTCTCCGTTCCTGTACGGATAAAGTACTCCATCTAAACACTAGTCTTGGGGAAGGGATACGGGAATGAGGTAAGGCCATAGGATAGGAGAAATGGGATACGGGTAGGAGAAGTACGCATTACTTGCAGCTTTCTTACCTTGTGTGCATATTTTTTAAATCGCCTCTTCGCCTTCATGTATCAAGAAAGAGGGTTTTCTTTTCTTTTCTCTCTCTTCTCTTTGAACACATTCTTAGTGAATAGTGGGTTTTTCTATTCTATTTTTTTATCTTTGTTCAAAATACTTATACATTGTTTCCTACTGCTATTACATTTATACACTTATATGTATATTTATAAGTATAACTTTTTATAAATTAACATACAAAATGTTTGTAGGATTTCTGGTTTAGTAACTAGCGAATTTTCTTGTCCTTTATATACTTTATCCAAAGGTTGTATAGAAGAAATCGCCATTGGCGATAAGACCGCCGCTTATACTTGTATATTGATTTTATTTAGCATTTTTGTACAATAAAGTATATTCTATTCTATATTTACATTTACATTATTTACTCTCCATCTTGTGTGCATGTTACAACAAGTACCACGCGCTGGCGATGAAGGAAACCTCTTGATGAGAGCTGCACATCGAGATAAACGATATTTGATCATTTTCAGTTCACCTCGGTCTATTACGAGTACGATCCACTCCCCTAAATGTTATAATCCATGAGAACTAATGACTAGTATTCATTAGTGACGTTACAATTCAAATCGTATATCAAATAAGCTAAATTAGACTACCACCATGTACAAAGACAGATCTAATGCAATCCGCAGACTTGATTAAGTGTTAATTAATTATATTCATACTGCACCAAGCCTAATGCATTTAGCAAGTAAATGTGCTTGGAAATGTGCCAGGTGTTGATCATATCTGTGTTACGCAATCCAACTTTTGTTAGACTTGGTTTCATATAATGCTAAAGAAAATTAGAACTAATGGAAAGTTTCCAAGATTACTTGTACTTTCGTGTTATTTGTATTGGATACGTAGATATTTTATGTTCAGAAATAATTACCTATCGTCACAATATATAGCTACTACTATTTGCCCGCGACTACGACCGCGTTGGGCAGTTTTTTTATGTTTAATGGCGAGTGGCTACCGTCGCCCTTAGACATCTGCAACACTAAGAGAGCCGATACGTTGCCTACCTCGTTGAGACTTTAAATATCTGTTCTCGCCCTTTGCGCTCTTCAAAGCGCCATATTTTAGGTCTCTGGGAAAAACGCGGGAGGGATCTAATTCCATAGCTTGCTCGCGTATAACATTATGGAGCGAGCGCCACGTACAGTGGATAACTTCTTGGTGTCAAGGAAGTGTCGGTGAACACCCGTTCGCCGGCGAGCAGTGCGGTGTTAAAATGACGACGTAGGTACCAAACCAAATAACTCCTTAGAACACTCCCCATTGTACAGTGAGACAGACAGATAACAAATATTACAATGTTTACGTGAATCAAAAAATGTAAGAAACAAAAGACTACACTTTTACAATATACATAATATTATAGAAAAAATATATCTTTTCGTTGCTATGCCCGTTTGATTATGTATGACAGAGCATTGTTTTTTCAAATACTACTTTTTGTCTATAATCAAAAACTTTAAGAGATGTATGTTATTTTTATGCCGCCGTGTAGTGATTTAGTGAAATCGTAAGTGTATCCCAAATACTATTGTTAGCCGTTCAAGCCCAAGAAAGAAATCCTAGCTTGACGTCGTAAGGGATGACATGTATAGCAATAGTCGCACGACAAGGGATACCAAAGACGGCGAATAGTGGAGCAGAATTCAATTTGATTGTTTCGTGTAATATCAGCATTAGACACCTGAGCCAATATTTAGAAGCTCACACGAGCGAAACTGCAGGAAGAGTCTTAGTTGTTTAATGTTATTACTACGAAACATAATACATAAGATCGTTATTTAGTTTATATCAAGCGTTAATTATGCATAACTTGGTAACAACTTGCTTCATTTACGTTGCAAGCAGGTACGTTACAAGCCGACGCTGAAAAGTTTACATGTATGGTAATAGCGTGGAATAACAAACTGCGGTTAATTGTTGTGATAATTATTCAATAAAGATTATATTTGCATTGTGCCTTTGTAATATTATTAAAATACATATGGAAAGTGGTCCTAGCAGGTGTTATCCTGCCTTGACAAACTAATTAACTAATACATAGGTATATCAGACTTAGGGTCGCTTGAATAACGATCGCTTTTAAATAAAATTAGCTAATCGTACTAGACTGCCTAAATACGTTTTACGCAAAATATATTGTTCTGTTCTTTAAACATATTTAGCGACAAATTTTGCGTTCTGCAAGACGATAATCGTATTTAAGGGTGTTAAATGCGTTTAGTGTTTCGTAAATAAATTGAAGGAACGCAATGCAAGTGGCCCTTAAAGTCAAATAAATTGTCACAATATCAAGTTTAAAAAGCTAATTAAATAAATACACAATCTAATAAACCTCTTTCTCTTTCTTGCTCTTATTCATTTTGCGCCTAATCCTCTCGGTGTAGGCAGCAACGATATTTGACAACAATGGCAGCGCCGATGACTTCTCATCATCCTTTACTCCTACTTCCATACAGAGCTCAGCTCTGGTCCGTTTAGTCTTTGGCATTGCTGATTCTGATGTCATCACGGAGGCAGTGTAAAGGTAGCCATTCCATTCAAGGTACTCCCTTACTAACTCGTTGATTAGGAGGACTTCTTCAGTTGGTTGAGGTGGTCCTTGCTTTTTGTCACCTATATAAGTAACAAAATATTTAAATTATACAATTCTTATGCAGACTCTATTGGCTTGATATAAGATGGCATGAGAAAAATTAAATAAATAGAGAAATAAACAACGTGATTCTAAGTATAAGATTATTGTTACGAACTATTTTGTATTTTTATTTTAAACTAGCATATTCCCGTGACTTCATTCACGCTTGACTTTAAATTCCCGCGGTATTCCCGTGACAAAAAAAAACACAGTGCTTAAACAATAATGTAAGCTATCGTTTTAGTGAAAACAGTGTCGAAATAAATAAATTGTTATACACTCGAATAAACAAAACGCTCCAGAAAAATTCCCGCGAGGTTCCCGGGATAAAAAAATTCATACATTTTATTGCACAAAATTTGCTATCGATTCTTATAATCTGGCCATTTTGAATCATTCCAAAAAAATCCCACAGGATTCCCGAAATGAAAAATAGCGCAGATTTTCAGTCTATGTTCTTAGATCTATTATTATTCAAAGACAATCACAATGTATGAGTTTCCTTTAACGCCACGTACAATTGTAACAATATGCGTATTAGGTCAGAATACCTGCCTTAACGGTATATTGTTACGTACGAGCGGGGGTACGCTCTTATGGATTGGAAGAAAACACCAGTTTTTAATTTAAAAGCTTTTATTGACTTACACAGCCGCACGTAGTACCTCACTGCAGAGTTGCCCCCATACGCACGACCAACGATGCACAGTCCCGACGATAAGTTGTCACACCCTCAGTACCGTCGCCGATATTGCGCGGACCACCTCCAATATTATCGCGTGTAGCTCGCTTCTGGTTCCTCTCTCGAACTACGCTACACACCTCCTTCACGTATCTGTCCACCAAACTTGTCACTAATTTCACCACTTAATTCGTCTCTGTCCTCTATTAACCTTCTCTAATAACTCTTTAGTACCGCACTTGTCGTTTCACCGTCTTGGACTGAACTCAACTTTAAAAACTGCCCGGTAGGCGCGCCTTACGCTGTTTATATACCTGGAAGAATTTTCTAGAACCCATCTATCTATCTCTGTCTTTTCTTTCCCGAACCTTCTGTTCGGGAACTTTCGTTTATACATCTATCCCTTTCTAACATCTATCTATCTCTTTCTTTTTTTCGTCGTCTATCCTTTTCTGAATATATCCGTCCTTGTCTTTTCCTTCCAGAAATTTCTAGTTCTTTCTAAAAGTTCTAAAACTGATTTACGCTGCAGGGCAGTTCCACCCTCGGTCGCCACAATATGCTACACATTACAGATTTTAACTCAACGTGGGTTAGAATTGGAATAAAATGCGAATATAAAACATTTCTGAGTAACACTGTTCTCGATGACGTAGAAACAGTAAACAAGATTTATATCGTATTCTTTTAAAACATCACAAAAGCAAACAACAAAGAAGTAGCTAATGTAACTGACAAGACTACTTTATATGTCAATTGAAACTACGGATACTTCGCTATCCACAACCGACTAGTGGTATTAAGAAACTCCCGACTCCTTTCTTTTGTTTCCATCACTTTTCTTTCGTAACAGTTTCTTTTCTTTCAATTCGTACCTGAAAGTGTTTGCCTATCTTGCAAAAGTTCCGTGACTTGTGCCCGCATCTGCAAATTTAAATTTGTGTCTTGTTTTACAAATTCATTACTGAGCCATAACTTTTTGGCTTACACTATTATTTTAAGTTTCTGGACTGACTTTAAGGTACTTACATTTTTACGAGTGCGAGTCTCGAATTGAAATGCCGTTGGAATTACTATAGAATTTATTAGAACTATACAAACACGTATAACACAGGTACAAATGTAACTGGACGCAACCAGTACAAACGTAATGCACGATTCAATAACACGTACAAAGTCCGTCACTATATAGCTTATCGAATACACAAGTCTTGCTCGTATGGTAATCCTCGCTTGACTGCCTCACCCCTCGGTTCGGGCATTCCTTTTATCCTGTACAAATACAATATGTCTCGACGCAAAACAATAATTTCCAAGAATTAGTTTGACACACCTGTCTAATGACTCCATAAAATATTACAATACACAATAGACTGTTTTTCTTAATTACAAATTTTAAACACAAAGTAAAAAAATAAGTCCAAATGCGGGAAGGTAATAAACTGTTCTTTATGACAGGCAGGTGTGCATTTACTTTTGTCGGCATGTAACAATATTATAACATACATAATGAGGTAATTAAATTTTAGGGGTTGATTTGAGTAGAGTCCCCACTCTATGTTCGAAAAACGTCTGTGATATGTGTAGCAATGTCGTGGACTTCATACAATTCAAGTCCCCATAGCCTACCTTTAAATAACTAGCGACGAGTGACCAAAAAAACATATCTCTTACTGTTGGATAGAGTAGCAACTTATAACCCGATCGGGCACCGGATTTTGTTTCAAAATATGCGATAAGATTGCAAAATTAAAAATACAATAATTTTAAACTGTTACAATTTGGGCCACCTGCAAACAAAGCACATTTATTACCCGCCGACGTCGTTTGAGCTAATAACATTAAAGCGCTTTTATGACCGTCTTCATTTGTTTACTTTGTAATTAAAATTTGTAATTAGAAAAACATCCAATTGTGTATTGTATGTAATCTTTTATGGTAGTCATTAGCCAGATGTGAATATTAGAAATTCAGTCTGCGCGGCCGTGAGACATATTGTAATTGTGCAGTATAAATCAATGCCCCAATGCAGACAGGGGCAGTCTAGCGATAGTCACAAGCGAGACAAGACATGTGTACATTCGATAAGCTATATAGTGATGGACTTTGCGCGTGTTATTGAATCGTGCATTACGTTTGTACTGGTTGCGTCCAGTTACATTTGTACCTGTGTTATACGTGTTTGTATAGTTCTAATAAATTCTATAGTAATTCCAACGGCTTTTAATTCAAGTCCCGTAACACGTAACAATACGTTGTTTTTTAACCGGTCTACCCTAGACGACCCCGCGCGACTGATGTGTGGTATAGATAGACAATAATTTTATGGGGTGCCACTTTTGCCAAAATAAGTACTTAAACATAAAACGTGTACTAAGGTAAATTAAAAAAAAACAACTTTGTTCTTTGCTATTTTTCCCACGTGGGAGACACTGGGGGCGAATTTTGGTTATTTATAAACACATTAATGCTTAAAGGTCATAAATAAACAAGGAGCTTTGGTTATTTTTGTAAGAGCTTAGAGGCCTGGCAATGTTACCTTGAATTCTTTTGAACCTAGTCTTATGACCAAATTAGGCAACAGATCTCTAATCATAAAAGGCTCGAGAAGTTGTTTAGAAAACTATTTAGAAACCTCTTTAACTACAGTAAAATTTTCTTTGCGTATTTTTGTTGTTTACTCTTAAAAATAAATTTAAATCGTAAATAGTAATGATAATTTTAAAAAATAAACTTTACTTTTATGTGGGTGTGAAGCTATGTTATTTTAGGCTTACTTATTTTAGGATACTTGTTCTATTAGTTGTATGAATCTGCGAAAGCTGCCGCTTTAGGTCCTCTGCTAGACTTTACTATAATAACATGTACAATAGGCCTGAAAAGGGGACATTCATATATTACGTCACACGTTAAGGGAGTGGAGGGGGTCGATGAAGTGTGACATTGTGTGACAAGGAGTGGAAGGGGTCATACATTCCATGAAGTCACAATTCAAAATCTGATATAATTTAAGCTTCAAAACACGATATTTAAACGAAAGACTTAAAATATTTCCACCTGTATTTGTATGAGCATAGTATTCAAATTATTAAAAAATAATTTTAATTTATTAATTTCTTAATGTAAAATTGCAATTTATGCGATGTCACACTAGGGAGGGAGGTGTCTCACGAATGTGATCACCTGAGACAAAGAGGGGTCAAAATCATGAAATTCGAGTGACATAATTTATGAATGGCCCAAAAACTCACCTGTCCGATGCATGTTAGATTTTGAGGCCACGTCATCAGAATAACATGTATGTAACTATATTCATTCTATTATTGTTACAACTGTGATCTAATTTTTAGCAAAACAAGGGAAATTTTTGTATAAAAATACACGAATCCCGAAGATTCCCGTAAAAATAAGTAATACTATAACTAAAGGCATAATAATAACTATTTAACTAAAGATGCCTAATAAATATAGAAACCGTCATACAAGCAAGTTCTAAAATCACCTGGTTTCAAAGTTAGGAAATGCCGGGAAATATCCTGGATTATTTAGATTTGCACATTGTTATGTAGTACCAGCTTGTTATGTACAAGTCGTAGTAGCGGAATGGCTAGCGCACGCGTCCTACACTCAAAGGGCGCGGGTTCGATCCTGGCCGGAACGCATGCACCACTTAGGCTGTTTTCTGACCTAATGTACATATTGTTACAATTACCACGTGCTAACAACGGTGAAGGAAAACATCGTGATGCAACCTGCACATCGAGATAACCGATGTGTCAAACCTGCCAAGCCGCCTTGGACAAGCGTGGCGGGTATACTGTCCATTCCCCTACAGTGGGAGGCCCGAGCCCAGCAGTTGGACAGTTATGGGCTGTTATTATTATTTATTATTATTATGTAGTACCAAGTTAAACCGTAATAAGAGAGCACGACCAATTTTCATGCTATTTTTAGCCATGTAATCGATCCTCAGAAAAAATCTGGGGTTGCTAGGTTATTAAAAATTCCATTCTACTCATTTTAACTACACACAACTCAAGGTTGTTATGGCGACATACTTTAGACCAGGGGTGGTAGCCATCCAGTAGGGCAAATGCCCTACCACCTGGCTTTGGGTTGTTCTGTAGCCTCTTACGACAGGCCGCCCGGCCACAGGAAATTGTATTCTTTCTCCGGTCCTGCACGGATAGCAACCTATCAATAAGTGAAAGTAATACATCGCGGAATCCGGTTTTTTTTCATCCGGGCTACTTTAAACCGCTCCCAAGAAAATTCCCGTAGAATTCCCGGAATAAAAGTTATAAGTCTGACAATGTGCTATCGATCAGCAAAACCTGCATCAAAATCGCCCCAGTGCTTTTTATATGAAACTCGAACAAACAGACACACAGACAAGAGATCCAAAAAAATATATCGTGTTTTCCATCGTTTGCATATCGTATATTCCAGTTGTTTTTTCTCTTTTTTTAATAGCTTCAATGGACAGATACGGGACTTTTATAATTTTAATATAATATAGTCTTTTAACATTTACCTCTGCAGAAATTTTGTTTAAATGTCCATTCCTTTTCAGCAAATCTTTGATAGCGATCAAAAGGTCTTTCTCACTAATTGCCTTGGCATTCATTGTAAAAAATTAATAAATTTTAAAAATTCAATACAATAATGAGAATATGACAAAGGTTAATTAGCTGACAAAGTCAAATAAAGCTTTTTTAAACTATTTAATAATTAGTAAAAAGTTTCGATACTTTATATTATTATTGTGGACATTTTAGAATTATTATTAAAACAATCAACATTTTTTTAAATGTTTATTGTCTGTTATCTATTTGTCGGTTTGTCTGTTTGTTCGAGATTTACGTAAAAACTACCGGGCTGATTAGATGCGGTTTTTGCTGATGTACAGAAAATTCCTAGACTTAAACTTACTTCCTATCTTGAGAATTCAGCGTAATTTTTTCTGGGAATGATTGAAAATGACCAGGTTCAACAAACGAATTCCAATGTTATTTTTTCACTCATCGATAGCAAATTTTATGTAATAAAATGTATGATATTCTTCTCCGAGAATCCCGCGGGAATTTTCCCTCCTCAGGGAAAATCCTCAGTTTGAAATTTTTAGGATGCCTAAAAATTAGCTTATACCGACACAGTTTTCACTAAAGCGATAGCTTATTATGCTTATTTCATTGTTATGTTTTTGATTGTTATACTTTTAATTGTTATGTAATTGAAAAGATGTGGCACAAATAAAACAATAAATTTCAACCCAAATCTCAAGTTTATATTAGAATTTATATTACTTAGTTACACCTACAACGCTAAAGTATTTATAATTTGGTTATACTAGTTAAAGAAATAAACCCAGTTTCATGGGACTTTGTTGTAGGGCGTAGGTTTGCTATGAAGGTGTTTACGATTTGGACATAATCACAGTGAAGTTAATTTAGTTATTTGGACGCCACGCTATTTGGATTGGAGAAAATAGCGAATCTCCCTAAAGTATACTTGCGGTTTCTTCTATGATTTACGATGAATAAAAGGCATGATTATGATTATTATACGTGAACTTCGACGTTTGAACTCGTTGTACGGCGCTAGCTCCGCCAATATAAACTCAAGGTATGGTGGAAATAATATACCAGCCCTAATACAAAAACCCCGAACGCCTGGAATTCAGAGAGAAAACTGAATGTTAAAAACAGAATTACAGACATTCGTTATATATTTTCTTCGGAAACCTAAAGTGAATTCTACACAAAGATGAACCATGAATTATAGCTTAATTAATTTGGTTATTATTTACATGAAGCAAATAATACTAAAATGATGTTTGAAATACCACGCCGATTGTTCAACGAACGGGACTACATTACGCTATGGTAATAAGGCCTTAATTTATTTATTAGAAACAAACATATTTAATATATGTGCTTAAATCACATGTGGTTTATTTGATACAGACTGAAATAAAACGAAATAATCCAAGATTAAAATGATATCACCCGATTTAAGGGTTATAATAGTTTACCACGTTTTAACAAATAAAGAAAAAATGTAAATATATACCTTTTCTATACGCCGAGGTTTTTTATGTAAAGAAAACGGGAATTATTACGGGCTCCTCCCGCTTGGGAATATTTCCACACGGCGGGACGGAAATGGCGATAAGCCAACTTATTTTTGAATAGGTGTTTTAGATTGTATTAATTATAACTTGATATGAAAGTACTGTACTGGCCGACAGATCGTAATGAAAGAAAACGATTTCTAAGGCGTCACGTATTAAATATAAACGCGACGGTCTCTCCTAAAAAACCAACTGTTTTTTATATATTGACTTCCTTTATCAAGTGTGACCACCACTACTCTCGCATTATTCCGAGAATCTATTTGCGGTAAATACTTTCAACGCGTATAAAATTACTTTAATTATTCGAGTTTTTATTCTCGTTTTAATGGTTAAGTTTTCGATTGGTAATATTAGAAATTTATTAGATTCTATAATTTAATTTAGTGGTAGATTTTCTATGAAGATTTGATGCTTGATTATTTGTATACAGTCGAATAATATTATTTACTTTAATGTTTTTTAAATGGTAAATTTATAATTCTCTAAAGAACGTTATTGTAGTTTTAAATATTTTTAGTGAGTAATAGAAATTAATTAAATATCGTAATTTTTATTGTACTGGCAAACTTATAATGCCAACCGGTTTGAGTGACTTCCATTTAAAGCAAAAATATATGGTTTAGTAACGTGATGTTTTGATTAAGTAATTTTAAATAGTTTAAACCTTTACGTAATGCGCGGGAGTTTGAATTGTAAAATGTTTATGTTTATGTAATTTATGCGTTACAAGCTTACTCTCTTTTTCAAATGCTGCGGTATTTTTGTCCCGGGAATCCTGCGTTAATATTAAGTTGAACGCAGACTAAGTCATGGGCATATGCTGGTACGTACATGTAAGTTTTATTAAGATTACGTTACTTCATCTTTTTTTTCATAAATGTTGTATTTAAAAATACCACACTAATATTACAATCTAATCTAAAAATACTAATAAGTAATTTAAATATAACCTAAATTGACTAAAAGTATATGTTAGTTCATCTAAAAATAAATTCATTTTCATTTGTATCAGTATTTGTGGCCAGACTATGTATAAGATATTCTTACGACCTGAGCGCTGACAAAAGACAAATTCACACCTGCATACCTGTAGACGTTTTATTATCTTTGAGAGATTTGGACTTCTTTTGTTTACTTTGTGTTTAAAATTTGTGATTAGCAAAACAGCCCATTGTGTATTGTAATCATTTATGGTAGACATTAGTTTGATTTTTGGAAATTCAGTCCACGCGGTTGAGACATGTTTTTTAATAACAATAATAATAATAAAATTCTTTATTAAGTTTCTGCCTTAACTTTAGATACAGTGGTGGTGGTATGTTGTATTTGTACAGTATAAAGCAATGCCTAATGGAGAGATGAGGCAGTCGAGAGATAACTACAAGTGGAGTAAGACTTGTGTACATTCGGTAATCTATTTAGTGACGGACTTTGCGTGTGTTATTGAATCGTGCATTATGTTTGGACTGGTTGTGTTCACTTATTTTTGTACCTGTGTTATACGTGTTTGTATAGTTCTAATAAACTCTATAATAATTCCAACGGCATTTTAATTCGAGTCCTGCAACTCGTAACAATATATACGACAATTTCATTACACTTCTAATGAGGAATGGAATTAATTATATGTAACAATATTAATTACATTGAATAGTTCATTATGGTATTGAACTTAATCAATAGAACTTAGTTAACCACATCTACTTGACTGAGTGGCAATTGCGTAAGGGTGAAACTCCGCACGTCTTCAATCACGCGCCGCGTAACGAGCAAGTCTACAATTGATTTGTCACGTACTTGAACACGGTCAGTTAGTTTTAATTACGTTGGTTAATTTCATTAGCTAATTTCTAATCTATATAATTATTAATATGTGAAGCAAAAACTTTGTACTCCTTTTTACGAAAATTACGTGGACGAAGGCGTATGAAATTTTGCACACTTATATATAGAGAAGAAGCGACGAGTGCTAATATTTTTTATAAATTATGCATAAACAATACATTAAATCAATAAAAAAAACAAAACACATATTACCATATATTTGACACACACGCATATATACTCTTTTGTTTATTGTTCATTATTGTTCAAGTCAAACTAACAGTGCAGCCTTGGCAAAATCTGTGATTATAGAAATATAGTCTTTGATAAGAAATTCTTATGGTCGAATTTCCATCACGGGGGACAACTAGTACTGATAATTAGGAAAATAAACCTATAATAAACATGTATGTATGAAGAGACTGATGGATGTAAAAAAGCAAAAGATATATGTCAAGATTGCAGCAATACTAAGTTCATCTCTACCTGCCCGCCTCTATGGAAAACAGATGTGATAATATGTGTGTAGTTATGTTAAGAAGTATGGTAGCATTCGCTTAAATACACGTCTTCTAGATTCGACATTGTGATACTGTTATAAGTATCTACTGTTTGATAACAATATGTTTTGAATATAGTTCTAATAACTTACTAAAGTTTTGGCGCAGCTATGTCTCGCTTCTTCGCCTGGCAAGTATACTTGCATAAAAACTTAATTAGGTATTTTTAGAAACATAAACCTTCAGTGAAAATTATGAAAATGATAGTGAAAACCGCTTAAAAATCCGCAGCGTGGTGTAGTAAAAGTTAGCGGATATAAATAAAGAGAGTAGAAAGCGACTTTGTTGCATACTGTGTATAAGATGAAGAAGAAGTAATGTGTAGAAGATATAGGGTTCCTATTATATTTTATGTATAGTTTAAAATATTCAATACAGAAGTGTATTCCTAATTCACAATTAATATGTGTGGACAAGTGTATACATAAGTATATTTCTAGTCCGATTTCGCACAGTAACTATAATAACTACCTATAATGACTAGAGCCTCCCCATTTATTAGGGGACCAGACTGTATACCAACCACACTTTCCTAAGACGGATTAGAGGATTTGACGCATCGGCTATGTACAGGTTTCATCAAGATGTTTTACTTCACCGTCAGAACTTCTTAAATTGCGCATGCTTTCCGACCAGGATTCGCACCTACGTCTTTTATAAAACGCGAGTTTGTGACTGTTCTCGAGTCAGAACTCATTACCAAGTAAGCTACCACCGCTGAGTCTATTATATATCTACGAGTTATTGATAAACCAATCGTTCTACCAAACAGCTCTCATTTCACCCCATGAATTGGTTCAGTTTCATCCAATTTCCGTTTGAATAGCCTAATACTCTGAAGCCGTTTTGGAAATGGCGTCTCACGTCCAACAATTACGTCAGTCGACTTTAAGATTTATCGAGGAATCGGTCCTCCATTCAGCGTCAAAGGGGCATTGTGTGTAACTGATTACAACAGGTAGGTAATAGATGTGAGAACATCCTACAATGGGATGTTCATTGTGCTTGAGGCAGAGACACACAGTTCTTCGATATTGCGTGCTATATTGTTACGAATTAGTGGGATTTGAATTTAAATTACCTTTGGAATCATCACAAAATTTATCAGAAATACTCATGTAATTCATAGCTTTTACTAACACAACAAAATACAACCAAGTCAAAACCATAAGGGAGAAAATCGTAATAACATAAAACAAGATAATTAAATGTACAGTCGAGAGCAGAAAGAAAATAGCAGCCAAGACGGTCAAATAGATAACAACATCGAAAGTGATCATTAGTATCGGTACAACCAATGTGGTCTAATTGTTCGAATCAGTCTTCTTGTCTAAAAGCATCGTTACACGCACAACGCCAAATACATGAGTTCATTCAAGTTACCATTATTATTTTAACAGCCACGACGCCAAATGACCGATACACTCTACAAAAATGAACTCTTCTAAATCTGATCAGTGTCAAATCGAAATGATTTCATACTAAATCAAAATTCAAATAGTATTATTACTGTTATAAAAATCCTTTTCGTTTTTATGACGTAACTAGTATTTGCCCTCGACTTCATTTTCATCACTTAAATGGCAAAGACTAAAGTTATTTTATCAATATTTAAAATTTAATGCATGAATCCTGGATATTTCCACAAAACCCCGACATTAGTAATGTTACTAAAGACTTATTCAACTACAGATGTCCCACAAATGATGTAAATATAGACAGTGTATTGTGATTTAAGAGCATTGCGTCAAACTTGATCTAGTGGCTTGGAAGTAAAAGGAAATCCCGGGAAATCTCACGAGTCCTCCGAGTATCAAACTGCTGTAATAAGAGTAACACGGCCAGTTTTCATGCTATTTCTAGGCTTATAATTCCCTAGAAAACTTTCCGAAAACTATGGGAGTAAAAAACATGAAAAAGTGAATCCGGTTTCCGAAAAAACTATACTAGAATTCCCATGGTATTATCTTTTTCAGCATTTAAGTCATAAATGCCTATATAATGTTAAAAACTTATAGAAATTAATATATATTTATGAAAAAATACATCAATTTTTCAATTTTCCATCAATCAACAAACAATTTGATCCCAATTGTTTTTTTTTTAATAACTTCAATGTACAGACAAGGCTATTTTACAATATTAACTTATTTTGACATTTTATTTGACGTAATACACTATGTATATGTGAGTATATTTTCTATGTGTTGTGAGTTTGGGAAAATATCTACTAAAGAGTTTCAATACACAAGAAATTTAAAATTTGAGATAAAACTTATTTTATTGTCACTAAATAATTGGTGTTTCTTGGATATTGTTTTAATGTCAAATACGTATATGAATTCTCGTGATCTATAATCAGCAATAAAAATCGCGATGCCTAGGATAAATATAATATACCCCAGTAATTGAAAAAATCTTAAGCTAACGTTCTAGTAAAATCGTATTGGAATCAGCCAATTTCTATGCATTCTAACTAACCACTTTAAACCACTCCCGGAAAATGTTCGGCGGGATTCCCGGGACATAAATTACCGAAGCGTTCGGAATTCTAAATTCAAAAGTTTATTAAAAATAAATACACCACTTAGCAACCTGTTATTTCTGTTAAGAAGAGGAAGCGGCAAGAAACTCTAAATAACACGTCTAGCTAAAAATTGTTTTTATTTATATTTCTTATTCTATTTTTAACAAGTTCTTTTTTATAAGTTTCATACAGAAGCATGTTACAGAATTACTTCAGGAAAAGAACGTAAACCATTGTTTTAGTGTCAATTGAATCTGAATCAAATAATTGTTATACAAATAAATAATTTATACTATTCCCAGGAAAAATCCCGCGGGGTATGCGGTTCAAAGTACCGCAGTGTTTGAAAAAGAAAGTGTAATATGTTTTAGTATAAGTAATATCCAAATCAGCTAATTTATATGCATACTAAGCACTTTAAATCACACGGGAAAATTTCCGTGGAATTCCCAGGGCACAAAATATTACGGTATTAAAAAAATAATGTGCCAAAAATCGTGTAGGAATAAGATAATTTTTATGCGTCCTAACAACTTTAATTTGCTTCTTAGAAAATTCGCTGGATCCCTGGGGAAAAAAACAGATTTTATTTCAGAAAATTTACTATCTATGAGTAAAATCATCGCATTTCAATGCGAAAGCATATGTATGTATGTAATAAGAAAGCATTTTTTATACTGGCCTCTTTAAACCGTTCCCGAAAACATTCCCACGGGATTCCGGGATATACGGTAGCGCAGGATTTAAGTCTGAAAATTAGCTCAATATCAGCGAAAATCGAATTGAAATCGGCCTAGTAGTTTTTAAGTAAATCCCAAACAGACAAATCGACTGACAGACAAGAAATCTAAAAAATGCATCGTATTCTCCATCGTTTATCCATCGTATAGTATATTCTTTACTAGCTGACCCGGCGAACTTCGTCCCGCCATATTTTCTGAATTTCTAAAAGACTTTGTTTCATGACACAAAAACAAAATCACCATAATCGGTCCAGGTGATTAGGAGGATTCTAGAACCCGATCTTAGCGCCACCTACCGGTTCTAATTACGAATCTAAACCATCCAGGAACCCACTCAAACACACAAAAACAAAATCACCAGAATCGCTCTCGGTGATTAGGTAGATTGTAAAACCCGATCTCAGCGCCACCTACCGGTTCGAATTGTGGATCTAAACCATCCCGGGACCCACTCAAACACACACACAAAATTTCATCAAAATCGGTAAAGTCGTTCTCAAGTTATAAAATTACAACGAAAAGTGGCATTGATATATATATATATATATATATATATATATATATATATATATATTACGACCCCCCCGCAATCGCCTTTGGAAGTAAAATTTCATAAAATGTGTTTTTTGTTGACCATAATGTATCAAATAGAGATATTCCTACAAAATTTTTGGTTTGTCAGAGCTATAGTTCGGAAATATCAATTTGCCATTGTTTACGCCCCCGCAATCCTATCCTATTATGCTCACATCATGCTCCTCATCAATCACACTGCTGTGATCAGGAGTTTTTTAAACTTTTGACTCACACTTTACATATCCCCAAACCACCTAACCGTATCGGTAAGGAACCTTGGGTTCAAGATCGATCATCTAAAGATCGGCTTTTACATTTTCCGAGTGCTTCAGTAAGAGATGTATTGTGAAGATTATTTTTTATGCGTTACAAACATTATGTCCATGTGTCACGGCTACTTCATCGATCTCAAGACAGAAAACCGATTTAAGGAGCTTTACCTCATAATTTGGGTAGTTCCATTCAATTTTCCCTATTAGAAGGTGGATATCATGTGTTTGCAATTTCATCCTAGATTAAATTGGTACCAGTATCAAAATGGGGTTACATTGAATAAATAAAATTGCTTTATTTTTTACTATAAATCAAAACTAAATATTATGTGTCTCCATTGAAGCAAAATGTTAAAAACGACAGTTTCCTAGTATATTAAGTAACATTAAACAGTGGCCAAGCCCTAGATGGAGCCAAAGGTGATTCTTCAGTCACTTTCCGACGTCTTTTTATTTAATTTAATTACGTTTTTAGACCAAATCCCTTTAAAATGAATAGTTTTGATAAGTTTCCTCTTAATACTGGCTATTTCTTATCAAAAGCCTTAATATTATCCAAAGTTTGGATTGTCCATAATGATATTCATCTCCAATTATGCCACTTTAAGAATGTTTTTAAAACAAAATAGAACATTTGTGTTTCCCAAGGATATTATTTAGCCTCCTTGTCAAATTTCATTAAGAACAGATTCAACTTTTTACCAGTAAGAAGATATTAGTAATTTATGCTTTGTTAGTTTTTTTCCACGACTGCTCTTGCGTTAAAAAGGGTAACGTTATATGTATACCCTGAAATGGACATGTTATCATTCTTTTAAATGTCGAACTTTTTCATTCAAAGTACCTACTGATAAATACCCGGAAACGTCAAATAGCGAAGGTGGAACTAACTGATCAAGAAATTAAAATTGTTGCTATGAAAATTAATTTGCTAGCGAATTGCGATGCTGACGCCAATAAAACGCGGTCGGAGTGCCATCTTTTTTGGCTATAGATGAAAGGTACCCTATGCCCTATTCTATACTCTTGACATGTATGCAAAATAACTTTATAATCTGCTGCTTAGTTAAAGCATAAAAATGTCAAAAAGAAACCAACACACATTCATATTTACTCTAGTTCTATAATAATAGGGTTAGAATGCATACGAACAGATTTATCATCAAGTTGATAAATAAACACAACGAAAACAGGATAAAGCTTGTCTATTCCAAGTAATAGGTTTGATGTATAGCTATTAACGGTTGATTGATATGCTGAAGCAAAATTAATGAGACCCATTTTGCTGAGAGGTCAACTAAAGAAGCCACTGTATAACGCCGAATTGGTGAATGACTAGTAATTTATTAGATGCTATTCAGAATGTCAAACGTATGTAATTTGTAATCAGTCTCCAAGTACATTTATGTGTCGATTTATTCTACTTGTACAGAGTGTTCCCAATTTAAATCCTTCATCATCATCCTCCTAAAGAATAGATACATAGGTGTCCTCGATCGATCGAAAATAGAGATGATCGAGGAGGCTACTCAGGTAAGAGCCAAGCTCTTAAATATTGTGACTAGTGACCCTGTTGATCATCATCCTAGCGTTACATTCCGGTTACTTCTGAGGCTGAAGAGCATTTTCCTTTTTTGTCCACTTAACGCGGTTTTCGACATTCCGTGTTATGAGATCATTGGCATGTCATCCTTCATGGTACCAACTCACCATTTTTAGTTGAAAACTTTTTAATAGAATTTACACTGGACATTAATTCCACACATAACTAACCTGTTTCACGAATCTCTTGCAGTATATCTGCTGTATCACGGCCATGAACTCGGCGTCGATACGGTGGTTCCTACACAGTCCTTTCACAGAATCCCACATATCCATTGCAGCATATGCATCTCCGTGCAGGAACGGACTTGGCCATTGCGAGGCTGCGGGTGGTAGAACTTTATGAGATCCTCTGTGGAGCTTACCCTTTTTGGAATTTTTGTACTTGAGATGATGTGTGAGAACGCGAGACTCCTGCAAAATAGAGGCCCTTTCGGTTGTCCTGTTTGCCATACTTTAAAGTCGCTACTGCTCGCTTCTTCGTCTCACTCAATTAGAAATCACGCTTTACTCTCATATAAAAGGATAGGCCAAATAATGAAAATATTGGTTGTACAGATTTTTTTTTAAATTTAAATGTATTCTTATTGGTAACCAATAACGTATAGAACACGAGCAATTCAGAAATTTCACAAAATAACATCCTGTACAGAAATAAAGTCAGGCAGTAGTCGATAATAAATTATCGTTCCAGTGCGTAATGGGTGGTTGAGGTATCAAGCAGCAAGGCTAATGGGCTAGAGACATTGCTATGGATTGGAATTTGAAGTCACTTCACATCTGTATTGCAGGATTATCTGCTGTTATTTGATTTACCTGGTACAATAGTTTGAATCGTTGATGACAATGAATGAATGAATGAATGAATGCTCTTTATTGCATATATATAAGTTACATATATACAATAGGAGGTCTTATCGCCGCCGGCGATATCTTCCAGACCACCTTTACAATGGTTGAAAATTATATATTTATCATAGAACAAAGAAAGAAAGAAAAAAATAGAATTAAATTAAATGTCAAAAAAAATACATTAAATGTCAAAAAAAGATTAAATTAATGACTGAGGAATATTTGGGATAAAATCTGTGCAACAAAAGAAAAAGAACCAATAATCGATCGATGTAAATTTTATATAGCGGCTAAAATGAGTCTGACTATTTGACAATCTAATACATACTTAAAATATAGAAGTTGCAAAGCAAAATATTTGGAAAAGCGAAACTCCCTTTCTACTTCTTTCCCTTCTCAATTTTCCAATCATTTGACATCAGGATAGCATAACTTTTCCACGCATATTCTTTTCTGGCAAAGGGGTATGGGTGGATTGGAGTGGAGTGTCAGTGGAGTGGAGTTTCATGCAAGGTTATTTGTTGCAAGAGTCATGTTTTTGTGCATGGCTTTTGAACTAATATAACATATCTAATTAAAGTGAACTATTACCCTAATACTACTAACGAATAAACTGCAGATTAAAAAGTTTTGTGCATGAAAACCTAAAAATAATGTATGTTTTAATTGGTTCAATTTTTTCACATATCTCGGCTCCGATGTATGTTAGACAAAAACGTTAAAACAAAAAGTGTTTCTATTACTGTATACTATCTACTGTATAAATGTCATCGCTGGCCGCAGACTTAAAAAATCAAGCCACTTTTACTCATACCCCTTAGTCACAATATTGATGTCATTCTGAAAATGTAGTTCTTTTACAAAAATAGCTTTTAAATATCGAAAAAATAAAACCCAAAGGAATAAAAGAGAATAATAAGATATCAAAATCAATAGGGTGGCCTATTAGCCCACTTATTTTTTTTAAATTTTATTTTCGAGTTATAACAAAACAAATGTGAAAGAGGAGTCCTACGTTAGCAAACTTTTTATCATCGATGTATAAAGTTTCTATATATCAAATTTCATGTAAACCAATTAAAAATTAAGGTCGAGAATAAGCTACAAAGTGATAAACACATAATATATAAATATCAAAACAATCTCACGCACTATAGAATATTCATTCTTCAATGTGCACCTAATCAAACATTAAAATTTTCAATGAGATTACACACTACGACATTTCTGTTAAGCATGACCAATTTTGCACGAAATTGAGAACCATTGACTTTTTGCAACTCTACCCTCATTTAACGTAACATTGTTCGCAGTAAAATTATTAAAACAACGCAAACAAAAAACCAAAAAACGCTTTTCCACGACAAAAACTGGGACCCTTTTTAAATTATACATAAAATCTACTGAAATTAAATTCGCATACAATCTACATACTTTGCTCAGGCACGTGTATAGGCCCATACTGGCACCCATTTACTAAAATCGAGCCCTGCAAAGTGGCATCCATGTCGAATTATTATTACATTTCACTTTATACATATTTTAAAAGCATTCGTATAACCATCGGTGGCGTATAATTAGGGCGTTTTCATGTGTGATTCGTAAAGGGTTAATTGAAAATTGTATTAACGAACATGTGAGTCGGTTTTCTTTATAAGTACTAATTAACTACATCTTTATACAAAAAATTCTAATGTTATTATACTGAACTCCTCCTAATCCCATGGAGCAATCTTGATGAACTTTTTGTGCATGTTTGAGTGGGTCTTCGGATAGTTTATATTTACAATTGGTCCCAGTAGATGGCGCTGCAATAGACTCGATAAATCTTTTAGGGCATCACAACGTCTGCTGGTCCGGTTAGACTTCTATATAAATAAAATTGAAGTATCTGTCTACGATTTTGAAATAAAAACAAAAAATTAGGAAAATTGTTACTTATGCAATATAATATCAGCACATAATATAAAAAATAATAAAACTACGTTTTAACGGTTTTAAGCGCGGTAATTTATTTGATTTTGGTTAATTCGACGTTTCGGCCGCTTTTCAGTAGCCGTGGTCACGGACTACAAAGATGACATTTGTCCAACGAGTATTTTTAAAGTTTTATAAAATAAATAATATATAATAAATAAAAAATGGGTGGAAGGAGTTCCTTCCACCCATTTTTTATTATATAAAAATTTTAGAACTAGGCATGTTTGCTAAAGAGTTTCTTGCGCCACTTCTTCTCTTCAAGCCACAACATGTTGTGAAGCGGTAGTAAATTAGATTAGGCTCCCATAGACTAAATAGTATCCATAAACAAAATTAAAACTAAATAATTAAAATGAACAAGTTGGCGTTAGGCTAAATAAAACTTTAACAATACTCATTCGACAAATGTCATCTTTATCGTCCGCGACCACGGCCACTGAAAAGCGGCCAAAACGTCGGTTTAACCAAAATCAAATAAATTACCGCGCTGAATACCGTTAAAACGTAGTTTTATTATGTATACAAGTCGCGAAAACTTAAGAAAATATTACATAATATAAAATTTGTACAATGCTTAATTATAAATGACTGTTTTTAGAATTTTTGCTTACTAGTATGATTGTAAGTTTAGAACACTACTAGTTTGGTATCCTGCCTTTCCTATTTTTATTGTATTATAATTATTCCTTATTTGAATACTATTAAAGACTCTTATTTGTGTGAATATTTACTTAATACTTTACATTATATATTGATATGTAAGGAAAATATTTTTTGTGTCTATGCGTTCTGTATAACCGCATATTATATATGGATGGCTCTTAGTGTCGCCCGTCTATCGAAAAATGTTGCCAACATAAAATTTGTGGTGAACATATATCACCGCCATACATCTATATGTCTTTTTTGTGACAAATAAATAAAAAATATTTACATAAAATAAGTTCTGAAACAGGCTTAAGAGATATCAATGAAAATACTGGGGATTAAAAAAGGAATTTTATCTTAAATTTGCCTTTTTTTATTGCAGGAATCCTGCAGACAGGCAGACGGCCCACTTGATGGAAAGCGGTTACCATCGCCTATGGACATTTGCAACACTTAAGGTGCTACAAATGAGCTGCTGCTCTCTTAAGGGAGTCTGAAACCTGGTCACTAATGCCGGAACACAACTCAAGGCTGTTATGGCGATATACTTTAGATCAGGGGTGGTAGCCATCCAGTCTGGCAAATGACCTACCTGGCTGTGGGTTGTTTTGTCGCCTATTACGACAGGCCGCCCGGCCACAGGAAATTGTATTCTTTCTCCGTTCCTGCACGGATGAAATTGCCGGATTGCCTATAGTTTCCATTTCGATATCTTTCAGGATTTAGAAGATATGAATAAAAAGTCAAAGTTCCAAATAATCGTAGTGGGTGGCAGAGATAGTTTCATTGTTGAATGTTAGAATAAGGTCATACCAATAGTAGCAAAATAATAAAACAATTAGAAGTGGTCATAAAGAACATCGAACTCTTTGATGTATCGTATTTTGTTCCTACATACAGCCACATGGTTCGCAATTAATCGAATTTCCTGGAACTTACCACATGTGACTCATTCGACGGGTTTCTTATTTATTGACTTCTTAATGTAATAATCACGTAATAAAGCAAAGTTACTACGAAATATTCAACCACGTGCGTGTTTTTATCATTTCGCCACAGAACACGTAAAAAAAATTTGTTGACTTTATCTCAAAAAATCAACATATATCCCGAAAATAAAACATCTGAATGTGTATGACGCCATACACAAAAAGGGTTTATATTGCTGATGTACGTCTAACTTTTTGCTATAGTGACGAGCGATGGTGGAACGATCGAGTTGGTTTAAGAAGTCTCAGAAAAATGTAGAAGATTCCCGAAGAAAAAGATAAGGACAGATACATTTAAAAAAAGGATAGATGATGGACAAAAGAAAAACGAAATGAAGATCTAAATTCTAGAACAGAAGGTTCGGGAAGGAAAAGAAGATCGAAATTATCGAAGTTCCAGAAGATTCTTCCGGGTATACATTCTGCCAATAAAAGTATCGGGAATGGATGATTTTTTTATAGTTCGAAAAATTTTTTTTTTTGTTATTTACACTAATATATTCCACATTCTATTCTCATCACCATTATTATGAATATCTATCTGTGGTGATTTATTATTAGCTCACTGATGTCTAATTATTATAATGTGAATAGCTGATAGTCATCCAAAATTGTAAACAATATTAAAATAAAAAAATATTGGAAATAGGTATTCAGGACAAAAGCAGACTAAGTCGCTGGTGGCCGTTTGTATTAATTAATTAAGATTAGTTAAGTTTGTTTTCTTCCTTGTATATCTGAGCTTGTTTCCTGAAATCAGAAACAAGTAACACACATAAATCAAGCATCCAATAACACTCTTTCTTCCTTCTAATACTGTCGCAATATTGCCGAGGCCAATATGTTCGGTAATTAATGTATTTCTACCGACAAAAGCACGTGTGTATGTCGACAATGTTCTTATTTATCGCGCACTGTGTACGTTCATTAGGTTGGCAGCTTACTTATTAAGTCTGCGGTTGACTGAGACGGATTGTCATGATTATTTTGTAAGAAAGATAATATTTTAAGTTTTACTTCGTTGATGTACTTACTATAGAAACATACAATTTTTGGCATCCTAAAATATATTTTATTTTATTCGGACAGTTTACAGCTAAATACATACTACTAAAAATTTATAAACATTTAATTGTTTCCACATATAGATATCTATAATGTTTGCTAGTAAATACTTCACAATCTATTAAATAAATTAAAATGAGGAAATAAAAAAGAGAGAATAGATTATTTTAAAATTGACCTATTAAATGCAACCTGCTAATATTCAGACCAGTGCTTTACTAGGACCGTCTTAACATTTTGTGGATTGGTAATAAATAAATCGATATCATGTGTAATAGCTAAAAGGTTATAATTAATTGGCACACGATTAAAATAAGAATATGATGATCTATAATTACTAGATATCCGAGGAACAAACAATTGTATTGGATTCCGGAATAGTCTTGTTGGCACTTTTAAACATACTGTTACAACTCAGGTCCCGACAAAAACAAAATCCACCTGCATATCTGAAACAATGCATATTTATTACCCGTCGGCATTTGAACTAATAACATTTCAGTTCTTTCATGATCGTCTTCGTTTGCTTATTTTGAGTTTAAAATTTGTGATTATAAAACAGCCAATTGTTTTATTGTACTCTTTTGTGGCAGTTTGCGGACGAGTCGCTAGCCAGGTGTGACGGATTAAGTCGACTTAGATACGGGGACATTGCATTTGTGCAGTATAAAACAATGACCTGATGGAGGGGGGAGGCAGTCGAGCGAGAACCACGAGCGAAGCGAGACGTGTGTTACTACAATCGGGAATCTAATAAGTGACGTACTTTGCGTGTTTTATTGAATTACGACCTTCTGCATTACGTTTGGATTTGTTGTGTTCGTTTATATTTGTATCTGTGTTATACGTGTTCGTATACATAGTGTGGCGAATGATGGTAGAACCATCTAGTTCGTTTTAGAACTTTTCGAAACATCCAGAACAATCTAGAAGGAAAAGACAAGGACGGATATATTTAGAAAGAGATGGACGATAAACGAAAGAAAGAGATAGATAGATGTTAGAAAGAGATAGACGACAAAAGAGAGAAAGAGATAGATAGATGTTAGAAAGGGATAGATGTATAAACGAAAGTTCCCGAACAGAAGGTTCGGGAAGGAAGAGACAGAGATAGATAGATGGGTTCTAGAAAATTCTTCCGGGTATATAAACAGCGCAAGGCGCGCCTACCGGGCAGTTTAAAGTTGAGTTCAGTTCAAGACGGTGAAACGACAAGTGCGATACTAAAGGGTTATCAGAGAAGGTTAATAGAGTACAGAGACGGATTAAGTGGTGAATTTAGTGACAAGTTTGGTGGACAGATACGCGAAGGAGGTGTTAGCGTAGTTCGAAGGAGGAATCAGAAGCGAGTTACCCGCGATAATATTGGAGGTGGTCCGCGCAATATCGGTGACGGTATTGAGGGTGTGACAACTTATCGTCGGGGGTGTGCATCGTTGGTCGTGCGTATAGGGGCAACCCTACCGAGAGGTACTACGTGCGGCTGTGTAAGTCAATAAAAGCTTTTAAATTAAAAACTGGTGTTTTCTTCCAATCCATAAGTGCGTAACCCCGCTCGCACGTAACAATAATAAATCTACGTTTTCACGGTTTTAAGCGCGGTAATTTATTTTATTTTGGTTTCTCTGACGTTTCGGCCGCTTATTTATTATGCATACAAGTCGCGAAAACTTAAGAAAATATCACGTGTTCGTATAGTTCTAATGAACTCTATATTAATTCCAAGGCCATTTTAATTTGAGTCCTGCAACTCGTAACAATATTTTAGATAATAAGTAAGGTGAGTAGACTGCAATTTTACTTAGCATCACTATACCTGCTATTTGCCTCCTTATGTGCAATGGCAGCTAGGACGTACGTACTTATCTATAGGAGATGTGATGAAAGTATAGTTGTAACGACTATTCGTATAATAGTGGCATAATTTATTAGATTATATGAGACTATGTAAGTAATTCTATGCGATGTATTACTTTGACAGTTGGGAGAATAAGTAGTTGTTTTGTTATAAAAACCTTGGTCCCGCGAACATTCACTGTTTAAAGATGGCGCCACTTGAAACAGCGATTGTTTACTGAATTCGGTGGGTGGTGATGGTTTTAGCACAAAAATATAAAAACAGCTAGTTTGTTGGGATCAGGTTATTCGACCATGATTTATCTATCTGTAAAGTCAAAGTGTAGAATAAAGTTGATGACTGAAATTGATTTTTGATGTGGAAAATGAAATAAGGTGTTGAAATCGAGCATTGTATTATTCTAGTTCGGCGTCCTACACAATGTATAACTACGATTTAATGGCAAACCCCACCTCAAGACAATAAAAAATGATGTTTCTTTTTCTTCATCTGGTTCTTGGTGAGGCCTACGTGCACTGTGGGACGTAGACCTCCCCAAGTCTGCGCCACGTATTCCGGCCTCCCACCTTCCTAATACGGGTTGTACTGTTGGCGACTTTACGCAGGTCAAAGGTCAACCAGGCTGGAGGGCATCCTACGCTACGTCCGAGACACGGTCTCGATTCTAGGACACGTAAATAACATTTATTGACACCTAAATAATTGAAATAATAATCAAGACACAACTATCTTACAACTTATAAACAACGAAATCAATGACATAACATCTAAATTAGGCTTTGCCTGTGCTTTAAGCCTGACTTATGTTTTCATTACTTAAGTAGTTACAAAACCAGCAAGTTAAGTCCTTATCATCATTTGGGTAGCCATCTACTTCATCGACAAGTTATAACTTAATTAGAAAATTTCTGCCAATTGTACTCCTTTTATTACACTACTAGCTTCTGCCCGCAACTTCATCCGCGTGGAATAGTAAAAAAAGAAAGTTAAAAAAACCCGATTTTAAAATATTCTTCATTGGTGCTCCGCTCCTATTGGTCTTAGCGTGATTATTTAGCCTATAGCCTTCCTCGATAAATGGGCTATCTAAAATTGAAAGAGTATTTCAAATGAGATCAGTAGCTCCTGAGATAAGCGCATTCAAACAAACTCTTCAGCTTTATATATTAGTATAAGATAATCATAATTTTATTTTTAAATTGTGCGCAATAAAATAATAATAAATAAATTACCTACTAATAAGGAAATTCCTTTAGATACCACACTAGAAACACTCCCCTGGCACAATTAACTTGTATTCATGGAAACCAATAAACACACACTCAACGAAATGAACAGCCCTCCAATCAATACGAACAGTTAACATGTTGATGGTTGATTAAGTAATAGCCGGGGTATGTGGGTAATTAATTAGAGTCCCGGGACATTCGGGCCGAAACACGGCCTGGCCCAGCGGACGACCGCAAATTGCCTAATTTATCGGACCGGTTGCTGCTGCCCGACATTCCCCGCCGTTTGGCCGTAACTCCAGAAAATTTGGCAGGGAAAGAAGAACGTTTGTTTACTTTTAATAGTTTAGGCGTGTCTTTTCTATTTACGTCTAAATTTAAAATAAGAACTAGTAATAAGGGCCGCTTGCATAACGATCGCCTTTAAATAAAATTAGTTAATCATATTAAACGGCCTAAATACGTTTTACATAAAACGTATTGACAGATCTTCAAACATATTGTTACGAGCTACAGAACTCGAATTAAAATAAATGCCGTTGGAATTACTATACAGTTTAGAACAGTATCAACACGTATAAAACAGGTACAAATTAAACTGGATGCAACCAGTTCACACTGAACGATTCAATGCAATTTAACACACGCAAAGTCCGTCAATATATCAATAATCGAAAGTACTACACACGTCTTAGGTACTCGTATCGTAGTAGTTGCTTGACTGCCCCACCCCTCCGTTCGGGCATTGTTTTATACTAAACTGTATAATAAAACAAAGGATCGCGTCCGCCGAGTTACTCTCGCACACCTGGTAAGCTTCGACGGCCATAAAACAAGTTCAATAACAATAGCATATTTTTCTGGATTACAAATTAAACACAAAGTAAACAAAAGAAATTCAAAATCAAAGAGGCAATAAATGGCGTTCTATGACGGGCAGGTGTGCGCATTTCTTTGTAACAATAATAATGTAACAATATTTAGCGGCTAATTTTGCGTTGTGCAAGACGCTAACTGTATTTAAGGGTGTTAAATACGTTATGTTTCTTAAATACATTTTAACAACCTTATGCAAGCGGCCCTAAGAACTTGAAGCCAAATCTATCTGTCTATTCTATAATAAACTGTAAATGATTGGAGTTAGTACAATGCGTTTAAAATTGTGAATAGAATTAGGAGGCATAATTCGGACCAGGAGATACGGAAAATACTATTTTTTTTTTCTGTCTGTCTGCTGAATCGTTCAGTAGTTATCACGTGATGCCATCACGTGAAAACTACTGAACTGATTTGAATGAAACTAGACATAGAGCTAGCTTATATCCCGGGGGGTAACTTAGGATACGTTTTATCCCGATGAATGACGTAATTTCTGTGGGATAGACGAAATTAGCGTTAAGATCGCTTCTCTTTTGGAAACTACTAAAAGTATATGAATGAAACCTAATGCTAGCTTATAACCCGAGTTAACACTTAGGATACATTTTAACCCGATAATTGATATCATCTCCATAAATTAGACAGATTAGCTAAACAGATGGCGTTGCAATCACGTTTTTTAATTCACTAATAAATACGTTGTCAGAAGAAACAAGTATTGTATTACTTCAAATCAGGTTGGCTGCGACTCATCTCTAGGTGTTGTTGGGCAGCTGTTTAAACTATATACAATTAGTTTCTTTGTTATTATATTGCATTTAACAAGAAATAGTTAAAATTTTAGGTCTTAAATATATAAAAAACCTAATTTAGTTTTTATGTAAGTTACATAGAGCCTAATAGCTTAGGAGCCAGTGATCGGCTATCTGTATGTATTTGACCAGACCTCAGGTTTTGTACATTGAAGCACCTATACCTACCATGCATGGTACGGAGACTCACTAAGCTCTAAGTGGTGGACGCGACGAGCGCTGAGGTAGACAAGTAAAACGAAGAACGAACGAAGACAAAGACAGTATCGATTTTTGACGAATTTTAAATCTATTTGACCAGGGCTGCCGTTTTGATATTTGAAAATATAGGCTTATTATTATCGGAAAATAAGAATGGCAGACCATTATCACGCGGTTAACTTTGTGGCAGACCATTTTGAAAATGATAAAAAAATTTAAAGTAATTGACCAGATTTGCCATTGATATATTTTGTTTATTATCAATAAATAATAAAATATTAGCTACTACCCAGTCAGATGTATATGTTTTCCGTTCGCTGTTTTACATTAATATAATTTACTTGCGATTTACTTTATCACTGTATTTACAGAAATTAATATTTTTTTTATATTCTATATACTAAACTTCATTAGTTAAATAATAAAGGAGTGAATTTTTTTGGAAGAATCATAAATAATATGGTATAATGCTGATAAAAAAATCTTTTCATTTCGTTAAGACAAAATTTAAGTGTTAGATGAGTTAAAAAAATATCATGCATGCATTACAATATAAATAAATTAATCTTCATTCATCATCGGAGTCATGTTTATCGTTAGGTGACTCATCTTCATCATCCATTGAATCTGCAAAAATAAAACATAAATTGTAAAATAGAAGTAAATTGAGAATTTTTATCAACTTACCAGAGACATCGGTGGTTAAATCACTCACAAAAGATGGAAGTTGGTCACCTTCGAACTATTTGAAGACATATGTGTTGGTAGGACAACATTCTTTATTATCTAGCTAATGAAGTTTAGTATATAGAACATAAAAAATATTAATTTCTGTAAATACAGTGATAAAGTAAATTGCAAGTAAATATTGTTACTTGCGATTTAGTATATTAATGTAAAACAGCGAACAGAAAACATATACATCTGACTGGGTAGTAGCTAAGATTTTATTATTTATTGATGTGTATACGCAAAGTAGACGTCTGCCGCGATCAATATAAGTTTTTAAGACTACAATAAACAAAATATATCAATGGGAGATCTGGTCAATTACTTTGATTTTTTTTATCATTTTCAAAATGGTCTGCTACAAAGTTAACCGCGTGATAATGGTCTGCCATTCTTATTTTCCGATAATAATAAGCCTATATTTTCAAATATCAAAACGGCAGGCCTGGTCAAATAGATTTAAAATTCGTCAAAAATCGATACTGTCTTACTTCAGCGCTCGTCGCGTCCACCACTTAGAGCTTAGTGAGTCCCCGTACCATGCATGGTAGGTATAGGTGCTTTAATGTACAAAACCTCAGGTCTGGTCAAATACATACATTTAGTCGATCACTGGCTCTTAAGCTAGAAGGATTTTCAAGCGACGTAGCCACGGGGAAAACTCTAGTTACCATAAATTCAGTTAAGCGCAATTTGGCTCAATTTTTTTTGATAGAACTAAAAGCTAAAAATTTTGTTATATTAATATCCCTCGATATCGTGTATGCATGATTTTTTTCTTTACCAATAGGTGGAGGCTTATCATCAGCATAATTTTAAAAATATTGTTGTTACTATACTTTGTATGCATTAGACTGTATGTAAGCCTTAAAACTACAAAGTATACTTTTGTACTATTTATGTAACAAGTACTTACTTTTAAACGTCGGTATACTAGTATCTATCCTTCATTATTTTTTTACGTCGAGTTTATATTGTTTTATTGACAGTAATTTGAATGTGAATGAATTACGTCCGTTAGTGGACCGTTGAATTGGACCAAATTGATATGAAATCGACGTATATGTTTATTAATATCTAGGGCATTGTAATCGATTCTCTGTATTAGGTTAATTTGATTTATTAAAGAAAATTCAGGCAATAAATAAAGAATGTATAATATATAGGGCAAAGTGTACTAATGTTGCTGGATAAGTATTATTTTCATAGTGAAGGTTTTTATGATGTATAATTCACTTTGAAAGCCGTGGTAGCTTAATGGTTAGTGCACGCCACCGAAACTAAAAGGGCGTCTAATCCTGGCTAAAATATGCACCACTTAGGCAGTTTTCTGACCTTAATATACAAGTTATTACTATTGTATGTATCAAACCCGCCAATCCGCCTTGGAGAAGCGTGGCAGGTATATTGTCCGTTCCCCTTTAATAATTGGAAAGCCAGAGCCCAGCAGTGCGACGTTTATGTGCTGTTATTGCTATTTATTTTTTGGACAGCCTCTGTGGTTGAGCGGATAAAGCCTTTACCGGCCTACCTCACTGCAACGCAGAGGCTCCGGGTTCGATTCCTGGTATAGTAAATTTCGGAAATGTATTTTCTCCGTTATTTACTATGGTCTGGGTGTCTGGGATCGGCCCCAGAGTAGTCCGTTGTATATTACCCATAACACAAGCATAACTTGCTTATCATAAACTTCTCCATGAGATTTGGCGAGGAGATAGAGTGTATCCTGTTATCTACCATATTGTTTTTGTGGTTGGCGTACAGCAGACATACTGACGGCCCAACTGTGATGGAAGTTGGTTACCGTCGCCTATAAACATTTGCAACACTAAAGGTGCTACCCACATGCTGCCGGACTCTTAGATGGGGCTGGAAGCTGGCCGCCGGAATATAATACAAGATTTGTAATAACCCTTTTTTTTATAATTCAAGATCCGTAATAAAAAAAAAGTGTGTGTGTGTGTGTGTGTGTCTCTGTCTCTCTCATAACCTTTCTCTAAATATTCTTAATTCTATAATTATATAATATGTCCCTAAGATCTCCATGTTAATTTTGTTTTCTAATACATACTTTACAATCTAGGTTTACACTATTTTAATCAAATTAAGGATGTAGCCGTTGTTGTCATATTTTTCTAGTTTTATATTTATTTTATAATATTTTATTTTCATATAACGTACTAGTATAATTTTTATATTTTTATTAATGTATATATATTTATAAGATACTGATTTGGTAGTGAGAATAATGCAAGGTACCTCTGTTCTGATTAATTTTTTGTCCATCCAAAGATTGTCTGGAAGAAATCGCTAATAGCGATAAGACCGCCTATTGTATTGTATTTATTTCTGTTAACTGTGTCTTTAAAACACAATAAAGCATATTCATTTACTGTGTTAACAAGACTGTAATTTGTTATGTGTACTGATAAACGAAAAAAAAAATGTGTTTCTATACTACATAACTATAAGTATACGCGTACGTATACATATTTATATTGGAAATAGTTTAACCATCCGGATTATCGTACAACGGAAATGATCAAAGTGAGTCTGGCCACTTAATGCGCCACTTTGAGTTAGTTTCTAGTTTAACGCGAACAGTTTTCAACTCGAACGAAAGGGATTAAACAATTTAAACAGTCTTTTATTTATAGAAGTATACAAATAGTGCTTTTCTTATCAGTGGTACGGTTTGCTATTAATTTCACTAGATCACCTGTTGTTGTTTAATGATCGCATAACTGTATAATATATTTTATTATATAATGAGGAGGGATGAAAGTCACGTGGCAAAAAGAATGTTAAACTACAAGGTAGATGGGTACAATTGTGAAAGTAGACATATTGTGCCGACCCTAAATAATTGGGATATGGTGAAAGAAAAGGCGATATTTTATTACCATTTATTTTATGAGATATAAATAGTATATATTTTGACATAAAAAAAGACACCATAGGGAGTGACAAATACTTTGCGACCTATTCTCATACCATCACCATGATACCATACCATACCAAATCACATTAAACTGCCTACATACGTTTTACACAAAACTTATTGACTGTTCTTTAAACATATTTAGTGACAATTTTTACGTTGTGTAAGACGCTATTTGTATTTAAGGGTGTTAAATACGTTTTGTTTTTCTTAAATAAATTAAGCAACTTTATGCAAGCGGCCCTTACAGTATGTGCGAAATTTAAATATTTCATGACGTATAAATGGTATATTTTTTGCCATAAAACAAGACACAAGTGAAAAATAATTTATGACCTAGTCTCATACCTACCAAATTTAAAAAAGTAACATAAAAACGGTTGAACAGTTTCATTTAAATCCGTTGTAATGGAACGTTACCAATATTTCAAATTTTATAAATAATAATTATTACTATGTATTAATTTACAAACATGTTTAACGTATAAAAATCATAATACAATAGTGAATGTATTCAACTCATTTTGATTCTGCCGTGTTAGCCGATATACAAAAAGCTATCAACGCCATCTTGCAGTCAACTGAGTCGGCTGTGTCACTTTTACTGCGCCCGCATTACTATTTTGATAAATACCCAAATTGTGTTGCTTAATCTGACTGTAGCATTTATAAATAGCAAATTATAAATAACTATTGCATTTTATTTGCTTAATTCGGGAACTACCCTTGAGATTTGTAATAAGCCTTGTCAGAAGACTTAGGGTCAATTTATACTAGCACAGAGTCGAAGCGCATCGAAGCGTCACATTCTTTACAACTAAAGCGAAGCCGCACGAATGCACGCTTATTTACCAGAATACGCGCGCACTCTTTTATGTATAGTAATGGGCATCAACAGCAGTGCTATTGAAACACTTGCCAGTTGACTCTCGTAGCTGAAACGCGTGTAAAATGGTTGACATTGATCTTGCTATGATATAACTTATATCGGAAGTTGACGAATAAGAAAACGAAGAAAGATGAAAAAGAAAGCGGAATTATAGTGTTCACAACTTGTGGCAGAAAAGACGCAGGCCAATTTCCGA